>OY856411.1:1056860510-1058296760 GCA_963693085.1 Alisma plantago-aquatica | reverse complement strand
GGTTTCTAGTGCCTCAGCCAAGAGCACAGGCTCCCCATGGTGAAACATCGGGTCTTGGGAAGACCTTGGAGTAGCTTCGCCGAGTCAGAGCTTCAGACTATGCTGGAATGGCTGATCCAGCGGATGCAGATCTGTGGTTGAATGGTCTCGAGAAGGCCTTCCAGATCCTTGACATCCCCGAAGCAGACAAAGTCAAGCATGCTGTCTACCTTCTGAAGGGTAGTGTTGGCCACTGGTGGGCCGTCGAGGAGGAAAAGTGACCCGGTGAGGAGATCGGTTGGGAGGTTTTTCGGCGAGAGTTTGTCAATAGATACTTTCCGAAGACGAACTTGGATGAGAAGATCAACCAATTTGAATGTCTACACCAAGAATCGATGAGTGTCACCGAGTATGAAGCCAAGTTCATGGACTTGCTGAGGTTTTGTCCTCACATGGCGACGACAAATGATGAATGAATCAAGCCGTTTGAGAAAGGTTTAACTGTTGAGCTGTTGACACATGTTGTTGCTTTGGAAAATTGGGAGCGGTTTGCCACGTTCGTGGAGTTCGTCCGTAGGATTGAATGATCTATCAGGGAGAAAAGGGAGTCCATGACCAGGAAAAGGCTTGCTCTGTTCCAGGGACCAAGATCTGGTGGCTTTAAGAAGCCAAGGTTTTCAGCACCTTCCACGATGCAGAGTTCTCATGTACCATCACAATGGTCTCCGAGTAAGGGAAGAGGTTATGTTTCTTCATTGTCAAAGGTGCATAGTACAACTTCTGTGGTAGTGAAAGGGTCATCTAGGCCACAGATAGAAGGAAGGTCATGTTATCACTATGGACAGACTGGACACTTGAGGTCAAATTGCCCAAGGAAAGATGTTGAAGTAACTCAACAGCTGAGGCAGAATCAACAAAGGTCAAACAGACATCAACCCAGTGGTAGCAGAGGGTGAGGACGCAGTCAAGCGTCGCAAGCGGGATAGTCTGCTCAAGGAAGCAGAGGATGTGGACAACAAGCAACGACTTGATTCTATGCTATGAGTCAGCTGGAGGCGATAGTCAACCCACGAGTGGTGAGAGGTCAGATGGAGTTATTTCATTCTGATTTGTCTTCTTCTTGCTTTACATCTGTTCTGGTCGACCTGGGTGCTACGCACTCTTTTATCGCACATAGTCTTCTTGATAGTTGCCCTTTACCTTTTAGTTGTAACAAAGATATCTTGTTATTAAAAACCCCTCTCGATGGTTCCTCGATGCTTCGATAGGAGTGTCCGGCTTGTGTTCTGTCTTTCTCAGGACACGGTATACAAGTGGATCTTATACCACTTGATATGCATGGATTTGATGTGATCCTTGGGATGGATACCTTAGAGAAATATAAGGTTGTGTTGGATTGTGGTTCCAAGCAGGAAGTGTTTGATGACAGTGGAGAGAAGTGGATCTTCCAAGGAGATAGGAGGATTCTTCCGACATGTCTAGTGTCAGCGATGGTGGTAGAAAAGTTGTTGCGGCAAGGTTGTAAGGGATTCTTAGCTCACGTTGTGAATACCAAGGCGAAGGGTCCTAGCCTTGAGGAGGTGATGGTTTTCTGAGAGTTTGCAGATGTATTTCCTAATGATTTCCCCGATGTTCCCCCACCCTGAGAGATTGATTTTGAGATCAATCTGGTACCAGGAACACAGCCAGTTGCACAAACACCATATAGGATGGCTCCAACAGAGATGGCAGAGTTGAAGAAGAAGTTACAGGAGTTGTTGGAGAAAGGTTTCATCTGATCGAGCACGTCACCTTGGGGTGCTCCAGTGTTGTTTGTTAAGAAGAAGGACAGATCGATGCGGATATGTATAGATTATCGACAGTTGAACAAGGTCAGGATCAAGAATAAGTACCCATTGTCGAGGATAGATGATCTGTTCGATTAGTTGTATGGTGCTACAGTGTTCTCAAAGATTGATCTACGGTATGGATATCATTAGTTGAGGATTAAGGAAGATGACATACCTAAGTCAGCATTTAGGATGAGGTATGGTCACTTTGAGTTTGTGGTTATGTCGTTTGGGCTAACCAATGCACCTGCTTCTTTCATGGATCTGATGAACCGAGTGTTCCATCCGTTTCTAGATCAGTTTGTTGTAGTCTTCATAGATGACATATTAATCTACAGTCAGGATAGTCAAGAGCATGAACAACATCTTCGACAAGCATTGACTCTTCTTCACCAACATCGGTTATATGCCAAGTTCAGTAAGTGTGAGTTTTGGTTGAAAGAAGTGACTTTCTTGGGTCATGTGATATCTGCAAAAGGAGTCAGAGTGGACCCCAAGAAGGTGGAATCAGCGGCAGATTGGGAACAACCAAAGACGCCGACCGAAGTTCTTAGTTTTCTGGGTTTGGCAAGATATTACTGGAGGTTTATCAAGGACTTCAGTGCGATCATGTTTCCGATGACAAAGTTGACCAGGAAGGATGTACCTTTTGTCTGGGATGATCATTGTCAGCAAGCTTTCCAAATTTTGAAGGAGAAGCTGACTAGTGCTCCAGTGCTAGTGCTGCCAGAGCCTGGGAAAGGCTATGTTGTTTTCTACGATGCTTCCAAGAAAGGCTTAGGTTGCGTGTTGATGCAGGAGGATCATGTGGTTTCTTTTGCTTCACGACAACTTAAGAAACATGAGGAGAACTACCCAACACATGATTTAGAGTTGGCAGCAGTGGTTCATGTGTTAAAGATTTGGAAACACTATCTTTATGGGGAAGTGTGTCAAATCTTTACAGATCATAAAAACGTGAAGTACATCTTTTTGTAGAGTGAGTTGAACATGTGACAATATCGTTGGATGGAGATAATCAATGATTATGATTGTACCATCGAGTATCATCTTGGTAAGGCAAGCGTGGTAGCTGATGCGCTTAGCAGAAAGTCTTCTTCTCTCTCCACAAAGAAGGCACAGTTGAATTCCTTGGTATGCAATATGCGAGATATGTTTGTCTCCTTGCGGTAGATGAATGTGCATTTGGAAGTTTCCTTATTGGCAGGACTATTGGCACAGATGAAAGTCAAGCCTATGCTGAGACAGTAGATCAAAGATGCACAACATGTGGATGATACAGTGTAGTTGATCATGTCATAGCTCGGCAGCAAAAAGCATAATGGGTTCCATTAGTTTGAGGATGGACTAGTTTGCTATCATGGTAGGATGACGGTCCCCGATGGTGATATTCTAAGAAAGCTAGTGCTCGAGGAAGCACACACATCGATGTATGCTATGCATCCAGGAGTCACCAAGATGTATCGTAATCTGAAAGACATGTATTGGTGGTCTGGCTTGAAGAAGGATGTAGCCAAGTTTGTGGCTAAGTGTGCAGTATGTCAGCAAGTTAAAGCTGAGCATCAGAAACCGGCAGGTACATTGCAACCCATGCCAATACCGTAGTGGAAATGGGATCATATAACCATGGACTTCGTAGTTGGTCTGCCAAAGATAGCTAGGAATCATGATTTCATTTGGGTAATAGTGGACCGGCTGAAAAAATCTGCTCATTTCATACCGGTAAAGGCAACATATACATCAGAGAAGCTTGCTCGGGTATATGCAGACGAGATAGTGCGATTGCACGGTATACCAGAAACAATAGTCTCCGACAGAGGTCCCCAGTTCATGAGTCATTTCTGGGAATAGTTACACACAGTGTTGGGAACATAGTTGAGGTTCAGTACTACCTTCCACCCGCAGACGGATGGACAGTCCGAAAGGACTATTCAGACCTTGGAGGATTTTCTCTGAGCATGTGTTTTGTAGTTCCTAGGAAGTTGGGACATGCATCTTAGTTTTATAGAGTTTGCTTACAATAATAGTTATCAGCGGAGCATTGACATGGCTCCTTATGAGGCTCTATATGGAAGGAAGTGCATATCCCCTTTATGCTGGTATGAGTCTGGTGAGTATCAGCTTTTGGGTCTTGAATTAGTGCAACAGATAATAGAAAAGATCAAAGTGATACAACAACAGTTGAAAACGGCACATGACAGACAGAAGTCTTATGCAGACAATCGCCGATGTCCTTTAGAGTTCCAGGTGGGAGACAAAGTGTATCTCAAGGTATCACCTTGGAAAGGCATGCTGAGGTTTGGTCGGAAAGGCAAATTGGCACCCAGGTATATGGGGCCATACCCGGTAATAGCACGAGTTGGCAAGGTAGCCTACAAGTTAGAACTGCCACCAGAGTTATACATGTTACATATGGTATTCCATGTCACCATGTTGAAGAAAAGCCATCCTAACACAGGGACAATGATACAACCAGTTGAGGTTGAGCTTGATGAAGACGTGACCTATGAGGAAGGTCTAGTGACGATCCTTGATAGGAGGGTAAAGAGGTTGAAGAGGAAACACCTAGTTCTTGTGAAAGTTCTTTGGCATCATCGTGGTGTTGAGGAAGCCACGTGGGAGCTTGAGGAAGAGATGAGGAGGAAGTATCCCTCACTTTTCTCTTCGGATTTCAGGGATGAAATCCCTTTGTAGAGGTTTATGGCTTGTAAGGACCCTGACCTCTGTTTTGGGCTTACCCTATTTGTTTTGCTTAAACCCTATGCTTGGTTTTTTGTTAATCACCTTTAGTGGTGATTAGGGTTTGTCTATTTTTTGTTAGGAGTTGGAGATGCTACTTGTAAAATAACCTAAGTTAGGGTTGAAGAGCAAGTTTGCTACCTTGAGTGATGTCTTTCTCTCTCTTTGCTTCCACTAGGGTTGAGAGGAATGTTTGGGTTCATGCCTTCAGTTTTCTTGGGCTTGGTTGAGCTCTTTTGGGCCATGTTTTCTCTTGTTTGGGCCTTGCCTTGCTTGCTTGAGCCCTGTATCGGGCAAGGATTCCTTGTGTCGGCCATGGGGTATCACCCATGGGTGTGTCGTCCAAGGTGGTGGTGGTGTGTCGGCCTTTGACTTTGTTGACCTTCTTGCTTTGGTTGTGTCACCCTAGCTTGGTCATGTCGTCGATCCTTGGTTGAGTGGTGGCAGGGCATGTGCAGGTGTTTTGCAAGGTGGCAAAATGTATGGGCAAGTGTCCCTTAGTAAGGTGACACCTTGCCTTGGTTTAACCTTGACCCTCATCTATATATTCCTTGCCTTTCTCTTCCTTGGGAACCCTTTAGCTCTTTTGTTGCTCTTCCCTCCTTTTGTGCATGACACACCTTCCTTGGAGAGCTTGGTGGACGATCCTTTCCCCTTGGTGGAGATTTCTTCTTCTTCCTCTAGCTTGGTCGTCTAACCCTAGGTGGGTCTTGTTCTTTGGTGGCTGAAACTGGTGAGCTTGGAGCTTGGAGCTAGAAGCTTGGAGCTTGAGGAGTTTGCTTAAGGTGAGTTACATAACTTCTAACCTTAGTTATACAACCTGCTTTCATGTTGCATATTCATATATGATCATGATCAACCATGCAAGTTGTTAGATATGTCTTTTTCTCTAGCATTTACCTTTAATATTGTGGATATAGTGATCTTGTTGTTGATGGTTTACATACCTTTGGATCTAGTTGTCCGAACCATAAGTGTAGAATTTCTTTTGGGGCAATACCCCTTTCTTTCCTTGGTCATGAGGAGTGAGTTTGAGCTCTAGTGATGTAGGCAATACCCCTCTCTCATTTAAGTTGGGAGGTGAGTCTACACTCTAGTTGCTTGGGCAACACCCTCCTCTCACCATGGATTTGAGAGGTGAGCTTTTGGATAGATGATGACCTAAGTTGAGGTTGATCCTTGTGGTTGCACGATTTTTGATAGAGGTTGTGCAAAACCCCTATCTCTTGGTTTTTGAGAGGTGAGCCTACCCTCTTGATCAATTAGGATTTGGTTCTCTTGTGCTCGAGGTTGAAGATGACCTTGTTAGGTTGTGTCTTGCACGATATGATCTTGGAGTTGTAATGCCCGTCTAGGGTTTTACCCTTGGTCGATACACCTAGTGGAGATTGTTGGTTTGGTGCTCAATATGGTGGTATAGAGAAATCTTAGTAGGTATCTTAAGTGGTAGCCGATATGGGAAGCTTAACTTAGACGGATGATGTGGCCTTCTTGACCTAAGTGGTGTTGTTCCTTTGGCCGATATGCCTAGTTGAGCTTGGATGATACCTTTTGTGGAGTTGGAGCTTGGGTGATACACCTTGATTTTTGCTCTGCACGACACAC
This sequence comes from Alisma plantago-aquatica, assembly GCA_963693085.1. NCBI lineage: Eukaryota > Viridiplantae > Streptophyta > Magnoliopsida > Alismatales > Alismataceae > Alisma > Alisma plantago-aquatica. The sequence continues at coordinate 1,058,290,608 of OY856411.1, read as the reverse complement.
CTTGTGATAGGTCTTGATGATATGAAGTAGTCTTTTGGTGCCCGAGATGATGGTGGTTTAGAGAACCTTAGTAGTGTTGGTCGATATACTTGTTGAGTAGCCAGCATGTCCATGCCCAATATGGTATCTTGGACGACATGGGTGCCCTGGCCGATATGGATGACCCTTCAATGATATGGAGATGTTTGCACAATAGAGGTGCCTTGGGCGTTATACCCTTTGGCCGATATGGTCAATGTTGAGGGTTAGCCGATATAGGAACCCTAACCCTAACCCTGATCCTTGTGCACAATAGGCCTTTGGCCGATAACATCTGTTGATGAACGATACACCTTGCCCGACACCATGTGAGCTGGTGAGTCCTTATTGCACGATAGGTGAAATGATGGGGTTGGTCGTTATGGTGGTGAGCTTGCTTAGGGTTGGGAAACCCTAGCCGATACATCCTTTGGTGAGGGAATGACCATACCCAATACATCTTTTAGGTGAGGGCTGTGATAACCCAGAATGTATGTAGTTGATAGTTCTCTATTAATAATGATAATACAAGTGATATGATGTAATCACCTTGAATCCTGCAACTATGATGATGAGATAAGATGATAGGTTGTGAACCAGGTATGTTTGGAAAGATATGATGTTGCTACACATGTTAATATGACACGTGTATATCGTCACAAGTATAAGGCATAATATATGCTCATGATTGATAATAATACTATGAATGATAAAGATTATGTGTGATATAATCATGGATGTTTCTCTATACTTTTTTTTTGAAGGTGAAAAAAACAGTATCGAGCAACATCCATGATTATATCACACATAAGCTTTATTATTCATAGTATTATTATCAATCATGAGCATATATACTTAATAGTATAATAATCCTATTAATCCATGATGGTTTAAGTTATCTCTCTGAATGTGTATACTAACCATGTAGGTATACTATGTAGATTCATAGCCTGGTAAGAGCTATGAGAAATATGTGCCTTGACTAGCACAATGAGATGATAATCCTTGCTAATGAGATAACAGGTTGATAGGTATGAGGACTTGATAAAGATTGAGTGCCTAGTTGAGGTGTTATCCTCTGATGATGAGTTAAGGGATGTGTTCCCATAATGTTGATGCATGATTATGATGCCTTGAGAGGCAGTGGTTGTTATAATTAGGGATTGAGGTCCCAGGATAGTATGATGATGGCAATAGTAATGTAATTCTATAAGGCTATGTTTATACTTTGGTTGCCTCAACAATTGGCTTAAGATATACTAATTAATCATAGATGAACATATCATGTAGTTTTCCCTGGCCATAGAACCATCATCGTCTGTATTTGGTGATGGTGAAATAGGTTTATCCTGTGGAATTACCTGGAGCGCATATTGTTGAATATGCAAGGTTTCCCCTAGCCTAAAATAGGAGGGTTGAGTGCAATTGTGGTTGCAGACTCAGGACATATGGAGCATGGTGAACAGACCCATGGCTCAGGATATGTGATGATGAGCATGATGTGTTCATGACTCGGATATATGTACTAGCACCTGTGTCAAGGTGATCTAGAGATATGGGTAGCTTGCGAAGCTGACCCAGAGGCTGAGGCCCTATAAGCATAAGACTGCGGTCTTGCTTGATGATTCGTGTACTGACCACGAGAAGGTGAGGTCATGGAGTCCAGATCTCCTTAGACCTTGTATGGCACCAGATCGGGCTTCACAGCCAATGGTTGGATTTGAGCAGGGATGGCTCACTTCCTCAGGGCATAATAAAATGTAATCCAGCCGAATAGTAAATCTTTCTTACAACAAAATACGAAACATTGATTGAGGCCTTGTACTTATATAGTTGATCTAGTTATACCTTGAAGATACGTGTATGATCCTTATATTTTGTGATACGTTCTTATAAAGCTTATCGTATCAATCAAGTTCCATAAAGGAATACTTGGTTATATGTCTCCTGGATATCTTGATGAGATTGATGGTAATAATAGCCTTGCTCAGTATGCTGCTCTTGTTATACATTTTATGAATTATCTGCTATTTTTGCTTTAACCTTCTAAGGTTTTATAGTTTCCTTGGGGAGTCATGTTTCTTGCTGGGACTGCGTGTCTCACCCCACGGTTTACACACTTTTTAGGTGATCGCCCTAGACGTAGTGGTGGTCGTGAGGTTGCGGCCGAGCAGCAAGAAGAGCAGTAGAAGGAAAGAGGTGGACATGTTGTTGTTTTGGTGGTTTTGTAGTAGAGTCCTAGAGTCATCCCTGTACTCTCAGGTCCTCAGAGGTTTTTTACGATGTTTCACGATGTCTAGCTATTGTAATTTTAGTTTATCCTACTGCTGGTCGTACATGGCCCGTTATGTATATGTAAACAGGTGATGAACTCATGAGCTGACAGTACAGCTAGTTCTGATAAGCTGTGGACATATATCAGCACTTGTAATATTTTTATAACATGTTTCTCTGTAGGATCTAGATGCAAAAGTTCTCTTATGCATGTTTTCTGCAAACGGTTTTAATTAACACGTGTCTTCAGTATGATGTGGTTCCACACATTTTTGTGTGTCATCTCACTGTCTGTGTGATGGTGTGGTGTCACAGTTGGTTTGGTATCAGAGCTCTAGGTTCACTGAGTCTACATGGATCTAGGACTAGGCTTTCGTCTGTTCTTGTGAGTTTTCCAGATTTTTTACAATGACCTTCTGCCCTCAGCAGAAGAAAAAGCTTAAAGATGTCTGGAATCCATGAAGAACATGCTACCGAGAGCAGTGATGTTGCATCAGTTGATGGAGCAAGAGTGCAGGCACATGAAGATCGGGTGCCTGAGGTCCTCCAACTTGACCCAGCCATTCTCGAAAATCCTGCCTACCAACAACTTATGGGGAAGTTGATGGCTACGATGGATCACATAGTGGAAAGGTTTCCAGTGCCTCAGCCAAGAGCACAGGCTCCCCATGGTGAAACATCGGGTCTTGGGAAGACCTTTGAGCGGCTTCGCCGAGTCAGAGCTTCGGACTATGCTGGAATGGCTGATCCAGCGGATGTAGATTTGTGGTTGAATGGTCTCGGGAAGGCCTTCCGGATTCTTGACATCCCCAAAGTAGACAAAGTCAAGCACGCTGTCTACCTTTTGAAGGGTAGTGTTGGCCACTGGTGGGCCGTCGAGGAGGAAAAGTGACCCGGTGAGGAGATCGGTTGGGAGGTTTTTCAGTGAGAGTTTGTCAACAGATACTTTCCGAAGACGTACCTGGACGAGAAGATCAACCAATTTGAATGTCTACACCAAGGATCGATGACCATCATCGAGTATGAATCCAAGTTCATGGACTTGCTAAGGTTTTGTCCTCACATGGTGGTGACAGACGATGAACGAATCAAGCAGTTTGAGAAAGGTTTAAGTGTTGAGCTGTTGACACTTGTTGCTGCTTTGGAAAATTGGGAGCGGTTTGCCACATTCGTGGAGTTAGTCCACAGGATTGAATGATCTGTCAGGGAGAAAAGGGAGTCCATGACCAGGAAAAGGCTTGCTCTGTTCCAGGGACCAAGATCTGGTGGCTTTAAGAAGCCAAGGTTTTCAGCACCTTCCACGATGTAGAGTTCTCGTGTACCATCACAATGGTCTCCGAGTAAGGGAAGAGGTTATGTTTCTTCATTGTCAAAGGTGCATAGTACAACTTCTGTGGCAGTGAAAGGGTCATCTAGGCCACAGATAGAAGGAAGGTCATGTTATCACTGTGGACAGACTGGACACTTGAGGTCAAATTGCCCAAGGAAAGATGTTGAAGTAACTCAACAACTGAGGCAGAATCAACAAAGGTCAAACAGACATCATCCCAATGGTAGCAGAGGGTGTGGACGCGGTCAAGCGTCACAAGCGGGATAGTCTGCTCAAGGAAGTAGAGGACGTGGACAACAAGCAATGACTTGATTCTATGCTATGTATCAGCCGGAGGCGATAGTCAATCCACGAGTGGTGACAGTTCAGATGGAGTTATTTCATTCTGATTTGTCTTCTTCTTGCTTTACATCTGTTCTGGTTGACCTGGGTGCTATGCACTCTTTTATCGCACATAGTCTTCTTGATAGTTGCCCTTTACCTGTTAGTTGTAAGAAAGATATCTTATTGTTAGAAACCCCTCTCGATGGTTCTTCGATGCTTCGATAGGAGTGTCCAGCTTGTGTTTAGTCTTTCTCAGGACATGGTATACAAGTGGATCTTATACCACTTGATATGCATGGATTTGATGTGATCCTTGGGATGGATACCTAAGAGAAATATAAGGTTGTGTTGGATTGTGGTTCCAAGCAGGTAGTGTTTGATGACGGTGGAGAGAAGTGGATCTTCCAAGGAGATAGGAAGATTCTTCCGACATGTCTAGTGTCAGCGATGGTGGCAGAAAAGTTGTTGCAGCAAGGTTGTAAGGCATTCTTCGCTCACATTGTGGATACCAAGGTGAAGGGTCCTAGCCTTGAGGAGGTGATAGTTTTCCGAGAGTTTGCAGATGTGTTTCCTAATGATTTCCCCGATGTTCCCCCACCCCGAGAGATTGATTTTGAGATCAATCTGGTACCAGGAACACAGCCAGTTGCACAAACACCATATAGGATGGCTCCAACAGAGATGGCAGAGTTGAAGAAGAAGTTACAGGAGTTGTTGGAGAAAGGTTTCATCCGACTGAGCATGTCGCCTTGGGGTGCTCCAGTGTTGTTTGTTAAGAAGAAGGACATATCGATGTGGCTATGTATAGATTACCGACAGTTGAACAAGATCACGATCAAAAATAAGTACCCGTTGCCGAGGATAGACGATCTGTTCGATTAGTTGTGTGGTGCTACAGTGTTCTCAAAGATTGATCTATGGTATCAATATCATCAGTTGAGGATTAAGGCAGATGACATACCTAAGTCAGCATTTAGGATGAGGTATGGTCACTTTGAGTTTGTGGTTATGCCGTTTGGGCTAACCAATGCACCTGCTTCTTTCATGGATCTGATGAACCGAGTGTTCCATCCGTTTCTAGATCAGTTTGTTGTAGTCTTCATAGATGACATCTTAATCTACAGTCAGGACAGTCAAGAGCATGAACAACATCTTCGACAAGCATTGACTCTTCTTCACCAACATCGGTTATATGCCAAGTTCAGTAAGTGTGAGTTTTGGTTGAAAGAAGTGACTTTCTTGGGTCATGTGATATCTGCAGAAGGAGTAAGAGTGGACCCCAAGAAGGTGGAATCAGTGGAAGATTGGGAACAACCAAAGATGCCGACCGAAGTTCTTAGTTTTCTGGGTTTGGCTGGATATTATCGGAGGTTTATCAAGGACTTCAGTGCGATCATGTTGTCGATGACAAAGTTAACCAGGAAGGATGTACCTTTTGTCTGGGATGATCATTGTCAGCAAGCTTTCCAAAGTTTGAAGGAGAAGCTGACTAGTGCTCCAGTGCTAGTGCTGCCAGAGCCTGGGAAAGGCTATGTTGTTTTCTGTGATGCTTCCAAGGCTTAGGTTACGTGCTGATGCAGGAGGATCATGTGGTTTCTTTTGCTTCACGACATCTTAAGAAACATGAGGAGAACTACCCAACACATGATTTAGAGTTGGCAGCGGTGGTTCATGTGTTAAAGATTTAGAAACACTATCTTTATGGGGAAGTGTGTCAAATCTTTACAGATCATAAAAACTTGAAGTACATCTTTTCGTAGAGTGAGTTGAACATGCGACAATATCGTTGGATGGAGCTAATCAATGATTATGATTGCACCATCCAGTATCATCTTGGTAAGGCAAGCGTGGTAGCTGATGCGCTTAGCAGAAAGTCTTCTTCTCTCTCCACGAAAAAGGCACAGTTGAGTTCCTTGGTATGCAATATGCGAGAATTTGTCTCCTTGCGGCAGATGAATGTGCATTTGGAAGTTTCCTTATTGGCAGGACTATTGGCACAGATGCAAGTCAAGCCTATGCTGAGACAGTAGATCAAAGATGCACAACATGCAGTTGATACAGTACAGTTGATCAGGTCAGAGCTCGACAGCAAAAAGCATGATGGGTTCCATGAGTTTGAGGATGGACTAGTTTGCTATCATGGTAGGATGATGGTCCCCGATGGTGATAATCTAAGAAAGCTAGTGCTCGAGGAAGCACACACATCGATGTATGCTATGCATCCAGGAGTCACCAAGATGTATCGTAATCTGAAAGACCTATATTGGTGGTCTGGCTTGAAGAAGGATGTAGTCGAGTTTGTGGCTAAGTGTGCAGTATGTCAGCAAGTTAAAGCTGAGCATCAGAAACCGGCAGGTACATTGCAACCCATGCCGATACCGTAGTGGAAATGGGATCATATAACCATGGACTTCGTAGTTGGTCTGCCAAAGACAGCTAGGAATCATGATTTCATTTGGGTAATAGTGGACCGGCTGAAAAAATCTGCTCATTTCATACCGGTAAAGACAACATATACAGTAGGGAAGCTTGCTCGGGTATAAGCAGACAAGATAGTGTGATTGCACGGTATACCAGAAACAATAGTCTCCGACAGAGGTCCCCAGTTCACGAGTCGTTTCTGGGAATAGTTACACACAGTGTTGGGAACATAGTTGAGGTTCAGTACTACCTTCCACCCACATACGGATGGGCAGTCCGAAAGGACTATTCAGACCTTGGAGGATCTTCTCTGAGCATGTGTTTTGCAGTTCCTAGGTAGTTGGGACATGCATCTTAGTTTGATAGAGTTTGCTTACAATAATAGTTATCAGCGGAGCATTGACATGGCTCCTTATGAGGCTCTATATGGAAGGAAGTGCAGATCCCCTTTATGCTGGTATGAGTCTGGTGAGTATCAGCTTTTGGGTCCTGAATTAGTGCAGTAGATAACAAAAAAGATCAAAGTGATACAACAACAGTTGAAAACGGCACAGGACAGACAGAAGTCTTATGCAGACAATCGCCGACGTCCTTTAGAGTTCCAGGTGGGAGACAAAGTGTATCTTAAGGTCTCACCTTGGAAAGGCATGCTGAGGTTTGGTCAGAAAGGCAAATTGGCACCCAGGTATATGGGGCCATACCCGGTAATAGCACGAGTTGGCAAGGTAGCCTACAAGTTAGAACTGCCACCAGAGTTGTACATGTTACATATGGTATTCCATGTCAGCATGTTGAAGAAAAGTCATCCTGACATAGGGACAGTGATACAACCAGTTGAGGTTGAGCTTGATGAAGACATGACCTATGAGGAAGGTCTAGTGACGATCCTTGATAGGAGGGTAAAGAGGTTGAAGAGGAAAGACCTAGTTCTTGTGAAAGTTCTTTGGCATCATCGTGGTGTTGAGGAAGCCATGTGGGAGCTTGCGGAAGAGATGAGGAGGAAGTATCCCTCGCTTTTCTCTTCGGATTTCGGGGATGAAATCCCTTTGTAGAGGTTTATGACTTGTAAGGACCCTGACCTCTATTTTGGGCTTACCCTATTTGTTTTCCTTAAACCCTATGCTTGGTTTCTTATTAATCACCTTTAGTGGTGATTAGGGTTTGTCTGTGTTTTGTTAGGAGTTGGAGGTACTACTTGCAAAATAACCTAAGTTAGGGTTGAAGAGAAAGTTTTCTACCTTGAGCGATGTCTTTCTCTCTCTTTGCTTCCTCTAGGGTTGAGAGGAATGTTTGGGTTCATGCCTTCAGTTTCCTTGGGCTTGGTTGAGCTCTTTTGGGCCATATTTTCCCTTGTTTGGGCCTTGCCTTGCTTGGTTGAGCCCTGTATCGGGCAAGGATTCCTTGTGTCGGCCATGGGGTATCACCCATGGGTGTGTCGTCCAAGGTGGTGGTGGTGTTTTGGCCTTTGACTTTGTTGACCTTCTTGCTTTGGTTGTGTCACCCTAGCTTGGACATGTCATCGATCCTTGGTTGAGTGGTGGCATGGCATGTGCAGGTGTTTTGCAAGGTGGCAAAATGTATGGGCAAGTGTCCCTTAGTAAGGTGACACCTTGCCTTGGTTTAACCTTGACCCTCATCTATATATGCCTTGCCTTTCTCTTCCTTGGCAACCCTTTAGCTCTTTTGTTGCTCTTCCCTCCTTTTGTGCATGACACACCTTCCTTGGAGAGATTGGTGGACGATCCTTTCCCCTTGGTGGAGATTTGTTCTTCTTCCTCTAGCATGGTGGTCGAACCCTAGGTGGGTCTTGTTCTTTGGTCGCCGAAAGTGGTGAGCTTGGAGCTAGGAGCTAGAAGCTTGGAGCTTGAGGAGTTTGCTTAAGGTGAGTTACATAACTTCTAACCCTAGCTATACGACCTTCTTTCATGTTGCATATTCATATATGATCATGATCAACCATGCAAGTTGTTAGATATGTCTTTTTCTCTAGCATGTACCTTTAATATTGTGGATATAGTGATCTTGTTGTTGATGGTTTACATACCTTTGGATCTAGTTGTCTGAACCATAAGTGTAGAATTTCTTTTGGGGCAATACCCCTTTCTTTCTTTAGTCATGAGGAGTGAGTTTTAGCTCTAGTGATGTAGGCAATACCCCTCTCTCATTTAAGTTGGGAGGTGAGTCTACACTCTAGTTTCTTGGGCAACACCCTCCTCTCACCATGGATTTGAGAGGTGAGCTTTTGGATAGATGATGACCTAAGTTGAGGTTGATCCTTGTGGTTGCCCGATTTTTGATAGAGGTTGTGCAAAACCCCTATCTCTTGGTTGTTGAGAGGTGAGCCTACCCTCTTGATCAATTAGGATTTGGTGCTCTTGTGCTCGAGGTTGAAGATGACCTTGTTAGGTTGTGTCTTGCATGATATGATCTTGGAGTTGTGATGCCCGTCTAGGGTTTTACCCTTGGCCGATACACCTAGTGGAGATTGTTGGTTTGGTGCTCGATATGGTGGTATAGAGAAATATTAGTAGGTACCTTAAGTGGTAGCCAATATGGGAAGCTTAACTTAGACAGATGATGTGGCCTTCTTGACCTAAATGGTGTTGTTCCTTTGGCCGATATGCCTAGTTGAGCTTGGTCGATACCTTTTGTGGAGTTGGAGCTTGGGTGATACACCTTGATTTGTGCTCTGCACGACACACCTTGTGATAGGTCTTGATGATATGAAGTAGTATTGTGGTGCCCGAGATGATGGTGGTTTAGAGAACCTTAGTGGTGTTGGTCGATATACTGGTTGAGTAGCCAGCATGTCCATGCCCAATATGGTATCTTGGACGACATGGGTGCCCTGGCCGATATGGATGACCCTTGAACGATATGGAGATGTTTGCACAATAGAGGCGCCTTGGGCGTTATACCCTTTGGCCGATATGGTCAATGTTGAGGGTTAGCCGATAGAGGAACCCTAACCCTAACCTTTCTTACAGCAAAATACGAAACATTGATTGAGGCCTTGTACTTATATAGTTGATCTAGTTATACCTTGAAGATACGTGTATGATCCTTATATTTTGTGATAAGTTCTTATAAAGCTTATCTTATCAATCATGTTCCATAAAGGAATACTTGGTTATATGTCTCCTGGATATCTTGATGAGATTGATGGTAATAATAGCCTTGCTCAGTATGCTGCTCTTGTTATACGTTTTATTAATTATCTGCTATTTTTGCTTTAACCTTCTAAGGTTTTATAGTTTCCGTGGGGAGTCATGTTTCTTGCTGGGACTGTGTGTCTCACCCCACGGTTTACACCCTTTTTAGGTGATCGCCCTAGACGTAGTGGTGGTCGTGAGGTTGCGGCTGAGCAGCAAGAAGAGTTGGACATGTTGTTGTTTTGGTGGTTTTGTAGTAGAGTCCTAGAGTCATCCCTGTACTCTCAGGTCCTCAGAGGTTTTTGACGAGGTTTCACGATGTCTAGCTGTTGTAATTTTAGTTTATCCTGCTACTGGACGTACATGGCCTGTTATGTATATGTAAACAGGTGATGAACTCATGAGCTGACAGTACAACTAGTTTCGATAAGTTGTGGACATATATCAAAGCTTGTAATATTTTTATAACATGTTTCTCTATAGGATCTAAATGCAAAAGTTCTCTTATGTATGTTTTCTGCAAACAGTTTTAATTAACCCGTGTCTTCAGTATTATGTGGTTTCACACATTTTCGCATGTCATCTCACTATCTGCGTGATAGCGGGGTGTCACAATGAAGTTGGGTAGACCTGAGGTTTGGAGTAAAGAATTGACCATATATATAAGATTTCAATTTTTATTTTATCTATCCCATAGAATATGGTGAATACGAGCGGTAACCTCATGAACTATACCATGCAATTGGAAAAATTTAAAAAACAAGTTTGAGGTGTACTCTCCTCCCCTATCAGACCTTGATTGCTTAAGTACTTTGTTGGTTTGAGTTTCAACTTCTTTCTTATAAATTCTAAATTTATCCAATGCCTTGTCTTTCTAAGTAAAAAGACATAACAATATCTACTAGCATCATCAATAAAAGCTATGAAATAATGGTTTTAATACCTAGTAGAAATCCCATTAAATTCACAAATATCACTGTGAACTAAATCCAATATGTCTGAACGTTGCAGAGTGAACATGTTTCCTAGACAAATTAACTTAGACACATATTTCACATTTATTATTACTAATGTCAGATTTAGGGATTAAATTCAGATTCATCACACGTTTCATTGAGGCAAAATTAACATGTCCCAAATGTGATTGCCAAACATTAGATGATACAAGATTCATGCATACAGAACTATTATCATTAAAATTAAAAATGGAATTTGAAACAGGTTCAACAAGAACCTTAAATAAGTTCTCCACATCACAAAGATATCCCTTGCCAAAAAATGAAGAATCATGAAAGCGTGTAATAACATCCTTATTACATTTGCAGTTTACTCTAAACCTTCCCTAACTAAAATTACGCCACTTAGGATATTACGTCAAATAGTTGAAACATGTCTAACTCTATGAAGTTTAAGAACCTTCCCCAATGGAAACTTCAAGTTCACCCATCCTTCGCCTTTTATTTATGCAGAGCTGGAATCGCCCAAAGTCACAGGAACAACCTCTTGAGGTCTGGTTAGACACAAATAGGGACTTATCAACACAAATATGTACATTAGCCCCAGTGTCAATTATCCAATAAAGTGGTTCAAAAATAGAAAGGATTTGAGGTTTTATAAAATTGTACCCATCATTGAGGTTCAAGGATGCAATCATCATATTGACTACAACCTCCTCAGTTGCATAAGTGGCAGCTTTCTTTGTCTTCTTTGAAGGACAATTCTTTTTTCAGTGGCCAACCTATCCACAAATCCAACAAGGTTTGTTCTTCAATTTATCTGGATTTTGGCCTTAGGTTTATGCATATTCTTTGTTTTCTTATCTTTAGTTTTAGCAGTAGTAAAATTTATACTAGGGTTAGCATCAGTATACACCTTGATAGTATTCTCTTTTAAGTATTCTTGTTGTATGTTAATATCCCTTATTAGACCATTCATTAACAAGTCTCCTTAGTGATGCTTAAGCGTCATGCCAAATGATTCCCAGGACTTAGAGAAGTTTTCTATGATGGACATAACAATGAACTTCTTAGGAAATTCCATCTTTGCATCTGAGAATTCATGACACAAGAGATGAAATTTGTGTGTTTGATCAGAAATAGACTTATCCTCAACCATCTAAAATTTAGAAATTTAGACACAAAGTACTTTTCAGCACCTGCATTTTCAGTAATAAACTTCTTTACTAGTGTCTCCCACAAAATCTTAGAAGTAGTGAAATGCAGCTTCGAGTTTGAATCATACAATTTGTTAGTTAAAAAAAACACAATCAACCCTCGATACATCTTGTCACTATTCTTCCAGTTAGTAATTATATTTGTATCATCAAGGATGGACTCATCAGATTTAGGTTCATCCTCTTCTATGTACTGATCGTAACTCACCATGTTTAGCCAAATTTGCATCTGACTCTATCAACGGGCAAAGTGGGTACCAATAAATTTCTCAGGCATATTAGTCGTATCAATTTTATTTGCAGAATCAACATGACTATACATTATTAATTAGTGACTAATAATGATTTCTTTAAGATTGTTGTTAATTTTAAGTTTACGTCATTTCATACAATAATAATAGGTGTAATTTAATTGACAAGTTCGGGCCAGATCCAGATAACAAGAAGAAGAAAAAATAGTGCACAGGAAAATAAAAATTAATTTAGGAACACAGACCCGATCATTTGTTGAAAAATAGATGTGTTAATTAAAGAAATAAGTAGCCCACAATCCAGAAGAATAGGCATCGTTCTTCTAGTCGACCCGGTCACAAACCAGAAGAAGGATGTCATCTTGCTTGTGCTTGATGGCATTCGGTTGCACTACCAATGTAGCCTGCAATCGTAGGAACCACCACCTAAAAGATTGCGCCTCTGAGGAGAAGGAAGAATTTGCTACTTGTAGGAGAAGAACTTCATGCAGTAACTCAGAAGAGATGACTGAAATCTCTCCTTTAGGGTTTGCAAAATACTAGCAAAACAGTTGATGGTTGATGTTCATTTGAGATATGTATAACCCTAATGATTGGAGGCTTATTTATAGCCTTACACGCATCGAAATTTTATTCCCATTAAGACAAAATCACCCGATCACTCTTGTACGTGTTGCGGAAAAGACCGCAAGGAAAACACTTTCCAATCAAGACTAATAAATCTGTTTCAAAAAGAAACAAGTCATGCCAGGTCAAGCCAAGCCATGCGAGGTGTGGTGTGGTGTGCGCGTACGTACGTGTGTGTTGTGGTCACCATACCCACCAAGGAGGTGACATACCCTCTCCTAGGACCTTTGGACACTAGTGTCACATTTGATCCTACATATAATGACCACAAAAGTTCTAGGAGTGAGCAATGTGGGATAAAACTTCTTGCCTATTTGTACTAGACACAAAACTACATTTCTCTCATGTACAGGGTGCACTACATTGGCCTTAACCCATGCTATATTTATGTCTTATATAGCTATATATCTAACATCTCCTAGTTTTTTTACTGTCTTCATACATGCTGCAATACCTATTGCAATCTGAGTTAAGCGATGAACATGTTTTGAAAAGAACATGAAAAGATATTCAGAACAAGAGAACATATTCTTTTCATGTATAGAAAAGAATATAACACTTTTATCAATTGGAATATCCAGACTCAATGCCTCTTAGGATAATGGGAAGCACTAAATAATAGTATGAGTATTTGGTTTGCTGTATGACATGATTTTACCATGCGTATAACGCAAGTGCACGCGTCAATGTAGTATAGGCCTTTGTGAAGCCCGAGTCGAACTTAGGGACAATGAACCATCGGTAGACTACTACTAACTGTTCGCAATCAGCTAGACCAATTAAAAGGTTTTAAGAGTTATTGAAAAATAAAAGAAAATAAAATAAAACAGAGCAATCAATTAAGTGTTTAGTTTAATCAATTCAGATGGGAATCTTTAGGATTGCGGTTTCACCGCGGGTTTTCATTGTATGAATTTCCACATAGTTAATCAAATTCGCCTCTTTTTCTGGGTAGTGGCCTGTAGTTAGAATTGTTCACTGTCGTGATACAATTCACTACCTAAGTCTAGGTCGGTTCCACCATCGTAGTAACCTATACCCTAAACTAGGTGCATTAGAATCGACCTCTGGGTTTCCACCATTAACCGTACATCACCTTGTTCAAGGGATTTATTAATTAGTGTGAATTTTGTCTCTTTTCAACCATTAATTCTTCTTTCAAAGCAATTAAAGGCAGTAGATTATCATTAGGGTGATCAAGCATAATGATATAATGGAGAAAACAAAATCATACCATGGATTTAAGAGACAAGTTATGAATTACTATGATAAAAACGTCATACAATGATTATCCAGGCTACTCCCAATCCTAAAGACGAAGAGGATTACCCCTAATGTTCATCTCAGAGCAAAACATGGTTGAGAAAAGGGGAAACATGGAGACAAATGTGAATAAGTAATGAAAACCCTGAACGGAGAAGATCCAAGAATTCCTCGGCGTAGAATGCGCAATCTGCAGCCTTTCGGTGGTGGAGAATGTCTTCTTCAGCTTCCGAAATGATCGGGGCGTGCTTCTAGGCTCCGTTCTTCTCTCCACACCTTCTCGGGACATGTGCAGCGGCTAATGACGTGATCCTTGGCTCTTGCCCACCGTCATTAGGTATAATCACCGAGTTAGGTTGCAAAAATATCACAACCGTCGGATTTGGATCGATCTGAAACAAACTTGTATCTGACGGCGTCGATACCATCGACGCAGGTCGATGGTATCAACACTGCGTGATATCGGCAAGTCTTCTTTTCTTTTTGTCGTTGCGCCTGATGCTGACTCGATACCATCGACGAGGGTCAATGGTATCGACACCCTAAGGCGTTGGTTTTGTCTTTTTCCATCGCTGAATCTGCTGGGGTCGATAGTATCGACTTAATGGTCAATAGTATCGACTATCTGCTCGCCAGCAACCTGAAGGTACGTCACTACCATCGACTTCCCTGTCGATGGTATCGACTCTGTGCTGCTCCTTGTGGTTGGCAACCTGTGGTTGTGTTGATAGTATCGACAGCTGTCGATGGTATCGACAGCTGCGGATATGTGTTTTTCCTGAAATTGCAACACAAAACCACATAATCCGAAATAAAACATATTATTGTAATCATTTATGCTCAAAACAATAGAATAAGGGGGATTTGACACTGAGAAGGATCATAGACTAAAGTAAATGAATTATGCAATATTAACCACAAAAATGACCAATAACTGCATAAAACACAAGTAAAACAAGTCTATAAATGCGACTCAAAATCATCGCATCAAACTCCCCTAAGCTTGAACATTGCTCGCCCTCGAGCAACAAAACCTTAGAATAGAATTGTGAGGGTCAACTAAAGAATAGATTATCACAACAAACATCACCATATGATCCCCACCAGACATTCACAAACCGGCCCTCACTAACCACGAAATGATAATTACCCTAAAGGTGACAATAATTATCCATAAAAGATATCTACCTCAAAATTGATGAACACTATCATATAAGGCAGTTCACATAATGAAATTCTCCGGTTCAGGCTCGGTGCGTCTAGTGATCTCCTATTCTACGTTGCTCGCCCTAACTACCATCTATATGGAAGCAGCTCTCCTGATATTAACAAGTGAGGAGAAAATCACAATGGCCTACCAATTCGAGCAACAAGTGGATGGAAAGGGTGGCTCATGGAAGAAATGGAAGCATTATACAGTTTTAACATGCACAAAACATTAATGACCTAGATGATGCATATGCAAATGAAAATGCCCTAATGCCTACATTTGGGTGGAATGATGTGTGCACTAACATCCCGTCTCAAGATGAGATGGAATATCTAGGAGAACTACATCATGTACTTATTCTTCTTTAAAATGCAGGTGAGACTATGTTCCTTTCTCCCTCTCATTACTACTTACATCCCAACTCTCTTCTCTCTTTATTTTTCAATTTTTTTCTTATTTTTTTTAAGCCCTTATTTTCATAGCATGACTTATACATTTGAAGCATTCAGAAGGTATGGAACAAGTTCATCACCCTTAATGTTTCAGAAGAAATAAGATGCATGATGTATTATATGCACAAAAATGTGAATGAAGCTACAAAATGATGATTATGCAACTAAATGACACGCGCCTAAGGATAATGTGCATGTATAACTCATCTATATTTTTTTCATTTCATGCAAAATATGTGAAAATAGTTGCAATGAAAGACCTATCTACATGGAATGCAATCAAAGAAATTAAAACCGTAATGTACTTCCAATTCTTATGGTGGAGTATGAAAACAATGGGGTGGATAGATCACAAGATTAATTGACTGAACCTTTGAAAATTATTATGTGTCCCTCCTTATTGACCTGTGTGGTAATTAAGAGGTTTCTCTCTCTTATTTCAAATTAAGGTCTCATTATCATTTGATAAGTTTAGGCTCAAACAACCAATTTTGTCCACTTTTCATGAATCCTAGGCATGTACAGTTGTGATTTCCTATTTTAGAGTTGACAAACCCAATCATTTCCTTAAGTTATGTGCTCAAAGTTGAACAACGCAAGCTTGCAGAACACTAAATTTTTTTAAATTTTCCCTTGATTCCCATGTACAAGCAGCGAGATGACACATGACTTACGACATCCACGAGTACACTAGATAAAATGTGGATCCGACAAACAAACTAAAAACTGCAAGAAATAAATGACAAGAAACAAAACAATAAAAACTAAACTAAAGGATAGATCTGTTCCACCCCCCCACTAAGCTTGAATTCGACTATGGCCTCATAGTCAAAAACAAACTTAAAAGGTGGAACAGTGATACCGATCATTCTTCCAGAGGAGGAAGGTACTGCGGGGCCGTGGGGTCCCAAGACGGGTACTTCCCCTAAAAGCTCGGATCATACTAGGGCATTAGCGGAGGCTGTGGATACCCCCCAAAGTAATTCTGGCTCCAGTAATGATCGTAGAAGGGTTGCTGCTACATCTCCATCCTATGCAACCTGTCATGAATGTGCTATTCGTTGTCGAGGAGGACGCGCTCATTCTCGAAAATAGCCCTCTGGTTGTCAAGCAGCCGGTTCGTCGTATCTTGAATACCAGCATATGAAGCTATATGTCGCTGCTGCGTCTGATGAATATCCTGCAACATTGCATACATCCCTTGCATGGAGTAGACATCCTCGCGTTACTGCGAGGGATGTGGTGGCGGAGGCTGTGAAGAAGAAGATGCACCCAGATGCATGTGGGGACACTTCCAGGGTGCCACTCGTGCACGAAGAGGAGTGAAAGCATCCTCTTCCTCTTCAGGCTCGTCGCCATCATTGTCATTGTCGTCATTGCTTCCGTCTTCATTCGAGTCATCAATGGCTATGAGAGGCCATTTGATATGCTGAGCGCCCACGATGTGGAAGACGGGGTCTGGAAGTGAACATTCTTGATATGCTTGATTGACATGGCAGTGTGCATATGCCAAGCCATCACGAAGCAGGATGAGGTAGGAGCGGTGCAGATGCTGCAAGTTGACCTTACTCCTGTTGGAGAGGGGAGTAAGTTGGGAAAAATTTAACCCAAGATAGTGGGCCAGCGGTGTGATGAGCCCTCCAAAGTGGATTGGAGCCTTCTGTGTACTCCTCTTTACAACCAACACGCGCGTTATGAAAAATGCGCCCCAATTGCACTCCTCGCACTTCAACAATTTGTGCAGGAAGAAAAAGTCTGTCTCTTGAAACTTGCTGAGAGACAGGTCGCCACGAGCGAACAACGTGGTGCAGAGCATGCGGTGAAGAACCCACACAAATGGATGCTCGAAATCTGCCACTGCAGCATTGTGGTAGCTCACGGATTTTCCGGGAGGCACAGTCACTAGCTCGGTGAAAATAGCATCATAATCAGTCCGGTTGTCTGGCTTCCGGTACTAATCTCGCCCATGATTCCATTTGTAGATGGATTTGAACTTCTTGAGGGTGAGGGTGTAATCATTGTTGTACAGCCGGAAAGAAATGTGGCCTTTGATCCATTCCCGATCAGTGGCGATGACGTCGTTTGGCACGACACATATATCCAGCGACGCCATGAACTCCGCCACTAGCTCTTTGTATGTGGGCCATTCACCAAAGAATGGCTGGCCGTCGGCGTGGAATTCTATCTCATCGAGCCTCCTACCCGTATGCCTTGCCTGCCCCTTGAGTACGTAGGCCAGATTAGCCTCGAACCCCATATTGCAGATCATGTCCCGGTCGACATAGCGGGTCAGCTCAATCTTGTACTTCATCAGCTCCTCGTAGACCTTTCAAACCTCCACATAAGGATGGACAATCCGCAGGCGAGGAATAGATGCAGTAGGCGGAGGGATGAACTCGGAGATCTCCATAGGATCCGCCCGTGAAGAAGAAGCACCGGCTGTACGCACCATTGTCGCCGAGAAAGAAGGAATAGAATTCGGAGCTCGGTGAAGATCGGAGAAGGCAATCTCCGCTCGGTGAAGGCTCAGGGAAGAACTCACTCCTTGGATGCTCGTAGTCGGGCTCCGGTCGCACAGCCATACGCACAACACAAGTGGAGGGATAAAGCTCTGAAGGTGTGACGTCATATGACAACAATCCCTCCCTTTTATAGCTGAATCCGTCGCTGCTGTGCACCCGTCGAGACCATCGACGCGGGTCGATGGTATCGACACCTGTAGCACAATCCGGTCTTTCGCTAGTATCGACGGCTGTTGATATCCCGATGTGGGGGCCCAGATCGATGATGCGTCGATACCATCGATGTGGGTCAATGGTATCAACGTGGGTCGATGGTATCGACCCATCCCACAGATCGACTCTCTTGATGTAGCGATCATCATTGATTTCCTCTCGTGGATCGGTGACGTGTCGCGTCGATACTATCGACACAAGTCGATAGTATTGACTTCTGCTTAGGGCAAACACCCTCGCGAGGCACGACCACTGCTTTCTGCCTGTAACTGGGTTGATACCATCGACAGGCCCGTTGATGGTATCGACTTCACTGAGACAAATTCGTCTGAATATCTCCAGAGATCTCGCGAGTATCGACATCCATGTCGATACTATCAACCTCATTTTTGCGATCAACCTATAGGCGTGTCGATACCATCGACGAGGCCGTCGATAGTATCGACTCAGAGAAATTTTTGCAGCCGCCTACCTGTACCCATTTCGATAACATCGACACAAGGGTCGATGGTATCGACCCTGCCTCAATACATGCACATTGAACAAACGATCAAGGTACCTTGTTTACACTAAAAACAAAATCGAATCAAACTAATGTACAAAAGTGAAAGAAACTAAACGAAACTACTGATGGCTGGGTTGCCTCCCAACAAACGCCCTTATTTAACGTCTTAGGCTAGACGAAATCAAGCTTCATCAACTTGGAGATTTGGAGAGTGTGCCCAGGGGATCATGCGGCAGTTTGAACTCAACTCGATCCTGTCCAATCCCCAACATCAAAGTACCTCTCCCAATGGCAGTGACAACATCGACCATCGCTTGAAACGGCCTACCCAATAGCATCACACAATTTTTAAGTTGTGGCATGTCCATGACGATGAAATCCACCGGAAAGATAAACCTGTCTACTATGACAAGCACATCCTCGCACACTCCATATGGCTTCACAATGGACCCATCCGCCAACTCAATAGTTACCGCTGATTTCTTTATTTTCTTCAACCCAAGCTTTTGAAATGTGGACAGTGGCATAAGATTAATGATGGTGCCTGAATCACACTGAGATTGTGGAAAATGTTGACCGCCTATGGAACATGGAATGTAGCAGCTTCATGGGTCTTTCCTATTCTGTGGTAGACTCTCATAGATAATTGAGCTCACCATCTCATTCACCCGACAAACATCTGTGTCTTTGATCCGCCTCTTCTTGGTGATGATATCTTTGATAAACCTCCCATATGTGGGAATTTTCTCTATGATTTCCACTAACAAAATGTTAATATGGAGCTTCCTGAACATCTCCAAGAACTTCCTGTAATGTCTATGTGCTTTCTTCGGCCTTGAACTACCCGTAATAGACACAACCGCCTCCTTTAGACGCTTGTGAGGTGGCACATATGTGCTTTTCAGGTTCTCCTCCCCTAAGCTTGCTTCAATGTCACCCTCTGGCGTAGACTTTGGTACATCATTTATAATAGGTGTAACAAGTGGTAGCTCCTCTCCCTTAGTGACTGTAACTTCACCCTGACGCATGGCCTTCACCTGCTCTTCTTTCCTAGGTGCGGGTGTAGCCGTGGTGTGCTCTTGGTGGGTCTTTCTGAATGGAAAATATCCTCCCGGTAATCCATAATGGCTGTGAGGATACGATATTTTTGGTGTAGCCTCCGTATCAAAAATCATTTTGCTTTTGTCCTGGACCTCTACCACCGGGACCCCTGTCTCAGTAATCACAGATATGTACTTTACTTGATGATGTACTTGACGAACATCTGCATTCCCAGCCTGTCTTTGTTGGTTGGCATGCTTCAGGGCTGCCACTTCATTGGAAATCTGGGTCACAGTCGTCTCTAGTGCCCTCATCTGTGCTCCATGGCTTTGCAATGTTTGCCCAAATTTAGTCAAGATCTCACCCTGAGACTGCAGCTGCTTACTAAACATGCTCATCATCTCCTGATTTTGCTGCACCACTTGACTAAGCAACACGGTGCTTTTATCTTCTGCTGTTGACTGTGGCTTTGCATCTGGATCTTGTAAGAAGTTGTTTGGATCTTTCCATGAGAATTTTCTAGCCTTCCTCCAAGCATAATCATTATTTCTATAGCCCTGTTGTTGCATAAATTTGACCTGGGCTTCCTCCTCATATTATGTATCCTCTTTCTCCACAAGCTTCTTATCTATGAGATCTAATTTATCATTCAACTCCTTGATGGCCCTGGACTCACCTACAACTTTAACTTGTTCTGGTGCATCCCTATTGCCCCAAGACTGCTTCTTTGCCATATTCTTCAAAATCTCCCAACACCTAGTGCCAGTGTAGTTCAAAAAGAACCCCGAGCCCGCTGAATCCAGGTTGCTTCTATCATGCTCAGAAAGAGCAAAATAGAAAATCTTGACCTGCTTTTCCTTGTCCATCCCATGATGCGGGCACCTCCTCAGCATAATCTGAAAATGTTCCCAGGTCTCCGAATAAGTCTCACCCGCTTTCTGACTAAAATTATGTATTTTTCTGATCAGATCATTTGTCTTCTTGGGCAGAAAGAACCTTTCAAAGAATACTTCAACCGTGTGGTTCCACGATTCCACATACTCAACATCAAGATTATGTAGCCATTCACGTGCATTTCCCGCCAGAGAGCTGGGAAACAGCTTCAAGTACAATGTCTCCTGTGGAAACCTATCTATCTTGATCATGTCGCAGTTCTCCATGAACTGGCTAATGTGAGTCATTGGGTCTTCATTTTTTATCCCATGAAATGCATTTGATTTGACCAGATTTATTAGTGCAGGATCAATCTTGTAGGTCGGAATGTTGACCGCCTGCTTCTTTATTGGCCCCTTTGAAGCGGATGAGGAAGAAGCCTTTATCTTCTCCCATATCGTCTGCTCTTCCACCATGGCTTCTTGTTCTGAGTCGGAATCTATATCTTCCAGTTGGTCTTGATTGTAATCCTCCTCATCGTCAGGTCCCAGCAGTGGAACCTCTGGTGCCTGTTGCATGTAGTCAGTGCTACGCGTCTGCACCATGCACAATACCTACAAAATGATAATTTCAGTTCAGTACCGTGCTAGATGATTAAAAAATGTGCAAGATAAACTATAAATTTTAAAATGATTTCAGAATAATAAAAATTAAAAAGTGGCCTAGAATGGCGGCTTGCAGCACTCGTAGTGAGGACAATTGCCGTGTCCCCTGAAACGACACCAAACACGTGACACGATTTTATCGTGCGTATAACGCAAGTGCACGCGTCAATGTAGTATAGGCCTTTGTGAGGCCCGAGTCGAACTCAGGTACACTGAACTATTGGTAGACTACTACTAACTGTTCGCAATCAGCTAAACCAATTAAAAGGTTTTAAGAGTTATTGAAAAATAAAAGAAAATAAAATAAAACAGAGCAATCGATTCAGTTTTTAGTTTAATCAATTCAGATGGGAATCTTTAGGATTGTGGTTTCACCGCGGGTTTTCATTGTATGAATTTCCACATAGTTAATCAAATTCGCCTCTTTTTCCAGGTAGTGGCCTATAGTCAGAATTGTTCACTGTCGTGATACAATTCACTACCTAAGTCTAGGTCGGTTCCATCGTCGTAGTAACCTATACCCTAAACTAGGTGCATTAGAATCGACCTCTGGGTTTCCACCATTAACCGTACATCACCTTGTTCAAGGGATTTATTAATTAATGTGAATTTTGTCTCTTTTCAACCGTTAATTCTTCTTTCAAAGTAATTAAAGGCATTAGATTATCATTAGGGTGATCAAGCATAATGATATAATGGAGAAAACGAAATCATACCACAGATTTAAGAGACAAGTTATGAATTACTATGATAAAAATGTCAGACAATGATTACCCGAGCTACTCCCGGTCCTAAAGATGAAGGGGATTAGTCCTGCATGTTCATCTCAGAGCAAAACATGGTTGAGAAAAGGGAAACATGGAGAAAAATGTGAATAAGTAATGAAACCCCTGAACGGAGAAGATCTGAGAATTCCTCGACGTAGAATGCGTGATCTACAGCCTTTCGGCGGTGGAAAACATCTTCTTCGGCTTCCGAAATGATCGGGGCGTGCTTCTAGGATCCGTTCTTCTCTCCACACCTTCTCGGGATGTGTGCAGTGGTGAATGACGTGATCCTTGGCTCTTGCCCACCGTCATTAGGTATAATCACCGAGTTAGGTTGCAAAAATATCACAGCCATCAGATTTGGATCGATCTGAAATAAACTTGTATCTGACGGCGTCAATACCATCGACGCGGGTTGATGATATCGACACTGTGCGATATCGGCAAGTCTTCTTTTCTTTTTTTTGTTGCGCCTAATGTTGACTCGATACCATCGACGAGGGTCGATGGTATTGACACCCTAAGTCATCGGTTTTGTCTTTTTCTGTCACTGAATCTTCTAGGGTCGATAGTATCAACTTAATGGTCGATAGTATCGACTATCTGCTCGCCAGCAACCTGAAGGTACGTCGCTACCATCGACTTCCCTATCGATGGTATCAACTCTGTGCTGCTCCTTACGGCTGGCAACCTGTGGTTGTGTCGATAGTATCGATAGCTGTCGATGGTATCGACAGCTGTAGATATGTCTTTCTCCTAAAATTGTAACACAAAACCACATAAGCCGAAATAAAACATATTATTGTAATCATTTATGCTCAAAACAATAGAATAAGGGGGATTTGACACTGAGAAGGATCATAGACTAAAGTAAATGAATTATGCAATATTAACCACAAGAATGACCAATAACTGCATAAAACACAAGTAAAACAAGTCTATAAATGCGACTCAAAATCATCGCATCATCGTACTATCAAATAGGCCTTAAAACCTCGAGTTTACCACCATTATAAATAATGATAATGCAACCACCAAAGATAGCATTCATAATATAGTTAATTGTAGATCTTGGAAGACTAGCATGAGTACTTGTATCTAGAATGAATTTTTACAACATTTGGTCATGGATAGATCCACCTTAGTATCCATATAAGGTGTTGAGAAAGGTTGACGCATGATATGTATAATTTCTTGAACTACAATGATGTTATCAGGGATTTTTTGGCTTCACACAAAACTGCTTTGAGCTGAGGGTATTCATGAAGACATATATAGTTTGAGTCACTCAACTAGGATCTTAGATATTCGTCTCATACATATACTATTTGGTGAATTTAGATAAATATTAGAACAAGATGATGCAACCTTATTCATACACAAATTGATATTTGTGAGATTGTGTCCTTTGTTTTGTGTTTTGTGTATTGTATAGTAGTTGTGCTCCCTCTTTACTTGCAATAACCGGATTCTAGTATAGCATAAGAGGTCATTCGTAGGGAATCGATGCAATAAGATCATGTTTGTATCTCCAAAAAGTGATTCAAGGTTAAACGAATTATTGGTTTGAATGTCTGAATTATCCTAATCTCTAGATACATAAGGTTGAACCCTTAAACTAGTTTAAAATCAATGAGTGGTTAATGACCAACACTAGAAAATCAAAATAGACCTAATGTCATGGTAGATTCGTCCACATAAAAGTATCATCAAAATCATATATCCAATATCCAAGAATAATGTTTTCTAAAGGATTAACCTAATAAAAATGAATTTACTTCCAAAACTCATATATAGAAAGCACAATCACAATAAAAACACATGAGATAGTTTTGTACAAATATCATATTGATAACTGTGCAAGGAAAATTGATATTGCAAATTATAAAAAGGTGTATATATATGTGTATATATATATATATATATGTATGTATGTATGTATGTATGTATGTATGTGTCTTACGTATACATCACACAACAATAGGAAACTCGATCATAATTTCATAATGATGAACATACCAAAAATGTGATGGTCCTACATATAGATTCAAAATAAAAGAACTAATTATTCATGAAAAAATATACTAGTGATTCTTGGCACAAACTGTTACAACTTCAAGCCATATACATCATAAATCTACATCCATACATATGAAGATTGCCATAAATGATAAAAATTGATAAGAACTTGAGATTGGAGATGAGAAGAAGAGAAATTCTTTATATGATATGAGGTACGGAAGAAACTCCATGGATGTGATGAATTTTTCAAACTCCTTCACTTGATAAAATTCTTGTTCATATCCTTCCTTTTTATAATATTTTTACAAACTATAGGTTTGGGGCATAAAATTTGTCTTCTTTAGTCTTTAATCATTCAATGATTGATTACAACAAAATGATAATTTCCTTATCTAAAAGGAAATCATCCATTATGTACTTTAGGTTTTAAAATGCAATGACACTGTGTATTTCCTGTGCATGCTATACAAATTTGAAAAGGCAATTGATCAACATGACATGTCAGTCTATTCATGTAATGACCCCCTCCTCATGTTATCTCTTATTCAGGCAGAACGAGAGGGCAAGAGTCATTATCAATATAAAGGATCGCATGTTAAGAAATCAACCAAAAATAATTACTAAATCTTTACTGACAAAAGGAAGATAGTACAAAACTGAAGGGATATCTAAATTTTCAACATAAAAATTAAATCTAACTATAACATCCATGTTTAGTTTATGTCTCTTCATCATGTGCCTTCTTTCTGGATATCCATTTCATCATAATTGTAGACAGAAGATTATCCTAAAACGTTGACAAACAAAATGTCAGTGAGTATAACAAATTATACTGGTATGTGGGGGAACCAAAAGCTCATATATAATTGTAACATTGTAACCAGAGAAATTATTTGTTAAAAAAACAAAATTTACAATTTCTTCATAGCTTCTCAACCATTTTTACCCAAATTTCTGGTAGACCCTCTCTTAGGGTTTTATCCCTACAATGGACTTTTTGTCTACCTCTCAAACTGGATCTAGGTACCTTATTGGCCACCTCTCAATCTGGAGCAAGGTGCCATTAAGTCTTCCCAACATGGGGCTTGACCACTTATGAAATTCCCAACTTGGGGCTTGGTCTAACCTTCCACACTTGGGGCTTACTCCTCTAGTCATTATCATGACTTTACTCATCTTTTCATTCATAATTCCCAGAGGTGGCATGCGATTCTGAGCAAGTTATAAACTTTATATAGTGATAACAATACTCACTTTATAGAATGTAGGAATTAAAGATCATCCAAGCATTAATTTCAAGCAATCAATAAAACCTGAGAATAACACCATAAAACTACAACGATTAGTCATCAGCGTAAGCACATACCTTGATCAGGAGTATAGATGTCCAAGCAAGCAATCAACCAATTAACCAAGTGAATTTACCCTGAAAGTTAATGCAACACACCCACATATTACTATTTTATCCAAATCATCCTTAAGACTAACTTGGTCTTCAAGTTAGGGTTTCTAGGCCAACATTAGGGTTTGATTAGGGTTTTGGCTTCCCAAACCCTAGTTTCCACTTTTTATGCTTTTATTAGGTTGCAAACCCTAATCCTTCATTAAATACACCTTTTATTTCATGGAAACCCTAATTTATCAAATTATGGTTTAACATTCAAGTTTCTCTTTTCATGCATAAAAGATCAATCTTTGATCAACAATAACAATTGGACATATTAAGATCATTGAATCTCACAAATTAGGGTTCTAGTTCATTTAACACATTAAAGATGTCATCTTTATGCACTTTTCAAACTAGAATCAAAACTAGACACTGATTATATATTTATTGAACACCTCTATGCATTTGTCTGATCAAAAACCATATATTACATGTTCCCATTTGAAAACCCAACAATTAGTTATGGTTTTTCTTAATAAATCATTTCAAACCAATATGAAAACACCAACTAATTATTTAATCTAATTTTGGCTGCTCCAGCGGAACTAGTCCAAGCCAATGGGCTCTAGCCACCTTAGCCTATCCGCTCGTGTGGCAACAAGGCGGGACAAAACTAAAAACATGTAAAAAGACTGGAATAGCCTTACTTGTTTTGAAGGGGGCAAGGGTAGAGTGGTCCTTTTCCAGGTTGGCTTCTTCAACCTCAAGCAATCTTCTTTGTGAACTGCCCAATCAACCCATAGGTTGACTCTAGGATTCTGACCCTCCTTGCTCCAAACAATGATTCTCGCTCCTTTGCCCAGGCGTCACAACCTTGAGGAACTCTTTAATTCCTCCAGAGATGATCCTAGGTGTTGGTATGGCAAGAAAGAACATCGACTGTAAGATAGGGTGAGACGAGGGTGGTGGCAAGGCATGGTGAAGCAATTGAAGGTAGGGGCTACTTTGTTTGATCTCATGGGTTCTCCCAAAAATATTTGTGGGTTCACAGAGAGGTTGTACCCCGTATTTATACCCTTCTTCACCAACAAGGTTACCTTCAAAGGTGGATTTGGGGATTCTTCTAGACACCTCAAACCTACGTAAAACCTAAGGTAGGTGTGTTTACAGCGAGCTCTTGCACTCAATGGGATGGTTTCCCAGTATGCTCGTGCACTGGGTTGCAAGGAAATCATCCTCAATTTCCTTACTTGAATGGGGGTAAGGGATGATCACTCCACCGTTGGATCTCAAATCCAACATCCCTCATCTCGCGTGCCAAAAAAAGGTTAACTTGAAGGAAATTCTAATTGTATTAAAAAATAATGACATTTAATTATATTCCTCTCACTTTAAGGATTTTTCAAAATCTATCTCTCTCAAACCACACATCATTTCAATCCCAAATTTTAAGGGAAACTCTTTAATGACTTAAATTACTTGTGTGTAAAGTTTGGAACCAAAATTCAAAAATAAAAGAGACTTTTCTTCATATGCAAATCATCCACTCAAAAGACATATATATTTCAATTAAAATTCATTTTTTTCTTTATTTCTATTCTATTTTTTTATTTTGATTTCTTTTCTTATTAGAAACCAATTCGAACTAAAAATTAATCAATAGTGGTCATCCATACCACTTTCTAGAGAATTCTACATTATTCTCACATATGCACACCATTATCTTTTATTTCTTTGTCCTTTTACTTATTTTGGGATTTCTTTTATCTCTTTTCCCATTTTACCAATATTGGATGTATTAAAATAGTATAAACCATGAAATCATGCATCCAAGGGAAATTTTGCAAAAGAATCCATTCTTTGGAAACAATACATACAATTTTCAATTCAAATTCCTTTTATTTGCAAAATTGCATTTCAATTAATACAAGAAAATTTGAGGTTATAACATCCTTCCTCACTTATAAGAATTTCACCGTCAAAATTTTACTGATCAAGCAAACAACTCAAGGTAAGACTTTTCCATTTCCGTCTTTAGCTCCTATGTGGATTCATCCTCTCCATGGTGCTTCCAAAGAAACTTTACCATCTTTATCTTTTTACTCCTGAGATCTTTCACCTTGGTATCCAGTACCCTCATAGGTGACTCAAGGTATGTCAGCCTCCCTTGGAGTTCAATAGGTTCAATGCTCAACACATGGCTCGGGTCCTTAACATAGGACTTTAGATTGGACACATGTAACACATCATGCATCATACTATACTGAGGGGGTAGGGCTAAACGATAAGCAGCTTCACCAATCCGTTCCAAAATCTCAAACGGACCCACGTATCGGGGACTCAACTTTCCTCTATTCTTATCTATAGCTTGGAGGGTTCATATTTTCAGAATCACATGCTCACCATAGTGAAGTGCAAGTCATTCCGGTTCACATCAGCATACAACTTCTGTCGATCCTAGGCTCTCTTCAACCTTTACTTGATCAAAGTGACTTTATCAACATATAACTATAGTTCCTTTAACCTCAACAAAGTCCTATCACTGACATCATCCTAGTGAAGTGGTGACCGACATTGACTCCCATAGAGATCTCCATACATAGGCATCCCGATACTGGCTTGGTAGTTGTTATTATAAGCAAACTTAGCTAAGGGTAGGTACTTCTCCCATGATCCGCCCCAATCGAGCACACATGCTCTCAATAGATCCTATAAAGTCTAGATCATCCTTTCTGACTGTCCATCGGTCTAGGGGTGATAAGTTGTGCTAAACTTTAATCTAGTATTGAGTTCTTCATGCACTTGGTTCTACAACTTGGAAGTGAATTTAGGATCATGATAAGAAATAATCAAACTTAGAACACCGTGTTGTTGAACTATTTCTCTAATGTATAGTTCATCTAGGTCTGTCACCTTGGCAGTGATCGTTAAGGCTAGGAAATGTGCTGACTTGGTAAGGCAATCTACCACAACTCATATTGCATCATGACCTTTCCTTGTCTCAGTGAGGCCCACCAGAAAGTCCATGGTGATATGTTCCCATTTCCACTCAGGAATCTCAATTGACAATAATCCACCGGGTCGATGGTGTTTAGCCTTCACCATATAGCAAGTGAGACAACTGGACACATATGCATCTATGTCTCTCTTCATTCTAGGCCACCAAAAGAGTCACAGTAAGTCTTTAAACATCTTGGTAGTGCCAGGGTGTACCATGTACTTAGAACCATGAGCTTCTTACAAGATATGATTCTTCAAGGGTGAATCTTTAAGAACCCAAATATGATTCTTGTAACGGATTCCGCCATCTAATCCCAGTGAGAGATGTATCTGAGGTTTCTCTAGTAAACATTTCCTCTTATCAAGCTATGGGCTGACTAACTGGGTAGTTACCAACTCTGTCAACAGGTATGGTTTTATCTTAATGTTAGACACACAGATCTGATCTTCTAATGGTTGCAGAGTCCACTTACCAAACTCTTCTAGTTCTCTCCACTGGCTACATAAGACAGCTGCACACCTGAGTTGTTTCTAACTAAGAGCATCTGCTACTACGTTAGCTTTCCTAGGATGATAGGCGACGGTGAAATCATAGTCTTTCATATACTCCATCCATCGTCTTCATCTTAGGTTTAGGTCCTTTTGAGTCAGGAGGTACATCAAGCTCTTGTATTCAGTGAGGATTTTAAAAGTGGCTCCATAAAGATAGTGTCGCCAAATCTTTAGGGCATGTATAATCGTAGCCAATTCTAGATTGTGTGTCGAGTAGTTCACTTCATTGGGCTTGAGCTGCCTAGAGGCATAAGCAACAACATGCTTGTTTTTCTCTAGCACGCATCCAAGCCCCATCTTTGATGTGTCGGTGAAGACCATAAAAACTTCATTGCCTAACGGTAGACTCAACATTAGAGTTGTGGTCAACTTTTCCTTCAACTCCTAGAATCAAGCTTCAAACAAGTCTAACCACACAAACTTCTTGTCCTTTCAGGTAAGCTTGGTGAGTGGCAAAGTAGTCTTTGAGAAATCTTTTATGAAGCATCGATAATATCCCACAAATCCTAGGAAGTTGTGAATCTCATAAGGGTTCTTCAGTACTGGCCAATCCTGCATGATTGACACTTTAGCAGGTTCCACTAAGATGGTCCCTCTGGATTTGATGTGTCCAAGGAACATGACACAGTCTATCTAAAACTCGCACTTTGAGAATTTTCTATAGAACTTTTGCTTTCTCAGGATATCAAGGACTCTACCTAGGTGGTCATGGTGTTGTTTTAAGTCTGATGTCATCTACAAACACTATGACAAATGAGTCCAGGAAAGGTTGGAACACATTGTTCATGAGACTCACAAACACAATCGGGGCATTAGACAACCCAAAAGGCATAACTACAAACTCATAGTGGCCATAACGGCTTTGGAAAGTGGTTTTCAGGATGTCCTCACTCTTCACTCACAACTAGTGATACATAGACCTCATGTCAATCTTTGAAAAGACTCGGGCTAACTTGAGCTGGTCAAACAGGTAATCTATATGAGGTAAGGGATACCTTTTCTTAATGGTAGCATGGTTGATCATTCTATAATCTATGCACATTCAGAGTGATTCATACTTCTTCTTCACAAAGAGGATTGGTGCTCCCCATGATGATGTGCTAAGTCTGATAAAGCCTTTGTCTAACAACTCCTGCAGTTGCTTTTTTCAGCTCAAGCAACTCAGCGGGGGCCATCCTATAAGGTGCCCTGGAAATAGGGTTTGTCCTAGGAGAAACTCTATAAAAAAGTCTACCTCTCTCTAGAGGACTCCCAAGAAAATCATCTGGGAACACATCTATGTAGTCTCTTACTACCTCTATTTCCTCTAAGGACCGCACCTCAGGCTCTGACTCGGTAACTACTGCTAGGAATGCCTGACAACCCTTAGTTTTCATCTGCTCTCCCTTCAAGGCTCATACATATAGGATAGTGGTAGCATCCTTCTTACCTCTAACGGTGAATGGTGGATGACCTGGTCTCTCTATCCTTATTTTCTTTTCCCTACATTCAATCTTTGCCCTATAAGTATAGAGCCAATCCATACTAATGATCATATCAAAGTCATTCATGTCAAGAAGGATTAAATCTGTAGGAAGCTCATTATCCAGATAATTAACGGGTTGATTGGGATTTTCAAGAGAGATGTAAAGATCCAACCACTTAGGGTTGTGACATCCAAAACATATCCTAAATCCTTGATGTCCAAACAAAACAGAGTTACAATATTTCTCAAAATGAAAGTATTAGTAGAACCAAAGTCTAAAAGAGTTTTTACATTGTGTCCCATGATTTCAAGCATGCTTACAATGTTTTTCATAACATGCAGACTGCTTCATGCTTAGCTTAAAATAGGAAAGAAAACTCTAAGGGTTATTACCCTCAAACCGTTAGCATTGGCTTGAGCCTCTTCATTGTCAATGGTGAACACTTGAGCTTGCCTTCACTCTCCTACATGTGGGACTGCAGCTGATGCACCTACTGCCACTGGTGGTGCTGCTACTACTGGATGGCCTGCTATAGGTCCTGGGCTTCTCGAGTCAGGTAGAGGACAGTTGATTTGGAAGTGTCCCTCTTGCTGGCAATGGAAATACACCTTCTTCTCAAAGTGTAACTTTCTCGGGTACGATCTTCCATAGATATGGCACCTCGAGTGATGGTTCTCATTGTGGGTCCTCCCTTTGCCTCCATGTCTTCCTTTGACATGGTTGTGTCCTTGTCCTTTCTTATGGTCATGCCAAAAGTACCTTCAGTGAAACCCAGGTACCCTTTCGATGGGTTCGGTGAAGGCATCACTATCTTCTCCATGTCTAGGACGGTGTTGTAGGTGTCGATGAAGTTCGTTGGTTTGCTCACCATCACATGAGGCTTAATGGTAGGTTGCAGACGCTCCACAAAATGGTCCACTTCTTTCCTCAGTCAACATGTATCCAAACTACTCTAGTAGACAGAATTTGCAGGCATAGTCTACCACAGAGAGATTGTCTTGAACTAGGAAGGTGAACTCCCTCTCTTTCTCTTTCTTGGATGAGAAGGGCACAAATCTAGCGGAGAAGATGGTTCGAAGTCAGTCTAGGCCATCGGTTCTTCATTCAGGTCTCGGCCCATGATGTGGTTCTCCCACTAAATCTTAGTTGCTCCTTCCAAGAGGTGAGAAGAAAATGGAAGCTTCTTGTTCGACTGCACCTCCATCATGCGAAAACCATTCTCAACCGCTAGAAGCCAGGCATCAGCTTTGTCTACCACATCGGTCATGTATTCTCCCTAGAACTTCTCAATGTTCAGCTTCACAAAGTCTAAAATGGTGGCTCCAAGTCATGGACGAACTGGTAGTGGCTCACCATCTTCACCTATGGCTATGTGCATGAGGGCCAAGGCACTAATGGCCTCATTCAACTTCTTTTGATGTTCCATATAGAGGGCATCAGGAGTATGGACTACTATTGCTGGTGCAAAATTAACTACGACATCGACCTTGGGCTTGTCTTCTACCATGAGCTCCCTCTTTTGGTCATTCTCTTTGTTCAGGTTGTTGAAGGGAACATGTTTTGGATCTGAGTCATCCTCAGAGGATTCATCATGTCTCTTCATTTTCCTTGATACCTCTTCCTCCATAGTCTTCCTTCTCTTCTCTAGAGACCTTCTCTTCCCACAAGAGAACCTAACCTCGGTGTTCTCCTGAGGGGTGTCAATGGGAATGGTGACAGTCTTGGTACAAGCCATGCTGCTACACATAAACATGTAGTTAAACGCAGTCTAAGTTTGTATATCATCAAAAATTATGTCCATGACATCTTGCTTACATGACTTTTATTATTTTACAGAGGTTGCCTTAACCCCTAATTCTCATAGCCCTAATACTCAGGAAGAGATACAAAGAGTAGTTTAGGCACTTAGGATTTTGTGAGTGAAGAGGGTAGAAAAGAAGATGAAGATAGATGAGAATCCTAGAGGTATGTTATTTTGAGTAAAGTCCTCAGACTTTGGCCATGCAGGAAGCACGGGTCTGGGATTCCTCATAAGTAGACTAGTGGTGCGGAGGAAAATATTGCCAGCCCCAGGTCGTGGTCCTTTCTAGACATCATTGCCTTTGTAAAACACTCTAATAATTCCCTTTGGGATCTACAAACTTTGTAAAATTCAATGATTATTAGAGGTTAAAGAGTAAACCATGTTCTGATACCAAATGTAATAACCCCCTCCCCCTGTTATCCCTTATTCAGGTGGACCAAGAGGGAAAGGTCCATTATCACTAATATAGGATCACATGTTTAGAAATTAACCAAAAATAATTACCAATTACTAGCAAAAGGAAGATAGTACAAAACTGAAGGGATATCTAAATTTTCTACATAAAATTAAATCTAACTATAACCTCCATGCTTACTTCATGTCTCTTCATCATGTGCCTTCTTTCTGGATATCTGGATTCATTATAATTGCAGATGGCAGATTATCCTAAAATGTCGACAAATAAAATGTTGGTCAGTATAACGAATTATACTGGTACGTTGGGGAACCAAAAGTTTGCATGTAATTGTAAAAACATAACCACAATAATTATAGGTTACAAAACAAAATTTACAATTTCTTCATAACTTCTCAACCATTTTTACCCAACCTCTGGTATACCCTCTCTTAGGGTTTTGTCCCTGTAGCGGACTTTTAGGCTACCTCTCAATCTAGAGTTAGGTACCTTATTGGCCACCTCCCAATCTAGATCTAGGTGCCATTAGGTCTTCCCAACCTCGATCTTAACCACTTATGACCATCCCAACCTGGGGCTTGGTCTAACCTTCCACACCTGGGGCTTGGTCCTCTAGTCATCATCATGACTTTACTCATATTTTCATTCATATTCCCAGAGGTGGTATGCAGGTTTGAGCAAGTTATAGACTTTATATAATGATAGCCATAGTCACTTTATAGATTTCAAGAATTAAAGTTCATCCAAGCATTTAATTTCAAGCAATCGATAAAACCTCAGAAAAACACTATAAAACTATAGCAAATAATCATTAGCAAAACCACATACCTTGATCAGGAGTCTAGATGTCCAATCAAGCAGTCAACCAATCAACCAAGCAAATACACCCTAAAAGTTAATGCAACACACCCATGTATTACTATTTTCTCCAAATCATCCTTAAGACTGAATTGGTCCTCAAGTTAGGGTTTCTAGGTCAACATTAGGGTTTTATTAGGGTTTTGTCTTCCCAAACCCTAGTTTCCACTTTTCATTCTCTTATTAGGTTACAAACCCTAATCCTTCATTAAATACACCTTTTATTTCATTGAAACCTTAATTTATCAAATTATGGATTTCTAATCTCAAATAACTTTCAAGTATCTCTTTTATCCATAAAAGATCAATCTTTGATCAGCAATAACAAATGGACATATTAAGATCATCAAATCTCACAAATTAGGGTTCTAGTTCATTTAACACATTAAATATGCCATCTTTATGCACTTTTTAAACTAGAAGAAAAACTAGACTTTGGTTATATATTTATTAAACTCTATGCATTTTCTGATCAAAAATCATATATTACATGTTCCAATTGGAAAACCCTACAAGTAGTTATGCTATTTCTAAATAAATCAGTTTTAGATCAATAAGAAAACACCAACTAATTACTTAATCTAATTTTGGCCGCTCCAGCGGGGCGATGCCAAGCCAATGGGCTCCAGTCACCTTAGCCATAAGGAAATTCTAATTGTATTAAAAAATCGTGTCATTTAATGATATTCCTCTAACTTTAGAGATTTTTCAAAAATCCACCTCTCTCAAACCACACGTCCTTTTAATCCTAAATTTTAAGGGAAACTCTTTAATGACTTAAGTTACTTTTGTGAAATGTTTGGAACCGAAATTCAAAAATAAAAAAGACTTTTATTCATATGCAAGTCATCCACTCAAAAGCATATATTGCAATGAAAATTCATTTTTCTCTTTCTTTCTCTTCTATTTTCTTTATTTTGATTTCTTTTCTTATTAGAAACCAAGTGGAACCGAAAATTAATTAATAGTGGTCATCCATACCACTTTCTAGATAATTATACATAATTCTCACATATGCACACCATTATCTTTTATTTCTTTTTCCTTTTACTTAATTTGGGATTCTTTCATTTCTTTTCCCTTTTTACCTTTATTGGATGTACTAAAATAGTATAAACCACAAAATCATGCATCCAAGGGAAAATTTGCAAAAGAATAAATTCTTTGACAAAAAAGCATACAATTTGCCATTCAAATTCCCTTTATTTGCAAAATTGCATTTCAACTAATACAAAAAAATTGAGGTTATAACAATTGACGTATAATATGTCAATTAATGCACTATAGTTCAAGAAAGGTACATTTCATGTCATTAGAATGACAGGGTGTGTCATTGATGCTAGTACACTTATACTAGAAGTCTTTAGTGGAACACGATATGTCCTATGAAAGATATGTTGTGTTGAATATAGTTTCTCCTTGCACTCAAAATCCCTAATGCATGGGCACAATGTGTCTATGAATGACATACCATGTCTCGTGTAGAGAAAACTTTCTTCTTCAGCAGAGTATACATCATAGAGTGTTTTTGTAATGACATGTTGTGTCCTTTTAAATTTGAGAAATTCTTCAAGTTTATTAACATCAATTGATTGTGAACGTAACAATGCTGGCTTTTAGTCAAAGTGCAAAAAACCCTAATATGAATTCTTTTAATCTCTTGTGAACCCACTATCATAAGTATGGAGATACTAGGTTCTAGAGTTAGTGAATTCACTTTCTATTGATGGACCCAAGTTGGACCCTTAGTACAACATAGTTTGGTTTCAAATGCATTGAAGCCTAAATTGGGATGAATGTGCATGTCTTTAGGGGTCAATGTTTGTTGAGAAACTAATTTTGATAGAGTAATATCTAGAGTTCAAAATTTTAAAAATTGGTATTGGACCTAAACATGACCTTAGATTAAATTGGGAATAGTTTTGGTACATGTTTGATGGGTCAATAAATCTAATGAATCTTATGTTAGAGTTAGTTTGTTGAAAGTATTTACATGTCTAAGTCATTTCTTTTTACCCCAACCTTTGTTGGAGGTTAGGTATATTGAGTATAAAGAAGTTAATAGGAATTTAGAGACAATATTTGAAAGTTTGAGGATATGAATTTTAGGTTTTTCTCTGGATAAAGGCATGGCTATGGGACATTTTAACCGCTACCCATTTAGATCTAGGTAGAGATGTGTGTGTCTTCTTTTAGCATGATTTTCCATTTGGCTGACATAGATCAGGAAGGTAATCCCATCTACCTACCACCAAACTCTTAGGATTTCCTTTAGCGCCCTGACCACCCTCCTTGCCTCACACATCCTAATCTAGGTACTTATCAGAATCATCCTTCCCTTTATGCTCTTTTCAATATTTTTAGTGTTAATTCCTTTCTTCTAGGAATTACATTATCTTAAGAATGTTAAAAGTCCAAAAACATGATGAATTAGTTAAATGCCTATTAATAAGAAGTGTTAGTATGAATCAACTAGTTTATGCAAAAGTACGGGATTAGAATATATATCCACAATTTAATATATCTTTTTTAAAATAAGGACTATATATAATATTCATGCTAAAATTATATAGAGTCCTTATTTTATTTGTTAAAACCTTACTTTGTGTGGTTTTAGCATGAATGTATTTGTGTCGGCCTTCAAAACTCATCCACACTCCCTTTGTGCGGCATGCGTTAGATCTTTCTCCCAATAAACTTCTTTTCCATGCTTTTGTGAAGACACTTATATGTCCAATCTCATGAGACTCTAAGTTTTAAGTACGATTTTATTGAGTTCATATTGGTCCCAAGAGCACATAAGGATTGTTCCACAGTTGCAAGGATGCTAAAGTGCAATATTGTCCCTTGGCAATGAGCCCTAGTACCTCAGACCATGCAAGAAGGAGGAGAACAATAACAATTTTTTAATGTGATTTGTTATCTTTGCACCCATGGGATTTCAAATTTCTTTATCCCTCATGGTCATAATTGTCTTTTTGCTGCTTGTGCTTGGCTTAAGTTTTGCACATGTTTAAGTGGTTCAAAAGATAGATATGACATTTCAAGCCTTTTTAGTCAATATTGACGTGTAGGTCCATATCCTTATACGTCATTTACTTTTATAATTAGAAGTATGTTTGAATCTTGTAAAACACTCAGTTATAAGTAATATAATTATATCACTTAGCTATCCAAAAACATGAATTTAAAAAAGTAACAAATTACTTAATTGTAAGAAAATGCATTTATATAAGTTTTCAATTAAAAATATGCCCTATTTAACTATATGGCTACAAAGTCAACTTTTAAGGTTTTTAGTAATGTAATATTAGGGTTGAATTAATGTGTGAGATATTAATCCTAGTCCCCATCTAATGTATCTAGGTGATTAAGAACCCTATATTTGGACCTTAGGTGAGTGATTTGGGTATTAGGATCAACCTTGGAGGTATGTTTAAATCACTCAAGCATGCCACCATCTTTGTTGAGACCAACAAAGAAAGTTCAAGAAGGGTACAAACACCACTCCTAGCCATAGTCTGAGAATAAAAGAAGATCATAAAGAAGGAAGAACTCTACACATAGGGACCTATATCCAGAAAGGAGCAAGAATCTACGTGTATGAAGGACTATACATAAGAAGAGTATAATTGGAAAGAATATGAATCCAAATGTTAGAAACACCACTTTTGGGATCATAAAAAATAATCTAATTTCCAAACTTCCAAATGTCAATAAA
This sequence comes from Alisma plantago-aquatica, assembly GCA_963693085.1. NCBI lineage: Eukaryota > Viridiplantae > Streptophyta > Magnoliopsida > Alismatales > Alismataceae > Alisma > Alisma plantago-aquatica. The sequence goes on along the minus strand of OY856411.1, from coordinate 1,058,253,302 downwards.
AATAGTAGAGCTACGTACATTCTCACTTCTCATGTTAATATCCCATAGTTCCTTCAAACATTTAGGAATCTTAGTTATAAGATCAATACTACGGGCCTTATCCCAAATGTATGAAACATCCTTAAATTCAAAGAAAATATGATGAATTTATTACCCACTAGTTGTACATAACTGATAGTAATAAGGGAGATAGAAACTCCTAGCATGTAGAATATCAAATGTCGGCAAGAAATCATAAAACATCTTGTAAGCATGGACTTCAAAAAATTTAGGAACTCCATAGTTCCATATCCATTTGCACCAATTAACTCTAAGAAAACTCTCTTTATCCAAATTTTAGGTTTACTTTTTCCTTGCCATTAAACATAATTCTATTTGCAACACTTTTCAATTTATAGTTGTTCTTGAGAAAATCTCGCCAAGGCTTGTAATCTTTTTTTAATAGAGAGGTCCCAATGCATATTGTTAATAGTCGAGTTTAAAAGACAAAATCTCCTTTTCCCAGCTTAAGATAGAAGGAGTTGTTAGTACAATCAGTAAGAAATTTATCATCCTTTGACCAGGGATCTCTCCAAAGTAAGATTTTTGACCCATCACCAACATAGAATTTAGTATGACATAAGACAAGATTATTCACTTCCATTAAATGATCCCACAACCAAGAATAATTATGAGAACTAACCTCTTTCCTGACAGAATCATCATTTTTAAGATACTTAGAATTTACCTTTTGACCCATAGTGCTTCCTTCTTCTCAATAAGGTTCTAAACATTGACTATGAGACCACCTTTACTAAGATTAGCAATTTTCCTTAACCCGTGACATCCTTCCATTTTAGTTCTACAAACTTTGTCCCAAGAAGAAATGTGTAAATGGTTAGCATCATGTTTGTCTCCCTAGAGAAAGGCTCAATAGCGCTTGGCCACTTAATTACAAACACAAGAATGAAGAGGAAAAGAAGTAATCTAGAACTGGAAGATAGAAGACAGAGTTGAATGAATTAACTCAGTTCTACCAATCAAGGATAGAGTTTTGACTTTCTATCCTACCAATTTAGCCTTTATATTGTCAATCAGATGACGATAAGGGTTTTTAATGAGTCTACCACAAAACAAGGGTATCCCAAAATACCTTATAGGAAACTCTCCAACTTCAACCTAAAGAGTGTCACAAATATCTTTCTTGGCAACACTTACTCAAGAAAACAACACTCTTGTCATGATTAAAATGAATCAATGGTTTCAAACAAAATTGTGTCATTATCTGTAGAAGTTTTATCGAATATCATAAGCTCGTCAACAAGCGCAATATGTGAGATGCATAAGCTATTAGAAGACTTGAGTGGAATATATTTCTTTGCCTTCATAAAACACTTAATGATGTTGGAGAACCCCTGTATACATATGACAAAAAGGAGAGGGGACAAAGGGTTGCCCTGTCTTAACCCAATAGATGGTTTGAATTGAGGCTTCACCATTAGTCAACACGTGATAGTTAACAGAATCAAGTAAGGAGAAAATCCAATTCTTCCATAAATAAGGAAAACCATTTTGTCAAGAATCACTGTAAGGTAATCCCATCTAACATAATCATAGAACTTGGTAATGTCCACATTTATGCACATTTTTTGGCTAGCATTACTATTTTTGAAATCATGTAGAAGTTCACTAGAAATAATAATAACTTCCTTGATATGCTAACCTTTGATGAAGGCCATTTATAAAGATCAATAAGTTCAAGGAGCACTGTCTACATCTTGTTAGCCAAAATCTTAAAGATGATTTTCTAAAAGAAAATACATAAAGTAATGGGTATCCACTCATCAATAGACTTGGCCTCTTAAGATTTTAGATGAGAGTAATAAAAGTTTAGTTTACTTCTTAAATAATCTTATTTTTCTATAAAAAAATTCTAGAATAGCTCCAAAGATATCATCACCAATAATGTTCTAGGTGGTTTTATAAAAGTGGACATCAAATCCATATGTCCAAGATGCTTTATCTCCATCAGTAGAACTAATAACATCATCGATCTCCTTTCCAGTCACCCTATTGCTCAGTATTTGAATCTGGTCACTATTAAGAGCATAGAGTTTCAATTCATTAGACCAAGAAGGAAGAGGATTGCATAATATTTTTATAAAAAAAATTGGCAATTCATTCATCTTGTAGCCTGGGGGTTTCGATCCTACAACCTCTCAGTCATACATCAACACTTTTACCAACTGGGTACCACATCTTTGGTAAGATGATGTACTTTGTTGAATAGATCAGAATAAAAGTCCACAATGTGATTATAATTTCTAATACCATCACTACGAAGATATCAATCAATCTCTAAGGAATGAATACAATTCATTTGTCTTCTAATTTTCAGCAAGTTATAGAGACACTTGCTGTTTTATCCCCATATTTAACCCACAAAACTCTAGATTTCTATTTGATAAACATTTCCTCAATGTCTAGAGCTTCCTGGGATTTGACTCTTTTTCACAAGCAATATCCCAAAGATTAGGATGTGTAGGGTGGGCATCAAAAAATTATTGAGTAGTTAAAGAATGATTGTCTAGAAACCTAATGTTATTAATAATATTCCTTACTTTATCTTTCTTCCAATTAATAAATCTTTGTTTGACTTTTTGAGCTTTTTCAGAAGCCTATACATATGACTAATCTTGACCTCAATTTTCCAAGCTTCATTAATATCATCTAGGAACCCCTTATTTTTAATCCACTTATTCACAAAGGGAAAGAGAATTTTTCTTTTTCTACCATCGGTTGTCAAAGATATTTTCAAACATTTTTGGTCACTGTAAAGAGTGGAGTACACCTCCCTTAAATAATTTGACCACTTGTAAATGAAAGCATTATTTAGGAGAAATATATAAATATTAGATGTGGTCTTTTGTCTGTTGTCCTAGTCTCCCAGGTATATAATCCCCCTTTCGTTTCAGCTTCAAACATCCCGTTGTTTAGCATGGTATTTTTGAACTCACTCATGGACAGTCTAGATGGATTAGATATACGAATTCTCTCTAAAAGTAATCGAACATCATTAGAATCACCCCTATGATCCAAGGAGTATGAGTTTTGTTAGAAATAGAGTCTAGAGAATTCTAAAGATCAATTCTTCTCTTGTCTTCTTTAAATCGTATATGGTGGTAGCACATAAGTAGATATCAACATTACTAATTTGGAGGTGCATATATGTTCAGATCCAGAAATATAAGAAATTTTAACCCTATCCTGGTCCTAAAGAATAATGATGTCCCATAGTGGATGATATTTGTGGTTAACGATCCACATATAACTAGACCAAAGTCTAACAATGACTTTATGGATCTTCTTCTTCCTTAGTTTACATTCAAATAGAATTTAAATGGGAGACTAAACTCAACATAATTCTTCATGAACTCTTTGTTTATGGAAAGAATTATTAAGTCCTCTTGCACTATACATAGTTTTATAGATAATTGCTCATGCATTTAGAGAAGGGATTTACTAGTAACCTGCTACATCTCAGCCATTTGAGATCCATCATCATCATAAAAGTTAATTAATGGAACCGGTTTTGTGAGATGAACTTCTTCTAAGAAATAATACTCCTATTTTTACTTATCCTAATGGCTCCTTTTAGAAGAGACTTGGATTTACCTCCCAATTTTTAAAACCATCATTAGGGACCATCTGAATTCTAGAGGATATACCTTTCACATGATTAAAGGACTTATGATTGTTCATTATAATAATATTCCTATCCCTAGAAGGAATATCCATGGAGCTTTTTTTTGTCACTTGTTTGAGCATAACTAAACAAAACAACTTTGAAAGCATTATCATTTGAGGAACAACGTCCTACAGGTGTCTAATCAATGCCCTTTCTAGATTGATCATAACAAACAACATATGAAACCATAATAGGGATATCAATATCAAATATAAAAGTGACCACGTCTTCATTATTAGTTGCATCTTGGTTCAGAGAATTTGATATCTTATCAGGAGTGTGGTCATCACTTGCAGTCGTCTTTGGTTTCCTAATCAAGATGACATCGATATATTTGGTGACCATGATAGGTTGGACAAGAAAGTCAGTAGTTTAATGACCATAAGTGCCACATCTACTACATTTCTTTAGCATCCACTCATAAGAAATATCAAATATATGCAAAACTATAGTGTCACTCCTCAAATCCATAGAAATATGGATGTCGGATTCAATTAACATGAGAACACTAATTTGGCGTATTCAAGTCTGGCGGAATTTGTTGTGGCTCTATCATAATCATTTGGTGAACCAAGAAAACTGTCAATGAGAGAAAATATGTTTTCACCACAACTCAAGCGGTAGATTATACAACTAAATCAAACTGGAACAGAATCAAGGTTCTCCTTCTCTAATTGATTTCCCAATTGCCATTGTTTAAGGATCAAGTATTTGCCCTTAATGAAGCATGGACCATTTTCTAGGGAATAAGCCATATATTGAATTTTAGAAAATTGGATAATGAAGAAACCATGACACTAGAAAAAAAAGTTATATTATGTTTGACCTTCCACAACCAACCCAGGTTATTTTTGAGAATAGGGAGATGAACATTCAAATCCGCTACATACCCCACAACCGCATTTCTCCAGTTCTCAAAGTTCTTGATCGGCTCCACCTGGGGATACAACAACTTCCCATCAATGACTTCTACCAGGATCCTCTTGAGTTGACCTCCCCATCTTTGTTGGATTTGAAGAGGTCAGCCTAAGGAGTCAATTTAGGAAGTGGATATTTTAACAAAAAATCCTCTGGAAAGATCACCTTATCCCCCCTTTCCCCGAAAGGAGGCTCTCCTACACTCATAGTATTCAAACTCATCCCTAACCATTCAAGAGGTATGTTCATAGCCAAACATTTCCTTGGAAGGTATATGCATCCTCCCTAGCCTTATTTGGGGCATTCATTGACTAAAACCTAGCTTCCCTAAAAGGAGGCATGACTTTGCAATCAATATCTTCTTGGATTTTTCTTTAGAAATTATGTTTAAGTATTACTAGTGATCATTTAATTCTCTTATGAACCCTTGAAATTTCTTATTTGTTTTGAGTCTAAGACCTCACCGACCATGCTTAGATTTTTAGGCTATTTTCATATTTCAAATTTCTAAAAGACTAGACTATGTATCTATCCTCTCTTTTTACATGTAATATGATTCACTCAATATTATCTATGATAATGATGATTGTTATCAACCATGTATAGGAGAAAGCTATATCTGCCTAGGGTGCACTAGTTCGACCCAAATTATGTGTATCAGGTGTACTATTTCCGTCTAGGTGTGTTACTTGAGTGCAACCTTTGCTCAAGATCATATGTCTCAGTTCTACTATAGATAATCATAGTCTACATATAGTATTGTTATATTATGAGATTTTCCCAAAAAAATGCAAAAAACATCATATTCATTTATTATATCTTGAAAATAAAATACCTGATTTTCTTGTTGTATTAATCTAGATATAATCTCTTGACATATATTGCCTACTTTCTTACAACCCTCTCATGGGGACCGCCTTTTATTGGTAATTGAATCTTTGATTCCTAAGTAATTCTTGTAATGAATATAAGCAGTCGACTGACTCTATCAGGAAGGACTAACTCAAGTTTATCGATGTCAAGAATTTTCCTGATATGGGCAAGTTTCCCTCGAAATCTAGTTTTAATTGTCATATTATTAGTTTTTAGTATATTTACCCCCCATGTGGGTGAGGATGATGAATTATCAAATATGTAATAGTTAGTTTATGTTTCCATTGTTACTTTACACTATGCTTGATATTTGTACATTTGAGTAATTAATATGCACCCTTTCTTTGTAAGTATTGTCATTTATGTTTGGATTGGAATGATATTCTTTTACCCTTAAAGCAATGAGTGGATCCTCGATTGGGTACCACTCTTTAAAATGTGGTATCATATCCATAGTAGTTGGTAAACTAACCTCAAAATTTATTATATATTTTCCTTATAATTGATTTCATTTAAAGATAAGAAACCTATTTAAGGTCATGGACTACATGTCCTCCCAGTTTATAGGTTACCATGTAGGATTTTCCACCCCTCAACACCAGCAATATGGAATGTCATTGACGGACTCTTCATTGACCACCCTTGTAACATACCAAAACCTAACTTCCTAAACTCCAACTACATGATTTAAGTACCAATGGGCTTAGTTCATTATAAAACCATGAACAATTTATAATTATTCCCATTTCCCTAATACTAGTAAAAGTTAAACTTGATAGTGTTAGGTGGCTGATATTAAGATATAAAAATTTAATGAGACATTTTTCAATGTAAGCATGACCCTCATGGTTCAGCCATCTAATACATCTCATTCATAGGTGTAAAATATAGTTTGCAAACTCTTATAGCAATACATGACTTTTCATGGAACCATAATGGCTAACATATGTAATTGATTATATGAATGAATCACAAACCCATCAACATATGTATTCCACAAATAAGTCAAAAATGAGATAAGTAATCCCCAAATAAGTAATTTTTCTACAATATATTTTAATATATAGTAATTTTACAATAAACACCAACTGATATTTTAGTTTTAATAAAATAATTATTTTAATAGCATTTAATGACTTTGAAAGGATTTCGGTGATGACAATGTCAATGGTTGAAGATAATGTCTAAAGGAAATCATGATTTAATTATATTATTATAAAATAATATAAATCCAACTGATGGATAAATGTGGAAGTAAAATTATTTAACCCTAGTAAACTAAATGACCTCATAAATGATTTCAAAATAAGAAACAAATAGTAGTTTCAGAATCTACACACTCAAATTAGCCTAGTTTCCAATTTTATATTAATTTGTCAATATTTGGGCCCTCAAATGATTTTGAAAAGAAATATAATAAACATTTATATTGAAATGCACTAAACTTCTGATGTGCTATAGTGTTTGCGATTTAACATGTCACACATAAGGTTTCCCTTTGTTTCTATGGCCGTCATCTGGACCGTTGGATCCCGATTGAGTGATTCACTACGAGTCTCCTACCTTGGGTTGGAGGCTGCAAGGAGTGCACTGTAAGTGCATGAACCATCAAATTTCGTCACATTTTCCTTCATTTCTTCACCTTTTTTCATGATCTATTCAATTGTAATTTCCTCTCTCCTTTCTAAATAGCTTGAACCCAATTGTGATAGGGTTTTGTGAGTTCCTTTCTTGATATCAAAATCATAAGTGATTACTTTCCCCTATTTCCATATCTAGTGAGGCTCTTTGCCTCTTCTAGACTTCTCCTCCATTAATCATAGTCAATAAACCATTAATATACTCCTAGAATCATGTTACCAAACATCCATTGACTACCCTTTTCCTAGTCATTGTGTTCCCAACCTAGTTTACTTATTGAGCTTGCATGGACTACACCAATGAGGTTGTTACCATCAAGATTGTGTGAACCACCCACATTTGTTCAATTGGAACCCACAAAACTTCTTTCTTCTCGACTTGTATTGCATATGGTACACATTGGCTTCCCCCTTTTGAGTTTATATGTGGTTATCTATGGATCTTGGTTGCATTGGAAGTTTGGTGAGTATTTCTACTAATTTTTAATATGTATGAGTTATATGTGGAGTTGCAAAGATGCTTGGATCCTTAATTTCAATTGGGCTTTCCTTTAATTGGTATTATGAGTTACCTCTTCTCCTATTTTCATGTCGTAGAGGAGAGATAGCTCCTCCATACACCGCATGACCGAAGTTGTGGGTTGAAGGTCTGGGGAGACTCCAAAATTTCAATGGAAATACTAGTTTGCCACATTTTCTCCTTGAACTCCAAATTTGTTCACATTTTCTAAGATATAGTTGACAATTTTTTGGGAATGAATGGTGAAAATTATCATTAAGCATTTTATATGTTTTCCATGGTTCAATTTAATCATATCACATGTTATATTGGCATTTCATCTTTTTCATCACGTCATGTTTTATTTAATCATGAGGTTTTTTTTATGGCAATGCACCAATATGACATATCGTGCATATAATACTAAAACCATATTCCAGGTATATTGGTAATATTCCTGAGATTTTTAATTTTGATATTTTTGTAAACTAGTTTAACTTAGATGATTCATAACTAATTCTATGTTTGTAAAAAATTGCAAATAAATACTTGTTGAAATCATAAAAATAAACCTTGTCAACTCATCTAGGTTTTATAACCTAATCACATTCTTAAAAATAGTTGGAATCTAGGGTTTATAATATACATATTGATGAATGCTTTGTGTGTGAAATTTAATAATAGGTTAAGAGTACCCTATCAGAATCTAAGGTTTGTCCTTGACATTTTATCTACAATTTTTAGTCATGTTTCATATTTGTGAATCATAACTAGGAAATAGCCCATGTTTAATCACTCTTTTGACCTACTTGAGACGTGCATGTGGAATTTCTCTTATGAAATCTATTTGACCTATTTTAAGTCTCAAAGTTGAATGCATCATAAAAAGTCCTTTTCTTAGTTGAGATTGCAATTTTGTATCTAAGATTTGTATTTTATTCATCCTTTCTCGATTTATACCTTAAGTGGTGAAATTGAATTGTATTCCTCCTTTTATGAAATGTAAAAACCTAATTTTCCATTTAATTCCTTACGATTTGTTTAATAGCTAATGTAAATATTCTCTAATTTATCCATTCTTACGGAGTAACCCTAGAAGGAAATCGCTTGTGATAAGTTTGACTAATACCTAATCTTGCTTCCCTATTTGTAGCACTGCATTTATGATGACTAGCAGAATGTAGTCAATTTTTACACTTAAGTTGGTGATGCATGTCATGTGTTTTACAATTTTGTGGTGATGTCTATTCCATGTTTGTCAATGGTGATGCCCTTTATATTAGTGTCAAAATTGGGTGGTAATGACTACTCTGAAATTATAGGATGGTATTGCCCTTTACTCCATTTGGGTGGTGATACCCATTGATTAAGGTGGTAATAATCTATTATGGTTTAAATTTTGTGATTATGACCATTATTTTGTGGTGTTTATGACATGAATGCATTATTTATTAAATTCTAATCTTTTAAATTTAAATTGCATGCTAATCTTTGTTGTGAATTGTAGTAAATGGAAAGATTCAAATTATCACTTTACACTTGAATATCATCTTGTGAATAATTCTCTTGAAATCCACTTGGAAGAGTTCATAACTAATTATTTGATGAAGACATTTCTTTACTTTATCACTTTTCTTTCATATTGCCTAGTTCTCTATTATATGCTCATACCAGATGTTTTTGATAAATATCCAAGTTTTCTTTTGTTGTAGTGTTTCCATCCAACTCCTTAGGTGAAATAATAGTTGAAGTAGGTTGACTTGTTAACCAAGGACTAGCACTTGTGTAGATTTCTTACCTTGGGTTTGAAATAAGATGACCAGGTTGCCCATTTCAACTGATGTACTAACTTATATTTTCTATCTTGTTAGTTGCCCCTTTGGGGACCAAATGTCATAATATGATAAATTTTGTTATGGTTTAATTTTATGCATCTACATTACTCTTGTTCTTTACCTTACTTTTGAGAAATTTGCATGCACCCCTTTTACTTAAGAAAAATTTAAACTAATATTTTATGGATGTGTTTGTATATTTATTTCTCATAAGAAGTAAGTAGTGGATCCACTCTTGGGTTTGACTCCTTTACAACCCTATCCATCCCATGCCAGGAGAAATCCCATCATTTTGGTACCCCATAAATTGTCCCTATTGAGTAGAAAGTGGACTTCTTTCTAAGTTCCTCCCGATGGTGATGGTGGGAAGGCTCAATGTTGTTCTTGCTGTTGACAAACTGAAGGAGTTTATGCTGACAAACTTCATCAAGATGAAACCACCACACTTCAAGGGTGAGAATGAGTTTAACATGATGAACAAACATGATGAAGTGGTTTTGGCCCTTGACCATACCTTTGAAAGCATGGTGTGCCCTCCTCATCAAAAAGTTTCTTTCGCTACTCATGTGTTGGAAGGCCTGACATATGTGTCGTCAAGCATTTCCCACTCGCAAGAATTCTTCATGTCTTGGAAGCAATTATTCATGATATTCATGAGAAATGTGTGTTCTCTATAGCCTTGAGAAAGAAATAAGTCAATAACTAGAACTTGACAAAAGGTTTTGTGACAATCTCTAGCTATGTACAAAATTTCCTACTCTTGGAGATCTATGCTATCATCCTTGAAGAGAACTGTCAAGCCACCTTATTCTTCAAGGTGAAAGAAGAGTCTTTGGGGGATTTATAAACTCTGATGACAAATTTTGATTTTATGAACAAGAAAGACATTAATAGAAACTATGTGATAACAAAACTTAAGTAAAGAAGGAGGTGTAAGAAGCAACATCCACACATTTTTTAACATATTAGTAACCACATAGGTTTCATAGTACACATCTAATTAGATTTTCAACCACTGTAGTTTCACACTAATTGTATATAGTTTAGAGGGAATACAATACAAGATTATATCTCTAATCATTGAAAATAAAAATAAAACTATTCCACTACCACCTTTACATCTTTTTCAGGGGACATCCCGTGTTCCTTTCCTATACCACTGGGAAACCACCTCATCACCTTATTTTTCTCATAGCCTATGGAAGGCCACCACTTATATCCTCTTTGTCATATCGAAGGAAGACCATTGCTTGGTTCTAAACGGGTTGTCGCTTCACTCACCTAGAAGTAACTCTAGAAGATTTCTTCATATGGAAATAGATTAAAAGAAAGGAAAGCACATATAAAATCATGAGGGATATCATCGGTGAGATTTTCTTAATGATTGGAACTGTTTTAGAGAATCGATAAGCTCAACTTGCACAATATCGATCACTAAGGAAAACTATCACTAAATTCATTTATCATGTAGTATATTTCTCAAGTGTGTGAAAAAAGTGAACAAATATGGTATATATAGAAACATATTAGGGTTAGCCTTGGGGAGCATCTTCAAGAATCTAAGATCAACCTTAGATGTTGTGTTGAATTCAAGCAAAATTATGAGGCTATTTGTATATTTGATTGGTCCCTTGGTATAACTAATACCTTAATTGGGATCGCTTCATCTGAGCTATGACTTGAATAAAAGTGTATAGTGATGTGTATTGACTCAATATAATGGTTGGGAAATAAAAATTAGGTTTTTTTTCAGACAATCCATCAGTCAAACAATAGATCTTGGCTGAGATAGTAATCGATCAAATGGAAAGTTCAAACTAGAGACATATACCAGGGCATTTGATTCATAGGTGTCTCTCATCTGATTTGAGACTTTAGGCTATTCCATTACTTTCAAAGTTAAGTTTGAACAAAAAAAATTCCTATTGAAAGGTCATATAAAAATGAATTTGGCACTAGACATGCAAGTTCTTAAAGCAATAACAATTTCTATGGCTTTGTAGGATCCTGAATAAAACTAAATTGATTTGGTGGCCCATCAACATTGATCTTTTTATGAGATAAAGTAAGTTGACAAATACAAGGTTTACAATGCTTTGGAAAACAAAATTTATGTAATTATTTTATACTTGTATGTAATAAGTCCATTTCCTTTTCTCTAATCATATTTTTCTTACCAAAACTTATAATATAGTAACAAACAACAATAACATGAAATATGTTATTAATTAAAATATGACAATGCAACGCCCTTGGGCTAAAATTCTCCTCCTTATTGATGATTCTAATTATTTCCCTGATAAAATTATTTTTAATCAAAGAATTTGTATTTTGAATGTAGATATCATATCGTATCATTGTGAAAAATACAATGTGCACAAATTATGGTTGTATATATAAATAAAGTGTAAGTTATATCAACAATAGAGCATAGAAAATACTATTACATCTATAATATATTATACCCTTGCATTTTTAACTTTATCAAATTCTCTCTATAATCAAGAACATAAAATGGTTTAATTTCTAATTTTGAAAACAAAAATCCAAATGATATAAACTCCATGTGATCTCTTTAAAAAATTGTATACTTTGTGGATGTAGTAAAGGAAACTAATAAGATCCCTCTTTATGTGATGTGCCCCTTAGAAAAAATTAAATTCATGGGGAAAAACAAATGGAGAAAATCGATTCTACATGGTAAAACTAGTTTAAGGAGATATCACAATTCTCTACAATATGTATAAACAAATTCAAATAAAAATCCTATCATGAAGTTGAGTTAAGAAACCAAAATTCATAATGAGAAGGAAAATAGTTAGGAATCTCATCAGGCCAAAAATATACGTCTTTATATAAACTATGGCCAAATATACATAAAAATCAAGGGTAGCTACAAGTTTCTTTTTTTTAAAGCAAACTACACCATGGGAATACATGCTCAAAATAAAAATAAATACAACACATCATAAGTAAAATGTTAAAAAACCCTCAACAGTTTTATAACAAGAACGACACATATATATCAATACACATATATCTTTCTTTTCCAAATTGTGCAATAGTAATGTCCCAATTGAATGATTCAGTGGCATTAAGCGCATAAGCTCCCAAGAAAGCAGGTGCTCTATCAAAGTTGAAGTGAGCAGAAATTATTTAAGTTGGAGGGGAGAGAGAAAATTGAAGATAGTTGTAAGTAGGATGTGGTGGAGGTTGAGCATAGTTTTAGGAAGGTTTGTTGGCTCAATTCTAGTAGGATAGTCATGTCTAAGATATTCATAGGTTTGAGTTCAAGCATATGAGAAATGAGTTACTCTAAAGCTTTACGGTCATACCCTAAGTGGAGACGAATTTGAAAGAAAACCATTTGCATTGTTGTAAGTATTAGGATTTTAGGTTCTTGGTCTTAGTCCCTTCAACCTCTTCCTACTAATCAGAATCATTATCCCATAATCTATTTATGCACTAAATTTATCTCATTTTTAATGGTAGACTGACTTTTTTTTGTAAATTTTAAGCAAGTTTATAGTTGAGCTCAGAGAATTATTTGTTGGAATTATAAGTGGTAATAGATAAAACTAAATAATCATATGGAGGTTTACTAGGAAATTTCATTAGTTCTATAATAATAATCCCAACTATATTTCAACAACTACAACTATGTCATAGATAATTTTTTGATGAAATTTTGCAACCAAAGTTTAATTTTGTCTGGAAAATATTGTGAACAACAATGATATTGATAAGACAAGATATGGAGTAATAGATATTCTCATAAGTATACCCCTAGTTTATGCAAGGATTTCCCTTCTACTATTTAGTAGTTCATAATGGAAGAACTAGATAAAGTGCATGCCTATTGTAGTGCAACCTTCCAGTGATTTGATCTTTGCTTGCCCTTTTTTATTATAATAAACAATTCCCTCTCGGCCCAATTTTTTTATGTGGAGAAGGCATTAAGAGGATTTTAAATGGATATATCTAGATAATTATAGTGATGTTAGATTCAAACCCAAGAATATAAGCACATTGTCTCCTTAAAAATTGATTATATTACTTACAACAAGAGTGGTGATGGAAAGGGAGTCTTTATCTTTAGTGTCGCACCCTACCCAAAAAAATATGAAAAAGAGATTCATATCCTCTTGGTAGTGAAACTATATTCAGCGGTTGCATAGAAAGTAAAAGACAGGTGTTCAAAGTCGCCACCACATTTTATATGGAAAATGAAAAAAAACACAATAAATGGTTGAAGCCACGGTGGAAAGTTGAGTCATCATTAGAGTCAAAATAGATAAGAAAGAAAATAATAAAAATAAAACAAGCCTAGAGAAATTAGGTTTGGTAATCTTGTTACAAGTGAGTAAGGATTAGCACCCTCATCTTTTTGGGTAAATCGGTATCAAGCCTCTTTTTATGTGGTTGTAACAAAAAGAGAAATTTAGATGATGAAAAAAAAATTAGGAAAGCGGTGAAAGACATACTTTTATAGGTGAGCGGGGTTTTAGGGTTGGAGATATCCACGTCCTTCCAGTCATTGTCCTAAAAATCTTATTTTTAGGTAAAATTGGGGTCCTAATCACCTCAAGATCCCCCATGGGTGATTAGGACCAATGCATTGGATTAGAGGATGATTAGAAATGTTGGCTAATAATAAGATTTGATTTTTCAAAAGGGTAGAATAACCAAGTAGTTATATCATAGTCAGTTTTATAGAGCAGATTACCATTTTAACAACCTATAGACATAGAAAGGCATGTGGTGTCATAGGAAGGATTATATAATCATGATAAATGTGGAAACAGAAGTGGGAGGTAGATTGATTCTTTGGTTTTAGGAGGTTCAAAAGGGACCCAAAATAGAGTGGATTTAGGGGGGTATATATAGGTATATATTAAGGTTCAGGGTGGTGGAAAGTGCATTCTGGAATATGAGGTGGATCACCATAATATGCCACATCGATGGGGCACATGCATTAAGGTGATCCACTACGTGGCAGATGGCTTGGATCCCTCGGGTTTCCAAGTTCAATAATTACTAGTTTCTTGATTTTCCAATAATTTCAGGAATGTTCTAGATAAAATTGAAGAAAATTGTATAGAGATAATTTAGAATTATCTCTCTAATTTATCAAGAAAAACAAGTGAATATCCATGGGAAAAAAGGATTTTTTTTTGTATTTAGGATAATTTAACTAGTAAATATATGAAAAAGAGCCTGTAAAAGTAGAAATGAAGAGAAAATTGCATTTTTTGTCTGAAAATAAGATTACTTTTACAAAAATCCCCAGACAAGGTGGAAATGGGTGATGGGGCATTAAATATGTTGAAAAATAACAAAAAATGTGTGAAATGATAAATGTGGAAAATGGTTGAACTATGAAATGGATTCCATCATTAGCTAGAATTGACCTTAATCATGAGTTTATGTTGAGTGACAAGAATTTCAGATGTTAACAATTAGGTTAGATCTAAATCTAGCCCCCATCATTGGTCACAAAAGTCTAAAAAGACTTGACTTTCAAGGACGTCCTAAAAAACATTGTGGAGGGTGCGAAGCTAGGTGATACTTTTTCCTTCTAAGGATGAATTAATGAAATAGCCATTCATGACAAAATAGTATTGGGTGTAGATGATTTCTACAAAGTAAGGGTGCATTTGACTTGGGCATTTACATATAATTGATGATTAATTTATTTCTTTGTAATCTAAAGACCCATTCAAAGTTTACCAATTGTGAAAGTGACATTCATCATTTCTTTATTTCTTAAATAAGTACATGTCTTATTCTCTCGCTAACACATGCCTTAATGAGAAAAGGTGGATGTGAAAGGAAGATATGATAGTAACTTGTCAAAACTAATAAAGACCAAGAGTCGATGATCATTAAAATTATTGGAAACTGTATGTGTTTGTAATAATATCTTTGAGAAAGAGCAATCATGCATTTTCCCACACATATTATATTTTCACATTTTTTAATGAGTGGGCCAAGTCAAAGTTAGGACTAGAACTCAAAAAGGCCCAATATGGAGATTTTGCCTATTCGGGATAGTGCTTTGGTTGTCAGATTGGCTGTCAAGTGTTAGATAACCTCCCAAAATTAAGGTGACCTTCTGGATAGTGATTGTATCCATTGGAAGTCTATCCTCTCAGAGTAACAAAACATGATAAGATTAGACATTTGGTGATTATCCAACCAAATTTGGAAGCCATAATGTGTTCCTCCATTGGTTCATCATATGTCCCCTAGAGCGTGAATGAGCGATTATCATTGAGTCTCTTGTCCTTTTCTTGGAGATAGGATATCTAAGTCATAATTTAGTATCAACAAATGGTTCTAGAAATTTGGTTCATTTTCAATTCATGACCTGATATTGTTAAAGGATGTGTTTGTGAAAGGAAAGTTGATAGCCTAGTCCTAATATAGGACCGTCAAAATATTTGAGTGGATGGATAACTTTTGGTTTATATTAAGGTCATGGATCGAACCCTAAAAGGATTTGAAAACATGAACATGGGATTTAGTTTTAGGTCATGATTCAGGACCATGTGTATTATGAAAATGAGCTTTTGAGTTGGCTCAGTTTTATGTCATGAACTGGGAACAAAAACGGATTGGAAGATGAAGAACATAATTGGTTTAGTTTTAGGTCATAGTCTAGGATCCTAAAAAAATTGGAGTTGAGTGGTCGTCTTGGTTCAATTTAAGGTCATGATCTGGGATCCAAAATATTGGAAAGTGAATAACATGTTTTTTCTATTTTTAGTTCATGGTCTAGTATCCTAGCAAGAATACTTAGATCAAAGAATTATTTTTCTTGCAAATAGAGGTGTTTTGGCTTTTAAAGCCAAAATTTGAAACCTCATGTTATACTTTTTTTTGACAATTTATTTGTATTTTTTTATTTCTCTGTGATATTTGACAATTTTTAGAAGGTTTTAGAAATTCTACCAAAAATATAGGGACCAATATGCAAATTGTGTTAAAAAAAATTAATAGGAGGGAAATGAGAAGGGGGGATCAAGCGCCCTTCCCATTTCTTCTCTACTCAAGTTGTGGCATTGGGTAGTGAATTAATTCAAGCAAACAAAGGCAACAAGCGTCGAGAGGAGAGAGAGAGAGAGAGTTTGTCTGACATATTGCTACACTCTGCCAGCACAGACTCAACAAATCATGACGTTTCACCAGTCAAGATCGACAGTGAGGAGAGTTGCGCAATTCTAGATGTGGTGAGGCTTTACACCCTCTTTTATGGTGGTTCTTTGTGTGGATTTCAGTTACCTCCATCTCTGGGAAGGTATAGCTTTTATTTTTACAATTTAGCTTGACCATTTTAGCCATCAATAGAGAAACCATTCTCAACACTCTTTGCAGTCTAGAGGCTGAAAATGACATGGGTGTGCATTTTGAGTTGTGATCTAATTTATTTTACAATTTTGATGTTTTTGTGGTCATCCATTGTCTGATGAAGATGATTTTAGTTGCAATGGAAAGCTTATGTCTTTGTTTTTTCACTTGTGTAGATGGAGGCTTGTGTCCAGTTCGAGGAGTACCTTGTCATGGATGCAAAATATTCAAGAGATGATGTGGGGATTGAGACGTATCCACGGTATGCCTCATAGCTTCAATTTTGAGTTCATATCTAATTTACGGGATCTTTAATCAGTGTTTGCTTTGTGTAGACATCATGGTAGTGTGAGTGGGATCATGGGGGAACTTCTCCCAGCTAAGATTTTTGTTCTTCATTTGGGCATGTTGTGTATGAATCTACATCAGTGAGGTTGTCAAGCATATGATGAGGTACAATTTGGATACTTTGTTCTGTGTTATTTGCTTTGCAATTTGTCAAGATTGAATCATGCTTTTCACCATGTACTAATTGTTTTGTCTGTTTATTCTACTCATCTGTTTTGGGCTTCTGATTATTGAATGTGTAATAGAGTATGCATTGGAATGAACCGAGGATATTATATGATAGTTTAGTTTCTAAGGATATAGATCTACTTGAGGGGACTGGTTTTGGTATCATTTTTCGATTTGGGATAGTTGATAGGCCCTACCTCCTTTATTTTATTGATCACTTTCACCTCGAGACTGGCATGTTATGTTCTTCTTTTGAAGAGCTAGCCATCACCCCTAGAGAATTTTGGCTTACGGGGTTAGGGTTTGGTAGGATCCATGTGAATTCTCTTCCTAACGGAGAGGAGTGGGGGTTTCAGCATCTATGTACGATCTTAAGGATGAACCCTTATGATGTTTGGATAACCTCTAGATATGAGGTCAAGTTTACCTGGTTGAGGGCCACCTTATTTCATGAGGGTGAACAAAGGGGTTCTAGTGATACTTTTTCATGCAACCCTAAGGATCAGGGTGTTCTTATTTGAACATGGGTTGATTATTTAGTAATAGCATGGGGAGGAATATGAGATACATTGGTTGGTTATCCTTCCTTTTAGATATGGATGCAGTCTTTTCCTTTGATCCGGAAGGAGGTGTGTAAGCCCACCTATTGAAGAACCTAAGGAGGTGTCATGTGGGTGACTTCAAGGGGGAGGTGGTTTGGGCTATGAAGGATTTCTTCATATTCTAGATTGTGGTAAGTTTTACCTGTTGCTTTGTATCATTGCTTTGAAATATTTACAATAGCTAATTTTACTAATCTTTCCTTTACAGATGGGGATATTTGCACTTTGACTTCATAGACCTATCACTCTGAGCAGTCTAGAGTGTTATCTTCATGCTTCTCTCCCTACTTGTCATAATTGGGCCAAGTGTACTAGCAGAGTGAGTATGAGCAGTGAAGGGTGAACCAGATATGATGATCATAGTTGACGTATGTGTGGTACTTTAACATTGTATTGTTTTGTTTGTGTACTTTAGCTGAATCCAATTTCTTTTATTTCCCAGGTCCAATTTAGGATCTTCTATAGGTTCCATGTGGGAACACAATCACATCATGTGCTTTCTACTTTGGGGCATTGACCCTTGATGATTGTCAGATCCATTTCCATTCACACTCTAGGAGTGTCTTTTGTATGGGTGAGCATGCTACTCGTTAGTGGGCTAGTGTCTATAATATTCCCTTTGACCCTTTCCCTGGGTTGGTTCCTCCTAGTTTCATAATCTATCATGCAACTTGAGAGATGATGTATGGACAAGTGATGCATGATGAGTAATTGGAGTGGTACTATGTTCATGGCCAATGGATACTCCTTTCTAGAGAGGTCTGAGATCGTCTTTGACAACCTCTAGTGGTAATTATTTTGATTCCTTTTTCATCTTCATTTTCTTGCAATATCTTAGCATGCACCTTATGCAGGTGATTGAATATAATTCTACCAAGGAGATGGGTGATTACGGGTATGAGTTTAGTCCTCTACCTCCTCCTAATGTAGTTCCTTATCCTAAGGATCCGCCTTCTCCACCAGTCGGTGCTCGTGGCTTTGATGACTTTCCCAGAATGAGGTCTTTTAGAGACTTTGGTGTTTGAGGCTCGTGCAATTTCTTAGGAAACTTCGAATGGATGTCATCTATATAACAAGCTCAGTCAAATGCAGAAACTGTGAGGAGAATCTTCTACTTGATTATCCCCCTGGATACGGGAAGAGTTAGTGCTTCGAGGGATTACTAGCATTGGTGACTTCTCTTCAGATGTCCTGGTCTAGACCATACATCCATAATTATCTAGTGTTGGAGCACATAACTCTCCTTGTATGAATGTTTCTTTTATCATGTGGGTACCTTCTAGTAGTTTATTAGGTCACCAATGGTCCATTAGTGGTATGTGAGGAGGGAGTGTCATTCTTATGGGTCTTCTTCCACTGATTATCATCCTTTGTCCAAGCATTTGTTGGGGTGGTTGAAGATGTAGAAGTCATTTTAGCAGTTCTAGCTCATTCTATGTATTTTCCATTCTTGTGAGAAAAATCATGTATTAGTCGTGTTTGTATTCGTAAGATTTAAAAAAAAATCTAAGTTCGTGTTAAATGAAATTTTGAGGTGTCTTTATCTTCAATTTGGAATCTAACTTAAGGAGTTTGATCCTTGAAATATCTTTGGTATAATTGGTGGATTGCCTCGATTAGTGTACTAGCTTGGGTGGCAGATTGTAGCAATCCTTTAGTCTTGTAGAACATAGAATCATGTTGTCTCGGGATGTGTGTTGATGAGTGTTTTATATACAAATTAAATGCAAGTGAACATATCAAAGTAATATAGGCCAAAAGAGGTCTGGATATCGAACATGAAGAAACATGAAACCAAAGACTACTACTAACTATGACTTGATCAGCTAGACCTATGGAAAAGGTGATTGGGTGATTTACTGACTAATTGCAAGAATTTAAACTAAGATACTAAGATTGTGATCACAGATGGAATGAATTCCTTGGGAATATAGTTTCACCATGGTATATACTACAATTAACATTATTTATCAAAATTCTATTCAACTAACCCTTGACAAAGAGGCATGTAGCAAGAATTGCCCACTCACGCAGCATAATTCACTACCTAATCTAATCACTCTCATAACGATTTTGTTATTAGTTACATGCTTTAACGACACCTCAAGGTTATACTCCTCATAGTCATAAGCCTTCTCTCTAAGGGTGGTCTAGGCTATGAAAATCTACGACCTATCCAACCCTTATTCCCTCTCTCAAAGAAATAAATGGTCTACTAAATTACCTATGATGATAAGGCACAAATAATTTGTGAAGCAATCATAGAGATATGTCCATAAATTAAGGAAACATGAATTTTAACTCATAACTATAAATTACAGTGCATAACTGAGGTACTTTGGTTCCTATGGAACAAGGGGATTAGCCCCACATGGTTTCCTATGAAAGTCTTATAGAGGACTCCTCTCTTCTCTCTCCACCTATGAACTTGAGGTTGGATGCTCAGATAAACTTTCATGTAAAATCTGAGTCATCTAATCATCTTTCGAATGAGAAATATTCCCAGGTGAACCTGTTTATGGTTCTACCACCCCAAGCTTATCACATTCTATGGGGTCTAGGGTATCTTCATGCTTAGAAACCATGTTGTGGTGGATTTTTCATCCTACTCCCTTGGTGTCAACTCTTCCTTGAAAAGGGATTGTGGACAATGTCAGCTCATGTTGGTCCAATTTGTCATTATCAGTATACTCGCTCCACTAAGATGAATAGTCATCATCACTTTAATCAAACAAATTGTTCCAAATCATGAATGGCTGACTGCTCAAAGTGAAGTGACAAGTCTTAATATGATGTGTATCACTCTAGTCTGGATCAACATCTGATTCACGTTCTTTAGATTGACTTCCATGTTATGAGTTTGTTTGACTACCCTGATCATCTTTATCATAGAACCATTCATGCATGTGGCTTTTATCTTTCATTGGTTGTTCAAGGGCTTCCCCATGTGGTTTGGTCTTCATAGAAAAATATGGTTGAATCTAGTTGATGGTCTGAATAGGATGGTGTGGCATGCTCTAATTTAGACCCAATGGAATGGTTCTGATGATTGTAATTTTCATGGTTGTGTGATGGAATTTGCAATTGAATGGTAAACAAATTAATGATCATTTGAAGTCTCATGCCTTGTTCAACATCCTTATCATGAAGTTGGTGTACTTGAGAAGCAATGGTTTCAAGATCTGTCAATTTCAACATGCACCTCTATTGGGAATTTGTGGTATCAAATTTATGTACCTAATGATTCCTTGTTCAACAATTTGAAATATACTTCTACTACGGCCTGCGATCTCAATGGTTACTTGGAGCTGATGATCCTACTTTTCTAATAGCTGCTGGAGTGGATTGACATGTTCTTGGAGATGAGAATCTAAGGAGGAGGTCAATTTTTTGACACTTTCTCTGGCTAGCTCCACTACTCTAATAAGATCTTGATTCCACATCGGTGCGGAAGTTGAGGGTTGATCTACCATATCCTTTGTTGGAATTTCAACATATGATGATGGTGGAGGGAGTATAGCTCGACTAGCTATAGAGCATGGCTTTCAATTATTTGTCAACAGTCGGAACTGCAGAAAAACTTGAGAGGATAGGTGGATAGGATAACTTGTCTTGTAGATGCAAGATCCATGGCTGAAAAGATGTATAAGAAAAGAAAAACTATTTAGTATATATGAACAAGTATGTGTAAAACAAAAGAGAAGCTATGCATATATATACAGGCTTATGGATGACAGAACAAATCTTTTAGGCATTTAAACATGGAAAACCACCTCCCCGGAAATGACGCCAAAAGTTGATGTGGCATGAATCCCGCATCCAAAAGGAGGCAGACTCAGAAGGATCAAACTTTAAATTCATAACCTGAAACCTTCAATGACCCCCTCAACTTTATTATGGGGTCAAAGTAGATATACAGGGTCAATCACAGGGATGTGGGGAGGCTTAGGATACTTACGATCTCTCTCTCTTAAGTCAATTAAGTCAATCTGATAGTCGATAAAAGTATGGAGCTAGCACTAGTCTAGCATATTGTCACAAAGTAAAACAAAACAAAGGGAAAAAAATTGAGTATGTAGGATTCTACTAATTAGAGAGAAGGATTTCTTGGCTATGTAACCATAAGTTGGGAAGTCTATAAACTTGTTATCGGGAGTAGACAACCCTCAAACACCCCACCAAGCAACCTACATCCAAACATAGTATGTATTATGGTATCTGTTCATGTGGGTCATCTCACTCACTTTCATGCAGCGTGACTAAAACCCATCAATGACATGAAACCTCTCTTGAGGATGACAAATCAACACCTAAGAATATTCTAGATACCCTCTCAGGTCTAGAATATTCTAAGATGCTAAGAACAGGTGTGATCTGGGCATCACCTGGTAGTGGGCATGACCGTGCAGGGCTGGGCCTGGCCATGCCCAGGTCTACAGTTCTGTACAGATCACCTTGAACTGTCCTCCTTTCATATTCTGATCCAAACTAGCTTCACTTATCTATTTCTAAAATGAATCTCTCGATATAGGTAGAAATCAAAGTTCAAGCAAGAAAGAGATCAATAAAACTAGCAATCATAACCAGAAAGACAAGATAGAATAGGAAACATACTAGATCTAGAATAAAACTATTTGCTTAAGGTAAAAGTATATAAAAATGCCCAAAACGGGCTACATAGCCAAGAAGGAGCTCAACTACCCATGGACAAGCATAGTTGCGCCGAATAAAGATGGAAGAACATCATATGTATAGAAACAAAGAAGAATAGTAGAAGAAAGAAGAAGAAGAAGATATTTAACCCATAGAGGAGAGGTGGCTCTTGCTCCTTAGCCTCCGTATAGGCTATATCTTGTCTTTGGGTCATCCTCCTTTGTCTTATGGACTCCTTGGCATACTTTGTCTTTGATTTCACCCCAAACAACAACTTAGTGGATGTATGGAGGTGGAAGATGGCTGAGAATGGTAGGATATGGGTGAATGGTGGTGGAAAATGATTGTGGATGGGAGAAAACTAAAGCGATGGGTGTAGGATGAGCACTTCAGCCTTTTCGGGCTTCAAAACTCTCCCACATAGCTCTAGGAACCAAAATGGGTCGGAACCGCGGAACCAAAACCTCCAAATCTCGTAACCCTTCTCCTGATCGCGAGGGGTGAATATTTATAGGTGAAGGTGGAAGATGGTCACGGCACCTACCTGGATCACGGCCCTAGTCTCGACCCGACCATGCCATGCTGGGCATGGTTGTGTCAGGGTCACAGTTGAGGCAGACCCCACAGATGAGGTAGATGCCTCAGTCTAGACAGACCCTATGGTCGAGGTGGTTGTGTCGTGGTCGTAGTTGTTGTGTTGTGGTCGTGCTTGTGCCACAGTCAAGTTTGATGTGCCGTAGTTGCGGTCACACTGGTGTACCATGGTTGCGGCCTTGGTCTCTTCCTGTCCCTGTCAAGCTAGGCCCAGTCATGTATATTTTCGGTCAACACAATGTCTTGGCCGCAGTCGTGGCAATGTCTTCTTGGTCGCGGTCACGACATCCTTTTTAGTCACGGTCGTGGCTCTATGGACCAAAGGACCAAACCCACCCCCACGGGGGGGATGCTATTACTCGTGGTCGATGGGCCCATGTCGATGAACCTTTTGATTGGCAAGGATGCATTCTGATAAAGAATTGGCCATCAAAAATAGGGTCCAATATATCAAAAGTTTCTTGGTCCAGCGACTAGTAAGACCACCGTCTCCTAATCTAATGGACATAGTGTGATGCTTGATATGCAGTTATGATGGATGGAAGCCTAGCTACTGTAGAAACCATGTGTTGGGCAGAAATCTTAGAGAATATATAGATGTCTTTTCAGGTTTTGTGCCTACAAGTCCCAAAATTAGCTAGTTGAGAAACTGTATCTATGAAAAGATATAAATTACTAAAAAAAAAGGATCTAGGGTTATTTTGGGCATATTTAGGCTATAATGACACAAAAACATAAATAAATGCTTAGCATAGATGCCTGAATTTGGGTGGTATCAGTAAGCCCCTTAATTACATGGTGATTTGGCTTAGGGGTTTGCAAGTTTGACATTTGTGAACGTGAGTTGTGATGTGTGGAGTTTCTTATTGATAACTCAACTTTGTGGAATTGTCATGCTTGGCTTTCAGTGACTTATAATCCTACCAAGTCTGGAGAGCTATATTGCATACTACCTCATGTCAGTGTTGTGGTAGTTTAATCTACCCCAGTGCGTGTATTAGATTGAATTCTTTCATCCTATTTTGAAGAGGTTGGTAATAGGCTCACAAAAGGTTCATGAGAAGGTCGTGCAGATGTGGATGAATCAGAAGTAGTTGACTCATGAATATTTCCATGTAGACTGGGATTCCTCTCCCAAATATCTAGAGTGGGGAAGGATTAACATCCCATCTCACCCAATGAATGCTATTGCAAACTTTTTAGTCATATCAGATAAAAATAGTGGTGGTTGAGGTTGTAGGTAAAGCAAATGGTGATAAAAATGACAACAAAAGTTCGTTGTTGGTGGACCTTTTGAGGCTAGAGATGGATGTGTCTTCCATCATTGCCCAAAAGATCCAAATTTTAGGTGTGTTGTGGTCCCAATCACCACACGACCTCCCACACCAGAATCCAACAATGGTGGTTGGGACCAATGCATAGGAAGAGAGAAATGCGAGAGCAATTAGATTTAGTAGAAAAAGATCAAATCTTTGAAAGAGTGTGTAGATATGAAAATTTTAGGTAATTAACTAAAAGTAGTTATGAATTTACCAAATTAAGGACAAATTATGAATCTAATAGTTAAGTAGTGTATCATGTCAGTGTTAGAAGAAGTAGTTGGTGCAAGAGGAAGGATCTTCTAGTCATGTACATGAAATAAAAGGGAGAGATAGTCACTTCTCTAGCTTTAGGACTGATGATAGGGGCATGTATCAAGTGGGTATGAAGGTATGGTTGTAAGACCAGCTTAGGGTTTAGGGTTTCATACTAAAAGATTCTAGAGAGGGAGCTGATCACATTGATTTGCATGAGGTGTAGCCCGTAGATCAAGGAAATCTACCACATGTCACCGATAGATTGTTGTTATCTGCCCAATGGCTCGGGAAAGATAAAGTTGATTTTCTCAGTTCATGGATATTGTAGCAATGTTATGGAGAAAATTGTGGAAAACTTGCACAGAAAGATAAGTTGGAGTTATCTCTTAAATTTTTCTCAAAAAGTAGTTGAAAAAAGGAATTATTCTTTTTTAGACAATTCAACTGGTAAATTAGTGGAGAATAGCCTATTTAAGATAGAATGGAAGGACTATTGCGCACATAAAGATAAGTTAGAGTTATCTCTCAAATTTTATAGGAAAAGGTAGTTGGAAAGGGAGTATCTAATTATAGACAATTCAACTGGGCAATATGTGAAAAGTAGCCTATTTAAGGCGGATTTGAAGAATAATTGCACTTTTAGGTTGAAAGAAGGGTTTCTTTACAGAAAGCCCCAAACCAGGTTAAGGTAGGTGAAAATGGATGGATTAGATAGGTG
Organism: Alisma plantago-aquatica; assembly: GCA_963693085.1. Taxonomy (NCBI): domain Eukaryota; kingdom Viridiplantae; phylum Streptophyta; class Magnoliopsida; order Alismatales; family Alismataceae; genus Alisma; species Alisma plantago-aquatica. Next base: position 1,058,227,800 of record OY856411.1, on the reverse strand, counting down.
GAAAATATGGGAAAATGTGGGAAATGTGAAAAAGGAAAAATGTGGAATTGTGATGAACTTCTTCATTGTCCAGAGAATTAACATTTAAACATGGTTTTCTACTTAGTGAGAAAAAATGGGGTGTCAAAAGTTTTCTCCTCTCAATACAAGGTTCAACATAAGAGTGAGAATTGTAGGCTTGATCCAAGTATGACACCCATTATTGGTACAAAAAGCTAAAAAGGTTGGACTCATCAAAGACATTCTATCAAACCTTATGTTGGATGGAAAGTGTAAGTGGTGGCTTTCCCTTTTAAGGATAAATTAATGAGTATGAGATTGGGTATGAATGACTTCCCCAGAGAAAGGGAAACCTATCACTTAAGCAATTTCCTATATTTTACTGATCATTCATTCCCCTATAATTCTAATGAGCTAGAAGTGGTTTACTAGACGCAAAAGTGTCTCTCATTGCTTCAATTTTTAAACCAGTGCATGTATGCTTCTCCCATTAACTCATGTCGTAGTGATAAAATGGTGGATGTTAAAAACTGAATGTGATTTGTTGTTTGTTAGTGGTATTAAGATCAGGAATCTATAATCATTAAAAATTGTGGCAACTACTCTACTGTAAATATCTTGAAAAGTAGTAATCATCTCTCTTCTTTATATGCATTTAAGTTTTAGTTTTTTTAGTTTTTTTAGGGATTGTGCCAAATTAGGGTTAGGACCATGACCCTAACGAGGTAAAATTGGGTGAGTTCTTCTATGTGTAAGTAGAGCTTTGATTGATCAATATTGTACATGGGGGCATTAGGCAAGTTCCCAAATTTAAGGTAGCCTTCATGACTCGCGACTATAATAGTTAATTATATGCTTCCTAGAGCATGTTTGATCCTGTAGGATAAAGTTCATAGAAAGAGTGTTGAAATTTATTGAGATCTGGCATCAGGTGATCATCCAGCTTTTAAGGTAGCCTTTATGACTAGTGATTGTATTGGTATTTCGTTTTGTCCCCTAGAGTGTCAGCAAACAATTATCCTTCTCTCTAGTTTTCACTTGACTTGGTTTACCTTCTTTTGAACTTTGTCCCTGAAGAGAAATGATCATTAGATATGGCATTGATAGCATATGTGATCATCTAAAATATCCTACAGATGTAGGAATTGTAAATATTGATATATGTTTAGAACATGATTGGTGTAGTCTTGGTCATGATCTTGACCCAAAAAGATTTGGAAATGTGAGCACAAGATTGGTTCAGTTTTAGGTCATGATCCAAGACCATGGATTGATGTGGCAATGAATGCAGGATTAGTTTAGTTTTAGGTCGTGAGCTAGGACCATAGATGGAGTATCAAAAAGATATCTAGATTTAGAGTGTTTCAATTTTCAAAAGTGCTCAAGATAGATAAGGTTGGGCACCAAACAAGTTTTGAGATTTAAGGTAACCTTGACATCAATCACTTTATTGGATATAAGTCTACTCCCTATAGCATAAATTGGCTATTCGAAGAGTTCTATGTTGCTTGTTAGGCCCTTCGAAAGCATTGTAGTGGTTGTTCTAGTTCATTGAACATGCTCAAGATGAAAAGATTGGGAACTAGACAAATATCTCAAGTTAAGGTGGTCTTCACGAATAGGGACTTTGGCTAGATAATCATTTATTCTTTAGAGCATTTACCATGTTGTAGGATAATTTTCATGGGAAGTGATATCAAGCATGATTAGATCTAAAGATATAAGGCTCTCGTTAAAGTCTTATAAAAAGGATTAATTAATGTGTCGATGAAACAAAATGTGATCATTAGAAAGCTCTTACTAGATGTATGAATCAACAGAGCATCAACATGTCAATCGAAGAGTTCTAGGTTACTTGTTAGGATCTTCAAAAGCATAGTCTCAGCTGCTCTAGTTCTACATGATGCTCAAGATGGATGAGTTTGGGAACTAGATAAATTTCTAGTTCAAGGTGGACTTCAAAACTACTGAGCGTTGGATAATTGTCTGCTCCTTATAGCATTTTTGGTTGTCCAAAAGTGTTCAAGATAGATGTTGTCAGGAAGTAGACAAGTTTCTGGATTTAAGGTAACCCTCATGACTAATACTATATTGTTCAGTTGTCTACGCCATAGAGCATCTCTTGATTACAAGATGGTTGATCATGATAAGAGTGGGATTTACCTATTGTACATAGGGCCTTGATTGAGGTATTTATTTTTTTAAAGGACCTTCACAAGGAGTCACACCTAAATGTATGGCTCTATCATATGGCTCTATCAGGTGTGCCTATTTGATGTGGGGTTTGAGTGTAAGGAGACACCTGCTCAGGATAGGGCTTGAATGTGGATCCTTATTAAGGATAACACTTGGTTCATGAAGAATGTCTATTTGATATAGGACTCTTTATACTGTCAGAATCAATCAGTGTGTGCTTATTCAAAATAAGGATGTATCTTGTGTGCCTATCTGAGTATAGGGATTTGGTTTGAAAACCTACTTGGACGTAGGGATTTTGATCAAGAGGGATGCTTATCCAAGATATGGCTTTAGCATGGATGAATCACAGTCATTCGGATCGTAAGATTTTGAATTGGTGCAATATAGACCATATTTTGAGATTCAATATATAATAGATAGTCAGGCATCAAGGATGATAAAGATATTAATATGGGAATGCCTACATGGTGTAGGGAAAAGAGTGTGTAGATTCCTACCTTATTGTAGGTCTTTGAGGAATGAGGTGCCTATTTTAGATGGGAATTTGACATTTGAGGTGCCTTCTAATAGTAGGGCTCAATGCTAGTGCCTACCTAACCATAGGGCATTATGATTAGAAGTTAAGGCACCTATTTGGGAAGGGACTTTGGTCTAGTTTAAAGTCTTGACCCAAGATAAAAAAAGGATTTCAGAATTGATGTGCAATTTGGTTTAGTTTAAGGTCATGATCCAGGACCCAAAAGAGATTTGAAAATAAGCCCATGGTGGTCTAGTTTTAGGTCATAGTCTAGGACCCAAAAGAGATTTGAAAATAATCTCATAGTGGTCTAGTAGGTCATAGTCCAATACCAAAGAGAGATTTGAAAACAAGCCCATGGTGGTCTATTTTTAGGTCATAATCCAGGACCCAAAAGAGATTAAAAGTTATGTGTTTGGTCTAGTTTTAGGTCATAGTCCAGGACCCAAATGATATTTGAAAATGACTATGTGCAGAAGTGGTCACGATTGAGGATTCCTAATAGAGTGTAGGACTTACAAATTGAGGTAGAAGTGTGAGCAAGTGTATTTCCACCAGTCACATGGATGATGACTCTAGGAAATGCTTGATCTATGAATTTTGATGTAGTTTGCATTATTATTTGAATTCTTTAGTTTCAACTATTTTGGAAGTAAGGAATGTCACTATGAAAGTGTCTGGAGTCAAGGTCCATCATATCATTCAGTCTATTTTTGTGATGTGGCAGTGATGTCATGTTTCGAACAAGTCTCTAATGGTCCTATGAAAAATGGTCAATGTGTCTTTCTTGGAAGATAGATGCTTGAAGCTTCTCCATAGTTGTCATTAGAGGTAACCTCATTCATGGGTTGCAGATATGCCTTGAACCATAAGTAAGGTCTTCAGTATCTTGGGCGATGACGTGTCTTGTTGGACTCTTTCTCTGAAGATGTATGCAAGTGTTACTGGAGCTAGATTTGAGCCAGACTGTGTCTCTGTACCAAGCAGTTTGTCTTGTCTTTGTTGTTTGCAATCTTCTACCAAAGATTCTCTGATGGAACTTGTTGATGAAGATATGCCATGGTTGTTGAAGTAGGCCATGTTGATGTTGAATGATCTGTGATACAAACACATAGTGGTCCACGATCATCTGTGATTTCCCTTCATCTCTCATCTTTAACTAGACAAGGGATTATCGTGATTTGAATAGTGGTTGCAGCATTTTCCCCTTTGTTTTGTTTCAAAGGTTTTGAACTCTTCTTTTAACATTAAAGTGACAATGTTACTCGAAAAAAAGTTGTTTTAAAGTTGATTCTTGATTCATCTTTGATTAGATAGGCCATGATTTAAGAAGTATTATATAGTCATTTACCATGGAAGTTGTCATGATATGACCTTTGTAAAGTCTTTTTGGATTAAGTCGCTAGTCAACATTGAGATCTTCTGGACTGAGACCCCGTTAGCGAGCTGGTGGTAACCTATGTTAGTCAAAAGGTACATCATGATATGTGAGGGATCATCATTGTATCTTATCTGATGGTAGATGACAACTTCCATGCTCAACCTACTTTCCACTTTCCAGTACTAGAGTTTAAGGTGATTTGAGACCCAAACATGTTTAAGCTTGTTTGAAGTCTTCTATGAAACGGTCGGTTCTTCCCTCGGGATGATCTTAGACATATGTACCACTAGGGGAAGAGTCGTATAGGGTGGATTAGATGCTCCATGGCTCTTGATTTCATGGTTGTACGACTCAAGTTATGTCATGTAGCGAGTATTTGAGAAGCAATTCCCTACCCAATTGGGTTAAGGCTCCACGTGTCAGAGACACCCCTATGGGCTCTAGTCTCGACACTTCTTGGTGCATGCAATATGTCACAAGCATGTATCCACATTGTGGTGCATCCTTTGGACTTAATTATTCATTTTTTTTATTGTTTTGCATTTAATTCCCTAGAAAGTGATGTTTGGAACCTTAGGATGGGAGGCTTTCACTCCCAAAAGATATCTTTCATGCTCCGATGGTCTTAGATATCATGATATTTAAGCTAAGTAATGTCTTGTAGAGATTATTCAATCAGAAACTCCTCGCCCAATTGGGTTAAGGCACCAGCTGTCAGAGACACCCTAATGGATCTATCCTCGACATTTATTCTCAAAAGCAAATCACCACAATCATATGGCCAATTTCATGTACCCTTTGGGCTTCACAATAGATGTATATTCATTTATCCATTTTGACATTGTGGACAATAATGCATAGAGTCATAGGATGGGAGCTTCAATTGTGGATTAATGAGAGTTTCCTAGCAGAGGTTCCCCATGTGTGTTTCCCAAGCTAGATCATTATGGAAAATGGTGAGATGTGAACAATGACATAAGTGATCCAAATCTCCTTATCCTCCAGTCTACCTGTCTTTGTCGTGCCTTGTGAGCAGGGTTGTAGTCATGTTTAAATATTAAAATTCATGTAGGGAGTGACCATAAATTTTTTTTAGGATGTCCAGACTTGGTGGTTCCATTCCAACTCACCTCTGGGGTGTTTAGTTTTAGAAGACCAAGAAGAGGACACTTGTTGATTTTGAGATATGGTGTCACTTTTTCATTTTAGCTTTAGATGATTTCAATTATTGAGTGGTTTTTATGGGTGATATTAGGTTTGTGAACCATTAAGGCCTCAGGATAATGCCCATGCTCCTTCCATCCTAGGCCCTATGGTTCTACTTTCACCCTTCCTCCTGTCTAGGTACTTACGTAGATTAAGTGGTGTTTTGATTTTTTTATTGATTTTGATCCTTTTTTCATTTTGAAAAAGATGTCATATTTGTTTTTTGTTTTCATTTTGAAAAAATGTTTTTTTTTCATTTAAAGAATTTTGATTTTTTTATTTCAAATTTTTTGACAAAGTAAAAACATTTTGATAGATCCTTCATGATCCTGTAGGCTTTGGGTCTCGTGACTACTGAGTGTCTTGGTGATTGTTGGTAGATATTTAGCTCAATTGAAGACTTAATCAACTTTGCGACCACCTCCAATGGTGTGTTCCTACTGTTCTCTGGCTAAAGAAGGGATTAGATCAATTATGTGTCTGCACCTAACTCTTCAGTGATTGGCTATGGAGCAATTTCACCTGTTAGGGCATCCACTTGGACAAAATAGGAATTGATCTGGTCTTGAATGTTGTGCTTGAGGTATGTACATGCATCTATTTTGTGCCCCAAAAGGCAATGATAATCAAATTGACCATTGGGATTGTATCTCTTTGGTAGAGGATTACGAGACTCTTTTATGGTTGGGAATTTCACAAGGTGCTTGATCAATGGAAGAATGATATTAAGAGGGGCCCCTAAGGGTGTAAACCTTCTCTTTGGTTTATGCATTGGTATCTCCTCTTTGATGAAGGTAGGAGCAATAGTTGCTTCCAAAAATTTATCTACTTTCATCATACTTTCGCAATCAAGCTTTGTGATCCTATGGTGGTGGACTATGAAGGTGTCGATTTCTATTATCTTGACCTCTATATCTCCCTATTTCTACATGATTTGTTTCATATTGTGATCAACATCTTGTCAGATCTCTATGTGAATTGTAGCTATCAACTCTATGACTAGGCCTGGATGAGGTGGTACCCATAAGATCCTGGAACTAGAGGATAGCTCTAAGGTGATGTTGGAGGGTATATCATGGGATTGGCCACATAAGACCTCTTCTTTAGTGTTGTAAGTGTAGTCTTTTGGTTCTTTTTTGTCATTTAGCCTTCTTCCTGGATAAACAATGACTTTTAGTTGTTCATTGAATTCTTATATCTGATCATGTGCATGGTTGTTCTGTGGAGTGACTATGTGTGTCAAACACGTCTCCTATTTTACATGCTCAAATGTAACATTCTTGGGCTAGTATACCCTTGGGGGGCATCATCCTGGATGATGCATTCATCCACCCTACAGGTTGTATGGTGATGATAGTTGTGCTTATTCGAAAAAGGAAAACGCATGTAGCTATGGCTCTAGATGACCCATGATAGCTTTAATTATCTGTTTGCTTCCATACTCAAGTGCATGTGTGTCCTCTGGTTCATCATCCCATCAGGACTTCTAGGCGGGCCTTGTCTTGAACTGAGTCTTTAATTCATCATGAGAGTGTTCAACCAATGTCTTAATCACCTCACTATTATTGGCATGTTCTTTGGTGCTCGACATATCAAGAAGCTCTTTTTGGAACTATTAGTAAGCACCCTTGTGCAAGAAATAAAAGAGAGATGTAGTGGTTTCCCTGGCTTCAGGAGAGATAAGAGGGGCTTGGATGCATTGGGTATGGAGGTTTATTTATAGAATTGATATAGGATCCAAGGTTTCAAACTGGAAGATTTCGAAGAGGTGGCGGAACTCATTGATGTGCACGAGGTTTGGCCCATGGATCAAAGCAATCTACCATGTGTCACCAATGGGTTGTTATGATCCTCCTAGTGGTCCGGACATGATAAAGTTGATTTGCTAATTTATGTTTATTGCATGTGTTCTAAACAAATTGCAGAAAACATGCACCAAAATATAAGTCATAGTTATCTCTCAAATTTTTCTAGGAAAGTAGTTGAATAAGGGAAATATTTTTTTAGACAATTCAACTAGGCAATTCATGAAGAATAGCCAATTTAAGGAATAATTGAAGGACAATTGTGCATAGAAAGATAAGTCAAAGTTACCTCTCATATTTTCCAGGAATAGGAAGTTGGAAAGGGAATATATAATTCCAAACAACTCAATTTGGAAATTAGTGAAAAATATCCTATTTAAGGAAGATTCAAAGAATAATTGCACTTTCGAACCAAAGAGAAGGTTTCTTTGCATAAAGCCCCTAACTAGGTTAAGGTGCGTGAATGGGTGGATTAAATAGGCATAAAATGTGGGAAAATGTGGAAGAAAGGTAAAATGTGATGAACTCGGTCATTATCCAGAGAATTAACATTCAAATATGATTTTATATTGAGTGAGCAAAATGGGCTGTCAACACCTAGGTTCTACTTTGACCTTTCCACTTTAGGGTGCATGGAGGGACGTGACTGGGTACTTATGTAGATTTTAGGTATTCTTTAGAGGGGTGGGTTCTTTTTCTCCCTTACATGACTCTTTAATCGAGGTTTGCTTGTTGTTGAAGTTTGGTCATCAGGACTAGTATTTCTTGACAAGGTTTCCATTCATGTGATGAATATGTATGTCTTCATCCATGTATTTTAAGTGTAGGCCATTCTGATTGTACATGTCATGGAGGATGTAGGGCTCTTCCTACTTAGGGTTGAACTTGCCCATGGAATAACATTTTGGATGACATTAGCACCAGGTTACCTTTCTAAAAATTGTGGGGTCGAACCCTCTTGTTGAATGCTTGAGTTGTTATGGCATGGAAACACTATCATGATGTAGATCTCTTTCACATCATTCTTCAAGAGTGTTGAGGTAGTAGATTCGATCTTGAAGCCATTCTTCTTCTCAAATATTTGCTTATTTTTGTATGCAGAGTGAAGGGATCTTAACCTCAATTAGGAAAATTGCCTCCATTCCATATACTAGAGAATATGGTGTGGCTCCCATGGAAGTTCTGATAGAAGTGTGATAGGCCCATAGAGCCATTCAGAGATGTCCATGTCAGTTGGCATGAGAGCCAATTGTCTTATTTAGAATCTTGATCAGGTTCTTATTAAAAACTTCTACAATATTGTTCATTTGGGGGTTGGTAAGGTGACATTTTGTGGTGTTTGATCCACAAAGATCCCAGATACTCTTTGACAGTCTATGTAATGAAGTTTGTTCCCTTGTCATAGACGATCTCATATGGTATCTTGTGCTGACTTATGATGTTGTTTTGGAGGAACTTGATGACTTGTTGGGATGATGCATTGGTGATGGGCATTGCTTCTACCCATTTGGTAAAGTAATCCATTGTGACAGAATATAGAAATTCACATTTGTTGCTTTAGGATTGATTTTCCAGATCATGTCAATTCCCAAGATGAAAATGTCCAAGGCATGGCCATGATATATAGTTGATTGGAGGGTGAGTGAATGTTTTCCACCATGGATTTGACAAGCTTGGAACTTACATACATATTGGAAACAATATGTTTCCATGGTGTTCCAATACTACCCCAAGAGATGTATTTTCTCGGCAAGCATGATACCATTCATATGTATGTTGCATGACCCTGCATGGACTTCCTTCATGAGATGTCATGCTTATGTCTTCTAGACACATTGAAGAAGAGTCTAGTTGTAGGATCTGCCATATAATTGTTTTTACCCTAAGACAAGTTGTGTGGCTTGTCATTTCAGCACATGTTGCTTTATCTAAGAGAAGTTTTAGGGATGGATCGATTTCTTAAACATTCCTGGATGTTGTGGAACCAAGTATTTTCTTCATTGTTAGGTGTAATATAAATAATTTGCATTAGGATGGCTGAGAGAGTGTATGTGACTCAAAAAATAAGATTCAATCCCTTTGGATCTCAAACCAAGAAGTGAGGGTGGCCATATCATCAACAATTGTGTTCTTCTCTCTTCTGTTGAAGTGTAAAGAGATGTGTTCAAAGTATGGAGCCATAAAGCACATGTGTTATTGATACAAAACTCGTTTCTAACATTGTGTTTTCCAGTTGTTTTGATTTGAAATGTCGCAGGAATGGAGTCTTTGTAGACCTATAAGTGGCATGCTCTTTGATGTTTGGAAAGCTTGAGTCCTAAGATGCAAGCTTCATATTCAGCCACATTATTAGTGGCACTAAAATCCAACTGTCTTGCTATAGGTGTTTTTTATTCCTAGGGTTATGAAGGACTACACCTATCTTGGCTCCTTATCGATTGACATCTTGATTTAATATGATTTTCCACATGTCTGGGATTGGAAGATTCTCCATGTTTGGTGGGAAGATCCCCCCTATGTCTCACCAGGGAACTCATATTCATGTATTTTTTTCTTCTAGGAGCAGAACATCTACTAATTGATCGACCTGAGCTTGTGCTTTGACTACCTTCATCAGTAGATAGGTGATGTCAAACTCTAGCAACTTCACTTGACAGTTAGTACATCGTTCGGTTAGGGTAGGGTGATCACAAAAATAGCAGAGAGGATCATGCTTGATGATTAATGTAGAGGGTACCTCATCAAATAGTGGTGCTTCTTCCTGGTTTCATGGATAAAGCCAAGCAATATTTGTAAAATTTAGTGTAGCAGACCTCAATATCATTGAATTTTTTGAAAGGTAGTAGATAGCATGATTTCTCTCGGTTGTTGCTTGACTCTTGATTCCTTCTATTGATACTTCACAGACTGATAGGTGAAGATGAGTCTATGGTTAATATGGATTTGAATATTGTACTTGTGGGTAGAGAGTGAGAGTATAGGAGAATGAAGTTTTATTTGTGACCATACCTACAACTCAAGAAGAGGAAATGAGCTACCAAGAAGATAACCCCGATGAGGTGGATACCACCACACTTAAAATTGGAGCTACTTGCAAGGCAAAAGAAAAGACTTTGAATATGAGAAATACTATGTTCCCAATAAAAAAACTCCCATCCATACAATACTAGCAGTTAGGAAAGGAGAGAAAATGATGAACAAGGATACTCTGCTATGAAAAGGCTATGCAATCTCTTAGTAAGTGATATGTTTAACTCCTTTCACCTAATCATTGTTTAATGATTTATACTTTTTGTTGGAATGTCTCTAACACTGGTAGTGACAAACCTAGACACACTCTCAATGAGTTTGTAAGAAGATATAAACCCAAACACGTGGCTATCCTAGATCCAAGGATCTTTGGTAATATGTCAAACTCGGCCATCAAAAATCTACATTTCAACAATTCTCCTAGAGTTGAAGCCCAAGGTATTTTGAGTGGGATTTAGTAATACAAAATGGGGAAGGCTGCAATGTCAAAATCATCCAAAACTCATCGTCAGTTTGTTCACTATAGTATTAAAGATACCACATTCTTCACTATGATTTGTGATAACCCTAACCCCATTGTTTGCAAGCTTCTTTGGACCCATGTTGTATAGATCGAAAGCAACATGATACATTTGCCGATTGTTATTAGAAAATTTAATGCTATGCTATCTCGCAATGATAAGAGGGTAAGAAATCTTTTCGGTCATAGTGGATCCAACCTCTTCAAAAAACCTTATTGAGTGCATATTTTTTGAAAGACTTGATCGCATGGTCATAAATGGGCGATGGATTCCACAATCAGATTTCATAAGTGAAAGATTGATAAGCATGTACTTGGATAATAAAATTCTACTAGTTAGGAAAGTTCATACTACAAGGAATATATAATAGTTCAAGGCCAAGGCTTCTTGGGATATTGATAAATAATTCCTCCCTATTCTTGAAAAGCACCATATAAGCTGTGAAATTTTAGCAAGGCTCTTGAAAACATTAAACAACCTATTCTCAAGTGGAACTAAAAGAAGGCCTTAGTGAAAAATAAACTAAAAAAAACCATGGAGGTGACAAAAATACTTGCAAGAGGATCTAAATCATCACTATGACCCAAACAAGGAACAATAATGCATAAACAGGAACATATAGTTGAGAAATCCTAGTTGAAGAAGAAGAGAATTACAAGTAGTATATTCACATAGACTGGCTAAAGTATGGAGGCAACAACATCAAGTTCTATCATGCATATGTGAATAACTAATGTGGAACTGATATTGTCATATACCTTAAGAATAATGAGGATGATTGGATTTCTAATAGCAACCTCCTCAAAGTCATGGCCAACGAACATTTCAAGGATATCTTCATTACTCATAGTAACCCTACTGAAAATAAGATGGATCGTCCGCCGACCAAGTTTAAATACCTTACCCACAATCAATTGAGACATGAATTGCAAATCCAACCAGAAGTGAAGTGTGGAACATACTCAAGAAAACCAATCCTTATAAAACGACCTGTCTAGATGGACTTGATGATGATTTTCCTAAAAATAATTGGAATATCACTCAGAATTCCATCTCAAACACAATCACACTCATTCTGAATGGTGATCCAATTCATTGATCTCTGAGAGATTCAATCATTGTGTTGGTTTCTAAATAAAAGTGACCTTCTAGATGTAATCAATTGAGAGACATAACTCTCAATAGCATGTGCCTAAATATTTCTTCTAATTGGTAGTGGTGATATTCAAACGATGCTTCCTAATTTGATATCCTCAAACCAAATAGTTTTTTCTAGGGATAAAAATCTTAGACAACATTGTTTTAGCTATGTAACTTATACATAATATGAGAAGGAAGAATTCAGATTAGTTTATGTATATTAAAATAAATTTATTCAAAGAAAATGACAAAATTTCACGAACTTAAATTGCTGACATAATCAACATGGCAGGTTGGTCTACTAACATTCAAAAATATACTTTGCATTCTCTTTCAATTAGACACATGAATATTATCTAGAATAGGGAGGTCCTTTGGAGGTTCAAAATTAGTTGAGTACTTAGATAAGGAGACCCATTTTATCCTCTAATGTTTGTGCTATGCATGGTGAGATTGAGTCAATTGATTGAACTCAAAGTAGTAGAGAAAAGATGGAAACCAATGAATGTATCATGTGTAGGCCCATAGATTTGACATATATCTTTCACATATGATATAATTTTGTTTGCCAACAAAACACTACAAATGATGGTAATTCTATAATTGTGACGTCCCTGGATTTTCTAAAACTTAATCTGATGTGTGACGTCCAAATTGAAACCCTCACCTCAGTGAGCATCCCAATTTAAACATCCCACACAATGATAAGAAGAAGAAAATCAGAGGAAGCCATAAGGAAACAATCAGTAGCACATGTACATGAACAATAATAAAACCATACACACATGTCCACCATTCAACATATAATTACAACATGAATTGTTACAACATTTGATATTACATATGAACATCAAACTTATACATATACATGTACTACCACTAAACTACATGCTCTTAAGACAACAGGTCCACTTGTACATCAGCTCGCTTCACAACTCTCTCTATCCTGGATCTTCAAGAGCATAACCACAACCTAAAAAAAAGATTACATGCGGTACACGTCAGCACAATATTTCATGAATATTGTACTGAGTATGCCTACGTGTCTTTCATTTACCTCTCATCATATCTTGGCAATAAGATAAAACTAATACTTGGCAGTTATAAAGAAATATAAGAAAATCATATACTTGCATGAAGATGTTCATTAACAACAGAGAACACATATTTCAAGCTTATTTCCATCATATATCTCGTGCATCTGCCCCTAGGGCTTTGATGTCTTTAGGCCTTGTCATATAAATTGTACATCTGCCCCTAGCACTTTGATGTTACATCTGTCCCTAGGGCTTTGATGTTTGTCAATGCACTGTACAAACAAAGAGTTTAGTGCTATCATATGATGGATCAGAATATTTTATGTTTCATGTGTTCATAGCAATAAGTATGGAAAATCATGCAACATATCATACAAGAAAAATCATTTCAATCAATACCATATGCCAAGTCCTTACTACCATATAACACAAGCATATTGTATAATAAGCCAAGTAAGAGGTAATGGTGTACCTTCCAAAGAGATATCCTAATCATCACATATACTTCTGATGTCAACTATAACTTGGTCAAACCTGATCAAGACAAGTCCATATACTATCATCAGGTTCTTATCATCTTACATCTCATCTTAACCCTAATTATGTCCATTAGGGTTTATCTTATCTCATTAGGATATTCCCATCATTATTTGCATTCTTATCTTATGATTATCTCACTGATATCATTTTCCAGATTACATCTTATTATCAAAAATTCATCATCTAACATATTAACCTTATTTCACACATTAACCCTAGGTTACATGCATTACTCAAATTAGGATTTATATCACATTAAGAGCAACCATCATCATATAACATGGATTGTGGGTATCATCTTGATAAAATATTTAGTTATGCGGTTCCAGATACTGACATGAGCTTACTCTGTAATTTTCATCATTTATTGAGCATGTATGCAATTACTACATTTTAATTAGCATTATTAGCCCTAAATAGCTATATAAAGCAAAATACATACTTTCATGCATCAACATGACCATCATTGACATCAGGTGTATTATAAACATGAAATATGAGTTACTGATATATTCTCAGAATTTTAGGTCTTCATTAATTATTTATTATACATGAAAGGGCCATTATGAATCTTACATGATATCACTTAGATTTAAGCACAAAAATACTAATAATATCATTCCATGTTGTTCTACTCATTTTTCTGAGAAAATCGGTATATTATGTGTATTTTTCTGATAATCAGACTATTTTCTACGAATTATTAAAGATATGCTCATTTACTGAAATTGTTTACCTTTTGGCCAACTTCGTGCTGCCACGTGGCGTCTAAGGGTGCACATCTTCTCTCCTGGACCCGCCTGGTTCACCTTTGGTCCGGTCTATCCTTAATTGGTTCAGCTAGGTTCACTAGTTGGTTCAGGGCTTTCCCCTTTCTTTCTCACGATCACACTGCCGTTGTGGCCATATCTCCCTCATTCGCGAAAGTTGCCGCCTTGGAGCCCAGGTCCAGCGGATGATCCACAGGGCACGATCCTCCGACTCATATGAAGATTCTTCTACCTGTTCACATAACCTCCTACGATCAGTAGCCTTCTCCAAGTCGGCATCATGCTGTCAGCTTCAGGTTACCTGCTTGCCATTTCCTCTCCTACTCGATGCCCGTCACCGACTGGTCTGGTGGGGTGTCGGCGCCGCTCTGCTCTGCTATATGTTTGCTCTCAGCACGAAGCCACTGTCGCGAAGCTTGGCCTCAGCCCGTCCATTTTCTCTCAGCGTGGAGCCACCACCGCGAAGCTTCTCTCCAGCAAGCAGTATGTGATGCTCTCCTCCTAATCGTGGACGGATATCACTGCCCAAAAGCTTCTTTCTCCATTAGTGCCACCAACTTCTTCTGGACCTGGTCTCTACGTCCTCCACGATCTGGGCATCTCCCAGCACCAGTAGTGCTATGCGGCTCTGACTGCGGAGCTCCGCTACAACGATCTCCTCCTCACATATTTCTTTGATCCTGCCTCCACATACTCGCCGTTGTAAGGCTACACCACGCCAAGGACATGGAAGCATCATACTCCTCCTCTATAGGTCTCTCGGTCACCTGTTGTGGTTTGTAGAGTGAGGGTGTAGTCAAGGTGGGGAGGTAGCTCTCCCTCATCTCTCTGCTACAACTATCTGATTAAGGTCTATGAAACTACCTCTTCATGCCGAGGCTAATAGCCAGTTGGTTTCTCCTGTCGCCCCACGTAGGGTGGTCGTGGTGATGTGGGGTGCTGCCTCGCAGTCGCAGATAGCCCACGTCTCTGTTTAAGTTGTAAGTAGAGGGTAAACTACAGTCCTAAGATCAAAGAATCCAAAAGCCAGGACAAGGCCACGCCATCAATCCATGGCACCCTCACTCCAAAGGGACTAGATGTCCTTAGTCAAAACTCGGCCCACTGCCTACCCAAAAAAATTCAAAAGGGCATGAGTACACTATTGATCCAAGCCCAAGCTTTATTAATTAGAAAACTTAGGTTCATAACCACCAAACTGTTCATTATTCACCATATTAAAACTCATATACCTCCTTCTGGGAACATCAAAATATTATTAAACTTTAACCAATACTTCAATATAACTCAAGGTACCTTGTACACCAATTTTTTGTCAAAACTCAACTGTTAGACCAATCAATTAAATTCCTCAATTAGGCATAAACTTATGGATCTTAATCATAATATAAATCTCAAACAACACTCCAACTTTACTAAAACATTTAGGATTCTCAAAGCAACTCAACATGTATGACTTCATTTGTATCCTTGAACATTTTAGGATTCCAAAAGTCCACTCCTTCACATCCTACACACCTTAAAAGACATTTCGTCCTCGAAATTAAGCCAGAAAACCCACTTTGTCACATCATATACATCTTCAAAGAACTTTCGTCCTCGAAAGTAAACCATACTCATACTTCCAAGGAAAACCTTATCTTTCCTTCATCCACATGTAGGAACTATTCTAGGTGTAACATATCCGCAAAGGTTACCTAGAACCATGTATCCAAAGCACTATTAGGGGGTTTTACAAGCATCTTGGTGCACAAACACTCCATTTAAGGTTAAACTCAAGGTTTAGAAACTTAGGTTATGTCATTACATATCTCATATGCTAGGGTTGCATCCTTATCTTTACCCATGCATTAGGATTTCCACATCATATTATCATGTTCCCAAGGAGTTAACCCAAGTTAACCCATTATCAAGGTGTCATAAACATTATGTTGTATCAACTGTCAAACTATATTTTTCATCTTTATTAAGCACTAATATTAACACCTCATTTAACTTGATTCATTCATATGATCTTATTTCATTGCTCATAGTAAATTGTAATATTTACTATTGATTTCATCACAAGATTAACCAAGAATTGCATATTATCATCATTATTCATGTATGTCGTTAAACATTTATACATTGATATCTATTAAATCATTTCTAGGTTTCCATCATATCATGTCTATGTATCACATCTCAAGATCATATCACATTTTTATCTTTGTTATATCATGGTTGTACTAAACCAACTTATACAAGTGGCTCCTCAAACATATATCAAAACTTCATCTAGTCCAATTGAGGTTCTCCCAACCCATATCATGAGGGTAAATCCATGCTCAATCTCTCTGAGCTAACTCAGCCCTATGAGTATCTCGTATTCATATACTTTATCTTTCCTCTCTTAGTCTAGGGTTCTCAGATTACCTCATTGGCATTAACGATAGCTTTCCAAGATCTAGCCATATAGGCACAAACTAAAACATGCTATGACATACTCTTCATAGGTCTCTAACCATGAGGCATCTTACCCAAATATCTCTCATATACACCACTAGATTCCTATGTGGGAGACCACCAACCCGAGCATGAGGCTTCTCAGAAGCTAACATAGCTACCTCCTCCAGGGTCTTGGGCTCTCTCCCTCACCCAGATGGTAGGCACTCATATTCATGTTCATATGCACATATATAACCAGCCTCTCTCTATCTCTATGGTTTGGTCCTCCCAAGGACATCTAGGGTTCAACAAGATAATAGGAATCATACATAAAGCAACCCAACTCAATCACTCAAGAGTAGTCTAGTTTAGGACATATCATATCACATATTTCTCATCATCTCATAACATGGAGTCTAGGTTCTCTGACCTTCTCCTTGTGGGTCTTGCTCTCTCTTGAGCAAACCCCCAAAACTGGTCCTAACACTAGAGGTCCTCCTTTGTAAAAGAGCTTGAGGCTCATGCTGACTCACAACTTGTCTTAACTTATCATATCTTATCTCATAAAAGCCTAGTTACTTGCATCATCAAGACTTATCTCAAATCCTCAAAACTGAAATCATGTCCTCAAAGACAAGCATAGATCATCCTAACCATCTTATATCATCTATATAAGACTTAGACCGTATCATCAAAACTTATATCATCTATTCCATCTATCATATATTCCAAACAAGGCTCTAGACATCTAATCTAGAACTATTCTCTCTTCTAGACTAATTTCATTCACTTTCACTTAGGTTGCATGACCACCTCCTACTCGTACATGTGTGGGGACACATTTTTGTAATACATATACATAATAAAATATTATATAGTTTTTCTCCGATAAAACATGCGTCAGAGAAAACTACCAAGGTTCGATCCGATTGGAATCAAAAACCGAATCCTGAAAATGAATGTCCCACACATAGTAGAGAGTATAGTGTCATGAAAACTAGTGAAAGGGGTGATAACATGGTGTAGACTAGTGTAGCTACTCTAGACAACGAGCGCCATATGTCTAGGGTTTCTCTTCCCTTGATGCACATCATTTCCAAATAGTACAACGTCCCATACCTCTGCACTACAAGGAAAGAATGATATCTAAGGACTTGCTACTCAACAAGAACCAGTCTAGACCTAGTTCTCGGACATCTAGGTGCTAACCTAGAGGCTAGGTCAGATCTGGTCTCTAAAAGATGAATAATCTAATCCTAAAGGATTATTACGTTCAAGGTTCTTTAGTTTTGAGTTGCATAATGAGCAAATGTCAGGCTTTGCTATTGTTCATGCTCTGATACCACCTGTGACGTCCCCGGATTTTCTAAAACTTAATCTGATGTGTGACGTCCAAATTGAAACCCTCACCTCAGCGAGCATCCCAATTTAAACATCCCACACAAGGCTAAGAAGAAGAAAATCAGAGGAAGTCATAAGGAAACAATCAGTAGCACATGTACATGAACAATAATAAAACCATACACACATGTTCACCATTCAACATATAATTACAACATGAATTATTACAACATTTGATATTACATATGAACAACAAACTTATACATACACATGTACTACCACTAAACTACATGATCTTAAGACAACAGGTCCACCTGTACATCAGCTCGCTACACAACTCTCTCTATCCTGGATCTTCAAGAGCATAACCACAACCTAAACAAAAGATTACATGCGGTACATGTCAGCACAATATTTCATGAATATTGTACTGAGTACGCCTACGTGTCTTTCATTTACCTCTCATCATATCTTGGCAATAAGATAAAACTAATACTTGGCAGTTATAAAGAAATATAAGAAAATCATATACTTGCATGAAGATGTTCATTAACAAAATAGAACACATATTTCAAGCTTATTTCCATCAATTATGTCGTGCATCTGCCCCTAGGGCTTTGATGTCTTTAGGCCTTGTCATATAAATTGTACATCTGCCCCTAGGGCTTTGATGTTACATCTGCCCCTAGGGCTTTGATGTTACATCTGCCCCTAGGGCTTTGATGTTTGTCAATGCACTGTACTACCAAAGAGTTTAGTGCTATCATATGATGGATCAGAATATTTTATGTTTCATGTGTTCATAGTAATAAGTATGGAAAATCATGCAACATATCATACAAGAACAATCATTTCAATCAATACCATATGCCAAGTCTTTACTACCATATAACACAAGCATATTGTATAATAAGCCAAGTAAGAGGTAATGGCGTACCTTCCAAAGAGATATCCTAATCATCACATATACTCCTGATGTCAACTATAACTTGGTCAAACCTGATCAAGACAAGTCCATATACTATCATCAGGTTCTTATCATCTTACATCTCATCTTAACCCTAATTATGTCCATTAGGGTTTATCTTATCTCATTAGGATATTCCCATCATTATTTGCATTCTTATCTTATGATTATCTCACTGATGTCATTTTCCAGATTACATCTTATTATCAAAAATTCATCATCTAACATATTAACCTTATTTCACACATTAACCCTAGGTTACATGCATTACTCAAATTAGGATTTATATCACATTAAGAGCAACTATCATCGTATAACATGGATTGTGGGTATCATCCTGATAAAATAATTAGTTATGAGGTTCCAGATACTGACATGAGCTTACTCTGTAATTTTCATCATTTATTGAGCATGTATGTAATTACTACATTTTACTTAGGATTATTAGCCCTAAATATCCATATAAAGCAAAATACATACTTTCGTGCATCAACATGACCATCATTGACATCAGGTGTATTATAAACATGAAATATGAGTTACTGATATATTCTCAGAATTTTAGGTCTTCGTTAATTATTTATTATACATGAAAGGGCCATTATGAATCTTACATGATATCACTTAGATTTAAGCATAAAAATACTAATATTATCATTCCATGTTGTTCTACTCATTTTTCTGAGAAAATCGGTATATTATGTGTATTTTTCTCATAATCAGACTATTTTCTACGAATTATTGAAGATATGCTCATTTATTGAAATTGTTTACCATTTGGCCAACTGCGTGCTGCCACGTGGCGTCTAAGGGCGCACAACTTCTCTCCTGGACCTGCCTGGTTCACCTTTGGTCCGGTCGGTCCTTAATTGGTTCGGCTAGGTTCGCTAGTTGGTTCAGGGCTTTCCCCTTTCTTTCTGACGATCGCACTGCCGTTGTGGCCATAGCTCCCTCGTTCGCGAAAGCTGCCGCCTTGGAGCCCAGTGGCTGATCCACAGGGCACGATCCTCCGACTCCTATGAAGATTCTTCTACCTGTTCACATAACCTCCTACGGTCAGTAGCCTTCTCCGAGTCAGCATCATGTTGTCAGCTTCAGGTTACCTGTTTTCCATTTCCTCTCCTACTCGACGCCCGTCACCGACTGGTCTGGTGGGGTGTCGGCACCGCTCTGCTCTGCTATCTATTTGCTCTCAGTGTGGAGACACTACTGCGAAGCTTGGCCTCAGCCTGTCCATTTTCTCTCAGCGTGGAGCCACTGCCGCAAAGCTTCTCTCCAGCAAGCAGTATGTGATGCTCTCCTCCTAATCGTGGACGGATATCACTGCCCAAAAGCTTCTTTCTCCATTAGTGCCGCCAACTTCTTTTGGACCAGGTCTCTACATCCTCCACGATCTGGGCGTCTCCCAGCACCAGTAGCGCTATGCGGCTCCGGCTGCGGAGCTCCGCTGCAACGATCTCCTCCTCACAGATTGCTTAGATCCTGCCTCCACATACTCGCCGCTGTAAGGCTACACCACGGCAAGGACATGGAAGCATCCTGCTCCTCCTCTATAGGTCTCTCGATCATCTGTTGTGGTTTGTAGAGCGAGGATGCAGTCAAGGTGGGGAGGTAGCTCTCCCTCATCTCTCTGCTACAACTATTTGATTAAGGTCTATGAAACTACCTCTTCATGCCGAGGCTAATAACCAGTTGGTTTCTCCTGTCGCCCCACGTAGGGTGGTCGTGGTGATGTGGGGTGCTGCCTCGCAGTCGCAGATAGCCCACGTCTCTGTTTAAGTTGTAAGTAGAGGGTAAACTACAGTCCTAAGATCAAAGAATCCAAAAGCCAGGACAAGGCCACGCCATCAATCCATGGCACCCTCACTCCAAAGGGACTAGATGTCCTTAGTCAAAACTCGACCCACTGCCTACCCAAAAAAATCAAAAGGGCACGAGTACACTATTGATCCAAGCCCAAGCTTTATTAATTAGAAAACTTAGGTTCATAACCACCAAACTGTTCATTATTCACCATATTAAAACTCATATACCTCCTTCTGGGAACATCAAAATATTATTAAACTTTAACCAATACTTCAATATAACTCAAGGTACCTTGTACACCAATTTTGTGTCAAAACTCAACTGTTAGACCAATCAATTAAATTCCTCAATCAGGCATAAACTTATGGATCTTAATCATAATATAAATCTCAAACAACACTCCAACTTTACTAAAACATTTGGGATTCTCAAAGCAACTCAACATGTATGACTTCATTTGTATCCTTGAACATTTTAGGATTCCAAAAGTCCACTCCTTCACATCCTACACACCTTAAAAGACATTTCGTCCTCGAAATCAAGCCAGAAAACCCACTTTGTCATAATAATGCTTCAAGTATTTTGAAAAAATCCTCTGCACACCTGGTCTTGATGGCAAAAACAACGATTCACTTTTCTCAAATGGTGATAAGGATCATAAGAAGAGAGATATACCATATGAGAAATTTCACTAAAACTAAAGATCTTGTAAATAAATTAGGAGTAAATATTATTAACAGGAGCAATGAGAAGCATACCTACTCTAACATGATCATAAAGATAGAAAAAAAACATAAATGGGTGGGAAACTAGAACATTTTCCTTTGTAGGAAGAATTTGTTTGGCAAGTTAGCTTTCTTGATAATACATACCTACACTATGCAAACTTATTTGGACCTGACTAATCTTTGTGAGAGTATATATTGCACCTTATGACAATTAATCATGGGTGAGTCCATAAGACCCAACACATGCCACTAATTTCTTAGGATATGGTCACATCCGACACAAAAAATGGTGGCTTGGGTATAAAGGCAATGAGTGAATGGGTGAAACTTTAATTGTGAATATTGTTATATATTTAAATACCAATAGGAAGTCCTTATCGAAAGTGCATATAAGAGTTAACTATAAACCATATATTGGTTAAAAATGAGTTAGAGCTACTATTTTTTTGGACGACAGTCTATGATCTCCTAGGAAATAATGAACAAGAACTACAATAATATTGTTCTCAATGTTCAAAATATAAAAGTGTGGGATGATGAATAGACGAATGAAGAAAAATGTAACATCCTCAATATTTTGGGAGTTTTTAATGATTTGTGAATGTGATGTAATGATATAAAGGGAATAATGAAGATAGTAATATGACTTTAGTTGATGAATTGGAACCCTAGAGCTAGTGAAGATCTTCAGCTCAAATAAACAAACTAATATTGAGTAAATGAACAAACACAAGACTTCAATCGAGGAACTATGACATATCAAGCCTAATTATGAAATCAAGAATATAATAAGTCTTATGGACCCTTTGGAGATACAACATATGAACCATGCTCCCTATAACCCAATATAAGCCAAATTAAACTAATTTGATTTACGTATGGGTCCTTGGGATATAAAATTGGGAATGTGTTATCTCATGATGATAATTACCATGGATGATTTTAGTTGAAAGATACAAATTTAATAGGATCATAAGAGAATTTTCAAGATATTATAAGCAATCTCGTGATCAATGTAATTATTTAAGTTACTATCTAGTACTTGACTAAATGGAAAGTTTGAAGTAAATAAAATATTATTTTAGTCCTAATATCTATCCTAAGAGAGAATAATAGGAAAAATAAGATAATACAAAAATTTGGGATAAATAGGAATAATTACACTACTTGGATAATTATTTCTCCATATATGATTTTATTTAATAGAAGAAGTAAAAAGAAAAAAATTAATGTTGGGAGTTTACATGAATCTAGACTCTAGATTCGGGAGAGACTGTGAGTGGGGAGCTCATCTTGTCTCCCCACTCTCTAGAACAGACCGAGCTAAAAAGAGATCTAGACTCCCAAAACTCCTCTCCCTCTCTAGTCGATAGCATAAACAATTCCCCATGCCATTATCTTTAGGAGATAAAACAAAACCCAAATAACCCCAAGATTTCCGCTAACTTCTTAAGTTATAATAAAACCCATAATTTTTGTTATCCAAACCACTAGATATGGCCACCACCATCATGTCCATTAACCCTAGTGCCTATATAAGTCTCTAATGACCCTCTTCAAACTAGGGACAACCAACCATATTCATTAATTCCCTGCATACACACAACTTCGTACTTTTTTGTCTTCATTCCTTTGCACATGAAAAGGAGGGCACTGATCAACCACCTTGGTTGGCCCCACTCATGAGAAAGAGCATGAATGGTACTGGGACGGTGCGTAAGCCTTAATTAGGGTATTCAAAGTGCCTAGTTAATGCCTCCCATCCTCATTTCATTTTTTGTACCCCAACTTTTTAGTTTTAGACAGTTTACATGGTTCTGATGATCCGCACCACAGTAATACACCTATAGAGGCCTTACAAGTTTGTCAAGATATCATGGATCTTACAGAATCCTCATCAAAGTAATCCAAACCCTAGAGGTATAAGTCAGCATTGTAGTTGACTCCTTCATGGCAGGATGGCGCATACCTGATGAGGAAGTAGATGGTTGGGAGTAATTAGACACCCCTTCCCTTAAGGGGGGGTGACAGTCCAGTTCACAATGCCATGGCGAATGGGGTCTTCTTTCCCTTGGCTCAAGATCAAGTTGCTCTGGAGCTCTTAGCAGATGTGGCACTGGCCCATTGGCTCAGTCTCAGCCTTATAACCTTTAGATAAAGGTTTTTAATTATTGACATAGCAAGAGATGAATGGCCTATATGGGTTTAACTTACAACAAATGTAGAAAATAGACCATATATCCAGTGCTAATACAATTATATACTATATTACTAAAAGATACATAACATCTAAATAAAATGGTTTCAATGCCAAAATGTGATATTAGTTCAAAAAATGTAGGTAATACATGAATATAAGGTGATAAGTACATGTAAACCCTTGTTTTGGTGAATATGTGGAATTGTTACATGCATTTATTTTGTGATGTAATCTGATGTTATTGAATAATAACAAGATACTAGGTTATTAGTACAATTAGGATGATGATGATGTATATTTAGGGTTTCCTAAGTCATTAGGTCATATACATGTGAATTAGGGTTTCAACACCTAACCCTAATATCAACCCTTTGCCTAAATGCTAGACTTATCCCTAATAGTATCATATAGATACATGGTGTCACTTTAGGGTTGTATGCAATTTCAATCTATTTTGATTGCTTGGATCTACGCTATGATTTTTTGGATTGCATACTTGAAGTATTTGAAGTATACTACATGATGTCTTCATTGAAGGTACATGATTATTTATGAATACCCAATCATATCAACTTCCATGGATTGATAGTGATTTTGTTAATAATTTATGAATAACTATTTGAACTTTATCTAATTTTGGTTCATTATAATTTTGTATGTGTATATTATAAAGAAATTATGATATTCTAAACCTAGGATTACCAAAGGGTAGATCATACAAGTCTAGTGATGGACATAAAAGTGATTACACCCAAGGTGGCATGAAAAAGCATGGGTTAGATTATCTAAATGAAATACAAGTTCATATGTGCAAATATTTGAATGGTGAACAATATGCACTATTATCATACATGCATACTTCTGTAAGAACTCACATACACTATATAGAAATATAATAATCAATGTTTTGTTTGTCAAAGTTTTAATGTGATGACTTGAATAATTAGTAATCCCTGATATCTTCTTAATTATTGTGATAATGACCATCTCATGTAGTATATTCATATTGATAAAATATTTAAACTTTTATGAAGGAGAAATTAGAAATTTTTTGTTCCATTCAAAGTTTGTAAAATTAAATTACTTGTTATAACTTGTTATTTCTTAATAATGGATCCCAGAAAATGACATTATGGTCAATGTACCTACGATTTGCCTCAAATAGTGGGTAAATATGAGAGGGGGTTGTCACAAAAGACCTCTTATAGAGGTTTGTATGAAATATAAACTTACGAATATTAGTGATCTCAAGGTGTCTAGCCTAATTGATCTAAATGGTAATGGGACATAAAATTCTAACATTTCTTACCCACTAGGATTGTTCAGTGGAATCTGAATCAACCAAACCCAACTATGATTTGATGAAAGATGTATGAGCTTGTAAAGATGAAATAGATTGCAACTTCACTGTGAAATCGACACATCAACTGATTAGAGATACAAATGAATATATAAGGGAGAATCCTTGGCACAAGATCTAGCAAATCATTTCCCCTAGTAAAATCCAGATGTCTTTATGGCTAATACAAAGCTATTATGATCAACAACATAAGATTCAAGTAACATTGCATAACTGACAAGATGTTACCTAGGTGTCACAACTTTGTAGAATCCACTATACATGTCCTTCATGATTGATTCTATGAGAAACTTTTCAGGTAAAACACACAATGGGACAATCCCATAGGCAATATTATGGGAACATTGCATCCAATTTTCAAACTACTATTGTGAGATATGGAAGGCAAGGAATAATAAAGACTTTTATGATAATAATATTGAAACTAGTAGTTGAATCAATAGAATATATGCACTAGCTAATCAGGTCAAAGATATTAGCAATGAGGAGAGCTGGAGAGTGTTTTGAAGGACCATGAAGAAGACAAATAGTGGAGTGTACCCTCAAAGGATTGGATTAACATCAATGTAGATGCTTCTTTCTAGAAGAAAAGGACAATTATATTGGGTATGAACCATAAGTTTACATATATCTTACCAGAGAGGCATCATTGAAACTAATCACAACACAATCTTGAAGATCATACAAGGAAAGCCCATATGTATCCCAAGTCTAGTGCTTGGCAATATCCCAATAAGGATTCTATAGATCATGACTAAGATGTGAGGATTGATAAAATCATCTATCTTTATAACACATTTTTTGATACTTCAGACACCTTACAAGTAACAAGGAGTTGCCCCAATATGATTAGTCTCTTGAAAACCTTATTGGTAAATTTGCCCTTTTAATTTGTGATCATTGTAGTTGTAGAAGTTCTACCAAGTTAATTTTAGAAGTTAATCCTTGTTGTCATAATCTATTTTGAAGTTTGAATGAAAGAGGAGGGAAATATGAATGAAAACCTTCTAACTTTGCTAAAAACTTTTTATGTTAGAGTGGGAAAGATTCAAATTAAGATTAACACAAGTAGGAGTGACATGGAGGGAGTTTTTTAACAACGAGTTTGAAAGATATTGTGAACAAGAAGGATGGAGACACAAAATCCTAAAACCTTTTGGTTGAAGCAATCAATACATCTTGCTACATTCAAAATTGAATATATATATCTGATTGTACTTGAGAAAAATTCCTATGAGACAGTTTATAGCAAAATGCCTATAGTTTATTAGTTCCATACATTTGGTATGTCATGCTATTTCCTAAATGAAAAAGATGATAGTAATTTGTTTGATGCCATATACTCGGAATAATTAATTATATGGTGCTCCCAAAACATATGGCCTTTTTAATTTAGTTTATTAAAAATTTGAAGAATAGTTTTATATAGTCTGTTTCGTAAAAAGTTATATTGAAGTTTTGTTCACTTAGTTTGAGGATCTCACACTTGAACTAAATCCACCATTTATAGTTAATCAAGACGATAACACAAATAAGAATGAAATTCAACCTCAACCTTCACCTAATCAATCTACCTCTAGGCTCATTGAAGACCATCCTAGTGATTTAATTATATATAATCCTAGAGATAAATTAAGGTTAGTTTTCATTTAGAGAAAAAGACAACATGGAATCATCAAATAGCACAACGACTATCTATGATGTTGTTGGTGATGACCATTGGACAAGAGACACCTAGGAAGAACTTAATCAATTTGTTAAAATGAAGTTTCTAACTAGGTCCTAGACCACCAAATGAAACTATCTTCATAACTAAACGGCTTTAGGAACATACTTGATGAAATAGGTGATATAGTTTGTAGTAAAGTGTGTCTGATTGACCATGGCTACAATACACACAATAATTGATTTGGATGAAACTTACACCTTGGTAGCTAAACTTTAATCTATATGTATATTTGTGGCTCTAGAAAGCTACCTAATGGTAAAGATTTATCAAATAGATGCCAAAAGATAATTTTAAAAAAATAATAGAAGTGGAAATTTATGATGCACAACCTCTTGGTTTTGAAGATGTAAAACATGAGTTTTCCAAACTTAAGAAAGCTTTATATGGTTTAAAGTAAGCTTCCTGGGCATGTTATGAGTGACTCTTTTGAAAAAAATAGTTGTCCTATCAGACATGTCAATTTTGCACTATTTGTTAAAATTACAAATGGGTTATTTATATTTCTACAAGTCTATGTTCATGAGTATTATTTTTTAACCCAGTGATGACACATTTCATGACAATCTTTCTCATTTTATTGAAGAAAATGAATTGGAAACAATCTTAACTGGGGAAGTTATTGTAACATACTAAAATCTACCTATCTTGACTCTATAAACCCTAAATTCCTTGATTAGGAGGTTAGCATGCTTGCATCATTAGGGTTGACCGTAAATGTTAGATTTATGCCCTGACATGCTTATTTGTATGTAATGAACATGTAATGAGCAACTAATGAGTAATTCACATGGTTGCACCCTAATTCATAGATAATGTATAACCCAAGTATAAACCATAATTATAAATGCATATAAACCCTAAACATGGATACATGTAGCCCTAACGATGCTTTACATGAGTTAACCCTAATGTGATGATGAGATGATGTATGTAATCTAATTATAGACCTTGGATATGATAATGATAGGTATCAGATGGTTAGCAACCATGTTGACCTAACCCTAGGTTGAAGTTTACCAACCCTAACCCATACATCCTTGTTGAGATTCATGATACAATAGTAACATTAGGTGCTTCTGACCACATAAAATGTCTTAATACATTTATTTCAGACCTAATGAGTTCAACATGACATAATAGGGATGTTGCGCTAGTACATGTAACACATTTCACATGGTTCACTACTAATACCCATATAATAACTTAAATGTGCATAATTGGTAATCTAATGTGAATACGTATAAAAAAATGATTCATGTGAACTTTAGTGCAACTAGTGGATGTAATGTGTCTAGTTTATATAGTGGAACCTTCATTGGACATTTAATCTAAGTCGAGATAACTAATGTGAGATCATTTAGGTTTAACATTAAATTAAGGAGATATAGAAGTTAATTAACTAAGATATTTAAATTTTTGAAGGATTATGTAGGATAACTTTGTTGATAATTTTATAATAATATAGCTTAAATTATAAATTTTGAGGATAATGGAAATATATAATAATCATTAAGATAATTGAGTTAAACCCTATTTGTATTGAAACTCATAGAAGATATTCCAAAAATACAATTATAATCCCAAAATCAGATTCGTAGGGTCCTAATTAGCTCATATGAGAAGTTTCAACTTAATCAAATAATATTTGATATCTCAATTTACTTAGATAAGAAAATGCCTATATATAAATCCCAATAAATAATTAGATTTTGGTTTATTTTATTGAATTCTAATTTTTTTGCATCGGTACCTACGTCATTATGTCGCACACGTTTCCCATTTATTTGTCTATTCTGACTCTTTGAGAGTTGTCCATTTTGCATAAGAGGGCAGTGACCTATTCTTATTCCTCGTGTCCCTAGTCTTCTGGACTCTACATTCCACATGACTCCAGCCTCCTCCTCTTGTGATTTCTCTCTCTCTCCTTCCCTTCTTTACTCTAAAGCTTCTCCTCTCACTTTTCGTGCGGTCTCCTGACCCAGAGAGCCCTAACTTGATGGGATTTAATCACACTGACTTCCTAATCAAATCCCATTGCTCCTCTTCCCCGATTCCTATCTCTCCATGGAATTATAGACACTTTAGAACTCCTAGCCTATATATATGTCCACCTAAAAACCTCTATGCAACCTCCTCCAGTGAGATCTACTACCTAGTTTGCTTTTGTCCCACCTAGTTCATTCCAACACCTCTCCCCCTCGCCTTCTCATTCAGTGACTGACATGTCTGAATGTGCCTAACTTGCAGAGACCCCCCTTAAACTTTGTAAGGGTTCCATTTGGTTCCTGACCATACATAGACGTTCCTATATAGCCAATTTGGCGAGTATGATGTTCGTGGTTGTTTTCCCTTTTTCCCAATTGTTACTACCAGTGTGAAATTCGTCGCGCTTCATCTCTAGTTTGTCAATAAACTTGTGCCTTATTTTCTTCATGTTTCTATTAATTTGCATATTTCTTCATGTTCCTAATTTGATGACTTACTTAGATTGAACTTATATTGCTTCTCTATTATATGCATATTTGATTGTTTAGACTATTATTATCTATTATTGGTTCTCCATTATGATGTTTATCCCATTTTACAACTTTTCCTATATGTGGGCTCTAGGTGCTCTCACCTAGCCCTGTGTGCTCTCACATCATATATATACCATTACACAGTGGATTGTGGGAGCTCTCACCTCCTTCCTAGGCACAAAATGTGGAAGTGTCCAACACTTCTTTTAGATGGTCAAAGTCTAATGTTGAATCTACAAGCATTGTTCTTAATATTTAATTTTGTTCTCTAATTTGAGATTTTTAAGGCAAGGTTTGATAATTGTAGCTTTTGTTTCTATTGGATAAATTGGACATTATGATAAATCCCTTTGTTTCAATGATGACAAACATTTCATTCTTGTTGATCTAACATGCTACTTGAGTGTGCAGGATTAAGGTGGATGACAAAGCAACTAGGGAAAATCCAAAAAGCTTACATATTTATATTTCCATGCAATGTAATCACTGTTGTAAAAACTTGTACAAATATATAATGTACAAGTACTTAGATTGCATGTAAATCAAGCGTTGGATCTTCCTAGCTAATCACCACACTTAGATAAGTCATCCCCTTCAAATAGGATCACATATGCACACTCATACACATGCTTAGTGGTTAATTAAAAGATTGAAAACAGAGTCAATCTCAGTCGACCACACTCCTCGACCGAGACACTCTCGGTCGACAAACTTCTCGACCGAGATTGACCCAAGTAGCCGTTAGACACAGCTGATAAAGTAGTTGGCAGTTGCAAATGAACGTTGATCCAGAGAGCCTGTCGGTCGACAAAACTTCGACCGAGTAGGTATCTCGGTCGACAAATTGTCGACCGAGATGGTCTCTGACAGCAACTGCAGAATAAAATAACTAGCCGTTACTAATGCACTTAACTTATATCTAACGGCTAGTTAAGCACTTAGAAGCCCCTAGAAGTTGTCTAGAACGTCCTTAAGTATCCATAGGCCACTCCTATAAATAGGACATGCCTTAGGACACCAAAACACACCTAAGCTATACTTGTGCTATACTTGAGCTTGAATACTCACTTGCAATCTGTTTTAGAGCAATAGAGCAATTCCTACACTTGCCATTCATT
This sequence comes from Alisma plantago-aquatica, assembly GCA_963693085.1. Taxonomy (NCBI): domain Eukaryota; kingdom Viridiplantae; phylum Streptophyta; class Magnoliopsida; order Alismatales; family Alismataceae; genus Alisma; species Alisma plantago-aquatica. The sequence continues at coordinate 1,058,197,459 of OY856411.1, read as the reverse complement.
CCTATTGCTCCCATTTCGTGTCCTATAGGCTAGTATCTCCTATCCACTACAATCACATTGTCATACACATTGGTTAGGAGATCTAAACGCTTGATATAGGAAAATCAAGCCTTGTGCTTACAATGGTATTGTAATTTCTGTTTTCCTTCTTGTTCCTTTTTATCTTTTGTACTCTCCTTGCTACTCCTAGGGTTGGAGGCTGCGGATTGGAGAGGGTTGACTTCTTAGGTGGAGAAGGGGACTTCAAGCTACTTCAAGAAGGCTATCGTACGGGAAGCTACTTCAGAAGGCTGGTGCAACGGGAGTTGGTGCACCTACTTCAAGGGAAGGCTGCTTCAAGGTTGGGCGATTACTTCTAGGTGAAGGCTGCTTGAAGGGTTTGGGAAAAGAAATTGTATTTTATGTAAATTCCTTGCGAGGTAATAAAATAAATTTCTTTTCAAATCCCGGTTGGGTAAGCAACCGGGTAGTGGATTGACGGCTATAGTATTTGCTATAGTTGGAACCACTCTAAACCTTGTGTCTCCTTGTCCAATATTTTCATTGTGGTTGTTTGAGTTCAATAATTGTTAAATTATCTATAAAACTCTATTCACCCCCCCTCTAGTAGTTTTCAATTGGTATCAGAGCAGGCTTCAAGGAACCCTAACCAGGTCTTGAAGAATGAAGGGTGGAGGTGACTACGACCGCAGACAAAGGAGCAACTTGGACCAACTTTCAACAAGCTGCAATTGGTGTTTAGGAACGAACCATACAACAATCGGCTGTCCATGGAAAGAAAAGAAGAAAGAGGTCCATAAGAATTGTTTCATTGCTACAAACAATGAGGAAGAAGAAGAAGAGGTAAGCCTTCTTGATTTATCAAAAGAAGAGCTAATTTCTAGTCTTGAAGAAACTCACAATAAGTATATTGAGTGCAAGAAGAAATTAAAGAAATCTAGTAAAACAAACGATGAGTTAAATGCTAGACTTCTTGCTCTTACACCTGAAAATGAAGATTTATATGCTAAATTGAATACTCTTGGTTTTGAAAAAGATGACATTGTTTCTGAAAACCGTACTTTGAAATCATCTCTAAGTAGTAGTGAAGTGAAGATTTTTACTCTAGAAACAAATTATGATCTTCTATATCAAGAAAAGGTTGAATTACTTGCAAAGTTAAATGACTTTCAAAAACAACCTATTTTGTGTACACATCTAGATTATGATAGTATAGTGAAAGAAAGGAATTCTTTATCATCTAATCTAGATCAAGCAAAACTAGATATTAAGAAAAGAATGGATGAGATCGTAAAGTTGCAACAAGAAGTTAGTAGGTTAAGCAACAATGGAATCCTTGATAGAATATTGGATAATTCCTATCATCAAATAGGGAAAAGAGGACTAGGTTATAAGCCCAAAGGGAAAACTCATCAACAACCTAGTTGGAGAAAGACACGAGCACATCAAGCCACATTTGTACCAAAGAACAACCTAGAACAAAACCATAGAAAAAGACTTGAGGTTGATTCTATATGTTGCCATTATTGCTCTCGTCTTGGACATTACTCCTTTTCATGCCCATACAAGAAAAGGAATGTTGAGTTAGTATGGGTTCCGAAACCCCCAAATTGAATTGATTAGACTAAGTTGAGATATGACTGAATACTTTAAATTGCACATCCTTATGTCTATCTCGACTTAACAGAAAGGGGTAACAAAATGATTCAAGTAACTAAAATTTCTAACTTGAAAATTTATCTCAATTAAGGTCCTTAAAACTTAAAATTTTGAATATGATAAGTTGAGAGTTGATCTAAATGTTACTTTGATATTCATATGTTTATCTCAAACTGATCTTTGAAATAATTAGATACAGTCTATATTGTACTTGAAATAGAATTCTGAACACTTTCCAGAAATTCGGTCGGTCGAGAATTTGTCAACCGAGTGAACCTCGGTCGAGAAATTGTCGACCGAGCATGTCATTGTTTTTCAGAATGCTGTAAAATTGCTGAATTCTTTTGAAATTGTTCAAAATTGTTGTCTATTCATGATCAATGACTGTATAATAAAGTATCAATTATGGAAATCATCCTTGAAAGATTATGAGAAATAAATTTGGTCAAAAACCAAAATTATTCTTAGTTTAAAGAAAATTTCTGTTCTATCATTCTATCATTACATAGACAAGCAAAAGAACTTATTGGTGATTTATAGAAATGCTTGCAAAAAGAACAATGTTTTCAATTAATATCTTTAAAAGATTTGAAATATTCATTATGTTTTCATGTTTAGTATCACTTAAACATGCATCAAAATTGATATGAATGCTTAATTGGAAATCTGCAATTTTTGCCTCTTGGTTAAAACAAAATTTAGCCAAGGGGCGCTATGGTCGTAGTCAAGGGCGACCTAAAATAAGCCTTGACAAAAATGCTTATTTGGACATCAATTTATTGAACTTAATCTTAGTATACTTTTGATAAAGGTCAAAATCAAAAATTTATCATTTGTGACCTTAAAAGCCTTAAATTGCTTAAATTGTAAGATTAAGGGGGAGCTTATAAAAACAAATTTGATTATTTGATTATGAAGCTTACAAAAACATTGTTAACATCATTTGGAGTTTGTTATGACCTTCGTATTCTTAAAAGTAATTTGTATGAAAAAGAATTTCATCAAAATGATATATCTTGCTCTTAAAGGAACTCTCTAAACAAATCAGGGCTTAACATCCCTTGTTTTGGTTGGAGACATTTTTTTATGTACTCTAAGATTAAAGGACTCTCATTTAATTTAGGGCTTATCATCCTTTGATAGATGAGAAATAAATATACATTCATCATAAGCTTAAGGGAATCTCATATCATTTCAAGGCTTAACATCCTTTGCAAATGATTGAGAAACAAATTGTGGATAAATTAGACATAAATCCATGTTCCGTATAGGATATCTATTTAAGGGGGAGCTTAATAGAAAATTAAGGGGGAGAAGAAATAAAATGTTTAACCTGGATATCTTTTTGAAATGACAAAGGGGGAGAAAGAATATAAAATCAAAAATATAAATATAAATGAGTTTCATCTTGATGGCCAGCACTCACTTGTAAAACAAGAATGGCTAAACTCACATGCTTTATATTTCCTTATTTCATATTTTAGGAAATGTTTGTCATCTTCAAAAAGGGGGAGATTGTTGGATAAATTGGACATTATGATAAATCCCTTTGTTTCGATGATGACAAACATTTCATTCTTGTTGATCTAACATGCTACTTGAGTGTGCAGGATTATGGTGGATGACAAAGCAACTAGGGAAAATCCAAAAAGCTTACATATTTATATTTCCATGCAATGTAATCACTGTTGTAAAAACTTGTACAAATATATAATGTACAAGTACTTAGATTGCATGTAAATCAAGCGTTGGATCTTCCTAGCTAATCACCACACTTAGATAAGTCATCCCCTTCAAATAGGATCACATATGCACACTCATACACATGCTTAGTGGTTAATTAAAAGATTGAAAACAGAGTCAATCTCGGTCGACCACACTCCTCGACCGAGACACTCTCGGTCGACAAACTTCTCGACCAAGATTGACCCAAGTAGCCGTTAGAAACAACTGATAAAGTAGTTGGCAGTTGCAAATGAACGTTGATCCAGAGAGCCTGTCGGTCGACAAAACTTCGACCGAGTAGGTATCTCGGTCGACAAATTGTCGACCGAGATGGTCTCTGACAGCAACTGCAGAATAAAATAACTAGTTGTTACTAATGCACTTAACTTATATCTAACGGCTAGTTAAGCACTTAGAAGCCCCTAGAAGTTGTCTAGAACGTCCTTAAGTATCCATAGGCCACTCCTATAAATAGGACATGCCTTAGGACACCAAAACACACCTAAGCTATACTTGTGCTATACTTGAGCTTGAATACTCACTTGCAATCTGTTTTAGAGCAATAGAGCAATTCCTACACTTGCCATTCATTCCTATTGCTCTCATTTCGTATCCTATAGGCTAGTATCTCCTATCCACTACAATCACATTGTCATACACATTGGTTAGAAGATCTAAACGCTTGATATAGGAAAATCAAGCCTTGTGCTTACAACGGTATTGTAATTTCTGTTTTCCTTCTTGTTCCTTTTTATCTTTTGTACTCTCCTTGCTACTCCTAGGGTTGGAGGCTGCGGATTGGAGAGGGTTGACTTCTCAGGTGGAGAAGGGGACTTCAAGCTACTTCAAGAAGGCTATCGCACAGGAAGCTACTTCAGAAGGCTGGTGCAACGGGAGTTGGTGCACCTACTTCAAGGGAAGGCTGCTTCAAGGTTGGGCGATTACTTCTAGGTGAAGGCTGCTTGAAGGGTTTGGGAAAAGAAATTGTATTTTATGTAAATTCCTTGCGAGGTAATAAAATAAATTTCTTTTCAAATACCGGTTGGGTAAGCAACCGGGTAGTGGATTGACGGCTATAGTATTTGCTATAGTTGGAACCACTCTAAACCTTGTGTCTCCTTGTCCAATATTTTCATTGTGGTTGTTTGAGTTCAATAATTGTTAAATTATCTATAAAACTCTATTCACCCCCCCCCTCTAGTAGTTTTCAGTTTCTTCATATAATCTTTATGCATTTTTAATGAAGATTTATTTTGATATCCATTTGGATGTTTGATTTCTGTGTTTAGTTTGTGTTTCATGTGAATAATATTTGGTGTAGTTACTGTTCATGCTCTGATATCATCTGTCACGGAATTGTTTGTTACCCAAATCCTAACTTCAAATGACTACACACTCAATTGAGATAGGACCTAGGCGTCGGTCCCTAGCATGGTATAAACAAAGCACCAATGCAGAAGTAAAAAGCTTAGATTACATGAACATATAACAAAATAAAAGCACCAATCATAATCTCAACATTCAACAAGATATATGAAACAACATTGTTTATACAAGATTTCAATTACATATTCAAGAGTACAATTTTACAAGCCTTCTCATGTATACTAGGGATATTACAATAATTACACCTGACATAGCTCACCAAACCTATCAAATTCTAGCTGCCTTTGAACCTATAAAATACATGAAACAAGGCGGGTCAAGCACGTGCTAAGTACAGGGATGAAAGATACATATGTATAAGCTTTGCATAATTTGAAAACAATTGCAGAAGTAAACGAGCAAGAATAAACAAGTTAAGTATTTAACAAAGTGAGAGCTCATGTTTTACATCATTTCACTCCAATTATACCAACAACATCATATATCATAAGGAATTTGACTACTTCCCATCAGAAGAGTCTGCAAGGGTGCTCAAGATTAGCTAACCCTTTTATTGACATGGTCCGCCTTATCTTGACAACTCAAGTAGGACGGCTAGCCTCGTGTCCTTACCTTGAGAATATAGGAAGGTGCACAAGTTTTTTACAATGGAGTTTCTATGTTATGTTTGTGAGTCATAAAACAATAGCACAAGACAAACAAAGATACAATACTAGAATACTACATGGCAATATTGAGCAAGTAGACAAGCATACATATGTATCACATTTTGAGCAAGAAAGACATAGTCATATAATTATTAAAGCATGTACCTGATTCAAAGAATTCTTAACGTATTCTTAGACATCTAGACATAAGAAAAACATGATTAAGCATATGATACATGCATGCATTAGATTCTCATCATTAACCCTAACTAGATTCATTTTAGGGTTTTTGGCCAAGTTAGGTTCAAAGTTGGTTATTAGTGTATTAGATGATCTTTTATTTCTTTAGAGGTCATTATGAAGGTGGGGTTCAAGTCTCATACCATTCCAATGTTATATGCATTATATATGAATATATCTAGGTCTATGTCTCATACTTGCACCTAGGGTCAACATGACTCACAAAAAGAGCAACCAAGTCAACTAACATCAAGGTATAATAATAGAGCATATAGAGTTATCTATATCATTAAGGTAGGGACAATATTAACATATTTCTAATATGGGTGGATGGTCACCTAAGTCTATCCTTATAAAGTTCATCATTATATTCAACATTCCAACATACATAGCTTATAGGATTAGGGTTCAACATGTGACTTAGGTGAACTATCCACATCGAAATGGGACATAAAGATTAAGTGTATCCCTGATTTGAGGGTGGAGGACATAAGGACTAGTTTCATGTCATGATTGGGGCACAAGAAAGACAAACAAGTTGTATATGCCACACTAGGTCCCCAGTAGTGGACTTATGGTCACACCTGATCATATCAAGACATAGCGTGAACATGAACATTAGGGTCTCTAATTATCATGGAGCTACTGATTTCAAGAATATTAATGGGTTTGGTGTATTACAAAACCAAGGTTCCATAATGGAATTAAGGTATCCTCATGCATCACTACAAAGGGGTCATATTCATGCATGAAGGTCATATGGATCAAGATAAGTGCAATACGGGAAACATGGGGAGATATAGTGTCATGAAGGGAATGAAGTTACTGGCCTTCAAGGTTAGGATGGTTGTAGATGCCCATTCAAAACATATTAGCAATATAGGCCCAAGTCTATCATTAAAGTCCCAAACAAGCAATGTATGTGCAAAAGATTCATTCATGAACAAAAGTTGTGATCAAGACCCTCATCCAGTTCAAGAGTATGAAAGAGTTACAAGTTTCATGATTAGGATGGTGGGTGATCGTCAAAGGTCCAAGATTCATCAAAATTGTGCATCTATTATACTCAAGAAGATCAAAGCACACATATTTTGGGGGAAATAGGAGAACAAATGAAGGATTTAGAGTCTAAAATATAGTCCAAAATGTATATCTTGTCGAGTTGATGAATTTGGTATATAATTTTACTATATGTGGCCAAGGGAGGAGGAAGATTTGCATTTTTGAAGTATTTCATCAAGAACTATACAGAAAGGGGGTTTAATATGTTACATTTCATTCATGTATCACCTTGAGTCATCGATCTCTGATCCTAAGGCTTGCACCACACCCTCAGAGGTAGGATTTCGTTGGCTGCTCTATACCACCGCCGCTCAGATGTTCATCACCCATGCCATCTTTCTATTGCCGCATTTCTCGACTCGTAGTAGCTCTTGAGCGCTATTGGGGATGGAAGCAATGGTCAACTGGTCCTGGACCCATTAAAACCATAGCCATGTGTGGCACGATCCAGAGTGACGGTGAGGAATTGGATGGCTTGCCCATTTCCTTTCTCGTAGCCTAGATGCACAATGGAGGGGGGCTCCCAGGAAAGCGGGCCTCACTGGAGGACACCCTCCGTGATGCCCTGGTGTCTGTGTGCTTGCTCCAACATGCCATTTCATCCCTCCAGGTTTCAACAGAGTTGAAGATCTCCATAAAGCTTGCCCAAGGGGCAATGGAAATACTGTCCCGAAGGTCAAATGTGCAGTGCTGCCATGGCTAGAGGGAGAAAGAAGGAGAGGAAAGGGGGGGTGTTTAGGGGCACGAAATAAGTGAAAACAAGGGGGAAAGACCTGGGGAGAAGAATAGAAGCAAAATGAGGTCTTGAAAGTGGGGAATGAGGCACAAAATGGGGTGTTTAGGTGGCGTCGGGTTTCCAACAGCTACACCAACTATAGTGGATGGCCAAAGGTGGGGTATGGGTTCTTGGCCATTGGATCTTAGATCCCAAATCTGATGGATCAGATTTGTATCATGCTAGGGCTAGGAAAAGGGGGTAAACAAGCAAGGGTGGTGGCTGGGTCGTGCGCCCTCACCAGGGCCCGGACCCAATCGGCCCACAAACTTCAAAACTGCTAAAAATGAATAAGTAAAATGAGGTTATTTCAAGAATTCATAACTTGGGCTACAGTGGTCCGATTGAGATGATTTTTGAGTCATTGGCTTCGTAATTGAAATCCCTAACATATAATGTACACTAGGGAGCAAGAAGATCATATTGAAGAGGTTCGATCTTAACCCCAAGATGGCTATAAGTTAAAGTGTTGCTTTTATTTCATTTGTCAAATTAAGGTCACATATGGGGGAAAAGGTCATGGATTTAACCAAATTGGGGCAACGCTACATTCCAACTATGGAATTGACATCAAGTTGAGCAATATGATACCTGATGAGAGAGATAGAGTATAATAATGGAGAGAGAAAAGGCCAGGTTATCACAGTCACATTGTACCTTTGCTTTTGGCTACACTTTTAAGCGAACCAACTACATTGAGGGGATCTTCCCTGTAAGGAGTGGGATCCCAAAGGGGAACCACTCCCTACTAAAAAATTTGAAGAATAAAACCTCCAGTCCAAACACACCTAAAAGGTATGATGGAGTGGGTGTAAAATTTTCAAATCTTATTTAATGGTAATCAAAACAACCAAAGTGTAGCAGCGGAAGAAAATAGTGACTATATTCAATTTCTCAACAAGATTACAAAAGTATATCTCAATCTTCCACATAGGGTTTACATGTATGATACAACACAAGGATCCAATATAGATGGAAGTCTAAAACATAGTAACTTTGTCTCCAAGCTTTAAACTTGTAACATCCCTAATTTTGTAAATAAAACAAGTTTGAGGTCTTTGGTACAAATTTTCAACTTTTCATTTCAAAATCTTAAATATGGATGAAACTTACCCAAATATAATGAAACATTCCATCAACCTCGAGTTTTGGCTCAACCAACTCACCAAGGAAGGGATGAATCCCTTAATCTCACACTTTAGTAAGGTGTACATGAAGATAATGACCTATATGAGTTTTAAGAACAAAAGGCAAACAAAACCTAAATCTAACTGAAAAGATGATTCTAAACCTTTTGTTAAACCTTTGGTTCAGTTTTGAAGTCATTGGGACTTTGTTTAACCCCTCTAATGATTCTATAAGGTTTATACATAGTTAATATTCTAATTTAATCAATATCCTTTAACATGGGGGTATATGCACTTTTGCCTTCCTTGATGTAACCTCTTTATCGTAAATAAGAACATACCCTAATTTGAATCATTTTTTTGTTCCGTCTAATAGATTGATAAACCTTGTTGATTGTAAAAAGAAAGTCACATTAGTTAGGGATCACTCATGATGCACTTAATCTATATATGTGATGTTAATTACACTCTGGTAATAATCTAACTTTTTGTCATCAAATTATGAATGTACCTATATATTGTTTTAGACCTTGTAATGTCCTTATGGTCGAAATCTCAGGTTGATTTTACCTCTTTTAACCCCTCTAATGATCTTAGAAATTTTCTATAAAGTTTTCATATTAAATCAATTAAATCCTAATGTAATATAATGTATGGTTGTCACGCAGCCTCTGTAACCCATTCTGGGTCAGACTCTAGGTTGTAGGTTCATCCGTTGGGTGAGGCATTTCCTTCTTCATTTGAGTCCCAATTATAATGGAATCTATAGTTGCAGTATATGTTATCTTCTTCAACCTCTCCCTCTGTTGAATCCCAAATTGAGAAAACCTCCCCACTAGATTCGCCTTATCTTCACAATTCATCTAAGCCCAGATTTATTGGGACTTTATGCTCTAGATCTCGTAGAACCCTAGAGCCGCCAAGATCCTCCTCCATTTTAACCGCCAGAGGGAACCACACACCCATATTCAGAAAAAACTATATATTTCACCCTACTAAATCCATTGGTAGAATACGAAGAACGCATCCCCACCCTTTTCTAACCTTGCAAGCCGCTCCCTCACGGTAACCTTAAAGCCACCTTCCTGGCCTCAAAGGAGTTCATCAGCATGGCATCTCAGGCCATCAAAACCCTGTTTGATGCGGCAAATGGATTAGAAAAGCCTCCAGGAAGCTTCAAAGATCATCAATTCAAGCCCTTCTCTAGTATGTCATGTTTCCCCCTTTTCGTTGGTTTGGTGCTTTGATGTAATACATCTTTTTTCAGCCATGTTTCCTTCTATTTTCATGTGACTTGCTTTGTTGGAGGGTAGATAACTGAGACAAACTTCCTGCTTTGTTCTGTTTCACCCTCATAATGGTTTCGCCCGGAGCCCCCCCATCTACCATGGTGGATGTGGTTCTCTGAGTGACCACAGCCTGACCTTGGGCTCTCTAGGTTTGAAGGGTGATGGTGAAGTTTCCCGACAGCTTGGCCTCCCATGATAAAGTTGAATACATGGTTTTGGGTTCTGACCTCCTGTTGTGTGCTCATCGGGTTGCAGACCGAAGAAGTGAGGTGTTCGTTTTCCAGTCTTGCCCTGAAGTCGGTTTCCGTTTCTCGCACACATGTAAGGGCAAAACAGGTATTTTAGTCGCCACCTTTCTATTGACTATGTTGGTCCTTGCAAGCGAGTCTGGGCCATATGGCTGACGATGGTTGGGTCGTGAGGGTGCGGGCCCCTCCATTGAGGTGTTGTTTTGGATAACTCATACATGGTTTTATTCTGAATTCTAATTAGTCAATTTTTCCTAAAATCACAGTAATTCACTGGACGCTCAGAAAAATACCTAAAAATATGTTTTGGAAAGGATTTTTTTAGAAGAACTTGATTTTGGTGTTTGAAAAATCTAGACCCAGTGTCTATGACCATGTTTTCTTAAAATACCCAAATTAGGGTTTAAGATGGTGTGAAAGTGATAAATAATATAAATCATGTTAATTTCATGAACTTATGATTGACTTAAAACCAGGGAGACTAAATTAGGATTTTCCTTGCTCCAGGTAAGCCGGTTCATGCACTTTGAGTATTTAGTATTGGTTTTTCATCGCCTTACAATTACTATGATTATCAACATGAATTATATGCAAAGTTATGTGTTTCAAATTGAATCTGAACTGCATGAAAGTTCCCCTAAATTTTTTACTTTAATGTTACGCTTCAATGTTATTTCAAGAATTCATGTCATATTCATGTGAAATCCAAGTAAAGATTAATTATTCCAAGATAATGATAAATCATGTAATGGGTTGTGTTACTTTATCTTCATGATGTAAAAAATTGAGCCTACTTGCCTTATGAGCACCACCAGTGCATAAGTATCGAGGATACTTTAACCAACCACCAAGATTAAGTTATGTGAATCCAAATCTAATGATCAATTAGTTTCATGTTTATCATTATTGCCAAGTTATTATGTTGTTATAACAATACTCAATGTCGCTTACTCTAACGTGGTTTTTGTTGCATGCATGGATGGGGGTGTGATGCCCGCAGGTACAAAGAAACTTTCAAGAAAGGGCTATATGAAGGTCATATTAAGGAATAGATCAAGGTTTCTAAAGGACACATATGGTGGGGTTCCATCTACAATAGAAGATCCTAATGTATATAGATAAATTCATGTATATATAATGTTTAATCATGTCTTTTTAGTTAGTTTCAACTCAAGAAATTATTTCTAAATAATGTATAAATCAAGTGCAATGTTAATGCATGGTTATTGTTTACTTTTTTTGCAATGATTATTATGATTGTGACATCCCTTTGAGCTAGAGTACCCAATATTATGGACAATGTGGGTGTTTCTTCCGTTGCTACATGTATGCTTAAAGGGGGTGTTACAAAAATTTTTAAGATAAGTGTTGGCGTATATGCACATAAAGCCATCCCAAGCGATTGCATGGAGTCAGATATTAATTGATAAATTAATGTGATTATTTGGTTAATTAACGAATTCTGGAATATTCTAATTAATCCACAAGCATTTTAATTAACGCAACGTTTCTATTTACCGATGGGTTTAGAAAACTCTATTTCCCTTCGTATCATGTTTAAAGGAGGATTGACGACCGATATCTATATAAGATAGATAGAGGCTTTTCAGTTTACGCTCATGCACATAAACCCTAGTCATCATCATCCTTAGGAGAGAAACGTTTCACTAGCACGCCGCCGCAGAGACATACTCCTTCCTATCGGCTTGGGAAGCGCGACGTGGAGTTTCGTCCATCCGCGTGGACAAAGTAGAGACACAGACGCCTTGACGCCTGTGTTCGGAGGACGTCGATGACCACCTGTACGCGCTACGAGCGGCAGACATCACTGCCGCAAAGGAGCACCACCGGATCAACCTGCGACAATGAACGGGAGAGAAGTTCCGTCCGTGTAGACAAGCAGTGTTGCACCGTCGTGCAGCGGGACATCGACGGACTTGCTCCGCGATAAGGTATATCCCGCAAACAATCCTTCCAAATACATTATTGTCGATGAGATCCTGTTTTGGGTTGTGTGGATTTTATTGCTTCCGCCGCGCATGTTTTCTCCACAAAACCCAACAGTGGTATCAGAGCAGCGTCGATCTACGGCATATTTGGAATCGTTTCGATATGATCGAATCATTGTATATTATTTTTATGTTGCATACAATGCGAATTAAACCTGCTAATGTGCAAATTTAAACCTAATTCCACATACGCCGCAAGCTTCTATTTTTGACGTTTTGGACGGGGTCGACTATGGAAAATATTGATTTTCCTAAGTATACAGAAGTAAAATTCCGTAGACCTTTCAGGGGCTCTGCCCCTGTGTACCCCGCATAGTTTGCATGAGAGTCAAAAAATTTTATTTAATGGAGAATGTCCCGCATTAAAAGTACTGCAATTTTAATATGTATATACGTATATGTAGATATACCTATGATAGCATACATGTCACCTTTAAATTTTGTTTTATGTGGTGAATGCGTACACGGTTATGGCCTAGTATCCCCTTTTGTGAATGTTGTTAATGGATGTGGATGTCGATCTTGTTGATATGTTTGTTTGTGAATTCTATGGATGTATAATGGTTACATATGGATCCTTTGTATAAAGTATTCGGCTTGCATGTCGAGCCTCATCTCTTATTTCAAAGTGTAATTAATTCTTTCCTTTTATATTTGTACTCATATGATGTAACAGAGATAGGATTAGTTTTAGTATTTGTAAACTTGATGTAAGGAGGCCACTTGAAGATCCAACTCCAAGGAGTGACCATGGAGAAGCACCATGAAGATCGAATTCCAAGAAGCAACCTGAAGATCCAACTCCAAGGAGCGTCCATGGAGAAGCAACAAGAAGATCCAATTCCAAGAAGCAACTTGAAGTTCCAACCTCACGAAGCATCCATGAATTTGTTCATTGTAATGTTGATCATTACATGCTTACAGGTTGATTCACAGGTGTTGCATGAGATGCATAAGACCATAGGTGGACCGTAATCCTTTGTTGCTCCAAAGGATTACAATAGTATGGCCATAATTGATGTATTTGTGTTTGTGATTGCATGTCTATCGTTTTTGGTTGTGGATATAGTAGTATATGATATGTACTATAAGTATGTGGTGTTTGGATATGTATATGTATTAATAAAACCCCTCAATTAATAATATTAAGTTTTAGTCGCCTTCCATAAAGCAACACACATGAAAAGCTTGATCGACTATGTGTGGGCATGCCTCCGCGTGGTACACTGTCTATCTCGTGGAAGTGTGATGGTGGGTGTGTGGGTTTGCCTCCGCAGGGTGCACACTCATCGTGTTGGCTTATGGGTTGGACTTAACTAGGGAACCTTGATAGGATCAAGTACCTAGAGGCACACAGATGCATCATGGCAAGGAGTTGTGCATGATCATCTATCCAAGAGTTGCATATGATGCAATTGGAAAAAGTTGCCTACCTTAGTATTTGGTCTTTGACGCCGGCGTTGGCTGGGTATTGATCCAATTATTTTGGGTCTTGGCTCACTAGAAGGTTGTTCGTTGCAATCTTTCGAGTTGATAGTGAGGGCTATCAATTTGAATAAAATAGTGGGAGTGTAATTAATTAAAGCCCTAATTAATCTCGTTTATCAAATATTTTCAAGTCAAAATATTTTAGACTAAATACAAATTTTTTCTTTTGTAGCAATAAAATGGCAAACAACACTCACACGTTCTCGTTGCGATCAGTCCTTGAGAAGGACAAACTTACCGAAATCAACTTTCAAAACTGGTTTAGGATGCTGAGAATTGTTTGTTGACTCAAGGTCAATTAGGTCAATGTTGACTCACGTCTAAATTGACTAAACCCGTGTTTTGATGATGACTAACCATTCCACATATTGGTGTCTAATGCCTCTACTTGAGTGTTTTCAGATTAGGTATAGACACACTCCAATTGCCCTAACTTGCGCATCTCAAATTGGAGAAAAGACAAGTCAAAGTCAATACAAGTGCATGTTTTTGTAATATGATGTATATCCATTAGAATCATGTTGTAAATCACTTGTAATGATTGTATGACTTGTAATTAAGATTAGAAAAATATCAGGAACACTTAGATCGAATTTTAGAGAACTTTTAATGCAACTTTGAAAATCAATTACAGGCACTTGATCGGTCCAGTTTCCCACCCTGAAACTCAACCGATCCACCTTGGTTGATTTTCTGAAGATTGCATCGGTCGAGTTGTGCACTCACAGAACTCGACCGATCAGGTAGCAGACCATTTCCAGTTGAAATGGTCGGTCGAGTTTCCACAGGACAAACTCGACCGATCCTTTGAACATCGGTTTGCCTCCTACTTGATCGGTCGAGTTACACCCATTAGAACTCGACCGATTGCACTGTACGGAAAAGTGCAGAAAAGTGTTTCTAGCCGTTGTGGAGTTGCAACAAGTGAAAATATATCCGTTGCAAGCCACAAAATGGCTAGTTTTCATTCACAAGTGTTCCCAAAGGCTAAGAGGCATCCCCAACTATAAATAGGACCCCTTGGGCTTCATTCCAAGGTTGAGCATTCATTGCAAACTCTTTGTGAGGTTCCTATTCTATAGTTTAGTGCTTCCTACAGCCTCCTCTCTCTCTCTAAGCTTAATCACTTGCTACATCCATTAGAGTGAGTAGGATATTTATAAGAGAGCTAGTTTCTACTTGTATATCTTGTGAGTCTCTCACTTCCACCACCTCACAATCTCTCATTTGCTATCTTGAAGATGAAGGTTCTCTCTCTTATCCAAGAGAGGTGAAGAAGAACAAGGGAAGGAGTCCCTTGGTGAAGATGAGGGCAGAAGACTTGGAGCTAGAGTGGGTAAGCCCTTGGAGAAGGGAAAAGACTCAATCTCAAGTAGGTAAGACCTTGGTGGAAAGCTTCTCCGAGTGAAGGTGCATTCAAAGGCGGAAGATCCAAGAAGAGTGGGTAATTCCTACAAGGTTGAAGACTTGTGTAAGAGTGGGTAAGTCCTTGGAGAAGGTCGAAGACTCTTGCAAAGTGGGTAAGTCCTTGGTAAGGTTGAAGACTCTTTGTATTGGATAGATAAGTCCTTTGTTGGTCATGTATTGTATGTCTTATTAATGAATATAAGAGTGAAATTGGTTGAAGTCCTAGAGGTTGACCTCTCTAGGCAAGTGGACTGACACACTTCTAGTTTGAAGTGTGGAACCACTCTAAATAGATTGTATATTGGTGTATGTTCAATCTCTCTCATCCTTGCTATGCATGATTTAGTTGCACTCAAATTGCCTATTTAGCAACCTTATCTTGTCATATATTTTGAAGGTTTAATGAGTTTTGTTTAAGTTCTTTCAGCTCTATTCACCCCCCCTTCAGAGCATCTAATCACCCATCTAGGATCCAACATTGTTCTCACACATGAGCGTAAGCTCTATGTCCTTGAAACACCAGAGCCAGCGGAGCCCGCCGTAAATGCACCCAAGGCTGAAAAGGATACTTACAAGAAGCACCTTGATGATGTCGTGGATGTCAAGTGTCTGATGTTGTGCTCAATGAACTGTGAGTTGCAACAGCAGCATGAGAACATGAATGTCATGGAAATGGTAACACATCTCAAGAACATGTATCAACATCAATCAAGACAGGAGAGATATGATGTCTCAAAGGCTTTGTTCAAAAGCAAGATGAAAGAGGGAGACTCAGTTGGCACCCATATACTCACCTTGATTGGGTACGTGGAAAGCCTATCCAAGCTAGGATTTCCCCTAGGTCAAGAGTTGGCCACGGATGTGATTCTACAATCGTTGCCTAAATCATATAATCATTTTGTCATGAACTACAACATGAACAATTTTGACAAGCCGTTGTCAGAATTGTTAAGCATGTTGAGGACAGTTGAACCACAAATGAAGAAAGACAAGCCTAAGTCTGTGATGGTGATCAGCAAGGCAAAGGGAAAGAAAAAGGAAAAAGCAAGGCTAAGAAAGGTTCTAAAGCCAGGCAGAAGCCAAAGTCATCCGCGCTCAAAGCTAAAGGTGGGATCTCCAAAGAAGGCAGTTGTCACCAGCCTGGACATTGGAAAAGAAATTGTCCTCTCTACCTCGAGGAACTGAGGAAGAAGCAGGGGATAGAGATCTCCACTTCAGGTATATACGTTATTGACATAAACTTAAATACTTCTTCATCTTGGGAACTATATACCAGATGTAGATCTCACATATGTTCTAATATGCAGTATCTGATAAGAAGTAAGCCTTTACGAAAGGGCCAAGTCGAGCTGCGGGTTGCTAATGGAGCAAGAGTTGTTGCCACCGCAGTTGGAGTTATTAGTTTATCTTTGCCTACGGGCCTTACAATAGAATTAGAGAATTGCTATTATGTACTTACCAATAATAGAAATGTTATTTCTCTATCTTGTATGGACAAGAGTGGATTTGAATTTCACATTAAGAATGGAATTATTTCTATATCTAAAGATGAGATCTTTTATGGCAATGCCCCTATGTCTTATGGTATATACTTGTTAGAACTTGAGACTAGCATATACAATGTAAATACTAAAAGGTTAAAACTTGACAACTCAAACAAAACATTCTTATGGCATTGTCATCTTGGGCACATAAACGAGAAGCGCATATCTAGACTCCATAAGGATGGTTATCTAGAGTTGATTTTGAATCATTAGAGACATGTGAGGCATGTTTATTAGGGAAGATGACCAAAACTCCTTTCACTGGACACAGTGAGAGAGCCAGTGATCTGCTAGGGCTCATACATACTGATGTATGTGGACCTTTTAGATCAAATGCTAGAGGAGGCTATCAATACTTCATTACCTTTACTGATGACCTCAGTAGGTATGGCTATGTATATCTTATGAAACACAAGTCAAAAACTCTTGAAATGTTCAAGACTTTCATGAATGAAGTAGAGAAGCAACTTGGTAAGAGTATTAAAGCACTCCGTTCAGATCGAGGTGGCAAATACTTAAGCTAAGAGTTTGAGGACCTTCTGAGAGACTGTGGTATTGTATCACAATGGACTCCACCTGGTACACCACAACATAATGGTGTGTCAGAAAGAAGGAATCATACATTATTAGACATGGTACGGTCAATGATGAGTTCAGCCAAACTTCCAATGTCGTTCTGGGGATATGCTCTTGAAACTGCAGTGTTTACACTTAACCGTGTACCTTCCAAATCAGTTCAAAAGACACCATATGAGATATGGAATGGGAATCGTCCCAATTTGTCTATGTTAAAGATTTGGGGATGTGAAGCTTATGTTAGGAAACAATTTCCTGAAAAGCTTGGACCCAAATCGGAAAAATGCTATTTTGTTGGATACCCCAAGGAAACTCGGGGATACTACTTCTACACACCAACTAACAACAAAGTGTTTGTTGCTAAGACTGCTGTATTTCTTGAAAAGGAATTTATTTCCAAAGGAATTAGTGGGAGTAATGTAGAGCTCGAAGAAGTTTGAGACCAACAAGAAAGCAGAGAACCTGAGGAGGTACATAAGGAACATGAAGACTCACAAGTTGTTGTGGAATTTCAAGTTCCAAATGTAACACAGGAACCTCGTAGGTCTAGTAGGACACGACTTGAACCTGAGAGATTTGGATTTCTCATGGCTTAAGACAGTGACGAATTGGGCATAGCAGATGAGCCAACTTCCTATCTAGAAGCTACTAAGGGACCAGAATCTGAGAAATGGCTCGAAGCCATGAGATCTGAGATGGAATCCATGTACACCAACAAGGTATGGACCTTGGTGGATCCACCCGAAGGGTTAAAACCCATAGGGTGTAAGTGGGTCTTTAAGAAGAAGACTGACATGGATGGAAATGTTCAAACCTATAAAGGTAGATTGGTTGTGAAAGGATTCTGTCAAATTCAAGGTGTTGATTATGACGAGACCCTCTCACCAGTTTTCATGGTTAAATCCATCAGGATCATGCTTGCCATTACAGCTTATCATGACTATGAGATTTGGCAGATGGATGTTAAAATAGCATTCCTTAATGGGAATTTACTCGAGGATGTGTACATGACACAACCTGAGGGTTTTATCGATCCAAAGGAAGCCAATAAAGTATGTAAGCTACAAAGGTCAATCTATGGATTGAAGCAAGCATCTCGGAGCTGGAATCTACGTTTTGATGAAGTAGTCAAAAAGTTTGGCTTTAGTCAAAATGAAGATGAACCTTGTGTTTACAAAAGGGTTAGTGGGAGCACAGTCGTATTTCTCATATTGTATGTGGATGACATACTATTGATGGGAAATGACATCCCTACTCTTCAGACAATAAAAGGTTGGCTAGGGAAGACTTTCTCTATGAAGGATTTAGGTGAAGCATCATATATACTAGGGATCAAGATCTATAGAGATAGATCTAGAAGGCTTCTAGGCCTAAGCCAGAGCACATACATTGACAAGGTGCTAAAGAGGTTTAGCATGTAGGATTCTAAGAGAGGTAACTTGCCCATGTCCCATGGGGTTAAAATCTCTAAAGCCCAGTGTCCTAGTTCATGTGATGAAAGGGCACGCATGAGTAAGATTCCATATGCATCAGCAATTGGATCTATCATGTACGCAATGTTATGTACTCGTCCTGATGTGTCGTATGCTTTGAGCATGACGAGTCGGTATCAGTCAGATCCAGGTGAATGTCACTGGACAGCAATAAAGAACATCTTAAAGTACTTGAGAAGGACTAAGGATCAATTCTTGGTATACGGCGGTGAGGAAGAGCTCGTGGTAAAGGGTTACACCGATGCTAGCTTGCAAACTGACAAAGATGACTACATATCGCAATCTGGATTTGTGTTTTGCCTAAACAACGGAGATGTGACCTGGAAGAGTTCCAAGCAAGAGACGGTTGCGGATTCTACAACAGAGGCCAAATATATTGCCGCATCTAATGCTGTGAAGGAAGCTATATGGATCAAGAAGTTCATTTCTGAACTTGGAGTGGTTCCAAGTGTTGGTGATGCAATTGAGTTGTTTTGTGACAACAATGGAGCAATTGCACGGGATAAAGAACCAAGATCGCACCAACGTTCCAAACATATTCTATGATGGTTCCATCTCATACGAGAGATCGTACAATGAGGAGATGTGAATATTTGCAGAGTACCTACAGAAAGCAATGTGGCTGACCCGCTCACAAAAGCACTTTCACAGCAGAAGCATGACGGACATGTTCGATCACTTGGATTGAGATTCATGAGTGATTGGGTATAAGTGGAAGTGGGAATCTGTTGGTATGTATGCCCATAGAGACTATCATTCGATGATTGTAATGGTATACTATGTAAACGATTTGTAATACTACATTGATCACATCAATAAAGGCAAGTTTCCAATCTATATGTTTGTGTTTTATATTGTGAGATGACCATAAAACTTATAGATGTCTATAGAATAATATACTCAATGACATATGTCTTCGGGTTGATGACCTGAACAGTGAGATCATATGTATGCTAAGAGTATGTATTCTTGTTTTGTCCCTAATCGGTTGTTATTGTGGAAATATCCATAGACATCAATAACACATAAGATTAGAATGTATGTTGGTTGATGGAAGAATCTCATTATCCATGATATGGAGATATCAAACCAAATACATAGATACTTGTTAGAGAACAGTGTATCGGATAGACCCACCTTGAGAGTGACACATGGATACCATGATTGGTAGTTAGAGTCACATCTCATAATGATGGTGGTGATTGTGGTTCTTAGACCTGAAGTCACTACACTTATCACATGTCGTTCGGTGTACTTTGACATCATCCACTGTGGTCCTGAATAAGGATTGCCATAAAGATGGTGCTTGGGTGTACTGTGACACATGGGGATGACTGTGAGTGATGTATATGGAATTTGTCCTTCCTACGGGAGTTTGATATTCCGACCACTTGATAAGCAAAATTGAGAAATGCATGGCCATGTTGATGTGAGTCAATATGTGATATTGAGCTTACATATATCTCAGACATTCTGCTCTAGTTCAAGGAACATGGATTGAACGTTGAAATGGATAACAATTCCATGACTCGAGTTCAATTCAGATATCAGCGACAAAGGAACTATGCAATCATTGTAACACCAGTCATGAATGATAGGTTAAGTTGTTCTTCAACTTCTCCAATTACTTGGGTGGCAATGAAGTCTTGCTAGATACCAATCATTGCTTGTGAAATCATAATATGTGTAACATACTGAATCTCAGGGTCTTCCCTGCAATTTACCCATTCTTGAGCTTTTCTTTGCCTTTTAGTCCATTTGGACCTTTTCCATAAATTTCCCGTCCTTTATAATCATTCTTGGACTCCTTGTGCAATTTGAGCACAACTGGATGTTGAAATCACTATTTACCCTCATTGATGTAAATTGAGGGGTGTTTGCACAAATAACCCACATTAGGAGATAAGTTAGGGTTAATTATGTAATTTGGTCTTTAATGGGATAATATAGCAGATTATATTTATTTGGAGCTTTTTGGATAAATATATTATTAATAATGTGTATTTGAATTCATATATGAGTGTATTAACCTTTATTGTTTCTCTCTCATCAAAATATGATTTTAGTTCACATTAATATGTTATTTTGTGGAGTAATGAGTATTTATACCCTAATATGTTTTATATGTCGAATTTGCTCACATGTTTCTTATTAATAGCTTTTTCATATAATTCCTTGATTTTAATATATTATTATGCTCTTTTATGAGCCATATATTTATTAATGGCCATATTATGCATTAAACGAGATTTTAATTATATAGCATCGTTCTATATGTTAATTTGAGCATGTGGTCCAAATTTGGTGTCATTTGGACTTCATTTGACCCTTCAAATCCTTTTTATGAGCTTTTAATATAGTTTAACTAATGTGCTTTAATCGATTCCATTAATATCTCTGTAACGCCTATAGTCCGGTTATTTAACCTGTCATGCGCCCGGTTCACCGTGGACCCGCCATCCGATGGCTCCGATTTGATCGCCCTTGATCCAACGGTTCGCGCTTTATCTCCAACCTCTCGCCCGCACGACCAAACAGCCGTTTCACAGCGGCTAACTCCCCTTGAGCCGTTCTCTCACCCTCCTTCACCATTTAATTTGGGACTTGTCCCTTTAGCTTCGTCTCCTCAAGACGATTCCATTGAACCCTTATTCTCCGCCTACCTCTCCGAGGAAACAAAACGCCCAATTGGGCAGTGAGCGTTTCTCTCCACCCTTAGGTTACAGTCGGCGCCTTGAGCTCCCTCTCACCTATATAAGGTCCCGCTTAGCACAGTCGGGCCTCCACTTTTCTTCCTCCTCCATCAATTTCACCTCTCCGTGCCCGAGCCACCCTGACCTACTCCGTTCTTCTTCTCCGGCGATCTCGGACTGCTGCTCGCCCCTCCGGCCACCTCACTACAATTACTTGAGTAGTAAGCATCACCGACCTACCCTCTACCTCTTCCAACTCCTCGTTTGTCTCGCGATGGCTCTGATCGATGGGTCCTATAGAGCTCCGGCAAGCTCCGCCGGCGCCATGCCTTTTCGGGTTCTGGTGCTCCTCCGACCTCAATACCGCCGCCGTTCGATTCGCCTTGTCTCCGCGTTGATGTAGGAGTCTTCAATCGAAGCTTCTTTCGGGTTTTTAGATGGTTTTGGCTTCGTGTCCTCCTCCCCTGTTTCCGGCCATGTCGCGACCTGTTTTCTCTGCTCTTGAGCACGCGACATCGCTTCTTGTGAACCTTTGTGACCGCGAGACTCTGGGGAATTCGTCCCCGATCTCCGGTGGCAACAGCAGTGCCTCAGTGGCCATCGGGACCAGGTTGTCACGATTCCAGCGTGCTGCTCGAGCCATGGTTCGAAGCAGCAACATACCTGGAGGTAAGATGACCCTGGAGTCCCTCGCTGATTACATCGTTAGCGTTTTATCGCAGGGGTAATCTCGTCTTTTCCCCCTCCTCGGTTTCTTCTTTGTTGCAAAGCAATCGACAAGTGCTAATGACTGATATGCCCTCGTCTTTTTATTTTGTTTTGTTTTAACGAGCAAGGGCAGTTGGTCTTTTCCTCTAATATTTACATCGAGTTTCATTTTGATTTAATTACTGTCACGCTATAGTTTTCTTAATTTCTGATTGGTCTGATTTACTTAATTCATAGTAAATCGATCCTTTGTCAGAAAAATATGAATAAATAGTCGATGGAAAGGATTTTTAATGTAGAATCTGTTTTTGTGGTTTTTGAGACCTGATTCTCAATGGTTTTATGAAGTTTGCTTTTATTAGCATTTTTAGTATGTAAATGTTTTAAAATACATAATTAATTCATTTTAACTCTGTTTTATATAATAAAATATGTTTTATTAATCAGGAGATTATGAGTAATCGTTTGGACTTGGTTTTGAGTTCTAAATCGTAGTTTTGTAAAATTAGGGTTTTTTCTATACTTATGTCTTTTAATACATGTGTTATGTTTATAACTAGGATATTATATGGATGGATTGCTATCTGTTTGGTGGTTATGATGGTAATGTTATATCTAAGGTATGTGGCTCCTATGTAGGTGCACCCTATTATGTATGTGAAACTTATTTTGTATATGATGCCTATTTTGGGTATGTGCATCCTATTCTAGTATGTGGACTCTATTCATATATGTGATGTAATTGTGCAAACTACCTATTCCTCAGTTGGGAACTTTTCCAACCCCACACTCATGATTGTGCTAGCCTCATTTTCCCTCTAATTGCATTTATTGGCTCTTAACTTATTTTATGCTTCAAATACCATTGTTGGCTCATCTTTTGAAATACTTGGAAATCTTATATATATTGTGGTTGTTCTTGTGGCTCATTTGAATGTAACTCATGAATCTTGTTGTTGCCTATGTGGCTCATTCTTTTGGAATTATTTGGAACATTATATATTGTTGATGCTCATTGATTATTCTCGGAACTCTTGGATATGATGTTGCCTATGATGGCCCATTTATTGAGATTATTTACTTGGGTTTTATTCCCAATGCTTGTTGCATCTTATTGTTGCTTTTCACTATGCTGCCAAGTGAATATTTATGCATGATATAGTTATTGGCCAATTGACAATGTAGTGTACATGAGTACAAACCACCCACAGGGCACTGAGGTTTTAGTCCTCCTGCCGGGCACTGGGGTTTTAGTCCCCCTGCCATTTTATATATTAGGCACTGGGGTTTTATTCCCCCTGCCACTTTTTAGGCACTGGGGTTTTAGTCCCCCTGCCATTGGTGAGGTCCGGTAGGTGCCTCACCCTACATTGATAGGACGTTGTGTCATAATTTATATTCATGCAAAAGTGATAATTGTTGATATTTTAAATGTGGCAGTTTCTCTCTCTTATATTCATATATTTGTCTCATTTCTTTGGAAATCTCTTCTTGTGGAGAATCTTTTATGTTGTAAAGCTTTTTATTATTAATTTTCCTATCCCTTTTTATTAACACATACCTTGTTATCTCTCTCTTGCTGGATGACCCCAACCATCCAGGATAGGAATCAGAGTGCGCATGGAAGCTTGGTGAACCCAAAGCTAAGGATAGGATAAGAAGAAAGGAATATATAGCTTGAGTGATCATGTTTGCTTTTATGTTATATAGTTGTTTAGTTTGGAGACAATGTTGCATTAGTCTAAGTCTTCCTCTACCTAGATCCTTGTAGTTGCTTGTATAAAGTGGTACTCCCATTTGGGAAATTTTATATTGTACTCTTTATACATTTTTGAATAATGTCAAGATTTAATTCTTCCGCTGCCATACTTTTGATGATTTTGTTTATCATGTTTTTAGTAGAGACTTTTTGTTTGGGTCTTTACAGCATGGTATCAGAGCATCAAGGTAGTCGGATTCTTGACTAGTTCAAAATTGTCTCCTAGATAGAACCCTTATCTTATATAGTTTCCCTTTAGCTAGTTTTTCACCTTAGAGTTGACCTATAAAGAATATTTGATTTAGGATCATAATAATTATTTATTAGAAATAAAATTTGTCAACTTTTTGGTGAATTGTCTATTGAGAAGCTACTAGAGCAAGAAGTTGAAAGTGATGGTGTCTAGAAAGGGTCAGAGCTTAGGGGCTGGCAATATTTTCCTCCGCCCCACTAGCTTGGTCACGAGGACTCCTGAGCTCATATGACCTGGCCTGGCCTGATCTGAAACGGACAGCTCGAAATAGTCTACCCTTAGACATATTACCTTATTGTTGAATAACCTTAGAATCCTTTGTATGATGATTTGATTTCTTTTCTCAAACAAAAATCATCTTGTAATCCCTAAGTATCTTATATGAGCCTTAGATTTCCATGTTTAGGGTTTTGTGTACCCTATGCCCTAAGCTATACCTTTAGTTTGGAGGATAGTGGATAGTAAGACTTTCATGATGGATCTTATACCCTTAAAATAGTTTGCCTTAGTCAACCCTTTGAGTGGAAAGGTAGTGTTAGTACCTTGATAGGTTTTTGGAGTTGTTGATTTCGAGGACGAAATCCTCTTTAGGGGGTTGGAGTCCCTCAATGCCTTGAAATCAAGTAACCTTAACTCCTTAGATATGGGATTAGTGAGCTTATATGTTTAGTGTTGAACAAACCTAATATGTTTGTAAGTCATCTTGTTTTCTTATGAACTAATGGATAAGTCATGTAATCCTTATGCTTGAACCCTAATATACTCTTGATGCACCTAATCATTAATTTTTCATATGTGGATACACATAGCTTGGGTTTGGTCACCCTAATGATAAAATATGTAATGGTAAAATGCACCCATAGGATGCTTTAATATGTAATGGTCATGTTGACCTAAACCCTAAGATGTAATCATCTAGCCTTGACAATACATATATAAACCCTTCATGCCTTTCTTGACACATTAGTGACATTAGGTGTCATCACATGATATACCTTAATGCATGTAAATGGATTATAATCCCTTAATCATAGTTGTGACCTAATTATCAACACATGTTAGGCATAGCACCTTGTTGACTAAAATATATCTCATTGATCATCTTATTGGTTTATGGATCAAATCAGTAATGAGATGATGAGTAATTAGATTCATATAATGTGAGGTTAATTCATAGTAATTAGTATTGTGAGAGAATATGATTAGTGATGGCATGGATATGAGTATGTTAGATGTTGTGACCATATGTTCCTTGGAGATAAGCCATATACCCTTAGACCTGTTATTAGGGTAATAATTGGTTGGATGATATTATATGGCATAATCTCACATGATGTAGTTGTTGGGGAATAATGTTGAGTTATTTAGGTTTTTTTAACCTAATGCATTAATATATGTTGTAATGGCCTTGTAAACCCTAATTGTGCTTAAAACCCTTAATGAGGGAGATACCCATAATGCACATATTCAGATGTTAAGTTGTAATAAAATGTGGCACAAGTGTTAGTATTATAGATATACTTCCTTTTCATGATAGAGTTTATGCATCAAGATGTCGGTTATGTTGAGTTTGATATAAGGCTATAGGTTGTGTGGAAACCTTAGTAACACCTGACTTATGTAGATTTTGTGATGTGCCCTAGAGTAAGGGTTATAACCTAGTTGTTTATGGTTGGGATGTTACACACTCACACTCCCTTTCCTCTTGTTGTGATTTCGGGGACGAAATCCTCTTTAAGGGGTGATGTGCTGTAACATACTGAATCTCAGGGTCTTCCCTGCAATTTACCCATTCTTGAGCTTTTCTTTGCCTTTTAGTCCATTTGGACCTTTTCCATAAATTTCCCGTCCTTTATAATCATTCTTGGACTCCTTGTGCAATTTGAGCACAACTGGATGTTGAAATCACTATTTACCCTCATTGATGTAAATTGAGGGGTGTTTGCACAAATAACCCACATTAGGAGATAAGTTAGGGTTAATTATGTAATTTGGTCTTTAATGGGATAATATAGCAGATTATATTTATTTGGAGCTTTTTGGATAAATATATTATTAATAATGTGTATTTGAATTCATATATGAGTGTATTAACCTTTATTGTTTCTCTCTCATCAAAATATGATTTTAGTTCACATTAATATGTTATTTTGTGGAGTAATGAGTATTTATACCCTAATATGTTTTATATGTCGAATTTGCTCACATGTTTCTTATTAATAGCTTTTTCATATAATTCCTTGATTTTAATATATTATTATGCTCTTTTATGAGCCATATATTTATTAATGGCCATATTATGCATTAAACGAGATTTTAATTATATAGCATCGTTCTATATGTTAATTTGAGCATGTGGTCCAAATTTGGTGTCATTTGGACTTCATTTGACCCTTCAAATCCTTTTTATGAGCTTTTAATATAGTTTAACTAATGTGCTTTAATCGATTCCATTAATATCTCTGTAACGCCTATAGTCCGGTTATTTAACATGTCATGCGCCCGGTTCACCGTGGACCCGCCATCCGACGGCTCCGATTTGATCGCCCTTGATCCAACGGTTCGCGCTTTATCTCCAACCTCTCGCCCGCACGACCAAACAGCCGTTTCACAGCGGCTAACTCCCCTTGAGCCGTTCTCTCACCCTCCTTCACCATTTAATTTGGGACTTGTCCCTTTAGCTTCGTCTCCTCAAGACGATTCCATTGAACCCTTATTCTCCGCCTACCTCTCCGAGGAAACAAAACGCCCAATTGGGCAGTGAGCGTTTCTCTCCACCCTTAGGTTACAGTCGGCGCCTTGAGCTCCCTCTCACCTATATAAGGTCCCGCTTAGCACAGTCGGGCCTCCACTTTTCTTCCTCCTCCATCAATTTCACCTCTCCGTGCCCGAGCCACCCTGACCTACTCCGTTCTTCTTCTCCGGCGATCTCGGACTGCTGCTCGCCCCTCCGGCCACCTCACTACAATTACTTGAGTAGTAAGCATCACCGACCTACCCTCTACCTCTTCCAACTCCTCGTTTGTCTCGCGATGGCTCTGATCGATGGGTCCTATAGAGCTCCGGCAAGCTCCGCCGGCGCCATGCCTTTTCGGGTTCTGGTGCTCCTCCGACCTCAATACCGCCGCCGTTCGATTCGCCTTGTCTCCGCGTTGATGTAGGAGTCTTCAATCGAAGCTTCTTTCGGGTTTTTAGATGGTTTTGGCTTCGTGTCCTCCTCCCCTGTTTCCGGCCATGTCGCGACCTGTTTTCTCTGCTCTTGAGCACGCGACATCGCTTCTTGTGAACCTTTGTGACCGCGAGACTCTGGGGAATTCGTCCCCGATCTCCGGTGGCAACAGCAGTGCCTCAGTGGCCATCGGGACCAGGTTGTCACGATTCCAGTGTGCTGCTCGAGCCATGGTTCGAAGCAGCAACATACCTGGAGGTAAGATGACCCTGGAGTCCCTCGCTGATTACATCGTTAGCGTTTTATCGCAGGGGTAATCTCGTCTTTTCCCCCTCCTCGGTTTCTTCTTTGTTGCAAAGCAATCGACAAGTGCTAATGACTGATATGCCCTCGTATTTTTATTTTGTTTTGTTTTAACGAGCAAGGGCAGTTGGTCTTTTCCTCTAATATTTACATCGAGTTTCATTTTGATTTAATTACTGTCACGCTATAGTTTTCTTAATTTCTGATTGGTCAGATTTACTTAATTCATAGTAAATCGATCCTTTGTCAGAAAAATATGAATAAATAGTCGATGGAAAGGATTTTTAATGTAGAATCTGTTTTTGTGGTTTTTGAGACCTGATTCTCAATGGTTTTATGAAGTTTGCTTTTATTAGCATTTTTAGTATGTAAATGTTTTAAAATACATAATTAATTCATTTTAACTCTGTTTTATATAATAAAATATGTTTTATTAATCAGGAGATTATGAGTAATCGTTTGGACTTGGTTTTGAGTTCTAAATCGTAGTTTTGTAAAATTAGGGTTTTTTCTATACTTATGTCTTTTAATACATGTGTTATGTTTATAACTAGGATATTATATGGATGGATTGCTATCTGTTTGGTGGTTATGATGGTAATGTTATATCTAAGGTATGTGGCTCCTATGTAGGTGCACCCTATTATGTATGTGAAACTTATTTTGTATATGATGCCTATTTTGGGTATGTGCATCCTATTCTAGTATGTGGACTCTATTCATATATGTGATGTAATTGTGCAAACTACCTATTCCTCAGTTGGGAACTTTTCCAACCCCACACTCATGATTGTGCTAGCCTCATTTTCCCTCTAATTGCATTTATTGGCTCTTAACTTATTTTATGCTTCAAATACCATTGTTGGCTCATCTTTTGAAATACTTGGAAATCTTATATATATTGTGGTTGTTCTTGTGGCTCATTTGAATGTAACTCATGAATCTTGTTGTTGCCTATGTGGCTCATTCTTTTGGAATTATTTGGAACATTATATATTGTTGATGCTCATTGATTATTCTCGGAACTCTTGGATATGATGTTGCCTATGATGGCCCATTTATTGAGATTATTTACTTGGGTTTTATTCCCAATGCTTGTTGCATCTTATTGTTGCTTTTCACTATGCTGCCAAGTGAATATTTATGCATGATATAGTTATTGGCCAATTGACAATGTAGTGTACATGAGTACAAACCACCCACAGGGCACTGAGGTTTTAGTCCTCCTGCCGGGCACTGGGGTTTTAGTCCCCCTGCCATTTTATATATTAGGCACTGGGGTTTTATTCCCCCTGCCACTTTTTAGGCACTGGGGTTTTAGTCCCCCTTCCATTGGTGAGGTCCGGTAGGTGCCTCACCCTACATTGATAGGACGTTGTGTCATAATTTATATTCATGCAAAAGTGATAATTGTTGATATTTTAAATGTGGCAGTTTCTCTCTCTTATATTCATATATTTGTCTCATTTCTTTGGAAATCTCTTCTTGTGGAGAATCTTTTATGTTGTAAAGCTTTTTATTATTAATTTTCCTATCCCTTTTTATTAACACATACCTTGTTATCTCTCTCTTGCTGGATGACCCCAACCATCCAGGATAGGAATCAGAGTGCGCATGGAAGCTTGGTGAACCCAAAGCTAAGGATAGGATAAGAAGAAAGGAATATATAGCTTGAGTGATCATGTTTGCTTTTATGTTATATAGTTGTTTAGTTTGGAGACAATGTTGCATTAGTCTAAGTCTTCCTCTACCTAGATCCTTGTAGTTGCTTGTATAAAGTTGTACTCCCATTTGGGAAATTTTATATTGTACTCTTTATACATTTTTGAATAATGTCAAGATTTAATTCTTCCGCTGCCATACTTTTGATGATTTTGTTTATCATGTTTTTAGTAGAGACTTTTTGTTTGGGTCTTTACAATATGATTATGGATATCACTGCCAACGTAATTTGGAGCCTACCGGGTCACACACATAGGATGTGTTGGAATAGGAGTATAATTGTGGATTTGATTGGAATTGCTTCGAATCACATTGATTACTAAAATGTTTATGTAATCGATTAGAATAATATTGGAGTGACTGGCTCTAAGTGCAAGTGGGAGTTTGTTGGCGTATATGCACATAAAGCCATCCCAAGAGATTGCATGGAGTCGGATATTAATTAATCAATTAATGTGATTATTTGGTTAATTAATGAATTCTGGAATATTCTAATTAATCCACGAGCGTTTTAATTAACACAACGTTTCTGTTTACCGATGGGTTTACAAAACCCTATTTCCCTTCGTATCCTGTTTAAAGGAGGATTGACGGCCGATATCTATATAAGATAGATAGAGGCTTTTCAGTTTACGCTCACGCACATAAACCCTAGCCGTCATCGTCCTTAGGAGAGAAACGTGCCGCCGCAGAGACATACTCCTTCCCTTCGACTTGGGAAGCGCGACGTGGAGTTCCGTCCATCCGCGTGGACGAAGTAGAGACGAAGACGCCTTGATGCCTGCGTTCGGAGGACGTCGACGACCACCTGTACGCGCTACGAGCGGTGGACATCACTGCCGCAAAGGAGCACCGCCGGATCAACATGCGACAGCGAACGGGAGAGAAGTTTCGTCCGTGTAGAAAAATAGTGTTGCACCATCGTGCAGCGGGACATCGCCGGACTTGCTCCGCGATAAGGTATATCCCGCAAACAATCCTTCCAAATATGTTGTTGTCGACGAGATCCTGTTTCGGGTTGTGTGGATTTTATTGCTTCCGCCGCGCATGTTTTCTCCACAAAACCCAACAATAAGTCCATAACTTTATGCCATGTCCTCCATGTCCTTCACTTAGGGTTGGAAGCATACCCCAGCAAGAAGAGAAAGATAAATGACATCATCAAAGGCTGATATGTGCATACTAAAAAGGAAAATTGAGCAATATTATTATAATAAAGGGACAACAAATATAAAAGGCTTCCCATAGAAAATACAAGGACTACTCAAAAGGGCATAAAAGGAAAAGAACATCAATAAAAGAGATATTTTTCATAACCAAACAAATAAAATTGTGCCATACTAGCACATACAAAGATAGTAGGGCACACACCCCACAATCATCAACCTACATGCTTGTGACATAAATATAACCCTAGAATAATATAAATAACAATGGCGGCCAAGCCTCATAAACTTGAAACTTGGTAGAGAATGGCACATAACCATACTCCTAATATATATAAAGTGGGACAAACCTCATAAATTTGAAACTCGGGTATGGGGAACATAACCTCCATCCCAAAAGAATAAAGGGCACATAACCCAAAAACCAATGCAATTATACTACTCTAGTGCTACTGAATCACATAGCATGTTAAATGTAGAGGCAAGTAAAAAGTATAGTCAGATTATACAATGTTGCCATCACACAATGGACAACACAAACATATAAACATTCACTTCAAAGTGGACACATATCATCAAATAAGTCCAACATGCACCAAGGCATAAGAAAAGGAGTCCAAGAGAGTATCCATGATCACAAGATCAATATCAAATAAGGTAGTTCACATGAACCATGATTTTAAAAAGAAAATGCATTGTGTATATGCTAATGTCCATAGGAGCAAGAGAAAGAAGGAACATAGGCTAATTGCTCAAAAAGAATAATCAGGGATGCAAACATACCTCATAAGAGATATACATATGTCCAAGTTCAGTCCTACGTCCAAGCCTAGGTCTCCAAAGCACCTATTAGGCATATATGTAGAATTAGGGTTAGGTTTACATTAATTATTCAAAACCATAAAAATCACCTTTTCTTTACATTCGATTTAGGTTACCAAGACCATGCCATATTTTAGGTTACCCTTTTCTGAGTCCAAAACATATTTTATTATATTTTTATGAGTATTAATTATTTATTTATAAATTTTACAAGTTATTACTTATTTAGATAAATTCATTAAAATCACATATTTTCGAGATTAGATTCGAGGAATAAACCATTGGATAGTACTTATTTTTTTATTTCTAAACATATTTTATTTTATTTTTATGAACTAGGAATAATTTGTTATGAATTTTTTAAAACCGATCAATCGTAATATTCGACGTCAACGATTTGCATTGAGAGAGGAAAAGAGAGGGACAGGCCGCGTGGACCGAGTTGGCCCAATCAGAACCAACCAACTTGGTCGGGCAAGTTGCCTCAGCGAATAAAGAACCTAAACCCAACGTGAAAAGACGATATTGCCCCGGACGAGAAAACAAAACAAAAGGAGAAAACAAAGGGCAAAGTCTCAAGAGAAACTACAATCATCTTCTTCACTAGATACGAAGAACCAAAAGCTGGAAACTTGATTTTGAAGTCAAAAGTGCATCCTCTGCACTGACTTGTTCAAAGGAGATGATGGCTTCGAGTTGCATCAGTTCGAACCCAAAAAGCCCAAGAACATGACATTGTGATAGCTGGTGCCTCAAATTGCTCCCAGCCACCAAAGAAAATTGGAACAGTAGAGGAAAAGAGAGGAATCATGTTTAGACTAGCGGAGAGGTAATTTGATGCATATGAAGACCTTATCGGTCACTTGGAACTGATCCACGTATGCACAGGCCCCCGCGACAACCGGTGGCATCACCACGAGGCGGTGGCGGCAACAAAAAATGCGGGAGTAGGGAATCCCTAGGCGGAGCCCATAGAGGACAGAGTAGTGCTAGGGAACCAGGGTACGGGTCAGAACAGATGTAAGGGAGGCTCGTTGAAGTGGTCTGATGACCTGGGGTGAGGAAAAGAAAGGAAGAAACAACGAGAAGGGAGAAACAGGGGAAAAGGGTGGCGACATGCGGAACTGGGCAACTATGCCCTGAGCCCTTAGCTTTATAGGGTCCTTGTGTTCGAGAAGAAGAAAGGAAGGTGGAGGCGAAGAAAATAGAGGAAAAGGTGGAGAAGAAAGGGAGAAATCAGACAAGGAAATCACTGGGAAAACCGGTTTCCCAGTTCGAGCGGAGAACCAAGGGCACGGAGGTAGGAGAAGCTATAGTAGCCGTTCGATCAAATATCAAACGGCCCAAAAAGCTCACACAAATAAAAAAATGAAATCAGTAGTGTGACAAATAAATCAATTCCCAAACCAATTCGACTAAAGAGTGAATGAAATTATTTTTTCTCTCTCTCCTCTTTTGAGGGTGCAAACAAGTCTAAAATTAAATGAAATTTGACACCCAACCTATTTTTGATATGAGGAATCCGAATATGCAATTAGATTTTCCTTTTGAGAACTTTTGATATGTTAATAAATCAACTAGTATTTTCTCTTTCCTCATGCATTAATGACTTTAAGATTATAAAATTTTGATAAAACATCACACACAAGTTATATAAAATGTGTTGGATCCGAATTTGCCATCAATTTTACACGCTGGAGTTGTTTGAGCATTTATTTAATATTTTGAAGGTTCTACACACTTTCTCTCTCCTGATTTGACCTTTTAAGCAAACTTTCTCCAAATTTAATGAAAATATACCCAAAGGCTATATTTATTATGTAGATTATGAATCCAAGATTATTTTCCTCTTTTGGAGTCATTTATTATTTTATTTGATATTTTGGGGGAAACTTAGATCTTCTCTTTCCAAAAAGAATTAAATTTATTATTATTACGTGAATAATGTGAAACTTGACTCCCAAGGTAATTGGGACCCAAGGAACACATTTTTTAAATTATATTTCACTTTTGAGATTTCTTTTTATGAGATATGGCATATGGCTCATTAGTGGCCCATTACCCAAAACTATTCATCCAATTAAGTTCTTTAATTTCTTATTATCATCCAAATGAGTCATTTGTGATTATTAAGCATTAATTATCATGTATTCCATTATTATTATTTTGGTCGGTCAAAACTCCTGGTGCTTTTATTCATTTTTGTTTGTGTAACTATACAAGCACGTTGATTCCCAAACAAGAATCAACGAAGAAAAAGAAACTATCTTTCTATCATTTACATCAGAAAGCAAGCTATAAGCCCACGAACCAGAAAACCAGAGAGAGGGCATCAAACCTACAAGAGGCTTGAAGCTACAAGGATATCACACGAAAAGAAAGGAGAACTGACTCAACCATCACTACTAAAGTGAGAGGGGAGCATAAAGAGAACCAAGCCAAACAGCCACCATCAGAACCTCCACGATAAAAAATCAGCCTTCATCTTAGCAAACACAGAAGGGAAAAGAACCACCGAACCAAGAAACCAACCAAGCATCAAGGCCTTCAAAGCACAAATCACCACCCACCACACCATCACTCTCACAGAGGACGCTCACAGGTCACAGGAACCACACTGCAGACTAAGAGCGCAGAGCAAAAACCACCAACACAGCTTAGGGCTTGTTTGGTTGTTAGCGGTTGGAAGACAGCTGCTGAATTCGGAAATAGGAAATGTAAAACAGTGCAATACAAGTATCCCATTATTGTTTGGTTGGAAGCAGCTCCAAGTAAACTCATTCGTTTTCCTTCGTTTGGTTGGAGATACTTCGGAGCTCTGGTTACCTGTGGTGATTGCACCATCCCAAAAATCCTGTTTGTCGGCCACATTTCTAGTTGTATAGGTACAAGAAAGGTGGTGAGCACAGAAGACTTTGTCCACAGGAAGCGTTACTGTCATGCAAACAATGTGGGAATGCTTCAGCTTGTGCATGAACCGCGCCCAATTTGGGCACAGTTCGTTTTCCCAAATTTTACACGTGAGCGGGAACTATCTGTAGTTGGCTTTCTAGGTATGAGTTCCAGTTCTGTCCAACCAAACTGATGGAGTTTGAATACATAATGAGTTGGAACAGAAAATCTTAGAATGCAGCCCAACCAGACGAGCCCTTAGGACCAACAAGCTTTAGTCTTCGACCACAACAACACTTCATGTTGACTCAAGGTCAATTAGGTCAATGTTGACTCACGTCTAAATTGACTAAACCCATGTTTTGATGATGACTAACCATTCCACATATTGGTGTCTAATGCCTCTACTTGAGTGATTTCATATTAGGTATAGACACACTCCAAATGCCCTAACATGCGCATATCAAATTGGAGAAAAGACAAGTTAAAGTCAATACAAGTGCACGTTTTTGTAATATGATGTAAATCCATTAGAATCATGTTGTAAATCACTTGTAATGATTGTATGACTTGTAATTAAGCTTAGAAAAATATCAGGAGCACTTAGATCAAATATTAGAG
Source organism: Alisma plantago-aquatica (assembly GCA_963693085.1). Taxonomy (NCBI): domain Eukaryota; kingdom Viridiplantae; phylum Streptophyta; class Magnoliopsida; order Alismatales; family Alismataceae; genus Alisma; species Alisma plantago-aquatica. The sequence goes on along the minus strand of OY856411.1, from coordinate 1,058,162,676 downwards.
CACTTTAGATGCATATTTAAAAATCAATTACAGGCACTTGGTCGGTCGAGTTTCCCCAGCCTAAAACTCGACCGATCAACCTTGGTCGATTTTCTGAACATTGCATCGGTCGAGTTGTGCACTCACAGAACTCGACCGTTTGGGTAGTAGGCCATTTCCAGTTGAAATGGTCGGTCGAGTTTCCTCAGGACAAACTCGATCGATCCTTTGAACATCGGTTTGCCTCCTACTTGATCGGTCGAGTTACACCCATTAGAACTCGACTGATTGCACTGTACGGAAAAGTGCAGAAAAGTGTTTCTAGCCGTTGTGGAGTTGCAACAAGTGAAAATAGATCTGTTGCAAGCCAAAAAACAGCTAGTTTTCATTCACAAGTGTTCCCAAAGGCTAAGATGCATCCCCAGCTATAAATAGGACCCCTTGGGCTTCATTCCAAGGTTGAGCATTCATTGCAAACTCTTTGTGAGGTTCCTATTCTATAGTTGAGTGCTTCCTACAGCCTCCTCTCTCTCTAAGCTTAATCACTTGCTACATCCATTAGAGTGAGTAGGAAATCTGTAAGAGAGCTAGTCCTACATGTATATCTTGTGAGGCTCTCACTTCCACCACCTCCACTTCTCTCATTTGCAATCATGAAGATGAAGGTTCTCTCTCTTGTCCAAGAGAGGTGAAGAAGAATAAGGGAAGGCGTCCCTTGGTGAAGATCAAGGCTAAAGACTTAGAGCTAGAGAGGGTAAGCCCTTGGAGAAGGCAGAAGACTCAAGCTCAAGTGGGTAAGACCTTGGTGGAAGCTTCTCTGAGTGAAGGTGAAGTCAAAGGCGGAAGATCCAAGAAGAGTGGGTAATTCCTGCAAGGCCGAAGACTTGTGCAAGAGTGGGTAAGTCCTTGGAGAAGGCCGAAGACTCTTGCAAAGTGGGTAAGTCCTTGGTAAGGTTGAAGAGTCTTTGTATTGGATAGGTAAGTCCTTTGTTGGTCATGTATTGTAAGTCTTATAAGTGAATATAAGAGTGCAATTGTTGGAAGTCCTAGAGGTTGACCTCTCTAGGCAAGTGGACTGACACACTTCTAGTTTGAAGTGTGGAACCACTCTAAATAGCTTGTCTAATTGGTGCATGTTCAATCTCTCTTATCCTTGCTATGCATGATTTAGTTGCACTCAAATTGCCTATTTAGAAACTTTATCTTGTCATATATTTTGAAGGTTTAATGAGTTTTGTTTAAGTGCTTTCAGCTCTATTCACCCCCCTCTAGAGCATCTAATCACCCATCTAGGATCCAACAAGTGGTATCAGAGTGGGTATTCTCCAAGCATACTTCAACAAGTAGGAGAAGATGGGTGACTACCAAGGAGGGAGAATCAGCCTACCAATCTTTGATGGGAGCAATTTCCTCTATTGGAGAAGAAGGCTTCAATTCTACATCCAAGGATCAAGTCTTGAGATGTGGCAAATGGTGAACAGTCCATACATGCTACCAAAGACAAAGATTGAAGAATGGAATGAAGCCACCTTGATGAAAGCAACCTTGAATGCTAGAGCCATGCACATCCTCTATGCCTCCATGACCCCCACCGAGTTCAACCGAATTTCTTCATGTGAAACAGCCTATGAAGTATGGAGAAAGCTTTGCATCACTTATGAAGGAATAGATCAAGTGAAGGAAAGCAAAGTCTACATGCTCAAAGGGTTGCTTGAGAACTTCAAGATGGGAAAGGAGGAGAGCATAGCCAACATGTACTCAAGGCTCAACACCATATTTAATGGTCTTGCTATTCTAGGACATCCTATGTCTAGTAGAGAGATCAACTCAAAGATCCTTAGAACTCTCCCCAAGAGGTGGGAATCCAAGGTGACTTCTATTGAAGAATCAAGGTCTCTTAGGGATATTCCTATTGAAGAGCTCATTGGAAATATACAAGAACATGAAGCCACACTTGACAAGAGGGAGGAAGTAGAAAGACAAGAGGAGAAAGAACTCAAGAGAATGAAGAAGGCTGAATACAAAGCTCAAATCAAGGCTATTGTTGGTCAAGCTTCTCCATCCTCTCAAGTTGAAGAAGATGCCATGTACTCCAAGGGTAGACTCTACAAAGGCAAGTCCTCCTCCATTCGGTGCTTCACATGTGGAAAGAAGGGTCACTACAAGGAAGATTGCCCACAAGGCAAAAAGACCCATCTTCACAAGAAGGAGAAATGGCACTCAAGCTCAAGTGGCCCCTCCAACTCAAGCTCAAGTGAATATTCATGTGAAGGATCAAGCTCAAGCTCTAGCGATGAAGAAGAATGCCATTTTACCCTTATAGCGTCAACAAGTGAAGACTCAAGTGAGGTAAATCTAGACTCTTTAGATAAATAATCTTTAATTGCTATTATTCATGATATTTGTGCCTCTTATAAGTCTTCTAAAAAGAAAAAGAAAAAGCTTGCTAGAATTGTTGATAATTTGCATATAGAACTAGATGATCTTGAATATGCTAATTCTTGCTTGCTTAATGATAAAAATGATTGTCTTAGCCACGTAGACTCTCTTAAACTTGAAAATGCTAGTTTGATTGATAAGATAAAATTTCTAGAAGCTCAACCTCTCATGCCTAGTTCTAATGAAGAGCATACTTTAATTGTTGATTCTCTCATGCATGACATTGATGTTCTTAAATCTGAAAACAAGGACAAAGATTTTGTTTTGCATGAATTAGAAATAGAAAATGCCTCCTTGCTTGCTAAAATCAATGGGCATGAATCTTGTTCTAGTTCTACAAATAGAGAGAATGATGTTGCTGCTCTTCATATTGATAGAGATTCTCTTTCAACTAAATCTCTTTGCTTAGAAAATGATCTTTTACATGCTAGAGATAATATTAATCAATTGTCTTCTACTATTGCTTCTCTTAAGCATGATAATGACATTTTGAGATCTTCTTTGCAAAGATTCTTAGTGGGTAAAAAGAATCTTAATGATATCCTACACTATACTACTAAACAAATTGGTAGACATGGTTTAGGATATGATAGTAGTCAAGGGAACAACAAAGATAAAGGACCTCCAATATTCCATGGAGAATCCTCTAGTTCCAAGACTATGGGCACATGCAACTATTGCAATGAAATTGGTCATTATTCTACTTGTTGTCCTTTTAGGAAAGCACCCAAAAGCAATCGGATTTGGGTTGCTAAACTAATCCCTCCGGACCCAAAAACATGATTGGGGACCATTTCATCTTTCTTCTTGTAGGTACTTGCAAATGGATTGACTTGAGCCACTAATTTGCAAATTGACTTCTCAATCCACATGAAAGAAGAAAGGTGAGATGTGTAGAGGATGACAACAAGTGGAAAAGGAAATGGTAAGCACAAAGGTAAATGTTTTATTGCTTATAACCTATCCTAACTTGTTTTTGTCAAGTTAGTGTGCACTATACATATGGTTTTTGAGTCAAAAGTGGTATTTTGTGTTTCTCTTCACACTCTTGCTCAAAAACTGTTTCTAATACTTCTATAGTGCATTACTAACTTGCTTAGACATGTTTGGATATGGTTTGTATTTTTAGCATGCCTTTAAATATGTTTTTATAAAATATATGTGCTTTTTGACAGCTGCTCTGTCGGTCGAGTTTGCCCTAGTGAAACTCGACCGATGGGCACCAATAGGTGTTGCCAACAACTGTCATCGGTCGAGTTATCAATGCACAGAACTCGACTGATAACACTGTGCACAGAATACACAGTTGGCTTATTGAATGAGAATTTCCCTCTCAACTAGATTTTCTCAACCAATAGCCTTATTATTTGGCACTCTCTTTTGGTATCTTTATATATGCATATTGCCATGTTCTAAATTTCCTATCTTGCATACAACTCTATCTCTCTAATTGCTCTAAATTGGTATATCTATATCTTGCAATTACTTGCTTTGAGCTATTTTGCATGTTTTGATGATGATCTCTTTGGATCTCTTGGTTGGGTCTAAAAATTGCTTCCGTTGTGCTCTAACTTGCTACATCTATCTAGGTGTATATCTTGTGTTGATACAACCTTGAGGTTCATAGGGGTAATCATCTTACGGTAAGGATGCATATCTAGTGAGTTATATCCTTTCATGCTTCTAAAATTGCATATCTCTTTGTTTGGATATATCTCTATATCTACTCATAGCTTGCTTTATCTTGTGTATCTCTTGCTATGATCTAGATCCTACTAGTAGTCCTAACTTGTGATATCATCTACTAGTACTTCATATACATGTAGTTCTAACCCTATTTATAATTGGCTTCTTTGCTCATCTATATGCTATGCTTGTTTCTTGTCTCACACATGCTCAAGATTATTTCTTAAATTGCATATCTACTATCTTGAGCTGCTTGCATAACATTGTGATGCAGGGTACATAGATCTACATTATATGTAGAAATTGGAGTATTTTTGGATTTTATGCAGGTTTTGCTCCAGTTTCAGTTTTTGGTGCAAGATTAGTGTTTTTCATGCAGAAATGACCTTCTAAGCAAAACTCATTGCTTTGCCATGAGCTCTGATGGTTTTTGGTCAAAATCCGTCATCTTGAGGGTCAAAATTGTGTTTTATTATTTTTCTGGAGCACTTCATCTTACATGTTGGGTTGTTCAAGTATATGCTTTAACTTGCTTTTCTTTCTATGCTTGGACAAGCCCCTATCAGTGCTCTTCTACTCTCCTTATCTATATTTTTGTTATCTACTTTCTCTTTAACAAGTGATGTTTCTTATTTCTTCATAACCCCACTTTTTGAAATGACAAAGGGGGAGAAAGGTATGTCTTCTTTTAAAAGAGGAAGAAGGCATGTCTTACATGAAGATGAGAAGTATGTCCATGTAAAGGGGAGAAGGTAAATGGGAGAAGACATATATGTGTAGAACATATATGAGTAGAAGACATAGTATTCTATAAATGTTGTGAAAGCTAACCATGCAGGAGAAATAGCATCAATTGAGGGGGAGTATGAGAACTCCACTAGCATCAATTGAGGGGGAGCATATGAACTCAATTCCATTGAAACCCCTAGGTTTCTCCGAAGGTATGATTTTACTTGAAAGCTTTCAATACATTTATGGAATGGTTTGTCACCTTCAAAAACGGGGAGATTGTTGACTCAAGGTCAATTAGGTCAATGTTGACTCACGTCTAAATTGACTAAACCCATGTTTTAATGATGACTAACCATTCCACATATTGGTGTCTAATGCCTCTACTTGAGTGATTTCATATTAGGTATAGACACACTCTAAATGCCCTAACTTGCGCATATCAAATTGGAGAACAGACAAGTCAAAGTCAATACAAGTGCACATTTTTGTAATATGATGTAAATCCATTAGAATCATGTTGTAAATCACTTGTACTGATTGTATGACTTGTAATTAAGCTTAGAAAAATATCAGGAGCACTTAGATCGAATATTAGAGCACTTTAGATGCATCTTTAAAAATCAATTACAGGCACTTGGTCGGTCGAGTTTCCCCAGCCTGAAACTCGACCGATCAACCTTGGTCGATTTTGTGAAGATTGCATCGGTCGAGTTGTGCACTCACAGAACTCGGCCGATTGGGTAGTAGGCCATTTCCAGTTGAAATGGACGGTCGAGTTTCCTCAGGACATACTCGACCGATCCTTTGAACATCGGTTTGCCTCCTACTTGATCGGTCGAGTTATACCCATTAGAACTCGACTGATTGCATTGTACGGAAAAGTGCAGAAAAGTGTTTCTAGCCATTGTGGAGTTGCAACAAGTGAAAATAGATCCGTTGCAAGCCACAAAATGGCTAGTTTTCATTCACAAGTGTTCCCAAAGTCTAAGATGCATCCCCAGCTATAGATAGGACCCCTTGGGCTTCATTCTAAGGTTGAGCATTCATTGCAAACTCTTTGTGAGGTTCCTATTCTATAGTTGAGTGCTTCCTACAGTCTCCTCTCTCTCTCTAAGCTTAATCACTTGCTACATCCATTAGAGTGAGTAGGAAATCTATAAGAGAACTAGTCCTACATGTATATCTTGTGAGGCTCTCACTTCCACCACCTCCACTTCTCTCATTTGCAATCATGAAGATGAAGGTTCTCTCTCTTGTCCAAGAGAGGTGAAGAAGAACAAGGGAAGGCGTCCCTTGGTTAAGATCAAGGCTATAGACTTGGAGCTAGAGTGGGTAAGCCCTTGGAGAAGGCAGAAGACTTAAGCTCAAGTGGGTAAGACCTTGGTGGAAGCTTCTCCGAGTGAAGGTGAAGTCAAAGGCAGAAGATCCAGGAAGAGTGGGTAATTCCTGCAAGGACGAAGACTTGTGCAAGCGTGGGTAAGTCCTTGGATAAGGCCAAAGACTCTTGCAAAGTGGGTAAGTCCTTGGTAAGGTTGAAGACTCTTTGTATTGGATAGGTAAGTCCTTTGTTGGTCATGTATTGTAAGTCTTATAAGTGAATATAAGAGTGCAATTGTTGGAAGTCCTAGAGGTTGACCTCTCTAGGAAAGTGGACTGACACACTTCTAGTTTGAAGTGTGGAACCACTCTAAATAGCTTGTCTAATTGGTGCATGTTCAATCTCTCTTATCCTTGTTATGCGTGATTTAGTTGCACTCAAATTGCCTATTTAGCAACCTTATCTTGTCATATATTTTGAAGGTTTAATGAGCTTTGTTTTAGTGCTTTCAGCTCTATTCACCCCCCCTCTAGAGCATCTAATCACCCATCTAGGATCCAACACTTCAGTCATCTACAAAAACTCCAGAGAACTCTGATCAACTGCAACAGCGGCCCACCTCAACCATCACCAAAGCGAGAAGGAACCAGAAAAGACCAGCTACCAATCAAGATGCATCTACCACAACTTGGAAGAAAACAGCCACCAACAGAACCAGGGTAGCACAGACCACTCAACCATCACAGTAACGTGAGAGGGGAGCAAAAACACAGCTCATGAACAGATACAAACCAACAAAGATTCAGTCTTCAACCACAACTTGACAAAAAAGGAAAGACACACTACAAAATCTCTTGAGAACACTCAACAACCTCCATCATCCCACCTCAACCAACACCAAAACGAGAAGGAAAAAGAAAAACCGAAGCACCAGCTACAAAACAAGACCCATCTGCCTCAACTAGGAAAGAAACCAGCAGCCAGTAGAACCAGGGCAGCACAGACTACTCGACCATCACAATAATGTGTGAGGGGAGCAAAACATAGCTCATGAGCAAAATAGGTACCAGCAAAGAAACATACTTCAACTACAACTCGCCATGAAGGAAAAGAAGCAGACTACTAAACACTAGAGAACTCATGTCGACCATCACTCAAAGAGGTGAGAGGAGAGCAAGAAGAAGAGCAGTCACAACCAGACTCGACCATCACTAAAAGAAGTGAGAGGGGAGCAAGAAGCATAGCAGCCACATCCAACCTCAACCATCATAAAAAGGAAGAGCCACCAACATTAAAGCTTCCAAAAGAAGGCAGATCCAAACCAGAGAACCAGCTTAAACAAACAAGAGACATACAGATGGCAACCAACAGCAGCCCACATAACAAAGAAAAGAACCTTCATCAAAGCAGATATGATCATAACAAGAGAGGGTGAGCTCTGCCACTCCCAAAGGGATAAGCTCACGCCCACCTCCTAAATCCAAACCAGAGAAAAAAAGGATAAAACTTCCACCAACCAAGAGAACAACGAGCTCTGCCACTCCCAAAGGGATAAGCTCCAACCCAACACAAAAGAAAGAAACTCTTCCACACTAAAGGACCAACAGGAAAGAATGCCTCTTCCAACCCGGGAGAATCAAGCCCATCAGAGGGAAGAACAAAGAACAACAGGGACCACAGCAGCTACAACAGATAGAAATCCATCCACAGAAAGACCAACCAGCACAGCTCACCATCAAGAACTCCAGAGACAGAGCAGAGCCAAAAAGATATACTAGTTCTCAGGATAAAAGAAAATAGCATCTTGATTAATAATCGACCACAACTAAATAGGATTTCTATACTTGTCTTCATGAACTCTCAGATTTCTTTCAACCCAAGAGTGATAGAAAATGAGGCTCATAATACACTTCAACCTCAAGTTAGAAGATTTTTCAGCTTGATTCTAAGATTTAATCATAGGAAAACTTGCAAGAATACAAAGATTTTCAACATATTCACAATCAAAGAGCAAATGATTGGTGTCTTCGTATCCATTCAGACAAAGAAAGCATCTAGACACCAAGAAAATCCTCCTTCTTCTTGAGTAGTCCGAAGTAGGAAGTTTATTATGCATGGCTTTCCACAAATGGAAGATAGCACGTTTATGAGTTCTAATCTTCCAAATCCACTCAAAGCTGAAATTGCAATTCTTCTTCAGCCTAATAGAATCCCAAACATCATGAAGCTTAACCTTCCATTTCCCTTCAGACAAAATGGTATCCTTCTGCCCCTGAAATATGCCAACACTCTTGACAACATTAAAGATTTCATCTTGGCCACGATTGTTATCTTTAGGCATCTTCCAACCACCATTATGAATCATAACATTAAGATAAGAGTCCCCAAGAAATTCCAGATCTAATAATGCAATCTTTGCCCACAAACTATTCAAGAAAATAAGAATCGCACCAAGGATCTTACCATAACAGAAATGAGTTTCCATCTCCCACAATGAACTTAATGTGGTTTTTCAACTCATCTCTGACATGAATAAGATTATTGATCATCCAAGAGTAGTTAGGAGACTCCTTAATAATCCAAAAAGATTGTCTTCTTAAATACTTTTCAGAAATCCATTTAACCCAGAGTGTATCTTTCTTACTAGCAATATCCCAGGCATTAATGATCAGGCAAGCTTTAGCAACATCCTTCGGCTTCTTGATACTCAAGCCACCAACTTCTTTAGGTTCAGTAACAACATCCCACCTAATAAGATGAAGATTCTTCTTTGACTCAGTCTCTCCCCAAAGAAAATCACGACATAGCCTGTCAATAAGATCAAGGATGGAACTCAGAATAGGGAAAAAAACAACCAATCAAGATGCATGTTATTAACATTAGAATTGATCAACTCCAGCCTATCAGTGGTAGACAGGAGCTTAGATTTCCAGGATTCCAATCTAGCCTTAACCTTATCAACCAAGGAACCACAAAACCTTTTAGACAACTTCCCAGAAAAAAGAGGCAGGCCAAGATATTTAGAGGGAAAACTACCCTCCTTAATCTCCAAAATATCAATGATAGGTTTCTTATCAGCATTTTTGCTAAAGATAATGGAACTTTTATCAAAGTTAACACGAAGACCAGAAATCTCAGCAAAAAACTCCAAAGTAGACTTAATGGCATTAGCATCACTACTACTAGCTTTAGAAAAGATCATGAGGTCATCCACAAATATAAGATGAGATCTTCTCATATTTTTTGAAGCACCAATAGGTTCAAGATCACCACACATAGCCAGCTTTTTAAAGAGCTCAGAAATACCCTGCATACCAATCACAAACAAATAAGGAGCAATAGGATCCCCCTGTCTCGCCCCATTAGAAGGTTTGAAAGCATCCGAGGGTTCACCATAAATAATGACCTGGTAAGAAGTTGAGGAAAAAAATTCTCTAATCCAATTAATCCAGATGGGAGGGAAACCCATTTTAAACATAATAGAGAAAATGAAAGACCATTTGATCGAGTCATAGGCTTTCGAGATATCTGCCTGAATGCACATTCTAGGATGCAACTTAGCCTTTTTGAAATCACTTAAAATTTCATTGGTGAGCAAGGTAGAATCTTTAATGCTCCTATCTTTAACAAAAGCACACTGAGAATCATCAATAATGTAAGGCAACACAACTCGGAGCCTGTTAGCAAGGATTTTAGAAATGATCTTGTAGAAGGTGTTGCATAAAGCGATAGGTCTCCAGTTCTTGATATCAGACGAATCAGATCCTTTGGGAATAAGGGTCGAGAAAGTTCTGTTAGCTTCCTACAACATCTTACAATTGTTAAAAAACTCAAACACAGCATTACAAACATCATCTCCAATGATATCCCAACATCTCTTGTAAAAGAACCCATTAAACCCATCAGGGCCAGCGGCCTTATCCATTTTAAGATTTTTTATCATCTCCTCAATCTCATTTCTAGTAACTCTTGAAATAAGGGCATTCTTTTGCTGAATAGACAGAGTACTTCCAAGCCACTCACCATGCCAAACCCTAGAATAACTCGAATTATTGTTAAAAAGCTTAGAGTAGAATTCAGTAATAGATTGTTTTATAGAAGCATTATCATAAGACACACCACCATCAATGAGGAGTTTCCTAATAGAGTTAGACTGACTTCTCACCTTCATAGAAGCATAGAAGAAGGAAGTATTAGAATCACCTTCTTTAAGCCAGTTAACTCTCGATTTTTGCTTGTAGAGAGACTCCTGAGCAGCAGCATGGTGATAAACATCTAATCTAAGCTTTTTAGCATTAGCCCTTAACTCTTCATTAAGCGGATCTAAATCATCTTCCACTTGAGCTTGATTAGCTTTGAATTTAGCAATCTTTAAATTGTCATTAATATCACCATAAATCTCCTTATTCCACAGGATAAGATTCTTCTTAACATTTTCCAATTTCCTATAAAGCTTGAACATAGCAAAACTAGGGGGATCAACATCCCAATATCTTCTAACAACAGACATAAAATCATCATGGCTGACCCATGAATTAATAAACCTGAAGGGAGATTTAACCTTCCTAGGTTCACCAATCTTAACAACAATCTTTCTATGATCACTAATGATATTAGAAACCACTTCACCAGAGAAATCCAAATTAGCATTAAGGAATTCAGAATTATAAAAAACTCTGTCAATTCTAGACATGAAAAACTTGCTACCATCTTGTCTGTTGTCCCAGGTATATAGAGGACCTTGAAGATTCATTTCAAAAAGAATGCAATTCAAATGCACTCATTAAAGTCATCCATAGATTTCTTAGATGGCATATTCTTACTGATTCTTTCATTATTTTTTTGCACACAGTTGAAGTCACCCAAAACAATCCAAGGCAGATCAACTTGATGATAGAAAGAAGTAATGGAATACCAGAGTCTTTCTCTTTCAAAATCGGGGTTATGACCATAAACAACATATAAGAAAAACTGAGATTGATCGACAGTAACACTCAAATGAAGGACTTGATCATTTTCAGATAAACCAGTGATATCACAGTCATTTGCATTCCAGAGAACAACAATTCTACCAAGGACATGGGAGGTATGATTCGAAATCCTACTGTATTCAGGAAAGTACTTATTAACAAAAGCAGAAATCCTACGAGGTCTAATCTTCGTTTCAATTAGGACGACGATACTATTGTTCGCCTTCCTTATTTCTTCTTGGACTTCCTGGATTTTGTTACTAATACCACGGACATTCCAAGAAGAAATAGAGAGGGAAGGGATCATTTAATAACTTGGGTTGTTGAGCTGTCAGCCTCAGCTTCATCAGAACCATTGCATAATTCATCCACTTGTGCTAGTATAGGAGAAAAATCAGATTCAGAAATTCTATGATATATGCCAGAACTTTGCTTGAGCTGATGCTCATGTGGGAAAATATTCCTTCTTCTATTGCTGGACTCAGTTAGAGAAACACTAGTATTCAAGTTCTCTGGAGAAATATTAGAGAAGATCTGCGTAACAATAGGAGTAGAAGGAATCAAGCCTCCATTACTTCCAGGAGGGGATAAGGATGATTCAAAGCCTTCATTGACTATCTTAGATAAATTTTCATCTTCAGTAGCTTCAATCATATTCTCAACAACAAGTTTTTTACATTGAATATCCACCTCATCCAAGACTTCCTCAATGATATACCCAGACTCCTCATTTAATTTAGCTTTGGAGGTAGAGGCTGCCTGAGGACATGCAGTAGTTTTCTTGATCTCTCAAACTTTCTTCATTTTGGATCTAACCATATCCTTATGTTTACTCTCACTCAGGGGTGGTCGACATTCACCATGGCCCAAAAACCCACATCTACTGCATCTGTGTGGGATCTATTCATAGTCCAGATCAATGGTATGCTCCAAGCCTGCATCACTTAACATTATTAAGGACTTCAGATATTTAGCATCATACTTCATTAAAACTTTAATTCTCGTCACATCCAATCGTTTTAAATTGATAGTAGCTTCATCCGTCTTCATTGGATGACCCAGAACAGAGCCAATCCTATTAAATGTTCTTGTATCCCACAACTCCATCGGCAATTTCTTGATATCAACCCAGACAGGGACATCAGAGTAAGCCACTCTCGTCTGTATCTCTCCTGGCGACCACTTCTTGAGGATAACTGGCCTACCAAGGATAGTCCATTCACCTTTAATGGCTAGCTTCAGGTCTTCTGAATCTTCGAATCTTATTAGGAAGAATCCTTCACCCATATCAAAGACCTCAAAGCAATCATGAGTTTTCCAAGTAGCGTCAAAATGGTCCGCAAGAGTATAGATCTCAGGCCAGAAATCAATAACATACACGATCACGAATTTGTTCCATTTGTTCGCATTTTCCTCCGCTTCTTTACTTGGATAAAGTATCTTACCATCCACAGTAGAAACATCAACCCATTGTAGCTTCGCGGCACTCCCAGCAGAGGTAGGCTTCAGGATTTCCCACTGTATCGATGAATTAAATGTTGCTAGATCTACAATGTGGACAGCGTCTGGGTGATAGATGAATCAGTAATTCCTCCACTCCTTCTAGAATCCAACCCATTATACGAATCTGAAGATGAGGCATGGTTGGGTTCTGTCGCCGCAGTCGTCACCTTCAAAATTGTCACAGCCATCTCCGTCCGGGTTTGTTCATAATGTGGATAGCTTCATGGCACTCCCAGCAGAGGTAGGCTTCATGTATTCCATTATTTGTCTCACATGACATATTTTATGGGTCCATTATAGTCCTAAGACTAATGCGAGAACATTAGGGTATATTAGGTCATTTATACATGCATTATCTCATTAGGGTTATACTATACCTTATCTAGATCTATCCTCAACCTTATTTGGCTAAGCCCAAAAAGAGCAAACTTCCAGGGTAGGGTTTGATATCTAGTATGTTATAGCACTCCACCCCTTAAAAGTATTTCATCCTCGAAATTTATTGATCCAAACATCAAACAACCAACTACTCTCTAGCCCTTAAAAAGGTTTAACCTAACAAGTCAAACTAAACAACATTTAGTGTTACCCACATAATTTTTAGTTGTGAATGTATTAGATATTTATGTTATTCATGTATCCAACTAAAATTCAGAACCATCTAGGGTTGAGTTTTAGGTCCTTGTGTCTCTAGCCTAACAACCCTAAGATCCAAAAAGTCATAGGGTACAAAGGGTAGGTACACTACACCTTAACATTATCTCACATATTCCTAGTCACTTCTTTAAAACTAGGATTAGGATTCTAAGCCAACTAATTCTAGGGCTTCTATAGAAAACTTCACATATCTCTTTATTGTGACTTAGTTAAAGAAATCACCATCAAATCATAGAAAGAAATTTTGTACATATAGTAGTATAATGAAAATATTTTTTGTCGATAAGAAACATTGGGTGTAAAACAAAGATGGTATCCAAATCAATGTGATAAACCAAGTCACAACTTATCCATAACAAGGTCTTATTACCCTACTACTTCCTCATAACCTAATTTTATCCTCAAGTCAATCCTCATAGAATCAAGAGATACTAATTATAATCAATCTATATGGTAGATCATCTAAAACCTTATCTCAAAAGGGTGCACTTAGGCAACTCTAGGGAAAATATCTCTTCTAAAGGATGACTATCTAAGTCAAGGGTTCTAATAAGGGAGACAAAATTGAAATAGTCAAATTATGACTACCATGGGCTCTAATACCATACTATAAGGAGTGGGATCCCAAAGGGGAACCACTCCCTACTAAAAATTTGAGGAATAAAACCTCCAGTCCAAACACACCTAAAAGGTATGATGGAGTGGGTGTAAAATTTTCAAATCTTATTTAATGGTAATCAAAACAACCAAAGTGTAGCAGCGGAAGAAAATAATGACTATGTTTAATTTCTCAACAAGATTACAAAAGCATATCTCAATCTTCCACATAGGGTTTACATGTAAGATACAACATAAGGATCCAAGATAGAGGGAAGTCTAAACCATAGCAACTTTGTCTCCAAGCTTTAAACTCCTTAAGCTAAGTCCATAACTTTATGCCATGTCCTCCATGTCCTTCACCTAGGGTTGGAAGCATACCCCAGCAAGAAGAGAAAGATAAATGACATCAGCAAAGGCTGGTATGTGCATACTAAAAAGGAAAATTGAGCAGTATTATGAAAAGAAAGGGACAACAATTATAAAAGGTTTCCCATAGAACAGACAACGACTACCCAAAAGGGCATAAAAGGAAAATAACATCAATAAAAGAGACACTTTCCATAGCCAAACAAATAAAATCATGCCATACTAGCACATACAAAGATAGTAGGGCACACACCCCACAATCATCAACCTACATGCATGTGAGACAAACATAACCCTAGAAAAATATAAATAACAATGGCGGCCAAGACTCATAAACTTGAAACCTGATAGAGGATGGCACATAACCAAACTCCCAATATATATAAAGTGGGCCAAACCTCATAAATTTGAAACCTGGGTATGGGGCACATAACCTCCATCCCAAATGCATAAAGGACACATAACCCAAAAACCAATGCAATTATACTACTCTAGTGCTACTGAATCACATAGCATGTTAAATGTAGAGGCAAGTAAAAAGTATAGTCAGATTATACAATGTTGCCATCACACAATGGACAACACAAACATATAAACATCCACTTCAAAATGGACACATATCATCAAATAAATCCAACATACACCAAGGCATAAGAAAAAGAGTCCAAGAGAGTATCCATGATCACAAGATCAATATCAAATAAGGTAGTTCGCATGAACCATGATTTTCAAAAGAAAAGACATTGTGTATAGGTTGATGTCCACATGACCAAGAGAAAGAAGAAACGTAGGCTAATTGCTCAAAAAGAATAATTGAGGATGCAAACATACCTCATAAGATATCTACATATGTCCAACTTTAGTCCTAGGTCCAAGCCTAGGTCTCCAAAGCACCTATTAGGCATATATGTAGAATTAGAATTAGGTTTACATTAATTATTCAAAACCCTAAAAATCACTTTTTTCCTTCCATTTAGTTTAGGCTATCAAAACCATACCATATTTTATGTTAACCTTTTCCAAGTCCAAAACATATTTTATAATATTTTTCTGAGTATTATTTATTTATTTATGAATTTTACAAGTTATTACATATTTAGGTAAATTCATTAAAATCACATATTTTCAAGATTAGATTCAAGAAACAAAACTAGTACCATTGGATAGTCCTTATTTTTTTTATTTTAGAACATATTTTATTTTATTTTTCTGAGCTAGGAATAATTTGTTATGAATTTTTGAAAATCAGCCAATCGTAATATTCCTCGTCAGTGATTTGCATTGAGAGAGGAAAAGAGAGAGGGAGAGGTCGCGTGGAATGAGTTGTCTCAATCAAAACTAGCCAACTCAGCCGACCCCACAGACAGTTGGGAAAGTTGCCTCAGCGAATAAAGAACCTAAACCCAACGTGAAAAGATGATATTGCCCCTGATGAGAAAACAAAACAAAAGGAGAAAACAAAGGGCAAAGTCAAAAGAGAAACTACAATCATCTTCTTCACCAGATACAAAGAACCAAAATCTTGAAACCTGATTCTGAAGTCAAAAATGTATCCTCTGCACTGACCTACTCAAAGGAGATGATGGCTTTGAGTTATAGGCATCTGTTCAAACCCAAAGAGCCCAAGAACATGACATCGTGATAGCTGGTGCCCCAAATTGCTCCCAGTCACCAAAGAAAATTAGAACAGTAGAGGAAAAGATGGGAATAATGTTCAGACTAGAGAAGAGGGAATTGGATGTGTCTGAAGACCTTATCAGTCACTTGGAACTAATCCACATATGCACAGGCCCCCGTGACAACCGATGGAATCACCACAAGGCGGCAGTGCCAGTGAAGAACACAGGAGTAGGGAATCCCTAAGAGGAGTCCATAGAGGCCAACGTAGTGCTAGGGAACCAGGGTACGGGTCACAACAGAGGTTAGGGAGGCTCGTTGAAGTGGTCTGATGACCTAGGGTGAGGAGAAGAAAGGAAGAAACGATGAGCAGGGGAGAAACAGGTAAAAAAGGGGGTGAGATGCATAACTGGGCAACTATGCCCTGATCCCTTGGCTTTATAGGGTCCTTGTGTTTGGGAAGAAGCAAGGAAGGTGGAGGATAAGAAAATGAATGAAAAGGTGGAGAGGAAAGGGAGAAATCGGAGAAGGAAATTACATGGAAAATTGGTTTCCCAGTTCGAGCAGGGAACCAAGAGCATGGAGGCAGGAGAAGCTACAACAGTCGTTCGATCAAATATCCAACAGCCAAAAAAGCTCATGCAAATAAACAAAATAAAATCATTAGTGTGACAAATAAATCAATTCGCAAACCAATTCGACTAATGTGTGAATGAAATTATTTTTTATTTTCTCTCTCCTCTTTTGAGGGTGCAAATGAATCCCAAATTAAATGAAATTTGACAAGCAACCTATTTTTTATATGAAGAATCTGAATATGCAATTAGATTTGCCATTTGAGAACTTTTGATGTGTTAAATAAATCAAATCTTATTTTCTATTTCCTCATGCATTAATGACTTTAAGATTATCCAAATTTGATGAAACTTCACCAATAAGTCATATTTAATGTGTTTGATATGAATTTGCCATCAACTTCACATGTTGGAGTTGTTTGAGCATTTATTTAATATTTTGAAGGTTCTACACACTTTCTATCTCCTGATTTCACCTTTTAAGCAAACTTTCTCCAAATTGGATGAAAATTCACCGAAAGGCTATATTTATTACATAGATTATGAATCCAAGATTATTTTACACTTTTGGAGTCATTTATATTTTTATTTGATATTTTGGGGAAAACTTAGATCTTCTCTTTCCAAAAAGAATTAAATTAATTATTATAATGTGAATAATGTGAAACTTGACTCCCAAGGTAATTGGGACCCAAGCAACATGATTTTTAACATATATTTCACTTTTGGGATTTCTTTTTATGAGATATGTCATATGGCCCATTAGTGGCCCATTATCCAAAACTATTCATCCAATTAAGTTCTTTAACTTCTTATTACCATCCAAATGAGTCATATGTGATTATTAAGCATGAATTATCATGTATTCCATTATTTGTCTCACATGACATATTTTATGGGTCCATTATAGTCCTAAGACTAATGTGAGAACATTAGGGTATATTAGGTCATTTATACATGCATTATCTCATTAGGGTTATACTATACCTTATCTAGATCTATCCTTAACCTTGTTTGGCTAAGCCCAAAAAGATCAAACTTCTAGGGTAGGGTTTGACATCCAGTATGTTACATTCCCCTTCCTTCCCTTTTTGTTTATTTTATTGCTTTAAATTTTATTGTTAGTTTGTTTTAGTTGGTTGTATGCCCAGTTAGTCAGTCGGTTGTATGACTAGTTAGTCACCATTCATTGACCTTCATTCATTGGCATTAATGTGCCATCTTCCTTTGTGGGGGTTGGAAGAAATCTTCAATTTTCTGGCCAGTGTCAAGGCTTCCCTTGGAACCAATATTGGGAGTCAGATGTTGGTTGTGTCTGTCGGCACCTAGTTGTTAAGCGAGGATGGTCATGGGAGGTCTTTGTGGTGGCTCAATTCCTAGTATGAATAACTTGGGTTTCCAAAGGACAAATGGTGCACACGATTGAGGAGGGATTCCATCAAAAAGTTTTTTATTGTAAGAAATCTAAGAAGAAGCATCTTACATATTTTGAATTTCATCAATATCGTATATTTTTGTTATTTCCAATCTGATTCCAATCTAGTTTTACATTGTAGATGTCGTATGTCTTATTCAAGCTAATACCATCTGCCTTCATATGAAAAAAAATCTCTTCTCCATCCTCTATTGCTTTTGAGCTTGTTTCCAATTTTGTAGGCTTTCCTTTCTCATTGGTAGCTTCAATTTCTAGTTATTCCATTCTTCTTGGTCAATAAGTTGATATTTATTGTTTGTACCTTTACTTTTAGTTGTTTTTTTTAATTTTCCTCCTTGTTTCTTTGTGATCACCTCACTAAAATATTTTTTCCATAATGTACATGTCATTGTTCCCTTCCTCCACCCACCACACTCTAGAATCATCTTTTTTTTTCATAATGGAAGTTATATGAGGTTGGAATCCATCCATTGGAAGATGGATGCTAAGGGTTAGAGGCTCATGTCTCTTTAGGTTCATCTGGTTTGGATGCATGTAGAAGTCCTTATAAATGTCAATATAGGACCTTATTTATAGGTAGGGCGTACCTAGGTGTTTGGGTGCAAATTTTGAAGTTTTGAATGTGTTTAATTGAAATATTAAGAGTCAATAAGAATAATCTCAATTTTATCCAACATTTACTTAGGCTTGTAACTACTTTATGCCTACTTTGGGCTTTAAGTTTGATGCATGATATGTTGCAGCTGATTCTAGGTTGTTGAGATTGTTGCAAGAAGGTTTAAGTTCCCTACATATGTGTATATTGGATCCATTCCTAATGTGGAGTTTTTTCATACTAAGATATTTGTTGGGTTTTGGCATGTTGATGATTTGGATATGATTTGAGTGCTTATTTATGCATGTTATAGGCCCACACATATGTTATCAGACTAATAAAGTGAATTATGTGACTAATTGATGGGTTTTATATGGTTTTGGGGTGTTGTTGTGGATATTTTATGGTTTTAGGGCATGGATTGGATGGTCGGGGCCTCCTTAGCCATTTTTGAGCATGCACAAAAAAGGTGGTCCAAAATGGGGTGTCTACATATGTATAAATTAGTGTTCCTTCTTCCCTTATAAATAATAACACTATTCATTTCAAAAATAAATCATCATGCATCCTTTTAAATAATATATCAAAACCATTGTCATAAATTTGACTGACACTAAAAAGGTTATGATGCAAGGCATATACAAGTATAATATTTTCGATAGAAAGATAATTACACATTCTCTTGATTCCAATAACTTTATCCTTGTCATTTTCACCAAAAGAATTTTTTTCCTCTTTTCTTCCTTACTAGTGTTTTGAATTTGCCTCAAGCAACCACTATCAATCACCCAATCTTGTAAGTTCAAATTTTGGTACTCATGTGTTGGTACTTATGGGTTAGCACAATTATGTCTATACAAGATGATATGTTAATCATTTTTGAATGCAAATCTATCTTGGATACATTGATTGAAGCATATAGTGTATCGAATAAAATATAGTTTGATTAACATACTTGTAAAATGGATAGACCACAACTTGGTCAAATTATAAGTTCAACCAACAACTTATTTGATTGAACTATAAGTTTGACTGAAAAAGTGACGTCAAGTTAGAATAGTCTGATCATTTGAATAGGCATCCAATTTTTCATTGTATATAAGAATACTCAATGATAAGATAAGTGTACAATACAAATTAATGTTGCAAAAATAGAGATATATGCATCATTAGGATCAAATCAAAAAATTTAACAAAGGACATTGTATTTTGGTTAAGTGGTTGGACTAACAAATTGTTTGATGAATCTCTTATTTAATGGATGATTCTTGGGTTTACAGCCAAGGACACTTCTACCTACGTTCCTATATGAGTGATGAAGGGGAAAGGTGTCGCTTATTCATCCTGTATATTGTCTTTTCGAACCTATACTACCCATTTAGGAGTTTAAGGAAAGTATCTTTTGACTTTGTTTCCTCTTATAAGATCAATGTGGCTTTAAGAAATACTATTATATAATATAGGTTGTTCTTTTTATTACATGTGTGATTAGAATCTTCATGATTACATATGACAGGATGACACTGGCAAGCATGTGCTTTTGCTAAAAGAGTGGTACCATGCTTAGTCAAATGCAGTATCTTATAGCTTCTATCAAGGAATTGAAAGTAGAAACAACATCACTAGCATATTATTATATTTGAGTCACCAAGTTCACTATAGAGATCCTTAATTTTCTCATGTAAGTTACACACTATCTTGGACAGTTTCTTATGACTACTTCTATAGCCCAGCACTTTATATCTAGTTAGGAGAGCAAAATCATAAGTTATTATTTTGAGACATCAAGTAATTAACCTCATTTGAGTCTTCTTCACTTGAATGTTCTGTGTAGCGTGCTAGAATGTCATCTTCTTATCCCTCCTCTTCTCTTTTTGTTGACCTTCTTTCTTGAGTGTTCTACATTCGCTTATGAGATGTCCTTTTCTCCCAAATGAATATCACTTGAACAGGACAAGGATTTTCATTAGGAAACTTTTTAAATATTTTTTAACCTTTTATAGTTATCTCCTTCATCAAAGAATTCTTGGGGTGAGTACTATAGAATTTTGAAGTCACAAATTCTTTGATTGATCTTCTTCTTTCCAATAAGCTTGATCCTTCAACTTAATACCATATGTTTTGTGGTTACCAATCAGTTACTCAATCTCCAAGATGTTGAGATCACTAGATTCTTGTGTTGTCATCACCTTCTTTTCATACCTGATAGTGAATGACCTCGAGATCTTGGTCACTTACTTTTATTTTGTAGATTTTTTGCCAAGAGAACTTTCAACACTAATAAGGATGGGAATTCTAGAATACATTTGAGCTATAGAATTTTTCTTTTCCATCTATAATTACTCTAGTTTATGTCTGTAAATATAAAACTTTGATTCCTTTACATGTTTGGTTCTCTCATGGGTAAACAAAAGTTTTCCCAAAATATCATGTGTGAAATAACAAGAAGATGTTCTACTCATTAAGAAAAATAGAGTTCATAGTTCAAGACACTTATAAGTTTTGTGTTGAATGTGATATATTTTTTGTGTTTGCATTCTAATCATAAACTAGTGATATAGGAGCTTGGTGTTCCCTAGACACCATCCTCAAAAGTCACAAATGAACTGTTGTATCAAGAACCACATCCTTCTCTTCCCATATAATTTATTTATTTCATCAAAGAGAGGATGCTTGTTGTGATGATTGTTGACACCTCACCAATTGAGTGTTCCTACAACATTGTCTCATATGCTTCTATCTTCATTGGAAGTTTTCTTACATGACTTTATAATGACTGCCTAAGTCTATGGTTTAATAATCAGCCAATTAATCAATCAATCACAATAATTTCTTCCAAAATATAGGTTTGTATTAAATAAAACATTTATTTTTTATACATTTCTAGAAGGGCCAGTTTGTTCTAAAAATTTAGGAGTATCATCCCAATACTTTTTATTGTCATAGAGAAAAGATGGAATTAGATAAAGCAACCAAAGCTCCAAAAAATTTGCACCTCAATTTATACTTAAATGAATCCATAAATGAGATAAGTAGACTTAAAAAAATTGAACTCATTTTGAATTCATAGTGACTTTATGAAGCGATAACAAGGCTAATAAAACTATTACTCACCAATATTGACTTTAGCACATCACTTGGTTTACAACTAAATGGAATTTATAGCATCAACTCTTTATAAAAGACATGTACCAAGCTCCTATGGGAATCAAAACCAATCCTCTGTGAGTAGAATGATCCACATCAACAGACACTGCTACACCTAAGGAAGATACTACAACATCTGAAGAAAAACTACTACATCCTCTTTCAATCCTTTGAGGAACATGTTGGTTTCTTCTCTATCCACAGTTTTACTTACTCTTGTAGTTTTTTTT
This sequence comes from Alisma plantago-aquatica, assembly GCA_963693085.1. NCBI lineage: Eukaryota > Viridiplantae > Streptophyta > Magnoliopsida > Alismatales > Alismataceae > Alisma > Alisma plantago-aquatica. Next base: position 1,058,140,827 of record OY856411.1, on the reverse strand, counting down.
ACGATTCAACACCTTCTATTTTTTTGTTGTGTCACCCTACTCTTTTCATGGCTTCCTTATACCCCCCCACCTTCCTCCTTGCCCTCCATTCTCTCCATATAATCCCTCATAATGTTCCTCCGCCCCCCCTCTCCACCTCTACATCCCTGCTTCTTCTCTTGATTGCCTCCATCATTTCCAAGGACATATCTTCTGGATGGACACTTTCTCCCACAAACATAGGCTTTGCTGCCAAACGCTTTTTTCACTCATTGCATGAGGCATGAACACCATTGACACACTTTCACCTTCCTACCTTCTATTTTGAATGTCACAAATTGGCCGCCAATACTACTCTTGCCCACACTTCTTCTCATTTTTTCCCCTCTCATAGCCACCCCCTTTCATGCAATGGCCTATGGGACCTATTACCTCTCACCTTACCCATAAATCACATCATTTCTCTAGCCAAAATTTCACATGTTCTCATATCATGTTTTCCTTTTTCTCCTCTCTTCATATGGTCCCTTCTTCCACTAACCCCTTCTCCATTCTCAACATCCTTGATGATATTCCTGACCCGCCACCTCCACCCAACAATGAAGCCCCCCCCCCATGATCCTCCACTTTCTTGATATATATCATCCTTCACCCTAACATCCTATTCATCTTCCCCATCTTTGTCCACCTATTTACCCCCTGCCACCAACCTACCTGGCACCTTTCCACACTAAACCTTTCCCATTTTCCTCTCAAGCCTTCATGTCTCCACAATCCTTATCCAACATTGGGTTTCCCATTGGCCTACCACCCACCTCCATGAGACTTCTCAAGGTCTTCACCAGTCATAGTGTCATGGTTACTATCAATAACAACATGGATAACAACACTGTCCACATGCTCAATGTCACTCGTAATGTTGCACATCTTATCCCTGGTCTCATTGTTCTCAAACCAAAGATCCTATATCTATCACAGGTCCTAAATTTTATCCTTGGAGGGACTAAATTTGACTATCTCTTTTAGTCAAGTCATGATGATCCCATGTGGTGACATCTTCGTCCAAGCCACCCTATCCATATGGTCAACAGACCAAGGATCATCCCTTGCTAGATTGGGAAGCTCAGTGTGGGTCGCCATCTTTGACCTTCCACCCCACCTATGATAAGTGGAAGTTTCTTGGGCTAGAGGTCATGCCATTAGAGCTAAACTATAATTATCATATCAAAAACCTTGCTACTCCAACTATATCAAAGTTTTTTGCATCTTACATGTCAAAAATGTCATCGAACTACTAGCTTCAATAAAAATATGATTTAAAGAAACTATTTACACTATCAAACTCATTACGGAAAACTACACACTATCCTCCACTACATTCATAAATCTCTCATGCCATACTCCATCATGGTTCTTTCCCACCAACAATAAACCCCAAACCTACCATGAACCTCTGAGGAAACCATCTGACAGAAAAATGGTATGTGAGAGGAAAGAAAACCAACACCCTGTCAAAAAGAATGCAAAACCTCACAGTCCACCTCAACATAAATGACCATGTATTACATCCCCCACTCACATAAAATCACATAATAACTTCATTAACATGGTTAAACCATTTCCATTTCACAACTATCCTACTCTATCTTCAAACATCGACAGAGGAACTGTTGACAAACTCAAAAATGCCATCATTGAATAACTCAGGTCTTCACAAAGCCCAAAGAACAAGATGACAACCAGTGTCTAGCTACAACCACATCCTCAAGATCAATCATATCTACTCTAGATGAATACATCAAGAAAAACTACTTCACCATGGAAGATGAAGTTAAATCATCTGCATCTGATACAAGTCTTGTTTGATACATCCCAGCTTGATATATCTAAAAATGAGCATGATATACCTATTGATAACATAGTGGATATTGCATCATGGATTGATATGAATACATGTACATCTTTTGCATCAAACACATAAATACATGATGATGATATATCTGTTAACAATATATTAAATGACATTAAGAAGTACATGGAACATAATAACAATAGGCACGTACATATAGTATGAAATAAGATAAAAAATTTCATTATATTTTAGATATTCACTACTATTTTACTGAGTCTAGACCACACACTTCACATGATCATAGATAGAATGTTTGCAGTGCTTCTAGTGCTAAAAGTAGGGTCATCAAAAGATTCATATATAGATACAAAATAAACATCACCCCCATCCAAGAAACCAAAAACATCTATTGGCCTTCACACTCAAAACCATAGGAGGAAAGTATATAAATGAATGGCAATGAGTATCATCGATGGATTTCAAAGGTGGAATCATCATAGATATCAACAACAACATTTTTCAAACTACTAGCCATATATACAAAAACTACAATATTACCATTTTTAAAACTACCATGACCCTCACTCATGAACCTTTACTAGTATCTATGGGGAACCTAGTTAGGATAAACACACTTACATGAATGAAGTTTTGGACCTAGATAATACCTATGTTGACATCCCATGGCTCATAGGTGGTGATTCGAACTTTACCTCAAACAACCAGAAAAACCTTAACACCACTAATACCATTGTGTATCGTTACTATAGACTTTTCAACACTCTTATCTCTACTGTTAAACTCACAAACTTCCAAACGTCTAACACCCATTACTCATGGAACCATGGATCTTCCTGGGCCAAATTATACTAATTCCTTGGCTCAAAATCATGGGAAGACTTATACCCACACAGTTCCTCTTTCACATTTTCCAGACCCATTTAAACTGCTTCCCCATCATCATTAACACCACCTACACTACTTGGGGACATGGACCTTTCAGAGTTGAAAATTTCTAGATGAACCACCCATGTTTCAAAACCACCTACCTTCCCCCTCCCATGCCAACCATTTAAATTAGGTTTTTATATACACACAAAGAATAAGAATATCAGGCAAAATCTGAAGATATGGAACAAAATAACTTTTGGAAATATCCAAAACAATATGGAAGATTTGGAATCACAATTTTTTTTGGCTGACAGTAACCCACACTGATCTTGCGTGCACCCAAGCCATAAAACTAGAACTTGATAAAATTTGACTTCGAAATGAGATCTTATGGAAACAAAGATCTAATATCATATGGATGAAAGAAGGAGAAAGAAATAATAAATTCTACCACATGTGCTATAACAACAACAATAGGACAAACTCCATTCATTGTCTAGATATCCTAGGGACCCACACTACTAACAAGCTCACAAGTTCATCTCACATTTATGAACCATTTTCAATAAAAGACACAACCCATCGCCATACATGCTTATTTAATGGGATTTGGTTCTCAATAGAAAAATTACATCATCTACTATCCTGATAGAACCATTCATTGAGATGGAACTCAAGTCAACCATCTTCAACCTAGGCAAAGATAAATCTCCTAGTTTGGATGGTATAAACACTAAACTTTTTCAAATCATGTGGTCACACATCACAATTGACTTCATGAATCTCTTGCATTATATACATTCTCATGATTATATTAGCAACCAAATTAGGAGTCCTCAACCACACCCACATAGATTTGATAAAAAATATAGAGAAACCTTACATGGTTCACCAATTTAGACCCATCATCCTTATTAACTCATCCTACAAAATCATAGACAAAACCTTTAGTAACAAGATGAAATCTAAATTGGATAATGCCATAGGGCTACAACAATGTGCTTTCCTAAATAACATAATCATCCAATATGCCTACATGATGGTTAGTGAAATCATCCACACATGTTATGGAAACCATACACCTTTTCTAATGCTGAAATAAAACTTTGAAAAAGCTTTTGACTGCCTCATCCAATATATGCACGGTTATGGTTTCCCTCACAAATGGATATAATGGATATATATATATATATATATGCATGTGCCTCCATGTGTAAATTCTCTACCATTATTACTAGATTGCCATTTGGATATTTCAAAAACTCCAACAAAATTAGATAAGGAAACCCACTCTCACCATACTTTTTCATCATCATTTCATCCATTCTTATTAACATTATTAAAATAGGTACAGATAAAGATCTGATTGAGACTCCTACCAAATTCTTAGAAAATGTTATTCAGTACATGGATGATGGTATCATCTTCACCAACACCATCCATATTCTAACAATTTTTTCATGTATGACAAAACTTAAGATTATCCTTCAAAAATGTGCCATCATTGGCACACATGGATCAAAAATTGGCAAACTGATATCAAATGCTTCTCAACTGCAAAATGGAATCTCATCCTTTCATATATCTTTGTCTCTGATCTCACCACAACCCTTGCCAAAAATTGTTTAGAACCCCATCATAGGTAAAATGAATAGTAGACTCGATTCATGGAAAAACAACTTTCTCAAACTTACAGGTAGACTTACCCTCCTTAACATCTCACTCTCTACCATTACAACATACTGCCTGAATTGTATCCTTCTCCCGGCCAATGGTTTTTTCTAAGATGGACTTGATTTGCCTATTGGATACTTCAACTTGCCCACTATTTGGAGGATGGTAAGGAGTGGCAACTTTGTGGTAGACCCTGTATTTTCCAATAAAGCCTCAAAGCTTTTTTCTAAAAAATGGGATCCCCTGTCAGAAATGACAGTGCATGGGACTCCAAATCTAGGAAAGATAATGTCTTTAAAGAGTTTTTTAATGGGTTTGTAATCATAGGTTTTAGTGGGTATAGACTCAACCCACTTTGACACATAATCGATAGAAACTAATATGTATTCATACCCATAAGAAGAATGAAATGGGCCCATGTAGTCGATTCCCCAGACGTCAAAGATTTCTAATTCTTGCCAAGAAGTTAAGGGCATTTGGTCACGTTTGGATGTGTTACCAATACTTTGACATTGGTCACATGACAGCACATATCCATAAGAGTCTTTGAAGATGGTGGGCCAAAAGAACCCAAACTATAGAACTTTCCTAGTTGTTTTCTGGGAACTCATGTGCCCACCATAGGGGCTAGAATGACATTGTTCCAGAATGTCAGAGCTTTCTTCTTGGGAAACACAATAATGATATAGACCATCAATACTAAGTCTAAATAGAAAAGGTTCATCCTAATAGAGTTCTTAACATCATGTAAAAATTTAGCTTTAGAATGTCCCTTGTATTCAGGGTGCAGTACACCAGTAGCTAAATCATTTACAAAATCTGCAAATGAAGGAAATTGGGAGTCTATCTTAAGCAATTGATCATAAGGTAGGGATTAACTTATGGGGGTATCATCAGTTTGGCTATAGCTAAGTCGACTTAAGTGGTCATCCACAATGTTTTAGACCCCTTTTTATCTAAGATCTCTAGGTCAAACTCTTGCAATAGCATAATTCACCTTATGAGTCTAGGTTTGGCATACTTCTTAGTCATGAGGTAGCAAATAGCTACATTATCAGTGTAAACAATGACTTTGGAGCCAACTAAGTATGAGCAATTATCAAAAGCATAAACAATGTCTAGCATTTCTTTTTTGGTGATAGTATAATTTCACTGAGCTTCATTTAAGGTCTTGGATGCATAGTATATGACATGATGTTTATTATCAACACGATGTCCTACGATGGCACCTACAGCAAAGTCACTAGCATTGCACATGATTTCAAAAGGTAGGGCCTAGTATGGTGAAAGGATGATTGGAGTGGTCATGAAAGCATTTTTCAAGCATAGAAAACTATCCATGCAGGCTTTGTCAAAATTGAAGGCCACCTCCTTTTGAAGAGGTTTGGTGATTTTGGAGAAGTCACAGATGAATTGCTAATAGAACCCGGCATGTACCAAAAATGCTTGAATGTCTTTAAGTGAGGTCGGAGTGAAAGCTTTGTGATGACCTTGATTTTAGCCTTGTCAACTTCTATGCCTTGGTTGCTTACTCTATGGCCTAGAACAATGCCCTCCTTAACCATTAAGTGACACTTCTCCCAATTAAGGACTAAGTGTGACTCAACACATCTATCAAGAACAAGGGTGAGATTTCTAAGGTAAGAGTCAAAACTATCTCCATAAACAAAGAAGTCATCCATGAACATCTCCATTATAGTTTTGGTCAATCCTGCAAAGATGGCTGACATACACCGTTGGAAGGTGGCTGGCGCATTGCATAAGCCGAAGGGAATTCGTCTAAAAGCATAAGTGCCAAAGGGACATATGAAGGTTGTTTTTTCCTTGATCTTTAGGATGGATAGGAATCTGATAAAATCCTGAGTAGCCATCTAGATAACAAAAGTATTGTTGATGGGCTAAGCGTTTAAGAACTTGATCTAGGAAGGGGAGTGGGAAGTGGCCTTTCCTAGTTGCCTTGTTGAGATTCCTATAGTCAATACACATTCTCCATACTATAACGGTGTGAATGGGAATAAGTTCCTTCTTATCATTTCTAATGACAGTGGTCCCCCCTTTTTGGGAACAACTTGAACCGGACTGACCCATGGGGAGTCAGAGATGGGGTAGATGATTTCTGCAGTCAAACGTTTGATCACCTCAAGATGGACAACTTCTTTCATGTTTGGTTTCAGTTTTCATTGTGGATCCTGGGAGGGTTTGTTGTCTTCTATCATTGGGATTTTTTGAATGTAGATGGATTGATCTATCGTTGTGGGTAAAGAAGCTAGTCCCGCTGCATCATCGCCCGGATGTAGTGAAAAATGTGCAAGGGTTTCCACATCGTGGACGGGTGTGGGTAAAGAAGCTAGTCCCGCCGCATCATTGCCCAGATGCAGTGAAAATTGTGCAGGGGCAACATTTTCGACGAAGGCAAGTAAAGAAGCAAGTTCAACAAAAAAGGTTTAGAGTTGGATCTTGGAATATTGGCTCTTTGACAGGGAAATCTTTGGAGATAGTGGATACCATGATGAGAAGAAAAGTCAATATAGCTTGCTTGCAGGAAACCAAGTGGACAGGGGAACGCTGTAGAGAGATTGGAGACACAGGATACAAAATCTGGTATACAGGTATTGATAAACATAGAAATGGCGTAGGTATTATCGTTGATAAGATGTTGAAGGATGACGTCGTCAAGATTACAAGGATGGGTGATAGAATCATAGCTATCAAGGTTGTTCTTGGGGGAAATATTTTTAACATTATTAGCGCTTATGCCCCCCAAGTTGGCCTTAGCGAGGATGCGAAGAAGGATTTTTGGGATGACATGGATGAATTGATGCAAGGAATACCGATCGAGGAGAAGATTATTATTGGGAGTGATTTAAATGGCCATGTGGGGAGTGGTAATGCTGGATTTGAGAGAGTTCATGGTGGTTTTGGATATGGCAACAGGAACGGAGAAGGAGAGAGGATATTAGATTTTGCAGTTGCATATGATATGATTTTGGCAAACACCCATTTCAAGAAAAGAGAATCTCATAAGATTACTTTCAAGAGTGGGCACAACTGTAGCCAAATTGATTACCTCCTTACAAGGCGGGTGGATCGTAACATATGCAAGGATTGTAAAGTGATTCCTGGCGAAGAACTCACGACCCAACATAGGTTGGTAGTTTTGGATATTAACATGAAGATCAATAAAGGCAAACATAACGGAAACCAAGATAGCAGGATCAAGTGGTGGAATCTTAAAGGAGAAAAGAAATTGATTTTTCATGATAAACTCATCAAGGAGGTAACTTGGAACTTGGAGTCTGATGTTAACACTATGTGGCATAACATGAGCTCCTGCATAACAAAAATTTCCAAAGAGGTTTTGGGGGAGTCTAAAGGTTGTGGACCTCCACAGAAGGAGACTTGGTGGTGGAATGATGAAGTACAAAAGGCTATTAAACTGAAAAGGGAGATCTATAGGAGCTTGCCCAAATCTGGAGATGATGCAACGTTACAAAGATACAAGCAAGCAAAGAAAGAAGCTAAAAAGGTGGTTCGGGAGGCAAGGTCTAGATACTTTGATGATATGTATAAGAAGCTGGACACTAGAGAAGGGGAAAAAGATATATATAAAATGGCTCGTATAAGAGAAAGGAAAGGAAGAGACTTGAGTCAAGTAAAATGCATAAAGAATGAAGATGGTAGAGTATTGGTGAAGGACGATGACATCAAAAACCAGTGGAGAAATTACTTCCATAAGCTTTTCAATGGAGATACTGCATATAATGTTAGCGACTCGTGTGACATGAATACGAGAGATATCATTTACACACGACGAGTTTCACCATTTGAGGTCAAGAATGCTTTGAAAAAGATGAAAATGAGAAAGGCATGCGGACCAGACAATATTCCCATTGATGTATGGAAGAGTATGGGGGATGAGGGAGTTACATGGTTAACAAATTTCTTTAACAAGATTATGAAGACCAAGAAGATGCCGGATGAGTGGAGAAATAGTATTATAGTCCCAATCTACAAGAACAAAGGTGACGTTCAGAGTTGTACAAACTATAGAGGTATCAAGCTGTTGAGTCACACGATGAAGCTTTGGGAGAGGATTATTGAGCAGAGGTTAAGATCTATAACACAGGTATCAAACAACCAATTTGGTTTCATGCCTGGAAGATCAACAACAGAGGCTATTTTTCTGATAAGGAGGCTTATGGAGAAGTATAGACAAAGCAAAAGAGATCTTCATATGGTGTTTATCGATCTAGAGAAGGCTTATGATCGAGTACCCAGAGAAGTGTTATGGATGGTTTTGAAGAAAAAGGGTGTGCCTATCCAATACATTGACTTGATCAAAGACATGTATGATAGCTCTACTGCAAGTGTGAAGACTCCTGGAGGAGAGACACCAACTTTTCCTATTACAGTTGGGGTACACCAAGGATCCACACTCAGCCCATATCTATTCGTTCTGGTTATGGATGAGTTAACAAAGAATGTTCAGGATGATATTCCTTGGTGTATGTTATTTGCTGATGATATTGTTTTGATTGACGAAACAAAAGATGGATTGAATGATAAAATTGAATGTTGGAGAAAGGCATTAGAATCAAATGGATTGATGATTAGCAGGAGCAAAACAGAGTATATGCATTGCAATTTCAGCCAATCTCGCAGTGTGAATGATGGAGCCAAGTTGGACGGAGTAGATATACCAAAATGTGACAAATTTCGTTACTTAGGTTCTATTATTCAAATAGACGGGGAGGTCCAAAATGATGTTTGTCACCGGATCACTGCAGGATGGTTGAAATGGAGGAGTGCAACTGGAGTTTTATGCGATCAGAAGATCCCTCTCAGGTTAAAAAGTAAGTTTTATAGAACAGCTATACGACCAGCCATGCTCTATGGGAGTGAATGTTGGGCGGTGAAGAAACAAGGTCTCAACAAGATGAACGTGGCCGAAATGCGTATGCTGAGATGGATGTGTGGGAAGACAAGAAAAGATCGTTTGAGAAATGACTATATCAGGAATAAAGTGGGGGTGGCGAGCATTGAGGACAAGTTGCGTGAGGGCCGACTCAGATGGTACGGACATGTGCAACGCAGACCTACTAGTGCGCCTATACGAAGCAATGCTATTGAGCCAAACACTATAAATAGAAGAAGAGGAAGGCCTAAATTAACATGGGATGAGCTTATAAAGAGAGATTTTGAATCTCTACATCTCAATCAGAATATGACCCATGATAGAGCTGAATGGAAACGAAGGATCCATGTAGCCGACCCCAACATAGTTGGGATTGAGGCTTAGATGATGATGAGATGATGAGATGGATTGATCTATCCCAACTAGATTTGTCATTTTGTACCCTAAGGCAGTTCCTCTTTTTCTAAGTTCTCCCATAAGTTTGTTTTCTTGTTCAAGGATAAGGACAGAATTTATGATGATAGGGCACAATTGGTGTTCATCAAGAAAAACATATTTCAAACCGATGGGAAGGGTCTTCAATTCAAGGGCCTTAGGCAGTTCAGATTTTTCTTCCATGATGGAGACCATTTTAAGGTCCTCAATTTCAGCATTAGGAATCTCCTCAAAATTATCTAAATGAGCCTTACATTGGTCTAATTGTTCATTATCAAAGTCACATTCGGGAGGGCCAGTGAGAGCTGTGTGTAGGGGGTCATTAACTAACTCCCTTTCCTACCTTACTTGAGATAGTTTATCAATACAGTCAAGGATATAGACCTCTTCTTGGAAACTAGGCCCTTTCATTATTTCAAACACCCCACTCTAGGGTTTGCCTCTCTAATCTTTATAGAATGGTTCCAGCCTCGACATCAATCAAGGCCCGGGCTGTGGCTAAGAAGGGACGACCAAAAACGAGTGGGTAACCCAAATCTTCTTTGATGTCCATGATCACAAAGTCACATGGGACATAAGCATCTTTCCCAACCTTTACTAGAATGTCTTCTATGTTTCCCATGGGTTTGGTCATGGATGAGTCCGCCAATTGAATGGCATTGGTTGTGGGTAACATGTCATTGAATCCTAATCTTTTGTAAAGACTATAGGGCATGATGGATACTTGCTCCTAAATTAGCTAGGCCTTTTCTACAAGAATTATCACCCAAGTAGCATCATATTCCAAAAGAACTAGGGTCCTTCTATTTTTTAGGCATTTTACTTTGTATTATGTCTGAAGTGGTCCTAGTGAGTTTGACAGTCTCATATTATTATGTGGCATACTTCCTAGTCAAGAGATATTTCATGTATTTAGACCAGGCAGGCATGTCTTCTAAAGCATCAAGGAAGGGAATATTAACATGAAATTTTTTCATGGCCTCCCTAAATTTCATGAAACGGGTGTCGAGCCTTGTTTTTTTAAGGTGGGCTTGGTAGGGAGGTCATGGTTTGTAGATGGGTTCTTCAACTTCTACCTGTAGGGGTTCAGGGATGGTTGGTTCAGGTGTAGTTTCAGGTTCGACAACTACCATGTCTTCATCCTCAAAATCTAAAGGTATGGTTGAAGGTTCTTCTGGAGGAGGAGGGGAGTACACCTTCCCCAAACAAGTAGAGACAACCTTGAGTTGTTTGAGATATTTAGGTTTGTTTTCAAGCTGTCCAGAAAAAGTGCTGGCAGGGGGTTTTATGGGAAAACAGGCAAGCTAACTTGGCGTCATTTGCCTTTTGATGAGCTTGTTGGGCAAGGATGATTTGTTCCAAGGCATCTATCATTTCATCAATTGAGGGAGGGGGAGTAGGAACATTTGGTGGTGGTGGTGGAGGTGGCTGATTGAGATTTTGAGGAGGGAGGTTCAAGTTTTGAAATTTTTATCCTTGGTATGGTGGTCAGTTTTGATGATTGTCTCGATGGTTCCCAAAATTTCTTTGATTGCTGTATGGGAAACTAGGTGGTGGTTGATTATTTTTTAGGGTGAGGATGCCTTTGTTGGGATTGAAGTTGGCTAGAGTTTCCAACACCATAAATGTTCCCATATTGGAATCTAGGATGGTTTCTAGTTTGATTGGGTTTGTAATAACCCTAGCCAGGGATAGTGTGAATAGAATTTAAGTCCTCCAATTGTTGTCCTGATTCGGGCTGCATGAGGGTGTTGTAGAGATATTGGCAGTGTAAGGCGGTGTGATCATATCCATGGAAGATGCCACAAAGAGAGTCTACAACTTTTATTTGTTGGGGTAACTCTCTATAGGTGTCTAGGGATGACTCTAAATGATCTTTTTTTAGAGCAACTAATTTAAGGCTTTCTGCTATGATTTGGATGTCATGATCAACTTCATATTTGGCTACCTTAAGGATCCCACTAATTCCCCATCTAGCCCTAGTTTCAGAAGCATGTTTAACAACCTCCCGTGCACTAGTTAGACTTTGGTGCATAAAATTTCCTTTAGATGAGGAATCAAGGAAAATTTTGGTATCATTGTCAACATCACAATAAAAGATTTCTATGAGTTGGGCTTGAGAGATATCATGATGAGGGCATTTTCTAAGCAAGTCTTTGAACCTTTTCCAGGCTTCTCCTATGGATTCTCCTAGGGACATAGAAAAATGAGTGATTTGTCCCCTGATTTCATATGTGAGAGAAGGAGGGTAAAATTTTTCAAGAAATTTATTTTGTAGGACCTCCCAAGTTGTAACATGTTCCTCACTCTCCATGGTGTTGTACCAGCTACTAGCTTGACCGATGAGAGAGTATTTGAACAACCTCGGGTCGATTGCATCTTCAAAGATGCCTGGGAGTTTGTTCAAGAAACAAAGGTCAATGAACCTTTGAAGATGATCTTAGCAACTTTCTCCATTGTTGAGAATGGGTTTCCTTGGATCATGGTATTCCATTGGTTCGGATTTTGAATTGAGGGGCCAGAATGTCAGGAGGCACGACTAGATTTTGTGCATAGGCGATCTTGGGAACAAAAAATTCTTTTAATTATTTTCACCTTTCAGCTTCCCTCATATCATCCTCTAGTGTTTCTTGTTCAGCAATGTAGGCTACTCAAAAAGTGGCTTCTCTAGCCGTTTGATCAGCTAATATGTGCTCTCTTTGAGCCGCACGAGCCTGGTTGATCCTACGAGTGACTTCCTCCTCGTCCATCCTAATTTGGTTTTGACAATTTTGATGATGAAAAGTTATATCTATCTCAGGATCAAATGGTTTAAATCCGGCGTTCGAGTGTCACATGCATAAATAAGCAGTTAATCATGTGCAAAAAATAGACTTCTAGAATGAAAACTCAACAGAAGGAGGATTAACACTTCCGGAATGTTACTTGGAAGGCATAAAAAAGTGAAAAAAAGTTTTTCAAAAGTTTTTGGGGTTCGAGAAAACAATCTGGTGTCCCTGGCAATGACATCAAATTGATAATGTGTCAAAGTACACCACAATCTCTAAGATATTAATCCTAGAGTTTAACATTTTTTTTACAATCCAATTAAGGCTAGTATAGAAGGGTTGATCCCACAGGACAATGTTCTTAAGAAAGTAGACTATAATCCCCAGTAGTTTTGTTAAACTTTTATTTCTTTTTTGGTATTTTTATTTTTTGGAACAGGAAGTAAAATCAGATTGGGGCTTGATTTATGCTATAACAGGAATGAAATGCAAGAAATAAAATTACACTAACAAGAAGTAAAATTACTCTATCACAAGGAAAAGGAGAGAATGTTAGCACAATAAAAATATTATGAATGGAAAGACTAGAATGTGAAAATGATCAAGTGGTGATTGAATTTAGATGAGGGAATATTGAGGCTTGTACTGGTTTTCACCACCTTAACCTAGGAGAGAATCAAACTAAATCTTTCAAATGACCAAACGGATGAAGGTATGTGAATTAACTAAAATCCAAGAAAGATGAACTCCACATGACCCCATTGGTCCTGGTGCTCATGTTTCTTAGCCCATCATCCAAAAAGAGATAAATCCACGGTCGTTTCAAAATCTCTAAGAAATTGGTTTTATTGTTCTAAATCTGTGTTTCCATGGTCATTTTCACCTGGATTAATAAATGATCTAATCGAGTAATCAGTTCCATAGACCATCAATTCTTAAAACCAAAATCCATCTAATAGAATTCATTCTTAAGATTTAATTCGATTCAAACCATAGCTAAGGGGCTATTCCCCTTGCCTTGATAGAAAAACTACTTACTCATGATTGTAGAGTATAGGGAGATGGAGGAAGTAGTCTAGACTTAAAAAGGATTGATCCTTAGGTTGGAGAAAATTAAATGGCTGACTCTTAATTCCTTGCTCCGATCTACAGAAGAAGAAGGAGGAGGATAAGGACTAGATCTAATAATTATTGAAGTAAAGGAGCAATCAAATTAAAAGGGCACTTAGCTTGAGAATGAATAATCGTTATTGATGAATAGAACGTAAGAATACAAGAAACAATTGCTTAGAAATTCTTCATACAAAAGATGATCCTTGTGATGAGGAGGTGCCCCTCCTTTTATAGGATAAGGAGGGGGGCTTTACAATTAGGTTTTGGGGTAAAAGAGAGATGGTGGCTGCTTTTTGAATTGGGCTCGAACTACCAACTGATCGGTTGGAAGGATGATCCAATCGATTGTGGTCTGGAAAGGGTGGGAGCCAAGTAAGCCAGTCAGCAACCCTAGGTCCGGGTGGTGGCACCCCTTTGACTCGCTCAGCTGGAGTGGGAAAACTCCCGCTTTGGAGTCTCAAATGAGTGTTTGGCGTTTGAATTGCACGCCAATTCAACTGGGTGTTTGAACAAGGTGTGGCGGATGAGGGTGGCATCAACTGATCATTTGGAGAGAGTAAGCCGACAGTCTAGAGAGGGTGAGTTGGCCGTATGGAGCGAGTGAGCTGACAGTCTGGATCCTGAATTTCTCAGTTGGAATGTCAACCGATCGGTTCGTGACACGATTCTACAAGATTTGAATAGTTTTTATGAGAATAAGGTTTAATTGCGATAGAAGGAGGTAGATAGAAATTTGTTCTTTTCCAGTGGATAAAAATAAGAAATTCCATGTAATAAGACTTAGAAGGTTGTGCAAAAGGATGCTAAATTAGCACACATAAAAATACCATGGACTTAAGCATTTTCTTGTCCTCAAGCAATTAAAATATCAAAATGATTCAAAGTTTTTTTGGAAGTAACATGTTCATACTCTATTAATTAGTAGTATATTCTATCCTTTTCATGGCCAAGAAACCCATCTCCTAGAATCACAAAATACAAGTTCTATATTTCTTACAAAAACATTTTTCATAACTTTCTCTTTCAAACTTATACTTTGTACAAACATTCTTAATCCTACTTACACTTCAACACTCAAAATTTTAAAATTTTTTAGGCACACGGATGAGGAAAAGTGGGGTGTGGAAGAAGGATGTCTCCTCTATTCAACCTGGGATATGATTCATGGACGTGTGGTTACATTGACCACAATTTTTGTGTGCTCTTTTTTTTGGCATCTTTTGCCGGTACGCCTCTATTACATTTGTCAGGGGTATGGAAGTGAAGGGAGAAGGATCACTCTACCCCGGACTTAAGGGTTGGCATGCGGATTATTTCCTCGTACAAAAGACTTTTTTTCATAGTGTTGTTGCATCAATATGAAAAATCGTGTAAATAAATTATATGAGAAAATTTGATCAGTTAATCTAATGCTAAAGATAAGAAAGTTTGCATTTGATTCTATTTGATATTCTAAGGCTTGCCATCTTTTCCAAGAATATTGCTAATTTAGGCATAGGGAACTTGGTATTTTAAAAAAATGTGAAGATTTTGAACAATTTTTGTGAAATATAAGATTTAACTAATTTATGTTTGAATAGAAGATACATCAATTGGCTGATTAGATAAAGGCAAAAGTTTGGAAAATAAAATGTAATTAATTTGAAATACAGAAGGAAAATGCTAAAAAGGGAAGATAAAGGGGTGGATCATGTACACCCACCCCCACCCCAGACTTAGAGCTTTGCTCATCCCAAGCAAACCCTCAGACCGAGATGGAGGGAAGAAGATCACTATGGTGGTGGATTCTATTGGTGGGAAGAGTAGTAGTTTCCCCAATAAGGGGAGTGAGGATCTGGGTAGGCCTACTGGGCCCCATACTCCTCATAATATGGGCGGCTAGGGGCATAGTGGTCACAGTCCACATGCCAAGACTCCTGTGAATGTTGTATAAAATATATGTGGTTAAGTTGATGGCCCTATCGCTGCTGCTCACACTGAATCTCGTCTAGCTACTGTTGGACCTCATAGAAACTGTAGGTGTCAGCATCGTCTTTTGGTCGCCATCTGGAGCGACGGTGGTGTGGTGGTGGTAAACCGATGACATCATCATGCCTCCAAAGAGACGCTCCTCCTGTGGGCTTGTGGCTTGGGATGGCACATGGGTCTAGGTTCTCCATAATGTACCTCTAGATGTGTCCTGGTAGATCGGTCAGCTTGTAGATAAGGTTTGTTGATGCAAACTTTGCATGCAAAGGAAGTTGTAGAACCACCTATGAATCCTTGAAGAGGAGGTAGCAGACGCCATCGGCACCCAAGCGAATGAATTTGCTTCCCTTTAGATAGTAATTTTTTATCATATGTTTTTTGAGTGGGAGTGGGGAGAATGGAATGTGGGTGTATCCCAAAAAGATGGTGAGATGAGTGATGAAGTGGCCAATGCAGAAAGAGGATGTGGTGGTATGGCTGGCTTGGGTGCTAAAATGTTCTAGAATGGTATTCCCCCAGTTGAAGGGTTCTTCATGCAAAAGACACCAGAGGGCGTAGAGTTCAACCTAAGTAATGGCTCCCTGAGTACCTTCCCTACTAAAAATTGTGCAAGCAAGAATGCGGTGGAAGTAGCGGACCATACGGTTGTGTATGTTGGAGACCTTTGGCCCACTGGGAAGGTGGGGTATGAGACCAGTGATCTCAGCCTAGAACATGTCTCTGTCATACTGGTCGGGGTAAGAATTGTGGGATCGCTCCATCCAATGAATCAACTAGTAATCATCTCTGACGTCAAGAATGAAAGAGGTGAACTGTCGAGTAGAGATTTCTAGATTTTCTCCAAAAATCCAGATCTTATAACTAGAATTCCCTTGGGAGCAGTGATAGCGACGGAAGGTGGACATGAACTTGAGAGTGAGCTCACTATAGACGTAGCTGACACGGTAAGGGAAAAGGAGGACATGGTTTTTGTGGAGAATGTTTTCAGTGACTTCTCATATTCCTAATGTGTCAATGGTAGTGCCACAAGCCCATCGGGGGAGGGAAACACCCATGGAGAACATGTCTTCAAAACATTGAAGGAGTTCGGTGTTGGTGAATTGGACATAGCTACCCGGAATGGGGGCGATGCGAGGTGGATGAGGGGTGGTGAAATCTAGGTCTTTGCTTGCTTTCTAGTTGCTTTCCATATCATGGATAAGAGTCTCTACATCATGGAGGTCATTCAGCATATCCTCAGAGAGATTGGGTGAGGATTCACTGGTGGGGAAGGTGTGCGGAAATGAATCCCGGATTGGGATCTGGATTGTCTAGGTGGATCGCGGGAGGATGATACGGTGGACTTCCTCTTGTTTTTGCAAAAATGGTTGGACATGACTATAGGCATGAGGTGAAATGATCGGCTGCCAATGTGAAACGATCGTTTCGCATAGTGAAACGGGCGGTTGGAAGAATGAGGTGATCAGTTTGGTTTGGAGGAAGAGGAGAAAGCGAAGGAGAGTACGTCGGTGGATAGGGGGACGGAGCGAGGAGCTCATCTAGCCTGAGGTGAGACGATCAGCTGAAGACATGAACCGATCGGTTGGGACAATGAAACTGGTAGTTGAAAAGATGAGACTGTCGGTTCGACTAGGAGGTAGAGGTGAAAATGATGGTGAGCATGGCGGTGGATCGGGGGAAGAGAGCGAGGCAACCAAGCTCCAGTAAGGAGTTGAGCAATTCACTTCTCAAATGCTTAGTTGGATAAGCGGAATAGTCATATGTATGGAGGGTCGATCAGCAGTCTGTGCGATGAGGAGCTCACGTGCAGAAGAGGGATGGCGTTATGAGGAGCTCGACAGGGCTGAGGACCGATTGACTGAAGCAGTGAGGTGCTTGACTCACTAAAGGGTCGCGTGGTGATTGGTGTGACAAAGAGATCACGTGTGGAGGTTGGCTGGTGTTGCGAGGAGCTCGGCTGGCATGAGGGCCAGTTGGTCTGCTCGTCTTCAAGAGCTCAGGTGGGTGACGGTTAGGTTAGAAGAATAGAGAGATGAGATTGTGGGGTGAGTGCTCAGCTTAGTTGGTTTATAAATCCATTTTTGGGTGTCGAACCGGTCGTTTGGCTTTACGAGCCGATTAGTTTGGACTGCTTGGGACAATGTGGTCAGGAGGAATCTGATGTGTTGGAACAACTTTGCATTTAGGTATTGGTCGGCTCGATGCATGGGGAAGGGAGGGGCTAGACTGGTTCTGAGGTAGAGGGCAGTGATTTTCAATTTATTTGAGACGATGGCCTATAAAAAAAATCATTTCGGGAGTCTGAACCGATCAGTTGGCCAGATGATTTGATTGTATGGTTTGGATGAAAAAGGGAAACAATTACAAGATGAAAAAATAAGGTAAAGAAAAAAGTAGTGGAAGGAATATAGGGATGGTTTGCCTCCCAACAAGCGCCTTGTATTATGCTGAAGGCTTGATAGGTGAGAGACCAACTTATTAAGATTATGGGAGAGTTTGAGGTTCGATTAAGTCAAAGTCTTCCAAAGATGAGCATTTATTGGTATCTGAAGCGACAATGTTACACCAACATCCCACGATTACCACTGATCATGAGATTAGGGCATAAATTTGATGAAAAAATCTGCCATATTTTTTCTCTAAAATAAATTGTAATATCACTCACTGAATGATAAGTCTCGATTAAACATAACAACAAGATACAACAGAACTTGTCTATTACATAGAAGTAAGAGTTTCGCACTTAATATACATCATGTACATTATATTTCAAACTTCTCTCTTTTCTCACTCTTTCAATCCCAAGATCTAGAGGAAGGATAAGAGACCCTCTAACTATTTGAAGTAATCTTCTTTCAAGACCTTTGTGCTACTCTTGATAAAATTTGGCTTCCATTTCCTCAGGAAGAGCTAATCCTTTACCTGAAAAATTGTTCAATAGGTTGGTGAGCTACTGGCTCAGTGAGTAGAGAATCAACTGGTAACCAAGATATTTATGATATTTACAAATAATAGGTCTTAAATTCAATCATGTAAGCATGGAAGTTTAAAAAAATTGTAATTCACTCAGCATGGCAGTAGTACATATATTAAATGCAATAAAAGGATAACCTAACTATTTACATTATTTTAAATCCATTTATTATGCCTCTGGACCCACATGAGGTGTACCACAATAAGTAGAAGTATCGCAACAAGCTATGATCTCACTGTACAAGACTTAGAAGCATGCTCGGGTTCCTAAGTCTTTAATCTCAATACCACATCTGCAGCTAGCATCGGCATGTCTGCCTCTCGGTGGCTAATGGGAGCGGTCAGATATCTCAGACTCCACCTCTCAACCTGGGTACTCAGGTGGTGAGTCAAATCCCTTAGGATTAAAGTGCATCAGTGGACCTACCGACCACTGATCACTAGAACTTGTAGCACAGGTACCATCAGCATCCCTGATTGGTGTTGGGTACCACACAACTATAAGGAGTTTGTCATACTAGTCAAAACCCACGCACCCTACTAGTACGCTCTGGCTTACCTCGATCTGGACTACCTCTATGACGACCCCAGTTTCTATATACTTCCCATAGTGACATCCACAGATATGTGTGCATTCATATCTATAAAAGTCAGAAGGGAAAATATAAGAAATCAAGATATTCAACTAAAATCAGAGGAAAGCCAAGATCAAGTTCACATTATCATTAGATAGACACACAACACTTCATTCATTGAGAATAAATAAAGTCATTACATGCTAGTAATTGGGAATGAAGAATGAATAAGTCTATGAGAAAGAAAAAAAATAAGATTATTACGTAGGACTTATAACATCCTATTACATCATCTAGAAGAATAAAGCTATCTAACTAAAATTAATAAGATAAGAAGTGGAGATATACCTACTATCCTCCATGCTCATTATTTATCGACTTTTGGTACTTTAAAGTGCATCATATGTTGTTGGTACCTAGAAAATACGAGAAACAAAAACATCAACAAAGTCAGTATGTGGAATTAAAAACTATACTATGATGGAATATAAAAATACTTGGAAATGAAGAAAGAGAAAGAAAACGTTATTTCGAGGTGGAAAATCGGGAAAATCCCAAGTTATTAATCACATTTAAAATGAATATGCAATACTATGGTGGACTTAGCACATAATCACATAAATGGTGGGCCCTTCCCCGTGTACCTTGTACTCTAGGGATCTCCCCATATACCATGTACTCTAGGGAGGTGCTAGTCAACATTAATACTTTCCCTCTCTAATAGGGAGATTAATGAACACCACTAGTAACTACATTTCATTTATCATCATTTATGTTCTTTAATGTTCAAGGTGGAAATGGTCAATATACATACATCTACATCCAACAATGTATTTCAAATACAAGCAAGCAAGTACATATATTTAACATTCAGCAAAATTAGTCATATAATTATATCCACATACCATTAATTTCATATCTGACTTGCACGAGTCCTAGATTATGAGAAAGAGAGTAGATCACCCTGAAATATAAACAAAAACCCAAAATCACCATGGGTTCTCATCATTCCACATTAGGGTTTCTTATTAGGGTTTAGGTCATTAAGGGTACCTCCTTAAAATTCAAGAATTAGAGTTAGATCTAGGGTTTTCCTTAAGTAGTTCATGTCTTAAACTGGGCTAAGATAAAAGGGAGCATAAATCCAGGTTTTGGGGTCAGGATACAGATGAAGGTACTTAAGGAAGTTGGCCTTTGCTTAATCACCCTTAGTGAAGGTGAGAGAAAGAGAGTCACTTAGGTGATATAGGTTTGAACCTCATTATTTTAGATCAAACATTTAGGACATCAAGTTAAAAGAATTAGGGTCAGATTAGTTCTTCAAAGTTTTACAATAGGTTTGGTCATTTGTTCCCAACTTTACTTATCACAATTTTAATTAAGAAAAGGATCATATCACCATGTTAAAGAAATATGTCACTCTAGGATTTAGCACAGGTTTATGTGATAATTTTTATAGATTCTTCTCATTTTTATGAGAACAGGGCTATTTTATGGGGATTTATTGGCCATCGAAGCTATTTTTAATCATTTATGCAAGTTCTGACCAATTAGGTAATTTCTAAAGAAATAAATGAAACATAAAAAAGGGGTGGTTGGCTTCGCAGATCAGGGGAGGTATCCAGATTCAGATCTGCGGATCCTCTCCTTAACCTGTGAGCCATCCTCGTCAAACCAGTCAAAGTTAGGAGGCACGGGATAGAAATACCCATTGCGGGTAAATGTGCTGCGTGACAGCACATGGTTAGAGAGGGAAATTCAACCCTTCGATTGTGCGCTCGTGCCATGGCAGCAGAGAATGAACATTGTACGCAATGTGGAGGTAGCTCAGGCTAGCTAGGGGGTGCCTGGGAGTGTGAGAATGGGTGGATCCTCTTCATGAGGTTCCCCCGAGTTCAGTGAGCTCAACAGCTCAATCAGAGGTGGACTACAGGTTGAAATCGATCGCTAACAGGTGCAATAATTGGAAAATGAGATCTGGAGCCTTACCTTCCCTAGGGCTGGAATGAGGGTGTTTGAAGGTCTGCAGTGGTCTTCTGGTGCATTTTCTATCCTCCCGCAGCTCTGAGATGGCTCCAACCTCACTGAGGGTGAAGCTTTTGAGCTCGGTTGCGGCGGCTTGTCGACCCAAGGTTCAGGACCTTTGCGACTCCAATCGAGGGTGGTGGTCGACTCATTCAAGTCTCCTGATGGTGCTGCGACATCCGATTGAGTGGAGAGAGTCATTGGAGTGACGAGAAGATCGGGTCAGGCTAGGGTGATGGGAGCTTGAGGTTAGGGAGGAAGGGGCGTGCTTCGTCCGAATTGAGGGTCGGGGATGATAAAAGGGAGGTCGACAAAGCTTTTTGAATTCCTAAATAGGCACATGGTGGTCGAGGGATTGGAGCCCTAAAATGGGTGTCGCCGCCATTGAGAGGTGCAAGAAAGAGGGAGTTGGTTCTCCCTAATCCATGGATGAGGGGGTGAGTATAGGGTCTTGGGTTCGGTTTGGGGAGGAGAAGCCTTCCTCCAAATATCTCACGGAGAGGGGATGAGATTCGGGCGCGAGAGTCCTTTGAAGGCATCTTTGTCTGTTTGGTGTCGATACCGGTTCACGTGGAAGGTTAGAGACGACCTAAGAGTCGTTGGATCTCGTACGATCCGCGATCAATAGATCGAACGGCAGGGATTGCCCCCCTTTAAGTGATCCACGCCCAATTAGCTAAAAAGGGTCGTGTGACACTTATTTAGTCAAATGGAATTGGAACCTTTGGTCCTAGGGATTAATAGATGACATTATACACCTTACCTTAAAAAATTAATAGCTCTTAATTGGTAAATCCAAATGTAATGAATTTTTAGGAGTATCTTAATGATATCATTATGTAGCTAAGGTACAAAATTGGAGTCAAAATTCGATTGTTGGCCGATTCCATTGACCACATGTCATATTGCTTGTATTTTTTACTTTGTCATACTATGAATGGTATTAAATGAAATTGATAACACAATTCATCAATTTTAGTGAGGGGGATGATTGAGGACATAATTGGAATAATCAAAATTTTAGGAGAGAGAAAATAAATAATATATATAGAAAAACTCACTCTGTCACATTCTCCCCTCGTTTTAAGAATTTTGTCCCCAAAATTCAAGAAGCCTGAAAAAGATGTGGATACTTCTTCTCGACCTCGGTCTTTAGTTCCCAGGTGGCATCAGTTTCATCATGGTGGCTCTGGAGAACTTTCACCATATCTATATGTCGATTACTGCGAAGCTTCTTTGAGTTGAAGTCAAGAATTCTGACTAGGGACTCAGCATATGACAGATCATCCTTCAACTCGAGAGGCTCATGATTTAGAATATGACTGGGGTCCTTGACATAGGGCTTCAGATTAGATACGTGAAACACATTATGCATGGCACTATATTGAGGTATCAAAGCGAGATGATAGGCACATTGACCAACCCTTTCAAGAATCTCAAACGATCCCACATAACGAGGACTGAGCTTTCCTTTATTCTTGGCCAAAGCTCGAATAGGTCGGATCTTCAGAAAGACATGATCACCTTCCTTGAAGTGATGTTCCTTCCTATGAGCATATGCATAAGATTTCTGCCTATCCTGTGCTCACTTCATCCTCTACCTGATCAGTGCAACCTTATCAGTATATATCTACATCTCCTCAGATTTCATCAAGGTATGCTCCCCGATGTCATCCCAGTGTAGTGGAGACTTGCAGGGACACACATATAAAGCTTCATAGGGAGGCATCCCAATACTCGCTTGATAGTTATTATTATATGTGAACTCAGCTAAAGGCAGGTAATGGTCCCAAGAGCCTTCCCAATCAAGTACACAAGCTCGCAAAAGGTCCTCGAGAATCTGTATTGTACGCTCTGACTGCCCGTATGTCTGTGGATGGTAGGTTGTACTGAAGTTCAGTTTGGTGCCCAATTCCTCTTGAACTTGTTTCCACGGCTTTGAGGTGAACTTCGGGTCCCTGTCTGAGACAATAGACGTTGGAACTCCATGCAGACGTATTGGCCAACTTAGAAACTTTTGCAGTAGTCTTCACAGGGAGAAAATGGGCTGACTTGGTGAGACGGTCCACTATGACCCATGCAGTGTCATATCCTTTCCTGATCCTGGGTAATCCCACCACAAAGTCCATGGTGATGTGTTCCCATTTCCATTTCGGAATCTCAAGGGGTTGTAGTAGACCGCCTGGTCTCTGATGCTCAACCTTGATTCTTTGGCATGTCAGACACCTGGACATGAAATCGGCAATATCACACTTCATGCCCCTCCACCAGAACTAACGTTGTAGGTCGTTGTACATCTTCGTCGTGCCTGGATGAACTGTGTACTTAGATCCATGTGCCTCACTAAGAATTGTTGTCTTTATAGTTGACTGCTCAGGAACCAACATACGGTTTTTGTATCGAAGAGCACCATCAATACCCACAGACAGATGTGTTTGAGGCTTCGACATGAGAGAGGAGAGCTCAGCAAGATCAAGACTAACCTTTTGTGCCTCAAGAAGTTAGAAATGCAAATTGGACGTGATGGAGATGTTATTAACATGCACACGATCAGATAGAAACTGCGGCTTCCAACCCACTAGATCCTCCATATTCTTCCATTTAGGAACACAAAGAGATGCACACATTGCCCTTTTCCTACTAAGGGCATCAACGACTACATTTTCCTTACTTGGATGATAGGAAATAATGAAATCGTAGTCCTTTAGATATTCAATCCATCGACGTTGACACAAATTCAAGTCCTTCTGAGTCAGGATGTACTTCAGGCTTTTGTGGTTAGTGAAGATGTCGAATGTTGCCTCGTACAGGTAGTGCCTCCTGATTTTGAGAGCATGAATGATTGCAGCTAATTCTGAATAATGTGTGGGATAATTAAGTTCATTTGGTTTTAGATGTCTAGATGCAAAGGCCGCTACCTTTCCATTCTGTTGCAGGACGCATCCTAACCCATTCCTCAAAGTATCAGTGAATAGCATAGACCCTTCATTGCTAGAGAGTAGAATAAGAACAGGAGCCGACGTCAACTTCTGCTTTAACTGCTAGAAACTGGACTCACAAGCAGCTGAGCAGATGAAGTGCTCATCTTTCCGAGTAAAGCTTAGTCAGAGGAAGTGCCACTTTGGAGAAATTTGGAATAAAACGACGATAATATCTAGCTAGACCTAAGAAACTCTAAATTTTAGAAGGATTGCGAGGAGGTTGTCAATCAAGTACAGCAGAGACTTTGGCGGGATCAATAGATATATTACCTCCAGAAATGACATGTCCAAGAAACATGACTTTGTCAATCCAGAATTCACATTTTGAAAGCTTGCCATAAAATTTTTGGGTTTGAAGAATGTTAAGAATTGCTCGCAAGTGTTCCTGGTGTTTTTTTATAGAATCAGAATAGATCAAAATATCATCAATGAAGACGATCACTAACTCATCAAGGTAAGGTTGGAAAACTTTGTTCATTAGGTTCATAAATATGCCCGGTGCATTGGTCAACCCCAATGGCATCACTAGAAATTTGTAATGCCCATAATGAGTTTGAAAAGAAGTTTTAGAAATATCAGAATCCTTGATTTTAAGTTAACGGTAGCCAGAATGAAGATCAATCTTTGAGAAAACTTTAGCAATACAAAGCTGATCAAAGAGGTCATCAATACGAGGGAGAGGATACTTGTTTTTAATAGTAGCTTGGTTCAACATGCGGTAGTCAATACACATATGCATAGAACTGTCTTTCTTTTTAGCAAAAACAGCAAGAGCACCCCAGGGGGAAACACTAGGACGAATGAAACCTTTGTCGAGAAGTTCTTGCAATTGTTTCTTCAACTCCATAAGCTCAGCAGGAGCAATCCTATACGGTGCCCTAGAAATCGAAGTGGTTCCAGGAAGAAAATCTATGGAGAACTCAATGTCTCTATTTGGAGGCAGCCCAGGAATCTCCTCTGGAAAAATGTCAGGGAAGTCACGTACCACCTCCAGACTTTCTATAGGCCCACTATTAGGACTGGTCTCTAGGACTAATGCGAGGAAGACTTTACATCCTTGGGAAATGAGCTTTTTAGCTTTAAGAGAGGAGATTATAATATTATTACAAAAACTGCTTCCCCTAGGGATTTTCACAGGCCAAGAATGAGGTTGAGAGAGGACTATCAACTTGTTTCTACAATCAATGTGAGAATGGTATGTGTATAGCAAGTCCATACCAAGTATAACATCAAAGTCTTCCATATTTAAGAGAATGAATTCAAAGGGCATATCATGATTTTTGAATTTAAGAGAGAGGACATCAGTTTTCTATAGGGTTGTGAGTATTTTGCCACTAGGAGTAGATACATCCAGAATATATCCCAATTCCCTTATATGCAGATGTAATATAGATGCTAGAGTTCAGAAAATAAACGTATTTGTAGATCCAGAGTCGAATAAAGCTTTAACATGATGACCATTTAATAATACAGTGCCTACACATGATAATTGAGTTATGAATAATTTGCAGGCTTGAACAAGATATTAAATTATAAAATAACTTAGGTTACCCTCACAGAGTTGGTTAGGATTTCCCTTGGCCTCTTCTGCATTCACTGCAAATACCCTTCCATTACGGTGTCCCTGAGGTTGTGGAGCACCTGCTGCAGGATTGCCAAAGATGGAGGGAGTGGGGCACTTGGTGACAAAATGACCCTCCTTGCAGTTATAGCAGGCTAGGTTGGTATGGCAGCATACCCCATCATGGCGTCACCCACAAGTCTTACACTTTGGGTGAACTATCTTTTGTTGATTTCGGTTGTGCTTCTGTCATCCTTTTCCTGAACCTCCTCCTTTCCCTTATCCATTGTTGTTATGGCCTGGGTTGAACTTCCTAGACTTATCCTCCTGAGTAGTGGTTAACCCTAAGTACCCCATGTTGGAAGGTTTCTGCATTCTCTGCTCTCTCTTCTACTTGAGGGCCGTGTCTAGGGCTTCATCTATGCTTCTAGGTCGAGAGGCTATGACTAGGATTTTCAGGTGGGCGGAAAGGTAGTCAATGTAATGCTCGGTAAGGTGCTCTTTAGTCCTGATGGGTGCATAATGCTCCAGAAGCCTAAACTTCCGGGTGTAGTCAGCCACTGAAAGACTACCCTGCCTTAACTCCATGTACATCTTCTCCTTCCTCTTCCTCTCAGCTATGGGTATAAAGTGATCAATGAAGAGGGTTTTGAAGGCTTCCCACCCCATGTTATCTATTTCCTCTCCCCTATTCCCGCCATAGTTCTCCCACCAGATTTTCACCCCTCCCTTAAGAAGATGGGTGGAGAACTTGACCTTGTTCTCATCGGATACTTCTAGGATACGAAAACCATTCTCCACAGATAGGATCCAGGCCTCAGCCTTGTCCATGACCTCAGGCTGATCTTCCCCCTTAAAGGTATCAGGGTTGAGCTTAATGAAGTCTATTACTGTCACCTCCTTTTTCCTAGAGGAGCTAAGTTCAGGGGTTCCTTTTTGATGAGGGTTTCCATAAAGTCTAGAAGGATTTTCTTCTATTCCTCCCACCTTTCCTTGGTCGCGGCATCGGGATCAGGTACTTTAGCTGTTTCAGGCTCTTTTCTCTTCTTAGAGGATGATTCCTCTGAGGCCTTTGAGTTGCGAGTCTTAGGAGGCATCCTGAAATTAGGTGGACATATTAGATTAATCACTCAGCAATTATTTTCATTATTATTATTATTATTATTATCACATAGTATTTCATTATTCTCCTTTATTAATTATTAATGTTCTTATGATACAATTTGTGGAGGATACCCTAAAATCCTTATCATTCGGTCCTTAAGACTTTCTAAATAGAGAGACTCTTTCCTAACCTTATATCATAAAGGTAAGGGGAAAAATTTCAAAAATTGAGATAAGAGGGAAATATTCCTATAGAAAGGATGAGAGGGGATTTCTATAGATGAGAAGAATCCTAATTTAAGGTATGCCCAAGAAGTAAGGGACATTTAGGATATTGGCCAGGTGGACTTACACTGCCTTATAGGTAGCCTCGTGATTGCCAAGCAAAGTGGCTTAGAGACTTTAGCCAAACCTTAGGCAGATGCTATCCTAGTCACCTCAACCTTTCACATCCCTAACTTAAGGACTACCCTAGACTCATAATAGGGTGAATGAAGGTTATGTGACTATGATGTGTGAACCTTGGCTCTGATACCAACTATGATGACCCCAATTTCTATATACTTTCCATAGTGACATCCACAGATATGTGTGCACTCATATCTATAAATGTCAGAAGGGAAAATATAAGAAATTAACATAGTCAACTAAAATCAGAGGAAATCCAAGATCAAGTTCACATCATCATTAGATAGGCACACAACACTTCATTCATTGAGAATAAATAAAGTCATTACATGCTAGTAATTGGGAATGAAGAATGAATAAGTCTATGAGAAAGAAAGAAAAAATATGATTATTACAAAGGAACTATAACATCCTATTACATCATCTAGAAGAATAAAGCTATCTAACTAAAATGAATAAGATAAGAAGTGGAGATCTATCTACTATCCTCCATACTCATTATTTATCGGCTTCTAGTACTTTGAAGTGCATCATATGTTGTTGGTACCTAGAAAATATGAGAAACAAAAACATCAACAAAGTTGGTACGTGGAATTAAAAGCTATACTATGATGGCATATAAAAATACTTGGAAATGAAGAAAGAGAAAGAAAACATTATTTCGAGGTGGAAAATCAGGCAAATCCCAAGTTATTAATCACATTTAAAATGAATATGCATTATTATGGTGGACTTAACACATAATCACATAAATGGTGGGCCCTTCCCCGTGTACCTTGTACTCTAGGGATCTCCCTATATACCATGTACTCTATGGAGGTGCTAGTCAACATTAATAATTTCCCTCTCTAATAGGGAGATTAATGAACACCAGTAGTAACTACATTTCATTTATCATCATTTATGTTCTTTAATGTTCAAGGCGGAAATGGTCAATATACATACATCTACATCCAACAATGTATTTCAAATACAAGCAAGAAAGTACATATATTTAACATCTAGCAAAATTAGTCATAATTATATCCACGTACCTTTAATTTCATATCTGACTTCCACGAGTCCTAGATTATTAGAAAGAGAGTAGATCACCCTGAAATATAAACAAAACCCCAAAATCACCATGGGTTCTCATCATTCCACATTAGGGTTTCTTATTAGGGTTTAGGTCATTAAGGGTACCTCCTTAAAATTCAAGAATTAGAGTTAGATCTAGGGTTTTCCTTAAGTAGTTCATGTCTTAAACTGAGCTAAGATAAAAGGGAGCATAAATCCAGGTTTTGGGGTCAGGATACGGATGAAGGTACTTAAGGAAGTTGGTATTTGCTTAATCACCATTAGTGAAGGTGAGAGAAAGAGAGTCACTTAGTTGATATAGGTTTGAACCTCATTATTTTAGATCAAACATTTAGGACATCAAGTTAAAAGAATCAGGGTCAGATTATTGCTTCAAAGTTTTACAACATGTATGGTCATTTGTTACCAACTTTACTTTTCACAATTTTAATTAAGAAAATGATCATATCACCATGTTAAAGAAATATGTCACTCTAGGGTTTAGCACAGGTTCAGTTGATAATTTTTATAGATTCTTCTCATTTTTCTAAGAACATGGCTATTTTATGGGGATTTATTGGCCATCGGAGCTATTTTTAATCATTTATGCAAGTTCTGACCAATCAGGTAATTTCTAAAGAAATAAATGAAAAATTAAAAAAAGGGGGTTGTCGGCTTCACAGATCAGGGGAGGGATCTGGCTCCGTGGATCCTCTCCTTAACCCATAAGCCATCCTCGTCAAACCGGTCACGGTTAGGAGGTGCAGGACAGAAATACCCATTGCGAGTAAATGTGTTGCGTGACAGCACATGGTCAGAGAGGGAAATTTACCCCTTCGATTGTTCGCTCGCACCATGGCAGCGGAGAACGAACGATGTAGGCCATGTGGAGGTAGCTCAGGCTAGCTAGGGGGTGCATGAGAGTGTGAGAATGGGTGGATCCTCTTCGTGAGGTTCCCCCGAGTTTAGTGAGCTCAACAGCTCGGTCGGAAGTGGACTACAAGTCGAAATCGATCGCTAACAGGTGCAACGAACGGAAAATGAGATCTGGAGCCTTACTTTTCCTCAGGCTATATTGAGGGTGTTTGAAGGTTCGCGGTGGTCTTCTGGTGCATTTGCTATCCTCCTGCAGCTCTGAGATGGCTCCAACCTCACCCGCGGTGAAGCTTTCGAGTTCGGTTGCGGCGGCTTGTCGACCCAAGGTTCAAGACCTTCGCAGCTCCAATCGAGGGTGGTGGTCGACTCGTTGAAGTCCCCCGATGGTGCTACTATGTTCGATTGAGTGGAGAGAGTCATTGGAGTGAGGAGAAGATTGGGTCAGGCGAGGGTGATGGGAGCTTGAGGTCGGGGAGGAAGGGGCGTGCTTCGTCCAAATTGAGGGTTGGGGATGATAAAAGGGAGGTCGGCGAAGCTCTTTGAGTTCTTAAATAGGCACAGGGTGGTCGAGGGATTGGATCCCTAAAATGGGCGCCACCGCCAGTGGGAGCAGTGAGAAAGAGGGAGTTGGTTCTCCCTGGTCTGTGGATGAGGGGGGATGAGTAGAGGGTTGTTGGGTTTAGTTTGGGGAGGAGAAGCCTTCCTCCAAATATCTCGCGGAGAGGGGACGAGATTTGGGCACGAGAGTCATTTGAAGGCATCTCTGTCTGTTTGGAGTCGAGACCAGGTCGCGTGGAAGGTTAGAGACGACCTAAGAGTCA
Organism: Alisma plantago-aquatica; assembly: GCA_963693085.1. Classification (NCBI taxonomy): domain Eukaryota; kingdom Viridiplantae; phylum Streptophyta; class Magnoliopsida; order Alismatales; family Alismataceae; genus Alisma; species Alisma plantago-aquatica. The sequence goes on along the minus strand of OY856411.1, from coordinate 1,058,110,852 downwards.
TTGGATCTCGCGCGATCTGCGATTGACAGATCGAACGGTAGGGATTGCCCCCCCCCCCTTAAGTGATTCATGCCCAATTAGCCAAAAAGGGTTGCGTGACACTTATTTAGTCAAATGGAATAGGAAACTTTGGTCCTAGGGATTAATAGATGATAATATACACCTTACCTTCAAAAGTTAATAGCTCTTAATAGGTAAATCCAAATGTAATGAAATTTTAGGAGTATCTTAATGATGTCATTATGTAGCTAAGGTACAAAATTAGAGTCAAAATTTGATTATTAGCCATATCCATTGACCACATGTCATATTGCTTGTATTTTTGACTTTATGTGATACTATAAATGGTATTAAATGAAATTAATAATCTGATTAATCAGTTTTAGTGAGGGAGATGATTGAGGACATAATTGGAATAATCAAAATTGTAGGAGAGAGAAAATAAATAATATATATAGAAAAACTCACTATGTCACAACCTCCAGTCGGGAAACTGTTTCCTCCCCACAGCGCAGGCCTCATCCTGTAGGGATTCTACAGTGTCCATGGCATGTAATTTCTAGTGATGTTTAGTTAATATAACAGGTATCACCATACTAGCTAATGATTACCCTCTTTTGACAATTAAGCATCTCACAATTAAATAATAAATCACTTAATAATTTTCATATATCTCACAAACCATACTCCAACTCTTAAAACATGAAATAGGGCAACCTATCTTTCCAGTGCCTTAATTTACACATTCATCACTTGTCGAATCATGACAATTCACATGACAACATTCAAAGTGGTAATACGTCACTAATAATATGATTAATGAAGTATTTCAACTACTGATATTCACCACATACGCTTATTTAAACCATCACAAATATCATAGAGCAAAAATTCAAACACTGGAAACTGTTATTTGAATTTGTATGCTTTAAATTAGGGTTAAAAGATTATTATCTACTCACAGACTTCACCCAAGATCACTGATCTTAGCTCACATGAGTCAGGATCAAGCTTTAAACCTCAAGATCTCATTCAAAACAACATTTTAATGTATTTCCTGGTCCTAAAGAGGGTCTGTTGTAGGTAGAAGATAAAGATTGGAGGTTAATTCAAACCTCAAAATTGTTGGATTAGGGATCTCAAGTAAGGGAAAATGAAGAGAAGGAAGAATCAAGGGTTAAACCTACTTACCAAGTCGAATCTATAGCAACCATTTTGGATTTCTATTGTTCTTCACATTATTTCCCAAATATTACCTCTGAAATTGCCTTCCAGGTCGCTCTCTTGTTGATCAAGGAGTCTGAGATGATAGAGGATCCAATCTCAGTTCCAACGCACTTTGTTTCATTGAAAATAGATAAGTATAGCTTGAGATATGATCGTTTTACGATTGGCTGTCTTGGGCGGCGTTGGTTGTGGCCGCGGTGTAGACGCATCGTCGGTGGCGGTGTCAACGCAGTGTCGATCGCGGTGTCGGTCGTGGTACTCAGTACATGTTTACTCAAAAGGGCATAACTCTCTCATTGTAACTCTGATTTGGTTCATGCTTTTTATTTGGATTCATAATTAAATTATCTACAATATTACAATATTATTTTGATAATATTATCAAATAAAAAATTATTTATTAATTATTTCCTCCAATATCTTTAACTTTCTTCTTGCATACATGTATGGGTTAATGTTATATTAACTCTAACTTGGATCTTTATAGTAGGCTTAAGTCATGATTATTAGTTTCCCAAATAAGTATTTAAGGTTACCAAAGTTAATATAAAGCACAATATAAAATATTACTAACAAAAATATGACAAGCATTAAGGTTCTCTTAAATCTCTAGGATTACCAGCAAAGCTAGGAACGGGTTGTAATAATTTTCCTCCTCTAATAAAAATTTCGTCTTGAAATTTATAAAAGAAGAAAGGATACTTATTAAACATCTCCGTCTCCACTTCCCAGGTAGCTTCTTCTACACCATGATTCCTCCAAAGAATCTTTACTAGGGATATCTCTCTCTTTTTAAGCTTTCGAATTCTACTGTCTAGAATTTGAATTGGTCCTTCAATATAAGAGATATCCTCTCTCAACTGTATAGAATTTGGGTCTACAATCTTCTCTATACCAAGATGACACTTCTTCAACATCGATACATGAAACACATTATGTAAATTGGCTAACTCCAATGGCAACTCCAATTTATATGCAACTGATCCAATTCTTTGAATGATTGGATAGGGACCCATGTATCTAGGAGTTAGTTTGCCTCGCTTTCCAAACCTTAGTACACATTTCCATGGTGAAACTTTCAAATAAACCTCATCCCCAATCACAAATTGAAGTGGTCTATGTCATTTGTCTGCATAGTTTTTCTACCTATCCAGAGTTGCCTTCAATTGTTGTCTGGTCACATATATCTTTTCTATAGTTTCTTCCACCAACTCTGAGCCTAAAATTTGCCTTTCTCCAACTTCATACCAACAAATTAGATATCTACATTTTCTCCCATACAAATCTTCATAAGGGGCCATGCCTAAGCTAGAATGGTGATTGTTGTTATAGGCAAACTCCATTAGACTGAGATGATCATCCCAACTACCATTGAACTGCAAAACACATGCTCTCAGCATATCCTCCAGGGTCTGAATTATCCTCCCTGACTGTCCATATGTCTGAGGATGAAAGGTTGTGATAAATTTCAACTTTGTTCCCAAAGAACGTTGCAGCTGATTCCAAATCCTAGATGTAAATTTAGGATCTCTATCAGATATTATAGAAATAGGTATTCCATGTAATCTGACTACCTCATCTATATAGACTTTGGCTAACTTTAGTATATCCCATGTTGTCTTAATTGATACAAAGTGAGAAGACTTTGTTATCCTAACTACTATTACCCATACAGAGTTAAAACCACATGGTGTACTAGGTAATCCAATCACAAAATCCATGGTGATATGCTCCCACTTCCATTCAGGGATAGGAAGTGATTGTAGAGTACCTGCCGACTTTTGATGTTCAGCCTTGACTTGTTGACATACATCACACTTAGCCACATATTCAGCCACATCCTTCTTCATACCTGACCACCAATACAACTCCTTCAGGTTTCTATATATCTTTGTGTTACCTAGATGCATTTCATACATAGAATAATGAGCTTCATCAAGAATCTGCTTCTTTAACTCTGTGTCATCTGGCACACATAATTTGTCATGTAGATATAACAACCCATCATTTGAAAATCTGAACTTTGATCTCTTTCCTTTTGTCATATCATGAATGATTTGTTGCAATTCTCTATCACTATGCTGAAGCTCTTGAATCTGATCAAAAAATGTAGGTCTAACATGCATTTGTGCAATCAGTCCACCTTGATCAGACACATTCAGATCCAAATTCATCTCTCTCATCTTAACTAACATGTCTCTTTTTACGCATGCCATTAAAAACATTTCCTCAGACGATGTTGACTTTCTACTCAGAGCATCTGCTACTACATTGGCCTTTCCAGGATGATAATCAATAGTGACATCATAATCCTTTATAAGCTCCAACCATCTACGTTGTCTCAGATTGAGATCCCTCTGTGTGAAAATATACTTCGGACTCTTATGATCAGTAAAGACCTGACACAATTCACCATATAGATAATGACGCCATATCTTCATAGCAAGCACTACTACTACCAACTCAAGATCATGTGTGGGATAGTTCTCTTCATTCTTCTTAAGTTGTCTAGAAGCATAGGCCATCGCTTTCCCTTCTTGCATAAGAACACATCCCAAGCCTCTCCTAGACGCATCACAGAAAACAACATAGCCCTTATCTGCCTCTGGTAATATCAAGATTGGTGTTGTAGTTAACTTCTTCTTTAAATTTTGGAAAAAAATTCACATGAATCAGACCAAATAAAAGGTACATCCTTCCTTATTGAGTGTGTAAGAGACGTTGTTATTGCACTGAAGTTCCTTATAAATCTCCTGTAATATGCTACTAACCCTAGGAAACTTCTGATCTCAGTAGGGTTCATAGGTTGCTCCCACTGAAGAACAGATTCTACCTTGTTAGGGTCAACACTAACCCCTTCTCCTGATATGACATATCCAAGAAAAGATACTTCAGCCAACCAAAACTCACATTTGTTGAACTTAGCATAAAGTTGATGTTGCCTTAACAACTACAGGGTTATCCTTAGATGTTTCTCATGTTGTTCTGCATCTTTAGAATATAAAAGGATGTTGTCTATAAACACTACTATGAAAAAATCTAAATATGGTCTGAAAACCCTGTTCATCGTGTCCATAAAGGTTGTAGAGGCATTTGTTAATCCAAAAGACATAACTACAAACTCATAGTGCCCATACCTCATTCTGAATGTTGACTTAGATACATTAGATGCCTTTATCCTTAGCTGATGATAACCTGATCTGAGATCTATCTTTGAAAAGATTGTTGCCTCACAAAGTTGATCAAATAGGTCTTCAATCCTAGGCAAAGGATATTTGTTCTTAATTGTTATCTTATTCAATTGTATGTAGTCTATACATAACCGCATGGTTCCATCCTTCTTTTTCACGAATAGTATTGGAGCTCTCCAAGGTGATGTACTGGGTTGAATAAATCTTTTATTCAACAACTCCTGTAACTGGGTTTTCAATTCTTTTAATTCCCCAGGTGCCATTCTATAGGAAGGTGATGCTACTGGATGGCTACCAGGTAAAGTTGTATCTCAAAGTCAATATCTCTTTTAGGTAGTAAATTTTGTAACTCATTAGGGAAGACATCGAAAAACTCACATACTACTGGAATATCTACTAGATTGACTGCTCTTTTCTCTGCCCTAGCATCCACCACATGTGCTAAAAAGGCCTCACACCCCTTTCTCATCATCTTATCAGCTACAGCACCTGATTCTATACATGTGGGCAAGACTTTTCTATCTCCAATAAAGACACATGAAAAACCACATTGTTGAAAGATATATTCTTTCTTCCAACAATCTAACTGGACATGGTATGTCTCAAGGCAGTCCATACCCAAAATGATTTGAAAAGAATTAATATCTAAGAGTATGAGATTAACTGTTATTCTATATCCACTAAAACTTAATAGACGTCCAGTACATACTTCTGTCAAAACTGAGGATTCACCTAGTGGAACTTTTAACAACTCATAAGATAAATCCTGGGTTAGAAGATTTAGTCCACTAACTATCGATCTTTGAATGAAAGAATGTGTTGAACCAGGATCTATCAATAGTGTAACAGAAATGTTGTTAAAGACAAGCATTTCACCTGTCACAACTTTGGGTGAAAACTACACCTTCAGATGGTGTCATTGAGAAGAAGCGTCCAGTATCTCTCCCTCTGTCACATTGTCTTTGTTGTTCACTATTGGTACTAGGTGCACCCCTTCTAGAACCTGAAGCAACTGAAGAACTTGCCCTTCTAACTGGAGCCTGCCTCTGTGGAGTCTGAAACTGTAATTGTGAACCTTGTTCTGAAACATATAGAAGCTTTGGGTAGTCCCTTTTTATATGTCTCATCTATCTACAATGAAAACATATTGGAGTGTTAGTTCCCCAACACTGACCAGAATGTGCCCTACCACAATTGTCACATATGGATGCATCATGTCTTTGCGGTCATGTCACTGACACTGAAGATCCTAAAGACCTAGTTGGAGGTGTCCATGTAGACTGAGTATTCCATCTACTGGAATTGGGTCTTCCTCCACTTGGTGAAAACCTAGATCCTTATCTCCCAAAATAACCAAGTCCTCATCCTATCTTAGAAAAGAAACCACCACCTCCTCTATATCTACCACTACTTTGTCCCCCTCTATTAAAGCCTCCAGATCTTTTCTTACTCTCAGACTGTTTATCAGTATTAACTGACTCTTCTACACGTCTCACTACTTACACCAATTCCCCAAAGTTTTCTATGTCTCTTCGACCAATGGCTGACACAGTATGTCTAATCTCTAATCTTAGTCCTTGTTGAAATCTTCTGCACTTTTCTACATCATCTGGCATAAGTTGCGGATAGAAATTTGCCAACCTTGTGAAATGTGCCTCGTATTCACCAATTTTCATACTTCCTTGTCTGATATTCTCCAACTGTTTAATCTTATCACTTAAGAAGGTAAAAGGAAAATACTTAAGGTGAAACTCATCCACAAAGTCCTTCCAAGTCATCTCTGCATTTCTCCTTTTATATTCCACTCCCCGCCACCATAGCTCAGCATCTCCCTTGAGTAAATATACTACATGATTGATTTACTTATCTTCTGATAACTCCATTAGGAGAAAGACCTTTTTCAGTTGTTGAAGCCACATCTCCACCACAGCTGCATTTGTTGTTGCAGAAAATTCAGTTCCACCAAGCTTCTTCACTAACTTAGAAGTCATTCCTTAGGTCAACATATCATAAGAATCATATCATTCAATAATCCAATCATGATTCAAGGGTTCATTAGGGTTACAATTAGATCCTTACTACAAGATGAAGACTTCTTGTCCATCTTGTATTTTTTCTTTGTCTCTAGAAAAATATGATACATCCTTGTTGCCTCATTATCCTATCCACCTTAAGCCATTGCTAGAGGGTCAGGGCCATAATGGCTCTCAGCTTGTTCCTCACCATGTCTGCGTCCTCTTCCTTCCATCTACATATCCATAACAGAACACATTTGTTAGAAAATTGCAGTTCAAAGAGGAAAACATCCTAATCCTATCGGTCTCTTATCACCCCTGTCCCAAACCTAAACTCATTTTAGGTTCAACCTATGCTCTGATACCAAGCTGTTACACTCACATCCCATGATTACCACTAATCATGAGATTAGGGCATAAATTTGATGAAAAAATCCACCATATTTTTTCTCTCTAAAAATATTGTAATATCACTAACTGAACGATAAGTCTCAATTAAACATAACAACAAGATACAACAGAACTTATATATTACATAGGAGCAAGAGTTTCACATATGATATACATCATGTACATTATATTTCAAACTTCTCTCTTTTCTCACTCTTTCAATCCCAGGATCCAAAGGAAGGATAAGAATACCTCTAACTATTCTATGTACTCTTCTTTCAAGACCTATGTGCTACTCTTGATAAAAGTTGGCTTCCCTCTCCTCAGGAAGATCTAATCCTTTACCTAAAAATTTGTTCAGTAGGTTGGTGAGCTACTGGCTCAGTGAGTAGAGAATCAATAGGTAACCAAGGTATTTATGATGTTTAAAAATAATAGGTCTTAAATGCAATCATATAAGCATGGTAGTTAAAAAAAACTATAATTCACTCAGCATGGCAGTAGTACAGATATTGAATACAATAAATGGATAACCTAACTATTTACATTATTTTAAATCCATTTATTATGCCTCTAGACCCACAAGAGGTGTACCACAACATGTGGAAGTATCACAGCAAGCTACGATATCACAATACAAGACTTAGAAGCATGCCCGGGTTCCGAAGTCTTTAATCTCAATACCACGTCTGCAGCTGGCATCGGCATATCTACCTCTCAGCAGCTAATGGGAGTGGTCGGATATCTCAAACTCCAGCTCTCAACCTGGATACTCATGTGATGAGTCAAAGCCCTCAGGCTTAAAGTGCATCAGTGGACCTACCGACCACTGATCACTACAACTTGTAGCACAGGTACCACCGGCATCCCTGGTTGGTATTGGGTACCACACAACTATAAGGAGTTTTTCCTAGTGGTCAAAACTCCCGCACCCTACTGGTACGCTCCGGCTTACCTCGATCTGGACTACCTCCATTCAGGAAACCGTTTCCTCCCCACAACATAGGCCTCATCCTATGAGGATTCTACAATGTCCATGGCATCTAATGTCTAGTGATGCTTAGTTAATATAACAGGTATCATCATCATAGCTAATGATTACCCTATTATGACAATTAAGCATCTTGCATTTAAATAATAAATCACTTAATAATTTTCGTATATCTCACAAACCATACTCCAACTCTTAAAACATGAACTAGGGCAACCTATCTTTCTGGTGCCTTAATTTATACATTCATCACCTGTCAAATCATGACAATTCACATGACAACTTTCAACATGGTAATACATCACTAATAACATGATTAATAAAGCATTTCAACTATTGATATTCACAGCATACGTTTATTTAAACCATCAAAAATATAATAGAGCAAAAAATCAAACATCGGAAACTATTATTTAAATTTGTATGCTTTAAATCAGGATTAAAAGATGATTATCTACTCACAGACTTCACCCAAGATCATTGATCTTATCCTTTTCACCAACTAATCTCATATCTTATCTCACACGAGTCATGATCAAGCTTTAAACCTCAAGATCTCATTCAAAACAACCTTTTAATGAATTTCCCGGTCCTACTGAGGGTCTATTGTAGGTAGAAGATAAAGAATGTAGGTTAATCCAAGCCTTAAAATCGTTGGATTAGGAAACTCAAGTAAGGGAAAATAAAGAGAAGGAAGAATCAATGGTTAAACCTACTTACCAAGTCGAATCTATTGCAACCCGTTTGGATTTCCGCCGTTCTTCACATTCTTCCCCAACAATTACACCAGAAATTGCCTTATAGGTCGTCCTGTTGTTGAGAAAGGAGTCTAAGATGATATAGGATCAAATCATGGTTCCAATGCACTTCGTTTCGTTGAAAATGGATAAGTATAGCTCAAAATATGATAATTTTACGATTGGCTTTCCTGGGCAGCGGCGGTCGCGGCCGTGATGTCGACGCAGCGTCGGTCGCAGTCACGGTGTCGGTGGCGGTATTCAGTTAGACCTGTCAAACTAGGTCAAAATCCGCGGGCGCCCACAGGTCGACCCGTTTAAGTTGGGTTTGGGTGGCGAAATTTGCCACCTGCTAGAAATCACACAAACCCATACCCACCCATTTATTTAGTGGGTTTCACGGGTGATCCGCGGGAACCCACGGGTGCCCATTTAACTAAATAATATATTAATATAAATATATTATCTATATGACTCTTAAGACATGCAACACATGTACATTTATCAATCAACTAAATTGATGACGTGTAATGTATACAACATAAAGAGTTAAAGTCTAACTTTCTTTATTGATATCCTTTGTTAATTGTTTACACTAGTGGAAACAAATTCATTAACTTCTATATTATTTTTATGTTAATGAATATATAGTGTAATGCATGTTTTATATTCAATCATAACAATTATATTCTCTTTATGTTCACTTTATGTATTGGACAATCTTAAGAACATGAAACATTAAGAACTTTTAACATAAGATGACAAAATATAGTGTTGTTATGGTAATATGTTATGCTATTTGTAACATCTATATCATTTAGTTTTTTTATTGTACATTGCAGAAATGGTTGTTTTTCATTTTGTCTCTTACATTTTATTTCAAAACATCATAATATATATTACATTGTGTTTGACACAAAAAGTAGTGGAAGGTTGCCCTCATTTTGTTATGTTTACACTGAAATTATTAATGAATCATTCTACTCTTTGTCGTAGTGCAGAAACTAGCAATATCTTTCCACTGTGCACATATTATATGGGCACCCGCGGGCGACCCGCAACCCATTGGGTCGGTTTTGGGTGTGCGAATTCTCCACCCATTTAACATTGGGTCTTTTTGACCCGCACCCGCGAGACCCAAACCCGCAATGACCCAATCCAAACCCAACCTACCCACCTGTTTGACAGGTCTTTACTCAGTACATGTTTACTAAAAAGGCATAACTCTCTCATTTTAACTCCGATTTGGTTTATTCTTTTTTTATTGGATTCATAATTAAATTATCTACAATCTTACAATATTATTTTGATAATATTATTAAATAAAATTATTTATTAATTATTTCCTCTAATGTCATTAACTTTCTTCTTACATACATGTATAGGTTAATGCTATAGTAACTCTTACTCGGATGTTTATAGTAGGATTAAGTCATAATTATGAGTTGTACAAATAAGTATTTAAGGTTACCAAAGTTAATATAAAGCACAAGATAAAATATTACTGATAAAAACATAAAAAGTATTAAGATTATCTTTATCTCTAGGATTACCAGCAAAGCTAGAAACGGATTGTAACATATAAGGTCTTCAGTGATTATGTATATTTTGAGTCAATGCCCATTAACTTTAAATTAACCCAAAAACTTATCCTAGAGAAGAAAGGTACCATGTGGATAGGCACATTTGACGAGGTAGGGACCATACCATCTAGACTTGAGCTTTCTAGGAAAAAGCCTTAACCTGGAGTTATGCACTAGAACCTAGTCATTTTCTAATGTCCTTGCATTTGATGTGACTTCCATGCCATAGTTTAGTTCGGTCCTTATAAATTCTCACATTCTCATAAGCACTCATTCTAAGTTTGTCTAGTTCATTCATTTGGATAAGACATTTTTCTCCAGTTGTCGAAAGATCAAAATTCAAGCTTTTGATGGCCCAACTGGCGTTGTGTTCTAATTCTATCGGCAGGTGACATTATTTACCATAAATCATCCTAAACGGGGTAGTGCCTATGGGTATTTTGTAGGCATTTCTATATGCCCACAGTGTGTCATTGATTTTTAAGGAACAATCTTTTCTAGTGTGACCAATGATTTTTTCTAAGATGGACTTGATTTGCCTATTGGATACTTCAACTTGGCCACTAGTCTGAGGATGGTAAGGAGTGGTGACTTTATGGTAGACCCTGTATTTTTTCAATAAAGCCTCAAAGCTTTTTTCTTAAAAAATGGGATCCGCCGTCAAAAATGATAGTGCATGGGACTCCGAATCTAGAAAAGATAATGTCTTTAAAGAGTTTTGTAACGAGTTTGGAATCACAAGTTGTATTGAGTATAGTCTCAACCCACTTTGACACATAATTGACGGCAACTAATATGTATTCATACCCATAAGAATAAGGAAATAGGCCCATGTAGTCGATTCCCCAGACGTCAAAGATTTCTAATTTCATCCAAGAATTTAAGGGCATTTGGTCACATTTAGAGATGTTACCCGTCATTTTACATTGGTCACATGAGAGCACATATTCATAAGAATCTTTGAAGATGGTGGGCCAAAAGAACCCACACTGTAGAACTTTCCTAGCTATTTTTTTGGTAACTCATGTGCCCACCATAAGGGCTAGAATGACATTGTTCCAGAATGTCAGAGCTTTCTTCTTGGGAAACACAGTGACGAGATATACTGTCGGCACAAAGTTTAAACATACTAGGTTCATCCCAATAGTAGTTCTTAACATCATGTAAAACTTTAGCTTTAGAATGTCCCTTGTATTCAGGGTGCAGTACACCAGCAGCTAAATAATTTACAAAACCTACAAACCAAGGAAATTGGGAGTCTACATTGAGCAATTGATCATCAGGTAGGGATTCATTTATGGGGGTATCATTAGTTTGGCTATAGCTAAGTCGACTTAGGTGGTCAGCCACGACATTTTTAGAACCCTTTTATCTAAGATCTCTAGGTCAAACTCTTACAATAACAGAATCCACCTTATGAGTCTAGGTTTGGCATCCTTCTTAGTCATGAGGTAGGGAATGGCTGCATGATCAGTGTAAATAATGACTTTGGAGCCAACTATGAGCGAAATTTATCAAAAGCATAGACAATGGCTAGCATTTCTTTTTCGATGACAGTGTAATTTTGCTTAGCTTCATCTAAGGTCATGGATGCATAATATATGACATGATGTTTCTTATCAACATGTTGTCCTAGGATGGCACCTACGGCAAAGTTACTAGCATCACACATGATTTCAAAAGGTAGGGCCCAATCTGGTGCATGGATGATTGGAGTGGTCATGAGAGCATTTTTTAAACATAGAAAACTATCCATGCATGCTTTGTCAAAATTGAAGACCACCTCCTTTTGAAGAAGGTTTGTAAGAGGTTTGGTGATTTTGGAGAAGTTGTGGATGAATCCCAAAAAGGCTCAAATGTCTTTAACTGGGTTCGGGGGTGGAAGCTTGGTGATGATCTCGATTTTAGCTTTGTCAACTTCTATGCCTTGGTTGCTTACTCTATGGCCTAGAACAATGCCCTCCTTAACCATGAAGTGACACTTCTCCCAATTAAGGTTAACTGTGTGTCAATACATCTATCAAGAATAAGGGTGAGATTTCTAAGGCAAGAGTCAAAACTATCTCCATAAACAGAGAAGTCATCCATGAACACCTCCATTACAGTTTTGGTCAATCCTATAAAGATGGTTGACATACACCATTGGAATGTGGTTGATGCATTGCATAAGCCGAAGGGCATTCGTCTAAATGTGTAAGTGCCAAAGGGACATATGAAGGTTGTTTATTCTTGATCTTTAGGATAGGTAGGAATCTGACAAAATCCTGAGTAGCCATCTAGATAACAAAAGTATTGTTGTTGGGGTAAGCATTCAAGAACTTGATCTAGGAAGGGGAGTGGGAAGTGGTCTTTCCTAGTTTCCTTGTTGAGCTTCCTATAGTCAATACACATTCTCCATCCTATAACGGTGCAAGTGGGAATAAGTTCATTATTATCATTTGTAATGACAATGGTTCCCCCCTTTTTGGGAACAACTTAAACCGGACTAACCCATGGGGATCCAGAGATGGGGTAGATGATTCCTGTTGTCAAAAGTTTGATCACCTCTAGACAGACAACTTCTTTCATGTTTGGGTTGAGTTTTCTTTGTGGATCCTGGGAGGGTTTGTTGTCTTCTTTCATTGGGATTTTGTGAATGCAGATGGATTGATCTATCCCAACTAGATTTGTCATTTTGTACCCTAAGGTAGATCCTCTTTTTCTAAGTTCTCCCATAAATCTATTTTCTTATTTAAGGGTAAGGTTGAAATTTATGATGACAGGGCACAATTGTTGTTCATCAAGAAAAACATATTTCAAACCTATGGGAAGAGGCCTTATGTGGTTTAGGTTTTTCTTCCATGAAGGATATCATTTTAAGGTCCTCCATTTCAGCATTAGGAATCTCCTCAAAATTATCTAAATGAGCCTTACATTGGTATAATTGTTCACTATCAAAGTCACATTCAGGAGGGCCAGATAGAGCTGTGTGTAGGGGGTCATCAACTAACTCCCATTCCTGCCTCAATTGAGATAGTTTATCAATGCAGTCAAGGATATAGACCTCTTCTTGGATATTAGGCCCTTTCATACTTTCAAACACCCTAAACTCTAGGGTTTGCCTCCCTAATCTTAATAGAATGGTTCCAACCTCGACATCAATCAAGGCTTGGGATGTGGCTAAGAAGGGATGACCAAAAATGAGTGGGTAATGCAAATCTTCTTTGATGTCCATGATCACAAAGTCACATGGGACATAAGCATCTTTCCAAACCTTAATTGGAATGTCTTCTATGATTCCCATGGGTTTGGTCATGGACGAGTCTGCCAATTGAATGGTCATGGTTGTGGGTAACATGTCATTGAATCCTAATCTTTTGCAAGTGTAACATACCGTATCTCGATCCCTACCCTATAACTTTGACCTTTTTTAAGTTTGACCAAACAAGGTTGAGGTTAGGATGATTGTAATAATCTGATGGATGAATAATGTAATCTAATATGCCACATAATTTGTTTGGTAATAATAAGATAAAGAACTTAATTGAATGAGTAAATAAGTTAATGGGCCACTAATGGGCCATATGACATATCTCATAAAAAGATATCCTAAAAGTGAAATATAAGTTTAAAATTGTGATTCCTTGGGTCCCAATTACCTTGGGAGTCAAGTTTCACTTTATTCACATAATAATAAATCATTTAATTCAAATTGGAAAAGAAGATGTGTGTTTTCCCCAAAATATTAAATAAAACAATAAATAACTTCAAAAGAGGAAAATAATCTTAGATTCGTAATCTACACATCAAAATAAATTTACATGTCAATTTTCATCTAATTTGGACTACCTTGATATAACATGGTATGTTAGGAGAGAGAAAACTGCCTAAAAGGTGTAACTAATAAATAAATATAATTCTTGGCACCAAAAGTTGGGAATAAAGGCAAATTCGTATTCAACACACTTAAGTTAACTTGTGAATGAAGTTTCACCCAATTTGGTTAATCCATGTGTCATTAAAGCACCTGGAGAGAGAAACAAAGAATATATAACATAATGTAACTAAAGTTGCCCAAAGTGAAATTTAATTGGAGAATTGGAATCTACATGTTTAACTTAACTTGCGTACAAAGTTTGGTTTAATTTGGATAAGAATAGGACCCTTAAAATAGGAAAGAGAAAATATGTGCATTAAATATGTTCCACTTGGGTTTAATCTGATTTATTTCTTTGTCACACCTTGAATTTCTGTGATTTTCCTAAGGTAGCATGTCACACTGGCTTTCCTTTCTTTGGGAGCCTTGTGGGCCGTTGGATTTCCATCTAGCGGTAGAGAGCTCATCTCCTACCTTGAGTAGGAGACGACTACAGTGTTTTTCGGTGACTTGCCTTTGAGTTTTTCCCCTATCTCCCTCGATTCTCTACCTCATTCCATGATCCTTGTCCCATTGTGATCAGGAGAGGATTCCGCACAACCAGACCCCTAACTTAACCCCTCTCGTTTCCTATATAAGAAAAACCCAATTCTCCTTCTTCCTATCTCGACGCCATGATAGGAAAACCTCTCCTCTTTGCACCCCGCCTTCGCGAGTGGGCTCGGAAACACTCCTTGACCCTCCTCCAACTCTTCTCCTCTTCCAATTTCTCTGTTGGTCGAATTCTAGGCCACCGACAAGCTAGTTGCTCCCCATGTGCTGCAGCAAGCTATTTTGAGGCTCTGCGCTACCAACACTTCAATTGATTTCAGTAGTAAGTTCGAGAAGCCTTACTCTTTGTTTCCTTGTTCTTGTTTTCTCGGATGATCATGGTGTGCAGAATTGCCCAAATCATGCTTGGGATGCAGCTGCTTTTTGACGCTCTTGGAGAGGACGAGAAGGGGGGGAAGTCCCTATGCATTTTCTCTGTTTTACCCCCTTCCTTTCTTTCGAAGCTTTTTCCTCCGGGGGCAAAAACGTATTTTCGTGCCCATGTTTCTTTGCTTGGGAGAGTCAAGGCTGAGGATTGATGCAGTGACTTGTCCGACCCTGATTGGGCCATGTCATGCGGGCCCAGCCCGTTCTTCCCTTTCTTTTAGTGTATTTTCTTCGTCAATGTGGCTTTATCGGATTTCTTGATTGGTCGGTTTTGTAAAATTGATAACTAATTGTCTATGTGTCCAAAAATTACAAATAAATACTCATTGGATTCAGAAAAATGTAAGATTTCTTTTGGTATTAGTTTTGTCACCTGAATCTAATGTTTTAAATAGATGTTTTCAATGGATCTAATTAATAATGAATTAACTTATAAAAAAATCATAACTAATTATCTGTAAGTTAGAAAAATACAATAAAATATGTTTTGGACTCTTAATGACATATACTAAAATAAGGCATGGTTTTGATAACCTAATTCACACATCAATAAATAGGCGATTTTTAGGGTTTTGAACAATTAATGGAAACCTAACCCTAATCCCACATATATGCTAATAGGTGCTTTGGATGCCTAGGCTTGGACCTAGATGTGACTTTGGATCTTTGACTCTGAAGTTGAGGTATGATTGCATCCCACATTAATTATGTATTGAGCAATTTCTTATTCATCTCTCTTGATGTATGTTGTATCCCCTATTATTGCATGTTGAGCAATTCACCTATATTTTTATTCTTTCTCTTGGTCCTATGGAAATTAGCCTACACATTGTCTTATTCTTTTGAATTCATGCTTCATGTGAAGTATCTTATTTTGTTATTGATCTTGTGATCATGGATATTCTCTTGGAATCTTATCTTGTTGCCTTGGTGCAAGTTGGACTTTTGATATTATATGCCCACTGTGATGTGGAAGTTTACTTGGTGATATATGCCCACTTTAAGTGGATGTTATATGTTGTGTTGACCATTGTGTGATGGCAACATTGTATAAATCTGACTATACTTTTCTACTTGCCTCTACATTAAACATGCTATGAGATTCAGTAGTACTAGAGTCATGTAAATTGCATTGGTTTTGTTTATAGCAGATGTGATATTTCCTGCTCTTTTTGGGATGGCAAGGAACCTCATACCCTAGGCAAGATGTGTGTCTTGACCCACTTTATATATATTTGGGAGATTGGTAGTATTCCTTTCTCTATCAAGCTTCAGCTTTATGGGGGTTGGCCGCCAATTGTGTTTATATTGTTCTAGGGCTATGCTTATCTCACATGCATGCAGGTTATTGATGATGATTGTGGGGTGTGTGCCCTACTCTCTTTATGTACCAGTATTGCACAATATTTATTGTTTTGATTATGGTAAGTATCTTCTTTTATCATGTGATGATGATTCTTATCTTTCATGCCCTCTTTTGGGGTAGTCCTTATCTCTTGCATGGGAATCCTTTTATTTTGATATCCCTATTTCCTTATATTTCTCAATTTGCTTTTTAGTATGCACATACGAGCCTTTGTTGATGTCTCCTTTTGTTTCTCTTTTGCTGGGGTATGCTTCCAACCCTAGGTCGAGGACTTGGATGACAAGGCTTGATGACCTAGACCTAGATTGTGAAGTTAAATCTTGGAGACAATCTTGAGGTGGTTTAGATTTCCTCTACATGGATCCTTGTGATGTAAGTGTGTAACCCTTTGTTTCATAATTGAATATAGTCATGTTTTTATTCTACTTCTATACTTTGGTCTTTTGTTACCATTATATAAAGATTTGAAAATTTTACACCCACTCCAACATACCTTCTGAGTGTGTTTGGACTGGAGGTTTTGTTGTTCATATTTTTAGTAAGGAGGTGTTTTCACTTCTTTACAGCATGGTATCAGAGCCCATGGTAGTCAGAATTGACTATTTCAATTTTATCTCCCTTTAGAACCCTTGACTTAGTTAGTTACCTTTAAGTGAGATGTGACCCTAGATTTGATCAATAATGATTTTTTGTGCAATAACATTTGGTTATGAGGAAATATTCATATGGAAACATTGTGACTTGGTTTTTGTATTGATTTTGTGTCGGCATATGTTGGTTTTACCTCGTAGAGTTTTCATCTACAAAAATTATTTTCATTACACTACTATATGTACAAAATTTTTCTGGATTTCATTGAAGTTTTCTGAACTAAGTCACAATGAAAGTGATGTGAGAAGTTTTGGTAGTAAAACCCTAAACCTAGCTCTAAACCTAGTTTTGACTTTGGAAGTTGTGACTAGAAATGATATAAAGGTGTAGTTGACCTACCCTATGACTTTTTGGATGATCATGTAGGGTTGATAGGTTAGAGACACGAGGACCTATAACTCAACCCTAGATGGTGATTGAATAGTTGGATACATGAGAAATATAAATCTCTAAAACTTTCACAACTAAGAGATGTGGGTAGCTCAAAAAAGATGTTTAGTTTGACTTGTTAGGTTGAACCCTTTAAGGGGTGGAGAGTAGTTGGTTGTTTGATGTTTGGACCAATAGATTTCGAGGACGAAATCCTTCTAAGGGTTGGAGTGTTGTAACATACCGGATCTCGATCCCTACCCTATAACTTTGACCTTTTTTAAGTTTAACCAAATAAGGTTGAGGTTAGGATGATTGTAATAATTTGATGGATGAATAAAGTAATTTAATATGCCACATAATTCATTTGGTAATAATAAGATAAAGAACTTAATTGAATAAGTAAATAAGTTAATGGGCCATATGACATATCTCATAAAAAGAAATCCCAAAAGTGAAATATAAGTTTAAAATCATGTTCCTTGGGTCCCAATTACCTTGGGAGTCAAGCTTCACTTTATTCACATAATAATAAATCATTTAATTCAAATTGGAAAAGAAGATGTGTGTTTTCCCCAAAATATTAAATAAAACAATAAATAACTTCAAAAGAGGAAAATGATCTTAGATTCGTAATCTACACATCAAAATAAGTTTACATGTCAATTTTCATCTAATTTGGACAACCTTGATATAACATGGTATGTTAGGAGAGAGAAAACTGCCTAAAAGGTGTAACTAATAAATAAATATAATTCTTGACACCAAAAGTTGGAAATAAAGGCAAATTCGTATTCAACACACTTAAGTTAACTTGTGAATGAAATTTCACCCAATTTGGTTAATCCATGTGTCATTAAAGCACCTGGAGAGAGAAACAAAGAATATATAACATAATGTGACTAAAGTTGCCAAAAGTGAAATTTAATTGGAGAATCGGAATCTACATGTTTAACTTAACTTGTGAGAAAAGTTTGGTTTAATTTGGATAATAATATGACCCTTAAAAGAGGAAAGAGAAAATATGTGCATTAAATATGTTCCACTTTGGTTTAATCTGATTTATTTCTTTATCACACCTTGAATTTCTGCAATTTTCCTAAGGTAGCCTGTCACGCTGGCTTTCCTTTCTTTGGGAGCCTTGTGGGCCATTGGATTTCCATCTAGCGGTAGAGAGCTCATCTCCTACCTCGAGTAGGAGACGGCTACAGTGTTTTTTGATGACTTGCCTTTGAGTTTTTCCCCTATCTCCCTCAATTCTCTGCCTCGTTCCATGATCCTTGTCCCATTGTGATCAGGAGAGGATTCCACACAACCAGACCCCTAACTTAACCCCTCTCATTTCCTATATAAGAAAAACCCAATTCTCCTTCTTCTTGTCTCGATGCCATGATAGGAAAACCTCTCCTCTTTGCACCCCGCCTTAACGAGTGGGCTCAGAAACACTCCTCGACCCTCCTCCAACTCTTCTCCTCTTCCAATTTCTCTGTTGGTCAAATTTTGGGCCGCCGACAAGCTAGTTTCTCCCCATGTCTTGCAGCGAGCTATTTTAAGGCTCTGCGCTACCAACACTTCAATTGATTTCAGTAGTAAGTTCGAGAAGCCTTACTCTTTGTTTCCTTATTCTTATTTTCTTGGATGATCATGGTTTTTAGAATCGCCCAAATCATGTCTGGGATGCAGCTGCTTCACGCCGCTCTTGGAGCGGGCGAGAAGGGGGAGAAGTCCCTATAAGTTTTCTCTATTTTACCCCCCTTCCTTTCTTTTGAAGCTTTTTCGTCTGGGGGCAAAAACATATTTTCGCACCCATGTTTCTTTGCTTGGACGAGTCAAGGCTGAGGATTGATGTAGTGACTTGTGCGGTCCTGATTGAGCCAAGTCATGCGGGCCCAGCCTGTTCTTCCCTTTCTTGTAGTGGATTTTCTTCGTCTATATGGATTTATCAGATTTCTTGATTGGTCGGTTTTCTAAAATTGATAACTAATTGTCTGTGTGTCCAAACATTACAAATAAATACTCATTGGATTCAAAAAAATGTAAGCTTTCTTTTGGTATTGGTTTTATCACCTGAATCTAATGTTTTAAATAGATGTTTTCAATGGATCTAATTAATAATGAATTAACTTGTAAAAAACCATAACTAATTATCTATAAGTTAGAAAAATACAATAAAATATGTTTTGGACTCTTAATGACATATACTAAAATAAGGAATGGTTTTGATAAACTAATTCACACATCAATAAATAGGCAATTTTTAGGGTTTTGAACAATTAATGGAAACCTAACCCTAATCCCACATATATGCTAATAGGTGCTTTGGATGCCTAGGCTTGGACCTAGATGTGACTTTGGATCGTTGACTCTGAAGTTGAGGTATGATTTCATCCCACATTAATTATGCATTGAGCAATTTGTTATTCATCTCTCTTGATGTATGTTGTATCCCCTATTATTCCATGTTGAGCAATTCACCTATATTTTTATTCTTTCTCTTGGTCCTATGGACATTAGCCTACACATTGTCTTATTCTTTTGAATTCATGCTTCATGTGAAGTATCTTATTTTGTTATTGATCTTGTGATCATGGGTATTCTCTTGGAATCTTATCTTGTTCCCTTGGTGCAAGTTGGACTTTTGATATTATATGCCCACTGTGATGTAGAAGTTTACTTGGTGATATATGCCCACTTGAAGTGGATGTTATATGTTGTGTTGACCATTGTGTGATGGGAACACTGTATAAATCTAACTATACTTTTCTACTTGCCTCTACATTAAACATGTTATGAGATTCAGTAGCACTAGAGTAGTGTAAATTGCATTGGTTTTTTTTATAGAAGATGTGATATTTCCTGCTCTTTGTGGGACGGAAAGGAACCTCGTACCCTGGGCAAGATGTGTGTCTTGACCCGCTTTATATATATTTGGGAGATTGGTAGTATTCCTTTCTCTATTAGGCTTCAGCTTTATGGGGGTTGGCTGCCAATTGTGTTTATATTGCTCTAGGGCTATGCTTATCTCACATGCATGCAGGTTATTGATGATGATTGTGGGGTGTGTGCCCTACTCTCTTTATGTTCCAGTATTGCACAATATTTATTGTTTTGATTATGGCAAGTATCTTCTTTTATCATGTGATGATGATTCTTATCTTTCATGCCCTCTTTTGGGGTAGTCCTTATCTCTTGCATGGGAAGCCTTTTATTTTGATGTCCCTATTTCCTTATATTGCTCAATTTGCTTTTTAGTATGCACATACCAGCCTTTGTTGATGTCTCCTTTTGTTTCTCTTTTTCTGGGGTATGCTTACAACCCTAGGTCGAGGACTTGGATGACAAGGCTTGATGACCTAGACTTAGATTGCGAAGTTAAAGCTTGGAGACAATCTTGAGGTGGTTTAGATTTCCTCTCCATGGATCCTTGTGATGTAAGTTTGTAACCCTTTGTTTCATAATTGAATATAGTCATGCTTTAATTATGCTTCTATACTTTGGTCTTTTGTTGCCATTATATAAAGATTTGAAAATTTTACACCCACTCCAACATACCTTATGAGTGTGTTTGGAGTGGAGGTTTTGTTGTTCAAATTTTTAGTAAGGAGGTGTTTTTACTTCTTTACAGCAAGAATTGTAGGGCATGATGGATATATTGGCTCTTAATTCAGCTTGGCCTTTTCTATAAGAATTATCACCTAAGTAGCATCCTCTTCCATAAGAACCAGGGTCCTTCTATTTTTTAGGCATTTTACTTTGGATTATGTCTGAAGTGGTCCTAGAGAGTTTCACAGTCTCATATTCTTTTGTGGCATACTTCGTAATCAAGAGAGATTTCATGTATTTGGACTAGGCAGTCATGTCTGCTAAAGTATCAAGGAAGGGAATATCAACATGTAATATTTTCATGGCCTCCCTAATTTCATGAAATGGGTGTCGAGCCTTGTTTGTTTAAGGTGGGATTGGTAGGGAGGTTGTGGTTTGTAGATGGGTTCTTCAACTTCTACCTATGGGGGTTCAGGGACAGTTGGTTTAGGTGTAGTTTCGACTTCAAAAACTACCATGTCTTCATCCTCAAAATCTAAAGGTATGGCTTAAGATTTTTCTGAAGGAGGAGGGGAGTGCACCTTCCCCGAATGAGTAAAGACAACCTTGAGTTGTTCGAGATGTTTGGGGTTGTTTTCAGGCTATCCAGCAAAAGTGTCGGTAGGGGGTTTTAGTTGGATAAATAGGCAAGCTAACTAGGCATCGGTTGCATTTGGATGAGCTTGTTGGGTAAGGATGATTTGTTCTAAGGCGGCTATCCTTTCATCAGTTGAGGGAGGGGGAGTAGGAACATTTGTTGGTAGCTGAGGAGGTGGATGATTGGAATTTTGAGGTGGGAGGTTCAAGTTTTGAAATTGTTGTCCTTGGTATGGTGGTCGGTTTTGGTGATTGCCTCGATGGTTCCCAAACTTTCTTTGATTTTTGTATGGGAAACCAGATGGTGGTCGATTATTGTTTTGAGGGTGAGGATGCCTTTGTTGGGGTTGGAGTTGGCTAGAATTTTTAGCACCAGAAAGGTTCCCATATTGGAATCTAGGATGGTTTCTAGTTTGATTGGGGTTGTAATAACCCTGGCCAGGTATGGTGTGAATTGAGTTTAGGTCCTCCAATTATTGTCCTAATTCATGCTACACGGGGGTGTTGTAGAGATATTGGCATTGTAAGGTGGCATGATCATATCCTTGGAAGATGCCACAAAGAGAGTCTACAGCTTTTATTTGTTGGGGTTACTCTCTATAGGTGCCTAGGGATGACTCTAAACGATCTTGTTTTAGAGCATTTAATTTAAGGCTTTCTGTTATGCTTTGGATGTCAGGATCAACTTCATCTTTGGTTACCTTAAGGATCCCACCAATATTCCATCTAGCCCTAGTTTCATAAGCATGTTTAACAACCTCCCATGCACTGGTTAGACTTTGGTGCATAAAATTTCCTCCAGATGAGGAATTAAGGAAAATTTTGGTGTCATTGTCACCACCGCGATAAAAGATTTCTATGAGTTGGGCTTGAGAGATATAATGATGAGGGAATTTTCTAAGCAAGTCTTTGAACCTTTCCCATGCTTCTCCTAGGGATTCTCATGGGGACATAGAAAAATGAGTGATTTGTCCCCTGATATCATATGTGAGAGAAGGAGGGTAAAAAATTTCAAGAAATTTATTTTGTAGGACCTCCCAAGTTGTAACATGTTCCTCACTCTCCATGGTGTTGTACCAGCTACTAGCTTGGCCGATGAGAGAGTATTTGAACAATATAAGGTGGATTGCATCTTCAGAGATGCCTGGGAGTTTGTTCAAGGAACAAAGGTTAATGAACCTTTGAAGATGATCTTGGAAACTTTCTCCATTGTTTCCAGAGAATGGGTTTGCTTGGATCATGGTGATCCATTAGTTCAGATTTTGAATTGAGGGGCAAGAATGTCAGGAGGCACGACTGGATGTTGTGCATAGGCGGTCTTGGGAATAGAAAAATATTTTAATTGTTTCCACCTTTCGGCTTTCCTCCTATCGGCCTCTAGTGTTTCTTGTTCATCCATGTAGGCTACTCGAAAAGTGGCTTCTCTAGCCACATGATCAGCTAAGATGTGCTCTCTTTGAGTTGCAAGAGACTTGTTGATCATGTGAGTGGCTTCCTCCTTGTCCATCCTAATTTGTTTTTGATGATTTAGATGATGAAAAGTTCTATCTATCTTAGAATTAAACGGTGTGAATCCAACGTTTGAGCGTCGCATGCACAAATAAGCAGTTAATCGTGTACAGAAAAAAGTAGAATGCTAGATTGAAAACTCAACATAAGGAGGATTAGCACTTCTGGAATGTTACTCGGAAGGCATAAAAAATGAAAAAAGGTTTTTCAAAAGTTTTTGGGGTTCGAAAAAATAATATGTTGTCCCCCGGAAACGACGTCAAATTGATAATGCGTCGAAGTGAACTACAATCACTAAGATATTAATCCTAGAGTTTAACCTTTTTTTACTGTCCAACTAAGTCTTGTATAGAAGGATAGATCCCATTGGACAACATTCTTAAGAAAGTAGAGTCTAATCCCAATTAGTTTTGTTAAACTTTTATTTCTTTTTGGTATTTTTATTTTTTAGAACAGGGAGTAAAATCGGATTGGGGTTGATTTATGCTATAATAGAAATGAAATGCAAGAAATAAAATTACACTAACAATAAGTAAAATTACTCTATCATAAGGAAAAGGAGAGATTGTTAGCACAATAAAAATATTATGAATGGAAAGACTAGAATGTGAAAAGAGTGAATCAAGTAGTGATTGAATTCAGATGAGGGAATATCAAGGCTTGTAGTGGTTTTCACCACCTTAGTCTAGGCAAGAATCAAACTAAATCTTTCAAATGACAAAATGTATGAAGGCATGTGAATTAACTAAAATCCACAAAAGATGAAATCCACATGAGCCCATTGGTCGTAGTGCTCATGTTTCTAAGTCCATCATCCAAAAAGAGATAAATACACAGTTGTTTCAAAACCTCTAGGCAATTGGTTTTATTATTCTAAATCCAAGTTTCCATGGTCGTTTTCACCTGGATTAACAAATGATCTAATCGAGTAATTAGTTTGATAGACCATCAATTATTAAAACCAAAAGCTATCTAATAGAAGTTGTTCTTAAGATTTAATTCAATCAAACCATGGCTAAGGGGCTATTCCCCTTGCCTCGATAGAAAAACTACTCGCTCATGATTGTAGAGTATAGGGAGATGGAGGAAGAAAGTGTTCTAGCCATAGTCTAGACTTAAAAAGGATTGATCCTTAGGCTAGAGACAATTAAATGGCTGACTCTTAATTCCTTGCTCTGATCTAAAGAATAAGAAGTAGGAGGAGAAGGACTAGATCTAATAACAATTGAAGTAAAGGATCAATCAAATTAAAAGGGCACTTAGCTTGCGAATGAATAATCTTTATTGATGAGCAGAGCATAAGAATATAAGAAATAGTTGCTCGAAAATTTATACAAAAGATGATACTTGTGATGAGGAAGTGTCCCTCCTTTTATAGGAGAAGGAGGGGGGCTTTACAATTAGGTTTTGGGGTAAAAGAGGGTTGATGGTTGCTTCTTGAATTGGGCTCGAACTGCCAACTGATCGGTTGGAAGGGTGATCTGATCGATTGGGGTTTGGAAAGGGTGGGAGCCAAGGAAGCCAGTCAACAACCCTAGGTCTGGGTGGCGGCACCCCTTTGACTCACTTGGATGGAGCGGGAAAACTCCCACTTTGGAGTCTCAAATGAGCTTTTGGCGTTTGAATAGTGCGTTGATTCAACTGGTTGTTTGAACAAGGTGTAGCGACTAAGGGTGGCGTCAACTAATTGTCTGGAGAGACTAATCCGACAGTCTAGAGAGGGTGAGTGGACCATCTGGAGTGAGTGAGCCGACCATCTGGAGAGGGTGAGCCGATCGTCTGGAGCGAGTGAGATGATAGTCTAGATCCTAAATTGCTTAGTTGGAAAGTTAATCGATCGGTTCGTGACATGATTCAATAAGAATTGAATAGTTTTTTTTTAGAATAAGGTTTAATTGCGATAGAAGGAGGCAGATAGAAATTTGTTCTTTTTCAGTAGATAAAAATAAGAAACTACATGTAATAAGACTTAGAAGGTCGTGCAAAAGGATACACATATTACTCTGGAAAGGCCCATGGTACCATGGTACTACTGTTCTTTACATCAACAACAATCTACAGATACCTCCTAGCATACCAACCCCAACATAGATATAGTCATGACCCTTCTAAGTATTTAGATAAACAACATTCTTGAACGGACCCTTGCAGCCCTCATTCCTTATGACACCATGTATGATATCATCCACCATTTATAAACAAACACATATAATTGTGTTTCCATGATTTGGGGTCCAAAATACACTCCACATAAAACCTATCGCTTCCTTACTTATCGTGGATTAACATGCCCCATCAAAGATACATGGATCTTTGTAGGACCACTCAAAATCAAAATCATCATATGGCTTATTAGGCATGATAAAACTTTCATAGACAACAATCTCAAAAAGAGAGGTTTTCATTGACCTTCAAGATGCTACATGTGCAACACCCAAGGAAAACAACATCATAGCTCTTCACGAGCTGCCCTATTACCATATGTATCTGAAACATTTACTTTCTACTTGGAAACAATACAACTCTTAACCCCACAAATTTTTTCCATTTACAGACTCTCTATACTCCATGTCACTCTCTCTATAAAACACTTATTTTAGCTATCATTGGGAATATATGGGCAGAAATAAATCACAAGAAATACAACAATCATGAAAACAACATTTAAACGAGCATAAATAAGGTCAATAACACAAATGACCTTTATTCACATTTTAGGATCACAAATCAACATGGTGATGGACAAGGAATGAACCACCAGCTACCTAATTTGGCAGAGGAAGTGGACGTGGAATATTCACTATGGAGGAAATCCTTCCAGACACCAATGGGCTCTAGTCACTTTTATTTATTGCTTTTTGCCTTTATGCTTTTTCATCTCTGAGGCATACTATTTTAGGGGTTCCTCACTCATTTCATCCTCTATACTTTTATTGACATCTTCTATTTGAACGATCAACATAGGAGGTACTTCTGATGTAGTTTATTTTTTATTTTCTATTACCAAAACTTTCCTTTTGCATGTGCTTGTATGCAAATGTTATATCTATTTATATATGATGCTTTCATCAACAACAACAAATAGAATTGCATTGCATCCTCTTAGAATAATTCTAGAAGTACCAAAATCAAGGATGACACCAACTTTGATCATTATAAGATTATATGTATCATTCTTTTCGATTACAAATTCTACAAAAAGGATGGGAGATCGAGTCCTTAAATCCCCCCAATATGATTTTTTTCCACAAAATTCAACTCAATTAGTAAAAAGGTATTGGTGAGATTTCTCTATGTTAACTTTTAGATCTTGAGTGGTTTCACCCTTCTTGTGGTGTTAATAGAGAACCTCAACCCTTTTTACTAATTTTTGTTTCCAATCTCCCTCACCTACAAATCCAAGATCATAACATGTGTCTCTAGATAGGTCAAACTACCTTGGAGCTTAAAAGGTTTGACATTCAACACGTGAGTAGGATCCCTTGACATATTGTTTTAAGTGGGATTCATGTAACTCATCTGGATATATAGAGTTTTGTAAGTAATGGTTTTATCATCTTGTTCCAAGATCTCAAATGTACCCTCATACATGAGGATTATCTTCATGTATTTGATGGAAATGGTCCAAATGGATTGTAAATAATATTCAAAAGACAAGTGCAAATCCATGCATTTTGTGTCATTATACAATTATTATTGGTCTCGGTCTTCAAATTCAATTTAAGGTCCATTTAAGGTGGATGTAAGACGCTATTATCATTAAAATTTCTAATTCCTACATGATTCCAATCACATTGTGATTTCAAAGCCAGATGAAGCATATCCTTTTTTACTATCTTACCACACATAAATATCCTAGCTTGAGTGGGGTATATATCATTATCATCATTCATATTTAGGGGAATACACCTCCTAGATATCCAAACAGATTATCCTCATAACAAGGATGTGTCATGAATTGATGAGGATGAAATGCATAGACTCTAACCACTCAAAGTAAGTCTATCTAATCAAATTCTTGACATCCTTTCTCTAAGGAATGATATTTTTCATCATTCTTTTATACAAATGTATATAAGGTAAGACAATTTATAGCATAAAAAGGTATTTTAGTTATTAGTTTTCTTTTTCCACTCTAGGTATTAGGCTTATCCCATACCTAGACACAAAATTTGTACCAATATTCTATATATAACATCTATTCATACTCAAATCTAGGGTTTATACCATCATGAGGACCTTACCACTTTGAAGGGTTTCACTTATTCTACCGAAGGGTATCCTAGTTTAAGATTATATATTGTAGGAACTATTTTATGATGTCAAAGTCTTTCCTTTACTGAGGCTCGAGCCTTCTCAACCTTTAGATCCTCTTTCTACCAAATTTAGCTCGAGAATATTATATTTGTATCATATTTAGTTCTCTTTCTTCCTAGGGATATTGTGTTTAAGATGATCCTTAGACCACATCACATATCTCACTTAGATCCTATGAATTGACATAGTTTCAAGTAATCATGCATTGAATGGAAAATCTTATTACCATTGAATCTGTTCCCTTGTGATGATATCACATAGATTTTCCACTCATACTATGTAATACCATACCAACAAGGGGTTTTACAAGTACCATTGGGATAGAAACCCTCCTTGGAAAGGTTTAATTTAAAATATGATCACCTTTATTATAGTGATCATATACATACAATCTAAGGCTTGGAACCAAGAATGTTTTAAGTATGATCCCATATTTTTATTTATTGCATTATTTTAATCGCATGATAACATTTCCACTTGGTCTTTCTAAAACAAAATAATTATACTTTAACTATACCCATAAGATGTTGAGGTAATACCTCTACACTTCCTAACCCTATCATTAATTCAAGTAAAAAACTTTCTTCATATATACGACCTATGTGTGTATCAAAGGTGGCTACCCAAACTCTTACACCTACATTAAGATGAAATAAATATATGTTTGCAATCTAAATACAAAGTTCACCTTATTTCACATGTAGAGATGGTGATCTCACAAATCCTAAAATTTTGGATTTAGATGAAGTCCTGATGAATTGAGTGACTCCTCATACACGAACATTTTTATGAATCTAAAGGGTTCTTAAATTTCATTAACCCATGGGGAAAGTGTTTTTTTAGGGACCTTGATTTTGTACACGACCTCCCTTAGGGTTTCATTACTATATTAATATTTATTTATTCTTTGTGCATCATTGGTCTTAGTCATTCTCTTAGAGTCTCTAAGGGTATAGTACTTATGGAGTGAATTTCTCCTAACCCCTCGGGCCTCTTGTACTAGTGGAGCATCTTTTATCATAACCCATTGGGACTTGTGTACTTATGGAGTAAAATAAATCTCCTAATCTCTCAGGCTTGAAGTACCTCTATATCTTCCATACTTTACTCTTGGATTGACTTAGGTCTCTACCATGCATAGGGTTATCTGGGATGTTATAGGATTTACTATGTATTATCATCTTTCATCCTTTATTTTAAAATAAGGTCATCTTGCATTGTTAGAATTCCATGCCTCATTTACTCATCCTGAACAAGGTAGCCCCTGAAGGTCACATGCATTAAGTCTTAAGTCCTTTAAATCCATAAAATTTTCATAATAGATTTATTTACAAAATTCATTCGTCAAATATCCTCATGTATATGTTAAACTTGTTTGTCTTCGAACATCCAAAATAGAATACACATTCACTTTAGGTGGTTGTGAGGACCTCAATGCCCCGATTTCATATACCACCACATCATAACGCATCTCATTCTTTAGGATAAGGTCCTTCTAGGACATTCAATAATATCTTTGTAAATTAAAACCAAAAAACAAGGTAGTTTAACTCATCTCTAGAGGAGGTGTTCTATTATTTCTATGAGGAGATTAGGATTTCTATCCACATATCCTACCCCCACATGCTTTGCACTATTATTCCCTTATAGGATCTTTCTCCTCACTTGGGATGACCCACCCCATTCTTGAACACCATTGTTTAAAAGGGAGTTAGAGTCCCACATAGTCCTTTATATAACCAAAAATCTCAACTTTTGCATACTTACATAACACCAAATATATACCTTATGTACATGAATTTTCACGTACTTTCTTGGCCACTCATTTGTACATTATACACTTGCATGAACTATGTACTTGTATGCAAGTGAATATGCTTGCACATAAAATTTATGGCTCATCTGGGTTACCAAACTTATTTGTATGTTCATATTGCTTATGTTTCATGTGATCAATTATCCATGAGAATCATTCATGGACTTAACTAGCTAGGTTGGGTAGATCAAACACATGTTTAGATTTCACTATTGGTCCTTATTGTCCTTTCTTAGCTTGACCTTGCTTATGGTTATGGGCAGTCATCATTTAGGCATAATTTAACTCAACCACATGGTATTCCTCACTTATCAAATATAGCAAGTCCATTCCAAAGACTTCCAAACACACACATTTCAAGGTAGCCATCCAAAAAAAGTGGTTTACTCTTCGAATGGATAGCTCCACTTAGGGTCCTCTTCAAACTTATTTTACATAATGTATTATCCTTACGAGTTTCAAACATATTGGCTTGTCATATAACATCATGGTTTAGTCAGGTGGCATCCATAGTCATAAAACTCTAATACTTATATTATTTTTTCTATTCTTACTTTCCTTTATATAATATCCTTGACTTGGTTTGATCATGAGCTTATTTATTTTCCTTGGACTCCATTCTCAAGATAACAGTATACCCTAATTATCCCATCACATTTTCCTCTTGTAACCTTAAGGTTCCTATTATAGTGCTAGGTTATCAGCCTCATAGTAGTTATGAGGAATAGAAGTTGGAACCAAGTGCTTAGAATTCATAGGGGGGTTAGATAATCCTTATATTTTTTAGGGTATACATACTTCTAACTAATTCATCATTTATATACCTAGATTAACATGTATTTATCCCTATGTATAACTTTAACTAACAACCTCTTGTTTCTCTTATGTGAGTGGGGCATATATATACATGCATGGTTATTCCATCAACTTCTCGTAGGGTATGTTTGTGAAGAAAATTCTTGTCAAACTAAATTGTTTTCTCAATATATTCTACATATTCCTTATAGCATGTAGATGGAAT
Source organism: Alisma plantago-aquatica (assembly GCA_963693085.1). Lineage (NCBI taxonomy): Eukaryota > Viridiplantae > Streptophyta > Magnoliopsida > Alismatales > Alismataceae > Alisma > Alisma plantago-aquatica. Next base: position 1,058,080,656 of record OY856411.1, on the reverse strand, counting down.
AGATATCTTCTACCCGATCAAGGATCACAAGGTCATTTCTAGGGATAGGTTCCCATCTGTTGGAGGTATTAGTCTAGGGTTTATCAGACTCAAGAATAATGTGTTCCTCCCTAAAATTTAAGGTGGTATACCTATAGACATTACAACTATCATTATTCACAAATAGGGTTTGTATCTACTTATGTACCACCCTCGGTTATTCAATGTACTTTCCAGGGATCGTGATTTTTGATCTACACTTAAAAAGTAAATTCATTTTCATTGGTCTTTATGTTCCTTCAACATTCACTATTTCCGATCATTAATCATGTATACACAAGATTATATTTTGTATCAGGTTTTAAGGATTAACGTCTTCCCAATAAGGTTTTCTCTTTCCTCTAGCCCCCCAGGTCTTCCATAGACATATTGTGTTGCCTCATCTTATCCCTACATTCATAAATTCTTATAGGGTTTCTCCTTATATTGCTCATTTTTTAAGATCAAACTTGATTTTTCATATGATTTATACGGCAGAGGATGCCTTAACCCCAATTTTCCTTTAAAAAATCAAACTTAGATGAGGAGACAACCAAAAATCCAGCTAGTTTTTATTTGTGAATCATGTTTAATAATTTTATTTTGTATACTCCTTACACGTCCTTCTTTACTTAATAAGTTTTTATAACACAATTTCTATTAACATTTTTGTTGAGAAATTGTAATTTGTATCTAGAGTCTATCCACTCCTTATAGATGATAATTTCATTTGGTATCATAGCAAGTCTATGAGGACTTGGTTTTTCTTTTCTTTTTGTAGAAGTTGTAACTGAAAAGATTAATAATTGTAATCTTCTAAATGATTCATATTGGTGCCATCCTTACTTTTAGTCCTTTCGATAATATTCTCAGAAGATGTAATGTAACGATATAAATATCATTCACATGTAAATCAAGTGATCATGAGAGGTATATTTTGGCCTATAACAATTATATCATCCTAGTGATTGCCTCAGATAGGCACACAAGTATTCTGAACAATTTGAAGCTTGTTTGAAGTCTAGTTATTCCATTTATGGATTTATTTATGTATAATCGAGTAGCAAAGTTTTTGGCACTTACGTTGCTTATTTTAATTCCATATTTTGTTTGACAAGGAGGAAATATTAAAAGCATACTCCTATTTTTTCAAAGCAAATAGACCCTTCTAAAAACTGACAGAAAATCTAGAAGAAATACATTTTTTACTCAATAGAAACCTAGATTTGGGAATAAATTAATGTTATTCGTTAATTTTTTTTATTAAAGTGTGGAACTTAGTGGGGTTGCTTCAATTGGTATGTGAGTGCAAACTTTTATAAATGATTTGTAATAATCAATAGTTTCAAAAACTCTATTGAATCGTATGTAAATTATTAAGGTATTTCCAAGAGGTGATGGTGTCAGGGTAGTTGAGCGAGAGTACATACATAATCATAGAGAAACTAAATAAATATAAATCATTTTATAATCATCTTTAAATCTTTGTTGTGGGAAATCACTAGGTTTCCTTTATCGAGTCGCTCGGGAAACCTCCTCAGTGCCTTCTTTTGATTATGGTTGAAATAATGTCATCAACTCTATCCTCTTTTCTAAGAAAAAGGAGGACCATTGTTTGCTTCTGGATTGGTTTCTGCTTGATTCATGTTAAGAACGTCTAAAAGACTTCTTCATAAGGAAAAAAATTACAAGAAAGGAAAATTCACTTGAAAGCAGAAAGGATTTTCTTATGAGCTTCTATTAATGATTGGAAATATTTAGTAAGGGAGAAGTGATACTTGAGCAAAAATGGATCACGAAGGAAAAATACACTAAATAATTTTCTCATTGATTGTTTTGTCCAAGTATGAGAAAAAATGAGCAAATATCACTAGTACATTTATGATCTCTAATGTCACTTTTCTTGACATCGGTTACATTGAAAAATCAACATATGTATCAATCAACGTCGGTTGGCCAACACAAGTGTCACCATTTATCAAGTCATGTCGATGATGAAAAGACACGGGTACTTCTTTTCCTTTAATGTCACTTATTTTCTAAAGAAATTGACGTTTGAAATAACCCGTAAAATACAATTCAGGGGAAAAATTGCCTCTAAAAATTTTTAAGTTGTGTGTTGGTTATGAGTTAACCGATGAGAGACACCTTCGTGTAAAAAACATCTTGCCTCCTAATAAATATGGCGTTGGTTTATTCTGATAAAAACTGACATTTTTTATCAATAAAAACAGCAAAAATTTGCATTAAATGTGTCATTTTTTTACAAGAAACTGATGCCATAGGTTTCGCGCCATGTCTCCATGAAAAATATTTTCACCCAAGAATTTCACTTTGAAAATGATGGTTGGAACAATAGATCAATCTCTTTACAAGGAGATTGTTGGATCTCAAACAAATACCCTCTATTGTCGGTCTGCCCAGAACAAACTGACAACTCAAGACCTATGAGGTTGATTTTTTTCATTCAGATAATATCCTCTTGCATTGATTTTTCAGCTGCAACTGATGTCTATGTCACTAGGTTTGGTGTCGATTTTATGTATAAAACTGAGGACTATCACCATTATTTAGGCTGATTTTTTTCGTTCAAATAATGGCCTCTTGCATTAGTTTTTTAGCTACAACCGAAGTCTAAGTCACTAGGTTAGGTGTCATTTCTTTGGTTGAAACTGACGTCTAATTCCCTAGTTGTCAGTTTTTTAAACAATTGATGACTATGTCCTACTTAATACCAACCCGCAAAATTTCTTTCCCCATTTCTCTATTTCATTGCCCTAAGTCTTCTCTAGCAATCGTCGTCGTCATTGTGATGTGTTGTGTTGTTGTGTTGTTGTGCTCATTGTCACCGTTGTTGCTACTATTTGCTGTCGCTACTGCTACTCTTTGTCACCACCACTGTCTTCCTCCATAGCTGCCACCGTCTTCATCCATCTCCGGTGAGAAGCTTGGTCAACCAACCACCAATCGCTTGCTTCACAGAGCCAGCCACATAGTCATTGTTATCATCCTTCTCAGAGTCTTGCACTTTACAGAGTCAGCCTTCTCCTTCATAGAGCCACCACCACCATCTTCCTCCCATCTCTACTGACCAAAAAGACCATCATTGTGCATGAAGCAACCACCTCCTATCCTCTTGTTTTGATCCAATAGTTGTAAGTCCACAACCACCACCACCACACCGAACTAGCAACTGCAAGCAATGACCAGTGACCAACAACTAATTTGACCAAGCCTGAAGGATCCACAAGCAACTATCAAAGGTTAACCCCCCCCCCCCCGCTCTCTTGATCACATTTGATAAATCAATAATTTGAATAAGATGAAGAGATAATCTATGGAGTATACACATCATTACATATTCCCTAATTGTTGGATCTACTAATGAGGTGAATCAATACATACATACATACATATATGCATGACCCTACCATTGGTACAACACAAATCTTAGTTATATATGCATAGGTACATATAGTAAGGGTTGATATTGTTACATTAATGTTAGTAGATAGATTTGTACATTAAATTTATATGTGAATGATGAATAAGGTGAAATTATTGCTTTATTTATCAATCCTATGCTACATACACTAATTACATTCAAATTTCTTTTTCAGTTGTTAAAAAATGTATGTGTTGGTTATCTAATTAGGTAGGATTCCTAAATGAGATATGAATCATTAACCTTAATTTTGGACATATGTATTTGTTGGCCTAGAAACCCATCCGAGATTTACTCATTAGGAGTAAATCTTGGATAGTCCCCGATTTGGGATTGTTCTTGAACACTTAATCTCACTTAGGATGTAAGTGTATAATGTATAATTAGTCTTCAAGATGTTTTGTCAGCACTTCCCCATTTGTTCTCTAAGTACATATGTTGGTGGATATTTTCCCATCTACATCGGTGTACTTGGAGAACTGTGGGGAAATGCTGCCAAAATTTTCTTGAAAATCGAATACATATTATACACTTACTAGTGAGATTAGGTGTTCAAGAATGGGATAGGTGGTACACACATTCATTATTGAACCCTAAACCCTAATCGATAAACCATAAACCCTAATATATAAAACCTTATACCTAAATCCTAAATGATAAACCCTAATTTGTAATCCCTAAACCCTAATCATGTAAATTCTAAACTCTAATACTTATTTTCTCTTTGATTATAAAATGGATAGATCATGGATGTCCATTCCAAATTGCTACACCTCAGAGTTTATTAGTGGTCTTGACTAGTTTGTAAGATTTGCGAAGGAACATAGGAAATGACCTGGAGATAGGTTTTATTGTCCATGTAGGCATTGCGGTAACAACTTGAAAGTCAACACTATTGACGAAATCAAAAGTCATGGCATGTGCAGTGGGATTGTACAGGGCTATACATAGTGGTACTGGCATTGAGAGATTCCAACCATGAGATCAGTAGATGTCGATAGTAGTACTTGTGTTGAAGAAGAAATTGTCACTGATGATGTAGATGTGAACGAACCGATTCCGATAGACATGGTTGATGTGATGCTAGATAGTTGTGGGGTAGAGCACACCGATCCACCTTCCTTATTTAAAAACATTGTTCATGATGTTGAGAGACCATTTTACATAGGTTGTACTAAGTTTATGAAGTTGAGTGCTATGTTGAGATTGTATAATCTGAAGGCTAACCATAAATGGAGCGAAAAAGCTTCATGTCATTGTTGTCTTTATTGAAAGAAATTCAAGGCAACGAGCTTCCAATCTCAACATACGAATTAAAGAAAATGTAATGGCCAATGGGAATGAAGGCTAAGAAGATATATGCATGCTTGAATGACTTTGTGATATTTAAAAAGGACTATGTCAATTTGAAAAATTGTCAAAAATGTGGAGCGTCAGGGTATAAAATGATGACTTCTGGGAAGTCCAAAACTGACTCTCCTACCAAGGTGATGTGGTAACTGTTGACTTGTGAGTTCTACATTGTCCATATTTTAATAATGACTTAACCATTCCATTCTTATGTATCTAATATGTTTGTTCAAGATTGATTTCAAGCCTTAGGTACATGAAAATGATCAAATTACACAAGCCCTGGCTTGTTCAAGTTCAAGTCAAATGCAATACAAGTGTGCAATTTGGGAAATCACTCCAAACGACCTTAGAAGAACTTTGTAATCACTTGTATTGATGATATGACTTGTAACTAATATGAGAAAAATATTAGGGACACTTAATACCAAGGTTTAATCACTCAAAAGTCAACTTAGAAAATTTGTCACAGATTGTTCATCGGTCGAGTTGGAAACTTGACCGATCCTATGATGGGTTTTCTAAAGATGACCCATCGGTTGAGTTGTACACTCACAGAACTCGACCAATGACTCACTGAGCAAATCTAAGTTTAGCTCATTGGTCGAGTTTACCATAATAAACTTGACCTATAGTTTGAAATTTGGCTTTGTCTTTTAGTTGATCGGCCAAGTTACCTTTATCAAAGCTCAACTGAATGTACTGTACGGAAAATGCAGAAAAAAGTGATTATAACCATTGGTGAGTTGTTTTGGGTGAAAATAGATCTGTTGTATTGTGGAAAACAACTATATTTCGACCCTAGGTGATCCCCAACTCAAGGGAACACCCCCAGCTATAAATAGGACCCCTTGGAGTTCATTCCAAGTTTGCTCATTTATGCTATTCTAAGTCCTTGCTATAGTTGAGTGTGATGCAACTCCTTGAGCCCCTTTTCTCTCTCTAGTTTACACCTAATTTTGTGATTATGAGTGAGATAGGACTGTTATAAGAGAGCTACTCCCTTGTGCATGTAAATCTCTCATCTACTCCATCTTTACCCCTTTCTTCCATGTAGCAAAGGTAAAGCAAGCAACTCTGAGTGAAGGTGGATTTGTTGATGTTCCTCTTCAAGGTTGATGAAGATGTGGTGATCTTCTCCAGGTGAAGGAGAAGGCAAAGGCTGAAGATCTAAGAAGAGTAGAAAAGTCCTTGAAGGCAGAAGACTTGTACTAGAGTGGGTAAGACCTTGGAAGAAAGTTGAAGACTCTTGCAAAGTGGGTAAGCCCTTGGTAAGGTGTAATACTCTTTGTGCTAGGATGGGTAAGTACTTTGGTGGTCTTGTGTTGTAACTCTAATTGGTGATTATATAGAGAATAGCACTTGCAAAGTCCTAGAGGTTGACCTCTCTAGGTAGTGGATTGGCTATCTCCTAGTTTGGAGAGTGGAACCACTCTACATGACCTTGTCAAGTGCTTGCTATTAATTCCTCTCATCCTTTCTATGCTTGTTAGTTAGGACTTTAAATTGTACTTAAGCTATTAGTTTCATTTTGATATAATTTGAAGGTCTAATCTATCTTGTGAGAAATTTTATAGATCTATTCACCCCCCTTCTAGAGCCCTAGATCCAACAAGTGGTATCAGAGCCAAGGATCTTCTCCAAAAATCTCCCACGAGATGAGAAGATGGGTGAAAATCTACTTGGTTCTCTCAACCTAGAGAGAGGCTTCTCCATGCATCCTCCAGTCTTTGATGGCGCCAACTTCCTCTATTGGAAGAGGTGATTGCAGTTCTACATTCAAGGCATGAACTTTGACATGTGAAAGGTGATGGTCACACCCTACAAGGAGCCAACCGAAGTTGTTACAACATGGAGTGAAGTTGCTCCTAAAGAATCCCAACTCAATACCAAAGCCATAAGCATCCTCTATGCAGCCCTCACCCCAATGCAGCTCAATCAGATCTCATCTTGGGACACCGCCTATGAGATTTGGGACAAATTATGCATCACCTATGAAGGCACAAAGCAAGTCAAGGAGGCCAAGATCTACATTTTGAATAGTCTTCTAGAGAACTTCAAGATGGGTAAGAAAGAAGGGATTGCAGAGACTTACTCAAGACTCAATGTCATCATCAATGGGTTGGTTGCATTGGGCAACACTTTGGATAGAGGTGTAATCAACTCCAAGATCTTGAGGACTCTACCAAAGAGATGGGAGTCAAAGGTCACCTCCATTGAAGAAGTGAGGAGCCTTGGTGACATCCCAACCGAAGAGCTCATTGGCAACCTCCAAGCCCATGAGCCTAGGCTTGACAAGCAAGAAGAAGAAGCCAAGAAAGAAGATAAGGAAGCCAAGAAGATCAAAGATAGTGCTTTCAAAGCACAAGTGGAGGCGGTCATCCTTCAACAACAACTTGCTTGCCAGACTTCTCCCTCCTAGTCTAGTGAAGATTATGGCCCAAGTGAGCATGAAGCAAACTACATCAAGGGCAAACACTTCAAGGGAAAGAAAGCCTCCTCTTCTAATTTGAGATGCTACAAGTGTGGGCAAAAGGGGCACTACAAGAGTGAATGTCCCAAGTCAAGAAAGTCACACCACAAGGGCAGATCAAAGAAGGAAGAAGAGTAAAATAAGGAGAAAAAATTCAAGAGGAAGGACAAGAAGGAGAAGAGACACAAGAATGCAGCTCATGCAGCTTGGGAAGCTTCATCTTCAAGCAGATCAAGCTCCAAAGAAGATGGAGAGTGCCACCTTGCACTCATGGCCTCTACTAGTGTAGAAATTGGTGAGGTAAGTGAGGTAAGTGAGGTAAGTTTACATGAGATATCTAAGGAAGCTATTATTGACATGCTTATATCTACCCATTCATCTTTTAATAAATGTAAATCTAAAAGAAAATGGTTGGGAGAAATTATTGATGACCTATATGCTAAACTTGAAATTTTTTTAATTGAATGAGAAAGCTAATATTGAGAGTATTGATAATTTACAAGGGAAATTCCTTGATCTTGAGCTCTAATACAATGGGGTTGAAGTTTAGAATGGTATCTACCTTAAAAATATTGAGAATCTTAAGGAAGAAAAACAAAATTTCCTTAAAGAGCTTGAAATAGTTAAAACTAAAAATGTTGAATTTAAGCTCCTTATTGATGCTCATAGAGAAGAAAGAAATGTCTATATTAAATAAATCCAAATGCTTAAATCTAAAAATTCTAGGTTACTTGGTCAAGTAAATGATCTATCTTCTAGACCTTTATTTCCTAGTGTTAATGTTTCTTGTATCTCTCTTGAAAAGGATTCATATTTAACTAAATCCTTATGTCTTGAGGCTGATCTTGTACATGCTAGGGATGAAATATATACCTTGTATTCTACCATTATTTCCTTAAATGATGATAAGCATAGATTGAGAGGATCCCTACAAAAATTCCTCAAAGGAAAGAACTCCCTAAATGAAATCATTGACCATTCTACCAAACAAAGTGGTACTAGTGGTTTGGGATTTTTAGGGGGAGCATCAAAGGGCAAGAGCAAAGCCAAAGGTAACAAAAAGAGCAAGGAGACCTCCTTCTTTGTGGGAGAGTTTTCCGGCACTAAGAATCCTATGGTTTGTTCTTATTGCAAATGTGATGATCATTACTCTACTTATTGTCCTTACAAGCCTAAGGGGACTAACCCAAAGATGAAATGGGTCCTAAAGCTAACTCTAGATCCCAAAGTTTGAGTTGGGAACTGACATTCTCCTTTCTTGCAGGAAAAAGGGAGATAGATTGTTGATAGTAACTGCACTAAGCATATGACAGGTGATATAAGACATTTCAACAACTTCACCAAAAAGAAAGGAGGATTGGTCACCTTTGGGGACAACAAGAAAGGTAAAGTCAAAGGTGAGGGTGATGTAGGTGAATCCTTATGTATCAAAAATGTTCTTTTTGTGGATGGCCTACATCACAATTTAATTATTGTTAGTCAACTAGTTATTTACTTCCTTTGAATGCTTGATTCTAGATTCCCTCGCCTACCAAGTTATATATAAGGGAACTAGAAGTGGTAATCTTTATGTTATTGTTCTTGACTCTATTAAGCTTGTTGTTGGTAGATGCCTAGTAGTCAACTCAAATGATATTTCTCTTCGGCACCATCAGCTTGGTCATGTAAATATGCATCAGTTGAAGAAGTTGAGCAAAAAGGATTTGGTCAAGGGACTTCCCAAATTGGATTTTGAAAAGGATGAGGAATGCCAACCTTGTACCCAAGGAAAGAAAACTAAGTTCTCCTTCAAATCCAAAGGATTCCTTAGTACCAAAAGAGTTATTGAACTTCTTCACATTGATATTTTTGGACCAATGAGAACTCAATCGCTTCGTGGTTCCAAGTATTGTCTTGTTATTGTTGATGATTTCTCTAGATATACTTGGACCTTCTTTCTAGTTTCTAAAAGTGATACGCTTGATGTTTTCTCGAGATATTGTAAATAAGTTGAGAATAAATCTTCTTGCATCATTGTTTCTATCCGTAGTGACCATGGGGGAGAATTTGAAAATGAACTTTTTGAACATTTTTGTCAAGAATCTAGTTATGCACACAACTTCTCTTCACCTCAAACACCTCAAAAAAATGGGGTTGTAGAGAGGAAGAATAGGTCTCAACAGGAATGTCTAGTACCATGCTTCTAGAGTATGATACTCCAAAGAAGTTTTAGGCTGAAGCTGTTAGCACCTCATGTTTTGTGCAAAACTCAGTTTTTACCTATCCTTCTTTGAAGAAAACCCCCTATGAGCTATGGCGTGGTAGGAAGCCTTCTATCGAGTATTTCCATGTTTTCGGATGTCCTTATTTTGTCTTGAATATGAAAGATTCTCTTGACAAGTTTGATCCAAAATCTTATAAGGCCTTTTTTCTTGGCTATAGCACTACTAGAAAGGCTTATAGAGTTTTTAATGTTGATGTTACTAAAGTAGAAGAATCTATAAATGTAAATTTTATTGAGACTAACCCCTATATTCCCAAAGATATTGTTCCAAATGATGATGTTGCATATGAAGTAATTCCTATTCTAAAAGAGCTCAACATCACCCAAAAGGGAAAAGAGGTGGCCACTCAAGAAGAAGAGAAAGATGATGAGAGGAAGGACCCACCCCCTCCCCCCGGGTTTGCAAAGAATCATCCAAAAGATCTGATTTTAGGTGATCCATTTGAAAGAGTGAAGACACGGGCTGCATTCGACGAAGAACAAGCCAACAACACTTTCATCTCACAACTCGAGCATAAGAATGTCAAGGAAGCTCTTGGGGATGAAGAGTGGATCCTAGCTATGTAAGAAGAGTTGGAGCAGTTCAAAAAGAATAAACTTTGGACCCTTGTGCCAAGACCAAGTGATAGAAAGATCATTGGCACCAAATGGGTCTACCACAACAAGTTTGATGAAAGTGGCAAAGTGGTAAGAAACAAAGCAAGGTTAGTGGCTCAAGACTACATTCAACACTTGGTATAGAATTTTATGAGACATATGCACCTGTAGCTAGACTTGAGTCCATGCATATGTTGCTTGCCTTTGCTAGTTATAAAACTTTCTTCTGTATCAAATGGATGTTAAAAGTGTGTTTTTGAATGGTACAATTGAAGAGGAAGTGTATGTTGCACAACCTCCAGGATTTGAACATAATAGTCTACCTAACCATGTTTATTTGTTGCAAAAAGCTCTCTATGGACTCAAACAAGAACCTAGAGCTTGGTATGAGAAGTTAAAGAAAAAAAAAATTAGATCATGGGTATATCATGGGCAAAGTGGATTCTACCTTATTTCTAAAGCACACTATAACAATTTTCTTATCATACAAATATTATGTTGATGATATCATTTTTGGCAGAACTAACATTGATATTTGTAAAGAATTTAGTGATCTTATTCAGAGTGAATTTGAAATGAGTACGATGGGTGAGATCATATTCTTCCTCGGCTTTCAAATCAAGCAAACAAAAGATGGGAACTTCATCAACCAAGGAAAATACACAAGTGAACTACTCAAACACTTTGTGATGGAGAACACCCAGCCGATGGACACACCCATGTCAAACACTGCCAAACCTGATAAAGATGAAGAAGGTGAGAAAGTAGATGAGAAGCTCTATAGAGGTATGATTGGAAGTTTACTTTACTTAACTACCTCTAGACCTGATATAATGTTTAGTGTTGGCTTGTGTGCTCAATTTCAATCAAATCCTAAGAAAGCACATCTTATAGTTGTTAAGAGGATTTTCAGGTACTTAGCCAAAACCCAAAATTTTGAACTATGGTATCCCAAGTCAAGGGACCTAACTCTTACTGCTTATAATGATGCGGATTATGCATGTGCTTGATTGATAGAAAGTGCACAAGTGGCACTTGTTTCCTCCTAGGACCATTCTTGGTGTCTTATTTCTCCAAGAAACAGAGTATGATGGCATTATCAACCACCGAGGCTGAATACATTGCAGTCGGGAGTTGTTGTTCCCAGATCCTATGGATGAAGCAAATGCTCCAAGACTTTAACATTCATTTTGATGCTTCTCCTGTATATTGTCATTATACTAGTGCAATTAACTTGTCATATAATCCTATCTTGCATAGTAGAGCTAAACATATAAAGGTTCATCATCATTTTCTTTGTGATCACGTTGCCAAGAAGGTTATCTATATCACTCATGTGGATAGGGAAAATCAGTTGGCAGACCATTTTCACTAAACCTCTAGCTAGAGAGCAATTTAACTTTATTAGATCATAATTGCTTATAACTGCTTTGAATGAATCTGATATGCCTTCTAGCTAGTGTCATCTATGCTATATGTTTTACCTCTATTTTGATCATCTTTGCTTGCTAATATGCTAAAATTCCATTTTTCATGTTCATTTTTGCCTTATTTTTCTCTTTTTTGGTATTTTTTGCAAACGTATGTTTTACCAAAAAATAGTACCCAATGATGAGTGATATGTTCCTAAGTATGTTCAAAATACATAATGGACTTGAAAAATAAATTTAATTAGCACTCAAATGGCTAGAAACTAAGTTTGTTATGTTTAGGTCAGGTTGACCATTGGTCAAGTTGGCAACTCGACCGATCGAAGGCCAAGAGCTTTCTAAAAAAGCCTATCGGTTGAGTTTCTGAGGTCACAGATGTCGACCGATGGCCGGGATGGAGCAATCTTAAGTTGGGTTCGGCCGACTATTCTCCCTCTCAACTAGATAAAAGTCGACCGATTCCACTTCCATATTCCCTAAGCTCTCTACCCTTTCCATTCCCTTCCTCAACCTATCCCTAATCCAACCTAGCTAGCCCACCCTTGACCTTTCCCCCTTACTAACCTAGGTTTGTGGACATTTTTGGTGGTGCATTTTAGCTCTTGCTATCTCCTTCCTCTCTTTTTCATCTCTATGGCATCCAATAGGAGGAAGAGACCCCAGCTAATGCACCATCTTCTTCATCCTCCTCCCACTTGATTACGTTTAATGACACTCTTTTTGCCTCAACTGAGGCTGTAAATAGGTATAAGGAGCTCCTTCCTCGGTATCCTTTCCCTTTTTGCACCCTATTTGAGCCTAGACCTAGAAGACAAGAGGTCATAGACCAAGTAGCGGAGTTGCTTAACGTTCATTGTCTCTCAGCCTTGGGTGTTGAACGCACGTGCTACAACAATTCCATCACTAGCACGAAAGCAGTTCACGAATTCTATGCTAACTTGCATTGGAATTATGACACCCTCGTACCCCTACCTAATACTCAAGTAGTCCTCACGTCTATGATATCTGGGAAGAAATTCCAAGTTTCGGAGGGTACCCTGAACATCTTTTTTTCAGGTACTGATGAGACTGACACCTGGAGTAAGGATTATACCGAGTATTTTGACCTAGTTAAACCTGAGGTCTTCTACAAGCAATATAATCTCACTCTCCCTGACATTCATAGATCCTTGAAGAAGCCTCAATTTCCTTATAAGAAGAAGTGCACCCTTCCCTCATCTACCTTGGATCTCAAGAGACGCATCCTCACCCTAGTTGTTAACTACAATATCCATCCAAAGAACAATCAAACAGAGATTGTAGAAAACACTTTGGTGATCATGTATTATCTCTTAGAGAATGCTGGAGTCAAGTGGTCTAGATATATTCTCCACCACATGACCTACATTGACTCAGGCAAAAACACCTATGGCACCCACCCTCCCTACCCATCCCTAATTTGTGGTCTATTTCAACTTGCCACTAGCAAATCTCTTTTCCACGGCTTTCATTACAAACCTACCCAAAAAGGAGTTTGTATCAGTGAGACCACTCCTCAGAAGTCCGTGCCTACCCTCTCCTCCACCACACATGGTGCCTCTACCTCTACCTCTACCTCTACCTCTACCCAAGTACTACCACCACCTCATCCTACCCAACATGTCAGTGCCTCATTCCATGTGTCAAATGAAACCCTTATGGACTACATGATGCATCAACAGGCATACAACCTCCAAGTTTAGGAGCACCTACATTAGGACCTATGTTCAATCATGTCCAACATGAACATGTCATGTGCACATCCCTACCCAACCTACCAGCCCTACCCAGGAGGTGATTATGCATCCTATGCATATAATCACTTTTATCCAGCCCCTCCACCTGCACCTTTCGCTACTGCTGCTACACCCTCTGTTGTTGGTGGACCTACCCCTATTGTACTGACTCTGCCTACTGGCCCCTTAGACACTCTACTTTCCAGCCTCAGTAATTCTACTCCTTCCTTCCCACATGTCAATGAGCTCCATGCTCTTGGTATGTCTTGGGATGAGAAGAATGCTCGTTGGCCCGGTAGTGGTTTCGGTCCCTCTATTGATGAAGAGATGCCAAAATAGGCTGATGAGGAGGCTGCTGATGCTGATGAGGCTATTGGTGATGATGAGGATGATGGTGTTACATCTGATGATGATGTCTTTGTTGGTGTTTCTGATGATGAAGGAGATGTTGTTGCGCCTTCAGACGGAGATGATGACTACAAGCCTGGTGTTGATGATGTTGTGGATGATGTAGATATAGATGACCTAGATATCTAGTTTCTCTTAGTTTTTAGTCTAGTTGCTAATCATATATATCTTTCTAGTCTATTTTGTATTAACAACATCTGGGCACATGTTCTGAGTTGTACTGTTTTATCATCCTAGTGTTCATCATTTTGGCATGTAGTTGTTTTATGAGAATTGGCTTTCTGGGTTGTAATCTTAATTATGTGTACACTTACTCTTTGATTTACTATATCTTATGAGTTGGTTCCCTATTTTACCATATTTTGATTATGACTTAGTTTGGTTGTTTCTCTCGTTTCTGTTTGTGTATGTTTTTGAGACTGTATGTTATGATTGTATGCTTGGTTGTGCTTGGAGTAGACATGTTCTTTATTCTCTTCTACCCCCCCCCCCTCCTTTTTGATAATGTCAAAAGGGGGAGATAAATTCAATGTTTTGAAGCTCAATCATATTGCTTTCATTTCCTATGTGATCCTTTTCTTGTTCATTATATGCTTTACCGTGTGACTTGCTAAAGGACCATATAGTATATGTATGGTATGTTGCTTTGTGTAGATAGACTAACTATACATGTTAAAGTAAGCATAGATTGAGGGGGAGCAATTCACATTGTTCAAATCTTGAATCCCCTTACAATTCACAAGGCAAAGATATAACTTCAATATCCTTTTCAATATGATTGAGGAATAGTTTGTCATTGTCAAAAAGGGGGATAATGTTGACTTGAGAGTTCGACATTGTCTATATTTTGATAATGACTTAACTATTCCATTCCAATGTATTTAATATGTTTGTTCAAGATTGATTTCAGGCTTAGGTACATGAAAAGGATCAAATTACACAAGCCCTAGCTTGTTCAAGTTCAAGTCAAATGCAATGCAAGTGTGAAATTTGGGAAATCACTCTAAACGACCTTAGAAGAATTTTGTAATCACTTGTATTGATGATATGATTTGTAACTAAGATGAGAAAAATATTAGGGACACTTAATACCAAGGTTTAATCACTCAAAAGTTAACTTAGAAAATTTGTCACAGGTTGTTCATCGGTCAAGTTGGAAACTTAACCGATCCTATGATGGATTTTCTAAAAATGACCCATCGGTCAAGTTGTACACTCACAAAACTTGACCAACCTACTCACTGAGCAAATCTAATTTTAGCTCATCGGTCAAATTTACCCGAACAAACTCAAATGATAGTTTAAAATTGGCTTTATCTTTTAGTTGATCAGTCGAGTTACCTTTATTGAAACTCGACCAAATGTACTGTACAGAAAATGCAAAAAAAATGATTATAACCGTTGGTGAGTTATTTTGAGTGAAAATAGATCTGTTGTATTATGGAAAATGGCTATATTTTGACCCTAAGTGATCCCCAACTCAAGGAAACACCCCCATCTATAAATAGGACCCCTTGTAGTTCATTCCAAGTTTGCTCATTCATGCTATTCTAAGTCCTTGCTATAGTTGAGTGTGTTGCAACTCCTTGAGCCCCTTTTATCTCTCTAGTTTACACCTCATTTCATGATTATGAGTGAGATAGGCCTATTGTAAGAGAGTTACTCCCTTGTGCATGTAAAGCTCTCATCTACTCCATCTTCCCTACCCCTTTCCTCCATGAAGCAAAGGTGAAGCAAGCTACTCAGAGTGAAGGTGGAGTTGTTGTTGTTCCTCTTCAAGGTTGATGAAGAGGTGGTGATCTTCTCTAGGTGAAGGAGAAGGCAAAGGTTGAAGATCTAAGAAGAGTGAAAAAGTCCTTGAAGGCAATAGACTTCTGCTAGAGTGGGTAAGACCTTGGAATATGGCTTAAGACTCTTGCAAAGTGGGTAAGCCCTTAGCAAGGTGTAATACTCTTTGTTCTTGGATGGGTAAGTCCTTTGGTGGTCTTGTGTTGTAACTATTATTGGTGATAATGTAGAGAAAAGCACTTGCAAAGCCCTAGAGGTAGACCTCTCTAGGTAGTGGACTGACTCTCTCCTAGTTTGGAGAGTGGAACCACTCTACATGACCTTGTCAAGTGCTTGCTATCAATTCCTCTCATTCTTGCTATGCTTATTAGTTAGGACTTCAAATTACACTTAATCTATTGGTTTCATTTTGATATAATTTGAAGGTCTAATCTATCTTGTGATAAATTTTGTAGCTGTATTCACCCCCCTCTAGAGCCCTAGATCCAACAGTAACTACCTATAATACCATGGTTTCAAAGTTTATTTGCCAATCTCATGGATGTAGAGAATTTAAGGTGGCATGCAGAGGTAAAGGAAAATATTGATGGGATCCTACAACATGTGTCTTATTCCCCACATTGGAAGAAGATTGATTTATTGTACCCTAAATTTGATGAAGAAGTTAGGAATCTAATACTTTATTTTTATACCGATGGCATGAATCCATATGTCACATTGAGCAGGCAACATAGCACTTGGCTTGTATGATTGTTATATACCATCTTCCTCCCTAGTTGTGTATGAAAAACAAGTATGCTATGATTTTTTTGTTGATATTGAGCCCTAAACAACCTAGAAATTATATCAATGTTTATCTTGAACCTCTAATTGATGACTTAAATAAACTCTGGGAGAAGGTGTGATGACCTATGATTCTTTGTGTAGAGAGACATTTTATTTGCATGCTATGTTGTTTTTTGCACTATTAATTACTTTCCAGGATATGGTAATTTGTCTGTATACAGTATAAAAGGATCTAAAGCATGACCTATATGTGAAGAGAAGATTGATTCAATATGACTAAAATATGGTGGCAAGACTGTATATCTTGGTCATTGAAGGTTTCTTCCAAAAGTTCATCCTTACCGAAGGTTGCAAAAAACATTCAATGGATTGAATGAGGAACCGAGTGCCCCTAAACATATATCATGGGAGGTTGTTTATTAAAGAGTAAAAGACTTTTTCAATTCATTCAGTAAGAGATCACAATCTACTATTCCCACATAGAGTGACAAATCTTTATACAAGAATAGGTCAATATTCTGGGATCTTCTTTATTGGAGTTATTTGGTAGTTAGGCATTGTATCAATGTCATGCATGTTGAGAAAAATATTTGTGATAGCATCATTGTTACTCTATTGAATATACCAGATAAGACTAAAGATGACATCACATCCAGTATAGATCTACATGAAATGGGAATAAGGAAAAGATTAACATAAGTAGTTAGGCGTGATCGGAAAATATATTTACCTCTTGCTTGTTACACATTGTCAAGAAAGGAGAAGAAAACTTTTTGCGAGTGCTTGCTTAATGTTCAGGTACCACAGGGATAATCTTCTAATATCCATAGACTGGTATCAATGAAAGATTTGAAGGTGATAGGTATTAAATCTCATGATTGTCACACTCTAATGCAACAAATATTGTTCGTGGAAATTTGATCTATACTATCGAAGCATGTAAAGTTTGCAATCACCAGAGTTTGTTTCTTCTTCAACACTCTATGCATCAAAGTTATTGATCCTGAGAATCTCAATAAGTCGCAAAAAGAAGTGGTTGTTACCCTATGCCAACTTGAGATGTATTTTCCTCCTCCATTCTTTGATATCACAGTACATCTTGTTGTCCATATGGCTAGGGAAGTGAAAATGTTGGGACCAGTTTTCTTGCATTGGATGTATCCTTTTGAATGGTACATGAGTATTTTCACAAGTGATGTTTGTAACTGTAATCAGCCTGAATGAAGTATTATTGATGGTTATGTGGCCAGGGAGGTTATGGACTTTTGCAATGACTATCTAAATTTTAATGAAGCTCCTGTAATTGACACGAATATTGAGGACTATTTTGGCAGAGGGACTTTAGGAGCATGAGTGAAAGTAATCAGTTGTGAGTTATGGAAAAAAGCACACTTGTATATCTTACACAACATCAATGAAGTGAGTAGTTATGTCACCAAGCATATCAATTTCATCAAGACAAAATATCCTCGAGCCAATTCAATGTCTTGATAGAGAGCATAATAAGACATTTATTAGGTAGTTTGAAGATAAAGTTTTACGTCAACTATCTCAAATACCAAATAATGTTATTGAAAATATCAAATGCCTCGCCTTCAAACCAAAAATGAATGTTATGTCTTATGAAGGGTTTGACATAAATGGAATTTCATATTACACAAAGCATCAAGATGATAAGAGTGTTGTCCAAAATAGTGGGGTCACCCTTTAAGTGTCTTCATTGTATTTTTATAATGTGAAGGATAAGAGTGTACGTGAAGCTCAAATGTCATATTACAGTGTCATTGAAGACATGTGGGAGTTTGATTACATAGATTTCAGAGTTTTGGTCTTTAGGTGTAATTGGGTTGATAACACCAAAGGAGTTGTAGTGGATGAATTGGGTTTCACATTAGTAAATTTTGAAAAGATTGGAGATAAGGGTGAACCATTCATAATGGCATCATAGGAAAAGTAAGTATTATATATCAATGATCCTACAAATGAAAAATGGTTGGTTGTTCTTCATGGTAAAAGACAGTTCATTGCATATCTTATATATGAAAAAGAGTACTATGACAAGTATGATGACTCCAGTCCATGCTCAACTGGCTTGCCAACACCAAATATTGAAGTTGACACTGACTTATATATGCATGGAGATCACACCAAGGGAATGTTAATTGATACAAGATCTAAGTATTAGAGGCATGGTTTTATTTTTTTTTAATGTTAGATAAGCAGTTTACATTTGTGATCACTTATATTTTATTGTTTGGTTATTTTTGATATGACATTATTCCAGATAGTGTCTAACCATGAATTTTATGATCGGGATGATGATTATCATGAGTATGAGAACCCTGACAATGTGCACCATGAGGATGAGCACCCTGACACTATTGTAAGTTGTATTGTTTTATTACATAGATGTGCATTTTACAATGTCTATCTTGTTGTATTGTTTTATCACATTTATAAGTTTTATCTTTTTATTACTTGTGTGCTTTTTGTCAATTTTAGCATGAGGATGTGAACCCTGAGGATATTGTTAAGCTTGATGGACAAGATCGTAACCGCACAACAACATGAGGCATCATCATGATGAATAAGTTACTAGAGCAAAGGGATAAGGGACCGAAGTTGGTTTTTGAGTTTGACAATCAAGGAAATCTTATTGGGAAGAACCGCAGTTCTTTTGTGTCATATGTAGGGGTTCTGACTCATAGAAGAATGGATGTAAATGTAGAATCTTGGCATAAAGTTGATCCAAACAAGAAATATTGTATATGGAAGGAACTATGTGTGAGATGTTACCATTTAAAATTCTATTTTTAAGTTGTTTATAAAAATATTTTTTAAGAATATTCCATTAAGTATATGAACTTTTGTAGAGCATATTTAAACAGGATGACAAATTGTGTCATAAAAAGGTGATGAAATGTTGTGGCATGATACTAAGGAATTACAAGAAAAATATGACAAGAGAATGCATATGGGACGGTGGGAATAAGAAGAAGTCAGCCACTGAGCAATAGAATTATCTTGATTTAAAGGTGTGGGATGTGTTTTTTGCTAAGATACAAATCAAAGAATTCAAGGTATTAAGCCTCGCTCCTCAGTTTGAAGTCATTGTACTACATATTTAACATATGGTTTGGACTAACCATGCTATAAGAAATTCTCAAAGAGAAAGGTGTGCAAAGAATGTGCACAACCACACGATGGGTTCAGGTGGCTATGCAAATCTTTGCCAAATGCTACTACAGGCGTCTTCTTCTCAGCATCCTACTATTGGGATATTGAGTTCTCTACTACTAGTGAACCTCTATTTCACCATGATCTATGGATAGTGGGAGGAAAACTAAATCTGGAGATATATCCAACCTCACAACTGCTGAGGCGGGTATAAAAATGGTAAAATTCAACTCTTAGAGCAATTTGTATTGATGATTGCTATGTTTTACTTACCAATTATTAATGATGGTGATTAGCGGAAGCTCCACGATCAAATTAAATAAGGAAAGTTCACCTCTGAGAGCACAAGAGATTAATTGATAGTTTCTCTAGGTAACCCAGAGCATCATGGGTGTGCTAGGGATGTTGGCACTGGTATTGGTATAAGAGCCTCCATGGAACCATCAAAGCATAAGCACAAATCTATCCAGAAAGGGAGATTCTTAAGAGAAAAGGTACAAGAGTTGATTGCAAAGGGTATAGAGGAAGCAATGATAAAGTATCTGTCTTCTCAGACAGTACATGTGATGCCTCACACTTCATACGAGTTGGACCCTCCTATGAAGAGGTGGTTGGGAGTAAACCCATTGACCTAGCACCTAACATGCCCGTTGTAAGTTTTTTATGACATAGTAGTCTTTCATAATGATTTGTATAATATGTTTGAGTTTAGGTTTATATAAAACAATTTATAAAAATTTGTAGGGGTTGAGGCCATACCGTCTTAAATCACAAGAATATGTCATTGCACTAGATGAGGCTTACCCACACCTTGAAGGTGACATGATCCATGGTGTACTGTTGCCCGTCGATTCAGGTCATGTGACGCCAAGGCTTGTCTACGATGCTCGAAAGTAGACTGCATTGTTATATGACCACCCCAAGCATGAAACAATAGGTGAAGCAGAAGACGGCATGTTCGCGCCCAAAGCAGAAGTTGTTTGTACGGATGTATGGTAAATTTACAATGTATTGTATCTTTATATACATGACACCATTGATATGAGATTAAATATATGTTGGACATAGCGCCTAAGAAACCCCTTATAGCTCGTACTCCACCCCCACCTCCTCCTCAATTACTTGGTTGGCTTACAAAGGACCTATTCAACTCAATAGGTCCTCGGTGTAGGGGTATGTCAAAATGACTAGGTGAACATGAAGAAGGGTTGAGTATGATGGCCCATCTTAAGGAGGATGATGTAGGTCAACCTCATAATACTAGTATTTGTCTACAAGCTGTTTTGGAGATATTTAACTATGCTTGGTTGAATACATCTGTGATAGAACTTTGGATGTGGTGAGATATTATATATCTAAATACCTCATTATATATATATATATATATATATATGTTGATCTATTTTATTATACATTAATGCATACATTATATATGTTTTGCAGCCACTTACATAGGGTGTGTATAGAGTTTACACTATCCCATGTGGCATTTTTAGTTCCATCATTGATTAGTTGCGTAATGAAAGACCCTACATTTGTCTCCCAATATTGCTCTATCGCATTTAAATATTTCGGTAAAAAGAAAAAGTATGTGATGTTAGCTTTGTATAATAATGCGTAAGTTTACTTACTCTGCTTATAATTTTAACTTAAGAATTACATTTCATTGTTGATTTTGAATTTTATTCTATTTTCCTTATTTTCACTTAGGAATAACCATTGGGTGTTATTGGTTATTTTCCCCGCAACACTTACTTTGTATTATCTAGATCCTAAGAGTGATAAAGTAGACAATGGGGGACACGAATTGAAAAAGGCATTATTCACATGAGTACATTTTTATATTTATATATGTTAACATGTATTATTACATGAGTATTTACTAATGCAATTTAATGTGTTACATTAATGTATATGGCTATAAAAGGTTTTAAAAAGGCTAGAGGAAAGGTGGATAACAAAAAGAAAGTGATAGTTTGGAATAATGTTTAGATAGTTTTCTGACACAAATGTATTTTTATGCCAACTGTGCTTGCTTTTATTTATTAACATTATGCAGGTTGAAATTTCTTATGTCCTGTACAAGACAACGGTTGGGCATGATCATACTACGTGATTCGGTATATGGACATAATTGTCAAATATGAGGCACTAGACGTCAACTGCATAGAAAATGTAATCTATTATATATAGTCTTGATCATCATAAGTATATAGTTTCATTAGATAATATGAAAATATCAAACTTTTGAATTATATATGTCATTATATTTGCATGTGTTTAAAAAAAACCTCGATACGATGGAAAAGCTAGAGGACATATAAAAGCCATATACGATATAACAATGATGCGATGATTTTGAGTCGCATTTATAGACCTATTTGATAGGTGTTTTATGCTTTTATTAGTCATTTTTATGGTTATTGTTGCATAATTCATCCACTTTGGTCTTTGCTACTATTTTATGTCAAATCCCCTTTATTTCATCATTTTGAGCATTAATTGTCAAAATATTATTATTTGTGTGAATTTATGTGGTTTCGTGTTTGAATTTCAGGGAAAACAAGTATCTGCTTCCGTCGATACCATCGACTGGACCACAGGTTTCCATCCGCGAGTATCAGAAAAGAGTCGATACTATCGACAGGGATGTCGATGGTATCGAGCTACCATCAGGTTGCTGGCGAGAAAGCAGTCGATAGTATCGACACCAAGTCGATACCATCGACGCACGGAGGCTACAGTGTCAGAATCTTGCAAAAACAGATGCCTAAAGGAAGTCGATACCATCGACCCGCGTCGATGGTATCGAGATGATGTCAAGCGCGACAAAGAAAGGATTTGTAGACGGTAGTTACCACACTGGGTCGATACCATCGACTCGCGTTGATGGTATCGACACTATAAGATATGTGTTTGCTTTGGAATGATCTTAATCGGACGGTCGTGGTTAATTAACGACCTAATGAGGGAGATATACCTAATGAAGGCCGCCCAGAGGTGTGGGGGATCGGATTTGCCATTGCACGAGTGCCGAGGAGTGGTAGAGAGGAGAACGGAGGCCAGAAGCTCATACCAGTTGATCCGGACACCGAAGAAGACGGATTCCACCACCGAAAGGTGGGAGAGCACGTGTTCTACGCTGAGGATCAACCGGTTCTTCTCCGTTCAGGGGTTTCACCGCTCATTTCACATTTTTCATATGATTTCCCCTATCTCTACCATGTACTTGCTTGAGATGAACATGCAGGACTAATCCCCTTCGTCTTTAGGACCGGGAATAGCCCGGGAATTCATTGTATGACAATTTTATAATAGTAATTCATATTTTATCTCTTAAATCCGTGGTATAATTTCATTTTCTCAATATATTGTTATGCTTGATCACCATAATAATAACCTAATGCCCTTAATTACTTTGAAAGAAGAATTAACGGCTGAAAAGAGACATAATTTACATTAATTGACAAATCCCTTGAACAAGGCGGTGTAAGATTAATGGTAGATACCGAGAGGTCGTTCATAATGCACCTAGTTTAGGGTATAGGTTATTACGATGGTGGAACCGACCTAGACATAGGTAGTGAATTGTACCATGACAGTGGGCAATTCTGATTTCAGGCCACTACCCGGATAGAGGGATAAAATTGAGTAGCTATATAGAATTTAATACAATGAAAACCCGCGGTGAAACCGCAACCCTAAAGATTATCTTTTGAATTGATTAAACCAACATTTAATCGATTGCTTGTTTTGTTTTGTTTTTATTTTCTTTTAATTTTAAACAACAACTCTCAACTTTTTATTCGGTTTAGCTGATCGTGAATAGTTAGTAGGAGTCCCCGACGATTGCACGTATCCCTGAGTTCGACTCGGGCCTCACAAAGGCTGGTACTACTCGACGCGTTTACTTGCGTTTCTGCGCACGGTAAATCTGTGTCAAGTTTTTGGCGCCGTTGCCGGGGATATGGCAATTTGTTGGCACTTTGAGTGCTGTGAGCGGTCACTCTAGGCCACTTTTTTTTATTTTTTTTATCATTCCAAAAATTTGTGATCTATTTTCTAAATATTTGCAATCGTCAAGCACTGTACTAAATTTAATTTTTCTATTTTCAGGTACTGTGCATGGTGCAGACGCGTAGTACTGACTACGTGGGTCAAGCACCAGAGGTTCTGCTGCCAGGACCAGAAGACGAGCTGGAGGATATAAATTCTGAACACGAACAAGAAGACATGGACGAGCCACAGACAATATGGGAGAAGATCAAGGCTTCTTCCGCATCCTCTTCAAAAGGGCCTATAAAGAAGCAAGCAATCAACATACCTACATATAAGATTGATCCGGCTTTGATAAATCTGGTGAAGTCCAATGCTTTTCATGGGCTCAAGAATGAGGACCCCGTCGCGCACATAAGTCAGTTTGTTGAAAACTGTGACATGGTTAAAATCGACAGGTTTCCACAGGATGCACTTTATCTTAAGCTTTTCCCGAGTTCATTGGAAGGAGCCGCGCGAGAATGGCAACACAATTTAGATGATGAGTTTGTGGAGTCATGGGACCATATGGTGGAGGTTTTCTTTGAGAGGTTCTTTCCTCCTGAGAAGACCAACGACATGATCAGGAAGATCCATAACTTTACCCAATAGGAAGGTGAGACATATTCTGAGACCTGGGAGAGGTTTCAGGTCATGCTGAGACGGTGCCCGCATCACGGGTTGGATAAAGAAACACAGGTAAAGATCTTATATTTTGCTCTCTCCAAGCACGATAGGAGCAACCTTGATTCAGCTGGGTCAGGATTCTTTTTGAACAACACGGACACCAGGTGTTGGGAGATATTAAAGAATATGGCTAGGAAGCAATCATGGGGTGAGAGAGAAAGAGGCCCCGTGGAACAAGTTCGAGTGGCAGGTGAATCAAAAGCTATGAAGGAGCTAAATGAGAAGATGGATCTTCTCGCAAAGAAACTGCTAGAAAAGGAGGATAATGAGTTCGAGGATGAGGCTCAAGTTAAATTCATGAAACAGCAGTAAGGTTACAGGAATAACGATTATTCATGGAGAAAAGATAAGAAGTTCTCGTGGAAGGATCCAAATAACTTCTTGCAGGATCCGGATGCTAAACCCCAGCCAGCTGCGGAGGATAAGAGCACAGAGCTGCTCAATCAAGTTATAAATCAAAACCAAGAACTCATGGCGACTTTCAGCCAGCAAATAAAGCAACAAGGGGAGTTCATGAACCAATTCGGGCAGATGCTGCAGAGCCATGGGGCTCAAATGAGGACAATAGAGATATCTATGGCACAGATGGCTGCAGAGATAGCCAGTTTGAAGAAGTCGGCACATCCTGGTTTCCCGGGAAATACTAATATTCCAGGAGAGAACCAACAAGTGAAGGCCATCTTGCTAAGAAGTGGCAAGAAATTGTTAAATCCCAGGGCCGATGAAGCAAGCACACCCCAAGCTGAAAATGAAGTTAACCCCACTGAGGAGTTGCCCACACCGGTCAAAGAACCAGTCAATGACACAGTTGTGGAGGCTACTGAAGACCCGATTGCAGAGGAGGAGGGACCTCAGAAAAGGACACCCTATGTGCCACCGCATCAAAGGGCACAGGCTGTACCGATCCCTTATCCGAACAGTGTTAAGGCAAGGAAGGTAAATGATCAATTCAAAAAGTTCTTGGATAGTTTCAGGAAGCTTTCAGTAAATATCCCTCTATTGGACGCCATTGAGCAAATCCCGTCTTACGGGAAATTTCTAAAGGACATCATTACTAAGAAGAGGAAAATTCCGGATACAGAGGTTGTCGTGCTCAAGGAGCAAGTGAGTGCCTTCATCATGGGCACTTTGTCGCCAAAGAGATAAGATCCAGACTACTTTAACATTTCTTGTTATATTGGAAAAGTCAAATTTGGTTAAGCATTATGTGACTCAGGGGCAAGCATCAACTTGATGCCCCTTTCTACATTCAAAAAGCTGGGATTGAAGGAGTCACGGCCAAGCAACATGACTATTCAATTGGCAGACAACTTGGTGGTAAAGCCATATGGAATCTGTGAATATGTGTTAGTGAAAGTGGACAGATTTGTTTTTCCAGCAGATTTTGTAGTCATGGAGATGCAGGATGAACATGGCAACGAGCTATTACTTGGACGTCCTTTCCAAGCTATAGCCGACATGATTTTAGAGATGGGAAGAGGTCGGTTGACCTTGGGTATAGCCGATGACCGATTTGAGATGGTCATGCCCTCCAGCGTCACTTCACCTAAATCCAAGGAGCAATGCCACATGATGAAGCATTTTGATAATACTATCTCACTTTGTCTAGGGAAGCCATTTCTGGATATGGCTCATGTAATGACCAAGGTGGACAAAGGGACTTTGGCTGTAGACATCATGGAGCAGACCAAAGTAGTATCTCTTTGCAAGGCTGTCAGATTCCCGAATGATGAGAATGAGGACATTCCCCCCTCTATGGAGGATGATGCTATAGAAAATTTAGTTTTTGATTCATATCCGGAATTACCATTGGATGCTTGTTTAGTGAACATCACTTATGATTGGATGAGAAGCAATTCACTCAAGGAGTGTGCCAAGATGCTTCAGATGCTTCCATGTTTCTATGCGAGGTATTATGAAGATTTAGGTGAACTCCCCCCTCCGCTGCAATCATCATTAATCAGCCCGCCGGAGTTGGAATTAAAGCCACTGCCACCGCATCTTAAGTACGCCTTTTTAGTGGAGGAAGAAAAGCTACATGTGATCATTTCTTCATATCTGAGTGCGGAAGAGGAGGACCAATTGTTGAAAGTGCTGAAGAACCACCGAGGAGCATTTGGGTGGTATGTCGCAGACATCAAGGGGATTTCCCCTACCTTGTGTCAGCATAAGATTCGGCTCGAGGAAGGAGCCAAGCCGGTGATCCAACCGCAACGTCGACTGAATCCAAGCATGATGGAGGTGGTGAAGAAAGAGGTGATAAAGCTTCTATCCGCAGGTATCATATATGCAATTTCAGACTCGACATGGGTAAGTCCCACGCAGGTAGTCCCTAAAAAGGGGGTATTACTGTCACTCAAAACATTTTAAATGAACCTGTCACCACCCGTTTGGTAACTGGGTGGCGAGTTTGTATTGACTACCGCTGTCTGAATGCCGCTACGCTAAACTATCACTTTCCTTTACCTTTTATCGATCAAATTCTAGAGCATCTTGCCGGCCGATCGGACTTCTATTTTCTTGACGGGTACTCAGGGTACAACCAGATTTCAATTGATCCTTTGGACCAAGAGAAATCTACTTTCACTTGTCCCTATGGGACTTTCGCGTATCGCCGAATGCCTTTTGGTTTATGCAATACACCTGCGACTTTTTAGCGTTGTATGCTCGCTATCTTTTCTGACATGTGGTAGAACGTTGTCTTGAGGTATTTATGGATGACTTTTCGGTGTATGGTGCATCATTTGACGAATGTCTCTATAATCTGGACAAAGTTTTACAGCGCTGCGAGGACACACATTTGGTCCTCAACTGGGAAAAATGTCACATGATGATGACTGAGGGGATAGTGCTAGGACACAAGGTGTCTAGCAAAGGTTTAGAGGTGGATCCGGTAAAAATTGAAGTTATTTCCAAATTGCCCCCACCAAATTCTATTAAAGGGGTAAGGAGTTTCTTGGGACATGCCGGATTTTATCGTTGGTTTATAAAAGATTTTTCAAAAATCGCAAAACCTCTATCCGAACTGCTTGAGAAAGACGTTGTATTTGATTTCAATAACAAATGTCTACATGTGTTCGACGTGTTGAAGGAGAAACTGATTTCTGCGCCGGTTGTTCAAACGCCGGATTGGACTAAACCGTTCGAACTCATGTGTGACGCTTCTGATTTTGCGGTAGGAGCCGTGTTGGGGCAGCGGGTGGAAAATAAACCTGCCGTTATTTTCTATGCTTCAAAGACTTTGAATGACGCTCAATTAAATTATACAACTACTGAAAAAGAATTACTCGCCGTTGTTTTCGCTTTTGAAAAATTTTGGCAATATTTAGTTGGATCTAAAGTAGTCGTTTGGACTGACCATGCCGCAATTAAATATTTAATGGAGAAAAAAATGCAAAGCCTAGATTAATTAGGTGGATTTTGCTCTTACAAGAATTTGACATCGAAATCAAGGATAAAGCTGGGATTGAAAATGTTGTGGCGGATCATCTGTCTAGGTTAGAGGGGGTGGATGAAAAAGATTTACATATACCCATAACCGAGACATTTCCGGATGAACAGATTTTGAAAGTTAATTCTAAAGACCCTTGGTTCGCTGAAATTGTGAATTATTTGGCTTGCGAGATCATCCCGGAAGATTGGTCATATCAAGAGAAGAAAAGATTTTTCCATTCTTTACGATATTATTTTTGGGATGACCCGATTCTTCTTAAGCAATGCAGGGATGGTATCCTACGCAGGTGTGTGCCTAAGGTGGAGTACGAGAGTGTTCTCCGTCATTGCCACGCACTACCTACGGGAGGACACCATGCGAGCTCTCGTACGGCAGCTAAAGTTCTGGAGAGTGGCCTTTACTGGCCAACCTTGTTCCGAGACGCCTATGAGTTTGTAAGGCAATGTGATTCCTGCCAACGAGTAGGTAATATTTCAAAGAGACAGGAGATGCCCCTAAATGTGTTCCAATAAGTGGAGGTATTTGATCTGTGGGGCATAGATTTGATGGGACCCTTTGTGTCCTCAAATTCAAATTTATATATTCTTTTAGTAGTTGATTACGTGTCGAAGTGGGTAGAAGCAATACGCACAAGGACTAATGATTCCACTGTAGTGTGCATGTTCGTGAAAGAAAACATTTTCTGTAGGTTTGGAGTGCCCTGAATGATCATCAGTGATGGGGGTACGCATTTTAGGAATTAGAAGTTCTCGGCATTGTTGAAGAAATATGGGGTCAAACACAACATAGGTACCCCATATCACCCGCAGACTCAAGGATAGGTGGAGGTTTCCAATCGCGAAATTAAGAAGATTTTGGAGCGTACGGTGGCGTCCACGAGAAAGAATTGGAGTGCCCTACTACCGGATGCATTATGGGCGTACAAGACGGCTTACAAAACACCTATAGGCACCACGCCTTTTAGGTTAGCGTATGGTCGGGCTTGTCACTTACTGGTAGAGTTAGAGCACAAAGCACATTGGGTGCTTAGAAGGCTCAACTTGAGTTACGATGGAGCGGGGAGGAAGAGATTGCTTGAATTGAATGAGTTGGATGAGCTGCGGATGACGGCATACGAGAACTCGCAGATATACAAGGAGCGCACCAAGTTAATCCATGATCGCCACATCTAGTTGCGCACGTTCAAGAAAGGAGATAGTGTATTGTTGTTCAATTCATGACTGAAGTTGCATCCCGGGAAGCTCAAATCCCAGTGGAGTGGGCCGTTCGTGGTAGAAGAGGTCAAACCACACGGCGCAATCTTGGTGTGTGATGGTGAGACCATATTTTTGGTGAACGAACAAAGATTGAAGCTATATTTTGGCGAAGATTACACAAGGAAGGTGAATGAGGTCAAACTCACTTTACTTTTGGATGCTTGATGAGATTCAAGTCGTCTAGCCTAAGACGTTAAATAAGGGTGCTTGTTGGGAGGCAACCAACCATTGGTATTTTAGATTAGTTCATTTACATTCGTAGTTTAATTTGTTTTTGCTTAGTTTTTAGTGTAAAAAAGATACCGTGGTCGTTTGCTACATGTGTAGGGCTGAGGCAGAGTCGATACCATCGACCCTTGTGTCGATGGTATCGACCATGGTACAGGTTGACGACTGCAAGAATCGCAATGCGTTGATACCATCAACGGCCTCATCGATGGTATCGACATACATACAGGCAGATCGGAAATACAAGGTCGATGGTATCGAGATGCCAGTCGATACCATCGAGATCTCTAGAGATTTACAGAAGAAATCAACTCAGGAAAGTCGATACCATCGACGGGCGTGTCGATGGTATCAAAACTTTCATGTAAAGATGGCGGCGGCCGGGCCTCGCGAGGATTTGCCCTAATCAGCGAGTCGATACCATCGACCCGCGTCGATGGTATCGACCATCCACATCACCGATCCGCACGAACAAATCAATGGCGATCGCGGCATCAAGACGGTCGATCCGGGTGCAGCGTCAATACCATCGACCCATGTCGATGGTATCGACACGTCAACGATCCGGGTTTCAAGATCTAGCCATCAACGATCGTCGATACCAGTGAGGGGGCGGATAGCATCAACAAGTGTCGATACCATTGACTCGCGTCGATGGTATCGATGGGTCAACAGTGGCACCGGCCACCTCTATTTAAGGGGAGTGATTGCGTCAGATGACATCACACCTTCAGTGCAACTCCCCTCCACTTGTGCCGAGCGAGTTCTAGAGCCGTCCAAGCCCGATGACGAGCAGCACCGAGCGAAGGTCTTCATCGAGTGGAGATTCAACTCTCCAATCTTCACCGAGCTCTCTTTTTGATCCCCATTTCTCGTCGCAAACATGGTGCATGTGGTCGGAGCTTCCTCCTTGCGCACAAATCCGATGGACATCCTGGAATTCGTGCCACCACCGCCATCATCGATCGCACGTCCCCGACTTGTCCATCCTTCCTCGGAGGTCCAGAAGATCTACGAGGAGATCATGAGGAGGAAGATAGAGCACACCCGGTATGTGGACCGGGAGATGATCTGAGATCTCGGATTTGAGGCCAAGTTGGCCTACGTTCTGCAGGGGCAAGCTCGTCACACGGGGCAAAGGCCCGATGAGTTGCAATTCCATGCTGATGGTCAGTCGTTCTTCAACGACTGGCTGACGTACAAAGAGTTGGTGGCAGAGTTCATGGCGTCACTGGACGTCTGTGTCGTGCCCAACGACATAATAGCTACCGATCGTGAGTGGATCAAGGGTCGGGTGTCTTTCCGGCTGTACAACCACGACTACACCCTCACGCTCAAGCAGTTCAATAGGATCTTCAACTGGAACCATTCGCAGTACGACTACCGGCGGCCGGACAACCGCACCGACTACGACGACATCTTCTCCGAGCTGGTGACGGTGCCGCAAGGAAAGTCGCTGAGCTACCACAATGCCGCGGTAGCCGATTTCGAGCACCCTTTCGTCTGGATCTTGCACAGGATGCTCAGTTCCACAGTTTTTGCTCGAGGTGATCTGGCCCTCAGCAAATTTCAGGAGTCGGACCTATTCTTTCTGTATAAACTCCTGAAGAAACAAGAATGCAATTGGGGTGCCTTCTTTCTGCATCGAGTATTGGCGATGAAGAGGAGTACGAGGAAAGCCCCGATTCACTTTGGCGGGCCTATCACCAAGCTGGCCATCTACCTGGGGTTGAATCTCGAGCAGCTGACTCCTCTCTCTACAAGAAGCAAGGTGAACTTGCAGCATCTACACCGGTCCAATCTCCTACTTCTCTGAGATGGCGTGGCATTTGCGCATTGCCACGTCAACCACGCCTACCAAGAGTGCTCGTTGCCCGATCCAGTCTTCAACATCGATGGGGCAAAACACTTTTGATGGCCAATCATAGCCATCGCCGACTCCGATGAAGAAGGCGGCAACGACGGCGGCGACGACGGAAATGACGACGAGGCTGAGGAGTAAGAGGAGGCATTTACACCTCTCCGAGCACGAGTGGCACCACGGAAGCGTCCTCAGATGCATCCGGGTGCATCTTCATCATCACAGCCTACGCCGCCACCACCACCGCCCTCGCAGCCAAGCAAGGATGCCTATTCCATGCATGGCATGTACACTATGCTACAAGACATTCAGCAAACGCAGCAGCACATGACAATGTATACCGGTATTCAAGACACTACGAACCGGATACTGGACAACCAAAGGGCGATGTTCGAGAACGAACGTCTTCTCCTCAACAACCAACAATAGATACATGATCGGTTGTATCGGATGGAGATGCAGCAGGAGCCCTTCTATGACCACTATTGGAGCCAGAGTTACTTTGGAGGCTATCCACAACCTCCACCTAGGGCCCAGTTTGATCCAAGCTTCCAGGGGGAGTATCCTTCTTGGGACCCTACGGCTCCGCAGTACCCACCTCCACCACAGGAGTAATCTGGTATCACTGTTCCAATCTTTAAGTTTGTTTTTGACTATGAGGCCATAGTCGAATTCAAGCTTAGGGGGGTAGTTGGAACAGCTTTATCTTTTATTGTGTTTAGTTTTTAACTTTGTTGTTTTTGTTCTTGTTATTTGTTTCTTGCAATTTTAGTTTTTGTAGGATCCACATGTTATCTAGTGTAATCGTGGATGTCATAAAGTTTGTGTCATCTCATTAGTTGTGCATGGGAAAATCAAGGGAAATTTAAAATTTTTGTGTGTTTGGAAAGCTTGTCTTGTTTAACCTTGGGCACATATCCTACGAAAATGATTGGTTTTGTCAACTTTAAAATAAAATTTCACAACTATACTCCTAATTATTCATGAACGTGGACGGAAATGGTTGTTTGAGCCTAAACTGACCAAATGGTAATGAGACTCTAATTGGATGTAAGAGAGAGAAACCTCTTAACTACTACACATGTCAATAAGGAGGGACACATAATATCTTTCTAAGGTTCAGTCACCTAGTCTTGTGATCTTTCCACCTCTTTGCTTTTCACAATCCACCACAAGAATTGGAAGTACTTTACAGTTTTAACTTCTTTGACAGCATTTCATATAGATAGGTCCTGCATTGAATCTATTTCCATATGTTTTGCATAAAAAGAAAGAAAAAATTAGAATAGTGATACATGCACATTACCCTTAGGTGCATGCCATGTAGTTGCATTCATAATTTTCATGCATAAAGTATATCATGTATCTCAATTTTTCTCCAATGGTGAATTAAATTGTTCCATACCTTCTAAATAGTGCAAATTTCTGAGTATGAAGAAAAATAAGCCCAATAAAATATTCATTATCAATTATGGATATAAGGGTTGAAAAATGAAAAAAAGAGAAAAATCTGAAAAATCTGCATAATGAAGGAAAAAAAAGAGTTATTTAGAAGCAATTAGAATAAGAAGAGAAAGGAACGTAATATCACCTATGTTTCAAGATAAGTGAGTACATGATGTAGCTTAATTAGATATCCATCTCATTTTGAGACGGATGGTTAGTGCATGCATCATTCCACCTAATTTTAGGCATTAGGACATTTTTCATGTGCATTTGCATCATTTAGGGCATTTTTGTTTTATGCATGTTGAAATTGTACAATACTTCCACTTCTTCCATGAGCCACCTATTTCATCCACCTGTTGCTCGGATTGGTAGGCCACCGTGAATTTCTCCTCACTAAGGTATATCAGGAGAACTGCTTCCATGTAGATGGTAGTTAGGGCGAGCAACGTAGTATAGGAGATCACAAGATGCACCAAGTCTGAACCGGCGAGTTTTATTGTGTTAACTACCTTATGTGATAGTGTTCATCAGTTTTGAGGTCAATTTCTTTTATGGATGATTACTGTCGCCTTCAGGGTAATTATCATTCTGTGGTTAGAGAGGGTCGATATGTGAATGTCTGGTGGGAGTCATATGGGATGTTAGTTGTGGTGTGTTGTTCTTCAGTTGACATTAGCAATTCTATTCTAAGGATTAGTTGCTCGAGGGCGAGCAACGTTCAAGCTTAGGGGAGTTTGATGCGATGATTTTGAGTCACATTTATAGACCTGTTTGATAGGTGTTTTATGCTTTTATTAGTCATTTTTATGGTTAATGTTGCATAATTCATCCACTTTGGTCTTTGCTACTATTTTTTGTCAAATCCCCTTTATTTCATCATTTTGAGCATTAATTGTCAAAATATTATTATTTGTGTGAATTTATGTGGTTTCGTGTTTGAATTTTAGGGAAAACAAGTATCTACTTCCGTCGATACCATCGACGGAAGTCGATACCATCGACCGGACCACAGGTTGCCAGCCGCGAGTATCAGCAAAGAGTCGATACTATCGACAGGGATGTCGATGGTATCGAGCTACCATCAGGTTGCTGGCGAGAAAGTAGTCGATAGTATCGACACCAAGTCGATACCATCGACGAACGGAGGCTACAGTGTCGGAATCTTACAAAAACCGATGCCTAAAGGAAGTCGATACCATCGACCCGCGTTGATGGTATCGAGATGATGTCAAGTGCGACAAAGAAAGGATTTGTAGACAGTCGTTACCACACTGGGTCGATACCATCAACTCGCGTCGATGGTATCGACACCGTAAGATATGTGTTTGCTTTGGAATGATCTTAATTGGATGGTTGTGGTTAATTAACGACTTAATGAGGGAGATATACCTAATGACGGCCGCCCAGAGGTGTGGGGGATCGGATTAGCCATTGCACGAGTGCCGATGAGCGGTAGAGAGGAGAACGGAGGCCAGAAGCTCATACCAGTTGATCCGGACGCCGAAGAAGACAGACTCCACCACCGAAAGGCGGGAGAGCACGTGTTCTACGTCGAGGATCAACCGGTTATTCTCCGTTCAGGGGTTTCACCGCTCATTTCACGTTTTTCATATGATTTCCCCTATCTCTACCATGTACTTGCTTGAGATGAACATGCGGGGCTAATCCCCTTCGTCTTTAGGACCGGGAGTAGCCCGGGAATTCATTGTATGACAATTTTATAATAGTAATTCATATTTTATCTCTGAAATCCGTGGTATAATTTCATTTTCTCAATATATTGTTATGCTTGATCACCATAATATAAACCTAATGCCCTTAATTGCTTTGAAAGAAGAATTAACAGCTGAAAACATATGGAATTTACATTAATTGACAAATCCCTTGAACAAGGCGGTGTAAGATTAATGGTGAATACTGAGAGGTCGTTCATAATGCACCTAGTTTAGGGTATAGGTTACTACGACGGTGGAACCGACCTAGACATAGGTAGTGAATTGTACCACGACAGTGGGCAATTCTGATTTCAGGCCACTACCCGAATAGAGGGATAAAATTGAGTAGCTATATAGAATTTAATACAATGAAAACCCGCGGTGAAACTGCAACCCTAAAGATTCTCTTTTGAATTGATTAAACCAACATTTAATCGATTGCTTGTTTTGTTTTGTTTTTATTTTCTTTTAATTTTAAACAACAACTCTCAACTTTTTATTCAGTTTAGCTGATCGCGAATAGTTAGTAGGAGTCCCCGACGATTGCACGTATCCCTGAGTTCAACTTGGGCCTCACAAAGGCCTGTACTACTCGACGCGTTCACTTGTGTTTCTGTGCACGGTAAATCTGCGTCAAACAACTAGATGAGATATGAGAACAATGGGAAGAAGCCTTCATTAGGAATGGCAACTTTCAATTTGCTTGAGATTAAAGAATGACTTTCTTAAACTCTGATGTCATTATTTCTATATACATGTGATGCTTTTGACTTCTTGCAACTTTAAATTTGATGCGAGTAAATTATTGGTGCATTTTTATGAATATATAATGTGTATATGTGAAGATGAATGAATACAATGAGAATTGTGTTTCTTCATGTCATGAGAATGGAGTTGGTACATATATGAATGAAGTATTATGTGTGTGAATGAAGTATCATGTGTGTGAATGAATGTTGAAATGAATGAATAGAATTATGCATGTGATGAGAATGGAATTGGAGAATTGATATTGAATGTGGGTGGATTGTGTTTGTTATTATAGGTTTTGCAGGTTGTTTGTTGACCTGATGTTAAACTGAACTCACAAATGTTGTTAACCTGCAGTTCAGAACTATAATTCTGAACTGCATGTTTTGCATCCTATTGACCAACCTAATAGCAGGTCTGTAGACCTGCTATTTAAAAAAACAAAAGCTAGTCGTCGATTTTTCCAAGAAAATCGACAGTTAAGTCCTTCGACGTCGGTTTAGGGTGTAAAACTGACATTATAGGACTAAACCAAAATGGTCGTGCAGGACAACACGACCATCCTAGGAAGCACGACCTTAGTCTCTGGTTTTTGTGAAGTAATTGTCACTGAATAGCTAGATCGTTGGTTTTGAGTGTAGTGGTCGATGACTATGATGCAGTATAGGTGTCAGTTCCTTTTGCAACCCGAAAACAAAGAGACTTTTTCTATTTACAAATGTGACTTGGTATGGATACACGATGTTAGTGTCTTTTCTACAACCGACAACTATGAGACTTGATGTGTCAGTTTTATTTGTCATAGTAATCGAGGCTAAATATCATCGTTGTCGGTTTTTGCGTCCCCATAGGACCGACGTCTTAGGCATATAACACTAGTGTCACCCACTTAGGTGTCACTTTTTAACTAACGTTGTAGGTATATTTTAACTGATGCTAGAGGTAGTTTATGTACTAGTGCATGGTCCCTATATATAGGAATGGATTTAGGCTAGATTAGGGAAGCATCTCAAAGTATCTAGGAGCGGCCTCAATACATACGTCAGACTGAGTGAAAAATGAAGTTATGGGCCAATTGTGTATTTGAATGATATATCGGTTGAACTGATACTCTGATCGATGAATACTTCAATCAAATTGTGACATCAATTGAAGTGTAAAGGTTTGTGTATCATTTCAACATAATAGCTAGAAAAGTATAATTAGGTCATATTTACTACCCATCAGTCGAACTTAGAGTTCATTCGAGATAGAACTCGAAAAAAGTGAGAGTGTGACCGATAGACATTTAGACGCATTTACTTCGTAGATGTCTCCTAGTTTAATAAATAGTATGGTCTGCTCCATTTTGATTGAACTATAAGTTTGACCCCAAAAATTACTTACTTAAAAGTCACATCAAAAGAATATCGCCTATATACATGCAAGTAATAAAAGTTATCAAAATATATGGCTTTATAGGGTACTTAGTAAGACGAAAATAACATGAGTTCCCATCAATATCAATTCTTTTACAATATAACAAATAAAAGGCTTTGAATGCTTGGAAAAGAATGTAATTATGTTATCCTTGTAAGTAATAAGTCCATTAGTATTGCTCTAATTCATATGTTCCAGAAAACACTCAACATAAGTTTTAGGTGCAACAGTGATGGAAAATATGTCAGTCGTCAAAATAGATTAACGTAATGCCCTTGGACCAACATTTCTATGATACTTAGACATGGAAAAGGTTGAATGAAGAAGGATCCTTGGTGATTCATCCAAAAGCCATCGACCCACCCTTGGTTGAGTAGGAATTTTTAACATTCCAATTAAGTAGGGTTTTATGTTGACTTCACTCCTAAAAATTGTGTACCATGCTATTAATATGATAGTACCAATGGTTGTGGACATCGGTGGAAAGGACATGAATATAAATGCAGCAACGTAAGATTGTGTGAACTTGTTTTATATCAAAAATGTAAACTGATGATTAAATTGCATTCAATTTATGTTCGGCAATTACATTAAAAATTAATTTTACATGTGAATGTGCATGAACCTCTATCACAAGTATTGGAAAGATATATGTATTGGTGGAGACCTTAAAAGGGATCCAAGAACATCGGTGCAAATACTTCATATAAGAGAATAAAGTTGGTATACTCACCCGAACGCCAATCACATTTTTCAATTTTGTTTCTAACTTATTAAAGAATGTATGTACCATTTTTGTCAAAATGTATGTAAGCCATATTCTCTCTTATGAACGGGTTTGGGTTTAATCGAGCCATTTTGTGAAAGGATCGCGATCAAGTTGAATTTTGTGTGAGATTCATGTGAACTGCGATATTTGAATGGCTAATTAAAAATTAAAATGTGTGAGATTTGTTTAGGTACACGTGGACATAATTTGTTTGTTGTATAATTCTATCGAATGTAAACGATAGCTATGTAGAAACTAGTGTCGGGACTGTTATGAAAATAGCAAACTTGAAGGATAATGTTGTTTGAACATTAAAAAAACCTTGTTGTGGCTTTGGTTGATCATGGAAAACTGACGCCACAAGTTCTTACATGTGATTTTTTTCGTAAGAAATCAATACCATAAATAGTTAGTGAGTGGGGTTTTTGTTTTGTGCAGAACGTGTGGAGCCGATTCTTTCCGAGGTTACCAACGTGTAAGAACTCATGGTGTCATGATATATATTACTAGTAATTAATTTTGTATTTTTTAAGCAACAACCTAGACTTAAGATATAGGTCATACAACGCTTACCCCTAAGTTGTCACGCTGCCCGTCTGCGTGTCAGATTCTTACGACATCATAGGATCGATTACTCACGTCAAGGTTCCAAGTGGTGACCAGGGATGCAATGAAAAATTGGTGCCTCTCTCCCTCCCAAATACTTCTGCCTCTGCAAGCTTCTTGTCTTCTTAATGATTATTGTACTAGTGTAAACCACACACCAAGTTTAG
Source organism: Alisma plantago-aquatica (assembly GCA_963693085.1). NCBI lineage: Eukaryota > Viridiplantae > Streptophyta > Magnoliopsida > Alismatales > Alismataceae > Alisma > Alisma plantago-aquatica. Next base: position 1,058,042,771 of record OY856411.1, on the reverse strand, counting down.
TGGATGCTTCTATTTGAGTTTCGTAACTATAATGATAGTAACGAGTAAAATAGGCACAAAAACCACCCACAGTACTAGCACAGCCTCTGAGTAGCAACCAGCGGCCAACAGGCAGTATCGATGTATGACATTCATCTACAACCTCGTCGAGGAAATTTCTAGCATTTTATATGGCAACGTGAACAACATCATTTTCCATACAACATTAGAAGGGCAATCTTCTAGTGAGCACCACCTAGGTCCAGTAAGGTCCACGAGGGATGAGGCGGGACAACGGTGAGAACAAAACTGTGTTCCACCCTCTTGAACACTACAGTCAGTTTTCCGTGTCGCCATTCATAACAAAATTATCATGTGCAAATGAACAAACAAGAAAACACTCACCCCCGCCTTCATACTAGTTTGAACCATCAAAGAAACTCCTCACTTGTGGTCTTCCTCTCTCGTGTGGTCTTTTTCCCCTCCACCTTACACCCCACCCTCCGTGGCATCAGACCACACGCGTACTTATCTCATACCCTACCGTTCTTCCACAAAATTCGAGATAGTAATTATTGCACTTAAAGTCTATCAGCGGTGTAGTGAGCAGCTTGCAATTTGTATTACACGGACGGATCGAATTGCTATGCTCCTTCCATACACTAGGAAAGCCCAGCCCTCCTAAGTTCAACAGAGAGACAATGTTAATAAGCAGCACGTGGGATGTGTGAGAAAAATATTGTATATTCTACGCTGTTTCGACTTCATTGTGCACGTTTGCGGAAAGACTTGATCGTACTTGTATGTTTAGACATAACAATGACATAATTCAGTTGAAACCTAATCAAGGTGAAAGAGACGAGGTTGACAATTTTATTACATATCCTCACTGTTTTGCTGGACTATAATTCATGTTATAGCACTGGCTACTACTCATTTGGAATAAGTTACTTTGGTACCTGCATATGACCAGCCACCGGAGTTATAAGCACCGACATCCAAGTAGAGTAAAAGGTTATGAGTAGGCCAGAAGGTAATCGGGAACCTAGAGTTCTATCCTTGCAATGGATGTATCCCACCCATCTCAAAAGTTACTTTCCCTGAGAAACAAAAGCAGTAGATACCGAAAGAGCTGGATTTTATCATGAACCTTCAAATGCGCCGATGGCCCCTCCCTGTATTACAACACGTATTAAGGTCCAACCTAGAAACACAACTACACAAAACGATGGACCAGTGATTTGGATTTCAGGTCGAGAATTGATCATATCGAAGAGAGGAGGGGGCATAAAGCATTATGTTTTATTAATTTAAACTCACACGAGATTGGAAGACGAACCACTGTAAGGCATCAATGTTGTTCGGATACTGCATAAATACCCATAAATCCTTCATGAATTATATGATCATCTCTATTGCACTCTATTCCATAGGTTTCCTAGCACACCCTTTTGGAGAAGGTTTTCTGGCGTACCCTTCTCCCCAAAAGTGTTTCCAAACATAGCAGCCAAAACTCAGAGAAAAAAGGTCAGATTCACTGAGATATGACGGAACACCATGCTGTGGTTCGATTCACACAAAGTTGATCATCTAATCGCTTGATATAAGAACTGAACAAACATTTACAAAAAAAAAAAAAAATTCCTATTATTGAAAGCGGAAACAAGACCACAAACAATTGTCTTTTCCTTTTGAACTCTTCTGGCACTAACTGGAAGTGCGAAGGTGTTGATTCTCTGAACCCTAAGCAGCCCTCCATTGTAGCTCCATCTGAATCCGACCGTTCTTAGAGTCTATGAGATGATATTTCTCGTTAATGCGTTTGTTGGCGACGACATCCGCAAGGTTGATATCAACATAACCTAGCGTTTCCTGTTTCGTCCAAGTCAGAACTCAATTTGTCAGAAAATGGATACTGTTCAAGTATGATTAAACCTTACCTGAATATCGAACAGCTCTAACTAACCATGGAGATTACAAAAAGAAATCATATTTCTTAGTAAGAAGAAAAGGGCAATATGTCCACTTGCAAGAATAAACCTCTTTTATTTAATGGTAAACTAACCATGGAGATTACAAAAAGAAATCATATTTCTTGGTAAGAAGAAAGGGGCAATATGTCCACTTGCAAGAATAAACCTCTTTTATTTAATGGTAAACTAACCATGGAGATTACAAAAAGAAATCATAATTCTTAGTAAGAAGAAAGGGGCAATATGTCCACTTGCAAGAATAAACCTCTTTTATTTAATGGTAAACTAACCATGGAGATTACAAAAAGAAATCATATTTCTTAGTAAGAAGAAAGGGGCAATATGTCCACTTGCAAGAATAAACCTCTTTTATTTAATGGTAAACTAAATCCATTCCAATTACTTGCCAGTAATAATAACCCAGCCATTCCTGCTGTCTGCCTCATCCAAAAGCAGATGATAATATTGTTGCAATAATACACCATTTAGAGGTTGTGATAAAGCAAAAGGTATTCCCCACTAATGAGTTCATCTGTATATATTATATGTTCATTCGAGGACATGGAATGTGCAAAACCAAATTGTTGCAATTAGACATTACTTTTTAAATACTGTGTTGGTACTCATCTCTTATTCAGAAAAATTGGACAATTACATCTCTTATGTGAGATCCAAGGTTTAAAAAAATTGCATTTTTTGAAGACAGAATTATTTTTTCATTGTTAGGACTGAGGCTTAGATGATGATAGAATTATTTTTCATGCTTTCTGTTTACCTCCGAAGGATAGGATCCACTAAATCTAGATAAGTGAAACTATTAAGGGATATTAATATATTTTGGTCTTCGATGCAGGGCCAGCTGAAGAAGCAGAGCGCCTAGCTAATGATTAAATGGGAAGCGAGAAGTGGAATTCCTTCAAGACCACAGGAAACCTTAATTCCGTAAAAGAAAAACTACCCATTACTGAGATGTATTGGCAACATTCCAACATGCATTTCCAATGAAACCAATTTGTTCGCTGGAACACACCATGCCAACTTCTAAAGGAGCCGGCGATGTTGAGCAGATGGATTACATTGGAAATAATTTTTTAGGAGCACAAAACCACATCAAAAATGAAATTATATCAATAAATCATGAGGGAGCCATTAAATATGTACCTTCGAGTGTATTCCCATAGTTGATGGTTTGCTAACGACCTCAACATGTAATCTCTCGTTGGTTGGTGGTTCGTCGCACATAAATGTAAAGTCTTCTTCCCATCTTGGATCTCGGTTTTTCTTTATGTGCTGATCCAGAGATGCCAACTATGTTACTTATGTTCATTTAATGGTAAGAGGGAAACTTTTCATATTGTATAAGGAATCTTACCTTGGTCTTTTTCTCTTCTCCCTTGAAATGGATACGAACGTAAGGATTTGTGTGATGTTTTCCTTCAACATCTTGAGCTTCATGCACTATAACTACAAGCACACCACCACCAGCTGGTGTTCCCTCAGGGGCCTTTTCCAGAACTGAAGCATTTTCATCAAAATCTTGTACTTCATCTTCTTTAAATGGCTTGTAAGTTGCTTCTACCTCAAGCTGGCCGCGGGACTTCTCATTCTGAGGATCATTAGGGTCCAATGTTTTTAGCAGATCAAGTGTAATAGTCTTCGTCTCATTAGGAGTGAGATCTTTTATAGCAATGACATTCATGCCCATTTTATCAGGTGATCCAACCTACAACAAATATAAAGAGTTTTTGAGAATTTAAATTGGTTGAATATAAGACGCATAAGAATATAAAAGAAATGAAAAGTCTTTAACTCATACCTGCTCCCAGTCGAAAACATTAAGTTCCAAGACCTGACTTTCTGGATCTTTAACAACAAGGTTAAACTCTTCATTCCATTCAGGATTCAAATTGCTTTTCTTGACCGTTGTCTTTTTAGATGGAAGCTTATCATCACTGAGCTTGAGCTTTACAAAGGGATCTGACTTGCCCATAAGATCTTTCTTTTTAAGTTTAGATGCCCTCAGAATCTTCACGTGTAGAAGCCCAACTGGCTTCTTCATGGCTCTGCAATTTAATAGGAGAAACAGAATTTAGAAGCAACAACATTAACTAAGCTGGCAAACATGGAGGTTTTCCAAGTATCAAACTGACTTGGACGGATCCATTATCGGCACTTCAAGTGTCTTGGGCCAAAGATACATGTTTGCAACCTGATCCTTAATTATCTCCTGCATATAGTATAGGCAAGGCAAAACATAAGAACCATGTGATGAAGAAAAAGTTGAACAGTAATAAACAAGGATACAATAAACAGAAGTTGGAGACGGTGGGTTAAAATGAACAGCTATAGCTGAGGAAGGATATACCATGCAGTCACAGATAAAGCAACCTATCGAGTACATTGTCTATTATAATAGAAAAATGCATGAATTCAGCTGATTGACACCTTCGGTTTGGTAGCTAATAGTACATTTTAATGAAAAAAAAACACCAACCAGGTAGCAGTGAATTAAGGGAAAGCTGCAATTACTATATAATAGTACCATATACCTGTACAAGCCTATAAAGCCCAGGGATCGACATTAAGTCTGCTCCAAGAAGTTTTAGTCCAAAATCAACATGTGGCTGCAGTGTAAGGAGATACATTACTAATATAATATTCCTCAACTAGCATGAAACCAACGCAGAAAACAATATATAAAACAATTATTACCTTCTCCATAAGAGAGACATAGATTGTTGCAAAACAAGGGAAAGTAGGGACAAGAGGTTTCAAAGTAATCCTTGGTGTAGCAAATACTTGCAAATCAATCACCTGAAATAATTAAATGGCATACAATCTTAAATAAAGGTTCGGGGTCGTTTATAATTTAACATGCACAGCATAGTAGGTTTTCATATTTCCAAATTCAAGACCTGAGCTGTAACTTTCATTCCAAAAGCCTTAACAGCTACAGTGATATTTGGGTTTCCTGCCCATTTCAGGCTAGGTTCCATAATCAACTCCTTTTCCTCAGTGGCATAAGCCTTCATACCTGTCAAAACTTAGATTATTAATAACCCATCTAGACTACATGATACAGCGCATCCATAGATAAAACACCTTGAAAGTAAATAATCAAATCTCTGAAAACCAAAGAAATCCCGAGTAAAATCGGTAAATGAAAAAAGAACATCATGACTATTTAGCAATTGTTTTGAGAAACGAATAACGAATGACCCCTGATAGTGTATTGACATTTGGGGTAATCCAATTTTAAAATTTCTTCAAGACAAAATGGCTTTTCTTAAAGATTATGAATATGATAAAAATAATCATGCAGCAAGGAGCAGTGTGGAAGAGGAGGTAATGGAAATCCTCCCAAACACAACACCACAAAGGTTTTCCACTCTGTTCTTGCCAGAACAAATCTCAGGGCTAACTTTTCGTGAGCCCAATGAATGCGCCTTTATCTACCTCAAATATTTGAAATGGAATGCTGGCCTTGATCCATCCAAAAGAAATAAGCTAGGGCACCTAGAAAACAAAAGGGGCATTGAAGAATAAGAAAGGAGGTCCATTCGCAATAATAATATCCTATTAAAAAATAGAATAATCCCTCACTAATCAATTGTACATCAAGATCGGCAACCTTTTTCAGATGGAGATGGAGCTGCCCACTAATCAATTGTACATCAAGATGGGTAACCTTTTTCAGATAGAGATGGAGCTGGAACTAAACTCCTGCTTGCAAAATTAGCTGCTCCGGAGGCCTAGTGCATAGTTCATGGTAGGCTGAGCCAGCTATCAAGTCCTTCTAAAGACATGGATCATTTGACCTATATTATTGTGAAGAAGTGTGTACTATAATGTTGTGTTGCTGTTTTGATATGTACACCCCTATCCTATATATAGGAGAGGAGGCTATTACAATGAGGCAGAAAGGAAGCGGACTAACCCTAATAGGCCATGGGCAACAGGCCCATGTAGACAATAGACTAATAACCTATTAACTAAATAGGCTATATTCTAACACTCCCCCTCAAGCTGGAGCATGGGTGAACGCATGTCCAAGCTTGGAGTTACATGACTCGATTGAACGATAAGAAATAAACGATAAATGAAGGATAGATATGTCACTCCCCATACAAAAATTATTACTCCCTCTTAAACAATACTTTCTAACTCAAAAGATATGATGACGCCTCTTTGAGATGTGTTCTACAGGTTTGAGAAGCTCGAGCTTTGAAGGTCTTTCCCTTGAAGTGCATCTGGAGTGAAGAACATGTGAAGCAGACAATCATAAATACCACAACTATGCCATCTTCACTGGAGAGGAATGTGGAGCGGAATAAACACCCTCAACACATCACACGTACATAACACGGCACGAACACGGAGGCACAGTGTCGATGTAGCAGTGGAGGTGTCTCTGAATTGTCTAAGAAGTGGAGTCAACTGGAATTAGTGCATATGACCACCGACGTGCATAACGTGGCACAAACACGTTCGGCGAGGTGTTGAGGTGTCGTCTCAGCACATAGAGGTAGTGAATGCAACTCGGAGAATACGTGATGAAGTAGCTCGGTGAAGATCACTCTAGATGAATCCTTGCAGAAACAATTTTGGCACAGGCCTGAAGATGACAAGTTTCGAAGATGAAGAAGCAACCATCTGGAACACCATCAACGCAGCACGGATGATCAACTGGAACGTCATCACCACTAAAGGGACTAGAGGTCGGAATATGCGCAGCAAGCTCCTGTCCTGACGTACATAATGCGATACGAACGGGAAAGTCTTGGTGTCAATGTTGCAACTGTAAGATCCTTCTGCAGAAGACGTGATGAAGTAGCTCGGTGAAGATCACTTTGGATGAATCCTTGCAGAAACAATTTTGGCACAGGCTTGAAGATGACCAGCTACGAAGATGAAGAAGCAACCATCTGGAACACCATCAACGCAGCACGGATGATCAACTGGAACGTCATCAACACCAAAGGGACTAGAGGCTGGAATATGCGTAGCAAGCTCATGTTCTGACCTACATAATGCGGTACGAACGCGAAAATCTTGGTGTCAATGTTGCAATTGTAAGATCCTTCAGTGCTGTCTGAAAAGTAATGTGATGCTAAGTGGGAATGAAGTGCCACAAAGACATCAGAAAATCAGATGTGTTGAACAATACAAAGCTCCATGAAGATAGCCTGGAATATCAACTCATCTCATCTCATGTCTCTCTCCTCATATCCTCTCCTCATACCCTCTCTCTCAAGTTCTCTCCATACCCTCCTCTCTATCTCTCTCTCCTCTATTCCCCCCTACACACCAAATACGACGAGAGTGAGTAGATGGTGTGGAAAAAGGGAAATATGACCCCCAGGTGGGAAAGGAAAAGGTCAAATGAGAGGTGTAGTATGGAGAGAAGAACAACAAAAAGACTACCGGAATAGAAGCATCGGTAGAAAGAGGAGAAACACTACCGGAATTTTGCTCGGTAGGGGGAGAAGTGGCACTGCCCGAATTGTTTCTCGACATGAAAATCGATAACCAGAATCAATATGCAAAACACACTCGATTAAGATCCGGATAGAAAAATAAATAGATCTTTTTTTGACCCGAAAAGGACATTTGCCCGGCCCTTAGGCCGACAAATGTGGGGGTGTGGGGGCGGAACCCCGCAAAAAAAATTGTTGGGTCAAAAAATAGGAATAGGATTCGATCATCATCAAATATTGGAGGAGAGATGGACCTTTGGAGGACGTCAAACTGGAACAGGAAGTGTTGACTGCTTCAGACACGCCATGTCTATGATTGTTCACACCGTGTAACTTGTCAGGGGTGAGATGCGCATTCCTGATGACATGCCGTGTAGCTCCTTTGCGGAAAATAGAGTGACTCCTTGCAACACGCCGTGTGAAAATGTGACACGTGTCGGATGTAGGAGGCGTGAACTAGATCTCCGACACGTCGTGTTCCAAGTGGACACGTCGTGTCTGAAGTCGGAGGCGTGACTCTGTTGTCTGCCGACACGTCGTGTTCCAAGGATGACATGTGTTCCAAGGCAATCTGCGCCGTCGGAAGGAGTTCTGGAATCGAACACGACGTGTGTTTTAAGCAATGTTCAAAATTTTGACGAAATTGTCGAAATTTTAGCCGAAATTTCTGTTTTTGTGGCAATCGGACATCGAAATTGGCTGTTGAAACTCTCGAAATAGGCAGATCATCGATTTTTTTCTACGTTTTCATATACAATGTACTACTTAGAGCATATTTTTTTGCACAGTTTTGTGTTTTTAAGTCTATATATTGTGCTTGGAAACTATAATGACTTAATTCATTGATTTCACCTTTGAAAATTAACATCAAAAATCCCCATCGAAATGCCCATTGAAACAGTTCAGGGTCATTCACTAAAAAAATGATGAGACCCCACCCCCCACATATCTAGTATGAAATACTATTACATATTTGAGTAGATCTACACTAGTAGATTATTCTGGTAAATTTTCATAAATTAATTTGTTTATTTTTCCGTCGAAACGCCAGGAACACATTTATCGAAATTTCTGTCAAAATTTTTGTTTCTGTGGCCACCGAAACGGCATCGAAATCGGACATTTTCTTCCTTGGTTTTGAGCAACACGTCATGTCTTTTGCAATCTAGACGAAACTCTGCGCCGTCAGGATGATTTCTGGAGCGCAACACGCTGTGTTGTTTGGACAGCACGCCGTGTCGGCGGCGGCTGATGCACGATCTTAACGGGAATTGGCGCTGTCAAGGAGACAAGTACCCCGGTTATTAGCACCATGGGTCGACGGGAATTAGCAACTGATAGACTACAACTTAAACTTGAGGATTTACAAAATTATGCTATAAATTACATATAAATGCAATTAATTTACAAATCCAACTTGATATATATCCTATTTGTCCAAATAATGGATAAAATGTTTACAAAATGAGCTTTTCTAAATTATGGAAATTATGACTATGTGAACCCCACTAATTATGAGTTCCACCCACAAGGGGGTCCTAGTGTTGCATATCGAGATCATATGGTTACAAATGATGGGGGTAAAACATGGCATTGCATTAGAGATATGGTACAGGTCCCTCCAGGTCAAGGTATTTATATAGGGCATATACCATTTAATGAGGATGACCAATTAAAAGCGTTGAAGGAGTATTTTCCAACATGGGATGATGCAATTTGAGGAAGATGAAGCATACAAAGAGCATGTACAAACATAATACATGTTACAAAGATACCATGAGTTGGAATCAATATGTCAACAATATAAATAAGGTTGTTTGGACAACAACCACTAGGTGGGGGTCATGGGCTTGATCAGCCGCCACACCACTCCAGTTTCAATTAGGTAATTTAATACTTTCTTGTGTATTACAAATTCACAATAGATTGACTGATATTCAACGGTCTAAGGCGTAATAGATTGTTGTTGAATTTATTTATGAGAATGAGATAATTCCTTATGGCACTGAAATTTGCATGGAAACCTTCATCGAAAGTTCGAAACAGTTCAGCTTCTTTTCACTCACACGTGTACCCCCCCACACCAAGATCAATATATGATTTTATTGCATAAATAGGTGTATTTGTGGATGTAGACCGTCTTGGTAAAACTTTCATGACTTAATTCCTTTATTTGGTCGTCGAAATCTTGTGTCGAAATTCTCGTAATGTCGAAATTTCTGTAAATTTCTATTTCTGAGCCATCGGAAACGGCGTCGAAATCGAAATTTTAAACCATGCCTTCAAAATAAGGCAGGCAAGGATCCAACATTGGAATATCAACGGAAAAGGGAATCAAGTCTAGCAAGAGGGTGAGGGATTCTTTCTCAACAAAAAAGGTTAGCATTAAAAGCACTATGGAGGTCAGTCCTTTGCACTGTTCAAGGTACGCCTCATAAATCTGTGTTATGTAACATTCAAAAGGTTGGTAGGATGATTTCTGAATGCGAAAGTAAGAAGCATCAGAGATCAAGGTGCTGAAGAAAATGTCAGAAAACTGAATGAAACACATCACAGGTAAAATAAAAAAGGTTGATGGATCATTTTCTGAATCTAAAAGTAAGAGGTGCGGAAGATCAAAGTGCTGAAGAAAATGTCAGAAAACCGAATCAAGCACATTACACCCCAGTAAATGGATAGCTGTACGAATTATTAGAGTGTGAAGTGAATTAGTTTGAACAGTGACAAAAACTATTGTAATATAAGCAAAAACTGAAGTGAACAAATTGAGGCCATCAGGTAAGATACATGTTTAAAAGACACTTCAAGAGTGAACACTTTCCACAACCTAGATAATGGAGGTGAGTTTATCCTGCCAAAGGTAACCTTTCTTCTCTCCTGAGTTTAAAACACCAATCGTCCACAACATGGGCAGGTATTGTGTGCTGAACAACTCTGACGCCCACGACCAAGTGGGTTCATCTATTGGTACCATATATATTAGGGATGACTGCCTTCTCACCTTGACTTGCCTCTTGTGGTGTATAACCAATGATAAGATCTTGCCAGTCATGCCATCAGCAGCAACCAGAGGACACAGAAGAACCGCAGACCATGTTTGTTGCACGATGAGGGGACCTCAGAGGAAAGTACATAGAATGTCTATTCCCCATGTGTGGATACTCTTGAAGTAGCTCCTGTCATGTCCAGCATCGACATAATCCCAAAAGGAAAAGACAGCTTAAATCTAACTAATACAAAACAGCTGTGTCCATGAGGCATGAGCAACAGCTGTGGCATGTCTTGATTTTACGTCTTTTTATGGGACTTATAGAAGTAATACAATGTTGCATGGTGCTACAAGTTAAAACTTAAAAGCCAGAGCGACTGATGATGTAGAAATGGTGCAGATCTTATAAGTAAGCGTTGTGGATATTTCTTCTGTGCATTAAAAATGTTCATAATCTAAGCCTTTAGAGAGGGAGGGTGTTCTTGGCTGGAAATTTACTAACCAATTCCTTCCCCTGGAAATGTCTTCCATGCAGGGATACTAGCCTAAAAATATTTGCCAACACCAGTATTTTAATTGACAATGTAGTGTAGCATCATATGTCCAATGCAAGATTGTTGAGAAGGTCATGCGGTGGACTCCTAAGTGAGGTCCTTAGTTGGTGGCTGGGATAACGGGGTCATGTACAAGGATAGCATAAAAGAAGGCTCATTTGAAAATATGTACATCTCAATTTAAAAACGTTCATGAATTCTTCATTAGAGGGATTTCACTTAGGACATCATCATTTAATTGGCCAGATACGTAGAACAACGTAGAATGCATCCTTAATGGTATTATAATCACTGATCATGTTAGGTCTGTGTTTGTTTATGAATAATATACAATTGGTTTTACAAAATTGATGTCCTTGTAGCAGTAGTGAGATTCATAGAACAAAAAGATCGGACTTCAGATGGATGCAGATGAAAAATTTTGAGTGCTAAAAGAAGAAATTCAACATCAATGTCCACCCTTTATATCTTTTTAACTGTCCTTGGCTCAAAACTTATGGAACAGTATCATATTTCAAATATATAGAACGGCTATCAGTATTTTGGACCTATCAAGCCACTGATTTTTCGTAAAAGTTCAACTGGGGTCCTGGCTCATTGGCTAGATTATCATGACATCTGTATTTTCTTTTCAGCAATTATAAAAAAAACGGAGAGAAAAATAGAAAATATACACAAACATATCAGAAGCAGTAATCAAATATAACCAGTATATCAATTAAGTTGGACATCAATCGTCGCCCAGAATGACCAAATTCACCAAAACACTGTAAATAAGTGGGTAACCATCACCTTTCAATGAAGTGATGAAACAGGGGAAACCCCTGTCTCCCCCCCCCCTTATTCTCTTTGAGGAACTCCTATGCAGTTTAATTAAGGCCGCAGTGGATGGGGTTGTCTACCTCGATTCACATGCATGGCAATTCTAAAGCTCCGCCATTGCTCCTCTTCATTGATGACATTGTGCTCTTCACCAAAAGTACCACCCAAGTGATTGGTTTCATTGAGACACTCTGTGAGTATGAACACGCCTCTGACAGACATGTTAATAAACTGAAATCGGGATTCTTGCTACATAATCCCCGCTCAGGAGCCAGTGCAATGATTCAAAGTAGGTTGAGCATTCGATTGATGAACAATTATTTCAAGTACTTGAGTGTGCCGATTACTCGTGATTGTTTGAAGGCAGCCCATTATGCTTTCTTTCTAGATTGTATCCAAATGAAGGTGGCATCACGGAAGAGTCGGTTGTTGTCTTTTGCAGAGCGGGTCACTCTGATTAAGCACATGTTGGCTTCCATGCTCGTGTACACTCTAGCGCATGGTGGCCCTTGGCAAACCTATGAAGACGATGCGTACCATTGAAGTTCTCTTTGCTCGTCTCCTACGGAACGCAAGAGACAGTTCCTCATAGAAGATTTGGCTTGCCTGGTCCAAGACAGCTCAGGTCACTCTAATTAAGCACATGTTGGCTTCCATGCCCGTGTACACGCTGGCGGCCCTCGGCATACCCATAAAGACCCTATGTGCCATTGAAGTTCTCGTTGCCCATTTCCTGTGGAGTGCAATCGACAGTTCCTAGCGGAAGATTCAGTTGCCTGGTTCAAGATGGCTCAACCAGTTCATCACAAGGATTAGGGTTCACCTCGATGTAAATCACTAGTACTACCAAGGCTTTTCTCATGAAGTCGGAATGGGAAATCCTAACTGGCAAGTCCAAATGGACAACGTTTTGTAGAGAGAAATATTTTCGCATTCGCCGTGTCACAACCCTGATTTCCCTCCTCCCTACAATTGTTGGCGCATCCATCTCCATATTCGTGAAAGATTAGGGGTGTTTTCCCCTACTTGATGTCGAACATCGAGTGGTCCTTGGGTGTGGGGGACCTTTTTTATGGTGGAACAGAATGGTGCTCAAGGCCATTGCTATCCTATGCGCAGAGGCCAGCAGAGATCATAAACCAACTTTGGATGTCGAATTTGTGGATCCCATGAGAAGATTGAGGTTGTGATTCTTAGGGCGGATCTTAAAAGGCGAAGGAGTCACGATGACAATTGTATCCCTACAAGCCATACAGTCGAGGAAGACATCCTGAAATAATCCCATAAAATGATGATTTGGCACAACTCTCTAAAAGCATGATAAGTTACAAATTATACATGGTTTCCATCATATATTATGAATATTAATGTTTTAGAAAATGGTGAATTTCATTACAAAAAATGGTTCTTGGCGGTAGTCAAATATAGTCCAAAATCCAAATATGATACCAGCCAAATCCATAACCATCATCATTCCATCAAGTAATCATTTGACACAACCCTCTAAATGCATGCAAAGTTACAAATTACATGGGTTACCATGACAGATTATAATATAATAATGTTTTATAAAATGGTCAATTTCATTATAAAAACACGATCCTTGGTGTCGTAGTCAAATATAGCGTAATTTCTATGTATGGTACTTCAATGGGTCTTATACTTACAGAAATTTGTTTTGTCTGTATGCCAAATTCTTCCTCGTTCATCTATTCCTCTACACCCTTCTTCATCTCATATTAGGCTTACCGCACCGCACTGCCATTGTTGCAGCATGTTGAAGTGCCACTGCAACCATAGTTGTCTAGGTGGCTAACAGGTCCCTTTTCCCGAGGGGCATTTTTTCCAAGGGGTGCCTAGGGAGCTTCTAGGCGTTTTTGCTTTATTTTTACATATATAATAGTAACATTTACATATATATTTAGCTATATTCAAAATACATTACTATATATATTTCTAATGGATATATCTAAGTTGTAACAATTATACTGACCGAAATTAGACCTCATTGGCCCTAATTTGACCCATCTAGATCTAAAATAGACCTAATCTGACCTAGTTCACCATAAATTTAACCTAGTTTTGCATAGCATAAGTTTCTTAGACCTGAACTTCCCCTAACTTACCCTATATTTACCTAAATGAGACCTAATTTGTCCAAATTAGAGCACATTTCCCCAAGGCAGACCTATTACCTCCAAATCAGACATGTTCTCCTCAAAAATTTGCTCAATTGCCTGATTTGGCCTAAATCAGACCTAATTTTGCATAAAATGATCTAAAATGACCTGACTTCCCCTAATTTATCCTATATTGACCTAAATACAACCCAAGTTTGGCCGAATCAAACCTAATTTCCCAAGATCAGATGTATTTCCCAAATCAGATCTAATTTTCCCAAATTTTTGGCCTAAATTAGACCTAATTTTGCATAATTGGATACCTAATCAGACCTTAACTTCCGTAATTTACCCTATAATGACTTAAATGAGACTCAATCTGGCCCAATCAGATCTAATTTCCCAAAATCAGATGTATTTCCCCCAAATCAGACCTAATTTGCCAAAATTTGATCTGGTTTGGACTAAACAGATCTATTTCAACCATAAAATGACTGAAGTTGATCTAATTTGACCAAATCCAAACCCAGTTCATGCTCATTTAGCCTTTCAATGGCTTAATTTGGGCCTCAAAGGCCTTAGACTCCCACTTAAGACAATAAATAGGTTGGGTGCATTGCCTAATGCCTAGCGCGTAGCCTGACACCTTAATAACTAAGGTTGTGCGTGGTTGTCATCGTAGCAGTTACTACCTTCTCTCCTTCAATTTTTCTTTCACTCCTCTTTCTCGTCCCATTTCCCCTTTTGCAGTTCCTCCTATTAAACACCACTACAAGCAAACAGAAAGTGACAGTGATTGAATACCAAACAAGCACTAATTTTAAACCACAGACAAATACATGTCGTATAAAGACGTCATCATCTCATCATGCGACGAGGTGGATGACCGCCCAAGTCCATGCATAGGCCTAGTCCATATCTAGAAGTTCATGGAAAAGAATTGAATTATGTTCCTCTAGGAGAAGACAGTAATATAACTGTTCTACCAAATCTTAGCCAAAACCTCATAACATCAAAATGAAATATAAGCTTCAGGCAAAAGAAGGCACAAAGAGTTATTCCCTTTTCTAGAGGCAAAACAATCATTTGCAAACATGAAATCAAGGTTGTCAAGGAAGGCTGTCCTAGGCCTTGGTTTAGTGCCGAGGTGTGCCCCATCTCATTTTCTTCAATTGCCTTAATGTTACATGTAAAATAGTATTTAGATTCAATATATGTACAAATATTTTCTATTTAAATGTTACATCTTAATATATCAAATATGAATATAGTACAAGCCTAGTAATGCAAGGAACACAAGAAACATGAAAGAATAAGAATAAGCATTTTCATGTAACAGAAGTCCTACACCCCCAAGGACACCTTTTTATCATGTTTTTAAAGAGAGCGGATCGCAAGTTAGAGTTATGGGAAAAAGCTCATCTAAAGATTTCAATATTAGTAAAAACAGAGCTGACTATATGTACCGCAATTTACCCATTTAAAGTGTTTGATAAAAGTCGAGTCAAGTCAAGTTGGATGGAGTAGAACTGTCAAACGTAATAAGCTATGTTACATGGAATTTAATATATTTTTTTCTAGATGCAAAATGAAGTGTGTAAAGAATGTTTCTCATAGGATCGCAGTAGGGTAAATTAATTAGAGTACGACCAGAATATTATGCATCCACAAAATTCCAGCAGTTTTGCATGATAAAGAATGTTTGGCCTTTTCAGAAACAAGGTCTTCACGAGATGAATGGAGCAGAAATACTTTTAGTTTATATTTTGTTTCTGTAAGGCTTGATCGCTGTGGCTTTGGACATTTGTTGTGGATTTGGAAATTTTTATGTACCGATTGCTTCATTTTCATGTATGTTTATTTCACTCAACTTTATGCTTCGTTCATGATTGGAGTCCCTTTAAATACATTTTCAGTAGTATGTAACCTAAAGATGCCTCTCAGACTAAAAAGAACTATAGAATAGTTAAATGACCATCTATGCTACATGGAAATGAATGTTAGGCAGTGAAAAACAAGGCTTCAACTAGATGAATATGGCCTTAATGTGTATTCTGAGATGGATGTGTGGAAAGACAAGGAAGAATCGCTAGAGGAATGACCTTATCACGAACAATGTGAGGGTAGTAATCATTGAGGACAAGTTGTGAGGGTTGTTTAGACAAGTGCAACGCAGACCAACAAACGAGCATATTCAAAGCAAGCTATTGAGTCGAGCACAATTAAAAGAAGGGACAGGTATAAATTACCTTGAGAAGAGCTAGTGCGGGGAGATTTTGAATCTTCAAATCTTGATCAAAATATAACCCATAATAGACCTGATTAGAAAAGAATGATCCATGTAGCCGATCCCAACATGCTAAGGATTGAGGCTTAGAAAATGACGATGTTGTTGTCCATCTTCTTCTTTAAGAGTGTATTATGTCGAAAGAAGATTAAAGATTAAAGATTGATATAGATAAATTATTATGTGTGCTTACCTAAAAAAGACACATTGCATATACTCTCTGTGGCAAAGAATAGAGCACACCTTTATTATAAACATTGATTTTAGGCTTCTTCACATTTTATTGAGCCTAACTTTTATGTGTGCCATGTCCAACGCCAGGTCCATGTCTATATTTTTTTGAGAAAAAAAATATTGCCTTTTGTCTATGTCCATTGTCATGCTTCTGCTTGCTTGATTCAAATATCTTATCATAGGTACGATAATAATTTGGCAACAATTATGCATAGTGAATGTACCTACCGCTCAATTCACTTCAAAAAAATGTAGCTACTGCTTATGCAGCGTTTGGCAACGCGATTGGTGTGTCATCGCTCTAGTGCGGTGAGATGAACCACTGCAAGATTTTTGTCCGGTGGAAAAAAAGTACAGGTGAACGCTACTCAACACTAAAAACAATACAAATTCAAAGCAGTGGGTGATCTTGTGTTTGGTAACAACGGTTACGAGCAATTGCAACCTGCTCGACCTTGCCCCATCACTGCCCGGGCAATCGCACCACTTTACCAAACGAAGCATTAATTTATCAAAGCGTAAATCTAAAGTGATGAAGAATTGAAGATCATCTATCATCAACCACTCTTTCTTGTTTTATAAATGGCACTCTAACGGCTTGATCGACGGTCATATGTTTCAAGTAACAGCTAATAATTGGGATTTGTGTAGTGCCCCATTCATTGAGATTGATGCTAGGTTACCAGCGATCTCTTTTCCAAGCAAATGCTCCATCTATTGAGCAAATATTCATGCCTAAAGTAACATTTTAGCCATCAAGCTTCATTGTTTCAACTTCTTGTTTTGATCCTCTCATGACAATCCTATTGGCCAAATTATTTTCTTGCTTGTTGATGCATAATTAAAGCTTTATGGAATCACTGAATTAAAAAGTGGCCGCTTAAGCGGGCTGCAAAGGCCATCCGCCTAATATTGCCCTTAGGCGCCCGTTTTTTTCCCGCTTCATTCAAATGCCCGCTTTTTTCCCGCTTTTTGCCCGCTTTTTGGCCGCTTTTTTCCCGCTTTTTGAAAAAAATGCTGTTGTAAGCATGTAATGTTAATTAATTATATAATCCAAGTAGTATTGAGTATAATATATGAAGCTTGTATACATTAAATGTTCTATGATATACCTAGTCCTACTTTAGAATGCAAACTTTGTATGTAAGCTGTATATAATAGGGTACTGCTGTAATATATCCAAGTAAATATCATATTACTCTATTATACTTCTAATGGTTTTACTGATTTTACTGATATTCTTGCAGATTTCGTTCATTAGTAATTGATACTACTGGTTAGTATTACTGATTTCCTTAGAAATATATTTTTTATATACACATACATGTAATTTTGTATATAAATATATAAGAGTTTAAGCATCCGCTTTTTCAAAAATCGCCCGCTTAAGCGCCCGCCTGCCGCTTGAGCGGCTACAAGGTCCTGTCCGCACGCCTCCCGCTTCCCGTTTTTTAATACATTGATGGAATGTGTATTGTGTTTTGAGACCATTCATCAAATCTGTGAAGGAGATCTTGCTAGTGAATCAACAAATTCAGCGTCAAGATGTGCTCATTTCTCCATGGATAGGAAAGCCATGTGTAGTCATTATCCATTATATTTTTTATTACTTCCATTAATTATTTAGTATAGTCGGATTGTTCTTATATTGGTCTCAGTAACATCCATAGTTGTAGCAGTCACCTGCCTATGTGGCGCCTCGTCCAATTCACCAAGCCCGGCACAGAGATAAATTAGATATCAGGTGTGGGGACAGAGACGACTTTGTTTTGGGTTTAACATCATATTTGACATGTGTAAATGCTTCTTGTGTGTTTTTAAGGCTTCTAATTCACTCTTAAGTCTCAATTAGAGTGTGGTACTCTATAATCTATATATGCAATATATAATAAATTCTAGAAAAAATATACGAGAAATAAATGAAAAGTGTTACGCGCCTAGTTGCCCTAGGCAGTGAAGAAGCCTAGCCAGACCAAGCCACAACCTAGCCGCCTCAACAATTATGATAACATCCTTCTATATACCTAATCAATCTTGGACTTCTCGGATTTTACTTCTAAAAGGAAATTTTCTTCCACTTAATTTTCAAATCTGAGAACCTAACAGAGTATTAACAACCACATCAAAAGAGTAAAGCTACAAGGAGTACTTTAGTTGGGGCAATAACTAAAAAAGTAAATGCAAATTGAGAATATGAGAGACATCAAGCATTTACAAATTGTAACATCTTGAATATGCTTTCAATATTTACTCATAATATGACTTTACTCAAGTCGACATACAATGACAATGAGAGTAATGTAGCTAATAAGAGACGACAAACTTATGTTAAAGTATTACTTTTGAGGACGCATAATACAAGTAAAACTAACCTTGAAATGTTGGTGGAAGTGTCCCTAAAGTAAGGGTCTCGAATTCCACGGACTCAATTTTATATTTTGGTATCTGTTCAGCTATAATAGGCTTAGCGATTTCTCGAGCAGTCTTGCAAATTGCCTATAGAGAAAACATTTAGTCATAAATATTCTGAACAGCATAATTCAGAAAATAGTTATGGATCTATAAAAAAAACAATTTTCTAGCATAAAAGAATGGCTAGAAAATCACCTTATCCAGATAAGGCCACATTTTTTCTATAAACTTGTTCAGCCAATCAATCTGTAGTAACAAGAAAAGAAGCACAATTTAGAAAACAGGATACTATAAAACAGTTCAGCATTGGATATACAGTAATCTCTATGTAACAATCATATATCCATGTTCAAGAACTCACTCTGTCATAGTCTGGATTCTTTACCCACAGGGGTATTTCTGGAATCATGCGCTGCAACGATTCGGAGTCTTGTTCAACA
The DNA here is from genome assembly GCA_963693085.1 of Alisma plantago-aquatica. NCBI lineage: Eukaryota > Viridiplantae > Streptophyta > Magnoliopsida > Alismatales > Alismataceae > Alisma > Alisma plantago-aquatica. The sequence continues at coordinate 1,058,023,484 of OY856411.1, read as the reverse complement.
AGAGGCCGAGTCTCCGGATCCTATTCGGCAAAAGTAATCCCACATGAAATAAACGATCACACAATGCAGTTATAGAATCCAATGTGATGAAGTGTGTTGTATTTGCTGAATAGAAAATTTTAGAAAGGAAAAAGAAAACATCAGGTGTTGTACTTTATCATCGATGTTATTATGCAATTTAGACACTGTTTTTTGTTGCTTGATTGACAAAATCATGAATTCATGATTAGTAAACTCTTAAATCCTGTGGACACCACAAAGAAAATACAGTTCCTAAAGATATGAAAACATGGATCTCCTGGATCTTGGTTATTCTATGGGTATACTTTAGTTATATGAAATATTAGACAACATTGTTGACTTAAAGATATTGTAGTTCCTTTCAATGTGTATCGCTGTTGATGAAAACCATAATATGGCAGAATTGTTGAGTATCTAGAGATAGAGAAAACACTGTCACCCAAAATGCAGCGAGTAAAGTGATTTTAACTTATTTCTCTATGAATTGTCAAACGGATAGTTTATTTTTAAAGGACTAAAGGCGTATCTTGGACTTGAGCATAAAGATGGGGAGCGTAGTTTGTCTTGAAAGAATGGAATGTTCAAATCTGTAATCTAGAGCTAATGGCGTTTTCTTGAGAACCCCACTCAAGTACAAGAACATCAAAGCAGTTACATAGTACGCTATTTGATGAACACTAGAGTTCCAATAGAATGAAAATAAAGATCTGCTTATACACTATGTGGACTAGTGGTTATCTATAAAGTATCGTAGTACTTTTTCATGCTCATTGCGACAACATTTTTTCTCATGTGTTTGGATTATATCAATTTCCTCATTTATTCAGGCCACAATTAGACAACAGAGAGGGATTGTAGAATTTTTGTTGTCCAAGTGTGTGTGTGTGTGTGTGTGTGTGTGTGTATTACTGACGAATTATCATGTGATCGAAACATTCTGGATGAAGCAGAAATTCGCAGTCATTCTGTTTTAAGTGATGGGAAATTCTCCTAAGCCAGTTAGAAATAGATGACCTTTTAAAGAAGTCTACCAACTATAACAGCAAATCTGGTACCATGAATCCGTAATTTGGAGTACATAATCGCTAAGATAAAAGCAGACTAAAAGCGTTCTCAAAAAGAAAACAGAGATGGTTTGAAGAAACTGTGCACAAGTAACAGATTGCTGAAAGCTTCTGGAGCTTGCTAGAACAATTTCACAATGTAGCTCCAAAAAGGCTCACGTCCAGGCACAAGTAACAGAAGTATTGAATTAAAGAGCAATGATATAAAGACGATCAGTTTAAGTTGTTGAAATTGATAATCAACGGTGATACTTGACAGAATCACCCCTAGAACAGGAATCCTCTTGATGTGTTAAGAAAAACTGAGTTAGACGTCCCAACCACTAACATACATGTCATATTCTAGGAGATAATAGACGTTCTACTGCAGACAAATAGTCAACGTTGGCTACAAGGCTGGATGTGGCCTGGTGGTACTATCACGGACAGCAACGATGTCAACTACAACCTCTTAAGCTAATGTGCGGGTGCAGTAAAGCCCTAGATGGTTGCAAAAAGATTTTGCTGGTTCCTTGAAGGGGATGTGTGCACTCTCCTTTACGTCTGTTTAGGTCCTTTATCCATATTTTCCCGGTTGAGTAGGCCTTGGATTTTGAAGCTTTCCGTCCAAACAAAGATCAGAGTACTCGGAGTCTAAATCTACCTAGATGGAGCTACCACAGAATATCTCGTAGAGACCGAGAGAAAACTATCAGGATGCGGCTGAACAAGAGGCAAAAAAGTCAAAGCGGAGCAAAAGAGGGGCGGGTGGCTAACCATGACATCAGTTGGCTGGAAGTAGATGAACAGGTAGTATCCGATGACGACGCCGGCACTGACACCGAAGCCGAAGCCGCAGAAGCCGAACACGGTGCCGAAAAACCCCATCTTCTTCTTAATCCGCCTTCACTCCTCCACCGAGCAAGCACCTCCTCCTCCTCGAATCTCGAAACGCTTCTGGAAATAAAAATAACCCAAACTGGTGCGTTCGGTGACGATAGGAGCCTAGGACGCCCTCCAATCCGGCCTCAGGGAAGCAGAGCCGAAATGCAAAGTAACGCCTGGACAGACAGCCCTGGCTTGCCGTTTCTCTTGACACCGAATCACAACCGCCTGCAACAAGAAGACGTGGCGGGCAGATATGAACGCCGGAAGAAAGAGAGAGAGAGAGAGATAAGGAGCAGAGAGATGGGGGGAAGGAAGCCCCTGACGCTGGATATGAACTGTAGCACCCACCTTACAGCATTAAATTGCAGGCGCAACTCCACCTATGAGCTGCCCGAGGAGAAGGGATTCATTCGGCAGGGGCCGGGGAATTGCAGGAGGGAGTTGAGAGACGGGAAACCCGTGTGATCCAAGTGTCGGTAACGCACATCTGTGTTTTGTGTGTCCGAGAGCGCGGCTCTTCGGATCGGGCTGTTTTTGGAACGGAAGCTGTGAGACTTCCGAAGAGGGAGGAGAGAGAGTGTACGTATGTGACAGAGAGGGGGGTAGAGAGGGAGGACGATATTAGACATGGGAAGAGAGTGATGTTAATTTATTGATCTCCATCAAGTGACAGTTTGTTTAATATTAAAGGCGTATCTTGCAAAATTGACTTGAGAATAAGGACAGTGTTTGGATGCTTACTATGTCTAGAAGGGACCGCACGGAATGTAGTGCAAACCCCAAATCTGAAGCTAATGGTGCTTGCTTGAGAATCGATCTAAATTGAAGAACTTTTTCGAATGACCATGTGTCTTAAGTTGGATTCTGTTAGGTTTATTTTTCCATATGTACGAATGATATGTGTAAGATATACGTCTGTCTATCCCTCATACTTACCGCATATGTCTAATTGTAAAATAAATCAAAAAGTGTGAGTGGATTGTCATTGTCACGAAGTATTGTATACATTTTATGATTATTATAGTATAATTTTCAAAAACCAGGGAGTGGTACACTGATGGCGCAAGTTGGGCTTTATTTAGGATGCATCATCATTCTTTTTCTTGGTAATGGAGTTCTTCCCAAGAACTAAAAGTCCGGAGGTGGGTGGCAACTATAATATTGTTGGTTAGCTGGTCCGGATGGATGTACTAAAATTCGGGCCCGCAACGTTGTCGTTTTACAAACGATACGATTGTTCTTCTTCTTTTCTTGAATTTTCCCTTTCATAAACCACTAAAAGGCACCATAAATAAAGAAGCATGATCAAAAGCGAATGTCTGTGGTAAGTAATTAAAAGCAATGGATCCTCACAATAGTTAATGTGTGTTATTGATCGATGGATAAGGAGGACTATGCGATAGCATGGAAACTAATCTCTCTCTCTCTCTCTCTCTCCCCTCCTCCAAGTGACCATGTGGGAAGCACTTCATTAAATCATATGCAAACGGCAAAATCAAAGCATGTCCATGTCTAAGGGTCCTTAAATGTGCGCTTGTACATATAGTGCACTTTTGATAGAATTTGAAAGAAAAGGAATATTAAGAAACAAAACAGACGTACCACATTTCCTGTATACAGGTGATTCTTCTCAGAACTGTAATAAAGGACACACATAAAGCAAATTGCATTTTATATCATTAAAAAATGTTTCATAAAGTGCACCTTTTACCCTAAGTGTAAAAAAGAAAAAAAAAACAATACAGTGTGAGAAATAATGAATGTTGATCATATAGGTATGTAGTACTTTAATAAAGAGTGGAAAGGGTGTGGAATGAATAGAAAATGAAAGGAAGACAGTGTATAAATAAAAGAGAAATAGTGGCGATGGAATGAGTAGTGTAGTAAAATAAAATAGGATCCATACTAAAAATAATGGTATATGGAATAGGTTGTTTGTGTACATGCATGTCCCAATTATAACATGTATCATAAAATAGTTATCGATGTGCATTTTTTTAAATGTATTTCTCATATATGGTATGTTGTCTATGTACATGTATTGTTTGTATTTTTATTTGCATGCATTGTTCTTTTCAAAAATATGCGTTTTAATACTTATTACTATTATGGTTTCATTAAATATAGACTTTCTAATGCATAGTGCTTTTAAATATATAATACATGATTATTCCATTATAAAAAGATGTGTGTAGTACTATAAATAGATGACATAAGCATATAATTTTAATTTAAGATACACATGCTAACAACAAATACACAATACACACACACATATATACAACATTGTTTAGCATATATGTGAATATTATTTAAATTTCCGAATGTGCATTGTTCTTAATAGTTTTTTATTGTTTTCTTAAATGAGATATGATGCGTTACGTTAGTGGAATTTCGGAAAACTCTTAACGTTTATTTACATTCAATGTATTTAAGTCCTCATTGTTACTCTATCACCTATCATGGCTTCATTTTGGCATCTAGCACGATTTCAATGGAGTTTTAATTGCATGGTTTCTATATGCGTGAAAAGTCTGATATTGGTTCTGTTTTTTTTATCTCATAGAATTTATAAAAAGTATAACAATATATCATAATGGAAAAAGCCAACCAAGCAACATGCTCGTTGTTAATGAGAGCAAGACAGTACTTATTACCGTCTGACTCAATGGTAAAGTCTGCTACTTGTCGTAGAGCAGGTCAAGAGTTGGAAACCTACAGGTACACATGAATGGAGAGGAAGTAAAAAAAAAATTGCATCTTTGTTGCGATGGGACTCCTCCAGTAAAATAAGATGAAAAAATTATCTAAAAAAAAGAGAGTAAGACAAATAGAAGGGTTGTCACGGATGAAATTTCCCTTTGTTTTCTTTTTGAAAAGAAGAAATCTCGGGCAATTCTGCCCAATTGAAAATCCAACTGATCCGTAAACAGAATAAACCACAATCATACGAAGTAACAATGCACTGGTTTTTATGAAAACAATAGGTGCGGATATACACAAAATATCAGGTCGTCCGCACGTGGTGGGGTTGCGACCTCCATCAAAACAATGCGCCACCTGTTCCCCAACTTGCGTGGCTGTGCCAAGACCGGAGGCCTGAAGACGATGTCGGCAAGGCTGGCGTGGCGACCTGGGGTGACGACAAAGCCGACGTACTTGCCAGGGTGTGACAGCCGGACAGCTATGGCCGTTGCCGTTGGCCGTTTTTTTCTTTTCTGGAACGCGTTAAAGCCGTTTCCCCTCCCTGGGCTCAGGAAAAGCAAGCGGCAGCCCAGCCGACGCCGGCCTCATAAATAAAGTGTGTGCGTGCTTCTCCTTCGTTCACTGTTTCCATTTCCAGTTGTTAAGACTTTGAGAAGATAAAAGAGGAAGAAGCCAATTGGAAGGAATGTTCCACTTCCGTCAGTTTGAATGACCTCGTACCCTGTTATGTGGTGCCGGTGTATTAATGTTACAATACATCGAGGTGCAAGCGCTAACTCCTTTGGTATACTCAAGTATAGATAAACTATTCAACACATGTTGCCGCACAAGTGAAATAAAGTTAAATATATTTTTCATTAAATAGATTCTTTTGTATCCTTTATCTGTTTGTGTGCAATATAATGTATTCATATTTTGTTAAAAGATATATATATTACGTTGGCGCTACATGTAATGACCCATGACAAAGTTGATTGGAAAAGAACGGTCGTTGTAGGCCACCCCAAGATAGTTGGGATTGAAGCTTAGATGATGATGATGAAGATATGATATGATCGGTCTGACACTATATTTTCGGATTGACACCTCAAATATGTGTGACAAATGTGCGAGTTCTAACTTTCCCCGTTGGTAATGTAGAATGTAAATTTGACGGAATGTGGTGGGTTATGATCAATTTATAGATGGGGTTGAACATGTTACAGATGAATTAGAACCCAACACATTTCAAGATTTTGTGTGAATATTTAGAAAAGAAATATGATACAAAAAATAGGATGTTGAAAAGTATTGTGTTTCCAAGTTTTTAAAGTTTCAAATGGTAGAGGGTAAACACATTTATGACCAAACTCATGACTTTCAACTCCGGTGTCACGAGCCTCTGGATGTAGGCACAAAATTGTGTGATAAGTTTATTGTTATGACTGTCATCGAGAAACTCCTTAAATCTTAGAAGTCGTTTGATAAGAGTTTTAAGCACTGTAAAGGAGACATGTCAATGAACAATTTTATGATGGATACAGACATGCAAGACAAGCACTTCAAAGAGAAGACGTCAAATTACCTACTGATGTAAACCCCACTATAAATTTTACTATTGCTAAGAATAAAGATAAGTGTGGAAAATTGAGATGAGAGACTAATGAAATAGTTTATTATTGATAGAAGGAACACTCCTCTCATTTATATAGGAAAGGAGACAAATACAAGTAAAGCAAACTTGACCCAAATGGACCAATACAATTAGGCTCGTCTGACGTAATAACCTAAATAATAATAAGTCTAATATCCCTCCTCAAGCCGGAGTATGGATGAACCACATATCTAGCTTGGACTTACCAAACTCAATTAGACAATGAAAATGTCACTCCCCATACAGTTTTTCACTTTCCTGCAAACATGACTCTCCAAAATTAATTTGATGGCACCACCTTTGGAGTTGTGACATGCATGCTCAAAATACTCGATTGGAGAAGGTCTTCTGAAGTGCATATTGAATGAAGAGCATCACCATAAATCTAGAGAAGATGATCAAGATACCATGACTATGCCACCTTCTAAAAAGTAATTTGGATTGGAATAAGTGCAACCAACACATCCAACGATGTAGCAGCAAAGGTATCTTCAAACACTGATATCATGTGGTGATGATGATTAAACTGGATCCATCTGGAGTATGACTCTTGGGGGACTAATGAGAATGAAAGACATCATCAAGGAAAGTCTAAGTAGATCACTAGAAGAACCACTTTGTAGGATGCAACTTTGAGAAGACATGAAAAATAGCTTGGTGAAGATAAATCTAGACGAAACATCAACCTTGCAAATAAAGAATTTGTAGGCTAAAAATTAACAAGCTTTTGAGAATTTTGATGCGAAGAAACAAACATACGTCTCATGAGAATTTAACGAGAATGATCAATTGAAACATCATTAACACTAGAGGGAACAAGAGGTTGGAATAAGCACAACTAACTTTGTCCCGATGTACATAATGCAGTACAAATGCAAAAAGCTTTGTGTCAATATTGCAATTGAGATTAGCTAACTGGAATAAGAAAGAACAAATAGACAACCTACATACATATCCTGATACCAACACAAAGAAGCACACTAAAGTGATACACCAATGATGTACTAAAAGCACAGTGTCATTAGGAAAGATATACCAATATGCACTACAAGCATGGTGTTTAGTGGGATAATGAAGTGCCATAAAGAAATTAAAAGGACATATGTGCAAAAGAACAAGAAGCTCGATGGATATTTGAACCCGGACTGATACATATTATCTCCCTCATACTCTTTCTCCTTATACTCTCTCCTCTACCCCCCCCAACGCCAGTACGAAGTGATTGACTAGTTAGTGTTGAAAAGAAACAATACTCCATTGCATGTGGAAATCGATGTATACATGAAGGGTGGTAGGGTAGAAGTCAAGAGAGGGGAAGAAAATTAACACAATGTTCCCTCGTTTTTTGGTGCTTTCTAAACTAACATAAGGTTTTTTTTACAATATGTTGTATATATAATCGATGACGTGAGTCAATGTGCTACATAACGCATCAGATAGATCAAAATCGAAAATAAATCAATCTTTGTGTGACCCAAAAAGGTATTAATTATATTAAAAATTAGATCTAACTATAGATCTGAGTAGTAGTAGGCATATTATAATATTGGGGCAATTGGGATTAGGGTCGGCAGGGTGTATGTGTCACTTCTTGACTTGGTGATGTGGGATGCAACACAATTTCTTTCCAAAGCACCCTTACACATATAATGAGGACAAAGAGTAGGGCAGTTCAATTAGCGAGCCCAAATGGCATGATTGAGTCCAAAGGAAAATGACTAATCACTTGGATTCTGTTGTAAATCCCTCTTGATCTAGGATTGAATTGGATAAATCCTATTTAGATTTCACGGGATCAAGAGTCCTATGGATTATTGGACTCAAAAAGGCATAAACCAAGACTCTCTCTCTACCACTATATATATCGCCACACATTTTCTCTAGATACTAAAATAGAATGTCACTTTTCTCTCTTGGGTTGCAAATCAGGGGAACTCGGAAGGCAACCTATAGTTTTGTCTTCTTCATCAGAAGCAGGAACTGTTGGTTGCGAGTCAGAGAAAGCACAAGGTTGAGGAAAATGCAAGGAATGGATCACGATAAGCCAACGATGCTTGGTGATGGATCTCTACTAATCTTGATGATTTCTCAATTTGGCACACCCTTTTAAGGTATACAGTCAGATCCATGGCCAAGGATGTTTTGCCTTGATCGTACCCCATGAACCAATTTATTGTGTCCTACTATTCATTTTGCCATAGGAAAACCTATTGACTATGCATTCATGTTTGTTGATATGTTAAACAATTAGGGTTTAATATATTCTAAGACAAAAGAAAAGATCCATATTGTTAGACCTTCTCCTTTATTTAATGAACATGATTATGAAACATGTTCTTCTTATCTTATAAATTAATTGTATTAAGATAATTGTTGTAATGAAAACATGGATCGTATATGAGGCTTAATGTATTGAATTAGTATTCAAAATCTCATTGTCTATATACATGTTAAATGTGCAATCAGATTATGACTCTGTTACTGTGTTCTAAATAATGATTTATGGTAGAAAAAATGTTGATTTTGTTAATCCAAATCAAATATAGGTGCTACCCACTATGTACCAACTGTCTTATAAGTATCATAACTATCCTAAGAGTAAAAATACCAAGCATAAGTATAATGCCTACATAAAAATGGAAGATAAGTATTGTAAGGCCCCTAAACTTGCTTAATGAGTTAAATAAGATTAATTATCATAATTTAATTCTTATAACCCTAATATAAACTTGTTATATACTTTTAAATCATAATACAAGCTTAATTTTCAAATTTGGTCCAATTTGGACACTGTTTGAGCAAGTTATGCAATTTTATGTACATTTTGGACTTTTCTGTAATCTACCCAATTGAGAGGTTTTATTTGCAATTTATCACTTGCATTATGTTCCTTTGATATTATCTCATAATTCTTGAGCTTTTTGAGCCATGGGGCACCTATTTAAACCTTGGTTTGAAGGTGTTTTCTCCAAGGGTATTTTAAGGTTTACCCCTTCATGGATGAGCTACCTTTAGTAGCTATCAATAAATGAGTTATTTGTTTTGCTTGGAAATTCAAGAAATGAGGGATAATCATGTCTCTATGGATTGTGGTGGAGCTTCTTGTGTGTGTGATTATATTTTCTTAATAGTTTAAGGCAATAGACACATGGGGAAGCTACTTTTACACATCATGCTTGCTCCCATCCTTATCCATGGGCTATATTTACCTCTTCCTTGATCAAGTACGAAACTTTACTTGATTTCTCTTTCCTCTAACCTGGAGCAACGACTCCACTCTATTTTTCTATGGAACCAAGTGCTCTAAGGTAGAATACAGCCTCTTTTTAGAGAAGAAGGTCTCCTAGAGCTCCATTTAGCCCTGCCTAGGGTTTCCAAGGTCATCTTCTAGGGATTTCGACCAGGGAAAGGTATTTTATTCCTTATTTATCCATTTATCTTGCTCTTCTCCTTCCTTAGACCTTCCTCCAGGTTGGAACCTTGCTTTTCCATGGTAGAAATTGCTCTAAAGCTCTAAAACCCTACCTTTCTTGCTCCTTATGCTTAGGGTTTGCCCATTTGATGAAGAAAGGTGCTAGATGGACAAGTTCATAGCTTATGCTTGGACTTTCTACTGTATCTGCTCGAGATTTCTTCTATGTGGGGTTTCATATTCTCATTAAAGGCAAGTTTTATAACTTGATCCACGTTTATTTCTTACCATAAGCTTTCTAGATCACGTTCTTGCTTGGAAATGATGATCTATGCACTAAAAAGCTATGCTTGACTTGGATTTCAATTTTTATATTGTTCCCTATTCTGATTTCAGTTATAGATGAACATGTGATCATGTGTACATTATTCCTAGGGTATAATATGACTTGGATCAGGTTGGTTTGACAACCTATGGTGCTAAACACCTATCAACCAATGGTCAATTTTAGGGTTTTAAGCTGATTTCTTCTATAAACCCATGACCCAATGATGGTACCATTGCAACAACCCTATGGTGTTGTCTTCATGACAATTGATGGTGGTAACCAAGGGTGTCAACTGATGTTCACCCCTTAGATCATGTTTTGGCCTAATTAGAAGCCTAGTGATTAACAACTAAGTACCCTGATAATGCTATTAATCAATGGTGATATTAGTTTGATATTTGATGATGATTAATGAATATAGTGTTGATCTAAAAACCTATGGTGTTTGGATGGTCACTAATGATGGTGGATCATGTCTCCAAAACCTATGGTGAGTTAATCATATAGTTGTAGCATCAATTAAGCCTTAGACCAATGGTTTCTTGGGTAACTTGATGCAATGGTCAAACCTATTGTTACATTGCGATCTCACAATTACCACTAATCATGAGATTAGGGCATAAATTGAGGATTTAACGTAATATAAAGATCACCCTTAACTTTTTCTTCTTTTTCAAATTCTTTGTTTTCTCGCATTGAACCACATAAACTAACTTTACAAGGGAATCTAAACATTGATTTCTCTAATCTGATTTCAACAGTAAAAATGCATGTATGAACATTCATTATGTTTCTCATACTTTTAAGCACATAAGACTTGTTGATTTGCATATATTGCCAAAAGAGGAATAGTGTTATACATCATCATTTACAACTCTCTCTTATTTCTTTACAAGGACCTAGAGTGATAAGGACCGACTGAACTTAACTATACTCAGACTTAACTCTTGTGGTAGATCTACTCTGATGCAATGATATCTTCAATCCCCATGATTTCCCAAAAAAATTTGAGTAGAGGGGTCAGCCTACTCGCTCAGTGAATGAGTAAAAAAATAATGCAGTCTAAAGTATTGAATCAGACATTTATCATTCTTAGATAATTGAAATAAAACAAGATAGTAAATTTCAAATTAAAAAGACTAGATATTCAAAACTTACTAATAACATTGAAGCCTACATCATTAGAAAAGTATGGAAATATAATCCTCACTATATTCAATATTACATTTTAAAGAACAACTGTTGCGAAACTGTACTTGAATCTTTCTTAGACTTTCTTACTTATAGAAACTCTCTAAACCTATATGATCATATTTTAGCTTATGTCTTTATCATATGCAGTGTACTCTACATATGAAGACTCATAGCGAACTATGATCACACCGTACAAGACTTAGCGGACACACCCGAGAATGCTAAGTCTGACTACTCTCTGGTCTGCAATAGGAAAATGGCACTGGCCTTGGCATGCCTATTATGTTGTAACTAGACTCCTCCTCTAACCTGAGCACATAGGCAGAGAGTCAAGCCACCTATTGGTTTTTTGTACTCTAGTGCCACCATGATCTCTGGTTCATGTTGGACACTACATTCTGTAATTTAATGAGACTTCTACTAGGACTTCGTCCCCGGTACCACATGTTGGTACGTTCCGCCCCTGTATACTGGTCGCACCGCCAGGGTTAGGTCATTTCATCCCTAAGGCATAGACCTCTCATAGGGATTCTACGGTGTTTAGGGCTCTTAAGTCTATTATTTTATTAATTCTGGAAAACTCTTACTATATTATATCTTTTTCTTAGACTGGTCTCTTTTAACTCTGTATATTAATGACTACTCAGACTATTGAATTGAAATTACTGATGATACTGAACTGAATGCTTAACATATTGTTTACCCTTTTCTTAAGGTTTCTCCTTACTCATGCACATATAGCACTTCTCATGTATTCAAACATATATCATCTCTACTAGTATAAATATCTCATTCAACATTTCTCACATTTATGCATGGCATCGATAACATACCTATCTAGGGCATGTCATTTCTCTCCACTTGCAATAGCATAACAACATATGTATTTCATGACAAGTATTTGAGTTAGAAAATCTGAATCTCATAAACAAAGTGTATATGCATATAAGATAATATTCAGATAAAATCCCACAATATCACATGAATCATTTCAATAAGCCAATTACTACTAAATTAGATATGTATACTTGTAAAAGCATACTAGATTGGGTTTCCATCCTTGATTACTTGCTACTCACAGGATATGTATTGTGAAAATCAGAAACTCTATTTGTCCATATATCAAATAAAAGAGATCAAGCATGTAGAATTATATGCACTAGGAACATAAGTAAGGTCATATAAACATAAATCTGAATTTCAGCTATAATGTTGTTCAAGCACCCGAATAACTTGAAAATTCAGATCTTCAAAAGATTCTCAATAAGCTTCTTAATTATGTAGTATTCAAGATACATGGATATCTATATCCATGTCATCGTATAAATGTTTTCATATCATAGTTGGAACATGAATTGAAGTATTCTATAGACTGGATTCAAGAACAGTTATTTTCGTATATTGTCATCTAGGGAGCAATCGAGAATATCAACTAAAATCAACTAATTGAGTATAATTGATTGTAATATTCTTTTACCCAGTCACCCTAATCTTTAAAACAGCTTAAAAATGTATCCCATATCTGAAAATCTCGAATCCATATCAAATCCCTAGCAATTCATCTGATTCTTCTTCCTTTCAACTCGGAAACCCTAGAAATGAGGATATATGAAGAAAGAGTGAGAAAAGGGGAAATTTTGATACCATTTTAGATCAAATCAGAGGAGTGACAGAATTTTGACATGTGAGAGAAGATTCACCATGAAACTATATCCAAAGAAGCTAAACTTACATGATTTCATCATTCCTTAGACCGCAAACCCTAGGTCAGCATCTCTATCACTTTCTTCTCTCAAACCCTAACTCTCGCTCTTTCTCTAGGATTTCATTTGTCTGGATTGAATCATGAATTATGAGAGCTCCTTGTGTGTTAGGTTGACCATATAGAGCAATTGAGTTGCTTGGGTTAATTTCACATTGACCCCTTACTATACTTTTTCTAATTTCAGAAAATTTTCTGTCATAAAAAGGTTTATGTAATTCGTGTATTTCAGAGATCAAACCTTCTCCAAAAATTATTAAAATTTATCCTATTGTGTATAATTGTTAAAAATCTTTAGTTAAAATTTGAGATCATTCCAATCTTCCATTATATAATTAAAAATCTAATAGTGCACTGCTATCCAGAATTCTACAGAAATGTCAGTTTTTTTTTGAGGCAAGGTGATGATATATTGAAGAAGCACATATAACAAGCGAAGACCTGCTAATGTGAAGTAACATCATAGAGTTTGTAGAGGAAAGAAAATGAGCTGAAAGTAGCACGGGGGAGGCACCCCTTAATACAAACCTCTTAAAAAGTTTTTGCAAACTAGGAAATGAGACTAATAGTGCTGAGCTTGCAAGGGATGGAACGTCACTATGGTTGTTGCACCAGACTAACACCCGTCTCATCGTCCACCATGGCTTTTAGATCACAAAGGAAAGCTGCTTCCAATTCTGCTGCTTCAGAGTCACCTTCACCAGAATGCTCTTGGGATACACCTGCTATTTTTCCTGTAGTTTGATAAGGATGTGAAGATCTGCATCGATATCATTTAGAATAGACTTAGCCATTTTTTTCTTATTATTGAACATCCTATTGTTTCTTTCCTTCCAAAGATTCCAGCAGATGGCTGAGAATAGATCATTACTTTTGTGCTGCCTGTAAAGCCGAGATGGAGGAATATGAATTGGAAAAATAGATTCCTGGAGATCAGGAAGACTATTTCGCAAGAAGTGTGAGATGATAATTTGAGAGAAAGGGCATTTGAAGAAGATTTGACTTGTCGAATCCTTGTTTTGCTCACAGAGGACACATCTAAACGGTCCTTGGAAGCCCTTTTTTTATGATTTCTCCTGTAAGAAGCTTGTTGTGGAGGAGAAGCCATAAGAATGTTTTATATTTATGTTACCATTTTTGTTTCCAAAGTTTAGATGAAGATGGGGTGATACCTATGAAAGAAAGAAAATTGTAAGCACATTTCACCGAATATTCTTTGCCCCATTTCCAATAGATGTTATTTGATGTGTTTTCTTCTAAAGAGGTTGAGATGTTACTGAGTTCATGTTGACTTAAAACAGAGAGGATACATCTTTTTAAGGAGTTTAATCTTTTGCTGGTGATAAGGGAGAGGGCTTTATCAATTTTTATATGGATGAGTTTTTTTGGAATAGTCCATGATGTTTTGAGGTTTATAATTGAATTGTTATTATACCAATGGTCTGACCAGAAAGAGATATTTTTATGAGAGTGTGGAGGGGTAATTCACAACTGTTGAATAGTATTGATGTTTTTATTTATGTATTTCCAAAGGGGGGAAGCAGATTGCCTTTTAATTTGGTGCCAAGGAGGTGTTGAGCGATAATATTTATGCATGATGAGGTTTGTCCATATTTTTTCTTTATTTTGGGTGAGGCAATCTATGATTTTGGTAATCAGACAAAGGGAGTGTGTTTCAATGTTTATAATCCCCCATCCGCCTTGGTCAATGGGAGCAGAGATTGTTTTCCAATTGACCAGGTGACAGTGTTTCCCCGATTTATCATTTTTGTGGGCATTATTCCAAAGGAATTTTCTCCTAATTTTGTCCAAGATATGGCTGGTCTTTGAGGGCAAGGGAATGCAGCTTAGGAAATGTGTTGTTATAGGAGTGATGGCACTATTAAGAAGGGTTAGTCTGCCTGAGAGGTTAAGAAAATTGTTTTCCCAGCTAGAAAGTTTTGAGTTTATTTTTGTTACGATTGGATTCCAAATAGCATTTGTGATGTTGTATGGAGTGATGGGAAGGCCCAGGTACTTGATCGGAAAGTCTTCTGATTTGCATTTAAGAAAATCTTGCAGAGTCTCGAGGGTGGAATGATGGAGGTTAACTCCAAAGACGGAAGATTTTTAGATGTTAACTTTGAGGCAAGATATGTAGGAAAATAAGCCTATAATCCTGAAGATGTTTTGAACCGAGGATAAATCAGGAGAGGAAAAGATGATGGTATCATCCGCAAATTGAATAATATTTTCCTTGCATTCCTCAGGAGAAGAAATGATATTGTTTTGAACGCCCAAATGGATCATCCTGGAAAGGAGGGAAGTAAGGATGATGAAAAGATAGGGAGAGAGGGGGTCACCTTGTCTAAGTCCATTTGTATTATGGAAATAGCCAAAAGGGACACCGTTTATGATGGTAGAGAAGTGGTTTGTGGAGATGCAAGCGTAGATTCAGGAGATCCATTTATCAGGGAAGGCAAAACCTTTTAGAGTCTTAAGCAAGAAATTCCAGTTTACAAAGTCGAAGGCTTTCTCAAAATCCAATTTAATAGCCAGAAGAGGAGTTTTGTTTTTATGGCAGAGATGGATAGTTTCATTGACCATTAAGAAGGCATCTTGGATGCAATGGTTTTTTAGGAAGGCTGATTGGTTTAGAGGGATGATGTCATTCATAAGAGGTTTGATTCTATTTTCTAAGGTTTTAGCAATGATTTTATAAGAGGTATTTATAAGACTGATTGGTCTGAAATGCGTGATTAAATCAGGTTTGCTATTTTTTTATCAAAGAGATGAATGTTTTATTTATGTATTTTATGATGTTTTGGGGGTTTGGACTGGAATGAAAGGCTGAGAGAAGAGCAAGAAAATCGTGCTTATAATGATTCCAATTTGCCAAGTAAAATTCCACATTGAGTCCATCGGGTCCAGGGGATTTATCTTTGCCTAGATCGGAAATAGCAGATTGTAATTCCTCCAGACTGAAAGGTTTGATTAGGTCGAGGGGATTTTGGATTTTTTTTAGGAAAATGGAGTGCCAATGAAAGTGATCAAGACCAGCCGGATTGTGATTTGAGTTGAATATATTTTGGAAATTGTTTTTTATGTGCCTAATGATGATTTCTTTGTGGGAAGTGAGACTTCCATTAATCTTAAGATGTGATATGTAGTTGTTTCTGAATTTTTGATTGCAAATTTTATGGAAAAATTTTGTATTTTTATCTCCTTCTTTGGCCCAAATGATTTTGGCTCTTTGTCTCCATTTTGTTTCTATTTTGTTGTTTATGTTTTCTAGATCAGCTTTGAAGGATAGGATTTGAGCCGGATCAGCTGAAGGATCTTTTTCTAAAAGCAAAAGATGGTCCTCAAGGTTTTTTTTTATCATCCATCAGGGTCGAGGGATTATTGGTCAGCCAATTTTTTATATGTTTTTTGATTTTTTTTGTATTTTTCAAAATATGAAGTCCCAGGTTTGTTGATTGAGAGCAAGCAAGATCCCATGTAGCAAGACAAGAAGAGTTGAAACTATCATTTTGAAGCCATTTATTTTCAAATCTAAAAGGACGGGATCCCCAAGAGGTAGAAACTGTGTCCATGATAAGGGGAAAGTGGTCGGAGATGGTTCTGTGAGCAATGTATATAGACGAGAGAGGATGTTTGTCCTCCCAAGGGTTTGAACATAAGAAGTGATCTAGTCGGGCAAAGGTTTGGTTTCTAGACCAAGTAAAAGAGGCGTTTGAGGGAGCGTGGTCGATAAGAGAGTAGTCAGATATCATCTGTTTAAATTTTTTGTCTACTGCTGATAAGGGGGAAGGGGAAGGATTTGAGTTATGTCTATCAGAGATTTGAGTGACTAGATTAAAGTCCCCACCCAAGATCCAGGGTAAATTGTGATATTTTATGAAGAGGCGGTTTAATTCCTCAAGAAAGAGGGATTTGTCATGTCCTGGTTCTCCGTAAATGCCAGAGAAAGACCAAAAGAAGTCATCAGAAAGATTTTTGAAATCAATAGTAATCGAAAAGTTAAGAATTGAGGAATTTTGTAGTAGAAGGGCCTGGTTGTTGTAACCCACAAGAATGCCACCTTTGAAGCCCTTGGGAGGAAGTTGAATCCAGTTAGTGATTCTATTTCCTCCAATCGTTTTGAGAGCAAAAGGGGTGAGGAAGGTCTTTGTTTCTTGAATAGAAATAAGGTCTATTTTATTTTTATAAATATGTGATCGGATTATTTTTCTTCTTTGTAAGTTAGAAGCTCCACAGATGTTCCAAGTAGAGATTTTCATTTAAAAAGAAAAACAGAGGAAGGCCAATAGATAGAAAGGCAAGACTAACAACGTCTGTTTGACCAGCCCATATAAGATTCAAGGTCATTTAGGATATACTGAGCATCATTTTCCTTTTCAAAGCAGAAACCAATCTGAAATTATAAATTCAAGATTTAAAACTCAATCATAAACAACATGTAAAATTTTCATAATTATTGGATGCGTTTAGACCTTATCAATAGACAAATTACAGTAACTGACATTTCTCTCTAATTACAGAAATGTCAGTTACTGTAATTCATCTATTGATAAGGTCTAAACGCATCCAATAATTATGAAAATTTTACATGTTGTTTATGATTGAGTTTTAAATCTTGAATTTATAATTTCAGATCATTAGGAGTTACCAATAAATAAATAAACATAAAACACTACACTACTAAAAAGCACTCTGTCAGCATTTTGGTCGAAGTATAGTTCGACCGAGAAGCACATTAAAAAATACTCAAATATTCTGAAATTTTTCTCCAATATGCATGATCGAGTTATTCATATCATATGCAAAATTCAATTAACTACAAAATTTATAGAAAATATGAAAAATAATTTACCACATTGCTATCCTGATCAAATTCCATATTCATGTACTATCAAAACCCTAATTTTGTCGATTAGGGTTTACATTTCTCAAACCCTAATTCTTTAAAGTAAAATCATAGTTAGAGTTTCTTCTTCGGTTTGAAACATCACAATTGATCTACTGTCATTAATCAAGTCTAAACTATGTTCAATCTAATCAAGCATGTAATCATTTAGGTAAACCCTAATTTACCAATTAAGCACAAATGTGGTCATTACAATTCTCACCCCCTTAAAAAGTTTCATCCCCGAAACATAAATACGCAAACAAAGTATATTCAAAGTTTATTTTAAGCTTCGGAAATCTTACATGTCATTACATTCTTGTATTTTATACTTGAATGTAGTTTTCAACGTTAAGTCCTTTATTTCTTTTCTAATCACAACATGTTAAATTAGTTCTCAATGATAACAAACAAATTCTCTATGCCACAATCAATCATAGAGTATATAGAGAAGCAACCATTTCAATATTTTCATACTCTTGAGGTGTTACCTCAACATTGATAATCTAATCCAACCATCTCAATTCATACTGCTCAATATTTGCTATTGTTTTACATTACCTCTGAGTCACAAAAGAGAGTTCACCATGTTGTTTTGAATATTACTATTGTGCTACTCAAATAGCAAAATAGTGTTGAGTTGGAAGACTAGATTCAACAACAATTGTACAATACTACTCATGACATCCCCATTGCATCATGGATGCATAAGGTGAAGCATTACCATCACATTCCATATTATTCTCAAGTATGAACCCACACATAATTCAAGGTGTAACCATCAGGTTATAGCATACTAGGGTTTCAACAACAGTAACAAAGTACTCCATGATTGTATTAGTCATTCAAGGACTATTCATACCCAATTACCATCACTTAGTTATATTAAAGCTAGGTATAACAAGCTATACTTCATTAGGGTTACATATCAATACAATATGATTATCATCCCTTCTATTCATATGAAAGAATAGGTAAGACTACCTTATTAAGGGTAACCCTTCATTTGTTCCATCATTATTCAACCCATATCACCATACCACAATTGTACAATACTAAGATGGATTACTGGTATGAATGACTACAACTATCAGACACCTTTAATTAACATATATATTGCTTGCACATGTACACTGAAATCATACGTAGAACCAATTTACATCCCTTAATATATCTTCAACAAATTATACTTCTAAAAACAAATTCACATATTACTAAAAGCCATTATTTCCTCTTATCTCTCTCCTCATTCACTACTACTTACTTTTTGCTACTTATCCTTCTTATTTTAATCATGTAGATTAAACATTCCTAAAATTGAAACATATAAGGTACAAATAGATTATTCATCATTCTTGCTATCACTACAAGAATTTATCTCATATCACACTTCACTCATATTGTATTTATCCTTTTGTTCAAAACACACTAGTTACATTTCAAATTTATATCTTACTCTTTACTCCGAATCATTTCCATATTGTTTATCTACCTTTTGGATTAGCTATCTTTAAACCCTGGATTACTATCGTGCTAGTTTACTTCTCATAGTGCAAATCTCATGATCTTGTTTTATAGATATGCTAGTATTCAAGGTCAAATCACTAGTGACATCCCTTGAACTACTACAACTCTAAACATTCTAGGGTTTGGTCCTTACCAGTAGCATGACATTATTGTGATGTGACTTTACTCTCTTAATTTGAAAATCAAACTTTGGATCTCACAAGTTTTACTAAAATCTTCTTTATCTTATCGATTGAATTTCCTTTCTCTTACTTGGCCATTCAGATAGATTACATTCTCAATTACCCTGCTAGGGTTTCATCATCATATTGTGTGTCATTATTGCATTCACTAGATGTCTCTACCACGGTGGTTATGCATCATATATGATTCATTTTCTTATCACTTCATTCCCACATTGCTCTAAGGAAGATATGAAAGATAAGATGATTTTGAGACTTAGAATTCTTATCTTCAAACATTCAATAATACATTTCTCATATGTAGGTTTAATTAATTATCAACAAGGATACTTGACTAATTAACACTTTCTTGAATCTCGCAATCTCTTTCTTTCATAATCTATATTACTCCACCATGTTTCAAACCCTTCCTTACTTTCCATAATCTTCTTACCATATACTACTCTTCCACCTGTCATCTTTAACTTCTAATTTTCTTTTCTTATGATCATGTTGCTTATTCATGTGTATGATCATGCATACCATGTTGTAGATATTTCTTTTTTTTATCCTTCTACTAATGTGAAGTTGAAATTCTAAATCAATAATATCTCTACTAGTTTCACCTCATGTTTAATACATTACATATCCTTCATTTTAAATCAAACGACTCATGCATGGGTCAAACTTAGTTTCTCTTATATCAAGTGTTTCCTTCCTGAGTATAGTCTACCTTTGTTTAACTTATTCATTTTGTTAAGCTACACTTTTGTTCTACTTTTAGAAACTAGTTTGTTGTTTTATAGAGACTTGTAATCCAAAGGTAGTAAGGATGAATGTATTAAATTTTATAATAAAGGTATACATTCCATGCTCTCACTCATATCATGTAACCCTCATTCCATAATCAAGCTCATTATTTCCAACATTTCCCTTTGTTTCAACTAAGTTTCTTATCCTAGTTTTATGATTTACATGCTCATCTAGTTCTCTTCACTTTATCTCTTCTGAAGACTCTTCACTTATATTTACTTATTGTCTACTTAACTCTTTTCTTCTATTTTCACTTTGCTTTGGAGTACATAAAAACATTGTACTTGATTATATAGTTCATTCCTCATGATTGATTCTTACTATCTTAGCCCTTACATACTTTTCTCATATTTAAAATTCATATTTCATATTTAAAGTTCATATATTACTAATCATTAAACTTAATCTGAACCTTACGTCGTGTTCCTTTATTCCCAATTCAGGGTTTCTCATAAGAGCCCCCAAAGTTGGATCTTAGATATCAGTTCCAACTGATTCTTAGCTATTCTAATCTTTCCCATATGTTTCAACATCTTAGTATAATTACATTCTCACTATGATGTGGGTCTAATTTATCTGGAGTCTACTCTTATTATATTTTCAATAGGATTCATTAGATCCTAGTAACGCACCCTGCCAGTCGGACCAGGCCAAACCTGCAGTCCTGAAGCCAAGAGTTGCTCAGGATTAACTAACTTCTATTAATCACAAACATGTAGAAAGAATATCCACTTAGGAAAGCTCATT
This sequence comes from Alisma plantago-aquatica, assembly GCA_963693085.1. NCBI lineage: Eukaryota > Viridiplantae > Streptophyta > Magnoliopsida > Alismatales > Alismataceae > Alisma > Alisma plantago-aquatica. Next base: position 1,058,002,361 of record OY856411.1, on the reverse strand, counting down.
CAAAGATCATTTATAGTCTACTTGATACAAAGAATGTAATCAATAAATGCTACAACTGCATAATGTACAACAAATATTAAAGACCCATATATATTTCAAAATATTGAATATCTGAATTCAAACATATAATAGCTTTTCTATTCATCTCCAATAAAACAACAATATGAAATGAAAGTTCTATCTCATTTTATATGTATGCTCTTAATTCATGTTACTTATCTTGTTTCTAACCCTAATATTTCTAGGGTTCCTCTCTAGCCCATCCTTCCATTGTATACCTGGCCAGGGTATACATGAATGAATAGACAGAGTATCTTGATACTGGTTGATCCAAGTACTCAGATACTGGGCCAGGATATACAAATACTCAAATCCCTATAGCTGACAACATAACACCTCCTATCTGCCAAACTTATGACTCTAACTTACAAACTTAATGGTCCCTGACAACTCAGCCTAAACTCTGATACCAAATTGTTACACCCCGATCTCACAATTACCATTAATCATGAGATTAGGGCATAAATTGAGGATTTAACGTAATACAAAGATCACTCTTAACTTTTTCAAACTCTTTGTTTTCTCGCATTGAACCACATAAACTAACTTTACAAGGGAATCTAAACATGGATTTCTCTAATCTGATTTCAACAGTAAAAATGCATGTATGAACATTCATTATGTTTCTTATATTTTTAAGCACATAAGACTTGTTGATTCACATATATTGCTAAAAGAGGAATAATGTTATACATCATCATTTACAACTCTCTCTTATTTCTTTACAAGGACCTAGAGTGACAAGGACCGACTAAACTTAAATATACTCAGACTTAACTCTTATGGCAGATCTACTCTGATGCAATGATATCTTCAATCCCCATGATTTCTCTAAAAATTTGAGTAGAGGGGTGAGCCTACTCGCTCAGTCAATGAGAAAAACAATAATGCAGTCTAAAGTACTGAATCAGACATTTATCATTCTTAGATAATTGAAATAAAACAAGACAGTAAATTTCAAATTTAAAAGACTAGATATTTAAAACTTACTAATAACATTGAAGCCTACATCATTAGAAATAAACAAGTATGGAAATATAATCCTCACTATATTCAATATTACATTTTAAAGAACAACTGTTGTGAAACTGTACTCGAGTCTTTCTTAGCCTTTCTTACTTATAGAAACTCTTTAAACCTATATGATCGTATTTTAGCTTATGCCCTGATCATATGCAGTGTACTCTATATATGAAGACTCGTAGCAAACTACGATCACACTGTACAAGACTTAGCAGACACACCCGGGAATGCTAAGTTTGACTACTCTCTGGTCTGCAATAGGAAAATGGCTCTCTGGCCTCATCACACCTATTATGCCGTAACTGGACTCATACTCTAACTTGAGCACACAGGCGGAGAGTCAAGCCACCTATTGTCTTTTATGTACTCTAGCACCATCAGGATCTATGGTTGATGTTGGACACTATATTCTGTAATTTAAGGAGACTTCCACTAGGGCTTCGTCCCCCGTACCACATGTTGGTACATTCTGACCCCCGTATACTGGTCACACTGCCAGGTTTAGGTTGTTTCATCCCTAAGGCGCATATCTATCATAGGGATTCTACAGTATTTAGGGCTCTTAAGTCTATTATTTTATTATTCCTGGAAAACTCTTACTATATTATATCTTTCTCTTAGACTGATCTCTTTTAACTTTGTATATTAATGACTACTCGGACTATTGAATTGAAATTACTGATGATACTGAACTGAATGCTTAACATATTATTTACCCCTTTCTTAGGGTTTCTCCTTACTCATGCACATATAGCACTTCTCATGTATTCAAACATATATCATATCTACTAGTATAAATATTCTCATTCAACATTTCCCACATTTATGAATGGCATTGATAACATACCTATCTAGGGCATGTCATTTCTCTCCACTTGCAATAGCATAACAACATATGCATTTCATGACAAGTATTTGAGTTAGAAAATCTGAATCTTATAAACAAAGCGTATATGCATATAAGATAATATTTAGATAAAATCCCACAATATCACATGAATCATTTCAATAAGCCAATTACTACTAAATTAGATATGTATACTTGTAAAAGCATACTAGATTGGGTTTCCATCCTTGATTACTTGCTATTCACAGGATATGTATTGTGAAAATCAGAAACTCTATTTGTCCATATATCAAATCAAAGAGATCAAACATGAAGAATTATATGCACTAGGAACATAAGTAAGGTCATATAAACATAAATCCGAATTTCAGCTATAATGTTGTCCAAGCACCCGAATAACTTGAAAATTCAGATCTTCAAAATATTCTCAATAAGCTTCTTAATTTTGTAGTATTCAAGATAATCAGTTGATTTTAATTGATATTCTCGATTTCTCCCTAGATGACAATATATGAAAATAACTGTTCTTGAATCCAATCTATAGAATACTTCAATTCATGTTCCAACTATGATCTGAAAACGTAATCAATTAAAATCAACTGATTGAGTACAATTGACTGAAATATTCTTTTACCCACTGACCCTAAGTTGTATGACAGCTTAAAAATGTATCCCATATCTGAAAATCTCAAATCCATATCAAATCCCTAGCAATTCCCCCGATTCTTCTTCCTTTCAACTCGGAAACCCTAGAAATGAGGATTTATGAAGAAAGAGTGAGAAAAGGGGAAGTTTTGATACCATTTTGGATCAAATCATAGGAGGTATGGAATTTTGACATGTGAGATAAGATTCACCATGAAACTATATCCAAAGAAGCTAAACTTACATGATTTCATCATTCCTCGGACCGCAAGACCCTAGGTCAGCATCTCCATCACTTTCTTCTCTCAAACCTTAACTCTCCATATCTCTATAGGATTTTGTTTCTCTATATTAAATCACGAATTATGAGAGCTCCTTGTGTTTTAGGTTTACCATATAGAGCAATTGAGCTTCTTAGGTTAATTGCACATTGACCCCTTACTATACTGTTTCTTATTTCAGAAAATTTTTCTGTCGTAAAAAGGTTTTTGTAATTTGTGTATTTTAGAGTTCAAACCTTCTCCAAAAATTATTATAATTTATCATGCTATGTAGTTACAAAGCTTCAGTTAAAATTTGAGATCATTCCAAGCTTCCATTAAATAATTTAAAATTGAATAGTGCACTGCTATCCAGAATTATGTAGAAATGTCAATTACTGTAATTCATCTAGTGATAAGATATAAATGCATCCAAAAATTATGAAAATTTTACATGTTGTTTATGATTGAGTTTCAGATCTCCAGATAAAATTTCAGATCATTCGGAGTTATCAATAAATAAATAAAAATAAAACACTACATTGCTAAAAAGCACTCTGTCAGCATTTTGGTCGAAGTATAGTTTGACTGAGAACCGCATTCAAAAAACACTCAAATATTCTGAAAATTTTCTCCATTATGTATTATTGAGTTATACATATCATATCCAAAATTAAATTAAATACATAATTTCTAGAAAATATGAAAAATCATTTACCACACTACTATCCTGATCAAATTCCATATTCATGTACTATCAAAACCCTAATTTTTGCCGATTAGAGTTTACATTTCTCAAACCCTAATTCTTCAAACTAAAATCATAGTTAGAGTTTCTTCTTAGGTTTGAAACATCACAATTTATCTACTATCATTAATAAAGTCTAAATGATGTTCAATCTAATGAAGCATGTAATCATTCAGGTAAACCCTAGTTTACCAATTAAGCACAAATGTGGTCATTACACCTATACTGTAATTGATGGTTTTAATATATGAACTTGACCCAATGGTCAAGATATAATGTTTATTCCTCCAATAAAGTGGAATTATGGCTAATGTAATATGTTGGTCCTAATAATGTGTTTAGATGGTTTATTTTATATGATCAACTTAAGGGGCTTACTTGCTGACAATGGATGGCTTGTTTTAAATGAACAGTCGATTGTGGGTTTTACCCTACTTTCAATGGAACTTTTTGTGTTGTTAATCAAGGGATGTCTAGTAATGGAACTTTTTGTGTTGTTAATCAAGGTATGTCTAGGGTTATATGGTGACTCTTTATAGAGAACAAATCAAGGACTTCAAAGGTGGTTTATCTAAGGTGTTTACTTATGTAAACAACCAATGGTCTTACCTTTTAAACATCCAATGGTTCTGGGTGCATTGTGGTATGGTGATATGAGTTGAATGATTATGGAACAAATGGAGGGTTAACCTTAATAAAGTAATCTTACCTATTCACTCGTATGAATAGAAGGGATGATAATCATATTGTGTTGATATGTAACCCTAATGAGGTATAGCTTGTTATACCTAGCTTTAATATAACTAAATGATGGTAATTGAGTATGAATAGTCCTTGAATGACTAATACAATCATGAAATACTATGTTAATGTTGTTGAAACTCTAGTATGCTATAACCCAATGGTTACACCTTGATTTATCTGTGGGTTCATACTTGAGAATAGTATGGAATGCGATGGTGATGCTTCACCTTATGCATCCATGATCCAGTGGGGATGTCGTGAGTTAGGGTTTGGGTATAAGTGTTGATTAGTAACATTGATATAATTTATCATGTTGAACCTAACTTTAATGCAAATACATAAAGATGAGTATTCATGTTTAACATTTTTATATGATGGAATGATGGTGGAATAACCTCCTTAACATGATCATAACCTTAATGCGTTAATTGGTGGTTATCATAGACACATGGTTGATACTTTCTTATGCTAAACATGTGCATTATGAATATTATGAGTGTTAATCATATCTAGATTCCTTGCATGTTGATGTAATAAAGGAATGTTCTTAATGTTAATATAACCCTACTATGACTGCATAATAAAAGATGTAATACAACTGTATAGCATATCTATTTAGGGTTATACACGACGCTTCACATTGGATGATGACCCTTATTTGTTCTCTTTACATAAATATGATGCTTAGTGCAATTAAGAGATAGTAATTATACTTATGTTGTGGATATGCATAAGATTGTAAATGTGTACATACAATAGTCATGCTTATGTTGATATCTATACTGCTACTGCTGATTATAATTAGGATGCTAGCTATATCATGTTGTTAGTTATGTTTAGCATGCTAGCCATTCCTCTATAATTAGAAATGCCTATACTGCTAATCATGCTTATGCAAATACTCGTGCTTATGTTGATAGCTCTGCTTATGATATTGATATGTTCAAACTATTAGATATGCTAATGTTGTTAAATATGCTTATCATGCTAAACTTATTCATGTTAATAGAGATAATAAGCTACTGGACTTTCTTATGCTAGTTATGCATATGCTATTGAATCTCTTACATGGTTAATAAGTAAAATGATGATAGTCAGCTTGATGATGATAATTGTTATCATATCCTTTATGTATTTTGTTAATCATCAGTGTTGCTGAGCCTATTTGTTGTATATGATCAAACTGCTTAAACTGCCTCATTACCTAAAATGTTGTAATCAATAAGCATTGTTGGAGGTTATATCTCTTGCTGGGACATGGGTCTCACCCTTGTGGTTCGCCACATTTTTTTAGGATCAAAAGTTACGAAAAAAACATGTGGCAGCAAAGAGGAGCTATAGTAATGAATCTTTGAGAAAGTTGATTAGATGTCTAGTGTGTCCTAGAGTCATCCATGTACTCTCAGGTCTGGGCAAGAAAAAGTTTGTATATGGTGTTTCAAACGAATCAAATTTTTGTTAGCATGTTAATGTTTGTTGTGTAGCATATACAAATATTGTTCTCCTATGTATGTATGTTGTGGCTAAGGTGATAGAACAATTTGTATCATATTCTTGGCATAGTATGGATATAAGAAATATGTTGAGATCTTATGAAAATGTTTTTGAGCGGGTGCTGACGTTGAAATCAGTTTTAATTTATCCATATTTTTGGATATGTGATTAATTAGTGATCGATTGTGCTTTATATTTTGAGTAATCTCGTTTAGTGTAATGGGTTCTCACAAGTATTGTATCAAATGTTATGCTCTCATGAACTATGTTGCTTTGATGTGAGCAAATACTGGATAAAAAATTAGCGGGAATGGAAGTTAAACAAATATGAGTTTGTCCCTATACTTACATGATTGTATGAATAAGTATGACCATACAAAATATTGCTTTTAGGACCTTGTCTTGGGGTCAACTATTGACATCCATCCCATGATAACAATATGCCACATTGTGGTAACTATACCCGATCTTGGGTAATCGAATTTAGAAGCTTTGCCCACTTTGGGCTGACTAAAATATCTAGGCAATAAAAAAACATAGGTTGACTTACTGTCTGAATCCACCCTCATGGTGACCGCACCCTCATGGTGACTATACCCTCATGGTATGATTGTAACCTTTGGTTACCTTGTCACCCAAGACTTAATGCATTTTGATGCATATTTTTCTCACTAGTTGTTAAAAATTACTGAAATTAGTTATATTTTGATGATGGTAGTTATTGCTTATCCTACATGAACTTACTAGTTAGATTGCCTCTTTTATGTATCTTTCACCTTTGTGGTTGCATACATGACTAGGAACTTTTTCCCTACATCTGGATCATGTAGTTACCTAGTTGATTTTGACTGATGGCCCATGTGATGATCCTTCTGGCATAGATGATGGACATCGAAAACCAGCTCATTGATTTTGTTTTGATACAAGATTTCTACACTTTCACTAAGTTTATAATAAATGTTATTTTATTGTTATAAAAGAACCATGCATGGTCTATGTTTTATTTCGTGTGAAACATTCTTAATTGACTAATCTTACTTATAAGTTTAGATATTTTCTTAATGCCTGATTCTCATATCGATAGAGTGTTTTTGCATTGATGGACTGATGTTCCTTATGCTTCCGCATGTGTTTTAAATTGTATTTTTGGGACATTACAGTTTATGTATCCGAGCCAAAGTTTCCAGTATGCAGACAAAAGATAAAGGAAAATATCACCATGTCAACTAGTATAATTAATTCTTAGTTCTAATTGTAATATATTCCTTACGTTTATGAAACAAATGCCTCCTCACTGTCAACTAATGCCTGAAGTCCCTACAGCCTGGCCTCACAATCAAGCCCTTGCTTTGGAGGAATTCATGAAGCTAGATCTGCCAAAGTTTGAGGGTGACTCTGGCCTAGACAAGGTTGAGGATGGCTTTATAAGATAGAAAAGTGCTTTAGAGCTCTAGCTTGTCCCGAAGACTTCAAGGTGGATGTTGGTACTTTTATTCTGGATGGAACTATATAGAACTTGTGGTCACACACCCGTGTCATTAACTTTCTTGGCGCAAACATCACTTGGGAGTAGTTTGTTGTTGATTTTGAGGAGAAGTATCTTCCCTATCACCTGAAGGACAAGAATAAGGAGGAGTTTGTGAACCTAGTGCAAAAATATGGGAAAGTAGTGCAGGATTGTGTTTATTCCTTCCACAAACTGGAGCGTTATCATCCAAACCTATGTGAACTTGAAAGTGAACTAGTAGACAAGTTCATTAATGGCTTAAGACAAAGTTGAGGACACAAGTTTGTTCGAGTAGATGTGACTCTCTCTCTTCTACTATAGAGATGGTTTTTGTTATGGATGAGGACAACAAGGAAGGCAGTGAAAGGAATTATAATTTATCTTGGACACAAGAGAGATAACTCTTGGGACAACAAGGGTAGTTCTGGTGGGATATATAAGAAGACGTTTAAGAATGATGATAATAAATTTGATGGGAAAAAGAAGTTGTGAGCACTGTTAGAGGCACCGCCTAGTGTGAGAATGCTATTTCAAGACTGGTGCTTGTCTAAATGCAGGAAGAAGGGTCACTTCATTTGGGACTGTCCTGAGAAGAAGGATGCAGTGGGGCCTATTGATAAGAAAGTGGAGGCTTGAGTCTACTCTCTTAACAAAGAAGATGTAGATGCTTCTAACAGGATGGTGCAAGGTATGCTTGATATTTCTAATCATTATGCTTTAGTTTTATCTGACATTGTATCTAGTATATCTTTTATCTCTGAATTTTTTTCTTCTAAGCTGAATTTAAAAGCAAAACTTCTAGCTTACGATCTAGTGATATCCATACCTTTCAATTCCCACAACAACTATAGTAGATATGTGTGTGATGTACCTATAACATTGGAGAATGAGAGTTTTAGGGCCTATTTTGTAATTCTGGGGATGACTGACTTTGACTTAATCCTGGGTATGGACTGGCTAGATCCAAATGATGTGTGTGTTCTTTATAAAGAGAAGAATTTTCTAATAGGGCTGATTTTAATGCCTAGAATAATTATTAGATGGGTGTGACACAAAGATGGTCGACAATTGGTTTCATCTTTAAAGTCTCACAAAATGTTGATTAATATTTGTAAGGCTTTTCTGGCTAGTGTAGTGAAGACTGACTCTCTTGTTGCTATTTTTGAGGATTTAGCGATAGTAAAGGATTTTTTTTATTTTTTATTGAGAATATCCCTAGATTCCCTCCACATAGAGAAGTTGATTTCTCAATTGATATCTTTCCTGGGACTATTCCTATATCCAAATCACCTTTTTGAATGGCCTCTACTAAATTGCTAGAGCAGAAGCAACAATTTATAAGAACTTTTGCATAAGGGTTTTATTCGGCCTAATGTGTCCTCTTGGGGAGCTCCAATACTCTTTGTAAAGAAGAAGGATGGATCCTTACGACTCTGTGTTGATTATAGGCTGTTGAATCATGTCAATGTGAAAAACAAATATATTCTTCCTCATATTGATGATTTGTTTGACCAACTACAATTTGCTTCCGTCTTCTCAAAGATTTACTCAAGGTCAGGATATAATCAACTTAGGAAAGTTGAACAAGATATTCCTATGACTTCTTTTGGAATAATATATGGGTAGTATGAACTTTGTGTTATGCCTTTTGGGTTAACCAATGCCCATGTTGCATTCACAAATATGATGAATCAAGTGTTTTGACCTCATCTCGATAAATTTGTGATTGTATTTGTAGATGATATTCTAATTTTCTCTTCTAAAAAGAAGAAATACAAGGAACACTTACAAACTGTGCTTCAAAGTTTGAGAGACCACAAGCTTTATACTAAATTCTCTAAATGTGATTCCTAGATGGACAAAGTTATGCTCTTAGGCCCCTTTTGGTTTGCAGGAAAGGATTAGTATGGGATGTGAAATGGAAAGGACAAGAAGGTATATGAATGGCATGGGATATTTTTTCTCCCATCCTATGTTTGACTATAACCAAGGATAGGATAAGCAATGGATTTTAGTATAATATTCATATATAATTCACATTATATTTTGATGGTTATTTATATGTTACATATTAGTAGCAAATGTTAATAGAAGAGAATACATCTTCTTGAAGAAGTTAGAAGAAGCGAGGAGGAGACAGAACATAACTTGTAGAGGGAAAAGAATTATGGAGTTAGAAGTATGAGAAAGAATGAAAAATGGAGAAAATAAAATATCATGGACATGGCCTTGCTGTAAAGAACAATTTGACGGAAAGATGAGTAAGGTCAGTTTTTATTTGAGCACTTTGACAGACATAGTAGAACTGAATTGAAAAATCTAGAAGATTTTATGAGTTTTGTTTGAACGTAACTAAAGTTGAAAGCTCCCTTATCCAAGAAAAAAGAGAAGCTTTTTGATATCAGACCACCGTGTAACTTTCATTGCGTTCCAGACTAAGGAGCAGTCACCCTCCCCCATCCCACCTAATTTGCTGAAAGTAGAACGAGAGGCTGAACAAGAGGGTGTAGAAAGAAACAAAGACTAGACCAATCGAACTCCATATTTTCCTTCCTCTACACTTCACATTCTCAGAAACTTCCTAATCAATGAGACCAAACAATGACTACATACATATCGGCCACTTGGAGAATTGAATAAGTATGGAGATACAAAGGAACACGGTTGAGCGTATATTACCAAAGGAGAAGAAGTTCAAGGCCATGAGAACGAAGTGAACCTAGAGGATGACCACAAGTAGAAGACGTTGAACGGCTGAACAAACGACGATAGGGGCCAGGGAGTAAAATCACAAAATGAGAAGGGAAAGAGAGTCGGGCTTCACGGTTCTAGAAAAATATTATACCCCACAAATACCTAGGGGTAGTCTAAAACTTGAAAGCCCTTATGAGTTGGGACTCTCATGTAGTTAAAATCCTAACCTTTTGTGACTTTTGCATAAACAAATATGGTATTTGGAATATCGATGGGATTAAAATCCTATCATATCTATAATTATGCAAACCAAATGGGGCCTTAGGACAAGTTATTTCTATGAATATTATATCTGTGGATCCTTCTAGGGTTGAATCTGTTATGGATAAGGATAGGCCCAAGACAGTGACAAAGATCAAGGTTTTTTGGGGAATGGCTGCCTACTATAGAAGATTTATTAAGAACTTCTCTAGTACAACTCTTCCACTAACTAATCTGACAAAGAAGGATGTTAAGTTCTTATGGATACAAAAGTGTGAAGATAGTTTTCTAGAGTTAAAGTAAAGACTAACTACCCACCAATGCTTATCCTTCCTAGTGGAAGTGGCGGTTTTGAAGTTTATATTGATGCCTTTGGTTATGGTTTGGGTTGTGTTCTAATGCAAAATGGTAAGGTGGTAGAATATGCCTCTTGACAAATAAAAATCATGCGAGGAATTACCCCACACATGACTTGAAGTTGGCTATTGTGGTGCATGCTCTTAAGATCTAGCATCATTCTCTTTATGGGGAGCAATTTCAAGTGTTTTCTGATCACAAAAGCGTGAAATGTATATTTTCTCAGAAGGAGTTGTGTAAATGTCACATGATTTGAGGCAGCATAAAACTGATGTTAAAAGGAATGATTGGACTATCCATATCACCAAGGTGTGCCTCCTTTTCAAGGAGCCCATCATTAAAGAATTATATGGTTAAGTGTGCTCATCCTAGAGTAGTTGTTACACCCACATCCCACGATTACCACTAATCTTGAGATTAGGGCATAAGTTTGAGGATAATAATTAATACAAAGTTCACTCCCAACTTTTTCTTTGTTTCAAACTCTTTGTTTTCTCACATTCAATCACATAAACAACTTTACAAGGGAAACTTCACTTGATTACTCTGATCTGATCTGAACAATAAAGATACACATCTAGACATTCATTTTGTTTATCACACTTTCATATACATACAACATGATAATCAAATACATTGTCTATTAATAAGGAAACAAAGCTACACATCTTCATTTACAACTCTCTCACTACTCTATAAGGACCTAGAGTGATAGGGACCAACCAAACATAACTAATCTGATACTTTGCTCTCGTGGCATATCTACTTTGCATTGACATTCTTCAGATCCACACAGTTTCCTTACAAATTGTGAGTAGAGGGGTGAGCCTACTTGCTCTGTGAGTGAGTGCTTCAAAGAAACAATTTAAAGCACTTAATAATTACAGATAGATTGTTCAAGAACTGATATTAAGTAGAACAAACGCAATCTATAAAGGGACTAATCATTTACAAACATATGTATGGAAGGTTACTCTAGATGACTACAAAGAGTAAATCAAGCACTAAGCATTCTTAAGAAATCACAAGTAAACTATTAATTCAAAAACATACAAAGAATAATTGAGTAACTACATACACTTGATTAATCTCTCATCTTATTATACCCTTAAACCACATGAGATGTACCATAACATGTGTAAGCATCACAACAAGCTACGATCTCATTGTACAAGTCTTAGAAGCATGCTCGGGTTCTAAGTCTATCTTTTGAGTAAGACCCCATCTACAGCAGGACCCGTCACTTCTAGCTCTCAGTAGCTAATGGGAGCGGCCAGATATCTCAACTTGACCTCTCAACCCAGGTACTCAGGCGGTGAGTCAAACCCTCAGGTTGTTGTGCACCAGTGGACATACCAAAGATGTCCACTGATCACCACACCTCATAACATAGGTATCATCAGCATCCCCAATTTGTGTTGGATACAAAACATTTAAGGAGTCTGCCTCACTGGCCTAGACCCTCACACCCAACTATTGCTCTCTGGCTTACCTCGACCTACATGAGACCTCCAATCGGGAAGCACATTTCCTCTTAATATAGAATGCCTTCTATGAAGGATTCTACAGTGTTCATGGCATCTAAATGTCTGATTTGCTCTTAAAATTCATAAATCAATCATCACATCAACGTTTCTTAATTTAACTTTGTAATTAGTTCATTTCATTGATCATCTATAATATGTACCACAGACTGAACTGTTGAACATCACCACATCTCATACTAACAAACACTGATATCACAACACTTGATCACTCAATACCCTAACCTTAGGGTTTCATTTACCTCATTCACATATCACATGACTAACACAAGAATTTAATGTGTCATAAACATTCATTAAATAAAGATTACTCTCAGCAGTTCACATATAACTAAATAGTATATGAAACCCTATAATAAATTGAACTAGGGTTTCTACACAATTCACTAAATATCATGCATGAAGAATAACAATGAATAAATGAATTACAACAATAAATAACCACAACAGTTAAATTTCATGATGTATGTTCACAAACTTCCAACTTTCCATTCATCTAGGGTTTCACCTTCTTTACTAATATATCAAGCAAACATTGATAACATGAAATGAAATACAAGATAGTATATGACATATATGTACTATGCATTCAAAATCAACAATCATTCGAAATAAGGAGATTCAAATAGACAAACTTCTTTGTTCAGTTATAAAACAACTTTTAGACTTATCATAAATCCTAGATTTCAATATATGCTTATAACCTTTGCAATTACTTTAGAATTCTCTTTTAGATGATTTGTATGCATTTCTAATATGATTTTATCATCTAAAATTCATCACAATAGAGAAATAATTCATTTCATATCATCTTGCACAATCTAGAACTCAAAGGCAGTTTAGGGTTTGCAGTCACATACAGAGCAACTAAAGATTATTGATGATTTAACTCATTTTTGTGCAATATATTGTTTAAAGGAAGTACCCACTCACCCTAAGGTGTGAAAACACCTTATAAACTCAGCCTACATCTCAAATTTCCAAGCTCATATCAAAATCCTAGCAAATCATCACTATCTTCTTCCTTTCAACTTGAAAACCCTAGGAATGGAGATTTATGGAGAAAGAGTGAGAAAAGGGGAATATTTGATAACATTTTGAATCGAATCAGAGAAGGAGCAGAATCTTGAAATGTGATATATGATTCACCATGAAAGGATATGCAAATAAGCTAAACTTACTTGATTTCATCATATCTCAAATAGTGAAACCCTAGGTCAACATGTCCACCTCTTTATCATCTCAAAACCCTAGCTATCGTCTCTCTATAGAATTTTTTTTCTCTAGAACGGATCACGAATTATGAGAGACCCTAGCGTGTTAGTTTTATCATATAGAACAATTGAGGTGTGTGGGTAGTGTGCAAGTTGACCCCTCACTATACTTTCTCTTATTTAAACTGAATTTTTTGTCACAAAAATGTTACTATAAATCATTTACTTCAGAGATCAAGCTCCTCCAAAAATTATAAAAAATTAACATGTTGTCTAAAACATCCTATTAGAGATCTAATATAAATGTCAAGTTATTCTAAAATACCAATAAATAATTAAAAATCAAATACTACACTGTTGAATAATAGTCTGCAACATGGTCAGTCGAAGTATTGTTCGACTGAGAAACACATTCAAAGAGCATCCAAATATTCTAAAATTTTGCACTAACATGCATGATTGAGTATACATATCGTATCCAAAATTCAAGTATAAGTTACATAGAAAATATGAAAAATCAGTTACCATACATCTATCATGATCAAGTTTGATTTTCATGCACTATCAATACCCTAATTTTTGGTGATTCTCAAATCCTAATCCTTCAAACTAAATTATGACTATAGTTCCTTATTAAGTTTGAAATGTCATAATTAAGCTATCATCATTTATTAGGTTTAAACGATGTTCAATCTAATTAAGCATGTAATCATTCAGGTAAACCATAGTTTACCAATTAAGCTTAGATGTGATTTCTTACCCCCCTTAAAAAGGTTTCGTCCCCGAAACATAAATATATAAGAGGAGTACATACAAGTTTTCTTTTAAATTTCTAAAATCTTAATATGTCATTACAATCTTGTATTTTACATTTAAATAGTGTTCAACCTTGAGTTCTTTGTTTATTCTCTTAACCACAACAAATTTAAAACAAAGCCTCTCAATGATAATAAAAGAATCATCTATGTCATAATTAATAATAGGATAGAGAAAGATAAATCAACCATTTTCAATTATATCGTACTCTTTTTAGGTGTTACCTTAGCACTGACAAACTGATCCAACTATCTCAATTTATACAATTCAATCTATACTTACTTTTCTGCATCACATCAAAGTTACTAAAGATAGTTCACCTTTTTATTTTGAATTTCATTGTTGTGCTATTCTAATAGAAAAGCACTCATAACCTGCAAGACTAGATTTGACAACAATTATACTATATTGAGCCAGATTACTGGTATGAATGACTCAAATCATCACACTCTTTTCAATTTAATATATTGCTTGCACATGGACAACTGAAATCATATGTAAAACAAATTTACATCCCTTGATATACCTTCAACAAATTATACATCTAAAACCAATTTCAGATATTACTGAAAGTCATTTGTTTTCTCTAATTTCTCTTATTATTCATTACTATTTGCTTCTTCTTACTAATCCTTCTCATTTTGATCATATAGATTAAACATCTCTAGAATTAAAATATTCAAGGCAAGAATGGATTATTCATCATCCTTGCTATCACTGCAAGAATTTTTATTTTAGATCACACATTTCTCATGTTGCACTTCTCCTTCTATTCAAATCACACTTCTTACTTTTAAATTGTATTTCTTATCCCCGATTTTCAATCATTTCCATGTTGTTTATCTTCCTTTCTCATTTGCAACCTTTAAAACCTAGATTAGTGTGACTGATATTTTCTTCTCATATTACTGATCTAATGATTTTATTTTATAGAGATGTTTGTACTCTAAGTCAAATCACTATTGACATCCCTGGATTATTGTGACTGATATTTTCTTCTCATATTACTGATCTCGTGATTTTATTTTATAGTGATGTTTGTACTCTAAGTCAAATCACTATTGACATCCCTGAATTATTTCAACTCCAAATGTCATAAGATATGATCCATGCCAACAACCTAATCTGATTGTGACATGATTTCATTCCCCTATTTCTATATGCAAACCTAAACTCTCTTAAGGTTTACTAAAGTCTTCCTTATCTTATTAGTTGAGTTTCCTTTCTCTTACATAACCATTCTAAAAGGTTACTTTCCTAGTATATCATGTTGGAGTTTCATCATCATTCCATATTGTTCCATAATTATATTCAATAGATGTGTCTACCATGATGGTTATGTATCATTTAGAATCCATTCTCTTACCACTTTATCCCCACATTAATCACATTACGGAGGATACAAAAGAGAAGATGATTCTGAGATTTATAATTTTGTTCTTCAAGTATTCACTTAACACATTTCTCGTATCTAGGTTAAATTAGTTATCAATAAGGATACTTGACTAATTAGAACTTTCGTGAATCTCACAACCTCTCCCTTTTAAAATCTATGTTACTCCTTCATGTTCTAAATCCTTCTTTTTTTATAATCCTCTTACCATATGCTACTCTTTAACCTATCATCCTTAGCTTCTACTTATCTCTTATGATCATGTTGCTCATTCATGCATATGATTATGTGTTTCATGACACATATAGTTCTTATTATCCTTTTACTAATGTAAATTTGAAATTCTAAATCAATATTCTCCCTACTAGTTTCATCTTATGATTAATACATGACATGTCTTTGATTAAAAATCAAAGGTTCATGCAGGGGTCAACCATAGTTTCTCTTTCAATCAAGCTTTTCTATTCTGAATATAATATACCTTTATATGACTTTGTCATTTGTTTAGATACACTTTTGTTCTTCCTTTGAAAACTAGTTACATTTCATCAAAAGGACTTATCAAGTACATTTGAGGAAACTAGTTGTTACTCTAAAAAGACTTTGAATCAAAAAGTAGTGAGGTTGAATGCATTAAACATCATAATAGAAGTACGCATTCCATGCTCTCAATTATACCATGTAACCTCCTTCCTTAATCAAACTCAACATTTCCATCACTTCCCTTTTATTTCATCTGTTTATTCTCCTAGTCTTATAATTTGCATGTTCATCTAGTTCTTTTCACTTTGATTCTTCTAAAAACTCTTCACTTCTATGTACTTATCATATATTGACTCTGTTCTCCTATTTTTCCTTTATCAGTATATAAATGCATTTTAATGGATCATGTGATCCTGTCATCATAAATGATTCTTTCTATCTTGACTTCCTATATAGTTTTCTTTTATCTTTCATTGATTTCAAACTGAATAAATTGCCTCATTTAATTATATGATAAATGTTTCTTTATTCGTTCCTTCTTCTTCATTTTGTATGCTATAAACTAATATGTGCCTTGAATCTATGTTCCTTTTTACTTAATTCCCAATTAAGGGTTTCCTATCTGAGGTCCCAAGGATGGATCATAGATATCAGTTCCAATTGATTCTTAGATATTCCAATCTTTCCATTATATTTCAACATGTTAGTATATATACATTCTCACTACAATATGAGTTTAATTTGTTTAGAGTTTTATCTTATTATATTATTAATAGGAGTCATTATATTCTAGTAACACATCCTACCAGCTGGACCAATCAGAACCAACAGTCCTGAAGCTAAGAGATACTCAGGATTAATTAACTCCCATTTATCTCAAACATGTGGAAATAATATCCACTTAGGACAAACTCATTTAAGAATAATTTTTGGTCTACTTGATACAAATAATGTAAAAAATAACTGAAGCAACTTCATAGTGTACAACAACCCTAAAGAACCACATATATCTTCTAAAAACTGAATATCTGAATTCATATATAGAAAAGCATCTCTATTGATCTCCAAATCAAGTAATGTATAAAACAAATTTTGTATCACATTCTATCTTGATGCTCTTATTCTTCCATTACTTTCTGGTCTTCTAACCCCTAATATTTCTAGGGTTTCTCTCTAGCCCATCCTTCCTCTGCATACTTGGATAGGGCATCCAGACACTACTACAAAAATGACTTATAACGTCACTTTTAAAGGCATCAGTTGTATAAATACACCGACACCTAACACATAAAGCGTCGGTTAAAAAAAACCGACATCTATCTGTGAAGGGAGACCAGACACGTGTATCACTTTTATTCAGTGCCGGTTCCTTATTAAGAAACTGAAGCCTACAATTAACTACCAAATCCAAAATTTCCAGTGAAAAAAATTACCTCCAAAATTTAACATATGGCGTTGATTATTAACTCTTAAACCGACGACGAAAGGTTTTTCGCAAAACAGAAATTGGGCACATTTTGGTCGTCAGTTTTACTACAATAACCGATGCCTATGGGTTTTCCCATATTGTTCCCGAGAGAAGTTTCACACCCCTTGGGCATCGGTTTGATAAAGAAACCGAAGACTATGGTAATTAATCGAGAACAATTTTTTAATCAGCATATGTAGATAGACGTCGGTTTTTTCTAGTAAAAACCAACGACTATCATTGAGCATAGGTGTCGGCGTTTTTAGATAACCGACGCCATTCATTCTTGGGTGTCGGTTTTTTATACAACCGACGCCTATGGTGCTGTTAATAACACCCGCGCGAGCCTGACTCTTCTCCTTTCTTTGTTTCATTGTCGATTCTGCCACTCTAGGGTCTCGCGATTCCACTGATGGTTCCCCTCCTCTACTTCTTACATGCCATCACCGCTCCCCTGCTCCTTCCGGCCGCGGCTGCTCTTGCCCCCGCTCTGGTCCCCTGGTCGTCGCTCCCCTGATCCTTCCGGCCGCCGCTGCTCCGACGACCGTCACCGAACCCAACCTGGTCGCTTCCTGCTTCACTGGTCACCACCTGCTTCACTGCTTGCTGCTCCTGCTCTCGTCGGCAAGGAAACTCCCTACAACATTTAAGATTTTCACAAGTACAATCACCTACCTCCAACCTAACCTCTTCTTCTTCCTGCTCCCCTTTTACCTAAATGCATTTATAAAACAAGGCACGAGCTACATGTGGGCTGGACACGGCGGCCATGGCTGTGCGCTGGCCAGAACGGCCGTGTTGTCCAGCACGGCCATGCTGGCCAAGACAGCCATAGCCGCCGTGTCCAGCCCACAGGTCGTGCCTTGCTTTTATCCATTTGTAAGGAGGGATCAGGAAGAAGAAGATACATTTGTGATTGAATACTAATGCTTGACCTAATTATGTAACTTTTGGTGCATGTTGAATTAATATATTAAAACCCTAATACACATTTCACCATAATCTTGAATTAACTATATTTCTGAAATCTTGTGATCAATCTATGCAAGATATTAAAACCCTAATATTAAATCTCTGATTTTGTAGTGATGTGTCGATGTGTCGCCCTAACATCTACATGAATCCCTATTATATGATGTAGATTGATGATAATGCATGAGCTAGTTTGAAATTTTGAAATCAATTATGAATCTTCCATCCCTAGGTCATACAAACTTATGTGTAATCTTTATCTTGACGATGAACATGCATGGACACTCGAAATGTTGAAATCAATGTTATAGAATGACAACACATGTATTTGTTGACCTAGAAACCCATCCAAGATTTACTCATTAGGAGTAAATCTTAGATAGTCCCCGGTTTGGGACTGTTCTTGAACACCTAATCTCACTTAGGATGTAAGTGTATAGTGTGTATTGGGTTTTCAAGAAATTTTCTTGAAAACCCAATACACATTATATACTTACTAGTGAGATTAGGTGTTCAAGAATGGGACAGGTGGTACACATTTATTGTATATAAGAATGACAAGATATGCATTTGTTGGCCTAGAAAACCGTCCAAGATTTACTCATTAGGAGTAAATCTTGGATAGTCCCCGGTTTGGGACTGTTCTTGAACACCTAATCTCACTTAGGATGTAAGTTTATAATGTGTATTTGGTTTTCAAGAAAATTTCAGCAGCATTTCCTCGTTTGTTCTCTAAATACATATGTACTTAGATAACAGCGGGGAAATGTTGCCGAAATTTTCTTGAAACCCAATACACATTATACACTTACTAGTGAGATTAGGTGTACAAGAATGGGATAGGTGGTACACATTTATTATATATAAGAATGACAACACATGTATTTGTTGGCCTAAAGTTTTAACCATGCAAAAACTCTAATCTGTTAACCCTAGACCCTAATCTTGTTGTAATATATACTTGTTTTCTCTTTGATCATAGAATGGATAGATCATGGATGTCCATTCACAATCACTGCACCCCAGAGTTTATTTATGGTCTTGACCAGTTTATTAGATTTGTCAAGGAACATAGGAAACAACCTGGAGATAGGTTATACTGTCCATGTAGGCATTGCGGTAACAACTTGAAAGTCAGCACTGGTGACGAAATCAAAAGTCATGTCACACCCCGATCTCACATTAACCTCGAAATCACGAGATTAGGGCACGACGGAGGGATTATACACAAGCCAAACCATTCATAACTTTTAAAGAACATTTAGAAGGCATTAAAAGGTAATCTGATTTATGCTGTAAAATAAAACTCAACAAACTGCGGAAGCATTTTGATTAAGCTGACTAGCAATATAAACAGAGTCTACAACATATTACATTGTTTGACATAAAATTAAGCATAACAGTTAATTTACATCTTTATACACATTCTCTCTCACCCACACCATGTTCCAAGGATCGAGGGGAAAGGACTAAGAGACCTCTAACTAGACTAACTACAAACCTTCTAAAGACTAAGCGTTAGGATGAAAAGATCCTTTCGATTCCTGTTGCTGTTGTTGACCTGAAAAATGTTTGAGTAGAGGGATGAGCCTACTCGCTCAGTGAATAGCATTTCATTTAGCTATCACTAAACAACTCATCAGATAGATAACATTTAATTAAAAGATAAATGCAGTACTAAACAGGGCAGTTCTAATGACATAGCAGATTTACAGATAACAATCTCATTTCAAAGCAACATCAGATAATTTAAACAAATAAACTGATATAGAGAATTTGCACAGAAGTTCAAATCTCTTAACATATTAAATTTACTGTGATCCTATATGATTACATAATTATATCATTATGTCCCAAACATATGCAGCGTACTCTGCATATAAAGATTTGTAGCGAACTACGATCTCACCGTACAAGACTTAGCGACACACCCGGGAAATGCTAAGTCTGACTTTCCGTCCTGGTCTGCACAGGACTCTCAGGCTCTCAAGGGCCTCAGGCACTCAAGGGCCTCATAGCACTCTCAGGCTCTCAAGGGCCTCACTGCAGTTCTTAGGCACTCAAGGGCCTCACTGCACTAACTCTGAGTGCTCTAGACTCCTCCCGCAACCTGTAGTGCACAGTCGGAGGATCTGGTTTACCACCGTGACACACACACGGATTATTGTTGAATAACTGGTCGCCGACCATCTAGACTCAGGGCTAGATCGATCGTTTCACCCCAAAGGTACAGACCGCACAATGGGGTTCTACGGTGTTGGAGCACCTAAGTCTATTAACTGATTAACATATAAACAATTAAACAGGAATATCATATTTTATACTTATTTCACATTATGGATATCACTTAAAAACACATATATATCATTTGTCATCTTCAACATGACTCAGTATCACTTATTCAGATTCAATTCTAACGACCGTCTTTAATCAGCATATCAATGCAACTGTAATACATAAAAATTCCATTATTTCCATCGATCACATTACGTATTTCAGGTTTCAATGAATCTATCATACACTATTGTATGTGTTACACTGTTTAGAAGTTATACCAAATGATACTGAAGCAATTAAGTACTTAAATTGAGTTAAATAATGATTTCTGAATGAACTGCCACTCACAGTTGGAAACTCGGCCGATCGGTCTGGAACTCGGCCGATCACCTCACAGTTTCTGAAACTCGGCCGACCAACTTCGGCCAATCAGCAGGAAACTCGGCCGATCCACTGGGCAACTCGGCCGATCAAATCCCTGTTTGATTTCCTTATAAAGGAAACTCGGCCGAATCATATCTAATTCAGCCAACCAAGACACTGACCTGCAATAAAACAGTAACTAGCATCTTAACTCAAATGAAAATCTAAACATGGCTCGATCTAAAGCTAAATCAACGGCTAAATTGTGGCAAGGAATTGCACACCTTTGCCGTGTTGTCAAAATCAGAGCTCAAGGGAGTTTCTTTTTCCCTACTGCTGGGCGACCCAAGATGATTTATGGCTGCTGTACGAAGCTAGCCTTTGCTGCAGGTCAGCCGGCGCCGCCCTTGCTTGATCAGGCACAGATGGAGGCGCCTATAGGGCTCGATTGACTGGGAAAAAGGAGGGAAAAGGAAGGGGTAGGAGAAGGGAAGGGATGGCGCCTGCTAGCTGAAGCTATGGAAGCCCAAGCTCGCCCACTTTTCCTCTCTAGCAGGTCGACCAACCTGCTGCTGGCCGCAGCTCTGTGCTGTGGTATGGCTGTAGGTAGGGCGCCACCCAGCGTCGACCTCGATTAGCAAAGAAGAAGAAGGGATGGAAGGTCAGGGATGGAGGGAGCTTGGTTGCTGGTTCAATCACCCTAAAATTGCCCTGAGCGATTTCCTTCAGCTGCTCGGTCGGGACCTGCTACAGAGTGCCGCTTTAAGCGGTTGTTTCTGTTCTATCGGGTTAAAGAGGAAGAAGATAAGGCAAGGGGCCAATTAGTAATGGTAAATTACAAAATTGACCCAAGGGGCTTATAAATGCCATAACTATTTCCTCGGAGGTCCAAATTGGATGATTTCTTTTGCATCCACTCAAGCACAAACTCCTCTACCAACTCAAAGCATGAAAACATACTGATTAGACTGTTTCACTAGATCAAAGCTCTAATTACAACTGTGATTACTTGATTCAACTTAATGAACTAAATAATCAACATTGATATCATTAATTGCCTCAGGTGATTCAAACTCAACTATTGATTCACATTTTAACTTATTTTGATTAACCATGATATTTAACAAAATACTTAGCACTAATTGAGGTGTTTCACGTAATTCAAGGTATTTATTGACTAACCCTGATATGGGTCGTAACAATCTCCCTCCCTTATAAGAATTTCGTCCCAAAATTCCTAAAAGAGAAAAAGAAATTTGTTACACATATCTAACCCAAAACTCCCATGTGGCTTCCTCTAAGTTGTGGTTTCTCCACAAAACCTTCTCTAAAGGTATCTCACGATTTTTGAGTTTCTTGATCCTCTGATCAACCATCTGCACTGATCTTTCAACCTAGGACACATCTGATCTGATTCCATATCAAACCACAATACATGGTCTTTCTAGAATTGTTATAACAGTATCTCAATTCATGGTAATTACCGAGAAATTATTATAGTATACATGCAGACAAACTAAAATTCTTAAATAAACAGAATGCATGTCAATTTGGTACTAAAATAAAATCATGCAATTTAACTGTTAAACATCATCACATCTCATAATGAAAATTGATATCAAAATACTTGATTCATCGTACACCCTATCCTTAGGGTTTCATTTGCCTTATTCATTCATCACATGCCAACACCCTACTCTTAGGGTTATCTCATTCACTAGTCACATGGCAACACCCTACTCTTAGGGTTTCCGTTATCTCATCTGTTTGATTGCAGTTCAACTCACAATACAGTATCATTCTAGAACTGGTAGAGCAGTATATTCAAAATCATTGTAATTACTGAGTAATCTTTATATCATGCATGCAGGCAGGTTAAAAATTCATAAATATTCCAAACTCAAATCAATTTTGGCACATACATACTGAATTCATGTAATTGAACATCTTATTACATCAATAAGAGTAATTTACTTCACCTATAAGAAACCATCTGTAATATTTTTTCAATTATCTGAAATTTCTCGAAGAACATGCATATTAACCCAAATCCTGGTTTATGCATCACGTAACTCAATTAAGAGTTATTTACGTATCATACACAAATATTTAATAGTACTTGAGAATTTCTAATAATATCTCAGAGAAATGTGCCAATTCATGTAAATGTTAGGTCATACACATTAACATAACAGGAAGCATGCAACTAGATTTATTTGCATATTTTAATGCTATCTTACTATCTTGAAATCATGCACCTAATGGTTTACCAAATTTATATTGCCTGGGTTTATATTCAAACCGAACCATTATCAGTTGTGTATTTCTAACTCAACATTCACACTAAGCAAACTCTATAAGACTTAAATGTTCTTCCCAACTTCCACTGAGATGCATAACACATGCTCTCAGCATGCCCTCAAGAGTCTGAATGGTTCTCTCAGACTAACCATCCGTCTGCGGATGAAAAGGTTATACTGAATCTTAACTTTGTGCCCGAAGCACGATGCAACTGTTTCCACAACCTAGATGTGAACTTAGGATCTCAATAAGATATGATTGAAACTGAATTGCCAGGCAACCTAATTATTTCATCCATGTATATCTTAGTCAAGTTTCGAGACATCAAAGGTTGACTTAATATGAAGAAAGCGAGCAGACTAAATTAGTCTATCCATAATCATTCATATAAAATCACAACCTCTATGTGTCCTGGGTAACCTTACCACAAAATCCATTGTGATATATTCCCATTTCTATTCAGGCATAGAAAAAGATTACCAGGTAGCTGTAGATTTCTAGGGTTCAGCCTTAATCTACTGGTACACACTACTTTTAACCACATACTCAGCTACATCCTTTTCACACCAGGTCACCAATACAACTCCTGAGATTCATATATATATATATATATTTTAGTGTTTCCTGAAAGCATAGCATACATCAATACACACACTTCCATAAGAATCTTTTCTTTCAATTCACTATCTCAAGGTACACACAACATGTCATGCTAATACAACACCTTATCATCTAAAAACTTAAACTCTGGTCTCTTTTCCTCCTATCATGTCATGCATGGTCTGGTTTAGCTCACTATCACCCTATTGTAGTTCCTTAATCTGATCATAAGAAGTAGTCTTGACTTGCATCTGTACAATCAAACCACTTTGTGTCGTCACCCCTAAGTCTAAGTTCAACTTCCACATTTCTACTAACAGGTCTCTATTGAAACCTGCCATAGAGAATGCATTAGCTGCTGAACTTGACTTTCTGCTGAAAGCATCAGTCACCACATTCTCTTTACCAGGGTGATAACCTATTGTCACATCATAAAGATAGTGACGCCATGTCTTAAAAACATGAACTACGTCAGCTATCTTCAGACCATATATCGGATAATACTCCACATTCTATGCTACTTTCTTATTGTTTACATTTCAGTTTTATGTTTTACTCTTTTCTCTAAGTCATTTCATGTTGTTCATGTACCGTTCAGATTAGCTACCTATAAACCCTAGATCACTATCACTGCCAGATTACTTTACATAGAACAAATCTCAAGATCTTATTTTACAAAGATACTAGTATTCAAGGTTAAATCACTAGTGATATCCCTTGAACTACTACAACTCTAATCATTCTAGGGTTTGGTTCTTATCAGTAACATAGAATAATTGTATGTGTGTGTGGTCGATCATATAGATCAATTTGAGCTGCTTGGGTCAATAGCATATTAACCCAACACTCAACTTTAATTATATTGGCTGAAAATTCATTTTTCTCAATAGGTTTCTGTAATTCGTTTATTAAATAGCTAAAACAAGCTCCAAAAATTCTGGAAATTTTATATGTTATACCTAATGAAGTTTCAGACCTCCAGTAAAAATTTGAGATCATTTCTAATTACCAATAAATAATTAAAAATCAAAAAGTGCACTGCTATATTGCAGTCTGCAGCAGATTCGGTCGAGTTGCAAACTCGACCGACACCCTCACTGTAGAGATCAAAAGTCATCCAAAAATTACTCCAATTTAATAGAGTGTCTAAAATTGTGAATTTCAAGCACAGTTAAAATTTGAGATCAATTGGATGTACCAATAAAAAGATAAAATTCAATTACCACACTGCTATATCATTCTGAAAATGTGATCGGTCGAGTTTGAAACTCGGCCGATAAACAGGTCAGAACATACTTCAAAAATTCTGATATTTTTCAATGTTGTTTAAATTTTATATATCCAAATTATATCCAAATTTGAGCTAAATCAGAGTTACACATAAAATACCAAAAATCATTTACTGAGACACTTTACTTATCAAATTTTGTGTTTATGTATCATCAAAACCCTATTTTGGGCCGATTAGGGTTTATGCTTCTCAAACCCTAGTATCAAGACAAAAGAACATTTAGACTTCTTATCATAGTTAAAACATCCTAGTGTATATACATTATCACTATGTTACGGGTCTAAATCATCCAGAGTCTATTCTTATTTTACTGTTAATAGGAGTCATTAGATCCCAGTAACGCATCCTGCCAGCCGGACCAGGCCGAACCTGTAGTCCTGAAGCCAAGAGCTACTCGAGATTAATCAACCCCTATTAATCTTAAACATGTGGAAAGAATATCCACTTAGGGCAAACTCATTTAAACATAATTTTGGGTCTACTGTAATACAAAGAAAACAAACATTAAACTTTTCACTTCATGACACAACAATATAAAAGAACCATATTTACTTTACAAACTGAAAAATTTAATTTCATGCATATAAGAGCATTTCTAGTGATCTTTATATCAAATAAGCAAAATCAAGTAAGAGTTATATCTCATCCTATATGTAATCTCTTATCCCTACATTAATTTCTTATCTCATAACCCTAAGATTTCTAGGGTTTCTCTCTAGCCCATCCTTCCTCTGCATACCTGGCCAGGACATCCAGAGAAGAACAGACAGAGTAGCTTGATACTGGTCAATATAAGTATTCAGACACCTGGCCAGGGTATCTAAACACTCAGACCTTCCAGAGCTAAAACTCATCATTTATTATTCGTCTCACTCATAACTTTATCTTTTGACCTTAATGATTCTTAACGACTCAACTTAAACTCTTTACTTGGTTCTCGTGACTACATCCTTTTCCTGCCATCTATAATAGTATAACAGAACACTTCCTGTTAGAAAATTACAGACAGAAGAAAAACTCTTAAACCTTAATCCTATTGGTCTCTTATCGTCCCCTGACCTTGACTTAAAGTATTTATATACTCAACCTATGCTCTGATACCAAAGATGTCACACCCTGATCTCACATTAACCTCAAAATCACGAGATTAGGGCGCGACGGAGGGATTATACACAAGCCAAACCATTCATAACTTTTAAAGAACATTTAGAAGGCATTAAAAGGTAATCTGATTTATGCTGTAAAATAAAACTCAACAAACTGCGGAAGCATTTTGATTAAGCTGACTAGCAATATAAACAGAGTCTACAACATATTACATTGTTTGACATAAAATTAAGCATAACAGTTAATTTACATCTTTATACACATTCTCTCTCACCCACACCATGTTCCAAGGATCGAGGGGAAAGGACTAAGAGACCTCTAACTAGACTAACTACAAACCTTCTAAAGACTAAACGTTAGGATGAAAAGATCCTTTCGATTCCTGTTGCTGTTGTTGACCTGAAAAATGTTTGAGTAGAGGGATGAGCCTACTCGCTCAGTGAATAGCATTTCATTTAGCTATCACTAAACAACTCATCAGATAGATAACATTTAATTAAAAGATAAATGTAGTACTAAACAGGGCAGTTCTAATGACATAGCAGATTTACAGATAACAATCTCATTTCAAAGCAACATCAGATAATTTAAACAAATAAACTGATATAGAGAATTTGCACAGAAGTTCAAATCTCTTAACATATTAAATTTACTGTGATCCTATATGATTACATAATTATATCATTATGTCCCAAACATATGCAGCGTACTCTGCATATAAAGATTTGTAGCGAACTACGATCTCACCGTACAAGACTTAGCGACACACCCGGGAAATGCTAAGTCTGACTTTCCGTCCTGGTCTGCACAGGACTCTCAGGCTCTCAAGGGCCTCAGGCACTCAAGGGCCTCATAGCACTCTCAGGCTCTCAAGGGCCTCACTGCAGTTCTTAGGCACTCAAGGGCCTCACTGCACTAACTCTGAGTGCTCTAGACTCCTCCCGCAACCTGTAGTGCACAGTCGGAGGATCTGGTTTACTACCGTGACACACACACGGATTATTGTTGAATAACTGGTCGCCGACCATCTAGACTCAGGGCTAGATCGATCGTTTCACCCCAAAGGTACAGACCGCACAATGGGGTTCTACGGTGTTGGAGCACCTAAGTCTATTAACTGATTAACATATAAACAATTAAACAGGAATATCACATTTTATACTTATTTCACATTATGGATATCACTTAAAAACACATATATATCATTTGTCATCTTCAACATGACTCAGTATCACTTATTCAGATTCAATTCTAACGACCGTCTTTAATCAGCATATCAATGCAACTGTAATACATAAAAATTCCATTATTTCCATCGATCACATTACGTATTTCAGGTTTCAATGAATCTATCATACACTATTGTATGTGTTACACTGTTTAGAAGTTATACCAAATGATACTGAAGCAATTAAGTACTTAAATTGAGTTAAATAATGATTTCTGAATGAACTGCCACTCACAGTTGGAAACTCGGCCGATCGGTCTGGAACTCGGCCGATCACCTCACAGTTTCTGAAACTCGGCCGACCAACTTCGGCCAATCAGCAGGAAACTCGGCCGATCCACTGGGCAACTCGGCCGATCAAATCCCTGTTTGATTTCCTTATAAAGGAAACTCGGCCGAATCATATCTAATTCAGCCAACCAAGACACTGACCTGCAATAAAACAATAACTAGCATCTTAACCCAAATGAAAATCTAAACATGGCTCGATCTAAAGCTAAATCAACGGCTAAATTGTGGCAAGGAATTGCACACCTTTGCCGTGTTGTCAAAATCAGAGCTCAAGGGAGTTTTTTTTTCCCTACTGCTGGGCGACCCAAGATGATTTATGGCTGCTGTACGAAGCTAGCCTTTGCTGCAGGTCAGCCGGCGCCGCCCTTGCTTGATCAGGCACAGATGGAGGCGCCTATAGGGCTCGGTTGACTGGGAAAAAGGAGGGAAAAGGAAGGGGTAGGAGAAGGGAAGGGATGGCGCCTGCTAGCTGAAGCTATGGAAGCCCAAGCTCGCCCACTTTTCCTCTCTAGCAGGTCGACCAACCTGCTGCTGGCCGCAGCTCTGTGCTGCGGTATGGCTGTAGGTAGGGCGCCACCCAGCGTCGACCTCGATTAGCAAAGAAGAAGAAGGGATGGAAGGTCAGGGATGGAGGGAGCTTGGTCGCTGGTTCAATCGCCCTAAAATCGCCCTGAGCGATTTCCTTCAGCTGCTCGGTCGGGACCTGCTACAGAGCGCCGCTTTAAGCAGTTGTTTCTGTTCTATCGGGTTAAAGAGGAAGAAGATAAGGCAAGGGGCCAATTAGTAATGGTAAATTACAAAATTGACCCAAGGGACTTATAAATGCCATAACTATTTCCTCGGAGGTCCAAATTGGATGATTTCTTTTGCATCCACTCAAGCACAAACTCCTCTACCAAATCAAAGCATGAAAACTACTGATTAGACTGTTTCACTAGATCAAAGCTCTAATTACAACTGTGATTACTTGATTCAACTTAATGAACTAAATAATCAACATTGATATCATTAATTGCCTCAGGTGATTCAAACTCAACTATTGATTCACATTTTAACTTATTTTGATTAACCATGATATTTAACAAAATACTTAGCACTAATTGAGGTGTTTCACGTAATTCAAGGTATTTATTGACTAACCCTGATATGGGTCGTAACAAGTCATGTCATGTGCAACGGGATTATACAAGGCTATACAGAATGGCACTCGCATAGAGAGATTTCAAACCCAAAACCAGTAGATGTCGATAGCAGTGCTTGTGTGGAAGAAGAAATTGCCTCCGATGACGTAGATGTGAATGAACCAGTTCCAGTAGACATCGTTGATGTGATGCTGGATAGTTGTGGGGTAGTGCACGCCGATCCACCTCCCATTTTTAGAAACATTGTACATGATGCTGAGATATCATTATACATAGGTTGTACTAAGTTTACAAAGCTTAGCACTGTGTTGATATTGTATAAGCTGAAAGCTAACAATAGATGGAGCGACAAAAGCTTCACGTCATTGTTGTCTTTGTTGAAAGAAATGCTTCCTAAAGGAAACGAGCTGCCAATCTCAACATACCAGGTAAAGAAATTGTTGAAATTGTTGTTCCCAATGGGAATGGATGCCAAGAAGATACACGCATGCTCAAATGATTGTGTATTATTTCAAAAGGACTATGTGGATTTGAAAGATTGTCCAAAATGTGGTGCATTACGGTATAAATTGACGACTTCGGGGGAGTCCAAAATTGGTTCTCCTGCCAAGGTGATGTGATATCTACCTATAATATCACGGTTTCAACGCTTGTTTGCCAATCTGATAGATGAAAAGAATTTGAGGTGGCATGCAATTGTTAAGAAAAATAATGATGGGATCCTACGACATGCGTCTGATTCCCCACAGTGGAAGAATATTGATCTATTGTACCCTAAATTTGGTGAAGAAGTCAGGAATCTAAGACTTGGGCTTTGTACAGATGGGATGAATCCGTACGGGACATTGAGCAGCCAACACAACACTTGGCCTATCATGCTTGTTATATACAATCTTCCTCCCTGGTTGTGTCTGAAAAATAAGTACGTAATGCTTTCATTGTTGATATCGGGCCCTAAACAACCTGGAAATGACATCGATGTTTATCTTGAACCTCTGATTGATGACTTAAAGAAACTCTGGGGTGAAGGTGTGGTAACCTATGATGCTTCACGAAGAGAGACATTTCATATGCATGCTATGTTGTTTTGCACTATTAATGACTTTCCAGCATATGGGAATTTGTCTGGATATAGTGTCAAAGGAGCTGAAGTGTGTCCTATATGTGAAGAGAACACTGATTCAACAAGACTAAAACATGGCGGTAAGACTGTATATCTCAGTCATTGAAGGTTTCTTACAAAATTACATTCGTATCATAGGAAGCGCAAAGCATTGAATGGATTGAATGAGGAACGGAGTGCACCTAAACCTATACCATGGGAGGTTGTTTATGAAAGAGTAAAAGACTTTGTCAATGAATTTGGTAAGAGATCACAATGTACTATGGCCACACGGAGTGACAAATCTTTATTCAAGAAGAAGTCAATATTTTGGGATCTTCCTTATTGGAGTTCTTTGACAGTTAGGCATTGTATCGATGTCATGCACGTTGAGAAAAATGTTTGTGATAGTGTTGTTGAATATACCAGGTAAGACTAAAGATGGGATAAAATCCAGACTGGACCTACGTGAAATGGGAATAAGGTCAGAATTAACAGAATTTTGTGAAATGGGAAATTGGAGAACATACTTACCTCCCGCTTATTACACATTGTCTAGAAAGGAGAAGAAAGCTTTTTGTGAATGTTTAGTAAATGTTAAGGTGCCACAGGGTTACTCATACAACATCCGTAGATTGGTATCAATGAAAGATCTGAAGTTGATAGGTCTTAAATCTCATGATTATCACACTCTAATGCAACAAATATTACCTGTGGCAATTAGATCTATATTGCCGAAGCATGTAAGGTTTGCAATCACCAGACTTTGTTTCTTTTTCAACAGTTTGTGCATCAAAGTTATTGACCATGATACTCTCGATAATTTGCAAAGAGAAGTGGTTGTTACCCTATGTCAGCTTGAGATGTATTTTCCTCTGTCATTCTTTGATATCATGGTACATCTTTTTGTCCACTTGACTAGGGAAGTGAAAATGTTGGGACCAGTTTTCTTGCATTGGATGTATCCCTTTGAACGATACATAGCATTTTTAAAAGTGATATTCGAAACCGTTATCAGCCTGAAGGGAGTATTATTGAGGGTTATGTGGCGAGAGAGGTTATGGATTTTTGCAATGACTTTCTCAGTGGTAATGACACTCCTGGTAATGACAAGAATATTGAGGAGCAATTTGGCAAAAGAATTTTGAGATCACGGGTGAAAGTAATCAGCCGTGAGCAGTTGGAGCAAGGTCACTTGTATATTTTACACAACATGGACGAAGTGAGTGTTTATATCGAGGAACATACCAATTTCATCAAGAGATAATATCCTCGAGCCAATACAATGTGGCTTGCTAGAAAGCATAATAAGTCATTTATTAAGTGGTTTGAAGATAAAGTCTTACATCAACTATCTCAAACACCAGATGATATTACTGAAACTATCAAATGTCTCGCCTTTAAACCGAAATTGAATGTTATTTCTTATGAAGGGTATGACATTAATGGATTCACATATTACACAAAGTGCCAGAATGATAAGAGTGTTGTCCAAAACAGTGGGGTCACCCTTCAAGTGTCGACTATGTTTTTTGCAAGTACAAAGGATAAGAGTCCATGTGAAGCTAAAATGTCATATTACGGTGTCATTGAAGACATATGGGAGTTTGACTACATATATTTCAGAATTCCGCTCTTCAAATGTAATTGGGTTGATAACACCAAAGGAGTTATAGTGGATGAATTGGGTTTCACTTTAGTGAACTTTGAAAAGATTGGCAAGAAGGGTGAACCATTCATATTGGCATCATAGGTGAAACAAGTATTTTATATTGATGATCCTTCAAATGATAAATGGTCGGTTGTTCTTAATGGTAAAAGACAGTTCATTGAAGATCCTATAGATGAAGAAGAGTACTATGATAAGTATGATGACTCCAGTCCATTCTCAGTTGGGTTGCCAACACCAGCAAATATTGAAGCTAATGATGACTTGTATGTGCACGAAGATCACAATGAAGGATTGTTAATTGATAAAAAATCGAAATATTAGAGGCATGTTTATATTTTTTATATGTTTTATTTTTCTGAATGTGAACTTTACAATGTGAATTACTTTACAATGTGAATGTGAACTTTACAATGTGAATTTTACAATGTGACCGTGAGCTTTACAATGTGATCTTTACAATGTGAATTACTTTACAATGTGAACTTTACAATGTGAATTACTTTACAATGTGAATGTGAACTTTACAATATGAGCTTTACAATATGAATTAATTTACAATGTGAACTTTACAATGTGAATGTGAACTTTCAAATGACTGAGCATTCTCCTGATGACCGTACTGATGATTACCGTGAGGGTGAGGACATCAATGCGCCGCCTCACAATGTAAGTTTTAAAAATATATATCATATATTTATATCTATATGTCCATTTCTAGTTATATCCTGTAAGTGTGTTTATTTTGTCAAATTTTAGGTTGATGATGCAAATGTACCCTCTGAAGCACTTGAGGAACTTGATGAGCAGCACCAAAAAGTTGACAAGAGAAGGGGCATCACTATGATGAAGAAGTTAATAGCACAAAGGGGCAATGGACCCAAACTTGTTGTGGATTTTTATAATGCAGGAAGTGCAATTGGAGTGAATCACAATTCGTTTGTTTCATATCTTGGGTATGCTACTCATAGCCATTGCGGTTGTAAGATAGATTCTTGGCATAAAGTTCCTAAGGGAAAGAAAGACATAATATGAAAGGATTTATGTGTGAGTTATTATTAATTTGCAATTCTATTTGCTAGATTACAAATTTTTTGGATAATAGCAATTTTATTTTGTAGAGTATATTTGAATTGGATGAAAAATTGCATCGTAAATGTGTGATGCAATGCTGTGGGAGAGTCCTAAGGAGCTATAAGAAAAATCTTACCCGAGAATACATAAAATAAGGTGACAAGAGGAAGAAGACAACCACAGAATAATGGAACATCCTGGACCAAGAAGAATGGGATGCATTTGTTGCTTCAAGACAAACTGATGAATTCAAGGTATTAGGTGTCACTCCCAATTTAATTAATATACGTTGTATTCACCTATTCAAGATTAATATTTAGTGTTACTAACCAAATCATTAATGTGCATACTAACTAGGCCCTCATTGAGGCACAAAAAGCAAGGCGTGCACTGAATTTGCATGACCACACAATGGGTCCAAAGGGGTATGCAGGCATTCGCCAAAGACTACAGTCTGAGGCTACTACTCAGTCTGCTGTTACTCAGGACTCCTCTACTATAGGTAGCACACCTCTTCCTTGCCATGATGTGTGGATAGATGGGAGGCAAAATAAGAAGCGAGAAATAAGGAAGCCCGCAACTGCTGAGGTGGCTGCAAAAATAGTAAAATACAACTCTTAGAGCAATCGTTCGAATATTGATTATTTCTGGTGTTTACTTAATTACAAATTTTTGTTTTGGTGATTAGCGGGAGCTGCATGAGTTGAGGAAACAAGGCAAGTTCATCCCTGAGGGCACAATGGATGAATTGACAGTTGCTCTGGGTAACCCAGAGCATCCTAGATGTGTTAGGGCTGCAGGTGCTGGTGGGCATCAAAGCATTCTTTGGGCCATCCCAACACAAACATGTCCCAAAAGTGGGACTTTCACAAGAAGAGGTAACCTATTCTTTCTTTATAATGTTACTATAAAAGATAATTCAATAATCAGAAGCTAATGTTTCTTTTATCCATGTATAGGTAGATAAGCTAGTTGATAGGATACTCGAAGAAGCACTAAGCAAGTGGCAGGCATCTCAGACTGCCACTCAGCAGACAGTACCTATGGCGTCCCGCTCTACTCCTACTGTAGAGGTTGGGAGTAATCCTGTAGACCCACCACCTAGCACATCCACTGTAAGTATTTTTATGACATAATAACTAATATTTTCAAGATGATATGTATATATGTATATAACATTCTTTACATAAAAATTTGTAGGGGTTGAAGCCATGCCATCTAAAAAGTAAAGAATTTGTCGTTGCAGAGGCGTCGGCTTACCCACCCCTACCAGGGGAAATGTTTCATGGGTCTCCATTACCAGCTGGTTGGGTTCGTGTGAGCCTGCTATGTATATTCTCCAAGTCGATGGATCTTCCATTGCCATATGCCCACCCAGATTGTGAAACGCTTGGTGAGGCAGAAGGCAGAGTGATATTGTGGCCAAAAGCGGATGTCCTCTATATTGAAACTGTATGGTAAATTTACATTACGTTAAATTGTTAGTGTGTGTATATGATGTCAGTTGATCTGAAATTATATATATATATATATATATATAGGTTAAAAAGAAGACACCCACAGTATCTAGACCTCCACATCTACCTCCTACATTACCAAGTTGGGTTCCACAGGACCTACCTGTCCCGTTAGGTCCTAACTATAGGGGTATGGCAATATTGTTAGGCAAACATGATACAAATTTCCCTATAACTATTTCTATAGATGCGGATGCTGCAGGTCAATCATACGAAAACAACCTATTTATACAAGATATTTTGGAGTTGTTTCGATATGATTGGCTGAATACATCTGTGATAGAGCTATGGATAAGGTGGGATCTTCTTTATACATCCATGTACCTTGTGTAGGATCTGGTGATCTGGTTTCTTGTTTATTAATGCATATGTAATACATGTTTTGCAGCTACTTAGACAAGATATGTGCAGATTTTGCATTCGAATATATAGGATTTTTTATTCCATCTTTGATTAGTCTAGTAGCTAAAGACCCTCCGTTAGTTCAATAATACTGTTGTGATGCTTTTGAAAATTTTACTCAAAATAATAAGACGGTGATAATAGCTTCATTCAATGTGGAGTAAGTTTACTTTGCTTATAATTTGGACTTAAGAAAATTACATTTTTATTGTGGATTTTGAGTTATTAATTTTTAACTTTTTTACCTCTAGTGGTATGCATTGGGAGTTACTAGTTATTGTCCCCGAGACGTTCACTGTCTATTATCTAGATCCTAAGGGGACTAAATTAAATTCAAAATATGGACACAAAATGAAAATGACATTATTCCGATGAGAAATATTTCATTTTCATATCCATTAACATATGTTATTACATTACTATTTAATTATGCAATGTACTGTGTTACATTAACATGTAGGGGTTTAGATGAGTTCAAAAAGGTTGGAGGAAAGGTCCCCAGGAAAAAGAACCAACAAATAATTTGGAAAAACGTGGAAGTAAGTTCCCGACTGCAATGTATATATTATTTATGTGAACAATGCTTAATTAGTTGTATTTTTTAATATTTTGTATCAATTTATAGTATGCTACACAAGACAACGGATGGGCATGTGCATACTATGAGATGTGATTTATGCACATGATTATCAAATATGCCGCAGTGGACATCGATACCATTCCTGAGGTATTATATATAGTCTCATTAGATAATATGAAATATATCACTCTTATTTATATATTATTAATTATATATATACATCATTCTCTTTGCAGGTGTTTAAAACTGACCACACTACAGGAAAGGCCTTACCAGATGTACATGCTCCCTATACGATGAAAGAATTAAATGATGTAAGAGAAGAATGGGTAACAACCATACAAGTAGTGGGGGTTTTAACATATAATTGGGATGTTGATAGTGAATAATGACTAAAGAATGATATTTTGTAAATGAATTTCTGAATTATAACATGTTTTAATGTTTCTACATGTGTCTGAGTGAAAATAAATGAAACTGTTGGTTGCTATATGAATGTTTCTACATGTATGAATGTGAAAATGAATGGAACTACAAATTATTACATGCATATTTCTACATGTGTGAAAATCGAATGGAACTGCAGGTTACTAAATGTGTGAACATTTATGTTGTTAATTTTGCAGGTTTGTGGCCTGTTGTTGGCTGATATCAATGGATGTCGTAAAACCTGCAGTTCATAACTGAACTGCATGTTTCTCATCCTGCGACCAATCACAGCAAGTCTGCAGACTGATAGAAAAAAACATAAAATAGGCGTCGGTTATTTGTATAAAACTGACTACAAATGGTTACAGTGTCAGTTTCCCTACTAGTAACCGACGTCAATTTCCCTAATGAGGCCAGACACCACGGCCGTGCTGGCCAGCACAGTTGTGGCAGCGGGCCAGACACCACGACCGTACTGGCTAGCACAGCCGTGTCAGCAGACCAGACACCACGACCGTGCTGTCCAGCACGACCGTGGCAATGGGTGATATGGTGTCAGTTATCACTAATAAACCGACGCCGATTGTGGCAACACATCTGACTATCACACAGATAGTGAGGTGTTACGTGAAAATGTGCAGAGATCACTATAACCACAGATTAACAAAAGCCCGAGTTAATTAAAACCGATTGCGAGAAGCAGGTAAACGGAGAAAACTATTTCATTAAAGTCCACATCCTGCAAGGAAACAAGTTATATAAATATATACAAGCCTCGATACGTGTCCACAGCTTAAAGGAACAACTGTCTTGTCATCACATGAGTTCATCACCTGTTTATATGTACATAAAGGCCCACATCCGACCAGCAGCAGGATAACAAAACATCAACCGCTATACATCGTAAAATAACGACAAATCACCTCCAAGGACCTGAGAGTACAGGTATGACTCTAGACTCTTACTACAAAACATCTAAACATTAGCATATCCATCGCTTGCCTTCTACTGCTCGTCTTGCTGCTCGGCCACAACTCCGCGACCACCACCACGTCTAGTTCGACCACCTAAAAAGGGTGTAAACCAGCGGGGTGAGACACACAGTCCCAACGAGAAACATAACTCCCCGGCAAAACTACAAAACCTCAGAAAGATAAAGCAGATACTAATAAAAGGTATAACAAGAGCTGTTTTTATAAACAAGCTATTCTTACCAGGCTGTACAGAAGGCACATACCAAAGTATTTCTTGATGGAACATGATTAACAAGATAAGATTTATAAGGTCTTACCACATATGAGGAACATATGAGCAACTGTAAGATATAACAATATTAACTACACAAGCAAGGCCTCAACCAATGTTTCGTGTTTGTCTTAAGCAGTAAATACTAAGCAGATGGATTACGTATTATTATGCCCTAAGGAAGTGAGCTGTACCGCTCAAATCCAACCGACGGCTGTGAAACCGAGAGCCGGTGCCATACAAGGTCAATGAAAGAGCCGGACTCCATGACCTCCCACCTCGTGGTCAGTGCACGAGTACAACACAAGCAGGACCACAGTCTCTTGCTTAAGTGGCCTCAGCCACAGGGTCAGCTCCCATAGGATACCCTCTGCCTAGCCCACCTTGGTACAGGTCACGGCGCTAGTGAAACTGAGCCACGGGCCTGTTCACCGTGCTATGAGCCATGAACGCATTCATGCTCTCATATTACATATCCCGAGCCATGGGCCTGTTCACCATGCTCTCTCTCTCTCTCTCTCTCTCTATATATATATATATATATATATATATATATATATATATATATATATATATATATATATATATATCTGAGTCTGCAACCGTAGTTGCACTCGATTCCCTCTCTATTTTAGGCTAGGAGAAACCTCGCATATTCAACAATATGCGCTCCGGGTTGACCCGTAGGAGAACCTGTTTCGCCATCACCAACTCCTAACGATGATGGATATATGGCCAGGGCAAACTACATGATATATTTCACTATAATTAGTTAATATCTTTTATGTGGATTGCAAGATTCAATCAAGTTGTATAACATGCAATTATAACAAGAATAACAACATGAAACTCATTATTATGCTTTTATTGTAATCAACATCATCCTGATCTGCTCAACCAACATTTGTACATCATGGGCTTCTCTCTCTAGGGTTGCTCCGACTTCTCTCTACCTGGAGGCGCCGCTGGGGGGAGGGGAGCGTTCCCTCGGAGCTTCTCTCCCCCTGGCCTCATCGACGGTTAGTTAGTCTGACAGCTGCTGTTTTGGAGTTCTTGGAGTCGATGGCCTCAGTCGTTCTATAGAGAGCCCTCTCCCTCACCTTGGTTTGTTGCAGACGGATACGTCGCTTGCCCAACAAGCTGTTGGTTTGGTTTTGACCTCATCAGATCGTCTCCGTTCAAGAGTGATGGAGAGATAGGAACCAATCCTGGTCATTGGCTCATGTGTCGTTGCTCCGTGTGTCCTGCTCATCCTGAGGCCGAGGTTCATGGTTCCAGGATGTAGGTGCTCCTTCGGCTTGATTGATCGGCGAATCAGGCTCCCTAGTGGATTGGAGGTGTTGGGGTTTGACCCCATATCCCTGCTGGGCTTGGCGGCGATGCCTTCCCAGTTTGGTTCTTCCCCAACTGGTGCTAGGTCATTTGGCCGTCTGTGTAGCCTATCGGCTTGGAGTGTGAAGGAGGCGCGATGGCCCAGGTTATCGGCTGCCGATCGACCGTTTTGTGCCTGCTCCCGTGATGGTTCCTGGCCTAGCCTAGGTGGGGTGATTCTCGGTGACGGTGGGTCAGATCTGGACTGTGCTTTGGAGGATGGTAAACTCGTCGGTAGGCTTGAGGTCCATGGCCTCCAGAAGGCGTCATCTACCCTCTCAGCCATGAAACTAGGGCGGATCAGATTGGAGACCAAGGCTGACTGTTGTCAGCGATGCTGGCTTCATCGACTTTTCGTCAACGACTTTGGGTCATCCTCAAGATGATCGATGTGTTACCTAGTCGATGTCAGGAGTGCTCTCGGTAGCCTTCAGCCGTTGGTTACCGGTGGTGTGCTTCCTGCTGACTAGAGATTGGTACGCCTTTCAGGTGTTCGGGGGTTTGCCTCTGGGCAAACATGCATCTTCCTGTGGTCTTGGTGTTGCAACTGATCCATGGGTAGGGGCTGATGGTGTTCGGTCTCGGTCTCTGTCCATGTGGTCAATCACAGCTAGTCCAAGAACACCTTCATGGTGTCCGAAGATGTCAGGCGTGAAGGTTCTGGTTGGGTGCTCATGTACTCATCAGGACTTGCAATGCTTGAGCCATATGTCTTCTGGAAGGTCGCAGGCTGCTGTCAAAAGGCTCCTGGGTTGGTTGTGATGATGGCTGGCGAAGATGCTTGAAAACGCTCTGGAATCCATTCTTTCTGATAAATGAGCAGAATGCATATGGAGGACATGGAGCTTCCTTACCATCGACTTTAGCCGTGCTGTCATGACCACTGGTTTGTGCTTTTTGGTGTTGTCTCTGCTTTTCAGGTGTATGTCTGGTAGTCTCAGGGTCCTTGATCAGGTGACTGTCATTTGATGAAGAGGGGCTGGATACCCACATGGATCCCACACTTTCAGGGAATGATGCAAATGCCAGTGGTGGAAAGGTTGGTGTCTAGATCAAGGACATCTCTTGATGGTCAGCTAACGAAAGGACTCTACACTACAAATAGATTTCCCTGCTTCAGCCTGGGTTGGAGCACCTTCAAGGTGCTTGATGGAATGCCTTGCTGCATTCAGGTGCTTTATGCAGTTGATGATGGTTCTCTTCATCAGTGTTGTTAGTTAGATCTCAGGTGGGTCTCATCATAGGAGCACGAGTATTGATATTAGTTGGTAGTCATCGGCCTTCAGTAGAGTATGCACCTTTTGGGGGTATGCATATTGACAGTGGAGCTCCTCTATTGTGTAGGGTGATGTTCCTACCAGTTTTTTGTCTGTATGAATGCTCCTGTTTTGTCTTCTATATCTGGGTCTTCTGGCTTTGTTTCCGGTCTTCTGCGTAAGACCTTAGCTTTTTCTTCTTGTGTTAGTCTTGGTAATCCTCTTCGAAGGGTTAAGGGGTGCGCATATGATGTACCTAAAGTTTTGGAATTACAATAGTAACAGAGTTTTTTTGCCGACCAAAAACATCATCCTGATCTATCACAAGGATCCAACATCACATGTTATCACTTGGCCTCTTTCCAATCATCTAGATCCATCTCAAGGATCATCACATTGCCATGGGATCTAAATCCCTTATCACATAGTGTCACTGCCTCTCAAGGCTTACATCATCATCATGGAATAGCAATCCCAAGTATTTAGCCAAACACATCATACATGTTATCTCACCATCAAGAGTAACTATCAAAGCAATATTACTCATCATATATATCTCATAGCCCTTTTTCTTGGCTATGCATCACCTACAAGGTTAGTGTACACAATAATCATAGGTTTAACAGAATGACCATGCTATCAATATAGAGTGACATTAATGATTATATACTTTATCAATCATGCTTCAACTTATGATCATGAGCACAAGGCACATTATTAAGCAAACCATATTACATGCTTATTATTTCTCTTAGCATCATATAGGGGATTCAAGGTGATTATGAGCAAATGTCAAGTCATGATAAGTCACATGGACAAGCTTTTCCATAACAATTATCATTAAGCATATCAAGGGTCACCAACACGTTAACAAGAACTTTATCCACCATATCAGTTTTCTATGAGGGACGGAACCATCACTAAAAGCACTCACCACCCTTACCAA
The DNA here is from genome assembly GCA_963693085.1 of Alisma plantago-aquatica. Taxonomy (NCBI): domain Eukaryota; kingdom Viridiplantae; phylum Streptophyta; class Magnoliopsida; order Alismatales; family Alismataceae; genus Alisma; species Alisma plantago-aquatica. The sequence goes on along the minus strand of OY856411.1, from coordinate 1,057,961,640 downwards.
AGGTGGTATCGGGCAGGGTACTACCCCTATCGCCCGATACTCTACTCACGCCATCCAAGCAAACCAGCACCTGTCGCGCGACACCCCGTCGGCCATCTAAGGTGTAACGATCGTTATGCTTTCATCTGATCCAATCATGCAGCCCAGGCATAGCATACAACGATGCGTCGTGCAATGGTGTGTTGTGCACACTTGCCTCGAGCAACGGTTAGGGTCACTACGGCTTACTATCTTGGACATCATCACTATACCATAATGCCCAACACCAAGCTATCCACATCTCCATATCGTCCAGGACATAACGGCCACTAGGCTATCACCCCAACCCAGGTGTATCGGGCAGCTAGGGCCTATCGTGATGCCCGACACACAAAGGGGAAGCCACCAAGAGCATGACGCCCGACACAACACCACTACTAACTAACGAGCTCCCTACAACAACGCAGGACGACGACAACCATCACATATGTATCGGGCATGTTACTTATCAAGGTGACGCCCGACACACACAAGGGAGGGACCATGGGTGGCACCCGTCACAGCCTCTTCAAGTGTCGTCCAAGACTCAAGAACAAGAGGGATGTCGGGCAACACAGACCTCAAGGTCAAGATGCAACTCCAAAGGGTCGTCACCAAACTCAAGCATAAGGGTGCCAAACCCTAACAAGGTCTACAACTACCACCAAGCTCACCCTTCAAGTCCATGGTGAGAGGAGGGTGTTGCTCAAGCTACTAGAACTCAAGCTCACTCCTCTAGACCAAGGAGAGAAAGGAGTGTTGCTCACCAAGGAACCATTGGCCACATGGTTCGGCCAACAAGAAGATACTAAACAAGAAACTAAACTACTATCATGCACAACCGATCTTAAGCAACAAGAACATAGAAGATGGTGATGTAGTTAGGGTTAGGAGTTATGTAACCCGCCTTAAGCAAGCTCCAAGCTCCACACACCACCAAGGAAGAAGAAGACTCCAAGGAACGATCGGCCACCAAGCTAACTCCACCAGGGGTACCGGCCACCAAGCTAGCAAGGAGGAAGGGTGTCATGCACTAAGGTAGAGGAGAAACTAAAGGATCCTTAGCAAAGAAAGGGAAATGCATATATAGAAGGGGATGGAGGAGAAAACAAGGTAGAGCAAGGAAAGGTGTCACCCACCTAGGGACACTTGTCCATGTTCAAAAGCCACCACTCTAGCATGCCCAAAGCACATGTCCAAAGCCATTGCCACATGCAAGCACCAAGCACTAAGTGTCCACTAGTGGTGACACAAACGAGGTCAAAGATGGTCAAAGGTCCAAGGGTGACACAACTGGGCGACACACCCATGCCCTTGCCCAACACAGGGAACAAAGAAGCAAAGGCAACACTCAACAAAGCCCAACAAGCTCAACCAAGCCCGAAGGAACTCAAGCAATGGGCCCAGACCTTCCTCTCAACACTAGAGGAAGCAAGGAGAGGGAGGAACACCTCACAAGGTGACAAACTTGCCCACAAACCCTAGACTTGGGTTATTTGCAAGTAGCACCTCCAACTCTCCACAAAGCACAACCAAACCCCAATCACCACCAAAGGTGATTAGCAAGCAACACAGCACTAGGTTTAAGCAAAGCAAACAGGGTAAACCCTAAACAGAGGTCAGGGTCCTTACATCGATAGTGCCCCAGATGGCGCCCTTTCTGTGGCATGAAGGTATATGGTGTCGGTTTCAAAGCTCATAACCGATGCCTATACCCCCCCTGCTGGCACATTTTCGGTGACACGCGAAGTGTTGTGGCGTCGGTTTGAGAACCGACGCGTAATAGTTGGGCTTTTAGCGGCGCCCACATAGGTGTCGCTTAAAAACTGACACTAAAGGCCTTAAATAACCGACAGTAAAGGCCGGTTATGTACTAGTGAGAGAAGAATAAACAGAGTAGCTTGATACTGGTCAACCTAAGTATTCATATATCGGGACATGGTATCCAAATACTCAGTTCTAGATCTAAAGCCACATCACCTTCTAACTACCACACTTATGACTCTAACTTTCTATGCTAATGGTCTCTGATGACTCATCCTAAGCTCTGATACCAAGCTGTTACACCAATATCCCACAATTACCACTAATCATGAGATTAGGTCATAAGTTTGAGGATTATACTTGATACAAAGTTCACTCCCAACTTTTTCTTTGATTCCAAACTCTTTGTTTTCTTACATTATATCAATAAACAACTTTACAAGGGAAACTTAACTTTATCACTCTAATGTTATCTCAATAATAAAGATACATATCTAGACATTCATTTTGTTTCTCACACTTCCATATCCATACAACATGATAATCATATACATTCTCTATTAAGAAAGAAACAAAGTTACACATTATCATTTACAACTCTCTCACTAATACACAAGGACCTAGAGTTACAGGGACTGACTAAACATAACTAATATGATACTTAGCTCTAGTGACAGATCTACTCTGGCATTGACATTCTTTAGATCAACATGGTTTCCCTAAAAACTGTGAGTGGAGGGGTGAGCCTACTTACTTAGTGAATGAGTACTTCAAAGAAACATCTTAAATCACTTATATAATTACATATATATAGTTGAACAACTGATATTAAGTAGAATAGAAGCAAGCTACAAAGGGACTAATCATTTACAAACATACGTATGGCAGGTTACTCTAGATGACTACAGAGAGTAAATCAAGCACTGGGCATTCTTAAACAATCACAAGTAAACTAGTAATTCAAAAACATACAAAGAATAAGAGTAATTACACACACTTGATTAATCTCTCATTCATCTTATTATGCACTTAACCCACATGAGGTGTACCACAACATGTGAAAGCATTACAACAAGCTACAATCTCACTGTACATGGCTTATAAGCATGCCTAAGTTCCTAAGCCTATCTTTCGAGTAAGACCATGTCTGCAGTGGCTTCCGCCATGTATGGCTCTCGGTGGCTAATGGGAGAGGACGGATATCTCAGACTCCACCTCTCAACATGGGTACTCAGGTAGTGAGTCAAAGACCTCAGGCTTGTTGTGCACCATTAGACCTATCGAAGATGTTCACTAATCGCCACAACTCATAACATAGGTACCAATGGCATTCCCGGTTAGTGTTGGATGCCAAACATTTTAGGAGTCTTCCCTCACTGCCTAAACCCTCACTCTCAACTAGTGCGCTCTAACTTGCCTCGACCTATGTCAAACCTTCGGTCAGGAAGCACATTTCCACCTCATAGTGCATGTCTCCTATGAAGGATTCTATAGTGTTTAGGGCATATAAATGTCTAATTCACTCTTAAAATTCACAATTCAATCATCACATCATTTTTTTAATTTAAATTTATAGTTAGTTCATTTCATTAATCATCTATAATATGTACCGCAAACTGAACTGTTGAAGATCACCACATCTCATACTGACAAACAATGATATCATAATACTTGATTCAGTCAATACCCAATCCTTAGGGTTTCATTTGCCTCATTCACATATCACATGACTCACATAAGAAAGTAATGTGTCATAAGCCTTCACTTAATAAATATTGCTCTCAATAGTTCACATATAACCTAACATATATATAAAACCATGTAATAAACAGAACTAAGGTTTCCACACCATTCATTGAATATCATGGATCAAGAATAACATTGAATAAGTGAATTACAACAATAAAGAATAACAACAGTTAAATTTCATGATGTCTATTCACAAACTTCCAACTTTCCATTCATCTAGGGTTTCACCCTCTTTACTGAGATATCATGCAAACATTAATAACATGAAATGACATACAAGATAGTATCTGACATATATGTACTATGCATTCAAAATCAACAATCACTCATAAATAAGGAGATTCAAATAAGAAAGCTTCTTTATTCAGTTATACAACACATTTTAGACATATTGAAAACCGTAGATTTTAATATATGCTTATAACCTTTGCAATTACTTAGGAATTCTCTTTTAGAAGATTTGTATGCATTTCTAATTTGATTTTATCACCTAAATTTATCACAACAGAGAAATAATTCATTTTATATCATCTTATACAAGCTAGAACTAAAAGGCAGCTTAGGGTTTGTAGTCGCATATAGAGCAATTGAAAATTACTGATGATTTTTTAACTCATTTTTTGAAATCTACTATTTAAAGGAAGTACTCACTCACCCTAAGGAGTGAAACACCTTAAAAACTCAGCCCACATATGAAATCCTCGAACTCATATCAAAACCTTAGCAAAGAATCACTTTCTTCTTCCTTTCAACTTAGAAACCCTAGGAATGAAGATTTATGGAGAAATAGTGAGAAAAGGGGAAGATTTGATATCATTTCAAATGAAATAAGAGAAGGGGCAGAATCTTGACATGTGAGAGAAGATTCACCATGAAAGGATATGCAAAGAAGCTAACTTACTTGATTTCATCATATCTCAGATAGTGAAACCCTAGGTTAACATCTCCACCACTTTCTCCTATCAAAACCCTAGCTCTCCTCTCTCTCTCTCTCTAGAATTTCATTAATTATAATGGTTCATAAATTATGAGATATCCTAGTGTGCTAATTTTTTGTCATAAAAATGTTACTGTAAAACATTTACTTTAGAGGTCAAACCTCCTCCAAAAATTATGAAAAATTAACATGTTGTTTATAACACAATTTCAGAGCTCTAGTCAAAACTTCAAATCATTCTAAGATACCAATAAATAATTAAACATCAAATACTACACTGCTGAACAATAGTCTATAGCATGGTCGGTCAAACTATTGTTTGATCATGAAAAACATTCAAAGAACATCCAAATATTCTAAAATTTTGGCCTAACATGCATGATTGAGTTATAAATATCATATCCAAAATTAAAGTAAATCCAAGTTATAAAGAAAATATGAAAAATCATTTACCATGCTACTATCCTAATCAAGTTCCATATTCATGTGCTATCAAAACCATAATTTTTGGCGATTAGGGTTTACACTTCTCAAACCCTAATCCTTCAAACTAAAATCATGATTAGAGTAACTTCTTAGGTTTGAAATATCATAATTGAGCTACCAACATTGATTGTGTTTAAATGATGTTCAATCTAATTAAGTATGTAATCATTCAGGTAAACCGTAGTTTACCAATTAAGCTCAGATGCGGTCATAACAGTGTACTAGGATGGCATGACAAGTCGAGAAGTTTATCTTGGATTGCGCATGAGTGAGGACAAAGTTCACATTTAAGTCTAGTGGTGTTTTGTGGGCCCAGTCGTCATTCCTAAAACTCTACTAGATCCTTGGGTTGTTTTCTTGAGTATTACAAATGATATCGACTAGATCCTTGGGCCATTTTCTTGAGTATTACAAATGATACCAGAGTCAATTCCCCTCTAGTAGGTGGGGTCCACTTGATTATGTGGCATGCTAGTCTTTGAGCCGTGTGGTCCATGCAAGTTAGAAAGGGCTATCCACTGAGACAAGATGAAGTTGCCCTTATAATGATAGTTGTGGACGGGAGTTAGGTATCCATGTTCCAGTCTGGGTTTACATTGAAATGGGGAAGAGATTGTGAGGTCATATAATTGAGCCTTGACGAGGACGTCAAGAGTTTAAGTGGGGGAAATTGTAACGTCCCAAGATTTGAGGCCTCAAATAAAATGATCTTAAAAGGAATGATTATCCTACCTATATCACCAAGGTGCACCTCCTTTTCAGGGAGCCCATCACTAATAACTCTATAGTTAAACGTGCTCATCCTAGAGTAATACTAGGATGGGTGACCAATCGTGAAGTTTATCTTGGCTTGTACGTGAGTGAGGACAAAGTGCATAGTTAAGGCTAGTGGTGGTTTGTGGGGCCAATCATCATTCCTGAAACTCTACTAGAGCCTTGGATCGTGGGCCCAGGTGTTATAAGTTGAATAAGATATAATGTCGTTGGTTGGAATTCCTGAAGGATTATGATTTCTCCATTAATTATCATTTAGGAAAGGCCAACATTGTAGCAAATGCTCTTAGTAGGAAATAGACTGATACAATGGTTAATCTGATGATCCAGGAATAAAAGCTACTAGAAGATGTTACTCAGTGACGACCATCTGTCAAAGGCCCAAAGAAGATATCCATGGCATGTTTGACAACACAACCAGAATTAATAATGAGGATTATGGAGTCCCAACTTGAAGACACTCAAAGAGAGAAGGTGATGAAGGTAGTTGAGGAAGAAGGATCATAACTTTTGATAGGGTCATGCGGGAGTATAAGATTTCTGACATGGGGTGCCCAACACATGCAACATTAGAGGGGAAGTAATGAATAATGCTCATATGAAAAAAAAATTTATCCATCCAGGAGGCACAAAGATGTTCAAAGACCTACAACAAAGTTTCTAGTGACCATGAATGAAACAGGACAAATGTCTGGTTTTCCAATAGGTAAAGGTTGAACATCAAAGACCTTCTGGGGTATTACAACCATTAAAGATACGATGAATGGAAATGGGAATTCATAGTGACAAATTTCACTTTGATGTTTTGTCCTAGATTAGGAGGGTCGTCACCACATTTCGAGCCATCACTGCCTAAAGGATTTCTTCGGGACTGAGATGCCTTTGATGTATCCTCCCTTGAGACACTATAGATCAACAAGGACCTGGAAGGATGGGGGGGCACCGACCTTCAGGAGCAGAGGTAGATCAAGGGACGTTTCAATATAGTCTGAGGATGATAGGTTCAATAGGTGTTTTAATAGTGCTTCGAAGGTTGATGATTTCTACAACCATGTCTTGGAGGGTGGTAGAGGTCATAGGGGGAGGAGGAACAACTATTGATTAGCTTTAACTCTTCTGTTGGATGTGTAGGTGATGTGCCTCCCTGAGGAGTATCTTTGTTGTGGGTGTGGCTGTTGGAGAGCTTAGGTGTTGTGTTTTGTGATGGTCCCTTGATGAGTCAGACGTGGTCATTTGGCTCTTGTGTGTTTTCTTCTTTCTTATTCCTCCTGAGTTTGTGCGACTAGGCTTTCAGACGGTTTGGTGTCTCTCGAGGTGTTTTCTTTTTGTTTAGAGAGGGTGGGGTTTATTTTTAGACTGTTGAGTAACGTTCCTTGGGAGATATGATGACACTACTATAGAAAATGCTTTTTACAATGGGAAAAACACAACAGTTCTGTTGGTGGTGTTGTAGTTAGCATATCTTTTACAACAAGTCTATTTGTGTGTTGTGAATTATATATTTTATACAACACAAGTAATATACAACGGACAAAACTCGTTGTAGTATATGTGATACTACAACATGTGCTAAATTGTTGTAATAGACTATAATATCACAACATACTCAAACCTGTTGTAAAAGACCATAATTACACAACATGCTCTAACCCGTTGTAATAGTCACGTATGCTAACTTGTTGTGATAGATCATCATTACACAACATAATCTAAACCATTGTAAAAGATCATAATTACACAACATGCTCTAACTCGTTGTAATACTCATGTATGTTAACCCTGTTGGTATGTATGCCCTGAGAGCCAATCATGGGATGATTGGTGGGATACATTAAGATTTATTTGATAAACATCAAAGGCAAGCTTCCAATTCTTTCTGGTTCAGTCATATGAGATAGTGATAGAATAGATTGAATGTCTAGAGAATGACAGTACTCAATGACGTATGCCTTCAGGTTCATGACCTGAACGATGAGATCATACGGATGCTAAGAGTTTGTACATTCTTGTTATGTCCCTAGTCAGATTTCATTGTGGAAGGTAGATAGACAGCAATGACACACAAGACTAGATTGTGGTGTTGGTTGATGACAAAATCTCATTAGTCATGATATAGAGATATCAAACCAAACACATAGGTACTTGTTAGAGAACAAGTATACTGGACAGACCCACCGTGAGTTTGACACATGGAACCATGACATGGTAGTCACAGTCAGTACTCACAGTGATGGTGGTGAGTGTGATTCTTAGACCTGAAATCACTACACTCAACACATGTCGTTGGCCACACTTTGACATCATCAAACGCAGTCCTGAAACATGGGTTGTTATAAAGGTGATGATTGGGTGGCTTTGACACATGGGGCTTTTGAGGGGTGAGTGATAGATATGGGATTTGTCCCTCCTAAGGGAGTTTGATATCCAAGGCCACTTGATGAGTAGGATTGAGATAGGCGTGCGCACGCATGTGTGAATTAGTATGTGATATTGATGTCATACATATCTCATTCAATCTACTCTGAGATCAAGAAAGTGAATGAACGTTGACAGGATGACTGTTCCATGCCTCGAGTTCATTCGGGATATCAGTGACAAAGGAATTATACACTCACTGTAACACCATTCACGGATTGTAGGATTGAAAGTTATTCTCCAACTTTCTACTTTCACTTGGGTAGCACTGATGTGTGACTAGGCACCGCTCTTTGCTTGTGAAGTTATAAGTGTTATGGACTTTCACTGCCAATGTCAAATGGACCTGCAGGGTCACACACATAGGATTTAACCTGGAAGAGGAGTTTTGTCCCCAAACAATGTTTAGATTGATTACTAAAGGAGTTTAGTAGTTCAATTAAACACTCAATTGATTGATAGCTCAATATCATACTGTTCAATGTGTTGGACATGTTGATTGGAGTATCGGATTGATTGAAATCACAATTGACTGATTCTGCACAACCTGCACTCCCAACCGATCGATTCAAGTGTTGAACCGGTCAGCTGAGGTTGCTGAACCGGTCGGCTCAAGTGTTGAACCGATCGGCTCATGTACAGAGTGAAACGAGCGGTTCAAGTGTTGAACTGATCGATTCAACTGGTGCAACCGAGCAAGTTGGGAAAGTCAGGTCGGTGAGAATTTTCCTTGCGTTTCACTTGCCCAATTTGATTGGAACAAGGATTGGTATTCGATACCAATCAGAAACAAAAGAAGGAAAGTCAATCGAGAACTGATCAGGACCACGAATCGACCGGTTCAGAAGTGAACCGATCGGCTCATGGGTCCCAACTGATCGGTTGGTGTTCCAACCGACCGGTTCAGGTCCCCAACCGATTGGTTCACTTGTGAACCGATCGGTTCATGTTGCGAGTTGATTGCTTTTGTGGAAAATCTCGAACCCTTCTACTCCTGCTTTTAGTCCCGCATTGCCCGGGATGGAGAACCCTGTCCCATGATCATCCTATATATAGGGGTATTGAGGGCTTCTAAAAGAACAACTCAGTGCAACCAGTTTCTCTGCAAAGTTGTTGTTCTCTCTAGTTTTGGTAACCTTGAGAGAGCCCGAGCAAGTGCTTCCCGCAAAGGGAGGTGCAGTAAGGGAAGGACAACTGCAATTGCAACTGGAGGCAGGAGAGTGTGTTGGTGACTAGTATGTCAACAGGAGGGTGTGACTCCTTCCACTTCCTTGTGGGATAAGGAGAGTGGAGTTCCAAGTGGTCCGTGTGGACTACTTCATAGGCGGGAGGTCGCTGCCGCTTAGGAGGACAACTGTCATCCGACAGTCCGGTAGGAGGAGGAGTCGTCAGTCCCGGTGTGACCAGGAGCTGCACAGACACCGTCCAAGACCGGAGTTGAAGATCGTGCATAGCACGAGGTATTGTTGCCAAGCAAGCCTTGGGACAAGGTATGATTCCACAAACCATCCTTTCCTATTATATAGACATTGACGCGTTTCCTCGTGCTGGGTTTGGGGGAGAAATTTTTTTGTTTCCGCTGCCTTCTCTGTCTCCCCTAAAACCCAACAGTGGTATCAGAGCCACGTCAACTGCTCTATATTTTAGGAATATCGATATGATCGAGATTGGTTTGTCGCCTTTATTTATTGCATACGATGCGAATAATATCGGCTTTATGCATGTCCAATCCTAAATCCACAAATCCCAAATTACATATATGATATGTATTATTAATGCACTCGATACGCGTCACCCTTAAACGAGTTTTGTGGTGGATGTGTGTAGCATGATTATGGCCTATAAACCCCTATCTGTGTGTGGTTGTTTGTGGTTGCTTGCATCTCGGTCTGCGCACCGATCTTCCCTCTCTTATTCCTAATGTAACTCGAAATAATTCGAGATTCTTTCCTACCTTTGCTCCCCCCGAATGTAACTCGGGGTTTTCCTTTTTAAAGCAATGTAATAAATAGGATAGATTTTTATTTCCTGTTATGTCGAAGACCGGCGGACATCAAGACGACAGCTGAAACGATCGGTTCAAGGCGTGAACCAATCGGTTGACGTTTCATACGGTCGGTTTAAGGAGTGAACCGATCGGTTGATGACCGGTTCGAGGAGCGATACGAGCGGGTGGCGGACATGACGAGATGCACGACGACCAGGCGAATCGATCGGTTGGAGGAGCCAATCGATCGGCCGGTGGCACCCAGACGACCAACTGGAGAGTACAGATCATTCATGTGATGAGTTGATCAACTTAGATGGAAAGGTACATATATTCATCTTGTACAGGTTGCATGTGATGTAGACCTAGATGACCGTGATTCCTCCTGACTCGAGGAATCACATTAGGATGGCCATAATCATCGCGTTTTATCGTTTGTGCATGTTTTCTGTGGGATATAGCATGTATATGATACGTACTATGTATTGTGGTGATTGGATATGTATATGTATATAAAAACCAAATCCCTCATTAAAATATTAAGTCTTATATGCCTTCCATTAGCGGCACACATGAAAAGCTCGATCGACCAAGCGTAGGTTACGCCAAAGCATGGTGCGCCATCTATCTTGTGGAAGTGTGAAGGGTAGACATGTAGGTTCTACCAAAGTAGGGTGCTTGTTTACCGTGTCGGCTTTTGGGTTAGACTTAACTGGTGATTCTTAGAGCGTCTAAGCCTAGAGGCAAGGAATGTTCATGGAAAGGTGTTGTTCATGTTTATTCAACAAGAGTTGCATATGATGCAATTGGCAAGAGTTGCCTACCTGAGAGATCTAAGTTGTGGGCGATCAGCCCTAGCTGACTCATGACTTAGAGGATTTCAGGATCTTGCCCACTAGAAGGTTGTACACTGCAATCTTCCGAATTGATGGTGAGGGCTATCAATTTGAATTAAAATAGTGGGAGAGATAATTAATTAAAGGCCTAATTATATCGTCAAACTTTCAAATCAATCAAATAAGTCAAAATGAGTTTTGGACTAAAATTGCATATTTTCCTTTTTGTAGTTCAAATGGCAACAAACAACAACAACTTTTCTTTACGATCGGTCCTTGACAAGGACAAGATAAACGAGACTAACTTCCACGACTGGTATCAGACATTGAGAATTGTTCTCACTCAAGAGCATAAGCTCTATGTCCTGGATACTCCAATTCCATAGGAACCCGCTCCTAATGCACCAAGGGCAGAAAGGGATGCTTACAAGAAGCATGCTGATGATGCCATTAATGCTAAGTGCTTGATGCTATGTTCAATGAACCATGAGTTGCAGAGACAACATGAGAACATGGGTGTCATAGATATGATTCAGCATCTCAGGAACATGTATGAAGATCAGACACGGCAAGAGAGATACAATGTTTCTAGGGCGCTGTTCAAGTGTGTCATGACAGAAGGAGATCCACTTGGTCCTCACACACTCAAGATGATTGGGTATGTGGAGAACCTACAAAGACTTGGATTTCCACTGAGCCAAGAGTTTGCTACTGACGTGATACTGCAATCGTTGCCAAAATCTTACAGTCAGTTTGTGATGAACTATAACATGAACAACTTTGATAGGCCACTGTCAGAGTTGTTGGGCATGTTGAGGACAGCCGAGATACAGATGAAGAAGGACAAGCCCAAGTCTGTGATGGTGATTACGGGCAAGAAAGGCAAGTCCAAGCGCAAGGGCAAGGGCAAAGCTAAGAAAGGTTCTGATGCTAGCCAGGAGCCCAAGACGACTTCAGCTCTCAAGGCCAAGGGAGGCGTGACCAAGAAAGGAAATTGCCACCACTGTCAAAAGCCAGGATATTGGAAAAGGAATTGTCCTCTCTATCTGGAAGAACAAAAGAAGAAGAAGGCGACTGAAGCCTCTACTTAAAGGTGTCATGAAAGTAAACTTGTAACACTTTTTGAGGTATATGATACCAAGATGTAAAGTGTAAAGCACTCATAATTGGGGCAAGTGTTGCCACCATAGATAGAGTACTTTAGTTTATTTTCAGCCTACAAGGCATGTAATACAGTTATGAACTGCTATTTCATATATTGCCAAAAGATAGAAACACTTTATTTTTCATATTGTATGACAATGATGGCAATTAATAAAGTTGAGTTTTCAATCTTAAAGATATGATCTTTGTGGCAATGCCTTGTTTATCTTGTGGTATTCGATATGCATAAGATAAAATGATACCTAAAAGTTATTAGATAACTCAAATAATCAAATTAGCACCAATCATGAAAAATTCATTTCTAGTTTCCATGTGATGGATAAATCTAGACTCTTTTGGTTAGAGAACCAGTAAGAGACATGAATATCTTGGACATGATTAATCAATCTTCACTAATGGTAGTGAGAGAATGATTATCCTATTAGGTATAATATATGTGATGTATTTACATACCTATTGGAATGAGTGCTAATATTTCAAATGGTGTTTAGACAAATACCAATATGAGTATCTTGAAGTGTTCAAGATTATCATAGATGAAGTACAAATTTGGTAAAGTGTTAATTCTTGATAAGATCAATGAATGAAATACTTGGACCAAATATTTGAGATCCTTTTGAGTGATTATGATAGTGTATCATAGTGAACTCATGATTAATCATACCTTAGTTTACCAACTAAGCTCAGATGCGGTCATAACAGTGTACTAGGATGGCATGAAAAGTTGAGAAGTTTATCTTGGATTGCGCATGAGTGAGGACAAAGTTCACATTTAAGTCTAGTGGTGTTTTGTGGGCCCAGTCGTCATTCCTAAAACTCTACTAGATCCTTGGGTTGTTTTCTTGAGTATTACAAATGATATCGACTAGATCCTTGGGCCGTTTTCTTGAGTATTACAAATGATACCAGAGTCAATTCCCCTCTAGTAGGTGGGGCCCACTTGATTCTGTGGCATGCTAGTCTTTGAGCCGTGTGGTCCATGCAAGTTAGAAAGGGCTATCCACTGAGACAAGATGAAGTTGCCCTTACAATGATAGTTGTGGATGGGAGTTAGGTATCCATGTTCCAGTCTGGGTTTACACTGAAATGGGGAAGAGATTGTGAGGTCATATAATTGAGCCTTGACGAGGACGTCAAGAGTTTAAGTGGGGGAAATTGTAACGTCCCAAGATTTGAGGCCTCAGATAAAATGATCTTAACAGGAATGATTATCCTACCTATATCACCAAGGTGCACCTCCTTTTCAGGGAGCCCATCACTAATAACTCTATAGTTAAACATGCTCATCCTAGAGTAATACTAGGATGGGTGACCAATCGTGAAGTTTATCTTGGCTTGTACGTGAGTGAGGACAAAGTGCATAGTTAAGGCTAGTGGTGGTTTGTGGGGCCAATCATCATTCCTGAAACTCTACTAGAGCCTTGGATCGTGGGCCCAGGTGTTACAAGTTGAATAAGATATAATGTCGTTGGTTGGAATTCCTGAAGGATTATGATTTCTCCATTAATTATCATTTAGGAAAGGCCAAAATTGTAGCAAATGCTCTTAGTAGGAAACAGACTGATACAACGGTTAATCTGATGATCCAGGAATAAAAGCTACTAGAAGATGTTACTCAGTGACGACCATCTGTCAAAGGCCCAAAGAAGATATCCATGGCATGTTTGACAACACAACCAGAATTAATAATGAGGATTATGGAGTCCCAACTTGAAGACGCTCAAAGAGAGAAGGTGATGAAGGTAGTTGAGGAAGAAGGATCATAACTTTTGATAGGGTCATGCATGAGTATAAGATTTCTGACATGGGGTGCCCAATACTTGCAACATTAGAGGGGAAGTAATGAATAATGCTCATATGAAAAAATTTTGTATCCATCCAGGAGGCACAAAGATGTTCAAAGACCTACAACAAAGTTTCTGATGACCATGAATGAAGAGGGACAAATGTCTGGTTTTCCAATAGGTAAAGGTTGAACATCAAAGACCTTCTGGGGTATTACAACCATTAAAGATACGATGAATGGAAATGGGAATTCATAGTGACAAATTTCACTTTGATGTTTTGTCCTAGATTAGGAGGGTCGTCACCACATTTCGAGCCATCACTGCCTAGAGGATTTCTTCGGGACTGAGATGCCTTTGATGTATCCTCCCTCGAGACACTATAGATCAACAAGGAGCTGGAAGGATGGGGGGGCACCGACCTTCAGGAGCAGAGGTAGATCAAGGGACGTTTCAATATAGTCTGAGGATGATAGGTTCAATAGGTGTTTTGATAGTGCTTCGAAGGTTGATGATTTCTACAACCATGTCTTGGAGGGTGGTAGAGGTCATAGGGGGAGGAGGAACAACTATTGATTAGCTTTAACTCTTCTGTTGGATGTGTAGGTGATGCGCCCCCCTGAGGAGTATCTTTGTTGTGGGTGTGGCTGTTGGAGAGCTTAGGGGTTGTGTTTTGTGATGGTCCCTTGATGGGTCAGACGTGGTCATTTGGCTCTTGTGTGTTTTCTTCTTTCTTATTCCTCCTGAGTTTGTGCGACTAGGCTTTCAGACGGTTTGGTGTCTCTCGGGGTGTTTTCTTTTTGTTTAGAGAGGGTGGGGTTTATTTTTAGACTGTTGAGTAACGTTCCTTGGGAGATATGATGACACTACTATAGAAAATGCTTTTTACAACGGGAAAAACACAACAGTTCTGTTGGTGGTGTTGTAGTTAGCATATCTTTTACAACAAGTCTATTTGTGTGTTGTGAATTATATATTTTATACAACACAAGTAATATACAATAGACAAAACTCGTTGTAGTATATGTGATACTACAACATGTGCTAAATTGTTTTAATAGACTATAATATCACAACATACTCAAACCTGTTGTAAAAGACCATAATTACACAACATGCTCTAACCCGTTGTAATAGTCATGTATGCTAACTTGTTGTAATAGATCATCATTACACAACATACTCTAAACCATTGTAAAAGATCATAATTACACAACATGCTCTAACTCGTTGTAATAGTCATGTATGTTAACCCTGTTGGTATGTATGTCCTGAGAGCCAATCATGGGATGATTGGTGGGATACATTAAGTTTGATTTGATAAACATCAAAGGCAAGCTTCCAATTCTTTCTGGTTCAGTCATATGAGATAGTGATAGAACATATTGAATGTCTAGAGAATGACAGTACTCAATGACGTATGCCTTCAGGTTCATGACCTGAACGATGAGATCATACGGATGCTAAGAGTTTGTACATTCTTGTTATGTCCCTAGTCGGATGTCATTGTGGAAGGTAGATAGACAGAAATGACACACACGACTAGATTGTGGTGTTGGTTGATGACAGAATCTCATTAGTCATGATATAGAGATATCAAACCAAACACATAGGTACTTGTTAGAGAACAAGTATACCGGACAGATTCACCGTGAGTTTGACACATGGAACCATGACATGGTAGTCACAGTCAGTACTCACAGTGATGGTGGTGAGTGTGATTCTTAGACCTGAAATCACTACACTCAACACATGTCGTTGGGCACACTTTGACATCATAAAACACAGTCCTGAAACATGGGTTGTTATAAAGGTGATGATTGGGTGGCTTTGACACATGGGGCTTTTGAGGGGTGAGTGATAGATATGGGATTTATCCCTCCTGAGGGAGTTTGATATCTAAGGCCACTTGATGAGTAGGATTGAGATAGGCGTGCGCACGCATGTGTGAATCAGTATGTGATATTGATGTCATACATATCTCGTTCAATCTACTCTGAGATCAAGAAAGTGAATGAACGTTGACAGGATGACTGTTCCATGCCTCGAGTTCATTCGGGATATCAGTGACAAAGGAATTATACACTCGCTGTAACACCATTCACGGATTGTAGGATTGAAAGTTGTTCCCCAACTTTCTACTTTCACTTGGGTAGCACGGATGTGTGACTAAGCACCGCTCTTTGCTTGTGAAGTCATAAGTGTTATGGACTTTCACTGCCAACGTGAAATGGACCTGCAGGGTCACACACATAGGATTTAACCTGGAAGAGGAGTTTTGTCCACAAACAATGTTTAGATTGATTACTAAAGGATTTTAGTAGTTCAATTAAACACTCAATTGATTGATAGCTCAATATCACACTGTTCAAGGTGTTGGACATGTTGATTGGAGTATCGAATTGATTGAAATCACAATTGACTGATTCTGCACAACCTGCACTCCCATCCGATCGGTTCAAGTGTTGAACCGGTCGGCTGAGGTTGCTGAACCGGTCGGCTCAAGTGTTGAACCGATCGGCTCATGTACAGAGTGAAACGAGCGGTTCAAGTGTTGAACCGATCGGTTCAAACTGGTGCAACCGAGCAAGTTGGGAAAGTCAGGTCGGTGAGAATTTTCCTTGTGTTTCACTTGCCCAATTTGATTGGAACAAGGATTGGTATTCGATACCAATTAGAAACAAAAGAAGGAAAGTCAATCGGGAACTGATCAGGACCACGAACCGACCGGTTTAGAAGTGAACCGATCAGCTCATGGGTCCCAACTGATCGGTTGGTGTTCCAACCGACCGGTTTAGGTCCCCAACCGACCGGTTCACTTGTGAACCGATCGGTTCAGGTTGCGAGTTGATTGCTTTTGTGGAAAATCTCGAACCCTTCTACTCTTGCTTTTAGTCCCGCATTGCCCGGGATGGAGAAGCCTGTCCCATGACCCTCCTATATATATAGGGGTATTGGGGGCTTCTAAAAGAACAACTCAGTGCAACCAGTTGCTCTACAAAGTTGTTGTTCTCACTGGTTTTGGTAACCGTGAGAGAGCCCGAGCAAGTGCTTCCCGCAAAGGGAGGTGCAACAAGGGAAGGACAACTGCAGTTGCAACTGGAGGCAGGAGAGTGTGTTGGCGACTAGTACGTCAACAGGAGGGTGCGACTCCTTCCACTTCCTTGTGGGACAAAGAGAGTGGAGTTCCAGGTGGTCTGTTTGGACTACTTCAGAGGCGGGAGGTCACTGCCGCTTAGGAGGACAACTGTCATCCGACAGTCCGGTAGGAGGAGTCGTCAGTCCCAGTGCGACCAAGAGCTGCACAGACACCGTCCAAGACCGGAGTTGAAGACCGTGCATAGCACGAGGTATTGTCGCCAAGCAAGCCTTGGGACAAGGTATGATTCCACAAACCATCCTTTCCTATTATATAGACATTGACACGTTTCCTCGTACTGGGTTTGGGGGAGAAATTTTTTTTTCCGCTGCCTTCTCTGTCTCCCCTAAAACCCAACAGTGGTATCAGAGCCACGTCAACTGCTCTATATTTTAGGAATATCGATATGATCGATTTTGGTTTGTCGCCTTTATATATTGCATACGATGCGAATAATATCGGCTTTATGCATGTCTAATCCTAAATCCACAAATCCCAAATTACATATATGATATGTATTATTAATGCACTCGATACGCGTCGCCCTTAAACGAGTTTTGTGGTGGATGTGTGTAGCATTATTATGGCCTATAAACCCCTATCTCTGTGTGGTTGTTTGTGGTTACTTGTATCTCGGTCTGCACACCGATCTTCCCTCTCTTATTCCTAATGTAACTCGAAATAATTCGAGATTCTTTCCTACCTTTGCTCCCCCCAAATGTAACTCGGGGGTTTCCTTTTTAAAGCAATGTAATAAATAGGATAGATTTTTATTTCCTGTTATGTCGAAGACCAGCGGACATCAAGATGACAGCTGAAACGATCAGTTCAAGGCGTTAACCGATCAGTTGACGTTTCAGACGGTCGGTTCAAGGAGTGAACCGATCGGTTGATGACCGGTTCGAGGAGCGAGAGGAGCGGGTGGCGGACATGACGAGATGCACGACGACCAGGCAAACCGATTGGTTGGAGGAGCCAACCGATCGGCTGGTGGCACCCAGACGACCGGATGGAGAGTACAGATCATTCATGTGATGAGTTGATCAACTCGGATGGCAAGGCACAGATATTCATCTTGTACAGGTTGCATGTGATGTAGACCTAGATGACTGTGATTCCTCCTGGCTCGAGGAATCACATTAGGATGGCCATAATCATCGCTTTTTATCATTTGTGCATGTTTTCTGTGGGATATAGCATGTATATGATACTGTTACGACCCCACCTTCCGATAACCCCCAATTAAGGAAGACCGAGAGGTTGAAGCCGCACCCATAAATTCCGGATCAAAGGTTCGACATATAACTAAGGTGCACCTCCTTTTCCGGGAGCCCATCTCTAAAGAACTCCATAGTTAAGTGTGCTCAGTTTGGAGTAGTACTAGGATGGGTGACCAGTCGGGAAGTTGATCCTGGCTTGCGCGTGAGTGGACAAAAGCGTGCAGTTAAGGCTAGTGGTGGTCTGTGGGGCCAGTCGTCATTCCTGAAACTCTGCTAGAGCCTTGGGCAGTGGGTCGGGGCGTTACAAATGGTATTAAAGCCATAACCCCTCCAGTAGGTAGGGCCCACATGGGCATGTGGCATGCCAGTCTTGAGCCGTGCGGTCCAGGCAAGTTGGAAAGGGCTATCCGTAGAGACGAGATGGAGCCGCCCTTGCGCTGGTAGCCGTGGACGGGAGCTGGGTGTTCATGGGCCATTGTGGGTTTGCACTGAAATGGGGTCAGATTATGAGGCCATATAGTTGAGCCTTGACGAGGACGTCAAGAGTCTAAGTGGGGGAGATTGTAACGTCCCAGGTTTGAGGCCTAGGATAACATGATCTTAAAAGGAATGATTGGACTACCCATATCACCAAGGTGCACCTCCTTTTTTTTCCGGGAGCCCATCTCTAAAGAACTCCATAGTTAAGCGTGCTCAGCTTGGAGTAGTACTAGGATGGGTGACCAGTCAGAAAGTTGATCCTGGCTTGCGCGTGAGTGGACAAAAGCGTGCAATTAAGGCTAGTGGTGGTCTGTGGGGCCAATCGTCATTCCTGAAACTCTGCTAGAACCTTGGGCAGTGGGCCGGGGCGTTACAGATACGTACTATGTATTGTGGTGATTGGATATGTATGTGTGTATAAAAACTAAATCCCTCATTAAAATATTAAGTCTTATATGCCTTCCATTAGCGGCACACATGAAAAGCTCGATCGACCAAGCGTAGGTTACGCCAAAGCGTGGTGCGCCGTCTATCTTGTGGAAGTATGAAGGGTAGACATGTAGGTTCTGCCAAAGCAGGGTGTATGGGACAAGGAGAGTGGAGTTCCAGGTGGTCCGTGTGGACTACTTCAGAGGCGGGAGGTCACTGCCGCTTAGGAAGACAACTGTCATCCGACAGTCCGGTAGGAGGAGGAGGAGTCAGTCCCGGTGCGACCAGGAGCTGCAAAGATACCGTCCAAGAACGGAGTTGAAGACCGTGCATAGCACGAGGTATTGTCGCCAAGCAAGCCTTGGGATAAGGTATGATTCAACAAACCATCCTTTCCTATTATATAGACGTTGACGCGTTTCCTCGTGCTAGGTTTGGGGGAGAAAATTTTTTGTTTCCGCTGCCTTCTCTATCTCCCCTAAAACCCAACAAACCTGTTGTAATAGACCATCATTACACAACATACTCTAACCTGTTGTAAAAGATCATAATTACACAACATGCTCTACCCGTTGTAATAGTCACATATGTTAACCCGTTGTAATAGACCATCATTGCACAACATACTATAACCCATTGTAGTATACTATAATTACACAACAGGCTTTCACCTATTGTAATAGTTACCCGTTGTAATAGACCACAATCTCACAACATGTTTGCACGTCATTTGTTGTGTATGTACAACAAAGAATATATGTGTTGTATAAAATAAAATTGGTTCAGCGGTTTGAGATGCGCCTTACTTTCAAGTGGTCTCAAGTTTAAAACCTTGTGTCTAGTTGTATTTTCCTTTTGTCTCAACATGTTATATACAACACCCCTATTACAACAAGTGTGTTCAATGAACTACAACATGTATTAACTGTTGTATAAAATACATATATTACAACATGAGCAACACCTGTTGTATAAAGAATCCCCCCATAAGACCTGCGACCATGATGTACAAGTAGAAACTTCTCACCGTTGCGCTACTCAAGCTTATCTGATATGTACTCATTACACAACAATTATATAACTATATTAAGCCAAGTTCTGCATACAAGGATCCTGAAAAATGCAAATATTGTCAAAACAGGGAATAGAACCCACAACCAATAAACTGGGTTCCTAGCTTCACTCCACTGGGCTACCAACCTTTTAGTGAATTGTATGCATTACACATTATATATATAATAGGATTAACATATGAACATATACATATCATGTAATATATTCAATTTTTTTTGGGGGGGGCATAGCCTCTGCTTGCCCCCTCCCTCTGCCCATGGTTGACACCCGTTATAAAATAGAAAAATGAACTATTGTAAAAACCATTTTTTATAGTAGTGTGGACCTATAATGGCGTTGTGTAGTACATGCTTTTTGTTGAAACCATGTGTTGGCCTGTTCGAGGAGTACAAGATGAATATGATAGACTCCTCTTAATTTAAAAAAAAAGAAGAGAGCTTAACTCAATGTTGTTTTCATATGTCAATGCGGCCCTATGTAGATAAGATAGTGAAACTCATCTGGGCCTGTTTGGTAGGGTGTAGCCGGATGACAAAGTGCGTGTTTAATGTCATTTTTACATTGCGAACTCACACAACTGCACCCTACTACACCCAACCAAACTAACTCTATGTGAAAAAATAGGTGGACACCAAACGCAGGCCCATAGGATTTGTTGTACCTGAATGAACAAAGAGCACGCCGCTCCCTCCTCCAAATGTTGCCGCATGTTAAACATAATTAATCGAAGCCGCAAATACTTATTTATGTGTAAGGAGATAAAAACCGGACCAGCTTACTCAAAACAAGGCACAGCAAATCCGTACTCGTCTGGAGGAACTCGTTACTTAATTGGCTTATTGGCTAAATCACATGACAAAAGAAGTAGAACACCCATTAAATACTTTTCTTTTGCAATGAAAAGAATTAGTTAGAGACAAAAGAACAACAAGACAGGAACCAAAGGATCCAGGCGTCATGTGCGTGGGTCTCACGGGAAGGAAAGCAATTGAAGGAAAGGGAAGGAGCGCAGCGAGAACGTGGGGCCAAGCTGGTTCCTGACAACATATGGAAGGAAGGGACGAGAACATCATCAACTTCCTATTCTTTCCCGTCCTTTGTTTCCTCAGGAGACAGAAAGGATCAATGGAACCGTCGATTTCCAGCTTCTCCCTTCCCCACCCCACCTTGCCAAGGCAGAGCTCATGCTCTTGTCGTCCACTTCCCAAGAAACGAAGAGGGAGGCATACGAATCGATCAAGATTCAACGCCCATCTCTTGAGAATTGGTGGAGAAAAAGGTGGCAATGGCCCCGTATTGGAATGATTGGCCACGTTTGGCTTGACAACATTCAATATGACCGACGATGAGAACGTATGTGCAGTGTCAGTTTGCTTATATCTTTTGTGAAGGAGGCTCAGTAGTGGCATGCAGTGGGGAAGTGTGCTTTTCTCATCCAAATTCATTCGAGCGTTCTTTTTACTTGTAAAACCCAACAAGTGACCAATTGATGGAAGAATTAAGAAAGTAGTCGGAGGGTAGGAAATTAGGAATTCTTGTAATTGGGTCCAATTTAGTCTCGGGTTCGCCTACATAACAAACGTCCGATTCACCATTATGTACGGAGTGGGGGTGGCAACGCTATTTTGCATTAGCTATTTCTGCGACACTTTAGTTAAAACCACTCCCGGTGAGATACAGAATACATTGTACAGCACTATCACTCAGTGTCTATAACTACACATCCCCACCTCATCCCCCGCCCGCCCGCCCCGACTAACATCTAAACTATAAAGGAAAAGCAGTACATGTTTTCTCTACAATTTTGTCTTTTTTTCTTCTTCTGAATTACAATGTACTCTTTGTATTCTAAGCTATACGATCACGAAAAAGCATGTATGCAATCAATGTAACTTTTCACGTTCTTCATCGTAGATTAGTTTTTTTTCTCTAATATAGCACTTGTGCAAAAGTATAGAGAGGTTTGGATGTATTTTTTTTTCCAGTTTTCAAACTATAAATTAGTCTTTGTGTATTTTAATAAAGTTATATCAAATGTAGTAAGAGGGGTTAAATGAGACTTTTACTTTCAATTTTTAAAATTACAGATTGACTTATGATATATATAAAAAGTCATGTGAAGGATTGAATGTAAATTTACCTTTACTTTTTTGAATCACTATTGTGTCTTTTCAAATATATTAGATTGTATGTATTGTCGTAGTGGAAATTTTCTCCTACCAGTCTCCGCACCTACACTATTTTTGATATAATTATTATGAATGAGAGTGTGGAGCAAGTAAGGTTGGAGGAAGTGGAAGACGTGGTCTCTCAGACATGACACTGAAAGTGATTTGCGTGTGACATTGCCGGAAGAAATTATATTGCTCTTATGACTTGTTTTTTTTTTAATCATCTTCTTCCTTTATCCCATGTATAGTAAGACATTAATCAAAAGAAGTTACAACAAGTGTCCATTCCATTCAATCTATCTTATTTACAACATATTTTTTATTAACTTTTATATTGTCTTTTTTTCTTTAGTTGAACAAGGTAATGCAAAATCACCTTTATGATTTATAAAGTAATTAATATTCTTAAATATGTACAATATTTTTCTGTAGTAATTACCATGCATTAAAGATAATAATCACATTACCACAAAACAAAACAACAACAACTTAAAGTTCACATCAAGCCAAAGCTAGGTACCAGAAGTACCTAGATCAAAATGACCATAGAAAGTAGGGCTGTAAATGGGTACGAGTAGACCCGCGGACCCGCAAATCCGGACCCTTAAAAAATCCGTCACGGGTCTAATTTTTTATACCCGCATACCCTTGGACCCGTATATAAGCGGGTCCAATAATGGGTATGCTTGGACCCAGACCCGCTAGACCCGTGTACCCGCTATACATAAGTAACTATTTAAATAATATGTTATATATATCATACTTTACTAGTCTAACTAATATAATTCTTGAGATTATATCCTACTCTAACCACAATAAGGATGAGACTAGTCATATAATTAAGAATTAAGTATTCTAGTTACAATAATGAACATCATATCATATGCAAACTAAAAATCAAAATGTCTACTAATTTACATTACTTTCTACATAAGTTAAACGTTATGATCATGACTACAAATATGTAAGTAATTACTCAATTAATGTTAATGTATAAAATATAGCATTGTCTAATATAACTACTACATATTAATATACTATATAATAATAATATCTTGTTCTATTAAATATATATAATATAGTCATTTCTCTTATATAAACAATATGATGTTTTATAGAACCGCTTACCCGCATACCCGCATACCCGCACCGCACACCCACTATTATTGCAGGTACGGGTATGGTGCGGGTCCAAGTTTTGTGCGGGTCTAGAACCGGAACCAGACCCGCTAAATTAGATGGGTATGGGTATGGATATGGCCAGACCCGCACCGTACCCGCACCGTTTACACCCCTAATAGAAAGGAAGGTGCATAAAAGTAATAGTGGATTTCCTTTAGAATAAACCAACTAGAGATTTTAATAGAGATCCTCAGACTTAGAAACATAGTCCAACAACCAAAAATCTAGAGGCAACATTACATCAACCAACAACGTCAACCGCAACAGGCCACCCAAAAACAATTCGACAGTGACCATGCCTTTGGAAGGTCCAACAGTCTCACCTAAGAAATGTAGTGGAAGAGTTGGATTACATGAGCACTTTGACTTGGCCTTCTTCACTGACCCAACGTCGACATCACCTGAAAAACACATAAAACAAGAAATATAGTGAACATAGGGGAATGATAGAGTTAGTAAGATAGCTAAAACAATTGAAGGAATTATTATTGAACCCACTATTACATTCAATCCAATTGATCTATACTACATATATCAATATGGTAATTATAATTTGAGAATTATGCAAAATCACCAAAGTACAACAAAAACGTCAAGAATTTCATACCACGTGAGAACAAGTATTTGAAGAAGATAGAAGTTCCAAAATTATTGACAAAAAATAGTCAAAGAAAATATGGAAAATTGTAACACCCTCTCTAAGTACACATATGCACATAGAGGAAGCAACGCCAAGTTATCCATAGCTTGTACACTCAAGGGGGCATTATATAAAATTGGCATTCATAACAAGAATACTATCAATCACACAAACTTAAAATAGTAAACATTCTCATCATTGCTCTTACAAAAGGAAACATAATGACTATCATATAGAAAACTAACTTAAAAGCTTGAGATATATTCTGTACTCTAAAGTTCTAAGTGAGGAAGCATATATATGAGTCTATTAAGCTGAGGGTCATCTTATAATTGGTACCCCACCAGATCTTATCTTTTATCTATCCTTATGCTCTAACTCTCTAGGAGCCACTTCTTATTTTGCTCCTCACATGCTAGAATCTCATCCCCAACCATACATTATGAAAATAATTGTTAGCATAAGTGGCATGAGTATTCTAACATATACATTACTTTATGAAATAAGATAAAAATATTCTTAAACATAAATAATGGAAACTAGCATAAAAACTTTATAAAACTTAAAACATAAATATCCCTTCTTTCTTTAACTTAGTTCTTCTCTTTTTACTAATCTTGCTCTGGAGACATGTACTATGGTACTTGGGTATCATGACCTTTACTATGGTGTGTGGGTCACATAACCTACACTTTGGTCTTGGATTATGTATCTGAATTGTCCTGCACTAAGGGCATGTGCCTCATTACTTGAACAAAGGGCTTGGGTCATGTCTATCTTATATTGGCCTATACTAGGGTTCCTGGGCCACATGACTTGCACAAAAGGCCTGGGTCATGTCTCTTGAGTTGACCCACACTAGGAATTGCGTCTAACTCCATAATATGGTCTCATCTTATTAAATATAATTTTAACATGAATCTTAATATATTATGATCTTATAATCTCATCATGAACTACCTTGAATCTTAATATGTGAATCTTTATAGAATCTTATCATGGAATCTAAGCATACATCTTAATGGACGTACATCATAATTCTTATAGTATTTTGTTCTCATATTCTGATCATGACTCAAATCATGAATCTTAATAAAATCTTATGTTGGAACTTAATCATGTCTTAGTACATCTTAATCTTCTAACATTATCATGGACTGAATTCTCAATACATTCTGATTTTACTAGAATCTTTATCTTGAAAACTTAATCATGTATTAATATGTTCAAAAGGTATATTCTTATACTGTACATAACTCTTAGATATTAATCATTCTAATAAATCTAAATAATTTATTTGTTCTAGATCTCAATCTATGTCAGAAACCTTAATAGCATATTCATACTTGAAATGTCAAGTACAAAGTCATCTCAATTTATAATTAAATTTTCCCATCTTACATGCATATTAAATTGTCATTTTATTCATTAATATAAACCATTACTAAGAACTCTTATAGGAACATGATACTTTAGTTTTCTCATGAACACACGGTTCATGAATCCTAATCATTCTAAGGAATCTTATTAGCATATCTCTACTTGAGATATTAGGTGTGTGTTAGAATACTGTCATCGAGGTATGAAAATTTAATTGCATATCTTACTTAAAATCTTAGAACATTAGAACACATAAATCATAATGCCTTATATGAGAAACATGTAAATGTACTAGGTTTAATAAATATCAATACTCACGGGAATGAACCATTTACCTATCTTCGTAGGAATAAGTGTAGGAAAATTGGGGTGACAGATAAGGCAGTGGAAATAAAAATTTAAAGCATGATTCCCCTAGACAATAAGATCACGTCAACAATAATATATCTAGGAAGAAAGGTTTGCAAGGTTATACCTGGTCCTAGAACAAGTCCAACGACATTACCCTTGTAGTAGCATCATGCTTCTTCTTCTTCTTCTTCAGGAAGCATCATGCTCCTTTAGCAGCAACACCATTCGAATAGTCATCTCTACCAACCTCCTGGTGCAACACCACAGACAGTGGATGACGATGTCCTCTTAGCGACAAAAAATGGCCTCCCACCTCTAAAGTAGTCTATGTAGATCACTGGGAATTCTATGTTGCGCTACCAGAGCCAATGGGAAGGAGTTGTCTTCTTTTGTCGACGTACTAGTCACTGACATGCTCTCCCATAACTGATCTCAATTGTTCTCTTCCTTGCTATCCCTCCCTTTAGCGGGTAGGACTTGTTTGGGCTCTCTATTGGTTACCACAACCAGAGAGGATAATAATTGTCAAAGCAACTGATTCTCAATTGTGTCTGTTGGGAAGCCCCCAATACCCCTCTATTTATAGAGAGGCCAAGTTTAGGGTTTTCAATCTATGTGGGAGTAGAAGGGTCCAAAATTGTGAATCATCTAGAACTTGCACAACATGAAACAATCATTTTGCATACCCAAACGGTCGTCTTGTGAGCAAAACAATCGTCTCACTTAGCGAAATGGTCATTTCACAAGTTTCTAGTTCTGAATCAAAATGGTATTCAATGCCCAATTAATGATAAACATGACATCAACATCAATTCTTATTCCAATCGATTTGGCAACTGAGTCAGATGACCCAAAATGTGAATCTGTCGTCTCACATAGTGAAATGGTCATTTCACATTGTGAGTCGGTCTTTTCACAATTGATATGGTCGTTTCACTTGTCTAGTTCAGAAAAAGTTCAACCAATATTGATTCCAATTGACCTGACACTCCAACTGATCGTCTCGACACTTGAACTGGTCGGTTCAAAGTCTAATCAGTCAATTTTGAACCTCAATTGTTTAATTGAATACCTAAATACCTTTAGTAGTCAAATTAAACATAATTCATGAATATACTCCACTAATCCAAGTGCATCCTATGTGTGTTACCCTATAGGTCCAAAATTACGTCAGTAGTGAATGCCCATAACCATTTATCACATCACAAACAAAGAGTGGTGTCTAGTCACACCATTGCTACCCAAGTAATTTAGAAAGTTGGAGAACAACTTCAACCTATAGTCTATTATTAGTGTTATCATGATGGAATAGTTTCTTTGTCTCTTATATGCAGATTGAACTCGAGGTATGAAATCGTCATCCTCTCAATGTTCAATCCATGTTCCTTGAATTTGAGAAGACTGTATGAGATGCATGTGAGCTCAATATCACATATTGAGTCACATGAGTATGGCCATACATTTCTCAATCTCACTTATCAAGAGGTCCTAGATATCAAACTCTTATAGGAGGGACAAATCCCATCTACATCACATACTCAATCCCCATGTGTCACAATGCACCCAATCATCACCGTTATGGTAACCCTTATTCAAGGTTAGATTTGATGATGTCAAAGTACATGAACGACATGTGTTAAATGTAGTTACTTCAGGTCTAAGAATCACAATCAACACTATCATTATGAGAGCTAATTTTGACTGACATTCCATGGTCTATATGTATCACTCTCACAGTGGGTTTGTCTGATATATTGTTCTCTAACATGTATATGTGTGCTTGACTTGATATCACATATCATGACTAATGAGACTTTGTCATTAGTCAACACACACTCTAGTCTTATGTATTACTATTGTCAATTTTTATTCCACAGTAATATCCGACTAGGGACATAACAAGAATGTATGTACTCTTATCATACATATGATCTCATTGTTCATGTCCTCAACCTGAAGACATATGTCATCGAGTAATATCATTTTCTAGACATCTACTTATGTTTGTGCCATCATCTCATGACTTAGACAAACATAATAGACAAAATTACCTTTATTGTTATCAAATCAGGCATCTAATGCCACATTGCAATCATCATATGATTGGCTCTTTATGCATATATACCAACAATAAGTTCCTAAGATTTCTCTTGGCCTTATCTCTCAATACACATGTGATTAAAGTGTGAAGATCTTACTAAGGTTTATAAAGCCTAATTGTATTAAATCTAAAACTTTGTGAAAATGAACATAAAACATGTCTTAAAACCTAGACCATTGGCTACATCTCAAAAGACCGATCAAAATTCATGTATAACTCAACCACATAGGTCTTACAAATAAAAACTTATGACATTCTCAATATTGGCCAATTAGAATTTTAATAAATCCATTTATCATATCTGGGGTTTGGATAAGAGCAAAAATAAAATGATCCATATGGGGCAAGTCTGAAGGCGGACGAAGGCTACATAGATGATGACACTCCCTTGCAGGTTCATTGACGATGCTGTGTCTGTGGCCATGTTGGCGATGTAGGTTCTAATTTGCACATCAGCAACAACTTCCTCAGCATGCATGATGTTGGTGGGGGCTGGTGCATAGACTAGAGGAAGAAGGAGATGACGCTTTAAGGGAATAAGGATGTAGGGTAGTTGATGTCGCAGTGGGGGACTAGCTAGTACATGTCCTCTCACCCAAAGTAGTTGGGTGTGAGCTGAGTGAGTCTAGGGTCATGGGGTTGAGGAAGACGAAGGAGTGATGATGGAGTTCATAGAAGGAGAGATTCAGAGCAAATCGTCTGAGGTATTTGTAGGTTGCTTGAATGTGGGGAGGACAGTGAGCGATCAGGGATCAAGGTCTGATGGACGATATTGGGAGGTAGGTTCTTGAAGGCGAGATCGATGTGGTTGTTTGAGGGGGCCTGGATCTGAAAAAGAGTTGGAGGTTGAAGGAGGATGAGAATAGGATCCGTCCTATTTCCTAGAGGGGTCTGACACTGCCTAGCACACCGCCTCCTGGTGACGTTCTTCGATGCCTAGTGTTTCTCAGTGTTATTGGGTACAGGTGGAGGAGCAAATGACTAGGCCTTTCTAGGTCCATCAAGAGAGAAGAGTATGAAAAAGAAAAAGGAGAGTAAGAAGGGAAGGAGGCGGATAGGATACACCATGGCATGGAGAGAAGAAGAGAGGGCAGCATGAACGGGTTGTGCACAACCAGGGCTTCATCACAAGACATAGGATTAGCTCATGGAGATATAAACTAAAGGCGTGATCAAAGGATGAACCATGAGTTTAATAAATGAAGCATGATAGAAATTAAAATGTCAAATATTAATAGCTATATACATTATTTCCTTGCTTTAAATAATTAGGGGTGCATCCAACCACCAATCAATATGAAATTGGTATAGTATCTAATTAGGATGTGAGAACTTTGAGTTTGCCATCAATTTCACCTTTTGAAGGTGATTATTATGAGATTTCATTATATGTATATTATACATACATTTAATGCATTTATCCATCTTAATTAGTCGATGACGACACCACCTTACATATAAATGTGATTTCTTTCATCTTATGCCCTAAGAAATATTTTAGGATGTCAAATTAGAGTCAAGCATGATATTTGGTATATCCATTCATTAATTCATGTTATTGAATGTATTGTGTTTATTTTACCCTAAAAATCGAATATTAAGGGTATTTGTTTTTACCCATGGTACTAATTGGCAACCGAGATTCCTAATGTACTTGTTATTAGGGCAAGAGATGCTATATGTCAACATAACTAAATAGAGGTGTAGAAGAGGGAGATTACACATATATGTCTTGATTCAAGTATGTTACTTATGACACTCCACCCCTTAAAGAGATTTCATCCCCAAAATCTATCAGTTTATAGCCAGGTCTACATACTAGGTTGCACTTCCCAAATTAATCATATATTTCTAGTTCACCTAATATAATGGGCTGCAATACTTCACCTTGTATCACAACTATAGTCCAATCTCAGGGTGAAACTATATTATTCCATGTCTCAAGACTTTATTTGTCTTCTCATAAAAGGTTTCGATCTAGGAAGTTATACTAAAACTTAGTGTTGTCTTAATAGCTTTGAACTCATTAATAAGGTGATTATGCCTTCCATTTTATCATGATTAGCATCACTTCTAACACTTTAACATAAATGTTTTTTAAATTAGTAACCTACGTTAATTTTTTTCACTATTTCTTATAATAGAAGATAATTTTTAAACTTAATGTCCGTGATGGTAACTTTTACAAGGCTTATCCATCTTCCATGTTTAAGTGGTAGCTAAATACTCATTACCCTAATATTAGATGTTTTCATGTATTACTTATTACAACTAGTACTTACCTCAGATAGTCCTAAGTTAAGTAACATCCCTAAAGAATAAAGAAGTATTACTCCACCTCTTACAAAAGATTATAATATATCGTAACTAACCATCTAGAGGGCAATATGACAGATAGACGCGACCATCTATACATAAAACACATTCTTCATACTACATACATCTCTCTAAGGTCTAGGGCTTCAGGATTTATCATGCTATTTGAGGGGTTATTCACTAAATAATTTCTCTACAACTCAACTTCAAAGTAACAGTGACTTGGTTCCAAACTATCAAAAAAAATTATAAGCGTGTTTCTTTTTACGTATAAATTAATAATGAAAATAAATTTAGTGGTAATAGCTTTGCGATGAAAATCTAAAATTGGCACCAAAATCGATCTGAGATCCAAGTCAACCACCTTCCATAACACAACACATACACTTTCGTTTCATTTCATAAGAATAGTCTGACTCTTCAAACACCCAAAGGATTACACTGACACATCTCTAACTTATAATCATGAGATCGGAGAACGATTTTATGTTACACATGATCATCTTCTACTAGATCCTAAAGGGTATAATATCCACCATTCCCCATGTCACTCTTAATCATACTTCATTTTCTATTATCTGAGACCTAATGAAGTCATAAAGTTACCCAAAGTTATGGAAAGAGATTTAGGGGTTTTCCATCCCCGGTTGGTAAAAATCCAATATGCCTTCACAAGATAAGGTAAATATATATTCAACATACTACTCTCAATCACTAGATAAACCAAACATGCAAGTGATGCGAGAGGTGAACGCTTAAGAATTTCAACTAAAACATATAGCTTTCATTTCCTTCAGAGGCCTATCAAGTTTAATGAGGATGGTACACATACCCTTTGATCAATGGATTGGGGTAGATCTATGTGGATATACTCCATGCTAACGCATGCCTTAATGGAAAAGCTAATTCAGGTCATCACCTAGTATCAAGGACATCTATACAACTTATGTTAGAGTTCTATGTTAACCATCCATCCCTGCTCAATCCTCTTAGTGAACGTATCTGAGGCATTCTAGAGAGACAACAAGGAAGGGGGCTAGAAGGGAATCATGGTTAAGCATATATATGAGTCTTCAATTCAAACTACATTTTAGTTGTGAACTATCTTTCTATAAGGTTAGGAACTTAATTTACTGAAAGTAGGGTCAACCCCTATGTAGGGAAATTCCATACTCAATAAAGGGTCTAGGGTTAACTATAGTTTTCAAAAACTAGGTCTCAACCACATTGTGGTTTGGGGATTGCATATCACCAAACTAGATAGGGATTGAAACCCTATTTGATATTACACTACTCAGAATTAGGTACATCAATTACATACAAATGGCCTCCTAAGTACCAAACTAAGGGTCAACCTAGGATAACCTGAAATAGTCAAGTTGCCGACTACTTAGGCTCTGATATCATTTTGTAAAGAGTGGAACCCGATAGGGAATTCACTCGAATGATACACAAGATCCAGGTTATAATAAAGCAGCGGATAGAAAACTATTACAAAATTACATTATGATTCATTTACAATTGTTCCTCACCCTAAAAGGTGGGATAGCAAAATAAAAAGATACACATCTAATAAATCTAATAATGTGCAAGACTTGTTGTAGAGGGAAACCCGACCATTCTAAGCTATCCTTAGGTCCAATATCCTGTATATTGTCTTCATACATCTTTGTCTTCTAATGTACCTACTCCTGGGTGGAAGGGAACATCACCCAGAACATAGGAACCAAGGTATAGGTCAGCAAAGGATGATTATGTACATATAATAAACACTTTAGGCAATATATTGGGTTGAAAGTGCAAAAAGAGATGTTCCCACAAGAAGGGGGTTATTTGCAATTAGGTAAGTTCAAAAGAATTATAACAAGAGAAATGAGGCATGTCAAATTCAGATTACGAGCATGAGAATAAAAGTGTCTTGCCATAAAAGTCAACCACAATTCCAATTTATACAATAAACATTTGCATGCATAACAATGTAGACTAAATATACCTAAAATAGGGCCATAACACCATAGGATCATGGCCTGAAAAGAAATAAGAGTGGAAACACACACCTCGAGCAGAATATGCGCGCCCTTTATAAGTATGGTTGTACATAAGTACCACTATTCTAGATATTCTAGTCAAACATGTAGCATGAATAAATAGAGTGGCAAGACTAGCATTTTAGTCAATTCAACATAAACGGCAATCATGACAAGAGGGGTCCAAAGACCCATTATAAAAGAAGTACTTTAGCAACCACATGAATTTATATGAATCAAAAGCAGGAAATATAAATGTCCAATAATTGGATTTCTAGTGAAATTAGTAGATCAAGAGATGTCTCATTAAATGAATTAGGTCAAAGTCAAATAATGCCCAAAATAAAATAGAGGATGTACATACCTTATCTTCACAACTAGTAGTTAACTCATTGAAATACTTGGTCCCCAAAGTTGAGTATTCATCCTAATAACACATTATGTATGTTAGTCAAACCAAAGTTAACATGTATTTACATTATTATTATAATTTTTCATATTATTCTTATCCTAGTCTCAATCACTTAATAACATATTACAATTATTCATCTGATTAAGTGAATGCATGATCCATTTGATATCTATTTTATCTCTAACATAATTCTGGATGTGTTTAAGTTACCTATGAGTGTGGGTGTTCGTCTTTATTCTTCCAAACTGGGTCTTGTCATATTCTCATCATCTAATTTCATTACATTTATCTATATCTCTCTAAGGTTAAATATATTTATATCTCATAGGTAATATGATCCTATTGCATTCCTATTTACCATCACATGTATACGTTCATATAAGTGTATCTAGGATTTATATTATATGATGAATGTGATAAGTATTCTAGGTTTTCTTATTGAAACTACTTAAATTTATGAATCCTCACCTAACAACTTTTTAACTCACAGCTAAATGTATAACAATACTTATATGATGAATACTAAAATAACGGTTGAAATAGGCTAGGTTATCATCTAATTCCATATCACATTTATAATGTTATCTTGTTAAGATAATTATCAATAACTAAGATGCAAGAAGGGAAGGAGTGACTTACCAATTATCATGTTTGTGTGGGTCTGCGGTAGCTTCAAACCATGTCTTCATGAAAAAGGAGGAGGTGTCCATTCATTGAGTATGTGGAGTTGGTGAAGGTCTATCTTTGTAGCTATCCATGGATGACTCCCTTTGAGGCAGAAGACATCAGTCTAATAATCAAACATGTGTGATGGTTGGTACAGTCCTAGATTAATCCTCCAACAGAAGTTATAATCATGGCTCTTGGAGGAAGAGCTTCCTCCATTCTTGTCTGCCATAAGGGGTACTTGAGAGTGCAAGGGAAAAAACTCGGTGCTGGAGGTGGTTGATAGGTCCTTGCAGCGAGTAGTGAGCCACAAGGGGGGTCCAGGTCCATTTCTTAGAAGAGGGCTCCAACTTATTGGTGGATGGTGGTGGTATTGTTGCTGATATAAGGAGGTAGTCAGAAAACAAGTTTTTTGTTGAATGGCTGAGTGCTAGGAGGAGGAGGAAGAATGAGAAGAAGAAGAAAAAGTAGGAGAAGATCATTGGCAGTGAGGTTGTGGAGCTGTGGTGATGCCCAGTCAGGTCTGTGGTGTGCTTGGTCAGATTTGTGGTGGATGGGCAAGTCTGAAGGTCGATGAAGGATACACAGATGACAATGCTCCCTTGCAGGTTTACTGGCGATGATGTGACTGTGGCCATGGTGGCGATGCAGGTTCTGATTTGCACATCAGCAACAACTTCCTCAACATGCATGATAGTGGCAGGGGCTGGTTCACAGACTAGAGGAAGGAGATGACGCTACAAGGGAATAAGGAGGTAGGGTAGTTCACGTTGCAGTGGGCTTCTGGACTTGCTAGTACATGTCTTCTCACCCAAAGTGTCTAGGAACAAGCTTACTGGGGCTAGGGTCGTGGGATTGAGGAAGATGAAGGAGTGATGATGGCAATCACAAAAGGAGAGATTCAGAGCAATGGTCTGAGGTGGTTGTAGGTTGCTTGAATGTGGGGAGGACAGTGAGTGATCAGAGATCAAGGCCCGATGGACGATGTTGGGAGGTAGGTGCTCAGAGGAGAGATCTATGTGGTTGTTTGAGGGGACCTAGATCTAGAGAAGAGTTGGAGGTTGGAGGAGGATGAGAATAGAAGCCATCCTATTTCCTATAGGGGTTCAACACTTCCTGGCATGTTGTCTCCTGGCGATGTTCTTCGCTGCCTAGTGTTTCTCGATGCTGTTGGGAATAGGTGGAGGAGGAGCAACCGACTAAGCCTTTCCAGGTCCATCAAGAGAGAAGAGGATGAAAAAGAACCAGGGAAAGAAGAAGGAGAGTAAGAAGGGAAGGAGGCAGATAGGATACACTGGGCGTGAAGAGAAGAAGAGAGGGTAACACGAAACCACTGGCATGCGGCTACCTGAGCGGGTCGTGCATGACCATGGTTCCGACGCAAGACGTAGGACTAGCTCATGGAGATAGAAACCAAAAGCGTGACTGAGGGATGAACTAGGATTTTAATAAATGAAGCATGACAGAAATTAAAATTTCAAATCTTAATAGCTATATACATTATTTCCTTGCTTTAATCAAGTAGGGGTGCATCCAACCACCAATCAATATAAAAATTGGTATAGTATCTAATTAGGATGTGAGGACTTTGAGTTTGGCATCAATTTCACCTTTTAAGTTGATTATAATGAGATTTCATTATATGTATATTATACATAAATTTAATGCATTTATCTATCTTAATTAGTCGATGATGACACCACCTTGCATATAAATGTGATTTCTTTCATCTTATTCCCTAAGAAATATTTTAGGATGTCAAATTAGAGTCAAGCATGATATTTGGTATATCCGTTCATTAAGTCTTGTTATTGAATGTATTGTGTTTATTTTACCTTAAAATTTGAATATTAAGGGTATTTTTTTACCCATGGTACTAATTGGCATATGAGATTCCTAATTACTTGTTATTAGGGCAAGAGATACTATATGTCAACATAGACGAATAGAGGTCTAGAAGAGAGAGGCTACACATATATGTTTATATTTGAGTATGTTACACACTCCACCCCTTAAAGAGATTTTGTCCCTGAAATCTATTTGTTTATAACTAGATCTACATACTAGGTTGTGCTTTCCAAACTAATCATATATTTCTAGTTCACCTAATATAATGGGCCATAATACTTCACCTTGTATCACAAGTATAGTCCAATCTTAGGGTGAAACTATATTATATCATGTCTCAAGACTTTATTTGTCTTCTCATACAAGGTGTCGATCTAGGAAGTTATACTAAAACTTAGTGTTGTCTTAATAGCTTTGAACTCATTAATAAGGTGATTATGCCTTCCATATTATCATGATTAGAATCACTTCAAACATTTTTAACATAATTTTTTTCGTGTTTTTTTAACTAAGTAACCTACCTTAATTTTGTTCACTATTTCTTATAAGAGAAGATAAATTTTAAACTTAATGTCTGTGATGGTAAACTTTGCAAGGCTTATCCATATACCATGTTTAAGTGGTAGCTACATACTAATGACCCTAATACTAGATGTTCTCATGCATTACTTATTACAACTAGTACTTACCTCAGATAGTCCTAAGTTAAGTAACGTCCCTAAAGAATAAAGAATTATTACTCCACCTTTACAAAGGATTTTAATATATCGTAACTAACCATCTAGAGGGCGATAGGATAGATAGACGAGGCCATCTATACCTAAAACTCATTCTTATTACTACATACATCTCTCTAAGGTCTAGGGCTTCAGGATTTATCATGCTAGTTGAGGGGTTATTCACTAAAGATTTCTATACAACTCAACTTCAAAGTGACAGTGACTTGGTTCCAAAATTATCGATAAAATTTGTAAGCTTGTTTTTTACGTATAACTTAATAATGAAAATAATTTTATTGGTAACAACTTTGTGATGAAAATCTAAAATTGGTGCCAAAATCAATCCGAGAACCAAGTCAGCCACCTTCCACAACACAACACATACACTTTCACTTCATTACACAACAAAAAGTCTGACTCTTCAAAAACCTAAAGGATTACACTGACACCTCTAACTTATAATCATGAGATCGGAGAAAGGTTTTATGTTACACATTATCTTCTTCTACTTGATCCTAAAGGGTACAATATCCACCATACCCCTTGTCACTCTTAATCATACTTCATTTTCCCTTATCTGAGACCTAATGAAGTCATAAAGTTACCTAAAGTTATGGAAAGAGATTTCGGGTTTTCCATCCCCAGTTGGTTTAAAACCACTATGCCTTCACTAGATAAGGTAAATATATATTCAACCTACTAGTCTCAATCACTTGATAAACCAAGCATGCAAGTGATGGGAGAGGTGAACACCTAAGTATTTCAACTAAAACATATAGCTTTCATTTCCTTAAAGAGGCCTATCAAGTTTATTGAGGATGGTACATATACCCTTTGATCAATGAATTGGGGTAGATCTATGTGGATATACTCCATGATAAAGCATGCCTAACAATGGAAAAGCTAATTCAGGTTATCACCTAGTATCAAAGACATCTCTACAACTTATGTCAGAGTTCTATGTTTACCATCCATGCCTGCTCAATCCTCTCAGTGAACGTATCTGAGGCATTCTAGAGAGACAACAAGGAAGGGGGCTAGAAGGGAATCAATGTTAAGCGTATATATGAGTTTTCAATTCAAACTACATTTTAGTTGTGAACTATTTTTATATAAGTCTAGGAACTTAATTTACTGAAAGTAGGGTCAACCCCTATGTAGGGAAATTATGTACTCAATAACGGTTCTAGGGCTAACTATAGTTTTCAAAAACTAGGTGTCGACTACATAGTGGTTTGGGGATTGCATATCACCAAACTAGATAGGGATTGAAACCCTGTTTAGTATTACACTACTAAGAATTAGGTACATCAATTACATATAAAGGGGTATCCTAAGTACCAAACTAAGGGTCAACCTAGGATAACTTGAAATAGTCAAGTTGCCGACAACTTAGGCTCTGATACCATTTTTTAAAGAGTGTAACCCGATAGGGGATCCAATCGAATGATACAATACAAGAGCCATGTTATAATAAGGTAGCGGACACAAAACTATTACAAAGTTACATTATGATTCATTTACAATTGTTCCTCACCCTAAAAGATGGGATAGAAAAATAAAATGATACACCTCTAATAAATCTAATAACATGCAAGACCTATTGCAGAGGGAAACCCAACCATTCCAAGCTATCCTAAGGTCCAATATCATGTATATGTCCTTCATACATCTTTGTCTTCTAATGCACCTACACTTGGGTGGAAGGGAACATCACCCATAACATAGGAAACAAGGTATAGGTCAACAAAGGATGAGTATGTACATATAATAAACACTTTAGGCATTATATTGGGTTAAAAGTGCAAAAAGAGATGTTCCCACAAGAAGGGGGCTATTTGCAATTAGGTAAGTTCAAAAGAATTATAATAAGAGAAATGAGGCATGTTAAATTCAGATTTTGAGCATGAGAATAAAAGTCTCTTGCCATAAAAGTCAATCACAATTCCAATTTATACAATAAACATTTGCATGCATAACCATGTAGACAAAATTAATATACCTAAAATAGGGCCATTACACCATAGGATGATGGCCTATATTGAAATAACGGTGGAAATGCACACCCCAGACAGAATATGCGTGCCCTTTATAAGTATGGTTGTACATAAGTACCAATATTCTAGATATTCTAGTCAAACATGTAGCATGAATAAATAGAGTGTCAAGACCATCATTTTAGTCAATTTAACATAAGTGGCCATCATGACAGGAGGGGTCCAAAGACCCATTATAAAAGTACTTTACAACCACATGAATTTATATGAATCAAAAGTAGGAAATATGAATGTCCAATAATTGGATTTCAAGTTAAATTGGTAGATCAAAAGATGCCTCATTAAATGAATTAGGTCAAAGTCAAATAATGCCCAAAATAAAATAGAAGATGTACATACCTTATCTTCACAACTAGTAGTTAACTCATTGAAATATTTGGTCCCCAAAGTTGAGTATTCATCCTAAGAACACATTATGTATGTTAGTCAAACCAAAGCTAACATGTATTTACATTCTTATTATAATTTTTCATATTATTCTTATCCTAGTCTCAATCACTTGATGACTTATTACAGTTATTCATCTGATTAAGTGAATGCATGATCCATTTGAAATCTATTTTATCTCTAACATAATTCTATATGTATTTAGGTTAACTATGAGTGTGGGTATTAGTCTTTATTCTTCCAAATTGGGTCTTGTCATATTATCATCATGTAATTTCATTACATTTCTCTATATCTCTATAAAGTTAAATATATTTATATCTCATATGTAATATGATCCTATTGCATTCCTATTTACCATCACATGTATACATTCATATATACATATATGTATCTAGGGTTTATATTATATGATGAATGTGATAAGTATGCTAGGTTTTCTTATTAAAACTACTAAATTTATGAATCCTCACTGAACAACTTATTAACTCACAACTAAATGTATAACAATACTTATATGACGAATACTAAGATAACAGTTGAAATAGGCTAGGTTATCATCTAATTCCATATCACCTTTATAATGTTATCTTATTAAGATGGTTATCAATAACTAAGATGTAAGAAGGGAGGGAGTGACTTACCAATTATCATGTTTATGTGGGTCTACGACAACTTTAAACCATGTCTTCATGACAAAGGAGGAGGTGTTAATTCATTGATTATGTGGAGTTGGTGAAGGTGTATCTTTGTAGCTATCCATGGATGACTCCCTTCAAGGCAGAAGACACCAGTCTAATGATCGAACCTATGTGATGGCTGGTACAGTCCTAGATTTATCCTCCAATAGAAGTTATAATCATGTCTCTTGGAGGAAGAGATTCCTCCATTCCTGTCTTCCATAAGGGGTACTTGAGGGTGTAAGGGAAACAACTCGATGCTGGAGGTGGATGATAGGTCCTTGTAGCGAGTAGTGAGGAGTAAGGGGGGTCGAGGTCTGTTTCTAAAAAGAGGGCTCCAACTTATTGGTGGATGTTTGTAAGGACCCTGACCTTCGTTTAGGGTTTACCCTATTTGTTTTGCTTAACCTTGATGCTTTGGTGCTTGCTAATCACCTTTGGTGGTGATTAGGGTTTGGTTGTGCTTTGTTGAGAGTTGGATGTGCTACTTGCAAATAACCCAAGTCTAGGGTTTGTGGGCAAGTTTGCCATCTTGTGAGGTGTTCCTCCCTCTCTTTGCTTCCTCTGGTGTTGAGAGGAAGGTTTGGGCTCGTTGTTTGAGTTCTTTTGGGCATGGTTGAGCTTGTTTGGGCCTTATTGAGTGTTGCCTTTGCTTCATTGTGCCCTGTGTCAGGCCGGGGCAAGCTGTGTCGTCCTGAGCCTATGACGCCCAGGATTTGTGTCGCCCTAGTGGTGTATCACCCAAGATGGGGAGTGTATCGGCCAAGGGGAGTGTGTGTCACCCATGAGGATGAGGTGTGTCTCCCTAGGAGCAAGTTGTTGTGTCGCCCATGATGCTTGACCTAGCCTTGACCTTGTTTAGTGGACACTTGGTGCATATCTTGAACATGTGTAAGGAGCTTGCTAGAGTGGTGGCTCGTGCACTAGGACAAGTGTCCCTAGGAAAGTGACACCTTGCTTGGACCAACCTTGTTTTCTCCTCCCTTTCCTTCTATGTATGTGGTTCCTTTCCTTAGCTAGGAGTTCCTTTGGTCCCTTGGTTCCTCTCCACCTTGTTGCACGACACAACCCTCTTCCTTGCTAGTGGTGGATGATACCCCTCCTTGTAGGAGGAAGCTTGGTGGCTGACACACCTTGGAGGAGCAAGTGGTGGCCGATAGCCTTGGAGTCTCCATCTTCCTTGCTTGGTGGTGCTTGGAGCTAGGAGCTTGAAGTTGCTTAAGGCGGGTTGCATAACTTCTAACCCTAACTACATTATCTCTTGCTATGATCTTGTTTATATGTTAGTAGCTTAGTTTCTTGCTTAGCTTTCATGTTGGTCGATCCTTGTGATCTAGGGTTTGTAGGTGAGCAATACTCCTTTCTCCCCTTTGTCTAGAGGAGTGAGTTGAGCTTCTAGTATCATGAGCAACACCCCTCTTTCTTAGTCGACTGAGGTGAGCTTGTATTCTAGTTGCTTAAGCGACACTCTCCTCTCACCATGGGCTAGAAGGGTGAGCTCGGCTTAGTGGTGACTCTTTCTAGGGTTTCTCCTTGTGACCCGTTTGGTGATAGAAGAAGTGCAAGACCCCTCCTTCTTAGTTGATTGAGCTGAGCCTCTTCTTGACCCACTGGGGTTTCGGGTGTCCATGTGAGAGGTGGTAGATGACCTTGAGAATTAACATCTTGGACGATAACCCTTGTGGAACACCCTGCACGCCCGACACAGGCTGCACGCCCGACGCAGACCCTGCACGCTAGTATAGGTTGCACGCTACTCGTGCACAGGGTGGAGTTGAGTTTGACGCTGTGTTGCCCGACACTGCACGCCCGGGGTGCACGTCACCCTACCCGGCACCGTGTCGCCCGACATGAGCGGCACGCCCAGTGCGCGTCACACAGCTGACACTCTGTTACCCGATAGCCTGCACGCCATGATGCTCGTTGTGTGTTGCCCGATATAACATGCACGGAACGGCTGGCCCTTGGCCGTTGCCCGGTATGCCCTTGACCCAGTGTTGTGCGCTGCACGCTTGCCCTTGGTAACGCGGTGTTGCGCGCTGCACGTGGGCCATTGTGAGTCGGTTTCCCGATACAACCTTTGGTGAGGGTGAGCCCTGTCCGATATAGTCTTTAGTGAGGGTTGTGAATACTTCTTGTGAGGGTGTCGTCTGTCATGAATGGTCGATAAGTTGTCTTTATCCTTGTTGATCAATGGTGACTCATTGCATGATAATATTCATTATGGTTAAGCTTGTTCATCTACACTTAATACGACCATACACACATATGTGATCACCTTGATTGTCTTATAATACTAAGAGCAATAACGAGCATGCATTAGGGTTTGCTTGATGATGTGCCTTATACATGTGAACATAAGATGAGGCATGACTAAGAAAAGGACATAATCATTAATGTCACTTTGTGTTGATAATGCGCTTAATCCTAAATGTCACCCTGTGTTGATAATATGAGTTTCTAAGTTATTCATGTTGATTATTGAATAAGTGCTAATCATGCAGGTAATGCATAGCAAAAATGTGGGGCTATGATGAATAAATATATGAGCACAATAAGATGACAGATACATTATGAATGATGTTCCATGATGATGATATAAGCCTTGAGAGGCAATGGCACTATGTGATGAGGGATTGAAATCCCATGGTATGTGATGATCCTCACATGGCAACGACAGATGAGGAACAGATCAGATGTTTCGAGAAGGGTCTGAGTTCTGAGCTGACAACACCTGTGTCTGCGTTGGAGAATCGAGAGAGGTTTGCTACGTTTGTGGAATCTGTCTGGAGAATCGAACGATCAGTTAGGGAGAAGAGAGAGTCTATGGCTAAGAAGAGACCTGCTCAGTTCCTAGGGTAGAGGTTTGGTGGCTTCAAGAAGCCAAGGTTTGCAGCACTGTCAGTAATGAGAGGTTCTGGTGGACCGTCTTAGTGGTCTCCGAGCAAAGGAAGAGGTTATATTTCTTCACCATCTAAGGCACAAAGTACAGCTTCCGTGGCAGTGACAGGGCCATCTAGGCCACGGGTTGACGATAGAGCATGCCATCTGTGTGGTCAGATCGAGCATTGGAGGTTCAACTGCCCGAATAGAGATGTGGAAGTGACGCAGCAGCCAAGGCAGAATCATCAAGGATCAGATCGACAGCAGCCCAGTGGTAGCAGAGGACGAGGACGCAGTCAAGCGTCTCAAGCTGGATCGTCTGCTCAAGGAAGCAAAGGTCATGGACAGCAAGCAACAGATCGATTCTATGCTATGAATCAGCTGGAGGCGATAGTCAACCCGTGAGTGGTGACAGGTTAGATGGAGTTATTTCATTCTAATATGTCTTCTTCTTGCTTTATATCTGTTCTGGTTGACCCAGGTGCTACACACTCTTTTATCACCTATAGTATGCTTGAGAACTATCATTTACATGTTAGCTGTAAGAAGGATAGTTTGTTGTTAGAAACCCCTCTTGATGGTTCCTCGTTGCTTCGAGAAGAGTGTCCATCTTGTGTCTTATCTTTCTCGGGACACCGCATTCAAGTGGACCTCATACCACTTGATATGTATGGTTTCGATGTCATCCTTGGGATGGATACCTTAGAGAAGTATAAGGTCATTTTGGACTGCGGTTCGAAGCAGGCTGTGTTTGATGATGCTGGAGAGAAGTGGATCTTCCAGGGAGATAGGAAGATTCTTCCGACGTGTCTGGTATCAGCTATGGTGGCAGAGAAGTTGTTACGACAAGGATGTGAGGCGTTCTTGGCTCACGTGGTGGATACCGTCGTGGCTACCAAGGCGAAAGGTCCGAGCCTGGAGGAGGTGTTAGTTGTCCGAGAGTTTGCCGACGTGTTTCCTGAGGAGTTTCCTGGTGTTCCCCCACCTCGAGATATTGACTTTGAGATCAATCTGGTACCAGGAACGCAGCCAGTTGCACAGACACCGTATAGGATGGCTCCAGTAGAGATGGCAGAGCTGAAGAAGTAGTTGCAAGAGTTGTTGGAGAAAGGTTTGATCCGACCGAGTATGTCGCCTTGGGGTGCTCCTGTGTTGTTCGTCAAGAAGAAGGACAGTTCGATGCGGTTGTGTATAGACTACTGACAGTTGAACAAGGTCACAATCAAGAACAAGTACCCGTTGCCGAGGATACATGATCTGTTCAATCAGTTGTGTGGTGCTACAATGTTTTCAAAGATTGATCTACAGTCTGGTTATCATCAGTTGAGGATTAAGGCGGATGACATACCAAAGTTAGCTTTTAGGACGAGGTATGGTCACTATGAGTTCATGGTTATGCCATTTGGACTAACCAATGCACCTGCTGCTTTCATGGACTTGATGAATAGAGTGTTCCGTCCGTTTCTGGATCAATTTGTTGTAGTCTTTATAGATGACATCTTGATCTACAGTCAGGACAGGCTAGAGCATGAGCAACATCTTCGGCGAGCGTTGACTCTTCTTCGCCAACATCAGTTGTATGCCAAGTTCAGTAAGTGTGAGTTCTGGTTGGAAGAAGTGACTTTCTTGGGTCATGTGATATCTGCTGAAGGGGTCAAAGTAGATCCGAAGAAGGTGGAATCTGTTGCAGATTGGGAACAGCCGAAGACGCCGACAGAAGTTCGTAGTTTTCTAGGATTAGCAGGATACTACTGGAGGTTTATCAAGGACTTCAGTGTGATTGTGTTGCCGATGACAAAGTTGACAAGAAAGGATGTGCCATTTGTCTGGGATGATCGATGTCAGCATGCTTTCCAGAGTTTGAAGGAGAAGTTGACCAATGCTCCAGTGTTAATCCTGCCAGAGCCTGGAAAGGGCTATGTGGTTTTCTGTGATGCTTCCAAGAAAGGCTTAGGATGTGTGCTGATGCAGGAAGATCATGTGGTTTCTTTTGCTTCGCGACAACTTAAGAAACACAAGGAGAACTATCCAACTCATGACTTGGAGCTGGCAGCAGTGGTTCATGTGTTAAAGATTTGGAGACACTATCTGTATGGGGAAGTGTGTCAGATATTTACGGATCATAAGAACCTAAAGTACATCTTTACGCAGCAAGAGTTAAACATGCGACAACGGCGATGGATGGAGTTGATCAATGACTATGACTGCACTATCGAGTATCATCCTGGTAAGGCGAATGTGGTAGCTGATGCGCTTAGTCAAAAGTCTTCTTTTTCTTCCAAGAAGGCGCGACTGAGTTCTTTGGTATGCCATAAGCGAGATATGTTTGTCTCTTTGTAGCAGATGAATGTGCAGATGGAAGTTTCCTCATTAGCTGGACTCTTAACACAGATGCAAGTCAAAGCTACGCTGAAACAACAGA
Source organism: Alisma plantago-aquatica (assembly GCA_963693085.1). Classification (NCBI taxonomy): domain Eukaryota; kingdom Viridiplantae; phylum Streptophyta; class Magnoliopsida; order Alismatales; family Alismataceae; genus Alisma; species Alisma plantago-aquatica. The sequence continues at coordinate 1,057,917,142 of OY856411.1, read as the reverse complement.
TCAAAGATTCCCAACAGATAGATGATGCGGTACAGTTGATCAAATCAGAGTTCGGCAGCGAAAAGCGTGATGGGTTTCACGAATCTAAGGATGGGCTAGTTTGCTATCGTGATAGGATGGTGGTTCCTGATGATGATGAGCTGAGGAAGTTAGTGCTCAAGGAAGCACACACGTCGATGTATGCTATGCATCCAGGTGTCACCAAGATGTATCATAGTATGAAGGACTTGTATTGGTGGCCCGGCTTAAAGAAAGATGTAGCGGAGTTCGTGGCATTGAGGAAGCCACGTGGGAGCTTGAGGAAGAGATGAGGAGAAAGTATCCCTCGCTTTTCTCTTCGGATTTTGGGGACAAAATCCTTTGAAGGGGGTTAGCTTGTAAGGACCCTGATCTTCGTTTAGGGTTTACCCTATTTGTTTTGCTTAACCTTGATGCTTTGGTGCTTGCTAATCACCTTTGGTGGTGATTAGGATTTGGTTGTGCTTTGTTGAGATTGGAGGTGCTACTTGCAAATAACCCAAGTCTAGGGTTTGTGGGCAAGTTTTCCATCTTGTGAGGTGTTCCTACCTCTATTTGCTTCCTCTGGTGTTGAGAGGAAGGTTTGGGCTCATTTTTTGAGTTCTTTTGGGCATGGTTGAGCTTGTTTGGGCCTTGTTGAGTGTTGCCTTTGCTTCTTTGTGTCCTGTGTCGGGCAGGGGCAAGCTGTGTCATCCTGAGCCTATGACGCCCAGGGTTTGTGTCGCCCTAGTGGTGTATCGCCCAAGATGGGGAGTGTATCGGCCAAGGGGAGCGTGTGTCGCCCATGAGGATGAGGTGTGTCACCCTAGGAGCAAGTTGTTGTGTCGCCCATGATGCTTGACCTAGCCTTGACCTTGTTTAGTGGACACTTGGTGCATATCTTGGACATGTGTAAGGAGCTTGCTAGAGTGGTGGCTTGTGTACTAGGACAAGTGTCCCTAGGCAAGTGACACCTTGCTTGGACCAACCTTGTTTTCTCCTCCCTTTCCTTCTATATAGGTGGTTCCTTTCCTTAGCTAGGAGTTCCTTTGGTCTCTTGGTTCCTCTCCACCTTGTTGCACGACACAACCCTCTTCCTTGCTTGTGGTGGCCGATAGCCCTCCTTGTAGGAGCAAGCTTGGTGGCCGACACACCTTGGAGGAGCAAGTGGTGGCTGATAGCCTTGGAGTCTCCATCTTCCTTGCTTGGTGGTGCTTGGAGCTAGGAGCTTGAAGTTGCTTAAGGCGGGTTGCATAACTTCTAACCCTAACTACATTATCTCTTGCTATGATCTTGTTTATATGTTAGTAGCTTAGTTTCTTGCTTAGATTTCATGTTGGCCGATCCTTATGATCTAGGGTTTGTAGGTGAGCAATACTCCTTTCTCCCCTTGGTCTAGAGGAGTGAGTTGAGCTTCTAGTATCATGAGAAATACCCCTCTTTCTTAGTCGACTGAGGTGAGCTTGTGTTCTAGTTGCTTAAGCAACACTCTCCTCTCACCATGGGCTAGAAGGGTGAGCTCGGCTTAGTGGTGACTCTTTCTAGGGTTTCTCCTTGTGACCCGTTTGGTGATAGAAGAAGTGCAAGACCCCTCCTTCTTAGTTGATTGAGGTGAGCCTCTTCTTGACCCATTGGGGTTTCGGGTGTCCATGTGAGAGGTGGTAGATGACCTTGAGAATTAACATCTTAGACGATAACCCTTGTGGAACACCCTACACGCCCGACACAAGCTACACGCCCAACACAGACCTTGCACGCTAGTATAGGTTGCACGCTACCTGTGCATAGGGTGGAGTTGAGTTTGACGCTGCGTTACCCGGCACTGCACGCCTGGGGTGCGCGTCACCCTACCCGACACCGTGTTGCCCGACATGAGCGGCACACCCAGTGCGTGTCACATAGATGACACTTCGTTACCCGATAGCCTACACACCATGATGCTCGTTGTGCGTTACCCGATATAACCTACACGGCACGGCTGCACGGATGGCCCTTGGCCATTGCCCGGTATGCCCTTGACCCAGCATTGCGCGCTGCATGCTTGCCCTTGGTAACGCGGCGTTGCGCATTGCACGCGGGCCATTGTGAGTCGGTTGCCCGATACAACCTTTGGTGAGGGTGAGCCCTGCCCGATATAGTCTTTAGTGAGGGTTGTGAATACTTCTTGTGAGTGTGCCGTCTATCATGAATGGCCAATAAGTTGTCTTTATCCTTGTTGATCAATGGTGACTCATTGCATGATAATATTCATTATGGTTAAGCTTGTTCATCTACACTTAATACGGCCATACACACGGATGTGATCACCTTGATTGTCTTATAATACTAAGAGCAATAATGAGCATGCATTAGGGTTTGCTTGATGATGTGCCTTATACATGTGAACATAAGATGAGGCATGACTAAGAAAAGGACATAATCATTAATGTCACTTTGTGTTGATAATGCGCTTAATCCTAAATGTCACCCTGTGTTGATAATATGAGTTTCTAAGTTATTCATGTTGATTATTGAATAAGTGCTATCCATGCAGGTAATGCATAGCCAAAATGAGGGGCTATGATGAATAAATATATGAGCACAATAAGATGACAGGTACATTATGAATGATGTTCCATGATGATGATATAAGCCTTGAGAGGCAGTGGCACTATGTGATGAGGGATTGAAATCCCATGGTATGTGATGATCCTTGAGATGGATCTAGATTGATTGGCAAGAGGCCAAGTGATAACATGAGATGTGGGATCCTTGTGATGGATCAGTATGATGTGAATTGTAGTAAAAGCATAATGTTGAGTTTATGTTGTTTATTTCTTGTTATAGCTTGCATGTTACACAACTTGGTTGAATCTTGCAATCCATATAAAAGATACTAATTAATCACAGTGAAATATATCATGTAGTTGCATTGGCCATAGATCCTTCATCGTCAGGAATTGGTGATGGTGAAACGGGTTCTCCCGCGGGTTAACCCGGAGCGCATATTTTTGAATATGCGAGGTTTCTCCTAGCCTAAAGTGAGGAGGTAAGAGTGCAACTTCAGTTGTAGACTCCAGGGTGCGGATTCAGGCCCGTAGCGCAATTGTGATAAAGAGCATGGTGAACAGGCCCATGGCTCAGGATATGCGATATGAGGAGCATGAATGTGTTCATGGCTCAAAGCAAGATGAACAGGCCCGTGGCTCAGTTTCACTAGCGCCGAGACCTGTACCGAGGTGGGCTAGGCAGAGGGTAGCCTGACCCTGTGGCTAAGACCACTTCAGCATGAGACTGCGGTCCTGCTTGTGTTGTACTCATGCACTGACCATGAGGCGGAGAGGTCGTGGAGTCCGGCTCTTCCATTGACCTTGTATGGCACCGACTTGGGTTTCGCAACTGAAGGTTGGATTTGAGCAGTACGGATCACTTCCTCAGGGCATAATAATATGTAATCCATCCGTTTAGCATTTACTGCTTAAGACAAACACGAAACATTGGTTGAGGCCTTGTTTGTGTAGTTAACTTTGTTATATCTTGCAGATGCTTATATGTTTCTCATATGTGGTAGATCTTTATAAATCTTATCTTGATAATCATGTCCCTTAAACAACTAGTTGAATATATGCTGGAATACATCTGGTAAACTTGATAAGTATGAATAGCTTTATCTTATAACTGCTCTTGTTATACTTTTTATCAGTTAGCTGCTTTACATATATCTGAGGTTTTGTAGTTTCGGTGGGGAGTTATGTTTTTTGCTGGGACAATGTTCGATTGTCTCACCCCACTGGTTTACACCCTTTTTAGGTGGTCGAGCTAGATGTGGTGGTGGTCGTGGAGTTGCGGCCGAGTAGCAAGAAGAACAGTAGGAGGCAAGCGTTGGACATGCTGCTGTTTTGGATGTTTTGTAGTAGAGTCTAGAGTCATTCCTGTACTCTCAGGTCATTGGAGGTGTTTTGACGTTGTTTCACGATGTATAGCTGTATATGTTTTGTATATCCTACTGTTGGCCGGATGTGGGCCTTCATGTATGTATAAATAGGTGATGAACTCAGGCGATGATAAGGCAGCTGTTGCTCTAAGCTGTGGGCACGTATCAGATCTTGTATATGTATATATAAATTGTTTCCTTGCATGATGAGGACTTGAATGTAATAGTTTTCTCAGTTTATCAGCTTTCCGCAAAAGGTTTTAATTAACCCGTGTTTTTAGTAATCTGTGGTTATGGTGACTTCCGCACATTTTCGCGTAAAACCTCACTGTCTGTGTGATAGTGGGATGTGTTGCCACAAAGTTGGTGGTATTGCTGCCGATACAAGGATGCAGTCGGAAAGAAGGTTTTGTGTTATATGGATGAGTGCTAGGAGGAGGAGGAAGAATGAGAATAAGAAGAAGAAAAAGTTGGAGAAGATCATTGGCGGGGAGGCTGTGGATCTGTGGTGGCACCCGGTTAGGTCTATGGTGTATTTAGTCAGATTTGTGGTGGATGGGGCGAGTTTGGAGGAGAATGAAGGCTACATAGATGACGACGCTCCCTTGTAGGTTCAATGGTGATGTTGTGATTGTGGCCATGGTGGCGATGCAAGTTCTGATTTGCACATCAGCAACAACTTCCTCAGCATGCATGACGTTGGCGGGGGCTGGTGCACAGACTAGAGGAAGAAGGAGATGACGTTGCAAGGGAATAAGGAGGTAGGGTAGTTGACGTCGCAATGGGCTTCCAGACTCACTAGTATGTGTCCTCTCACCCAAAGCGGCTGGGTGCGAGCTAACTGAGGCTAGGGTCATGGGGTTGAGGAAGATGAAGGAGTGATGATGGCGGTCATGGAAGGAGGGATTTAGATAAATGGTTCGAGGTGGTTACAGGTTGCTTGAACGTGGGTAGGACAGTGAGACATCAGGGATCAAGGCCCAATGGACGATGTTGGGAGGTAGGTTCTTGGTGGCGAGATTGGTGTGGTTGTTTGAAGGGGCCTGAACTGGAGAAGAGTTGGAGGTTGGAGGAGGACGAGAAAAGGAGATGTCCTATTTCATGGAGGGGTTTGACACTGCTTGGCATGCCGCCGCCTGGCGACGTTCTTCACCACCTAGTGTTTCTCGGCACTGTTGGGAGCATGCAGAGGAGGATCAACCGGCTAGGCCTTTCCAGGGCCATCGAGAGATAAGAGGATGAAAAAGAACAAGGGGAAGAAGAAGAAGGCGAGTAAGAAGGGAAGGAGGAGGATAGGATACACTAGGGTGTGGAGAGAAGAAAAGAGGGCATCACGAAACCACCGACATGTGGCTACTTGAGCAGGTCGTGCATGGCTAGGGTTCTGGCACAAGACGCGGGACTAGCTCATGGAGATAGAAACTGAAGGCATGATTGAGGGATGAACTAGGATTTTAATAAATGAAGCGTGATAGAAATTAAAATGTCAAAACTTAATAGCTATATATATTATTTTCTTTATTTAATCAATTAGGGGTGCATCCAACCACCAATCAATATGAAAATTAGTATAGTATCTAATTAGGATGTGAGGACTTTGAGTTTGCCATCAATGTCACCTTTTGAAGGTGATTATTATGAGATTTCATTATATGGATATTATACATACATTTATCCATCTTAATTAGTCGATCATGACACCACCTTACATATAAATGTGATTTATTTCATCTTATGCCATAAGAAATATTTTAGGATGTCAAATTAGAGTGAGGTATGATATGTTGTATATCCGTTCATTAAGTCTTGTTATTGAACGTATTGTGTTTATTTTACCTTAAAATTTAAATATTAAGGGTATTTGTTTTTACCCATGGTACTAATTGACAACTGAGATTCCTAATGTACTTCTTATTAAGCAAAGAGATACTATATGTCAACATAATAGAATAGAGGTCTAGAAGAGGGAGGTTACACATATATGTCAAGATTCGAGTATCTTATAGTGAAGAACATGTGACTAGACTCAAACTTGGAATTGGTAGCTTCAATATGACATTGGGCAAACTAGTGGTGAATTTGGGAGAACATGAAGAACAGGTGACCAGACTCATACTTGAATTGGTAGATTCAACATGACATTGGGCAAACTAGGGCTGAATTTGATTCAATGTGGCCTTCCGAACACAATTGGACCAGAAACAAATAGTGAGCATCACCTGAGTGGTCCATCCACCACCACCATCTCTGACATGGTCACCAAAGTTTATCGACCCAACTATAGGATGAATCACAATGACAAAAAGTTCCATGAAAAGGAGTAAAAACATCCACAAGCTTACTAGTTGTGGAATTGAACTATGGTGGCTGGGTTTTCTACCTCAAGATCGTCTTTGCTGGAGATATATGTTGGGTTGGTGTTATTGAATCCATGTGTATTGTCTAAAATTGACTAAGGAAAAATATTACTCATGCATATAGAGACTTTTGGGACCAATATCTTCAACCGTAGAGCATGATCCTTGCATCTGCAACTCGCAATGGGAAGGGAAGGGGATTCCATTTAGGCTTTTTTGTGAGAGGGTGAAGTAGGGTTTGTAACATGGGTCTTCAAAGAATGAAATCGTCTCCTAATTCCATTAGGTCTCCTAAATTTCACAAACACTGGTTGGGTTAGTGAGGAAGTCGGAGGACAAGTAGTATGGTGCATCATGATTATTATTCCCTTAGATTCTCCCCCTCATAAAGAGGGATATGAGGATGTGTCCCTCGGATCCATATCTAGAGGTTGGAGACAGATCTAGGTATAAAAGAGTGTCTAACAAGGCAAGCATAGGCGAACCCAAAAGAATAATGTGTCTAAAAGATCTTTTCAATTTAAGTCCAATGAAACAAAGTTTAAAGATAGGGGTAATCACATTTAAGTCATTTAATCAATGTGGCATAGACAACATAATCTAATTAAGTTGAAAATTGGCATCCAATCTAAATCCACTAGATTATGATTTTGGACTTAGATTTAGCTTTTGAGATTAACTCTATGGGTTTTACTATAATTGAGGTTTATCTCAATTATCTTGAAATTAATCATTTCATATCACAATAATTATCAGTATTTAGGATTTAGAATCTCATTATCATCATATTATTCTACCAAAGCTACTTGACATTGTTTGACACAATTTTTCTACATGTTTTACTCATACAGTTCATTATCTTCATTATTTCAACATAAACCTTTATAACTCACATTAAAACTTCAATTATTATCACACTATATATACTAGTCAAATATGTCCATGTGGAACATTCAATCATTTCCATACACACTCAAATATTAATTGTACCATTTAAGCCATTTGTGCATATTGGTGAACATGGTGACATATATTTCGTATTTCATAAACTCATTTGCATACCTAACCATGTCTAGGTTTATCAAGTCCCTCAATAGACTCGTATCAGGAAAAACCACACTAAAGGTTTTTAATTTACTATGAAATTTGGGCTGTTACGATTCATCCCACCTTATTGATGAGTGCATACTCATCATGATTTTCAATTACCTTTTTGGAACAATTTAATATCTATTCCACATCTTTTCACCCTAATATGAATCAGAATGCACAAAACTACTCAGTGATTCAATAATCAAGGTTTTAACTAAATATCTTTCATTTTATGCAGGTGTAGCAGGCAACTCCATGCAAACGGTCTCAAGACCGTTTGGATCCATGCGGTCTCAAGACCGTTTGCTGGAATACACAAAGAACAAGACGAAACCAGTTGCCCAAGAAGTCCACACGGTCTCAAGACCGTCTGGTCCCATGCGATCCCAAGACCGTTTGGTCCCATGCGGTCCCAAGACCGTTTGGTCCCATGCGGTCCCAAGACCGTTTGGTCCCATGCGGTCCCAAGACCGTTTGGTCCCATGCGGTCCCAAGACCGTTTGGTCCCATGCGGTCCCAAGACCGTTTGGTCCCATGCGTCCCAAGGCCGTTTGGTCCCAAACGGTCCCAAGGCCGTTTGGTCCCAAACGGTCCCAAGACCGTTTGGTCCTGCGCGGTCCCAAGACCGTTTGGTCCCACGCGGTCCCAAGACCGTTCGATGCAAGCGCAAGGATCGATTGAAGAACTAAAGCCGCGCGACCACGCCAAAGCCAGGACCGATCAAAGCAAGACCGTTTGGCGCTCAAACGACCTCCAAACCATTTGATGCCCAAACGGTCTCAAGACCGTTTGGTGCCCAAGCGGTCTCAAGACCGTTTGGTGCCCAAACGGTCTCAAGACCGTTTGGCGCCCAAACGGTCTCCAAACCGTTTGGAGAAGATATTTCCAGCAACTTATCCAAACCGTTTGGGATCAGATCTGAAACTATAAATAGACCCCCAGGGTCCCCATTTCGAGGCATCGGTTCCGGACGCCGAAAGGCTGCCAGAGCACCACACCGATCAAGCTCCACTCTATCTACCGCTGGTGTTGCGACCAAGGAGGCCAAGAAGAGGAAGAAGATGGCGCAAGGAGCGCATCTTCTTCACCGAGCTGTGTCCACCCTCTGCACCGAGCTCATGGCGGATCTATCTTTCTCTCATATCCTTCTTGTATCTCGTATCATGAGCGAGTAGTCCTCTTTCACTGGGGTGCAGGGACTAGCCCCACTGCCCATGCAAACCATGTTCTTTTGTTAAACTTTCCATGGCAATGTATATAACTCCTCATTTTGTCGTTTATCGTTAAGCTTGTAGGTTGGTTATGTGCGTGTTTTCATCTTTGTGATCCCTATGTTGCGATAACTTCAATGCATGGGTTCCTATGTTGCGATAACTTCAAGGCATGGGTTGGAACGTCGTTTAGCATGTTTGACCCTTGACGATAACTTCCGATGGGTTCCTTGAGGTCGTAAGTGTATGATCCGCGAGGGGACGAGCCATCTAGCCTTCATTGACGCTTCTGTGCGCCTAACGCCTGTATAGGGGGTTCACAACCTTAGTTGGATTTTGCATCATCTTGCTAAACGTCGATGTTTGCTCGCATGTCACCTTCCTGCTTGTTTATCGGTTAACGCGGCTGACTCCCAAACTAGAAATAGGATGGGATTTCATCGAGGTCGTAAGTGTATGATCCGCGAGGGGACGAGCCATCTAGCCTTCGGTGACGCTTCTGTGCGCCTAACGCCCGTATGGGGGGTTCACAACCTCTGTGGATTTCTGTATCTTCAGAGCCGTAAGACATGTGATCCGGATGGCGATGAGAAATCGGCTGCCTATGGTGATGCTTACGCGGACCTAACGCCCGTATGGGGGGTTCTGCAGCAGCTCTATTTGGAATGTTATATCGCGCCTGGTTTGTTTGCAAAAGAGTATGTTTGTGAGTGTAGCGGTGGTCAAACCCGGTACCATCCCAGTGATTCCATATCATTGATCTAAACTCATCTTTCTTTCCGCATTTACTTTCTTGCAATTAGTTTAATCAAACCCAAATCAACCTATTGTTCTAAATATTAGTCTTACTTAAGCTAGATCTAACTGACAAAGATTCTTAAAAACGTTGTCCTTTGGGTTCGATCCTCAACTATACTGCGATAAGATCCGTCTGCTTGCGGGTGGTATTGTTGCACTTGGTTTTGGTAAAAGCTCGGGGATATAAACTCCGAGTGAATTTGTTAGTGCATTCAAAAAGCCACATCAAATTCTGGCGCCGTTGCCGGGGACAACGGAATCAGTCAGTCAAATCTAGTTCTTTTAAGACTAATCTAGGATTTTGTTTTCTTTTTGAAACTATCGCTCATCTATTTGATCTTTAATCTACACCAAGGATCTCACTTTCAAACCTTTTCAAATTTTAGGTGCTCTTTGACAATTAGTGCATGCACCGTTCAGATAGTCTCGGACTGACTGCGAGCTTTGATCCCGAAATCGATAGAACCTTCCATCGTCAGATCCGAGAGAATCGAGCCAGAATGGCGCAAGAAGAAGAAGTAGCCCGTAGGGTGGCTCAAGCCATCAATGCGCAGAGAGAAAGGTTCATGCAAGAAGCTAGAGCTGCGGTTCAACAGGAGATCTTAGCAGCACAGGCAGCAGCGCAGGCAGCGGAACTTCAGAAGGATCTTAGAGAGTTCTCTATCCCAAAGGCCGTGAATGTCTATCATCCGGTGCAGCCTCCTCCCATCGAAGCTGCCAACTTTGAGATTAGAGCACATTGGATAACCTTGCTTCAAAACAACCCATTCTACGGTAAACAAGCTGAAGACAGCCAAGGTCATCTTCTCAGATTCATTGACCTGTGTGCTATGACGAAGCAAAATGGAGTCTCTGATGATGCTATTCGACTCCGTCTCTTCAAGTACTCTCTGGCTGATAGAGCCATTAGTTGGTACAACTCACTACAGAGTGATGTACCCATCACCACCTGGGAGCAGCTTCAAAACGCCTTTCTGGAAAAGTTCTACCCCCCATCTCTTACATATGAGATCAGGGGACGAATCACAAATTTCACTCAAGTCCCAGGAGAAACTCTTTCCGAAGTTTGGGATAGATACAAGGAGCTCCTACACAAATGCCCACACCATGGAATTCCTAAGAACCAGCTGATAGAGATATTCTACAGGGGTGTGGAAGATGATGTTAAGATGTTCCTTGACTCTTCGTCTGGAGGGAACTTCATGCGGCAAAGTTACGACAGCGCATGGAGAGTAGTCACCCTGGGAGAAGAAAATCAAGCCAACTGGGGCAGATCTGTTGGTAAAGGAGTCTTAAAGGTAGCTATGGCTGATGCTATCCCAGAATACAAATCTATAGCTGAAACTTTGAAAGTCTTAGTTGCAAAGCAAGATCACATAGAATCATCCCTTGCTGCGATTGGAAGAGGACATTCTCCAACTAGGCAACCAGAACAAGTCAAGTCCACTTCTTTGTTTTGTGAAGCGTGCAAAGGCACTGCCCATTCCACACTATCATGCAATGTTCTCTATGATGTAGTTTTAAGCAACGCCTGTGGGCAAGGAGATAATTGCCAGATGGAAAATCTTAATGCTATTAACACCAACCCTGGGCAGAACTATTACAATCCGAATCAAAATAGGAATCACCCAGGCTTCCAGTACGGAAATCCTTCAGGAGCTATGAACTCGCATCAATTTGTTCCGAATAATCAACCAAGAGGCCCATCTGGGTATCAGTTTAACCAGCAACAGAACTTTGGGAATCAAGGAAACTTCAAGGGAAACTTTCAGAATAGAAACTATAATAATTATCAGAATAACTCTCAGTATCAAAGCTTGAACCAACAACAGGGTCAAACAGGATCCATCCCTTCTGATGACAAGCTATCTACCATTGAAAAGTTATTGCAAACACAACAAACGATGATAGCCAATCAACAAGCCCAACAGAAGGCTATTGAAACTCAACTAGCTCAACTTGCTGCTAGTATTAAGCCACAAGCTGGAGTCTTCGCCGGACAACCTGAGAACAATCCGAAACATCTGGAGCAGCTGAAGGTTATCGCCACAAGATCAGGGAAAAGTTATTTGGATCCCCCAACAAAAACAACTATGGATATCCCTGAGGAGAATGAACCTTTGACGGACCAAAACTCGACAACACCAGAATCGCAACCGAAGGAAAGAAATACTGATAAGGGAAGTTCTGAGGAATCTATCGATGAAGAAGTAGAGACACCTGAACCGGATATTCCTGTATATAAGCCTCGTGTTCCTTTCCCATCCCGTCTGAGGGAAACCAAGCTTGATACTAGATTCATCAAATTCAAAGAGGCTATGAAAAAGCTCCATGTTGATATACCATTCCTAGATGCTCTTAATGAGATACCAGCCTGGACCAAGTATCTAAAGTCGCTTCTCACCAAGAAGTACATCACTGAAGAATATGAAACTGTAAAATTGGCTGCTACCACATCAGATATCATACTAAGCAAGATGCCTAAGAAACAAAAAGATCCAGGATCCTTCGGAATCTCATGTCACATTGGCGACTCATCATGCAAGAAAGGATTGGCAGATCTTGGCGCAAGTATTTCTATTATGCCGCTCAGTCTATGCAAGAGACTAGGGTTTGAAGAATTGCTTCCAACTGCTATGACAATTCAACTTGCGGATAATTCGGTAAAAAAGCCGTTAGGAATTCTCGAAGACATCCCGGTCAAGGTAGGAAAGGACGCATATGTCCCATGTGATTTTGTCATCATGGACATAAAAGAAGACACCAAATACCCTATTATCTTCGGTCATCCATTCCTCGCCACTGCTAGAGCCCTTATCGATGTTGAAGCCGGAACCTTACTGCTCAGGTTAGGTAAAGAAACTCTGGAGTTCAAAGTTTTTGAAAGCATGAGAAGACCGAGTATACAAGAGGAAGTCTATCTGATAGATTGTGTTGAGCAGATGTCACAACTTACTCAAGAATATCACGAGTCATGTGATCCCTTGGAAATTTCTCTATATGACCTTTTTAATGATGAACCTACTGACCAACAAGATAAGGATTGCACCGAACCTCCCGACTCTGCTAAAGGAAATCCTGAAGCTACCTATGAAGAATTAAAGGTTACCGAAACCCCAGAAGAAATCAGTGAAAAACCAGAACCTCCTGAAATGAAGCACCTACCTGAAGGGCTGAAGTATATGTTTTTAGACGATCTCAAAGTTTTTCCTGTCATTATTAACTCTGGTTTAACGACCAAACAAGAAGAGCAACTTCTGGAGGTATGAAAGGAGAGCAAGAAAACCATAGGCTACAAAATGAGTGACCTCACAGGGGTCAGTCAAGCCTTGTGCATGCATAGAATCCCCATGATGGAAGACCATAAGCCAACGATCGAGCATCAACGAAAGTTGAACCCGAATATGAAGGAAGTGGTCCGTCATGAGATCATCAAACTCCTTACAGCTGGAATAATATACCCGATATCGGACTCACCATGGGTGAGCCCAGTTCATGTTGTACCCAAGAAAGGAGGTACTACTGTCACAAGAAATGAAAACAATGAGCTCATCCCCACCCGAACAGTGACTGGGTGGAGGATGTGTATTGATTATAGAAAATTAAACAAGGCCACTCGGAAGGATCATTTTCCTATTCCCTTCCTCGATCAAGTTTTGGAAAGATTGGCCCATCAAGAATATTTCTGTTACCTGGACGGTTACTCTGGATTCTATCAGATCCCCATACATCCAGATGATCAAGAAAAAACAACTTTCACATGTCCCTTCGGGACATATGCTTTTAAAAGAATGCCTTTTGGTCTGTGTAATGCCCCTGCAACTTTTCAACGTTGCATGACTGCCATTTTTGCAGGGCTTACTGAAACAGTTATGGAGGTTTTCATGGACGATTTTTCCGTATATGGTGACTCCTTTGATTCTTGTCTTAAGCATCTCTCCATGGTCCTCAAACGTTGTGAAGAAGCACATCTGGTGCTAAATTGGGAGAAATGCCACTTTATGGTAAAGGAAGGCATCGTATTGGGCCACAAGGTTAGTAATAAAGGAATTGAAGTTGATAAGGCCAAGATAGAAGTCATCTCTAAACTGGCAATCCCCACAAATGTAAAAGAAGTTCGCGCATTCCTTGGTCACGCTGGATTCTATAGAAGGTTTATACGTGAATTTTCGAAGATAACGAAGCCGATGACTAATCTACTTTTAAAGGATGCTGATTTCAATTTCAATGAAGAATGCGTCAAAAGTTTTGATATGCTGAAGAAAGCCCTTACAACTACTCCCATCATTAGAGCTCCCGATTGGGACCACCCCTTTGAAATTATGTGTGATGCCAGTGATTACGCGGTGGGTGCTGTCTTAGGACAATGCATAGAGAAGAAACATTATGTGATCTATTATGCATCAAAGACCCTCGACGAAGCTCAAAGGAATCATGCTACTACTGAAAAGGAGCTTTTAGCAGTCATTTATGCTTTCGACAAATTTAGATCCTACCTTACTGGTTCGAAGGTAATCGTTTACACTGACCATGCTGCTATCCGTTATCTTATGACAAAGAAAGATGCTAAGCCAAGGCTGATCAGATGGATACTCCTTCTACAAGAATTTGACCTAGAAATAAGAGATAAAAAAGGGACGGAGAATGTCGTGGCAGATCACCTGAGTCGCATCCACACTCTGGATGCTGAAGGGATTCTGATAAAAGAGAGAGCATGATATATACAATTATAGACTTAACATAAAAGTCCAAAACATCTAGATACATAACCCTTATCCTAATTTAAACTTATGACTAGTCCTCTAATGTGATTCCCAATATCTTTCACTAGTAGATGTCTAAAGAATGATGTTACACGATGACATATGTCTTTAGGTTGAGGACCTAGACAATGAGATCATATGTATCATAAGAGTACATGAATTCTTGCTATGTACCTAGTCAAATATTACTGTGGAAGCAAAATAGATAACAATAATACATAAGACTAGAGTGTGTGTTGGCTGATGATAGAATCTCATCACTCATGATATGTGATATCAAACCAAACACACCAGGTGTTTGTTAGTGAACTGTGTACCAGATAAACCCATCTTGAGAGTGATACATGGAGACCATGGAATGGTAGTCATAATAAGCTCTCATAGTACTACTAGAGATTGTGGTTCTTAGACATAAAGTCACTATACTCATCGCATGTCGTTCAATGTATTTTGACATCATCCAATGTGACCCTGAATAAGGGTTGTCATAAAGATGATGCTCAGGTACATTGTGACACATGGGGATTGAGTGTGAGTGACATAGATGGGATTTGTTCCTCCTACAAGAGATTTGATATCTAGGCCACTTGATAAGAGAGATCGAGAAATGTATGACCATACTCATGTGACTCAATATGTGATATGTGAGATCACTTGCATCTCATACAAGTCCGCTCTAGTTCAAGGAGCATGGATTGAACATTAAAGAGGATACCAATTCCATGCCTTAAGTTCAATCCATATATCAGCGAAAAAGGGACTATGTGACCATGGTAACACTGATCACGAATTGTAGGTTGAAGTTGTTCTCCAACTTTCCAATTACATAGGTAACAATGATATGTTGCAAGATACCACTCATGTTTGTGATGTCATAAGTTGGTTATGGATATTCACTGCCAACGTAATTTGGGACCTATAGGGTCACACACATAGCATGCACTTGTAATAGTAGTTTACTCATGAATATGGTTTAAATTGAGTACTAAAGTGCTCAGGTATTCAATTTAAAAAATAGTAGTTGTTCATTGGATGAACTAGAAAATGACAACCATTTCACAAGTGAAATGACCATTTCATGATATGAAATGACCATTTCACAAGTGAAACGACCATTTCACAAGTGAAATGACCATTTTAAGAAATGAAATGACCGTTTCAAACTTAAAATGACCAATTCATCTTTTGTATCACCCGATTCATTTATAAATATGATTGGATAAAGGATTGATGCTGACGTCATGTTGTGCATTAATTAAATAATAAATGCAATACAATTGCGAATAGGAAACATAGTCAAATGATTGGTTCAAGTATTGAAGCGATCATCTCATGTGTGAACCGACTGGTTCACTAGTGAACCAACCGGTTCATGCTTTATAGTTTCTAGAAAATTCATGAGAATATGTCTCTTTTACTCCCACTTGATCTGGAAACCCTGACCCTTACCCTTCTATAAATAGCGGGGTAGTGAAGGATTTAAGAGATCATCCCAAAGTGTTATTCACCATGTTGTGGTAACTAGAGATCCCAAGCAAGTCCTCCCCATAAAAGGGAGGGATAGCAAGGGAGACACAAAATGTGAGAGATAATCAACCTAGTAGGTTAAAGTTCGAAGGGACAAATCCTTCCCATTGTCTCTGGTAGGGCAACGTTGTCAGGACCTCCTTTTCAATACTAACACAACCTTAATGCAAGCATTTTCATTCATTGGAGATCATGACAAATCATGATATGATATCATTAAACCAATAAATATTCATAAAATAAGGTAAACCAAAAAGTACTTAATTGCATACCATTAAGAAAAGACTCTAAGTCCAACATAAAAAAGTTCAAAAATTGAAACTCCACAGTAACATAGCTAAAAAGGAAAAGATACTATCTAGAATGGCATCCCACCAACTAGGATCTGGTCACTGTCTTTGAACTGACGTCTATGGCTCTACTTCTTCTCTTCCTCCTCGCCTACAGACATCTCATCCTCATCCATAGAAAGTGACATACAACTATGTGAGTGGCATTGAGTAGTTATACAATGAAAATAACATATAATTGAAATGACACAAAATAACTTGAAGAAATTAATGACTTAACATGGTTATTATGATTACTTGAAAACTTAATAGATTGACATGATTACCTGAAAACTATGTATTTTATGTTGAGTTAATATAGTCACTCTCCTGAATGCACAACAGTTATGATAAGGCCAATTGAGGTTCATATAAGGCCAGTTAAGGCTCACATAAGGTTGGTTAAGGCTCACATAATGCTCCCATAGAGATCATAAGGTCGGTTAAGGCTCACTTAAGCATGACTAAGAGGACTATATTAACATAACATGATTTCCTACATTAATTAAACATGATTATCCTGATTTTGTGATTTATTAACATGAAAGTAATACATAATATCTCACTTGAAAGCATGAAGACAAATAGTAGAAAGCTTGATTTCTTAGCATGAGTATCATTTCTCATGAGCATATACTAAGGAGTAGCATAAGTGTACTTTAGATGAAGTCATCATAATTAAATATGCAAATACTAAGCCCTTGAACCCTACATTAATACTCAATGTGCGTGACCACTCACGTGGGCCTGAGGAGGATGCTAACTAAAGCCTAAATCCTAATCAAATCCTAATTTCCTATATTTAGCATAACCATGAATTATTTACACACTATTAACATAGATTTAGAGTTTTTAATTGAAATAGGGAAGTTGGGTTTGGAAATAGGGCACGATAATGGGTTAGGGGTGTTCTTCGTTTCAAGACCTTTGCAACGAATACTTAAACTTAATTTTCCGACTTCAGGATAACTAGCTATGAGTTTTATAGGCTCTGACCAATCAGAAAACAATATAAAGCCACACATGTAAATCAAACCGTATAAAGCCTGTGCGCCCCACTGAGGTGGCCAAATAGAAGCCCGCCACATTGTGTGGGGCTAACTCAAAATCAAAAGCGTGTATATTGAACAAAGTTGCAAATGAAAAGACCAATGTACCCATGTATATGTGACATTCATGAGAATAGATACTAGGCTAGACTGGGGAAATTGACACCTAGTATGATCATCTCCATCATCAATATAAACTAAGAACTCAAATTAGTAAGAAATCCAGATCCAAAGCTGCAATCTGAAGGAAACAAAGACTAGAACAAAAATTTGCATTAGGCTCCTTGTGAGATTCTGATCTCAGTGACCCATAGAAGAGATCATATGGTGGTCAGGAGTTTAATAACTGGCTTCTGCCATGGCCGACCAAATGGAGAAGAACAAAATCATGAGAAGGGAGGAATTATTGCAAGACGGTGTATCCGATGAGTTCAGGAGGGTATACCAAAGGTGAAGGAACATTCCTCCATGGCGTAAGGTGAAAGGAACCTTGATTGAATCCCCAACCATGGCTGGAACTGAGAAGCCATGCTTAAAATTGGTTTCATTAAAGTAGGGACAAAGTGTGCAAACAAAGATCAGTAACCTCTTCAAGACTGTCTATTGTAGCTAAGTGTATGATTTTCATGGTCTTATCATGGTCGAGGGGCCTGGATGGAAGTTGAGTTTCACTGGCCTAGAACTGGTTCATGTGTGGACTAGATGGGCAACATGTAGTGATATCTGAGATATGGGAAATGTAGAAAGGTACTTTTGGATGCTCATGGTAGATGAGAATTGAACTCGAGTTGTCAGGGCTTTCTGCAAGAGCTCACTGGTGATGGAGAAGAAGACCTGATCCATAGGGACTACTGAGATGGTTTTAATCCAAATTGGCACCGGATTAAGGTTGGGCAATGTCCTACGATGCGATCTGGGCCGCTTGGACTCATTTAGTTGAAGTGTTTCCTCATGGATTCTCCCTGTATGGACTAGAGGTGAAGAGGAAACACTGGGGTTTGGCCATTTCATCAATAGGGGAGCATAGGGGAATGAATGAGGGTTTATTCGACTCAGATGAGTCTCTTTATGCTCACAGTGATGAAATCTTCATGAAACATGGGGGAGTGAGGGAGATATGGATCGCCAAAGTCATTACTAATGGCTAGTCCTTGATGCACATAAAGAATAGAGGAAGGAGGCGAAGTATCGATCCTTCAATCTTGATTGAAAAATTTCAAAAGGATCTGAAATCTAATGCTACCCGCATGACCCAACTAAGACAAGATTTAGGAAAAATATGTTAATAGTGTGATACAATCAAGTAACTAGGTCAAATGTACATGAACCAGTATTTTTCTTCCTAGCATCATTTGACATAGCTAGAATAACCCAAGCATAAGTAAATTGGGTGTCTTAGTGAATTGGACCATGAGGAGTCTAATTGCATAATTATATATTAGATCTAAGCAATGAAATCATGTGTTTTATATAATTAAGTGCTTAGGGCTTTAAATGCATCAATAAGCATTAGAGAGGTATTATTCCCACAAAATTTTGAGGAAGTCCTAATATTCCATTATATACTTGTATACAAATTAAGGGGAACTTATTCACATATATGAGGGTGAATTTCTATTTAAAACCCTAGCTAGTGGAAATTGCCTAATTTTGGCTAGGTTTGTGTATTATTAAACTTGGATGTGAGAAATACTTGAATCATTATGTGTCATACTTGTTCTAGGGTTTTACATCCTTATAGGAAATTAAAAAATTTAGTCTAGCATTGTTGATCATGCTTATTCTAGAATAAAATTTTAGGAATGTTCAGTTCTATCCAACTTAAATATTTTTTCCTCAAAATTTTCATGTCTTACTAAAGCACTACCCACCTTAGAGTTTCACTTATATGTACACTAACACATAAGTCTTGTCATATCTTTTCATAAGTGTTACTTACATGTCCATGATATACTAATGGATATAAATCATAATAACAAAACTAACATGTGCATGAATTACTAATTTGACTTGAAATAACCCATACCTTCATAATCCACCATGGAGAAGACCATGGCATGCCTTTTCTCTGTGGGAGATGGAATAGGGTTCTGACCCACACCCCTCTTGGTATCTAACTTGGGGTAGTTGTCTTTGAAATGACCTTATCCCCCCACAGTAAAAGAGAACACCTAATCCCAGTTTGTACAGGACTGCATGGGCCTTGTTGCACTTAGGACATGAGCCTCTTACTGGAGGATCCTCTGGGGCGTTACACTTCCTATGGTCATCATGGAAGTGGTCTTGGTTGTTGCAGCCATCATGGTATCCCTGTTGGTGGTCACGTAGCTGGTGGTGGTGCTTCCCGCCATGAGATTACTTCTTCCCATGTCTCCCTAGATGGTCCTTGAGTTCTGCAGAAGCATCAAGGGCATGTTGTATTGTCCTATGGCCTCATCTAGCAAGGGCATAGCTGAGATCATATTTGATACCACTGATGAACTTCTTGGTGAGGTGTAAGTCATCAATCCCATGCTTGTATTTCATAAGGATACATAAACACATGGCATACTGCGTGACAGACATGTCTCCCCATTGGTGGAGATTGAGCCACTCCTCCCCCTTCCTATCGATCATGGCCTTAGAAAGATAATAGTTCTTGAAGGCAGTCACAAACTCTTCCCAAGTGAGGGACTGAACACCTGGGGTTCTAGGATCATGGAATTTCTCCCACTAGTCATGTGTAGGTCCTCGTATCATGTGTGTCCCAAATCGGACATGGGAGCCCTCAGAGCAGTCCTAGTCATGAAAGCAGTGCTCCATGTTGCGGAGCCAGAATTCAACCTTCCCCACAACATTGAACTCCTCCTCTCCTACAATGGATTCAATCTTGATCTTAAGGAAGTCAACGAGAGTTACTTCATTCCTCCTTGGGTGGGCATCACCCCTACCTCCAATAACAACAGTCAACACCCTGACCAACACAACATATGGAACTAATGGGTTAACCCTAGGAGGACTCTCAACATGTTCATCATTGCTGGATGAGAAACTTTCCTCATCAGAATCCACATGGGTCTTGCCCTTGTCGGGACGAGCCTTAGAGGCCATCTGAAAGGGAAGAGAAATGTTCATAAGCATGCATCTTAAAAGATAGGATCCTACTAAGTGGCCATTCTAGGATTTGTTCTGATACCACTTTCATCATGACCTCCTTTTTAATACTAACACAACCTTAACAGAAGCATTTTCATACATTGGAGATCATGACAAATCGTGAAATGATATCATAAAATCAAGCAAAATCCTTAGAATACGGTAAACCACAAAGTACTTTATTCCATTCCATTAACAAAAGAATCTATGTCCAACATAAAAGAGTTCAACAATTGAAACTCCACAATAACATAGCTAAAAAGGAAAAGATACTATCTAGAATGGTACCCCACCAAGTAGGATCCAATCACTATCCTTGAAATGATCTCTATGAATATACTTCTTCTTTTCCTCCTCACGTGCGGACATCTCGTTCCCAGCCATGCAAAGCAACGTGAAACTATGTGAGTGGCACTGAGTAGTTATAACATGAAAACAACATATACTTGAAATGATACGAAATAACTTGAAGAACTTAATGACTTAACATGGTTATCATGATTACTTGGATACTTAAAAAGATTGACACAATTACATGAAAATTGTGTATTTTATCTTGAGTTAATACAATCACTCTCATGAATGCACCACAGTGCTCATAAGGCCAATCAAGGCTCACATAAGGCCGGTTAAGGCTCACATAAGGTTGATTAAGTCTCACATAAGGATGGTTAGGGCTCACATAATACTCTTACATAGCTCATAAGGCCAGTTAAGGATCACTTGAACATAATTGAGAGGACTATATTAACATAAAATGATTTCCTTAATCCATTAAACATGATTATCCTAATTTTATGATTTATTAACATGTCTATAATACATAATATCTCATTTGAAAGCATGAAGACTAAATTAGTAGAAAACCTAATTTCTTAGCATGGGTATCATTTCTCATAAGAATATACTAAGGAGTAGCATAAGTGTACTTTAGATTAAATCATCATAATTAAATATGTGAATACTAAAACCCTAAACCCTACATTAATATTCAGTGTGCATGAACACTCACCTGACCCTGAGGAGGATGTGAACTGTAGCCTGATTCCTGATCAAATCCTAATTTCCTATAATTAGCAAAACCAAGAATTAATTACACATTTTTAACATAGATCTAGGGTTTCTAATTGAAATAGGAAAATTGGGTTTGGAAACATGGTCTGATAATGGGTCATGGGTTTTCTTCATTTCAAGAAATTTACAATGAGTACTTATACTTAATTTTCTGTCATCAAGATAACTAGTTATGGGTTTTATAGGTTCTAACCAACTAGACAACAATATAAAGCCATGCATGAAAATCAAACCATCTGAAGGCTATGGACCCCACTGAGGTGGCCAAATAGGAGCCTGCCACATTGTGTGGGGCTAACTCAAAATCAAAAGTATGTATATTGACCGAAGTTGCAAATGAAAATACCAAAGTGTCCATGTATATGTGACATTCATGAGAATAGATACAATGGTAGACCAAGGAAATCAACACCTAGTATGATCATCTCCATCGTCACTTTAAATTGAGAACTCAAATCAGTATGAAACCAGGATCCAAAGCTATGATCTAAAGGAAACAAAGACTGGAAAAAAAGTTTACATTAGGCTCCCTATGATATTTTGATCTCACTGACTCGTTGAAGAGATCATATTGTGATTAGGAGTTCAATTACAGGCTTCCACCATGGATGACCAACCAAAGAAGAACAAAATTGTTAGAAGGGAGGAACTATTGCAAGAAGGCATATCTGATGAGTATGTGAGGGTCTACTAAAGGCGAAGGAACATTACTCCATGACGTAAGGCAAAAGGAACCTTGGTTGGATCCCCAACCATGTCCAAAACCACGCATGCATGCTCAAAATCAGTTTCTCTAAAGTAGGGATGAAGCATGCAAACAAAGATGAGTGACCTCTTTGAGACCGTCTATTGAAGCTAAGTATATGATTTTCATGTTCTTATCATGGTCGAGGGGCCTAGATGGAAGTCAAGCTTCACTGGCCTGGAATTGGTTCATGGGCGGAGTAGATGGGCAACACACAGTGATATCTAAGATATAGGAAATGTAGAAGCATAATTTCAGATGTTCACAGTAGGTAGAATTGAGCTTGAGTGGTTAGGGCTCTCCACAGGAGCTCCTTGGTGATGGAGAAGAAGACTTGATTTGTAGGGACTACTCAGATGGTTTTAATCCAAATTGGCACTTGATCAAGGTTGGACGGTGTCCTAGGATGCTTTCTGGGTCACTTAAACTCAGGTAGTTGGAGTGTTGCCTCGTGCATTCTCCATGTATGGATTGGCGACAGAGAGGAAACGCTGGGATTTGGACATTTTGTTAATAGGGGAGCATAGGGGGATGAATGAGGATTTATTAACTTGGATAAGGATCATGATGCTCATAGTGACAAAATCTTCACAAAACGTGTGGGAGTGAGGGAGATATGGATTGTCGAAGTTGAAACTGATGGTTGGTCATCAACATGTAGTAAGAACAGAGGAAGGAGACGATGTCTTAATCCTTCAATCTTGATCGGACAATTTCAAAAGGATCCAAAATCTTTTTCTACCTGTGTGATCCAGCTAAGATGAGACTTAGGAAAAAATGTTAATCGTTTGATACAATCAAGTAACTAGGTCAAATGTACACAAAACACTCATTTTCTTACTAACATCATTTGATATAGCTAGGATTACCCAAGCTTAATTAAATTGGGTATCTTAGTTAATTGGACCATGAGGAGTCTAATTACATCGTTATATATTAGGTCTGAGAAATGAAATCATGTGTTTTATATAATTAAGTATTTAGGGATTTAAATGGAACAATAATCATTGGAGAGGTATTATTCCACCAAAATTTTAAGGAAATCCTAATATTCCATATATACTTGTATAAAATTAAGGGGCACTTACTCACATATATGAGGGTGAATTTCTATTTAAACCCTAGCTAGTAGAAATTGCATAATTGTGGCTAAGTTTTCTATATTATTAAACTAGGATGTGACAAATACTTGAATCATCATGTGTCAAACTTGTTCTAGGGTTTTACATCCTTATAGGAAATTAAAAATTTAGTCTAGAATTATTGATCATACCTATTCTAGAATAGAATTTTAGGAATGTTACAAACGTGGAGTTCTTGATGGTCACGTGAACTACTCTAGAGGCGAGATAACTTTGCCACCTTCTAGGAGGACGCCGTCAACCGCTATCTGTGGTGTTGCACCAGGAGGTTGTTGTTGATGACCGCTCGAGTGCCACTTGAAGAAGAAGCACGATGTTGCAAGGATAAGTTGTTGGTCTTACTCCAAGATCAGGTTTATCTCTTACAGACTTCCTTCCCATTACATAGTTGTTGATGCGATCTACTATCTAAGGGGAATATGGAAGATAATTTTTTTTCCATTGTTGTATTTGATGCCATATTTCCCAACAATGGTATTAGAGCCACATGAATTTACTATGTTTTAGGATTTAATCGATATGATCAGATTTTTGGTTTTATCATTTATTTATTAAGAACAAATCCAGTGTGGAATGGAGAAAGAGAATGAACAAATAATAAGGAAGTCATATTCGAACCCTAATTAGAGATTCTAATTTAAGAAAAATAAAATGAATGGAAGGTAGTCATAAGTACATGAAGACCCTGACAACATGTGGTGATATAGGCATACCACCTTAAGCCCCAAGGAGGAACATTCGGTCCTAGAGTCTGATAAACTCTAGACAATACATCCTAAGGATGGGATACTATCCCCAGAGATGCCATTTTGGTTACAAATACACATGAACAAAAGAAATTGATTCATGCCTCCTAAGTGCTACTAGGAATAGTAGGCTTTGGTGAGGGTATTAATAATCATAAATAGAATTATTTTGGCAAATAGTTATATGGATAAGTCACTTTATTTGCCACCAAGGCCCATAGGGCTAAAAGTAAAAGCACTATTCATTATTTTAAACAAAAGTCTATTGGAATTATGTGATCCTTTTTAATAAATGAGGGGGGAAAATACATGTCCTTACATAAAAAAATCATAGAAGAGTAAAATTGTAATGACTACCCTAAGATTTGGGAGAGAGTCTCAAGGAAAGAGTACTGACTGATGTTTTTGAACTAGATCAGTGGTCGGATTGGTGTTGACTTATATCGGATTGATCTGGGTTGAACCATAGTCGGTGAACTAGTTGGACTGGAAATGACATGAATACAACGTCAACAAAATATTAAACTAGAAAAAACTGAACTGGTAACCATAGTATGAGGATATTAGCAGTTGGACCGATCAAACCGCTTGAATCAAACACATACATATGTATATATACAAATACACACACACAAGATGTTATCAGAGCCATTTTAGTCAGATTCTGACTATTTCAATCTTGTCTCCCTAATTGGAACCCTTTCCTTACATAGTCACCGTCTAAGTGACAATTTACTCTAGAATTGACTTATAATATTCATGAGATGATGAAAGGTTTATATGGGATCATATGAGGTACATATAAGAATCATGATTAGTAAACCCTAATGTTATGTGTATTTAGGTGTTTTTACTCAACAATATAGGTTAATGGTGGCATATCTCTTTGGATGTTAAGATCTAACTTTAGGGTGAATTTTGGCATTAGAATGAGAAACAGTGGATAAGAATATCATACATGGAAAATTGTTGTTTAATTCTCACAATTGATTTTGGATCCCGCTATTAGTTTTTATTGAATGGATTTTAACGCTAAAAACTGATTTTCCATTATACTACTATATGTACAAAAATCTTGCTTGGATATTTACCATGTTTTCTTAATCTAAGTCACAATGATGAAAAGTATGATGTTACTGGAGAAACCCTAAAATTTAGTTATAATAGAAATATCAAATCCTATATTTTGAGATCATAATGATAGTGGTGAAACTCCACATATGTTTTAGTATAGTTTGTGCAAATGTAGCCGGTCCCAAGACCGAGTAAAGGAGGAGGGTTTGTGGTATGTTGACAACCAGCCATAAAAACTTTGACACTCTTTTTATGATATGGCTCCTCATAAAAAATACAAATTTTGGTATACAATCATTGATAAACATAGAAATGGTGTAGGTATTATTGTTGATAAGATGTAGAAGGATGATGTTGTCAAGATCACTAGGATGGGTGATAGAGTCATATCTATCAAGGTCATTCTTGGGGAAAAGATTTTTCACATTATTGGAGCTTATGCCCTCCAAGTTGGCCTTAGTGAGGAGGTTAAGAAGGACTTTTGGGATGACATGGATAAATTGATGCAGGGAATACCCACATAGGATAAAATCATTATTGGGAGTGATTTAAATGGCCATGTGGGGAGTAGCAATTATGGATATGAGAGATTTCATGGTGGTTTTGGATATGGTAGTAGAAACAGAGAAGGAGAGAGGATATTAGATTTTGCAGTTGCATATGATATGATTTTGGAAAACACCCATTTCAAGAAAATAGAATCTCATAAGATTACTTTAAAGAGTGGGAACAATTGTAGACAAACTGATTACCTCCTTAAAAGGTGGATGGATCATAAAGTATGCAAGGTCTGTAAAGTGATTCCTGAGGAAGAACTCACGACCCAACATAGGGTGGTGGTTTTGGATATTAACATGAAGATCAATAAAGGCAAGCATAATAGAAATCAAGATAGTAGGATCAAGTGGTGGAATCTTAAAGGAGAAAAGAAATTTACCTTTCATGATAAACTCATCAAGGAGGGAATTTGGAACTTGGAGTCTGATGTTAACACTATGTGGCATAACATGAGCTTCTACATAAAAAATTGCCAGTGAGGTTTTTTTTTTTTGGGGGGGGGGGGCAAAGGTTGTGGGCATTCACCAAAAAGAGACTTGGTGGTGGAATGATGAAGTACAAAAGGCTATTAAACTTAAACATGGGATATATAGGAGCTTGCCCAAATCTCAAGATGATGCAACATTCTAGAGATACAAGCAAGCAAAGAAAATAGCAAAAAAGATTGTTGGAGGCAAGGTCTAGATACTTTGATGATATTTATAAGAAGTTGGACATTTGAGAAGGGAATATATATATATATATATATATATATATATATATATATAATGGCTTGTATAAGAGAAAGGAAAGGAAGAGACTTGATTCAAGTAAAATGCATCAAGAATGAAGATGGTAGAGTGTTGGTGAAGGACGATGATATCAAGAACCAATGGAGAAATTACTTCCATAAGCTTTACAATGGAGATATTATAATAATGTTAGAGACTCCTGTGACATGATATAAGAGATTTCATTTACACACGATGAGTTCACTATTTGAGGTCAAGAATGGTTTGAAAAAGATGAAAATGAGAAAGGCATGAGGACCAAAAAATATTTCCATTGATGTATGGAAGAGTATGGGGGATAAAGGAGTTATAAGGTTAACAAATTTATTTAACAAGATGTTAGATAAGTGGACAAATAGTACTATAGTCCCCATCTACAAGAACAAAGGTGATGTTCAGTGCTGCACAAACTATAGAGGTATCAAGTTGATGAGTCACACAATGAAGCTTTGGGAGAGGATTATTGAGCAGCGGATAAGATTTATAACACATATATCAAACAACCAATTTGGTTTCATGCTTGGTAGATCAACAACATGTGCTATTTTTTCTGATAAGGAGGCTTGTGGATAAGTATAGGGAAAGAAAAAGAGATCTTCATATGGTTTTTATCAATTTGGAAAAGGTTGATGATCGAGTACCCAATGAAGTGTTGTGGATGGTTTTGAAGAAAAAGGGTGTCCCAATCCAATACATTGACTTGATTAAAGACATGTATGGTAGCTACACTGCAAGTGTGAAGTCTGTATGATGAGAGACACCATCATTTCCTATAACATTTGGGGTACACCAAGGATCTAAACTCACCCCATATGTGTTAGTTCTTGTTATGGATGAGTTGACAAAGAATGTTCAGGATGATGTTACTTGGTGTATGCTATTTGCTGATGATATTGTATTGATTGATGAAATGAAAAAGGATTGAATGATAAAGTTGAAATTTGGAGAAAAGCATTGGAATCCAATGGATTGATGATTAGTAGGAGCAAAATTGAGTATATGCATTGCAATTTTAGCCGATCTCACAGTGTGAATGGTGGAGCCAAGTTGGATCAAAGTAGATATACCAAAATGTCATAAATTCATTACTTGGGTTCTATTATTCAAATAGATGGGGATGTTCAAAATGACGTTTGTCACAGGATCACTGCATGATGGTAGAAATGGAGGAGTACAACTAGAGTATTATGTGATCGGAAGATCCCCTTTAGACTAAAAAGCAAGTTTTATAGAATTGCTATACACAAATCCATGCTCTATGTGAGTGAATGTTGGGCAGTGAAGAAACAAGGACTCAACAAGATGAGGATGGTTGAAATGTGTATAATTGTAAGGACCTTGGCCTCCGTTTTAGGCTTTCCTTGTTTGCTTTGCCTAAACCTTGTGTTTAGATGTTTGCTAATCACTTGAGTTGTGATTTGGGTTTGTTTGTGCTTTGTTGAGAGGTTGAGGTGCAACTTGAAAATTACCCAAGTTCTAGGGTTGGTGTGCAAGTTTGTCACCTTAAGAGATATCTTTCTATCTCCTTGCATCCTCTAGGGTTGATAGGATGGGTTGGGCGCCTTGCTTGAGTTGTTTTGGGCCTCGTTTGAGCTTGTTTAAGCTTGGGCTTGTTGTTGGGCTTGAATCCCTTCCTCCTTGCTTGAGTGTGTCAGGCAAGGGAAAGCTTGGTGCCTTGTGTCGACCATGGTGTGTCGGGCAAGGGAGGTGTATCGGCCAGAGGGTGCTGGTGGGTGTGACAGGTTGCCATGTTGGGCGACACACACCCCTCCACCTGGCCTCGTTTGTGTCGTCCTTTTTTGGACAAGTGGTAGTTGCTTTGCTAGTTGGTGGCAAGCCATGAGCAAGTGGTTTGGGGTGCTAGAAAGTGGCATAGTTTGGACAAGTGGTGGTTTGGGAGAGCACATGTGGAGCAATACCCTAGTGGACGCCCACTTAACCCCCTTGCATATATACCCCCTTCTTTGCTATCTTGGGATCCCTTTAGCTCCTTAGTTGCTTCCCTTCTTTCTTGGTGGCCGATATCTCCCCTTGGTAGAGCTTGGTGGCCGATTTCCTCGGTGGAGTCTTCTTCTTCCTCTAGTGGTGGCTGAAACCCTAGATGTGCCTTGCTCCTTCTTCTCTTGTGGTGAGTATCTCTCCCTATCCTTGGAACCTTCTTCTTTTTCTCTCTTTCTTTTTTCCATGGTGTTTACGGAGTTCTCTTCTCTCCTAGTATTGGCCGAATGTGGTGCCTTAGAGCTTGAAGCTTGGAGCTTGGAGCTTTGGAGCTTGAGGAGTGTGCTTAAGGCGGGTTACATAACTCCTAACCCTAACTATATAACCTTCTTACCATGATGCTTTGTTGTATGCTATCTTGATCGACCATGCTTATCTTGTTAATAATATATTTGCTCTAGTATACACCCTTGACGTTGTGGGATATGATGTCATGGTTATGTTGTGTAGAGGTGTTCTTGGATCTTGTTGGCCGAACCATTAGATTAAAGTCCTTTGGGAAAAACCCCTCTCTCGCTTAGTTGTTGAGAGGTGAGCCTAGGGTTTCCTAATCCAATGGTGTGTGTGGTGTGTTCTTGGGGCAAAACTCTTTTCTCTCCCTTTAGTTTTGAGAGGTGAGCTTGAGCTCTAGTGGTGTAGGCAAAACCCCTCTCTTCCTTGGTCGTTGAGAGGTGAGTCTATACTCTAGTTGCTTGGGCAACACCCCTCTCTTGCCATGGACTTGAGAGGTGAGCCTTTGGTTGGTCTTGACCTGGTTGAGGTTGGTGGGTTGGTCGATATGGTCATGACCCACCTTGCTGCCTAATATGTGATGGAAGTTGTGCAAAACCTCTCTCACTTGGTTGATGAGAGGTGAGCCAACTCTCTTAATCCTTTAGGGTTTGGTGGTTGGCTTGAGGTTGAAGACGACCAACCCGATATGGTCTTTGGACCCTTACCCAATATCCCTTGCTACCCAATATCTTTGACAACCCAAGATGTCCTGCTGATATCATTCTGTGTAGGGTGGTGCCCCATATCCCTATCCTAGGGCTGAGTTTGGACGATATGTTGGATGGGTGTCTTGTTGACCCCTTTGACCATTATAAGTCTTTACCCCTAGATATCTTGCTACCCGATATGATGGGCTGGTCGATATACCTTGTGGTCATTATCAGCTTGATGAGGTGATGCAGCGTTAGTCATTGTCTTTGGGAGAGGTCGCCCGTTATGAGTGATAACCTGGGAAGGGTGTTAGCTGTTGTGTTGGTCCCTTGGGAATTAGGTGGTCTGTGTTGGGTGTCATGGCATGTTGGTGCCTTGCACGACATCCTCTTAGATGGTGCTGCCCGACACCTTGTTGGGGGATGCCTTGCCCGATATGGATCCTAGGCCAAGATGATGTTGGGCGACAGGGGTGTTGTTTAGACGTTGCACGTTATGGTTCTACCCGGTAGGATGCTGAGTAATCCAGTAGATCCTACCTTGGGTGATATAGTGGCTTGTCCCCTTGACCTATATGAGTATGGTAGGCAGATGTTGTGTTGGGTGATATGGTTTGTACCTTGAACGACACCCCCCTAGTTGTGCTACCCGAAATGGTGCCCTAGTGGCTATGTTGCCCTGAGATATATGCATTTTGGGCGTTAGGGTTTGCTGCTTTGGGCGATATGGGGTTTATTCTTCATGCCTGATATCCTCTTACACCTAGATGTCTAGTACTACCGATATGGTCGTTGGCTGAGATGGAAGTTGACTTATATGATGGGTGGTTCTTAGGGTCTAGTTGTGTCCGATACCAAGGTGATGGTGGTTGCCTGACATGGTTGTTAACCCTAGATGGGTGTTGACCGATACAGTGCTAGGCATCACACTCTTTGATGATACATGTTTTACCTTTAGTGAGGTTTATGGCACCTTTGGTGAGGGTTGTCCCTTGCCCATTATACCTTTGGTGAGGGTTGTCCCTTACCCGTTATATCTATAGTGAGGGTTGTGCCTTGTGATCGGTTGGAAACCCTAATGCTTGATCATAAAGTCATATAAGATAATGTCATGCATAGAAATGCTCATCCAATTGTGTAATTATATCTCTCTTGGTATATGCAATAAGTTTAAGGTGTTCCTTGTACAAGTACCATTGTTTCTCTATGATTATGCTAACCATGCAGGTTCCATGTGTATGGATATGAAATCAGGTAATAGCCATGGTGGTGGCATGACAATGATATGATGTTGAACATTAAGGGTTACAATGAACCCAGTGATATATGATGGGTGTTACCCATGGAATGGCAATGTGTGCCTTGATGATGGGATTGAGTCCCAGTGATGTTGATCCTTGAGATGGATCTTGATGATTGGCAAGAGGCCAAGTGGTAACATGTGAAGTTGGATCCTTGTGATGGATCAGGATGATTTGATGGCTTTGAGAATAAGAGTGACAATGTAACACATGATAATAAGATCTATGTTGTTTACTTGTGTTTTAGTTTACATGTTACATAACTTGGTTGAATCTTGCAATCCGCTTAAAATGTATTAATTAATTATAGATGAACCTTTCATGTAGTTTGCGCTGGCCATAGATCCATCATCGTCAGTAGTTGGTGATGGTGAAATGGGTTCTCCTGCGGGTTGACCCAGAGTGCATATTGTTGAATATGAAGGGTTTCTCCTAGCCGAAAATAGGAGGATTAGAGTGCAAATATGATTGTGGACTCAAGATATATATAAGAGTGTGGTGAATAGGCCCATGGCTCAGTGTGATGGAGCATGAATGCGTTCATGGCTCAGAAGCATGGTGAATAGGCTCGTGGCTCATGATATACTAGCGTTGTGACCTGTACCAAGGAGGGCTAGAGGAAAGGGTAGCCTGTGGGAGCTGACCCTATGGCTGAGGCCACTTAAGCAAGAGACAGCGGTCCTGCTTTGGATATCGTGTACTGACCACGAGGAGGTGAGGGCATGGAGTTTGACTCTTCCATTGACCTTGTATGGCACTGGTTTTGGGCTTCACAGCTGAAGGTTGGATTTGAGCGATACAACTCACATCCTCAAGGCCTAATAAATTTGTAATCCATCTGTATATTATATCTTCTTAGGGCAAACACAAAACATTGGTTGACGCCTTGTTTGTATAGTTTTCCTAGCTATATTTTGCAACTAATTATATGTTCCTTAGATGTTATGATGAGTTCTTATTAGACTTGTCTTGTCAATCATGTTCCACATTATTATCTGTGCATATGCTTCCTAAATATCTCGGTAAGATGTTGTAGCAAGTTAGTTCTGCTCAGTATGCTGCTCATATACGATATGCTTATATCAGTTACCTACTTTATCTGTTCTAGCACTCCTTTGAGGTTTTATAGTTTCAGCGGGGGTTATGTTTCTCGCTGGGACTGTGTGTCTCACCCCGCTAGTTTTAAACCTTTTTAGGTGATTGTGCTAGACGTGGTAGTGGTCGAGAGGTTGCGGCTGAGCAGCAAGAAGAATAGTAGGAGGAAAGAGATGGATATTTTGCTATTTTGGTTGTTTTGTAGTAGAGTTTTAGAGTCATCCCTGTACTCTCAGGTCCTTGGAGGTGTTTTGATGACGTTTCATGATGTATAGCTGATGTGGCTTGTTTATCCTGTTGTTGGTCTGGTATGGCGTGTTCTATACATAAACAGGTGGTGAACTCTTTGTGCCTATGTGACATATGGATCCTATGAACTGTGGACACGTATCAAGGTTCATGTATGTTTATATAGCATGTTTCCTTGCAGGATAAGATCTGGATGTAATAGTTTCTTTATTATCTGCTTTCCACAATTGGTTTTAATTAACCTGTATTTCTGGTAACATGTGGTTTATGGATGTTCTGCACGTTTTCACGTGGCATTTCATTGTCTGTGTGATAGCGGGATGTCACAATATTGAGATGGATGTGTGGGAAGATAAGAAAAGATCACTTGATAAATGACTATCATGAATAAAATGGGGGTGGAGAGCATTGGGGACAAGTTGCATGAGGGTTGACTCTTATGGGATGGACACATGCAATTTAGACCGACTAATGTGCCTATACAAAACAATTCTAATGAGGGAATCCTAATTAATAGAAGAAGAGGAAGGCCTAAGTTGACATGGGAAGAGCTCATAAAGAGAGATTTTGAATCTCTACATCTCAACCAGGATATGACCCATGATATATCTGAATGGAAATGATGTCACCATGTATCCAACCCTAACATAGTTCAGACTGAGGCTTAGATGATGATGATGAGAAATCTTAAATCCTAGTCTTGTTTGTGGAGTGATGACTAGGAAAATCATGACTTGTGATAAAGTTTTACTTGACATGCCCCTTTGTATCCTATGACTATATGGATGATAGTGTGAACCATTAGGGTTTCTAGGTTAGTAATACAAAGACCTAAAATATAACCATATGTGGCTATAGCATATAAACATAAAGACACAAAGTATTCACAACTAAAAAGACCCATATGTAACCCTATATCTTTAAGCATCATTTAATTTGGTTTATGAGGCAAAACCTTTTAAGGGGTGGATAGTAGTAGTTGGTAATATAAGGATGGTTATATTTGAGGATGAAATCACCTTTAAGGGGTTTTGTGTTGTAACATACTGAAACCCAACATCTTGACTCTAGAAACCTTAACTCCATGATTAGAGGATTAGAATGCTTGCTTCTTTTGATTTGACCAAATAAAGATAAACTTATACCTTAATGCATATAGTTAATGCTTGTAACACAAATAACTCAATGGTAAATTATAACATGTATAGTATTACAAAAACATATTGAACATTCAGTGGAATTTGGTTATATAATCAACATTGCATACACTTATATTAACATATAACCTAAATGTGCGCTAATAAGTAAGAAAGTCCATGAAATATGTCACATATGTTTTATTAGATAACTAATACTCATGTAATGGATACGATATGTTTAATATGACACAATGTGCTTATCACATGAATAGTGATAAAATTTTGAGTTTTTATGTCTATGTATATGAATAATATACCAACATCTAAAAAAATATCAAATTAATGGACTTAACAGAATAACTAACATATGGAACTTTGTGCATAATAATATAAGTAACTCTTTTGGTAACAATATGAAGATATTGGGACTCTAAATAATAAAAAATGACCATAACTATGTAATGTTATAATAATATAATGGTGATGATCCCAAAATTCTAGTTGTGGTAGAAATCCTAAAATGAAATACCAAAATCTAATACTAAAATCATGATCCTAGGGTCTCATTTAGACTGTGTGGAAAGTTTCACCTTATTTGAACGATCCTAGATATCTTAATACTATTTAGAAAAGAAAATATGAGTTTTACTCCAAAATATAAACTAATATGGTTAGTGACTTCAAAAGTGCAAATCAATCCAAAGTTTAGATTATAGATTATATGATTAGTCTATATGTGAATTCTCCCATTAATTTAATAATTCTACTAATCCTAATTTTATTTAGGAAAGAGAATATTGCTTTAGATCAGAAGTGGAAACTAATGCCAAATATGAATTCTTAGTGTATTAATTAGTCTAGGTAACAAATTTGGTATTATTTGAACTTTGCTTGGTCCATCAAATAAATTAAGAAAGAATATCTATGCTTTAAATATTTGATATTCAAAATATCATTTGATACAGTTGGTTTCTTAAAGTTCTCTAGATTCATGTATGTCACACTTTCTTGAAAAACTGTGAATCTAATTAGAGTCGTAAGATGAGAATCCTATGCCAACACTTTTATCTCCTTCCTCTCGCTCACTGGTTCACACGCAGGTAGAAGCCTGGTTTTCCTCTTCTATTTTCTCTCTCAAATCTCTTTCTCTAATTTTTCGCGCACTACAAGTTCTTTCTATCTAAATTCCTCTCCTCTATCTGAACCCATGGACTTTATATAGTCTAGGGTTTTGTTCAATTGATTACCCTAGCGAGCCCTATCTCACCGCCTCCCTTGTTTCCTCCCTATTTCCTACTCCCTTTCCTTCTCCCTGCTATTGAGTGCCTTTAGACCTCTAGGAAATCATCCTCCGACCCTTGCCACTTCATAATATTTTGTTCCCTAGTGCTATTTTTCCACAACCATCCACGAGCATATTTCCCCTAATGCATGCACCTATACTAGAGAAGTGGGAGAGTTTGACACTCCTGTCTCTGGAAAGCTCAGAGAAGGCACTGCTCTATTCCTCTCATCCGTGCCAAGCCTACTGGACAATCATACTGGTTCTAGAAACCCCTCATTACCCTCCTTAGAGATTCTCAATTGATACCGCCTTGGCTTTTGGATGGTTTCTCATTGGAGTGTGGTCTTCAGGGAGGCTCGAAACCCATCGTGATTTAGGAACGTGGCAGTTGAGTTCGATCGAAGCTTCAGAAGATCTTTAGTACCTTTTAGGTAATGGCCAATTCATTAGTATCCCATGCTCTCTCTAATATAGTGATCAAATCGATGATTTTCACTGATGTTTTTCATGTTCATGCTCTCTCTGTCTTCGCATAATCACCTCAAATCTTTAAAAGATTGTTGACCTAGAGGTTATACATTACCTATATTTTGATAATGACTTAACCATTCCATTCATATGTATCTAACATGTGTGTTAAAGATTGTTTGCAGACATTAGGTACATGAAAAGGATCACATATACAAGCCCTAGAATGGGTCAAGTGAAAGCCAAATTGACTACAAATGTGCAATTTAGGATTTCTATGTAAATCACCTTAGAACATAAATGCAATCACTTGTAACGATGTATATGCTTGTAACTTAGAAGTAAAAAATGTTTGGGACAAAATTCACCAAGTGCTAATCACTTTTATTGCAAATTAGAAAATCTATTTCAGGCACTTGGTCGGTCGAGTTTCCCACCCTGAAACTCGAGCGATCATCCTGAGTCGATTTTCTGAAGATTGCAATCGGTCGAGTTGTGCACTCACAGAACTCGACCGATTGGGTAGTAGGCCATTTCCAGTTGAAATGGCCGGTCGAGTTTCCTCAGGACAAACTCGACCGATCATTTGACAATCAGATTGCCTGCTACTTGATCGGTCGAGTTACACCCATTGATACTCGACCAATTGCACTGTACAGAGTTTGCAGAAAAAGTAATATGACCGTTGGTGAATTGTTTTGGGCAAAAATATAGCCGTTTTCTTGAAGGAAAAATGATCACTTTTGCACCCAAGTGTCCCACAACATAAAGGGCCACCCTCATCTATAAATAGAACCCCTTGGACTTCATTCCAAGCTGCTTTTCCACTGCAAACTTGGTTCTAGATTAGTTGAGAGTATTCCAAGCCCTTGAGCCCCTTTCTCTCTCTACCTTCAAGACAAATTCGTGAGTGAGATAGGTCCCTGTGTATGAGAGCTATCCTTTGTGCTATGTAAAGCTCTCCTTTCTTTCTTCCCACCTCCAAATCAAATTGAAGATTGATTGAAGCTACTTCTCCGAGTGAAAGAGGAGTTGCTTCTATTCTTCTCCGAGTGAAAGGGAATGTGGCAACACATCTCATTATCACGCAGATAACGAGGTGTTACGCGAAAACGTGCGAAAATCACCATAACCACAGATTATGAAAATATTGGTTAATTAAAACTGATTACAGAAAACAGATAAACTATGAAACTATTACTTTCCAGTCCTCATCCTGCATAGGAACATGTCATATATACATACACAAGATATGATACGTGTTCACAGCTTACTGAAATAGTTGTCCATCCATCACATGGGTTCATCACCTGTTCATATACACAGAGGCCCACATCTGGCCAACAGCAGGATATACAAAACATCGTCGATCGTTCATCGAGAAACCACGTCAAAACTCTGCCAAGGACCTGAGAGTACAAGGATGACTCTAGACTCTACTACAAACATCCAAAACAGCAGCATATCCATCGCTTGCCTTCTACTGCTCTTCAAGCTGCTCGGCCGCAACACCACGACCACGACCACGACCACGTCTACCTCGACCACCTGAAAACCAGCGGAGTGAGACAATTGAACAATTGTCCCAGTGGGAAACATAACTTCCCATCGCAACTACAGAACCTCAGCAAGATAACCATAACAGCAGATAAGTATCAACAAGTATAACCAGAGCAGTATATATATATATAGCAAAGCTATTCTTACCGACAAGCTTACCAGCTGAACAAAATATCTCTCAACAGAACATGTTTAACAGAATAAGATACAATGTCACATAACCTGATTATCCGGACAAGGCATATTACCACAAACCTGATGAATATAGAAGTACCTGCAGATATACCAAAATTTAATACACAAACAAGGCCTCAACCAATATTTTGTGTTTACCTTAAGAAGTAAATACTAAACGGCTGTATTACATATTATTATGCCCCGAGGATTTGAATCGTACCATTCAAATCCAACCTCTGGCTGCGAAGCCCAAGACTGGTGCCATATAAGGTCAATGGAAGAGTCGGACTCCACAACCTCCCACCTCGTGGTCAGTACACGAGTAAAACATAAGCAGGACCATAGTCACATGTTGTAGTGGTCTAAGCCACTGGGTCAGCTCCATAGGCTACCCTCACTCTATCCCGCCTTGGTACAGGTCTCGGCGCTAGTACAACTTGAGCCACGGGCCTGATCATCGTGCTCTGAGCCATGAACACATTCATGCTCTACATATCACATATCCTGAGCCATGGGCCTGTTCACCATGCTCTATATACGTACTTGAGTCTGTAACCGAAGTTACACTCTTACCTCCTTATTTTCAGGCTAGGAGCAACCTACACGTATTCAACAATATGTGCTTCCAGGTTAACCCGTAGGAGAACCTGTTTCACCATCACCAAGTCCTGACGATGATGGATCTATGGCCAGGGCAAACTACATGATATATTTCATTGTGATTAATTAGTATCTTTTAGATGGATTGCGGGATTCAACCAAGTTATATAACATGCAAGATATAACAGAAAATAAAGAACATTATATTATTATTGAAACCTCATCAACCTGATCCATCACAAGGATCCAGCATCACATGTTACCACTTGGCCTCTTGCCAACCATCCAGATCCATATCAAGGATCATCACATACCATAGGATATCAATCCTTCATCATGTACTGTCACTGCCTCTCAAGGCTCACATCATCATCATGAGACCAACACATTACGTATATAATCTCATAGAACAATTATCAAGGTAATGTTACTCATCACATCTGTCACATAGCCCTTTCATGGCTACACATCACCTGCATGGTTAGGATACACAATAACCATAGATTCAATCATAAGGAATATGCTCACTATCATGGGCTATCATCCAAGATAATCTATCTATCAATATAACACTATTTGATTATCAAGCTTGTTAAGCACATCATACCATAATTATGCTTACCCTTATCTCAGGATTATATAAACAATCAAGGTATTCACTTTATATAAAAATTATGTTGAGAATACCGAGCAATCATAATTGTCACCATTCATTACTATTATCATTATTATCATTATTATTATTATACAAGCTACTAGTGTAACTATCACCATTCTCATTTAACAATTAAGTACAAGGATTACTTTATGCATATCATTGCCATCATTATTGCCATCATCATTATGATCAACATCATTGTTACTATCATTAGCATTATACAACTACCATCATCACTATTGTTACTATCATTAGCATTATTATTGTTTGCAAGGCATCATTATCATTTGAGCATAAACATGCACTTCCATAGTACATGAGACTGTCTCTATAAGAACACATGACCCTCACTATAACTCATCACCACCCTTATTAAAACCTATCAGGGCCTATCGGCCGACACACACAACCAACCTAGGGTATCGCCCATCTTAGCTATCGGCCACCATGGATATCGGCCAACATGGATATCGGTCAGCACACCATGCATGGCTATCGTCCAGCACCAACCAACCACGAGAACTTAGGTCTATCGTCCACTATAAAGAAGGGGATGTCTCTCAATACAAGAAGGTCCATATCACCCATCATGCTCACCATGTCGGCCGACACAACAAGGGGTATCGCCCGATACACAACCACACTTATCGGCCAACTCACCATACTTGCCTATCGGTCAACATAAGGAAGCAAGCCAAGCATGGTCCTGTCGTTCAACTCAACCCATCCCGGCCAACACCTCACTAACTTGACCTATCGCCCACACAAGGGCAAGGATATCGCCCAACACAAGAGCTCTCATCCTATCGTTCAACTCAAGAACAAGAGTAAACCAAACACAAGGACCATGTCACCCAACATGGTCACCATATCGGCCAGCACAAGGGATACCACTTATGTCGTCCACCACAAGAACATGGGTGTCGCCCAACACACCAAAACCAAGGAGGGTATCGCCCATCACAAGGGCAGGTCATCTTCTACCTCCAACTCAAAGCAACACAAACCCTAGATCACTAGGTACACTAGAAACCCTAAACCCTAAGGGTATATCGGCCACCAAAGGAAACTCAAGCAAGGTACAAGAGCAAGGAACTAAGCTAGCTACTAACATGCTACAAGATCATAGCTAGAGGTAAAGAAGTTAGGGTTAGAAGATATGCAACCCGCCTTGAAGCAAGGAAGAAGAAGCACTTCGAGCTGCAAGGGATATCGTCCACCAAGCTGATCCAAGAAGGTGTATCGGCCACCACTGCTTCACCAAGGAAGTGTATCGGCCAACCCAAGCAAGATGGAGAGGGATATCGTGCACTCAAGGTGGAGGGGAGACCAAAAGAGCAAAGGAGACTAAGGCAAGGAGAAGAGCTACTTATATATAAAGAAGGGGAGGAGAAACCAAGGTACAACCATGCAATGTGTCTCCCACCCAAGGGACACTTGTCCTAGGGTTCAAGCCAACATACTATCAAGGCATGGGACACTTGTCCAAGCTAGGCACCAAGTGTCACCAACCGAGGTCAAGCCACATGGGCGACACAAGCAACAACTCCTACTGGGTGACACAGACAAGCTGTTGGGCGACACACCAGCCTGTTGGGCGACACAAAGAAGGTCCTGGCCGACACAAGGCTCAAGCAAGCCCAACCAAGGCACCTCAAGGCCCAAACAAGCTCAACTCAGGCCCAAAGAACTCAAACAACAAGCCCAAGCCTTCCTCTCAACCCTAGAGGAAGCAAAGAGGGAAAAACATATCACAAGATGTCCAACTTGCACACGAAACCCTAAACTTGGGTTATTTGCAAGTAGCCCCCTCAACTCTCAACAAAGCATAACAAAACCCTAATCACCACTTAAAGGTGATTAGCAAGCACCAAAGCACTAAGATTAAGCAAAACAAACAGGGTAAACCCTAAACGCATGTCAGGGTCCTTACAAGCTAACCCTCTTTAAGGGATTTCGTCCCCAAAATCCGAAGAGAAAAGCGAGGGGTACTTCCTCCTCATCTCTTCCTCAAGCTCCCACGTGGCTTCCTTAGTGCCACGACGCTACCAAAGAACCTTCACAAGCGTCAGGTCCTTCCTCTTCAACTTCTTGATCCTTCTGTCAAGGATCGCCACAGTGCCTTCCTCGTAGGTCACATCTGCATCGAGCTCAACCTCAAATGGCTGTATCACTGTACCTGAATCCGGATGACTTTTCTTCAGCATACTGACATGAAACACTGGATGCAACCTGTGCAACTCTGGAGGCAACTCTAACTCGTAAGCTACCTTGCCAACACGGGCTATGACTGAGTAAGGCCCCATATACCTGGGAGCTAACTTACCCTTCCGTCCAAACCTTAGCACACCTTTCCACGGCGAGACTTTAAGATATACTCTGTCTCCTACCTAGAATTCCAAAGGTCGGCGGCGATTATCTGCATAAGACTTCTGCCTGTCTTGTGCCACCTTCAACTGTTGTTGTATCACCTTGATCTTTTCTGTCGTCTGCTGTACTAACTCAGGACCCAAAAGCTGATACTCACCAGACTCAAACCAACACAAAGGAGATATGCACTTCCTTCCATACATAGCTTCATAAGGAGCCACGTCAATGCTCCGCTGATAACTGTTGTTATAGGCAAACTCTATCAAACTCAGATGTACATCCCAGTTGCCTAGAAACTGCAAAACACAAGCGCAAAGAAGATCTTCTAAGGTATGAATAGTCCTTTTAGACTGTCCATCTGTCTGCGGGTGAAAAGCTGTACTGAACCTCAACTGCGTTCCCAACGCTCTATGCAATTGTTCCCATAAACGACTTGTAAACTGAGGACCTCTGTCAGAAACTATTGTTGCTGGCACACCATGTAAATGTACTATCTCATCCACATATACTCGAGCTAGCTTCTCAGTTGTATATGTCGTCTTTACTGGTAGGAAATGGACAGACTTAGTCAATCTGTCCACTATCACCCAAATGGAATCATGATTCCTAGTTGTCCAGGGTAGACCAACTACGAAATACATGGTTATATGATCCCATTTCCACTGCGGTATCGGCAAAGGTTGCAACGTACCTGTCAGTTTTTGATGCTCAACCTTTACTTGCTGACAAACCGCACACCTTGCCACGAACTCAGCTACATCTCTCTTCAAACCAGACCACCAAAACAAGTCCTTCATACTATGATACATCTTAGTGACACCTGGATGCATCGCATAAATCGACGTATGTGCTTCCTCAAGCACCAACTCCCTTAGATCGTCGACATCTCAAACTACCATCCTGTTATGATAACAGACTAGTCCATCCTCGGACTCATGAAACCCATCATGCTTGTCGCTGCCGAACTCTGATCTGATCAACTGTACCGCATCATCTGTCTGCTGTGCATCCTTGATCTGCTGTCTCAACGTAGGCTTAACTTGCATCTGTGTGAAAAGACCAGATAACAAAGAAACTTCCATCTGCACATTCATCTGTCGCAGAGAAACAAACATATCTCGCCTATGGCATACCAGAGAACTCAACTGTGCCTTCTGTACTGTAAGAGAAGAAGAAGACTTTCTATTAAGCGCATCAGCTACCACATTCGCCTTACCAGGATGATACTCGATAGTGTAGTCATAATCATTGATCAACTCCATCCATCGTCGATGTCGCATGTTCAGCTCTTGCTGCGTAAAGATGTACTTCAGATTCTTATGATCCGTAAAGATCTGACACACTTCCCCATATAGATAGTGTCTCTAAATCTTTAACGCATGAACCACTGCTGCCAACTCCAAGTCATGAGTCGGATAGTTCTCCTCATGCTTCTTGAGCTGTCGCGAGGCAAAAGACACTACATTATCTTCCTGCATCAACACACAACCTAAACTTTTCTTGGAAGCATCACAGAAAACAACATAGCCTTTCCCAGACTCTGGCAGAATCAACACTGGAGCACTGGTCAGCTTCTCCTTCAAACTCTGGAAAGCTTGCTAACATTGATCATCCCAAACAAAAGGTACATCCTTCCGGGTCAACTTTGTCATCGGCAACGCGATCACACTGAAGTCCTTGATAAACCTCCGGTAGTATCCTGCCAAACCAAGGAAACTACGAACTTCTGTCGGTGTCTTTGGTTGTTCCCAATCTGCAACGGATTCCACCTTCTTCGGATCTACTTTGACGCCTTCATCAGATATCACATGACCCAAGAAAGTCACTTCTTCCAACCAGAACTCGCACTTACTGAACTTGGCATACAACTGATGTTGACGAAGAAGAGTCAACGCTCGACGAAGATGTTGCTCATGCTCTATCATGTCCCGACTATAGATCAAGATGTCATCTATAAAGACTACAACAAACTGATCTAAGAACGGACGGAACACCCTGTTCATCAGGTCCATGAAAGCAGCAGGTGCATTGGTTAACGCAAACTGCATAACCATGAACTCGAAATGACCATACCTCGTCCTGAATGCCGACTTTGGTATGTCATCCGCCTTTATCCTCAATTGATGATATCCAGATCGTAGATCGATCTTCGAAAACATTGTAGCACCACGCAGCTGATCGAACAGATCATCTATCCTCGACAACGGGTACTTGTTCTTGATCGTGACCTTGTTCAACTGCCGGTAATCTATACACAACCCCATCGAACCATCCTTCTTCTTAACAAACAACACGGGAGCACCCCACGGTGACGTACTCGGTCTGATAAAACCCTTCTCCAACAACTCTTGCAACTACGTCTTCAACTCTGCCATCTCTGCTGGAGCCATCCTATACGCTGACTGTGCAACTGGCTGTGTTCCAAGAACCAGATTGATCTCAAAATCAATCTCTCGAGGTGGAGGAACACCAGGAAACTCCTCAGGAAACACGTCTGCAAACTCCCAAACTACGGATACCTCCACAAAACTAGGACCCTTCGCCTTGGTAACCACAACGGTATCCACCACGTGAGCTAGGAACGCCTCACATCCTTGCCGTAACAACTTTTCTGCCACCATAGCTGATACCAAACACGTCGGAAGAATCTTCATGTCTCCCTGG
This sequence comes from Alisma plantago-aquatica, assembly GCA_963693085.1. Taxonomy (NCBI): domain Eukaryota; kingdom Viridiplantae; phylum Streptophyta; class Magnoliopsida; order Alismatales; family Alismataceae; genus Alisma; species Alisma plantago-aquatica. The sequence continues at coordinate 1,057,874,375 of OY856411.1, read as the reverse complement.
AAGATCCACTTCTTTCCAGCAACATCAAACACAGCCTGCTTGGAACCACAGTCCAAGACAACCTTATACTTCTCCAAGGTATCCATCCCAAGGATAACATCGAAACCATGCATGTCAAGTGGCATAAGATCCACTTGGATACGATATCCCGAGAAAGACAAGACACAAGATGGACACACTTCTCGAAGCAAAGAGGAACCATCAAGAGGGGTTTCTAACAACAAGCTATCCATCTTACAACTAACAGGTAAACGACAGTTGTCAAGCATACTATAGGCGATAAAAGAGTGGGTAGCACCCGGGTCAACCAGAACAGATATAAAGCAAGAAGAAGACATATCAGAATGAAATAACTCCATCTGACCTGTCACCACTCGCGGGTTGACTATCACCTCCGGTTGATTCATGGCATAGAATCGAGCCGTTGCTTGCTGTCCACAACCTCTGCTTCCTTGAGCAGACGATCCATCCTGAGACGCTAGACCGCATCCTCGTCCTCTGCTACCACTGGCATGTGGCCTCTCTGACCTCTGGAAACTCTGCCTCAGCTGCTGTGTTACTTCCACATCTCTATTTGGGAAATGCGACTTGAGATGCCCAGTCTGTCCACAGAGATAGCATGCCCTATCTTCAAATCATGGCCTAGTTGGCCCTATCATTGCCACAGAAGCTGAACTATGCGCCTTAGACGGTGAAGAAACATAACCTTTCCCCTTACTCCAAGACCACTGAGATGGCACACCAGAGCTTCTCATTACTGCTGGCGTCAAAAACCTAGGCTTCTTAAAGCCACCAAACCTTCCTCCTTGAAACTTAGCAGGTCTTTTAAGGGACATAAACTCTCTTTTATCCCTTACTATCCTCTCGATCCGTCGAACTGATTCTACAAACGTAGCAAACCGCTCTCGGTTCTCCAATGCAGACACCGGAGTCTTCAGCTCAGCACTCAAACCCTTCTCGAAACGTCTGATCCGTTCCTCGTCTGTTGTCGCCATGTGAGGACAAAACCTCAACAGATCCATAAACTTGGCCTCGTACTCGGTGATGTTCATCATTCCTTGTCTCAGGTTTTCGAACTGACTAACCTTCTCATCCAGATAAGTCTTCGGAAAGTATCTGGTGACGAACTCACGTCGAAACACTTCCCAACAAATCACCTCACCAGGCCGCTTCTCTTCCTCGATGGTCCACCAGTGACCAGCACTACCCTTCAGAAGGTAGACAGCATGCTTTACCTTGTCTGCTTCAGGGATGTCAAGGATCCGGAAATCCTTCTCGTGACTTGTCAGCCACAGATCTGCATCCGTTGGATCAGCAATTCCAGCATAATCTGAAGCTCCAACTCGGCGGAGCCGCTCAAAGGTCTTTCCAATACCCAATGCTTCTACATGGGGAACCTGTGCTCGCGGAGGAGGCACTGGTAATCACTCAACCATGAGATTCATCGTAGCCATTAACTGCCCCATAAGCTGTTGGTAAGCAGGATGTTCAAGAATGGCTGGGTTAGGTTGGGGGACCTCAGGCACCCGATCTCCATGTGTCTGCCCTTCAGCTGAACCAACATCGCTGTTCTCGCCAGCGTGTTCTTCATGGTTTACAGACATCTTGACTTTTCTTCCGCTGAGGGCAAAAGAGTTGTAAGAAAACCTGGAAAACTCATAAGAACAGACGACCTAGTCCTAAATCACTGTAGACTCAGCGAACCTAAAGCTCTGATACCAAAACTTGTGGCAACACATCCCATTATCACGCAGATAACGAGGTGTTACGTGAAAACGTGCGGAAATCACCATAACCACAGATTATGAAAATACTGGTTAATTAATACCGATTACGGAAAACTGATAAACTACGAAACTATTACTTTTCAGTCCTCATCCTGCACAGGAACATGTCATATGTACATACACAAGATATGACACGTGTTCACAACTTACTGAAACAGTTGTCCATCCATCACATGGGTTCATCACATGTTCATATACACAGAGGCCCGCATCCGGCCAACAGCAGGATATACAAAACATCGTCGATCGTTCATCGAGAAACCACGTCAAAACTCTGCCAAGGACCTGAGAGTACAGGGATGACTCTAGACTCTACTACAAACATCCAAAACAGTAGCATATCCATCGCTTGCCTTCTACTGCTCTTCAAGTTGCTCGGCCGCAACACCACGACCATGACCACGTCTACCTCGACCACCTGAAAACCAGCGGAGTGAGACAATTGAACAATTGTCCCAGTGAGAAACATAACTTCCCACCGCAACTACAGATCTCAGCAAGATAACCATAACAGCAGATAAGTATCAACAAGTATAACCAGAGCAGTCTATATATATATATATATATATATATATATAGCAAAGCTATTCTTACCGACAAGCTTACGAGCTGAACAAAATATCTCTCAACAGAACATGTTTAACAGAATAAGATACAATGTCACATAACCTGATTATCCGGACAAGGCATATTACCACAAACCTGATGAATATAGAAGTACCTGCAGATATACCAAAATTTAATACACAAACAAGGCCTCAACCAATATTTCGTGTTTACCTTAAGCAGTAAATACTAAACAGTTGTATTACGTATTATTATGCCCCGAGGATTTGAATCGTACCATTCAAATCCAACCTCTGGCTGCGAAGCCCAAGACTGGTGCCATACAAGGTCAATGGAAGAGCCGGACTCCACAACCTCCCACCTCGTGGTCAGTACACGAGTAAAACATAAGCAGGACCGTAGTCACATGCTGTAGTGGTCTAAGCCACTGGGTCAGCTCCATAGGCTACCCTCACTCTAGCCCGCCTTGGTACAGGTCTCGGCGCTAGTACAACTTGAGCCACGGGCCTGATCACCGTGCTCTGAGCCATGAACGCATTCATGCTCTACATATCACATATCCTGAGCCATGGGCCTGTTCACCATGCTCTATATATGTACTTGAGTCTGTAACTGAAGTTACACTCTTACCTCCTTATTTTCAGGCTAGGAGCAACCTACACATATTCAACAATATGCGCTTCCAGGTTAACCCGTAGGAGAACCTATTTCACCATCACCAAGTCCTGACGATGATGGATCTATGGCCAGGGCAAACTACATGATATATTTCATTGTGATTAATTAGTATCTTTTAGATGGATTGCAGGATTCAACCAAGTTATATAACATGCAAGATATAACAGAAAATAAAGAACATTATATTATTATTGAAACCTCATCAACCTGATCCATCACAAGGATCCAGCATCACATGTTACCACTTGGCCTCTTGCCAACCATCCAGATCCATATCAAGAATCATCACATACCATAGGATATCAATCCTTCATCATGTATTGTCACTACCTCTCAAGGCTCACATCATCATCATGAGACCAACACATTCCGTATATAATCTCATAGAATAATTATCAAGGTAATGTTACTCATCACATATGTCACATAGCCCTTTCATGGCTACACATCACCTGCATGGTTAGGATACAAAATAACCAAAGATTCAATCATAAGGAATATGCTCACTATCATGGGATATCATCCAAGATAATCTATCTATCAATATTACACTATTTGATGATCAAGCTTGTTAAGCACATCATACCATAATTATGCTTACCCTTTTCTCAGGATTATATAAACAATCAAGGTATTCACTTTATATAACAATAATGTTGAGAATACTGAGCAATCATAATTGTCACCATTCATTACGATTATCATTATTATTATTATGCAAGCTACTAGTGTAACTATCACCATTATCATTTAACAATTAAGTACAAGGATTACTTTATGCATATCATTGCCATCATTATTGCCATCATCATTATGATCAACATCATTGTTACTATCATTAGCATTATACAACTACCATCATCACTATTCTTACTATCATTAGCATTATTATTGTTTGCAAGGCATCATTATCGTTTGACCATAAACATGCACTTCCATAGTACATGAGACCGTCACTATAAGAACACATGACCCTCACTATAACTCATCACCACCCTTATTAAAACCCATCAGGGCCTATCGGCCGACACACACAACCAACCTAGGGTATCGCCCATCTTAGCTATTGGCCACCATGGATATCGGCCAACATGGATATCGGCCAGCACACCATGCATGGCTATCGTCCAGCACCAACCAACCACAAGAACTTAGGTCTATCGTCCACTATAAAGAAGGGGATATCTCTCAACACAAGACGGTCCATATCGCCCATCATGCTCACCATGTCGGCCGACACAACAAGGGGTATCGCCCGATACACAACCACACTTATCGGCCAACTCACCATACTTGCCTATCGGTCAACATAAGGAAGCAAGCCAAGCATGGTCCTATCATTCAACTCAACCCATCCCGGCCAACACCTCACTAACTTGACCTATCGCCCACACAAGGGCAAGGATATCGCCCAACACAAGAGCTCTCATCCTATCGTTCAACTCAAGAACAAGAGTAAACCAAACACAAGGACCATGTCGCCCAACATGGTCACCATATCGGCCAGCACAAGGGACACCACTTATGTCGTCCACTACAAGAACATGGGTGTCGCCCAACACACCAAAACCAAGGAGGGTATCACCCATCACAAGGGCAGGTCATCTTCTACCTCCAACTCAAAGCAACACAAACCCTAGATTACTAGGTACACTAGAAACCCTAAACCCTAAGGGTATATCGGCCACCAAAGGAAACTCAAGCAAGGTACAAGAGCAAGGAACTAAGCTAGCTACTAACATGCAACAAGATCATAGCTAGAGGTAAAGAAGTTAGGGTTAGAAGATATGCAACCCGCCTTGAAGCAAGGAAGAAGAAGCACTTCGAGCTGCAAGGGATATCGTCCACCAAGCTAATCCAAGAAGGTGTATCGGCCACCACTGCTTCACCAAGGAAGTGTATCGTCCAACCCAAGCAGGATGGAGAGGGATATCGTGCACTCAAGGTGGAGGGGAGACCAAAAGAGCAAAGGAGACTAAGGCAAGGAGAAGAGCTACTTATATAGAAAGAAGGGGAGGAGAAACCAAGGTACAACCATGCAATGTGTCACCCACCCAAGGGACACTTGTCCTAGGGTTCAAGCCAACACACTAGCAAGGCATGGGACACTTGTCCAAGCTAGGCACCAAGTGTCACCAACCGAGGTCAAGCAACATGGGCGACACAAGCAACAACTCCTACTGGGTGACACAGACAAGCTGCTCGGCGACACACCAGCCTGCTGGGCGACACAAAGAAGGTCATGGCCGACACAAGGCTCAAGCAAGCCCAACCAAGGCACCTCAAGGCCCAAACAAGCTCAACTCAGGCCCAAAGAACTCAAACAACAAGCCCAAGCCTTCCTCTCAACCCTAGAGGAAGCAAATAGGGAAAAACATATCACAAGATGTCCAACTTGCACATGAAACCCTAAACTTGGGTTATTTGCAAGTAGCCCCCTCAACTCTCAACAAAGCATAACAAAACCCTAATCACCACTTAAAGGTGATTAGCAAGCACCAAAGCACTAAGATTAAGCAAAACAAACAGGGTAAACCCTAAACGCAGGTCAGGGTCCTTACAGGGAAGATGTATTGCTGATCTTCAAGAGTGAAGATTGATCGTTGCTCCAGCTCCCTTGGTGAAGGGAAAACGTGGGCAAGCTCTCCAAGTGAAGGAGAGGTGCAAGGCAAGCTCAAGTAAGATAGGTAAATCCTGCAAGGCTGAAGACAAAGGTGAGATTGGGTAAGTCCTTTGAAGAAGGCTGAAGAATCTTGCTTTGTGGGTAAGCCCTTGGATAGGTAGAAGATCTTAGCTTGAGTAATTAAGCCCTTGGTTGTGTGGTTTATGTTTCTTGTAATCTTATCGTGATAAATAAGAGGACCAAGTTGCAAATCCTAGAGTCTAACCAACTCTAGGTAGTGGACTGACATAGATCCTAAGTTTAGGATGTGGAACCACTCTAAACCACCTGTCCAAGTGCATGATATTCATTATCTCTTATCCTTGCTTTGTATGCTAGAATAGGATATCAAATTGCTGCTTGCATTAGTTTTTGCACTACAATTAAATTGGTGGTCTAATCGATTTTGTGAAGTGTGTGTAGCTCTATTCACCCCCCCTCTAGAGCCCATCGATCCAACAAGTGGTATCAGAGCAGGTCTTCTCCAAGCTACTTCTACAAGTAGGAGAAGATGGGCGATTCGGATCTTGGGTCACTCAACCTTGAAGGAAGCTTCTCCATGAGACCTCCGGTCTTCGACGGCACAAACTTCTTATATTGGAAGAGGAGAATGCAATTCTATCTCTAAGGGGTGAGTTTCGAAATGTGGAAGATTGTCCATCTCAAGTATGAAGATCCAAAAGGGGACATCACCACATGGACGGAAGCGGAGATGAAGCGTGCTCAACTCAATGCTAAAGCCGTGAGCATCATCTACGCTGCCCTTACACCATCGGAGTTCAACCACATCTCTTCATGGGACACGACGCATGAGATATGGCACAAGTTGTGTGTCACCTATGAAGGGACCAAGCAAGTCAAGGAGGCCAAGGTCTACATGCTTGGTGGTCTTCTTGAGAACTTCAAGATGGGGAAAAATGAGAGGGTAGTGGATATGTACACAAGGTTAAATGTCATCTTGAATAGCCTTGCAGCCCTTGGGAGTGTCATGGATAGATGTACAATCAATGCCAAGATCTTGAGATCTCTTCCAAAGAGATGGGAGCCAAAGGTCACCTCTATTGAAGAAGTTTACAAGCTAAGCGAGTTGTCAACCGAGGAGCTGGTTGGTAACCTTCAAGCCCATGAACCTAGGCTTGACAAGCAAGAGGAAGAGGATAAAAGAGACGAGAAGGAATCAAAGAAGATAAAGGACACCGCCTTCAAAGCTCAAATTGAAGAAATGGTCCGACAACAACAACTTGCCATGAAGTCTCCCTGCCCTTCCTCAAGTGAAGATGAAGGTGTCAATGATCATGAAGATAACTACTCCAAAGGGAAACACTTCAAGAGCAAGCCCTCCTCCTCAACTCCTAGGTGCTATGAGTGTGGTCAAAAAGGCCACTACAAGAGTGACTGCCCAAAGGCCAAGAAGAGCCATCATAAGAGCAGCCACAAGAAGTATGACAAGTACAAAAGAGAAGCAAAGTACAAGAGGAAAGACAAGAAGGAAAGAAGATCCAAAGATGCAGCTCATGTGCCATGGGAGTCTTCTTCTTCAAGCTCCTCAAGCTCCGAAGATGGAGAATGTCATCTTGCCCTCATGGCCTCTACAAGTGAAGATGTAATTGAGGTAAATGAGGTGAAAAAGAAATGGATTGTTGATAGTCGCTGCTCTAAGAATATGACTGGAGAAATCAGCCATTTCAACAAATTTGTAAAAAAGAAAGGAGGATCGGTAACCTTTGGGGACAACAAGAAGGGTAAGGTTATAGGTGAGGGTGATGTAGGCAATGAATTATGCATTAAAAATGTATTGCTTGTTGATGGCCTACATCACAATTTAATTAGTGTTAGCCAATTATGTGATAATGGTTATCTTGTGCTATTTACTTCTTTAGAATGCTTGCTTCTAGATTCCCTGTCCTACAATGTTATATATAAGGGAACTAGAAATGGTAATCTCTACGTGATTGTTCTCGATGCTCTTAAGCCCATACTAAATAGATGCTTAGTTGTGGATAAAAATGATCTTTCGCTTTGGCATCGTCGTTTGGGTCATGTGAATTTGCATCAAATGAAGAAATTGAACAAAAAGGACTTGCTTCGAGGACTTCCTAAATTGGATTTTGAAAAGGATGAGGAATGCCAACCTTGTACACAAGGGAAACAAACCAAATCCTCCTATAAATCCAAAGGAGTCATGAGTACCAATAGAGTTCTTGAGCTTCTTCATATTGATCTTTTCGTACCAATGAGAACACAAACGCTTCGTGGCTCCAAGTATTGTCTTGTTATTGTTGATGATTTTTCTAGATATACTTAGACTTTCTTTCTCGTTTCTAAAAGCGATACTCTTGATGTTTTCTCGAGCTTTTGTAAACGAGTTGAAAATGAAGCTTCTTGCCATGTTGTTTCTATCCGTAGTGATCATGGGGGAGAGTTTGAAAATGATCTTTTTGAACGTTTTTTGTGAAAAATCGGGTTATTCGCACAATTTATCTTCTCCTCGCACACCTCAACAAAATGGAGTTGTTGAGAGGAAGAATAGATCTCTACAAGAGATGGCTAGGACCATGCTTCTTGAGTATGACACTCCTAAGAAGTTTTGGGCTGAAGTCGTTAGCACGTCATGTTTTGTGCAAAATCGAGTTTTCACACATCCGACTTTCAAGAAAACCCCCTATGAACTATGGCGTGGTAGGAAGCCGTCTATTGATTTCTTTCATGTTTTCGGATGTCCTTGTTTTGTTTTAAACACTAAGGATTCTCTCGACAAGTTTGATCTGAAATCATACAAGGCTTTCTTCCTAGGCTATAGCACTACTAGCAGGGCATATAGAGTATTTAACATTGAACTATCTAAAATTGAAGAATCTATAAATGTTAAATTTATTGAAACTGACCCTGTTATTGGCAAGCATATTGGTGATGATGATGTTGCAGATGAAATAATTCCTATCTTAAAAGATCTCAACATCAAAGACAAAGGCAAGTAGGTTGCAGAAGAAGAAAAAGAAGAAGAAAAGAAGGATCCCACTCCCCGCTTTGCAAAGAATCACCCCAAGGAGTTGATCATTGGCAATCCGTTTGAGAGAGTGAGGACACGAGCTGCTCACAACAAAGAACAAGCAGACAGTGCCTTCATCTCCCAACTAGATCCAAAGAACATCAAAGAGGCCCTTGGTGATGATGAGTGGATCCTTGCCATGCAAGAAGAGCTTGAGCAATTTGAGAAGAACCGTGTGTGGACTCTAGTGCCAAGACCAAATGATAGAAAGATCATTGGCACCAAATGGGTCTACCGCAACAAGCTTGATGAGCAAGGAAAAGTAGTAAGGAACAAAGCAAGGTTAGTAGCACAAGGTTACAACCAACAGGAAGGTATTGATTTTGATGAAACTTATGCTCCTGTTGCTATATTAGAATCTATCTGTATGCTACTTGCTTTTGCTAGTTATAAAAATTTCTTGCTTTATCAAATGGATGTTAAAAGTGCATTTTTGAACGGTACAATCGAGGAGGAAGTATTTGTTGCTCAACCTCCGGGCTTTGAAAATGACAAATTACCCAATCATGTTTATTTGTTACAAAAAGCTCTCTATGGACTCAAACAAGCCCCTCGAGCTTGGTATGAGAAATTAAACAACTTTTTGTTAGATAATGGGTATGTCATGGGCAAAGTTGATTCTACTTTGTTTCTAAAACACACTTCTAATCATTTTCTTATCATCCAAATATATGTTGATGATATCATTTTTGGTGGGGCTGATCTTGATCTTTGCAAGGAGTTTAGTTCTCTTATGCAGAGTGAATTTGAAATGAGCATGATGGGTGAGTTTACCTTCTTCCTCGGCTTTCAAATCAAGCAAACAAAGGAAGGAAACTTCATCAACCAAGGCAAATACACAACTGAACTACTCAAGCGCTTTGGGATGGAGAACATGAAGCCGATGGATACACCCATGTCAAACACTGCCAAACTTGATAAAGATGAAGAAGGTGAAAAGGTATATGAGAAGCTCTATAGAGGTATGATAGGAAGTTTACTTTATTTAACTGCCTCTAGACCTGACATTATGTTTAGTGTTGGCTTGTGCGCTCACTTTCAATCTTGACCTAAGAAGTCGCATCTCACTGCTGTTAAGAGAATTTTGAGGTACTTAGCCAAAACTCAAAATTTTGGTCTATGGTATCCTAAATCAAGGGACTATGCAGGGTGTTTGATTGATAGAAAGTGCACAAGTGGCACTTGCTTCCTTCTAGGACCATGCTTAGTGTCTTGGTTCTCCAAGAAACAAAGCACAGTGGCATTATCAACTACCGAAGCTGAATACATTGCAGTCGTGAGTTGTTGTGCACAGGTCCTATGGATGAAGCAAATGCTCCAAGACTTTAACATATTTTTTTATGCTTCTGCTATCTATTGTGACAATACTAGTGCAATTAACCTCTCTTATAATCCTATATTGCATAGTAGAGCTAAGCATATAGAAGTTCGCCATCATTTTCTTCGTGACCACATTGCCAAGAAAGATATCTATATCACACATGTGGACACGGAAAATCAGCTGGCGGACATTTTTACAAAACCTCTAGCTAGAGATCAATTTAATTTTGTTCGATCTAAACTGCTCATTATTGATTTCAATGATATTGCTATGTGATCTAGCTAGTGGTATCTATCCTATATGCTTGCTCATGTCATTCTTCACCTTATGTAGCCTATACATGCTTGCTTGTGCTAAATTTGCCGATCAATGTGCTTAGTTTGTGCTTGTTTTTTGGTTTTTATCGAATTTCACGTTTTATCGCTAAATAGTACCCAATGATGAGCAAAATGTGCCTAGGTATGTTATTTATGCATAATAGAATGGAAAAATAAATTTGATAGGCATGTATGTGGCTAGAATCTAAGTTTTAGACTGCTAGGTCAGGTTGACCTTCGGTCGAGTTTCAACCCAGAAAACTCGACCGATCAGGAGCCGAGAGATGTTCTTCAGTGGACCGATCGGTCGAGTTGTCCACCCTCAGAACTCGACCGATCGACGGGCTGCGCCAACTTAAAAGTTAGGATCGGCCGACTATTTTCCCTTGCAACTAGAAAATAGCCGACTGATTCCTCTTCTCCTGGCCCGTGCTCTCCACCCTAGCCCTAACCCTTCCCCGTTCCTAACCCTAGGGTGCTTTAGTAGCTTGCTCCTGACCTCCCCAGGCGACGGTTGTGTGTTCTTGTTGGGCTTTGAGGTTCGTTTTTGCTTGTGTGTGCATTTTCTCCTCTTGTTTTTGCTTCCATGGCTTTCCACAGGAGAAAACTACCCGCCCCTAGCAATGCCCCACCTTCTTCCTCGACCCAACGGTTGATTCCTTTTGATAACACTACGTTTGTATCTCTAGAGGCGGTAAATAGGTATAAGGATCTCATTCCTTGATCTCCTTTTCCTTTCCGCCCCCTAGTTGGTGCAAACCGTTTTCAAAACCATATCAACTTCATCGCACAACTTCTTGCCAAACACAACCTTTCCGCCCTTGCAATCGAAAGTGACTACTTCAATAATCAGTTAACTAGTACAAAAGCAGTTCACGAGTTCTATGCTAATCTGCGCTGGAACTATGATTCGATTGTTCCCCCGCCTAATACCGAAATAGTCCTAACAACGATGATCGCCGGTCGTCGGTTTCAAATCTCCGAGGAGAATTTCAATCTCTATCTTGCCGGAGACGAAGAAACCACTACTTGGCACCGGGGCTATGACGAGTATTTTGATCTTTTAGACCCGGAAGGCTTTTACAAACATCATGAATTGACTTTACCGGATATTCATCGATTTTTGAAGAAGCCTTACGTGGCCTATAAGAAGCGGTCCACCCTTTCCTCCTCCTCCCTTGACCTCCAGAAGTGCATCCTAGCCCTTGTGCTTAACTGCAACATCCATCTGAAGCGAAATCAAACGGATATTGCGGAAAACACATCGGTTTTGATGTATTGTTTGTTGAACAACATAGGTGTCAAGTGGGCTCGTTACATTCTACATCATATGACCTGCTTTGACAACGGCAAGAACACCAAGGGCACCCACCCTCCCTATCCAGCCTTGATCTGTGGTCTCTTCCAGTTCGCCACTGAAAAATCACTATTTTCTGACTTCCATTACCCGGTTGCTCGAAAGGGAGTGTGCATTAGTGAAACCACTCTTCTGAAGGCTGTACCTACCCCTACCCCTGCCCCTGCCCCTGGTGCTTCTGGCTCAGCCTTAGCCTCAGCCTCTACTTCTGGTGCCCCTCCTACCTCCACCCAGGCTCCACCCCCGCAGCCACATCCCCGCCCTAGCCGTACGTCATTCAGAGCATCCAATGAAACCCTTCTTGGATACATGATGCATGAACAGGCGTACAATCACCAGGTCCAGGATCACCTCCATCAGGATTTGTGTTCGATCATGTCTACCATGAACCTATCCTGCTCTTCCCCCTACCCAGCATACCAGCCATATCCGGGTAGTGCTTATGCCTCCTATGCATATGAGCATTACTTTCCTGCTCCACCACTGTTTGCTGTCGAGCCTTCCGCTGCTGCTCCACCTCAGTATCCCTCTAGTAGCTCTACTCCTGCATATATACCGCTACCTGCTGACCCCCTGGCCACTCTACTCGCATCCTTGGGGGACTCTGCTCCGTCCTTTCCGCAGGCCCAAGAGCTTCTAGCTCTTGGCATGTCATGGGCTGAGCAGAATGCCCGCTGGCCTGGTCGCTCCTTTGGTCCTGCTGACGAGGAGATGCCCGACCGGGCTGAGGATGCCGACGAGGATGCTGATGATGCTGATGGTGATGGTTCTTCTGCCGAGGATGGTGATGATGGTGCTAGTTCTGCTGCTGGCACAGCTGCCCCGCCTTCGGATGGCGATGAGGACTACAACCCTGGCGACGATGAGGACGTAGTTGATCTAGATAGCTTAGATGTCTAGGAGGTTTCTTAGCTTATAGTCTAGCATGTCTATTATATATATCTTTCTAGACTCTTTTGTATAAGCAACATCCTGGCACATTATTCTGAGCTGTACTATTTTCTTATTGTCTGTTTTCTCATTTTTATGGTTGTAGTTGCTACTTATGAGAACATCTTTCTAAGTTGGAATATCATTGCTCTACACTTTGGTTTTTTACTCTGTGTTATCTTATGCTTGGTGTTTGTTGAGCTATATTTTGATTCTGACTTGGATTGTATGATCTCCTCTGTGGTTGTATGATATATGCTTTTACATTGTTTATTGCTTTGCATATATGTGTGGTTGAGTCTTGGAGAAGACCTGGTTTTTTCTCTTCTACCCCCCCCTACCTTTTTTATAATGTCAAAAGGGGGAGAAATACCTCATGGTTTGAGACTCAATCATATTGTTTCTTGTGATTATACTATTGCTTTCTTGCCTAAGTGATCCTTTTCTTGTTAATTTGTTGTTGATCATATGACATGCAAAGGATTACATATTATATGGATATTGGTTTTTCCATGTATAGAAAACCTAACATGCAGTTGAGAGGAAGCATAGTTTGAGGGGGAGCAAATTCCAATTATTCTTATCATGAATCCCCCTAATTCACAAGGCAAAGGTATAACTTTCTTATCCTTTTCAATATGTTTGAGGAATGGTTTGTCATTGTCAAAAAGGGGGAGAATGTTGACCTAGAGGTTATACATTACCTATATTTTGATAATGACTTAACCATTCCATTCATATGTATCTAACATGTGCGTTAAAGATTGTTTGCAGACATTAGGTACATGAAAAGGATCACATATACAAGCCCTAGAATGGGTCAAGTGAAAGCCAAATTGACTACAAGTGTGCAATTTAGGATTTCTATGTAAATCACCTTAGAACATAAATGTAATCACTTGTAATGATGTATATGCTTGTAACTTAGAAGAGAAAAATGTTTGGGACAAAATTCACCAAGTGCTAATCACTTTTATTGCAAATTAGAAAATCCATTTCAGGCACTTGGTCGGTCGAGTTTCCCACCCTGAAACTCGAGCGATCATCCTGAGTCGATTTTCTGAAGATTGCAATCGGTCGAGTTGTGCACTCACAGAACTCGACCGATTGGGTAGTAGGCCATTTCCAGTTGAAATGGTCGGTCGAGTTTCCTCAAGACAAACTCGACCGATCATTTGACAATCGGATTGCCTGCTACTTGATCGGTCGAGTTACACCCATTGATACTCGACCAATTGCACTGTACGGAGTTTGCAGAAAAAGTAATATGACCGTTGGTGAATTGTTTTGGGCAAAAATATAGCCATTTTCTTGAAGACAAATGATCACTTTTGCACCCAAGTGTCCCACAACATAAAGGGCCACCCTCAACTATAAATAGAACCCCTTGGACTTCATTCCAAGCTGCTCTTCCATTGCAAACTTGGTTCTAGCTTAGTTGAGAGTATTCCAAGCCCTTGAGCCCCTTTCTCCCTCTACCTTCAAGACAAATTCGTGAGTGAGATAGTTCCCTGTGTATGAGAGCTATCCTTTGTGCTATGTAAAGCTCTCCTTTCTTTCTTCCCACCTCCAAATCAAATTGAAGATTGATTGAAGCTACTTCTCCGAGTGAAAGAGGAGTTGTTGTTGTTCTTCTCCGAGTGAAGGGGAAGATGTGTTGCTGATCTTCAAGAGTGAAGATTGATCGTTGCTCCAGCTCCCTTGGTGAAGGGAAAATGTGGGCAAGCTCTCGAAGTGAAGGAGAGGTGCAAGGCAAGCTCAAGTAAGATAGGTAAATCCTGCAAGGCTGAAGACAAAGGTGAGATTGGGTAAGTCCTTTGAAGAAGGCCGAAGAATCTTGCTTTGTGGGTAAGCCCTTGGATAGGTAGAAGATCTTAGCTTGAGTAATTAAGCCCTTGGTTGTGTGGTTTATGTTTCTTGTAATCTTATCGTGATAAATAAGAGGACCGAGTTGCAAATCCTAGAGTCTAACCAACTCTAGGTAGTGGACTGACATAGATCCTAAGTTTAGGACGTGGAACCACTCTAAACCACTTGTCCAAGTGCATGATATTCATTATCTCTTATCCTTGCTTTGTATGCTAGAATAGGATATCAAATTGCTGCTTGCATTAGTTTTTGCACTACAATTAAATTGGTGGTCTAATCGATTTTGTGAAGTGTGTAGCTCTATTCACCCCCCTCTAGAGCCCATCGATCCAACAAAGATGTTCGGCCAGGTTTAGCAACCATCATTGTTGTTCCCATCTCATGGGAGTCAAACAACATGGAGCTTCTCTTCCTGTTGCTCCTCCATCGTGAGGATGAGCGGGAAAGAAGGTCCCTAATAGTTTCACCCTTTCTCCATATGTTGGTTTTTTTGTCAAACCTTGTTAAGGGCTTTCTAGTCTTTTTCCTTTCCTACAGACCAACATCCTACATAGTTTTAAATGCTCATTTTTATCAATGAAACTTGTCACACATCAATATTTTGGTGCCTGATATGGGGGCGTTAATGTCTTTAGTGTATTTTGGGTCTAAATAATGGGAAATCCATTTATCTTGAAAAATTCATCGTAAATTGTATAGATAAAAAAATTAAAATAAAATTTTATTGGAATCCTAAATCCTATCCAATCACACCAGTTTCATTGCCTAACTCTAAAATTATAAATATATGATTTTTGTGATTTTCTATCAGTGATATATTCTAAAACACATATCTAACAATCTATAAAGCTAATAAATAAATAAATAAATAAATAATGCTATGGATTTAAGAAAACATATTCTACAATATGGTATGATTTTGATTACTTTAATCATTAATAAGAAAAAGGTGACTTTTAGGGTTCATGTAATTAAAGTGAAGTTAAACCTAATTTCACATATGCATCTATAGGAGGCTTGTGACCCCGTCTTGGACCTAGGGTTGACCTTGGATGTCTTTAGACCCGATTTGAGGTATGTTGCATACCTACTACTTATATTTAATAGTCACATACATTTTCTCCCATTTGGTCTTTTGAGACACATACCCAACACAATTTCTCTCTTTTATGAGATTTTCATTCATGAGTGGTTCTTGTGATCTACTCAATTTAATGGATATTATTTTTGGACTCTGATTTATATCTTGTTCATCTTTTTCCATGTGGAAATCCTATTTTGAGAAAATGAACTAAATGGAATCCTATTTTCCAGTGAGATGGTGTCTTGTGGTCTTATTATATATCTTACTTGAGGACATGATTGGATATATGTTATGGTTCTTCTATCCTCACATGATAATTGTTGGATGGTCTCATCCCTAATGTGATCTTGACTAAACTTAATTCTTCCTTCTACATTATGTGCATGTCAAGTAGACTAAATTTATTTATAATAGCAGTACATCTGTACTACCATAATATTTGGGTGCACTTTCCCACCTCGTGTTCCTTTCCACTTGTATTACATATATTGAGTGTGCCTTTCCATGTAGGGTGAGTCTTTCTACCTGACATAGGCTTGAGATTTACCGGTCTTATCCCAGCTTAAATAATATTTGTTTGATTGTATGACATGCACTTTTATTATTGTTTATAATTTAGATACTCTATGGTGATATTGAATAAGGCAATAAATCTCTTATTGTTTATTGAAGAAAGATCTGCCTTCAGTAAACAAATAAGAGTGTTGGGTCTCCTATATATAGGAGCCAGAGAGTACATGGGCTAAATAGAGAAAAGGGAAACTACAATGGGCCTAAGTCCAACTAATCAAATATACTAACACGCCCCCTCAAGTTGGAGAGTAAATATGTTGAAGTCCCAACTTGACGCTCATATATTTGAATAAAGCATGAGGAAGAGGTTTGGTAAGGATGTTCACAACTTGATCACCTGTCCTAATGTGAGGAGTGATGATTTGCTTGGCTTTAACCAGGTCCCATACAAAATGATAGTCAACTTCAATGTGTTTTGTGTGCTCGTGGAAGACTGGATTGTTATCTATGTGTATAGATGCTTGGTTGTCATAGTATAGAGCAGCTGGAGTTTGAAATGGAATTCCAAACTCAATCAGGATGGACCAGACCCACTGTAGATCACAACATGCATGAGCCATGGCCTGATATTCTGGCTCGATGCTGGAGCGAGCTACCACAACTTGTTTTTTACTCCACCAGGAAATTGGGTGAGTGACAATCATGACACAATAGTCAGAAGTAGACTGTCGGTCTTTAGAATCACCAGCCCAATCTACATCTACATATATAGAGATGGAGATTACTTTGGACTTAGGATCTTTGTAGAGAAATCCTCATCCTAGAGCACTCTTAAAATAGCAAAGAATGCATTGAACGTTGGACCAGTGGACCTGGAGAGGTGGACTCATGTGTTGGCTGACTACCCCAACAACATAGGTAATATATGGTCGAGTAATAGTTAAGTAAATCAGCTTCCCAACTATATGATGATACTTCTCTGGATCAGAAAAGAGTTCTCCTTCATGCATAGACTTCCTATGATAGTCCATGGGGGTTGATAATGGTTTGGCTTCTGCCATGTTGGCCTCTTGAAGTAGGTCCAAGACATAGTGTCATTGTGACAGACTTATCCCTGAGGCTGTGCAGAGGACTTTGATTCTAAGAAAGTATCGCATGGTGTCCAAGTCGTTTGTATGGAAATGTTCATGCAAAGACTTCTGGAGCTGGGATATCCCCATCATATCATCACCGATGATGGCGATGTCATCAACATAGACCACAATAAGAGCATGGCCTTTGGAGGACTTGGAGAAGAACAAGGAGTGGTTTGTAGATGATCTCCAAAAGTTAAGCTAAGTTAGGACATCACTTAACTTGTTGAACCAAGCCCTTGGAGATTTCTTAAGGCCATAGAGATATCAGAGGAGATGACATACTTTGTGAGAAGACACCCCCTCAGCAACAAATCCAGGCGGTTGCTGCATGTATACTTCCTCTAGGAGATCTCCGTGAAGAAATGCATTCTTGATGTCGAGTTGGTAAAGAGGCCAGTCAAGGTGAGATGCAAGGGAGATAAGGATGCAGACAGACGAATCCTTGTCACTAGAGTGAATGTCTCAAAGTAATCCACTCCAAAAGTTTAGATGAATCCCTTGGAAACCAGACGTGCTTTGAGTCATTCAATAGAACCATCTGAGTTATGTTTTATAGAGAAAACCCATCGACAGCCTACAATATTTTTGCCTTCTGGTGGGAAGTTCCCATGTCTTATTTACATGGAGAGCCTGTATTTCTTCCATCATGGCAGATTTCCATTTAGGACAACGCAGAGCATCTGCTGGACACTTAGGAACATATGTTGTGTCCAAGGTAGTAGCAAAGGATGATGCAGAAGAAGAAACATGTGCTAGACAACAAGTGTTAAAAATGGGATGCTTGATAGTGCAAGAGCGTATACCTTTGTGTAGAGTCACTGGTAAATTGGATTGGTCCAGAATTGACAATGATGAAGCTGATGCAGCTGGTAACTCATCTACCATGTGCTGGTTTGGTGTTGTGGATGATGGAGATGGTGGTGGTGGTGGTATCGAAGGGATGAATGGATCAGGCAACGAGACCATAGTTTCAGTATGATCAATGGGGGGTGAGCTGGATAGAAAGAATATTTCATACTCATGAAAGGTGACATCTATAGAGATATAGATTCTATCAGAGTTAGGTTCAAGACATTTGTATCCTTTTTTAGAACAAGGATAACTGAGAAAAACCGTTCGGATAGCTCGGTGGGAAAGCTTGTTAGCCTTTGGATCAAAATTATGAACAAAGGCGACACAACTAAAAACCTGAGGTGGTAGAGGAAACGATTTGGCTTTAGGGTAAATAATGGAAAAAGGAGTGATCTTCCTGAGATCAAAGGAAGGTTGACAATTAATAAGAAAGCAAGCGGTGAGGACCGCATCAGGCCAAAAAGACTTAGGCAAGTTGGAATTAATGAGAAGAGAGCGTGTAATGTCAAGTAAATGACAGTTTTTATGCTCAACAATGTTGTTTTGTTGTGGAGAGTATGTGCACGAGCGTTGATGAATCATCCCTAATTCACGGCAAAATGAGGCGATAGCCTTTTGGGTATATTCAAGGATGGTGTTAGTTCGAAGTATCTTAATAGATGTTGAAAATTGAACTGAAACCAATTTATGAAACTCATGAATTAACGTAAATACTTCTTCAAGAGTGCAAAATAAGTAAAACCATGTCATTCTAGAAAAATCATCCACAAATGTAAGAAAATATCGGTAGCCATTATAACTAGTAGTCCTGAAGGGACCACAAACATCAGTATGAACTAAGTCAAACATATGAGATGATTGTTTATAGATACAAGCCAGAAAGGACACATGATGATGGTTTCCTAGATGACAGGCATTATATTGAATGGAAGAACACGAAGATAAAGAACTGTCTAATAGTTTAATCTTGTCTAAAGGTAAATGGCCATGATGTAGATGTAGTTGAAGTGGCATGGACACAAGAAGGGCTTGTGGTCTGATGGAGGGTGGGGCAGAGAAGTAGTAGAGATCACCAGAGTGTACACCCTACCTAATCATCGTCAAATTCCTCCAATCGTGATAAAACTAGATGGACCAAAAGTTATAAAACATTTAAGAGAATCAACATTTTTTGTCACATACATCAAATTGTATGGAAAGTTTGGGACAAAGTGAACATTGGTCAACTTGACTTTAGAAGAGATAGGAACAATGCCACACCGAGTAACTCGTTTAATCGACCCATCCGCCATGGTGACATAGGAGTAAGGAATAAATGAATCAGATGTGGTTAAAAGATGGGGCATACCAGTCATATGCTGAGTCACACCCAAATCCATGATCCAGTTAGAACTAGCTGCAAGTATTGATGCTCCAACATTACCTTTAGAAGTGGTGGCTAGGTGGGCAGAAGAATCGACTGTAGGCAAATTCCCAAATTTCTAATATGAAGAGGCAGAAGAAGTAATATTGTTATGGAGGGGAGAATCTCCATAATATTCAACATCTTGGTGAAGGCGTTCGTATTCCTCATGAGATAGTGAGACATGAGAAGCTTGAGAAGATGCCTATGGTGGAGGAGTTTCATGACCATTTGTCGGGGTAGATGTTTGACCAATGTGGGTTGGTGTTTGAGCAACATGGATAAAGCCTCTGCCACGTCCTTAGCCGTAGTGTGTTGGATATCCATGCTTGGAGTGACATGTATCTTTAGTGTGGCCCAACTTGCCACAGTAAGTGCACTTTTGGCATTGGCCTCATCCTCGACCACGACCTCTGATCGCAGCAATCATTGCTGATGGAGGTTCAGATTCAACAGTATGAGAAATTTGAGGAGCAAGCATTTCAGACTGGGCCAGGCGTGCATACACCTGGTCTATGGATGGAAGAGTAGCACCAACTAGGAGTAGCTGTAGAACAAAATCAAAGCGAGGATGAAGCTTGTTGAGGAAGCGCCCAGTGAGGAGAGTCTCCCGTCCCTTAGTGACTTCAGTAGATTTTTTCGGAGAGAAGAAGTTGAGCTGGTTTGCTAAGGCCTTCATGCCGTCAAAGTACTTGGATAAAGGACAATCTCCTTGTTGTTCAGAGAAGATCTTGTCCATGATGTTGTACATTCGCAGGCAGTTGTCCTCTTGAGTAAAGAATTACTTCATCTCATCCCACATAGTCTTGGCATTTCGATGCCACATGTACTTAATAGTCACCTCTGGCTCCATGCATACCCAGAGCCATGAGAGCACTTGACTGTTGCCTGTCACCCAGACATCATCAGGAACCACTGATGAGTCATCGATGATAAATTTGAGTTTACCCCGGGACTCAAGCAATGTTTGGACAACATTCATCCATAAAAGAAAATTATTATCGTTAAGTTTAACGGAAGATATGTGTGGCATATCATTGTAAACGATTGTTGGCTTAGCAGCATCACCCATGATGAGGTGAGTAAAGTACCAGATATAATAACACACTACACATAAAAGATAAATGTATCAGAATGTGTCACAGTATAAAAGAAAGTAAAGGTACCAGAATGTAGCACGGTACAAATAGAAATAAATGTACCGGAGTGTAGCACGGTACAAAAAGAATAAAATAGAAATAATACCGGAATGGAAACTCAGTAGAAGGAGAAGTAGCACTACCGGAATGGAACTTGGTAGGAAGAAAGTAATACTACCAAAATAAAACTCGGTAGAAAGAGGAGTGACACCACCAAATGGATCTCGGTAGAAAAATATAAAGCACTACCGGATTTATGGCACGGTAGGATAAAAGAACATAAATCTCTAACTTTTTAAGAAAAACACTCAGCCGTGTGGATTAGGGGAAGAAAAAGTAAAAGTTTGTCCATTTTTATTTTATTTTGGTACTTTATAAATCAGCACAGGGTCTTTTAAATCTGCTCTTTTTTTACCTTTTTTTTTGTTCTTGGAGATTAGAGATACAAGAGAGTGGGAACCAAACTAATATGCCTTGTTCCACTAACCGTAACGGTTTAGAAAGTAAAGATCACTACTTTATTGAGAACATGTAAGACAAATAAAGAAATGATCCGAGAGCTTGCAACTAGATCGCCTATGTCCACCAACCCTATCCCGACGTGGATGTGCATGGAAGGATTAAATTAGTATAATTAGTTGCTTCTTTGCTTTTGTACACAACGTGGAGGGGAGGGAGAAGCACCCGTCACGAATCAGCGAGGGAGAAGTACCAACATCACGATAAGCAAATCATGATGCACGCACCGCGTACAGAAGCATGCTCTCACGAGGAGCCGGTACGAGAAGCAGATTGGATGCAGCCTCTGAGAAAAAATAAAAAAGGAAAATGCAGCCGTCGGTACGAAATAGGGAGGAAAAAGGAAGGAGTGGGGAGAATTAGAATTAGGGTAACAACTCTAATACCATGAGGAAAGATATGCCTTCAGTAAACGGATAAGAGTGTTGAGTCTCCTATATATAGGAGCTAGAGAGTACATGGGCTAAATAGAGATAAGAGAAACTACAATGGGCGCCGAACTAATCAAATATATTAACATTTATATTTCATAATATTCTTTTGATATCCACTTGGTCTTTTATCCCTCTTGAATTGGGAAGCCTTTATAATTACATTGATGTTGTTTTTCTCTTACATTGCTCAATCGATATTTTTATTGCATATACCGACTTTTATACTGACAATATCTACTTTGCCTTATCTTGTGGGGTATGCTTCAAACCCCTAGATTAAAGATATAGAAGTCTTGACATGATCGTTGACCTAGTTTTGGTGTTGACTCTGGGAGATAGACTTGGAATAGCTTGAATTCCCTCTACTTAGATCCTGATAATGTTACTTTCATGTAAGCCCCTAGTGGGCGAATATTATGTAAACTTTTGAAATTGAATATAATCATTACATTTATTGCCACTGTTATACTTTGATCTTGTATACCATTATCTGAGAAATGAAAAAATAAACCTATTCCAACATTCACCATTGTGTTTGGGACCAATAGGTATATTCCTCAAACTAAGTGAGAAGTGGATTCCCTCTCAGGTCCCACTCCTTACAAAACTGACCAAGAACCTATTCGGTCGTGCTTCTCCTTGATCTCCAACAACTATCCACCTCAACAAACCAATATCAACACATCCCTAGCCTCTCTTTCAACCTTGAGTAGCAAGAAGAGGGTAATAATAAGAGAAGAGGAGAAACTCATGGTTATTCATGGTTCTAAGTATGTAGAGATTTGTCATTGCAACAAGGAAGAGGACAAACAAGTAGAGGAGAAGAAGAGGAAACAAAGAATAAACCATTTTTACCTTGATTCTGCCTCTAGATCACCTCCAAAGCTCCAAGGTAGAAGGGTAAGGTGGAAACCCTATATTCCATCCAAAATTTCTACACCTAATCTGCTCCAGGCCTTGCTCATGTTTTGTATCTTTGAATAACCTAGACATGAAGGTCTACAGATATAAGTCGACTAAAAATGATCAAAACACCCATTCTCAAAGTTTCCGACACTACCCTTGCAAATTCATCCCAACTAGGACGTCAAATTCAATGGAAGTGTAACATATCAAAATTGACATCCTAATTCCATAAATCAGATTATAACATGCATACTTCATAAGAAAAATCCAAGAAAGGGTATGACTTATACCCTAGTGAACCTTTTTGGTACTTGTAATTAATATTCTATAGCAAAACTAACTCTATGCACCAAATTGAACATGCACCTATATATAGTACACCTTGTAAACAATAACAAACTTCAGATATGAGATGACATGACTTAGATTAGTGTCTCCCTTGATTAAATCATACTCTAGTTAGGCATAATGGATTCAAAATTGGAAATTGATGTTAAAATCAAATTTTACACACTTATGTTGGTGTAGGTGACAAATTTTGATTGAAAATTGACTATCTTAGTCTAGTAATTAGAGTAGATAATGATTAAATAAATCGCCTTTATAAAAGCTAGAATGTAATTGATTCTATTTCTGTCACATATTTCTCAGGATCTGTTATCGTGCAACCTTTCCATAAGTTTTGTCAACTAAGACCATCAATTTGGAGGTTGATATTTTCTTCAATTTTTTTAAACAAGAACCAAGTCCATCTATCAATATCCTCTTCATCTATCTCACCCAAATTTTTGTTTCCATTTTATTTGACACAGTAACACAATCTCCATCCACTATTGCTATATCTCCCGAGTGCGTAAAGCTTGAAGTTCTTTCTCCTATAGATATGCTTCCTTCTAACGAATTGATTGATCCCTGAATTTCATAATCCTTATCATCTATATTTCTCTAACATTGTCAACCTTCCTTTATTTCCATATTTGGATGCCCATCATTTACTAAAATTACTCTAGAACCCCGATATTATATATATCCACTCCATAATTATTTTTTGAACATTCAAGAACACAATTTAGCCCCCTACATTGTCTTAATTGATCTGAAGTGTGTAACCAAAAAACTATCGTGATTTGACCGGAAATTGGAGTTTGCCATTTTTTCTTTGACCATTGAGCTGGATATAGAAGCTCTGGGGTCATTCAACAAGACCATGTAAATCTTTTCCTCAAGTTCATTTGACATTTCTCCATAGTATGTTCAAATCCACATGTCTTGCTTGATTTTGATCTTCTAAGCAATCATCAAGTTTCCAATGACCTCATCGTCTTTTTTTTCATCTAACTTCATTTACTTTCCATTATGTCACATATTCTTCCTCCTCTCATTATGGAGGGTGACCCTGATAGCTCTTTAGGTCAATAAAGAGCTTGCATCTCGCTCATTGGGACTGTAATGGATCAAGGAATGTCTATGTAATCTTCATTTATGATTGTATTTTCTTTGGCACCCAATTGGAGGAATCATGGAGTTGTAGAGTAGCTCTTTCCTTTATTCAAGTCTTTAATGTGAAAATCCACCAATCAAGGAGTTTTGACCCTACTTTGACACTCCATGATCATCCTAATTCTAGTTTATGAAAGAAAAAGATAAATATGAAATGAAATCAATTTTTCTAGAAGAGAGAATAAATACATCAAATGAGTACTTATCATACAAATTAAAAAAAAATATTAAATGTTATTGAAAGGAGAAATTAACATTAAAGTTGGTTTTGCCATATCTTTGTTAGTCCAACATTGAATTTCAGGTCAAATAAATGTTGTTTTCTCTACTAATTTAATAGAAATAAATTAGGTTTGATTTACTTTAGTTATTTGATTCCATTTAAGTTTTCCAATCTTGTGTTCATTTTTTCTATCATGTGGCTGAGCACCTATTTCTGTGTGACCATCGAACATCTAACAATACTTGTCTCTTGGTCACATGATCAAACAAATGTTGTGATGTCTCCTTCCTCTTCCTTCTCCCTTTTGTTTCACTTACCACAAACATTTCTTTTGTTCCCCCTCCCTTCACACTGGCGATCTTTCCTTTCTCTCATTTCCCTATTTCTTTGTCTCCTCTACAACTAAATCATCTACTAATCATAGATAGTTTTTCTCTCTTCTCTTAGGTGTCACTTTGACTCTACAAGCCATGACGACCTGCTTTCGTTGATAGATATGTTAATGGTAGGGTCTAACTACTTTTGTGTGGTTTTTGTCCTCAAGGTGGCGACATACATGCGATTGAAATTCTCCTATTGAAGCTATCTAGGCTAGGTGTATGGGGCCTCTAGGATCCTCATAGGATACCACAAACCATGTAGTAAGAGTCAATGATCTTGTGTGTACCTTTTCTGATGCTCGGATCCTCTGTGGATATGTCATGGTGAGGGTGTCGATTGGGGCTTCCTGCCATTTCTCATCCCCACATTTGGGATCCCCAGTACTGTGGAATCATGGGGGAGGTAGCTAAGTGATTCCCTTGTATCTATCATGCTGAAGAAACAACAAGCAATGGAGTGACTTCCCTGTAAGGCCCTCTTATTGTGGTTTTTTTTATGGGGAACATGAGGGCATTTTACATATTTTTAGCCTTTTGCTTTTTCTTAGCCCCTGCAAGTCCCAGACCATCCACAATGATAGATATGCCTTGTCATGCCTGATTGATGAATAAACAAGTGGGATAACATATCAGTCATTTTGACACCTCTTTTATCTAAACAAAAATAATACATGTTTTAGGTTGAAAAAAGCAAAAAAAAATTGTGTGTATTAGAAAATTATAAATATATATGTTTTTAAAATAGAAAATAGAGTTTGATCCATTATTTTTGGGTTTTAGAGTCTAAATTTGAATTTTTAGTTAGAATAATTTTAGTGTTTGGTGAGTTAAAAGAATTAATGAATAACCTAAATTCTCATACTTCGTAAATACTTGTTAAAAAGCCTTGAACTCTAACCACAAAAGTATATTTGGATATTTAGGCCAATTTTGAGGCATGTACATAGTCTCGATTCACTTGGGCATATAATGACTCAATCTTGATTGTTATCAATGAGGCATATTTCAATCAACACTCCTCTTTTTGAATATGTTGTAATCCTCTTAGAGTATTGTTTGTTATTCACGTATATCTCCAATATTGGTTACAAAATCATGATTCACTTGAATGTGAGTCATGTGAATCCAAATTAATTGGATGAACTTGTGATCTCACATATCCTATTATGAATTTGAAATTGGACTAGTAATATCTGTTAGTAGTCTATATATGTTTTAGGCACTGGTGTTTTACTCCTCCCACTAGGAACTTGGTTTTACTCCCCTTCCACATGTGATATATTTAGGCACTAATGTTTCATTCCTCCTTCCAGTCACTAGGTTTTATTCCCCCTACCATGTTTTATATTTTGTGTATTGAGTTTCCTCCTGCAATGGCTTGCGGTTATGGTTCTCTACTCCTAATTTATATTATTCTGGTCTTGTTGTAATCTACATGCACTTTGAATTTCTTGTTATTTGAGAAATATTAGAAGGCAAGAAATTCCTTATTCATGAATTATTACTCTTAGTTGATAATGCCTAGATCTTTAGTTACTCGTACTTTTGTTGTTTATTCTATGGATTACTTTCTGTTGAGTGTATCCAATTGCTATAGCCCCTCCTGTTTGAGAACACTCTCTTTTGTAACTTATACCATTATAATATCCCAATATTCCTTATATATTTATGTAATTAATAATTCTGAAGCATACCATTCTATTCTAATTTCTTTCTGGCTATTGTTCCCAAATCACCCAGTTGTAGATGAATTAGAGGATGATGACTCAAGATGACCTTGAACAATGCCTATGGACTTTGGAGGATAGCTTGAGATGGTTAGTTTTTCCTTTGAATTTTGTTCATAGGTTAGTTGTTGTACCTCTTCCAAATACATATTATACCTCTTGTCATGAGGAACAATGTAAAGTTTTATGATATTGTAATAGTTTAAATTTCCACTACATAATAACTATCATGCTTTACATATCATATATTAATGAAATAAAATGCATCTTTTCTAGCACACAAAATAGTTTGTTTTGATTTATATGGCTTTATTTATGTATAAGGAATGGAACCGGTCTCGACTCTCACTTTATAGTATAGTATCATAATGTTAGAAGTTGGTGAATTTGACTATTTCAAGTTATCCTCACTTGTTCCTCTGCACATGTCTTGCTTAAGAAGTTATCTAATCCTCCATAAGTTGTTGATGTACCTAATCCTAACTTGTAAAACACCAATTATGGCTTCAATAACTAACTTATTTGGCCACTAACACTCCCGAAACAACTTGAGTGGTTGAGTCTTAGTATTGGTAACCATAATCACCCCCACCCTTTTAATGGTAGTGGAAAAGTTCCACCACATAAGAATTGTCTCTTTTAGTGATTAGTTCCTACATGGGCTTGACCATAGTTCTACCTTAAACCCTTCTATTTGTTTTTTTAAGCATAAATGATAATTTCCAGTTTGAAAATTGAGCATGTATGGATAACAAACACTGAACCACAATTCAAGTTTTAGACTTATGATGTTCCCGTTTGCTAAGTGATAACCTCAACTAGCTCCATTATGATCGCGTAGACCATGCCCTCAACACGAAATTGCTTCAATATGGTTTTACCTAAACCTCTTTGCCTAGGATTCAAGATACTACCTTGCTCAACTTTCAGTCTTCTCATGCACTATGGTTGGTTGAAATTGCTGGTCGAATAAAATTATAGCTACTCATTGAATATCCATAGGAGTTCATCTATACACCTTTACAATGTAGGTTGCATATCTAGATAGTTCAAGTGGGACATGTGGATATAATTACAAAGCTAGACCAAGTTAGGAATGCCCATATAGTTCCTATTATCTTATAAATCCATATCACTTCTTAAGATAGTATTATGACCTAAGGACTCCCTAATGTGAGGTTTTATACTCCCTGATAGGATCCAACATGTTTAAGGTGAAGTGGTAAATGGCAGCTGAAGTAACCAATACAAATGTAGTGGAATTTGTCATCATGTTCCCATGATCTATATCCTTATCACCTATAGTATAAGGTTGACATCATTTTAATATACCCTTATAGATGATTTGAGGTTTAGACACTCTTGATAGAATGAGTTGTGATGAAAAGTGATTGACTTGATTCTCACATTGATTTTGGCACTATTTTTTCACCTTCACATAGAAGAGTTTTACCATCAAAATTATTTTTATTATTATACTATTTGTGGTGAAATGATAAAGTAGATAAGGCTATTAAACTCAAAAGGGAGATCTATGTGAGCTTTCCCAAATCTAAAGATGATGCAACTTTTCTAAGATACAAACAAGCAAAGAAAGTTTCTAGAAAGACAGTTCAAGAGGCAAGGGTCAGATACTTTGATGAGATATATCATAAGTTGGATATTAGAGAAGGGGAAAAGATATTTATAAAAATGGATAATATAAGAGAAAGGAAAGGAAGAGACTTGAGTTAAGTAAAGGGCATCAAGAATGAAGATGACATGGTGTTGGTGAAGGATGGTGATATAATGAGCCAATGGAGAAACTACTTCCATAAGATTTTCAGTGGAGATATTAGGAACAAAATAAGAGACTCACGTGACATGAGTGCAAGAGATTTTACTTAAACACAATGAGTTTCACTATACAAGGTCAAGAATTCTTTGAAAAAGATGAAAAGAACATGCAAGCGGTCCATATGGTATTCCCATTGATGTATGGAAGGGGTATGGGGGATGAAGGAGCTATGTGGTTAACAAATTCCTTTAATAAGAGTACAAAGATAGAATATGTCATACGAATGGAGAAATAGTAGTATAGTCACAATCTACAAGAACAAAGGAGATGTTTAGAGCTGCACAAACTACAGAGGTATCATGATGATGAGTCAAACTATGAAGCTTTGGGAGAGGATTATTGAGCAAAGACCAAGATTGATAGCACATATATCAGACAGCCAGTTTGGATTTATGTTTGGAAGATCAACAACAACATTATTTTTCTAATTAGGAGGCTTATGGAGAAGTACATAGAAAACAAAAGAGATCTTCATATGGTGTTTATTGATCTAGAAAAGGCAAAGAGTGTGCCTATCTAATACATTGATCTGATTAAAGATGTATGATGGCTCAACTGTAAGTGTTAGGACGCATGTAGGAGAGATACAAACTTTTCCTATCACCATTGGGGCACATCAAGGATCGACACTCAGCCCATATCCATTTGTTCTTATTACAAATGAATTGAAAAAGTATGTTCAAGATAATATACCTTGGTGTATGCTATTTGCTGATGATATTATGTTGATTGGTGAAAGAAAATAAATATTAAATAATATAGTTGAACTTTGGAGAAATGTGTTGAAATATAAGGGATTTATGACTAGTAGAAGCAAAAATGAATATATGCACTCCAATTTCAGTCAATCTCGAATTCTGAATGTTGGAGTCAAGTTGGATGGAATGGATGTACCAATATGTGATAAGTTCTGTTACTTAGGTTCTATTATTGAAAAGGAGGGTGGGGTCCAAGATGATGTTCGTCACAAGATTATAGCAGGATAGTTGAAGTAGAGGAGTGAAACTGGAGTAGTATGTGACCAAAAGACCCCACTTAGATTAAAAAGTAAATTCTATAGAACAACTATAAGACCAGCCCTGCTATATGGGAGTGAATGTTGGGTAGCAAAGAAACAAGGTCTCAATAAGATGAATGTGGAAGAAATGTGTATGCTGAGATGGATGTGTGGTAAGACAAGAAAATATCATTTGAGGAATGACTACATCAGGAACAAATTGGGGGTGGTAAGCATTGAGGAAAACTTGCACAAAGGTTGTATAAGATGGTATGGTCATGTGCATCACAGACCGAGAAGTGCACCTATTTAAAACAAGGTTACTGATTCAAGCATAATTAAAAGAAGTAGAGGCAGACTTAAATTTACTGGGGAAGAACTTATTAAGAGAGATTTTAAATCTTTACATTTGGATTAGAGTATGGTCCATAATAGAGTTGATTGAAAAAGGAGGATGCATGTAGTTGACCCCAAAATGGTTGGAATTGAGGCTTATATGATGATGATGATGATGATGATGATTATACTATTTGTATGAAAAGAAAATTTTTATAGATTTATCGATGGTTTGATCAATGAAATCCAACCATGAACCGTAGACCTAAAAGTTGAATAATGAATGAGAAGTTTTGTTTATGCGTATTCCCTAGTAGATTATCTCCATAGTGGTTAGTTGGATTTTTTGGTTAACCCTATATGAGTGTGGAGTCTTGTAGCTTAGTATTTTAGGAGAGTAAATTGACTTTATTATTGACTAAACTTAATAATGAATAAACTAAGTAACCCTTGGAAAATTTCCCCAATTAATGTTACATGAATATAACTATTCCCTGATTAAGATAATTAAACCTTGAAAAGTGGGATAGTGTGGACATTAAATGAGTAATGAAAGTGATTGAATAGAATAAAGTGTACCTATTGAAGTAAGGTGAGTTTCTAGTTTGGGTGAACCCAATTGGTTGATAGTATAAAGAGCGTACTTAGGAAAGTAAATAATTCAGTAACTTAACATATTAAAAGTTGATCTTCATGGACTTATGCACTAACTCTTTGTAAGGTTTTTGGGAATTAAGTTAAACATTTTTTAATAATATGCATAATAAATTTACATCATGGCCTCATCTAGGAACAAAAAAAATCAAGTGATGATAGAAAAATGATGTCAGGCATAATGGTGGACTAGGCTACCAATGGGAATATTTCAAGGACAAAATTCCTTTTAAGGGTTGGATTGTTGTCTTATTCCTGCCATTTCCTTGTGAATTCTCTTCAAAATAATATTAGTTACCTCTTTCCCTTATATAATAATAATTAAGAATAAATGGAGTCAAATAATATCATGAATGAATAAATATATACTTTATATATGAAGTGTTAGGATAAAATAATGAAATAATTTCAATAGCATGGTGTAATCGGAAAATTCACCAATAATGGAGTTTTGACCCTACTTTAACACTCTAGGATCATCCTAAGTCTATTTTAGAAAGGGAAAAAATGATTATGAAAAAATCAAATTTATTTAGAAAGGAGAAAAAAATACATCAAATGGGTACTTATTGTGACGCCCCGTACCACAGACAATGAGATAACTCCAAACTAAACACGAAAACAAAACTAAACAAGAAAATTACCAAAAAATACTAGAAATTAAAACCATTACAACAAGAACTAACATTAAGAAACTTATTACATCAAGGTCCAAAAACTTGCCATCTGAATTATATATCTCATGAAGCGTCATTATTTACAATGTGTCCATAAAAGACTACATGTCACATGTGATATCTGTTCATTTACATAAACATGTACTACAACCAACTATATACAACAAGGGCGCATAAACCAAAAACTCATATTGATAACACCATCAAGGAACATACAGAACTCCCCTAAACTTAAGTGTATAGGGACAACTCTAGGACTCTAACAACAAAAGACCACAAGTAGCATTCCCAACCTTAACTGCTACTATCCTTCTTGTTGTTGCTCCGCCTCAGCTGCACGATCTCTACCTCCTCGTGCACGTCTACCTAAAAGATGTGGGAAAACCACGGGGTGAGATTCCAAATCTTAGCGGGAGATGTAACTCTCCACCAACACTATTATTAACACATGTAAAATAATTAAAGAATAGAAGTAAAGCTACAATTAAAATAAGTAGATAATCATTTCTAATAAGTATAAGTAATTGCCATTTAATTACATAACATCCTATCATCATAAAAGGAATATGAAGAACATGTATATTTACTACCATCTATACTATACAAAAGCAAGAAGGCCTCATCGAATGTTTTCATATTTGATCCTAAGCAAGTACACTACACGGCTTATTACATATTTTATTATGCCCCGAAGATTTCATTCGTACCACCCAAATCCAATCGACCACTGCTAAGTCAAAATCAATGCCATACAAGGTCTATGGAAGATTCAAAATTCATGACCTCAGCAAACCTCATGGTCAGCACATGAGTACATAGCAGAGACATACCAGTCAACTACAACTTGTGACATACTATCAAAGAGTGAAAGTCCTAGCCCACCTTGGTACAGGTCACGACACTAGTGACACTGAGCTATGACCCCCAACTACACTCTTGCCAGGGTATGGCCCGCAACCTATTATGTGAAACAACATAAGCAATGTATCGTTGAGCTACGACCCACAACTGCACTCCTACCAGGGTATGGTCTGCACCCAATCCTGTGAATGCATATACTCAACAGTATATGACTCTGAGATTTCACTAGGGAAAGCACATTTCACCATCCAACGATTTCTGACACCGAGATGGATCTATGGCACAGGGCAAAACTACATGTTCAGATTCCACTTGATTAGTTAAGTCCATTTAAATGCCTTTTAACATCAATCAAGCTATAACGTATAAAGTCATATCAAACTCTACAAAGATAAAGGCATAGTACACTTCAGAAAATATAAATGTATAGGTTGTGAACTTGTCACACTATCACCACATGATGCATGTATCATTTACATTCATCACATCATCAATACCAAAGTCACATGTTATGGGATATCAATACCTCAATTCATCATTCTTGTATCACAAGTGTTTCTACATGTCTCTTGAAGGCTCATTCAACCTGTTTCATGTTTAATCACCATATCATACACTAGTTATGATCATCAAGCTCATAACACCTACATGGTTAGAAGTTCATAAATAAGAGAGATAACCACCTAACATCGTAACCATTCCTTGAGAGAGAGAAACAAGCAAGTGTCATTGTAAATTATTAGGGTTAGGGTTTCTTCTTAGCCGATTAGAGTTTGTAAGACTAGGTTCAACCATCAATCCTATAACCATCATCCTCCATCGTTTTGAAGTGTATAAGGATTAGGAAACATCATTAGAGTCGATTAGATAACATTCTAAACAACATTATATATGGCTTATGCATCATTCATATATAAATATCATTAAGTGTTCACATGTGCTTTTCATCCACATACCAACACCCTATGTTGACCACATAACCACATAGGTCGTGACCACCCATCATGGTCTATGTCAAGACCGCAACACTAATGTGTCTCGACCATCCACCAACGTCACGACTTCCACCCTCTAAGTCATGTCTCGCCCACAAAACTTAGGGTTAGGGATTCACAAAGCATCTCAATCAAATGTATCTCGACCTCAACATGTTGCAACCTCCACCCATGTCGTAACCCAAGACCACCATGGTCGTGACGCTACACTCTAGGGTGAGTCTAAACCCAAGCAAGGCAGGAACAAGAGACCAACATCGGGGGTGACTAGGCCACTTATCACCAAAAATGTTACAACCCCAATTTTGGGTTCATTTGGTGAGAAATGCAATTTCTCATATTAAAGATGTTGGAACAAATAATGATATAATTTGATAGATGGATTTCATTTACAATAGCCGTGATGATTGCTTTGTGGGCCTTATTGGCTATTGGGCCAATAACAAAGAAAAGTGTGGAAACCTCTAGAAGGCAAGGAACTTAATCCAAAGTTGGATTTCGTGCCTCTTGGGTTCCTTGGGTCCCAAGGAGTCCAAAGTTGTAAAGATAAAGCAACAAGAAA
The DNA here is from genome assembly GCA_963693085.1 of Alisma plantago-aquatica. Classification (NCBI taxonomy): domain Eukaryota; kingdom Viridiplantae; phylum Streptophyta; class Magnoliopsida; order Alismatales; family Alismataceae; genus Alisma; species Alisma plantago-aquatica. The sequence goes on along the minus strand of OY856411.1, from coordinate 1,057,841,104 downwards.
AGAAAAGATCAAATAAGTATTTCCTTGTTAAGAAAGAAATTGAAAATAATGATAAATGTGGAAAATATGTGAAAAGAGGTACAATTGAGTTATCTTTGATTAATTTTCGTATCCATGATGTTTCTAATGTTAAAAGGAATTCCAATAAGGAAAATAATAAGAGAGATAAAGAGAAATTTTCAAAAAGGGATATTTTAATAAGAAAAGTAAGATAATAAGAAAAAGGATGAAAGATAAGGAAAGAGGCTAAAGAAATATTCCCAAGAAGGGATTTCGAGCCATTAACGTTCCTTGAGGTTCAAGGAACTCAAAATAATAATTTAATAGAAAAGGAAAGAGAAAATAGGTGAAATATATATATATAATTGAGAGATACCTTGCACTTAAAGAAAAGGAACGTTTCCTTTGAGATAATGAGCCCAATTTTGAGGTAGATTAAGTCATGATGGATTTTCCCTCCAAATTTGAGATTAATTGGATATTTGGTTTGGGAGTTATAGCTTTTACAAGATTTCCTAAAGTAAATGGGTAATCTTCAAATTGTATTAAATGCCATGATTCCTAATATGGTTCCTTTTATCTGGCGCGCGTGTTTAGGGTCGTCAAATCTAGATCTGAAGATGATGAGCTTGTCTTCCAGCTCACGTCTGGTTAGGAAAGCAGGGACAGAACCTTGAGTTTCCTTGATTGATTTCCTTATCAATCAATGAGTGTGCAAACTCGGAAATATGCTAGATTTATTCGGGAGTTTCTTGAGGACAGTTTGATCCTAGGTTTCACCTAGCTTGGGGGTCTCTAGAAGAATCCCCTAAAACCTAAGACCCCGTTGGTTGTGCCCCATAGCCACAGGCTATATAAGGGGTGGATTCTCTCGGTAAGATGATGAACAGATCCGTGAGATGTTGTATGCCCATCAGGGCAAGTATCTTCTACGAATTTCATCTCTCGAGCCCTCCTGTATCTCAGACCTCCTTGGCTTGCTGCTGGGAGAACCTCTGTTACGTCTCAGTGACTTCGGCAATGGCATGAGAAATTTGAATCGCCGATGAGTTCGGTTGGGTCGAGCGGAGGTGGAGGACCAACTCCGAGCGAGGAAGGAGCCCTCCCGATGGAAGTCAACATCAGAGTTGACCTTCCATTGCTCTGCGTCGAGCAAGCAGGGGAGGAAGACGAGCAAGGGAGAAAAGACTCCCCTACCCTGGCATCCATAAGAAGGAATCAAGGGTAGAAGGGTAATTAACCAATTGTGTGGAAATAAAAGTAAGTCTCGCTTGGTAGACGTGTCACTTTCTTATTGGCTTAAAAGTATTTATCTTGCATAAATCACAACTAAAGATTGGTAGCCCTAATGAAAATAAGTTATACATGAAAATTGATCAGAAAAATGTGAGGAAGCTAATAAAAATATAATTGGAACCTGATATTGCTTGCAATTTAAAAAGTACACAAAGTTATCACTTTTGGTGTATTAAATTATGGTGAAACCCTAATTTGATATGGAACTCGGAATTAATGACTCTTTTGGGTTAATTTGGTTTGGAACCCTAATTCTGAGAAATACTAACCTATTAAGAATAAAAGGGAGAGTTAATTTTGAAAAAGGCAGTTTCATGCTTGTTTTAGGGTTTATGCACATAATTATGTTTAGATACCCAAATTTGATAAAATAAGGGTTTTAATGGGTTAAATCTGAAAATATAATTATACAATTGTGTTTTCATGATATAATACACTCAAGTTGGTGATTAGGGTTTTCTAATGGATAAATGAGGAATTAGTAGTAAATGGAATACACTTATGAATTAAATCATGATGAAGTATGAATTATCAATTCGAAGGAAACTAAAGGTGGTAAATGAGTCTAATGATCTTGAAATAACTTAAAAGAGATAAAGATGGTAGTTTTGGTATAAAAGAGAAATAATGGACTTTAATTGTGCCTATGATGTTGAAATTAGGGTTTGTGAAATAAGAGGGCATTAAATGTGATAAAAGTATTATGAAGGCTAAAACCCTAATAAAACCCTAATGTGGCCTAGAAAGCTTAAGATGGAATCCAAGTCTAGCTTTAGAATGTTTTGGATAAACCATAACACTTGGATGTCATGCATTAATTTCAGGATATTGTTGATTGCTTGTTGTTTGTTCTTTATCATTTTGCTTGGACAACAAGTTGCTCTGGATCAGGTATGTGGTTAATTATGAATAACCACCTTAGTTTCCCGAGGATTTTCCGGATGGTTAATCGCATTGAATGCAAATTATCAGTTTGGATGTTCATACTTGCAAACTATAAAGTCACTATGATTATCACATTAATAATAGAAGTATGGATTCTCACACTTACATGCCACCCTGATGGATGATGCCAAAGGTCAGGCCCAGATGGGTAGACCAATGGACACCTTGAGTGGTGACCCCAGGCACCAATCTCGAGAATGAGAAGGTGGCCTATGATACTGCATGACTAGTGGGCACCATGAGTGGTGACCCCCAGGAACCAAGCTCGGGATTGAGAAGGTGGCCTTAATTCATTGGCAAAGGAAACCCTAAGGTGGGTATGCCAGGGTTAGGGCAAAAGCGGTGGAGAATGTCATACTGAAAAGAGTAAATTAGCTTGTTAATTAACTTGATTGTGATAATTACATTGTTATCCATATGTGCAAACTTTTAGTTGTCTCCACATACCAGTATATTTCGATATGCTGACCGACGTTTTATTTGTCGGCATTTTAGGTACAACCCTGAAATGAACAAACAGTAAAGTGACACATTGTGAAAGTAAAACATAAAGTGCAAGGAGGATTAGATAGAGTAGATTCAATCTTGGATAGATAGATTCCCAAAGTTTTAAAAGGTATGCAAAGTTTTAATTTTCTACCAGATTTCAGTTTAGTTAGTAGAATTTCGTAATTATTATTGATTATTTGTCAAACCTTTGATCCAGGTTATTGGGTAACGGCTCTGACCTTTCGATCTCCCTTAATTGGGGGTTACTGGGAGGCGGGGTCGTTACAATTGGTATCAGAGCATAGGTTCCTCAATTAATCTTTAATAATTATTAAATTTTACAAATTTTGTAGAACCCAAGGGAGTTATTAGATGATTATCCGAAAGACTGAGGTGTCTAGAAAAGGATCACGTCCAGGGGCTGACAATATTTTCCTCCGCATCGCTAGTCGGAATATGAGGACTCCCGGATTGTGTGACTATCTGGCCGATGTCTTAGGATATGACTCGAAATAAGATACCTTTAGGACTTTCTCATCTTATTCATCCTTTCTCAACTCAAATTCTGTTAAGGACCTTCAGTATTAGGGTTTCCTCTCTTCTCCTCACTCTTTTGAGATATGGGTAAGGTTGACAAGGATTAAGGAATCCTCCACCAAATTAATAAAAAGCATGTAAATAAGAGGTCATGGACATAAGCTTAATAGAGTAAGTGTAAAGGAATGGATACATGCTTAGGTCGTATGACATGAGTTGTCATTGCCCTCAAGAGAGACCTAAGGATAGACCTCCTTGTCAGGAGGATGAGTAGAGAGAGAGTTAGTCTTGGAGGTAGAAACCTCCATTAAAAGTAGAGACCTAGCATAGCCTCTGAGGATGAAGTTAACCCTAACCCTAAGTGGAGGTTAGAGAGAGATGACATGATGGGTCAGACGTCATGGTAGACCAGGTGTTTGGACATACATGCCTTGGATGCCATATGAGCCATGAGAAGTTGATGACTATCTTTGGCGACCCAACCCTGGGAAGGGTCGTGCATGTTTGAGCGAAGGATAGCTCCTTCATGGATAAAGTTAGAGAAGAACCTACAGAAACCTTATGGGTTGTTGCAAGTAGGATATAGCTTGCACCCAGAGTGCGTTAGTAGTGTTGATAGTAGGATGAAACCCTGGTCAAGAGATCATGATGGACGGCCTATGAAGTAAGCATAAAGGGCTATGGATGATCTGGAGCAAACATAAGTTCGAGCATAGGCTTCACCCATGTAGAGGTATGCTTGTGAGTTTGATGGAGAGAGGACCTCTAGTAGTAAGGTTGGATGTAGCTCTAGAGAGAAAGCAGGACCTCAGTAAGAAGATTGGAAGCCTAAACCCTGAAATATGAGGAACAATGGAGAGTTGAGGATGATGTGACCTAAGTGGATGATAGTGGTTGCCTCATGCATGATCCCTGGAGGCTGATGATATCTTGGTTGCCTTTAGAGGAACCAAACCCTAAAGGGAGGATGATGCTTCTGGAACCTATGTGTCTATAGTTTACCTGTTGAGATGAGACAAAGAGTTCCTTAGACCCTGAAGAAGCTTAGTAGCAAGTTGTGAAGCCTTGTACCTAGTTGGTTGTCCTGGAAGAGGACTCAACTCTCAGGTGTTTCTCGAATGAAAGAATGACATACCTTGGTCATGCTTGATTCATAGTTAAGAGGTTGAGCATGCAGTTGGACACCCAAAGGTGGACCTAGGGTTCCTAGGCCTAAGAGGGGAAGTAGTGTATCTGATGCTCATAATGTGATTTGAGTCTCTATAGTTTTGAGCATGGTACTCCTCATGTTTAGAGGAAAGGAAACCCCTTAGTTAAAGGTATGTTTGATGAACCCCTCACAACTAAGTTGGTCTAATGTTGAGGATGAGAACAAGTGTGACCTAGCATGGTTTTTTAGGCATCTTCTTGTGCCTTAGTAGCTTGCTACGGCTTAACATGCTCATGTGGATGCAGACCCTAAACATATGGACGTTTGTGACCTTGTTGTCAAGAGTTGTAGTTTCCTCCCATCCTAGGAGAGGGACCCTTTGGTTGGGTGTTTACCCATTTTGTGGGTTTGAGGAAACCTAAGGAGAGTTCATAGGATCGTGAGAAGCCAAGTGAAGAGTACATGGCATGAGAATGAACCTGTAGACCCATAGTTAACCATCTCTAAGTGCACGTGGATGTGTTACCATGGAGGTAACCGGTATGGGGCCTGACCAAGGTAGGCTGGTCGCCATGACCCTTATGAAAGGATGAAAGTCAGCCCATGAATGCAAGAAGAGAGATGATGAATGCTTGGGTAAGGTTCTATGTTGGACATGTACTATAATAGAATCCTAAGTCTATCCTAGGGTTAGGTAGGGATAAGACCGATGGAAGTAGGAGTTGCCTAATTCCCTAGTTGCACATGACCGTAGGGTCGGGAGGTAACAGCTATCATTGTCTGAGGGCCATGGGTTAGGAGATTGATCACCTTCATGAACTCATGGGACCCAAAGGGCAGATGAGTAGGGCACTCTCTGGATGCATAAGGGAAAATGGATGACCCCAAAAGTGTCGGCACCCTATAGACCTAGAGGAGATGACTAAGAATTGTGTGGTAACCCAAGTAGGTTTGAGACCATTTTTCCATGGAAGTAACTTTGATATCATGATGGTTGTGATGAAGAGACATAAGTTGCATGCTTCAACTTAGAATTGAAGGTGTACTGCGATGTGGGATGTATCATCTCTACTCTTAGAACAGGAAGAACTTTGTGTTTGGACGGCCGCCAAATGCTTATTTCCTCTTATTATGAGAGGGAGAGATGGGACAGTACGCATGCCATACACCAAGGATAAAAGATGATGCGAGTTGGAACGTTGCTATGAGGTATGAGGATAGAAATGATAACATACCTTAGAGGAGTGAATGATACATGGATGGTTTACAAACACTAAGAGGAATAATGTAGTCATCTTATGAGGATGTTTTTATCATGAGTCATACAGAGGTGAATTCAAAAACCAAGAGGATGAGCTCAGAGTTTCTTGATGAATACAAACTTAGAGTTTGAGATGAGATGATAAGTGGAATACATGGAGGTGTATGTTCTCAACAATACCTAACACCTAAGGATAAGAAGTGGTAATGAATGCTCTAGTTGAGATATAGCTGCCTAGTTTAGCTGAAAGCTAGAAGAAGTTGAGGTTGTTAGGCTAACCTTAAGTTGAGAAAAAGAGATAAGTTGGCTAACACTCAGATATAACGAGATCTATTGAACAAGATTAGTGGTTAGCCGGCCTAGGCTTTGATGCGATAAAAGGATGGTTGTAGAACCTCAGATACACTTCTTTGGAAAAGAAGGTGATGAGACCCCGACTAAAGAGGTTTAGGGTTTCCGAGGAATCAATCTTGAGGAATCATGACATACAAGAAATCATGATTTTAAGATCACCATACACTGTAGTAAGTGATGGTAGTGCTTTGGATGCCTGATACATGTAGCATGTGTCCATGCAAGCCAGGAGGTGAAGGATGAACACCAGTAAACCAGTGCAGGGATATAAAGTATAAAGGGTTCCTGAGAGGGAATGGGAGTTTATCACTATGGATGTTGTGGGTCTCCCCTAGACCAAGGAAGGTCAAGATAAAATATGAGTTATGGTAGATATCCTTACCTAGGTGACATGAGAAAGAAGGAGTGATGTCAAGGGACAGATTTTATTGAACTACATAAGAGGGAGAGATGGTTCAACTACACCATGATGTGAGTATGACCTAAAGGTTCACTCCCATGAGGTGGAAGTAGATACATGAAGAACTTGATGATATAATAGTTTATCACCCCCTACCTAATGGTAAGTATGATCCAGACTAGAGGGTCTGATGAGAGCATGTATGCTCATTCAGAGTGATACAAAGAGACAGTTCTTAAGATGTGACGTTAACCACCATAGCCTTTATCGAGATGAAAGAAGTTCTAGAAGGAGGTTGTGTCGGTCACCACTTCATTAAGATGATGTTGGTAAAGGAGGCCTTGTGAAGGTCAGAAAAGAACCACAGTGTGTGCAGATGAAGTCACTTTGATCAAGCAATGGCTGAGTGAGAGCCCAGTGGTGACATGAGTCACAAGCTGATGCAAAGTAGACTGACATGCAGTTCACTGTGGGAGAATATGTGATGTAAAAAAATCGACCCCTCTAAGCTACAGCTGAGAAAGTCGAGTCCCCGATATATGGGTCCATTTGAGATGGATTGGTGGAGATGGTTGTGTTTAGCCTTGCCCCTCAGGATAACGTGATGAATAAATGTATTCCATGAGTCTGATCTAGAGTACTATGTGAGGTACCCAAGCCATGTGTTGAGCCCTGAACCTATTCAGCTTTCGAGAGGCTGAAATGTCCTGAGTCACCTATGAGGGTACGATATACCAAGGTAACAAAGAACTCAGATGGAAGAATATGAGATGATGAAGGTTCTTGGGAAGCACCATGGAAAGGGTAAGGCCACATGGGAGCCACGATGGACATGGGAAAGGTTTATCCTGATTTGTTTGTTTCCTTGGTGGAATTTTGAGGACAAAATTATTATAAGAGGGGAAGGATATTACAACCCCAATTTTGGGTTCATTTGGTGAGAAATGTAATTTCTCATATTAAAGATGTTGGAACAAATAATGATATAATTTGATAGATGGATTTTGTTTACAATAGCCTTGATGATTGCTTTGTGGGCCTTATTGGCTATTGGACCAATAACAAAGAAAAGTGTGGAAACCTCTAGAAGGCAAGGAACTTAATCCAAAGTTGGATTTCGTGCCTCTTGGGTTCCTTGGGTCCCAAGGAGTCCAAAGTTGCAAAGATAAAGCAACAAGAAAAAAAATAGATCAAATAAGTATTTCCTTGTTAAGAAAGAAATTGAAAATAATGATAAAATGTGGAAAATATGTGAAAAGAGGTACAATTGAGTTATCTTTGATGAATTTTCATATCCATGAGGTTTCTAATGTTAAAAGTAATTCCAATAAGGAAAATAATAAGAGAGATAAAGAGAAATTTTCAAAAAGGGATATTTTAATAAGAAAAGTAAGATAATAAGAAAAAGGATGAAAGATAAGGAAAGAGGATAACGAAATATTCCCAAGAAGGTATTTTGAGCCATTAGGGTTCCTTGAGGTTCAAAGAACTCAAAATAATAATTTAATAGCAAAGGAAAGAGAAAATAGGTGAAAATATATATATCATTGAGAGATACCTTGCACTTAAATAAAATGAACGTTTCCTTTAAGATAATGCGCCCAATTTTGGGAGAGAGGTAGATTAAGTCATGATGGACTTTCCCTCCAAATTTGAGATTAATTGGATATTTGGTTTGGGAGTTATAGCTCTTACAAGATTTCCTAAAGTAAATGGGTAATCTTCAAATTGTATTAAATGTCACGATTCCTAATATGGTTCCTTTTATCTGGCGCGCGTGTTTAGGGTCGTCAGATCTAGATTTGACGGTGATGAGATTGTCTTCCAGCTCGCGTCTGGTTAGGAAAGCAGGGACAGAACCTGAGTTTCCTTGATTGATTTCCTTATCAATCAATGAGTGTGCAAACTCAGAAATATGCTAGATTTATTCGGGAGTTTCTTGCGGACAGTTCAATCCTAGGTTTCACCTAGCTTGGGGATCTCTAGAAGAATCCCCTAAAACCTAAGACCCCGCTGGTTGTGCACCATAGCCACAGGCTATATAAGGGGGTAGATTCCCTCGGTAAGACAATGAACAGATCCGCGAGATGTTGTATGACCATCAGGGCAAGTATCTTCTACCAATTTCATCTCTCGAGCCCTCCTATATCTCAGACCTCCTTGGCTTGCCGCCGGGAGAAACTTTGTTATGTCTCAGTGACTTCGGCCATGGCTAGAGAAATTTGGACCGCCGATGAGTTCGGTTGGGTCGGGCGGAGGTGGAGGACCAAATCCGAGCGAGGAAGGAGCCCTCCTGATGGAAGTCAACATCAGAGTTGACCTTCCATTACTCTGCGTCGAGCAAGCAAGGGAGGAAGACGAGCAGGGGAGAAAAGACTCCCCTACCCCAGCAGCCATAAGAAGGAATCAAGGGTAGAAGGGTAATCAACCAATTGCGTGGAAATAAAAGTAAGTCTCGCTTGGTAGACATGTCACTTTCTTATTGGCTTAAAAGTATTTATCTTGCATAAATCACAACTAAAGATTGGTAGCCCTGATGAAAATAATTTATACATGAAAATTGATCAAAAAAACGTGAGGAAACTAATAAAAATATAATTGGAACCTGATATTGCTTACAATTTAAAAAGTACACAAAGTTATCACTTTTGGTGTATTAAATTATGGTGAAACCCTAATTTGATATGGAACTCGGAATTAATGACTCTTTTGGGTTAATTTGGTTTGGAACCCTAATTCTGAGAAATACTAACCTATTAAGAATAAAAGGGAGAGTTAATTTTGAAAAAGGCAGTTTCATGCTTGTTTTAGGGTTTATGCACATAATTATGTTTAGATACCCAAATTTGATAAAAATAAGGGTTTTAATGGGTTAAATCTGAAAATATAATTATACAATTGTGTTTTCATGATATAATACACTCAAGTTGGTGATTAGGGTTTTCTAATGGATAAATGAGGAATTAATAGTAAATGGAATACACTTATGAATTAAATCATGATGAAGTATGAATTATCAATTCGAAGGAAACTAAAGGTGGTAAATGAGTCTAATGATCTTGAAATAACTTAAAAGAGATAAAGATGGTAGTTTTGGTATAAAGGAGAAATAATGGGCTTTAATTGTGCCTATGATGTTGAAATTAGGGTTTGTGAAATAAGAGGGCATTAAATGTGATAAAAGTATTATGGAGGCTAAAACCCTAATAAAACCCTAATGTGGCCTAGAAAGCTTAAGATGGAATCCAAGTCTAGCTTTAGAATGTTTTGGATAAACCATAACACTTGGATGTCATGCATTAATTTCAGGATATTGTTGATTGCTTGTTGCTTGTTCTTTATCATTTTTCTTGGACAACAAGTTTCTATGGATCAAGTATGTGGTTAATTATGAATAACCGCCTTAGTTTCCCGAGGATTTTTGGATGGTTAATCGCATTGAATGCAAATTATCAGTTTGGATGTTCATACTTGCAAACTATAAAGTCACTATGATTATCACATTAATAATAGAAGTATGGATTCTCGCACTTACATGCCACCCTGATGGATGATGCCAAATGTCAGGCCCGGATGGGTAGACCAATGGACACCTTGAGTGGTGACCCCAAACACCAAGCTCGAGAATGAGAAGGTGGCCTATGATATTGCATGACTAGTGGGCACCATGAGTGGTGACCCCCAGGCACCAAGCTCGGGATTGAGAAGGTGGCCTTAAGTCATTGGCAAAGGAAACCCTAAGGTGGGTATGCTAGGGTTAGGGCAAAAGCGGTGGAGAATGTCATACTGAAAAGAGTAAATTGGCTTGTTAATTAACTTGATTGTGATAATTAGATTGTTATCCATATGTGCAAACTTTTGGTTGTCCCCACATACCAGTATATTTCGATATGTTGACCGACGTTTTGTTTGTTGGCATTTTAGGTACAACCTAGAAATGAACAAACAGTAAAGTGACACATTGTGAAAGTAAAACATAAAGTGCAAGGAGGATTAGATAGAGTAGATTCAAGCTTGGATAGATAGATTCCCAAAGTTTTAAAAGGTACGCAAAGTTTTAATTTTCTACCAAATTTCACTTTAGTTAGTAGAATTTCATAATTATTATTGATTATTTGTCGAACCTTTAATCCGGGTTATTGGGTAATGGCTCTGACCTTTCGATTTCCCTTAATTGGGGGTTACCAGGAGGCGGGGTCGTTACAAAAAGCCTTGACCTAACACCGCTAGGTCAAACTCAACCACAAGGAGGCATCTTGACCAAAATCTATCAAGGTCGCGACCACCAAGAGGGAAGTGTCACAACCACACCAAGATGCACCATCTAGGTCACCATGAGGAAAAACTTAAGCAACCAACCACCAAACCCGAAATCATAGGTCAAGAAACCACCAAGAAAGAACCTCTTCCAAAGAAGGGAAAAATCATGCTTAAGATAACCAAGATCGAAGCTAACATCTATCCAAATTATAGGTATATGAACACCATGCATGGGAGCAAGATCAAGGGCAAAACTTAGAGAAGAACCTCCACAACTCATCATTTACTGAAATGGGTGCACATAGATTAGGGTATCAGATTTCTTCCATACCAGTAATGTATCTCCACCAAACAAGCTCTAGAGATTACCACTAAGTACAAGCATGATGAGGAAGCAATCTAGAGAGATAAGATGGTAATGAAAAGCATAAAGAAGTGCAATAATAGAGTAGGTTTAGTGTTATATTACCCGCCTTAAGATGATCACCACCAAGAGCTCCAAATTCTAAGATCATGAGCTCCAAGCACACGATCCAAGGGTTAAAGGAATCTTCACCAAAAGCTCCACTCTCATCCACAAGGGTGCCTCAAGAAGGAGAAGACACCAAGGTCAAAGCTAGCCCAAAGAAAGAAGCAAAGAAGCTCTTGGATGAACCAATAGAGCAAGGGAGAAAGAGAGCAGAAATCCTCTTCACACTTGGGTCTACCTTCTCAAAACATGGTCTATGACCCTTGTGATGAGGGGTTTCTCTCCCAAAACGACCACCATGGAAGAACCATGGTCTAGGGTTGAGAAAAGAGAAGAAGTTGAAGGTAAAAGAAATATCAACTTAGAAGACAAACACTTACCAATGATGGAAGATGAGATCAGATCCCCACCACCACCACATGCAAGAGGAGATTGATCCTCCAAGCTCCAAGGACGAACATCCTTGATTCACTAAGATCCAAGAAAAAGAAAAGGAGGAAGAAGATAGATGGTCGAAAAGGGTTACAAGCAATAAAAGATAAGGGGTTATATATATGGAAGATGAGAGAGAGAGCAAGGGGTGAGGTGTCAACATGCTAAGGGACCCAAGGGACACTTGTCCACTCAAAAGGACAACATGCAACCACTTAAGCATGACATACAAGACATGGTGATACACTCTAGGTAGTGTCTCGACCACCTTGTCAACCCACATGGTCACAGTCGACCCATCCATGGGGCACCATCTATGGTCGCGACACCACCAACCAACATCACCTCCTGGTCGTGACAAAGCACCTCCACAATCCTAGGTCGAAACAACCTAGGCTAGGGCAACCATCTTGACTCGATGCCACCCTAGACTACCTACGTCTTGGCCCCAAGACCTAGAGGAGGTGTTTCAACTGTGACACCCTCCAGAGACAACCTTGGTCGTGGCTCAAGGTTGAGACAACACAACCAACACACATGGTCAAGGCATTCAACACTCACATTAACCCTAATCACCACCTGGGGTGATATTCCTCAACCAAGATTCAAACAAGGTGCCCTCCTCTTTCTCTTTCCTCTATATGATGTCAAGGAAGAGAGGAAACACTCTAGAGGTGGCAAATTACACATCAACTTCATCCAATTTCAATTTGCACCAAAACTAGCACAGAAAGCACAAACTTCATCCAAACAAGCTCAAACGTGAAACTCGAGCTCTCCACAAGCCCTAATTACATCTCAAAAGATTAGATCAACATTGTAAGCACATGATTAGGCCAAAGCAAATAGGGTTACCCCAAAACTTAGGTTAGGGGTCTTGCAAGCCATAAACCCCTAATAAGGATTTCGTCCTGAAATCCTAAGAGAAAAGAGAGGGGTACTTCCTTCTCACATCTTCCCCGAGCTCCCACGTGGATTCTTCAAAACCATGGTGATGCCACTAAACCTTCACAAGCACTAAGTCTTTCTTCTTTAGCTTCTTCACTCTTCTGTCAAGGATCAACACTAGGCCTTCAACATAAGACATGTCCTCATTAAGCTCTACCTCAACTGGCTGCAACACTAACTCTGTATCAAGATGGCACTTCCTCAACATACTCACATGAAACACTAGATGCAACTTGTTTAGCTCAGGTGGCAAGTTCAGCTTATAGGCCACCTTACCAACATGTGCCACCATAGGGTAAGGTCCCATAAACATGGGAGCCAACTTACCCTTCTTTCCAAACCTCATAACACCTTTCCAAGGAGAAACCTTAAGGTACACTCTGTCTCCCTCTTAGAACTCCAAAAGTCTATGAAGGTTATCTACATACGACTTCTACTTGTCCTGTGCTACCTTCAACTATTGTTGAACCACTTTGATCTTTTCTGTCATCTATTGCACAAGCTCAGGCCCAAGAAGCTGATACTCGCCTATCTCATACCAACACAACGGAGACCTTTAACGCCTCCCATACAATGCCTCATACGGTGCCATGTCGATGCTACTTTGGTAACTGTTGTTTGAAGCAAACTCTATTAGGCTGAGGTGCACATCCTAACTGCCCAAAAATTGGAGAACACAAGCTCTCAACAGATCCTCAAGGTCTGAATGGTCCTTTCAAATTGACCATCTGTCTGTGGGTGGAAGGTAGTGCTAAACCTCAGCTACGTACCCAAAGATGTGTGTAATCACTCCCAAAAGTGACTAATGAACTAGGGACCTCAGTTAGATATGATGGTAGTTGGAACTCCCTACAAACGCACTATCTTATCAACATAGAGTTGGACAAGCTTCTCAGCTGTATATGTCATCTTCACATGAAGGAAATGTGTTGATTTGGTCAACCTATCAATTATCACCCAAATGGAATCATGACCTTAGCTGTAATAGGCAGGCCAACCACAAAGTCCATAGTCACATGATCCCATTTCCACTGTGGTATAGGCAACAGTTGCAACGTCCCTACAAGCTTCTGATGCTCGGCTTTAACCTATTGACACACAACACACTTTGAAATGAACTCAGCCACATCCTTATTCAAGCCATACCACCAATACATGCCCTTCAAGTTATGATACATTTTGGTACTACCTGGATACATAGCGTACATAGATGAGTGAGCCTCCTCCAGGACCATCTTACTTAGATGATATCATCAGGAACCACTACTTTGCCATGGTAACAAACCGTCCCATCATCTGACTCGTAGAAACCATAATGCTTCTCACTGCCAAACTCTGATCTAATCTACTGTATCACTGTATCAACATATTGTGCTTCTCCGATCTTCTGTATCAGTGGGGGCTTCACCTGCAACTGTACCAACAAACCTGCTAGCATTGACACCTCCAACCTTTCATTCATCTGATGCAAGGAGACCAACATGTCCAGCTTGTGGCACACCAAAGAACTCAACTGGGATCTATCCATAGGTGAAGATGAAGACTTATTAATCAACGCATCTGCCACAACATTAGCCTTCCATGGATGGTAATCAATCATGAAGTCATAGTCCTTGATTAACTCCATCCAACACTGCTATCTCATGTTCAACTCCTATTATGAGAAGATGTACTTCGGGTTCTTATGATCCATGAAGATCTGACACTTCTCTCCATAAAGGTAGTGCCTCTAGGTCTTCAAAGCATGGATGACAACAACTAACTCCATGTAATGGGTCGGGTAGTTCTCCTCGTGTTTCTTACGATGTCAGGAAGCAAAAGAAACCATTTGCTTGTCCTACATTAGCACACAACCCAAGTCCTTTCTGGACGCATCACAAAAGACTATATATCCTTTCCCCTGCTCAGGAAAGACCAAAAGTGGTCCACTTATCAACTTCTACTTCAACTTCTGAAAAGCACGTTGACATCTATCATCCTAGATGAACGACACCTCCTTCCTTGCCAAATTTGTTAAGGGCAAATCAATAGCACTGAAGTTCTTGATGAATCTCCTATAATAGCTTGCCAAACCCAAAAAATTGTACACTTTTGTCAGCGTCCTTGGTTGCTCCCACTCTATCATGGACCCAAACTTCTTAGGATCTACATGAACTCCCTCAGCAGATATGGCATGCCCTGAAAAAGCTATCTCCTTCAACCAGAACTTGCACTTGCTGAACTTGGCATCAAGCTGATGCTGCCTCAACACGATCAACACTTGATGAAGATGTTGCTCATGTTGATGACTGTCACGATTGTATATCTAGATGCCATCTATGAGATCACTAAAAACTGATCAAGAAACGGTCGAAACAATCTATTCATCAAGCCCATGAATGTTTCTGATGCATTGGTCAGCCCAAACGACACAAACACAAACTCGTAGTGACCATACCTCATTCTAAAAGTCGACTTAGGTATGTCATCTATGAAGACCACCACAAACTGACCAAGAAATAGTCGGAACACTTTGTTCATTAAGTCCATGAATGTTGTCGATGCATTATTTAGCCCAAACAGCATAACCATGAACTCATAGTGACCATACCTCATTCTAAAAGCCGACTTGGTATGTCATCCTCCTTGATCCTCAACTGGTGATATCATGACCTCAGGTCTATCTTTGTGAACACTGTCGCACCACACAATTGATCAAATAGGTCATCTATCCTTGGTAAGGGATATTTTTTCTTTATCGTCACCTTGTTCAACTGCATGTAGTCTATACGTAGCCTCATGGACCTATCCTTCTTCTTCACAAATAGCACTGGAGCACCCCATGGAGACATACTCAGCCTGATGAAACCTTTATCAAGCAACTCTTACAACTGTCTCTTCAACTCTGCCATCTCTCCTGGAGCCATCCTGTATGGTGTCTGAGCCATCAACTGTGTACCTAGAACTAGATTGATCTAAAAGTCAATCTCTCAGGGTGGGGGAACATTGAGGAACTCCTCAGGAAACATGTCCTCACACTCCATGACAACTAATACCTCCTGAATACTAGGACTCCTTGCCTTAATATCCAACACATGTGCCAAGAACGCCTCACAACCCTATCTCAACATCTTTCATGCTACCATCACTGACACCATACACGTCAGAAGAATCATCTTATCCCCTTGGAAGATCCACGTCTCATCACCATGTACAAATGTTGTCTTCTTGCAACCACAATTCAAGATCACTCTATACTTATCCAAGGTGTCCATTTCAAGGATTACATCAAGCCCATGCATATCAAGTGGTATGATCCACTTGTATGTTGTGCTGTGAGAAAGAAAGGACACAACTCTTGCAACACTACAGAACTGACCAACGGGGTCTCTAACAACAAACTATCTCTCTTATGACTAAGAGGCAAAAGACAACTGTCAAGAACCTCACGAGTGACAAAAGAGTGTGTTACACCCGTGTCAACCAAAATAGATATGAAGCAAGAAGAAGATAAATCAGAATGAAATAACTCCATATAACATGTTACTACTGGCGGGTTGACCACCGCCTCCGGCTGACTCATGGCGTAGAATCTAGTTGTTTCCTATTGTAACCCTCGTCCTCTACTTCCTTGAGAAGATGATCTGGTCTGCGACGCTTTCCTGCATCCTCATCCTCCTGCACCATAGAACTACTGCCTCTATAAACCCTCGATTGTTGGGTCACCTCATCATCTCTCACTAGGCATTCCCACCTTAGGTGTCCTACCTGCCACACTTGTGGCATTCTTTAGTCTCAAACTGTAGCCTAGACGGCCCCATCACTAACACTGACGTTGTGCTGTGAGCTCCAACAGGTGGAAGACTACAACCTCTGCATTTACTCAGTGACCACTACGTCTGAGAATTAAACCTTTGTGGTGTTGTCGGTGTAGAAAACCTCAGCTTCATAAAGCCACCTAACGACTGCCCCTGGAACCATGCAGACTGCTTCTTGGCACTCGTCTCCTGCTTCTCTATCACATACCTCTCAATCCTTCAAATAGAATCCAAAAACATGGAAAACCTCTCCCAATTCTCCAAAGCATCCACCAGGGTAGACAATTCAACATTCAACCCCTTCTCAAAATGTGGCATCCTCTCATCATCCGTGGTAGCCATGTATGGACAGAACCGAAGAAGTTACATAAACTTGGCCTTATACTCATTGATCGACATGGATCCCTACCAAATTTGCTCAAACTGGATGATCTTCTCATCTAGATAGGTCAGTGGGAAGTACCGACTGACGAATTCATGTCAGAACTTGTCCCATCCAACATCCACTCCATGCTTGTTCTCCTCTTCTATGGCCCACCAACGACCATCACTACCCTTCAAAAGATACATTACATGCTTCACCTTATCCACCTTTGGGATGCTAAGGATCTTAAAAGTTTTCTCGAGCTCGGTAAACCACAGATCAACATCCGTCCCAACACACTCCACTTCCCCAACATGTCAAAGCCGCTCAAAAGTCTTCCCAGTACCTGAAGATTCTGCATTGGAAACCGGTACCCTAGGCTGTGGTGTGGGCATCCTGTCTGCCATATACATCATAGTAGCCATGAATTGCCCAAAAAGAGACTAAAGGTAGGGTTTTCAACCATGGTTGGGTTCAAACTGGGGACCCTCAGGTGCTCAATATTCTTGCACTTGGTTCCTTACACCACCGCTTGATGCAACAACACTACTCTCAGCCGTGTGTTCTTCATGTTCTCCAAACATCCTTAAGCTTTTATTCTTCTTCTACATCAGTAGAAGTCACTATAAGAAATACTAGAGAATAAAAGGACAGACACAAACCCTAGTCCTAGGTCCTTGTAGACTCAGTGAACCTAAAGCTCTGATACCAACCTTTTACTGTGACGCCCCACACCACAGATGATGAAAAAACTCCAAACTAAACCCAAAAACAAAACTAAACAAGTGGATTACTAAAAAACACTAGAAATTGAAACCAATTACAATAAGAGCCAACATCAAGAAACTTATTGCATCAGGGCTCAAAAACTTACCATCGAAATTATATATATCATGAAGCATCGTTATTTACAATGTGTCTATAAAATACTACATGTCACATGTAATATTTGTTCATTTACATAAACATATACTACAACCAACTATATACAATAAGGGCGCATAAACCAAAAAATCATATTGATGACACCATTGAGGAACATAAGTAACTCCCCTAAGACCTGAGTGTACAGGGATGACTCTAGAACTCTAACAACAAAAGACCACAAGCAACATTTCCAACCTTAGCTGCTACTGTCCATCTTGCTGGTGCTCTGCCTCAGTTGCACGATCTCTACCTCCTTGTGCACGTCCACCGAAAAGATGTGGGAAACCCACAGGGTGAGATTCCAAATCTCACGAGGAGATATAACTCTCCACCAACACTATTATTAACACATGTAAGATATATAAAGGACAAAAGTAAAGCTACAATTACAATAACACGATAATCATTCCTAAACTGCATAAGCAATTGCAATTGGATTGCAGAACATCCTATAATCATAAAAGGAATATGAAGAACATGTATATTTAGTACCAGCTATACTGTACAAAAGTAAGCAAGGCCTCATCTAATGTTTTCATATTTGATCCTAATCAATTACACAACATGGCTGATTACATATTTTATTATGCCCTAAGGATTTGAGTCATACCACTCAAATCCAACCAACCACTACTAAGTCAAAATCGGTTCCATGCAAGGTCTATGTAAGAGCCAGAATCCACGACCTCACCAAACCTCGTGGTTAATACACGAGTACATAGAAGAGACATACCAGTCAACTACAACTTGTGACATATAGTCAAAGAGTGAAAGTCCTAGAACACCTTGGTACAAGTCACGATGCTAGTGAAACTGAGCTATGGCCCGCTGCCCAATGTATGGCCTGCAGCCAATCCTATGAAACCACATAAGCAACATAACAATGAGCTACGATCCATAGCCGCACTCCTACAAGGGTATGGCTTGCACGCAATCCTATAAATGTCGTACTCAACAATATATGACTCCGAGCTTTCACTAGGGAAAGCTCGTTTATCCATCCAGCAATTGCTGACATTAAGATGGATCTATGGCACAGGGCAAAACTACATGTTCAGATTCTACTTGATTAGTTAAGTCAATTTACATGCCTTTTAACATCAATCAAGTTACAATGTATAAAGTCCTACCAAACTCTACAAAGATAAGGGAATAGTACACTTCAGAAAATATAAATGTATAGGGTGTGAACTTGTCACACTATCACCACATGATGCTTGTATCATTTCCATTCATCACATCATCAATATCAAAGTCACATGTGATGCATCCCTATTTTAGGGCTTCATCTTGTGTTATATTGTTCTTCAATCACATCTATACCTGTTAGATTGCATGTCATTCCCCCTAATATGCTTATTTGTATAAAATGCACTTATGGACATCATTTGCGTGTTTTTCAGGCATTTGGACCACAGTTGATGGAAGAGAGAGAGAAGGAGTGATCCTAGGGTTCCTCTGCCCTTGGAGAATACCCAAAGTGAAGTCCAAGGCTCCCTCAACCTACCCTTAGTGGCCAAAGATCATTTGAAGCAAAGATGTCCAAGAAAATCCAAAGATCCAAGTCAAAGTGCTGCCCCAGGACTCAGCACGGCCGTGGTGGAACAAAACGGCCGTGCTAGGTCACTTAGAAATCGACAGGCTCAACCTCCAAATCAAGCAGAACTCTACCACAGCCGTGCTACGCAGCACGGCTGTGCTGCGACCACCCACCACGGCCGTGCCACGCAGCACGGCTGTGCTACCAGATCCCACCACGGCCGTGCTACGCAGCACGGCCATGCTACCAACTCCCACCACGGCCGTGCTACCCTCAACCCACCACGGTCGTGGTGACCACCACGGTCGTGGCCTTTTCAGCCCAAATTTGACCACCAACCTGACATTTAGCCATTTTAATTCCCACGATCGTGCCCATACACCACGGCCGTGGCCTACCCTACCCACCACGACCGTGGTGACCCACCACGGCCGTGCTACTCACAAAATCCAGCCACTTTTTCACTGTTTTGCCCATTTTGCCCCTAACTTAACCTAGTGCTTCCCCCACACCTATATATACCTAGGTGGCAGCTGGGGCACGAGGTTAGATACCTTCCACTGCCTCCTAGCTCCCCAAATTGCCATCCACTCCATATCCACCTCAAATCCACCCCATTCCACCATTTTCACCACCAAATCACTAGTTTACACTAGTTCCTACCCATAATCCCCCTCATTTCTCACCCTTGCACCTTGGAGGAGGGAGGAGGTCGACCTGCTGCTACTGGAGAGAGGATTGACAACCACTACTTCGAGCTCCATGGCCACCTCCATCTTCTTCCCCTTTCTTTTTGTATTTTCTATTTCCATGAGTAGCTAGGCCCCCTTAGGTGGGCTGTTTGGGGTCAAATATGTTACTTTGATACCATGTTGGGGGAAAATGACATGTAAACTTTGTAATTCCATTTGTGAATGATTATGTTCTATTTATATCTCACTCTCCATTAATTTCTTATTGGTTTGTGTGTGAAATCACTTAGGAATTTAGGCAAATTGCTTATATGTGTGAATTTTGGGATTTGCCCCTAGGTCCGATTCTTAGATCCCTAGGCTGCCTCCCATCTTCCTACATCCTAATCAATCTCCCTAAACCTAAGTGAGAGATCTAAGTAGCTAGATTTGATAATTCTAGTGCAATTAGTATGGAGCCTTCTCAAGGCTAGAATGTGGGGGAATTGGGGTCCAAAACCCTAATTTCACCCCCCCCATTACTACCCTTGGCCCCTAATTGCCCTAGGAATGTCTAATCTAGAAACCTAGACTTGATTAGACTCTAATTGGATTAAACCTAACCCCTAACCCAATTGAGCCTCGTAAGGGTAGTAGGGGGTGTTAGGGACTAGTTCCCCTATACACAACCTAGCATATCCATGGCCAGTTAGCAGCTTAGGTTAATCCATTAGACTCTAACTTGTTGTTTGGTTTGGATAATCTAAATGGAATCATAATGTTCATATGTCACCCCCAACTTAAGTGATAAGTTCATACCCCTAAACAGCCCACACATCTCTTTACTGCTTAAAACCCTAGTTTTGTGCTTGCTTAGCTTAATTAGTTCTTTTCTTGCTTAGTTAGCTTCTTGCCTTGCTCTTGCCTTGTTTATGCTAGTTTAGTTCTTTAGTTGTTCTTTTGCTTCTCTATTTCTTGCCTTAGTGTAATTTGCCTTTTCATACCTAGCTTAATCCTTTCTTGCTTGTTTAGCCTTAATCTAGTCTAGGGTTAACGTAGATTTCATTCTTGCCTTTAATTCCTCGCTTGTTCATAGTAGTTTAACAATCAAAATCAACCTTCAAACCCTTAACCCTAGTCTCCCCAGTAGGAACCTAGCTAAACTAACCTAGCTCTAGCGCCCCCTCTTTTCCCTGTGGATCGACCCTATACTTGCCGCTTACCTATACTACGACACGACCCCGTGCGCTTGCGGGTGTAGTGTTTTAGTAGACGTAGGTTGTTAGTTTAGGTCTTATAAATATTGAAAGCAAACCCCCATCCACCGTGCATTCCGATCTCGTGGGGCACATCTATTCAATCGAGTAGTGTGTTAGCACCACTAGCGGAATTGCACCAAGCTTTCTGGCGCCGTTGCCGGGGATTAGAGGCGCTCGGCCTAGCTAGTTAGTTTTGCTTTGACTTTTCCTACTGCCCTCATCATTGATATTCTTTATTCATTACTCTTTGCATTCTTTGTGTATATTGGTTTGCTAACTTGCTTTCTTTTGTTTGGTTGTACCTTGTGCATGTGACAAGCCACTCGGAGAAGACAAGATGGAAGGCCAAAATGCACAAACCCATCCATTTCCTCCACCACCCTACCTCCAAGGCTACCCTAAGCCTTACACACCTCCACCACCTCCATTGTCGCAACCTTCCCACTACTTCACTTTCCAACCTCAATTCCCTCCTCCACTACCCTACCTCCAAGGCTATCCTAAGCCTTACACACTACCACCACCTCCATTGCCACAACCCTCCTACCAGTTCACCTTCCAACCTCAATTCATTCTACCACCTCCATTACCACAACCCTCCCACCAATTCACCTTCCAACCTCAATGCCCTCCTCCACCTAAAGTCCAACGACCATCAACACCAATGCCACCACCACAACTATCACATGCTCCCCCTACTTCCCATATGAAAATGGATATGATTGAGACCCCTCTCTTTGGTGCCTATGAAGACCCATTCCTCAAGAGAGAGAAAACCTATGGCATGAGATTTCTGAGGGTATTAAGGCTAATTAAGATATATGATGATGATCCCCAAGGAGAGAGAATTGCTGAAAAAGACTTACGAAGCTCGCATGACCCTTGGGAGGAAGATCAATCAAGGAAAGCATTTGAGAGGATTGCTTATGATGGGGGTTAAAACATTTTGTTTTTGGACCATGGTTGATGGTGAAAGAACGAGAAGCCTGGCTGAAGGCATGAAACTTAGCGCTTGTGGGAGGCAACCCACATAGGTTTGGGAAATTTTGACCCAACCTTCACTTTTTCATACAATTGCTTTGTTTTTACACTTTCCAAGAAAACACACACACACTTGTGTTTAATAATTTTTGTCTAGTTTTAAGATGTGCAGGTGGTAACAGGGTGAAATGAAGGAAATTTGAGTACAATTGAGAGAAGGATTCAAAGAAAAATCACTTTGAGTCAAGTTTTTGAGTGTTTGATGTTCCTCATTTTGAGAGTAGCAGCTACATGGACCACCACGGCCGTGGCACATCAATACGACTGTGGTCATTTGCATGAAAAACACACCAAGTCCCTGGATTCAGAAGCAAAATTGAGAAAAGCTGCCAAAGGACTGCACCACGGCCGTGCAAGGCAGCACGGCCGTGCAACTTGAAGCCACCACGGCCGTGCTGCGCAGCACGGCCGTGCTGCAGACCAATTTCAGCCACTGAAGGTAGATTAGTGCCGGAGCTACTATGAATATCCTCCACCACAGGGAGGAACACCGCCAGAGCCTTGAGAGAGCCATGATCGTCTACCCTATCATCCTAAACTCTAGGATCATGCTGAGGACAGCATGATTCAAAAGTTTGGGGTGGTAGGGCAGGTATGCCCTAGTTTCACTTTGCATTTCACCTGCCACATCCACTTTTGTTTTCTTGTTTTTTCTATCTACCTTAGTCATCTTTACTGCTTTTCATACCTGCATGCCATGTCGTTTACTTTCTTGTCATTTTTTTGTGTAATTTTCAAAATTTTTGCTCTTTTGCCATGCATTGCATATCATGTAGATTTTTGGTAATTTTTGCATGTTTTAGTTAGGATTTTCTTGTTTGTTGCTTTAAGTTCAATAGTTTAGGCTTAGATGTGATTGAAAGCAACTTGGCACCATTTTGGCCAATTTTGCCCAAATTTGGAACTTCTTGTCTAAAAATTGTGTTTTGACCCAATCTCTACTGTTTTGAACTAAAATGTTGACCTTTGACAAATGCAAGTGAATCACCATTGTTTGTTGCTAAGTGGTATCAATGTTTGACTTTTTACATGTGCATCACCTCTCTTAGGATTGTGATTGAATTGGTTGAATTGTGAAATTGAGCAAGCTTTGAACGCTTAGTGTTTGTGGAATTACTTGTTTGATATATCAATTTCATTTTGTTCATTCATGTGGTGTGATATCTTGGATGAAGTGTTGGATTAATTTTCATGCAGGATGTCTTATGTGGAAAATCATACCAATGACCCCTCTTTGACCCGATTCTTCTCCCATCATCTTCATACCCCTCCGCCTCATAAAAAGATGCCCTAGTGCACATAATCAGCCTTGGCCACCTCTAAAAGTTTGGGGTGGCCATACCTTTATCTCCCCGCTTCACTCTACCCACCATATGCCCTATCTACACCAAGGGCAAGAAAAAGAAAAAGAAAAGCAGAATAAAGTAAAAGGATGCTCCTGTTTAAGAGCATTCAAATAAAGAAAAGATGAGTGTGTAAAAACACTCCAAAAATCTTACCGCAACCATTTCTTCCACTTTCATACCCATTGAGCTAGGAAACATCAAACTTAGCTCATTTTACCCTTTTCCGCAGCCACGTGGGTCATTTGGTGTGATTTGAGATATAAGATTGAATGCATAAATGTGAAACAACACTCCTAGTCATTTTTTATTAACGCCACCATGAAACGGTTTACCCGGAACTTAATGGAAGAAATATGGATAACTTGTGTATTCTATGCGCTATATTTGAAGTTCATATGCTTTATGCTCTTTTCATGACTGGATTGTGAAAGAAGGAGAGGAGAGAAGTGAAATGCATGTACTTAGTCATCTTTGATCCCATTCAGCAACAATCGCCTTTTATATTGCATTTGTCATTTCTTTTTGTGAAAGTTTGTAGAGAGATTGAGTTAGAGCATACTTGAGGACAAGTATGTTTCAAGTTTGGGGTGGTGATGCAACCCTATTTTAGGGCTTCATCTTGTGTTATATTGTTCTTCAATCACATCTATACCTGTTAGATTGCATGGCATTCCCCCTAATATGCTTATTTGTATAAAATGCACTTATGGACATCATTTGCGTCTTTTTCAGGCATTTGGACCACACTTGATGGAAGAGAGAGAAGGAGTGATCCTAGGGTTCCTCTTCCCTTGGAGAAGACCCAAAGTGAAGTCCAAGGCTCCCTCAACCTACCCTTAGTGGCCAAAGATCATTTGAAGCAAAGATGTCCAAGAAAATCCAAAGATCCAAGTCAAAGTGCTGCCCCAGGACTCAGCACGGCCGTGGTGGAACAAAACGGCCGTGCTAGGTCACTTAGAAATCGACAGGCTCAACCTCCAAATCAAGCAGAACTCTACCACGGCCGTACTACGCAGCACGGCTGTGCTGCGACCACCCACCACGGCCGTGCCACGCAGCACGGCCGTACTACCAGATCCCACCACGGCCGTGCTACGCAGCACGGCCATGCTACCAACACCCACCACGACTGTGCTACGCAGCACGACCATGCTACCCTCAACCCACCACGGTCGTGGCCTTTTCAGCCCAAATTTGACCACCAACCGGACATTTAGCCATTTTAATTCCCACGATCATGCCCATACACCACGGGCATGGCCTACCCTACCCACCACGACCGTGGTGACCCACCACGGCCGTGCTACTCACAAAATCCAGCCACTTTTTCACTGTTTTGCCCATTTTGCCCCTAACTTAACCTAGTGCTTCCTTCACACCTATATATACCTAGGTGGCAGTTGGGGCATGAGGTTAGATACCTTCCACTGCCTCCTAGATCCCCAAATCGCCATCCACTCCATTCCACTCCATATCCACCTCAAATCCACCCCATTCCACCATTTTCACCACCAAATCACTAGTTTACACTAGTTCCTACCCATAATCTCCCTCATTTCTCACCCTTGCACCTTGGAGGAGGGAGGAGGTCAACCTGCTGCTGCTGGAGAGAGGATTGACAACCACTACTTCGAGCTCCATGGCCACCTCCATCTTCTTCCCCTTTCTTTTTGTATTTTCTATTTCCATGAGTAGCTAGGCCCCCTTAGGTGGGCTGTTTGGGGTCAAATATGTTACTTTGATACCATGTTGGGGGGAAATGACATGTAAACTTTGTAATTCCATTTATGAATGATTATGTTCTATTTATATCTCACTCTCCATTAATTTCTTGTTGGTTTGTGTGTGAAATCACTTAGGAATTTAGGCAAATTGCTTATATGTGTGAATTTTGGGATTTGCCCCTAGGTCCAATTCTTGGATCCCTAGGCTGCCTCCCATCTTCCTACATCCTAATCAATCTCCCTAAACCTAAGTGAGAGATCTAAGTAGCTAGATTTGATAATTCTAGTGCAATTAGTATGGAGCCTTCTCAAGGCTAGAATGTGGGGGAATTGGGGTCCAAAACCCTAATTTCACCCCCCATTACTACCCTCGGCCCCTAATTGCCCTAGGAATGTCTAATCTAGAAACCTAGACTTGATTAGACTCTAATTGGATTAAACCTAACCCCTAACCCAATTGAGCCTCGTAAGGGTAGTAGGGGGTGTTAGGGACTAGTTCCCCTATACACAACCTAGCATATCCATGGCCAGTTAGCAGCTTAGGTTAATCCATTAGACTCTAACTTGTTGTTTGGTTTGGATAATCTAAATGGAATCATAATGTTCATATGTCACCCCCCAACTTAAGTGATAAGTTCATACCCCTAAACAGCCCACACATCTCTTTACTGCTTAAAACCCTAGTTTTGTGCTTGCTTAGCTTAATTAGTTCTTTTCTTGCTTAGTTAGCTTCTTGCCTTGCTCTTGCCTTGTTTATGCTAGTTTAGTTCTTTAGTTGTTCTTTAGCTTCTCTATTTCTTGCCTTAGTGTAATTTGCCTTTTCATACCTAGCTTAATCCTTTCTTGCTTGTTTAGCCTTAATCTAGTCTAGGGTTAACGTAGATTTCATTCTTGCCTTTAATTCCTCGCTTGTTCATAGTAGTTTAACAATCAAAATCAACCTTCAAACCCTTAACCCTAGTCTCCGCAGTAGGAACCTAGCTAAACTAACCTAGCTCTAGCGCCCCCTCTTTTCCCTGTGGATCGACCCTATACTTGTCGCTTACCTATACTACGACACGACCCCGTGCGCTTGCGGGTGTAGTGTTTTAGTAGACGTAGGTTGTTAGTTTAGGTCTTATAAATATTGAAAGCAAACCCCCATCCACCGTGCATTCCGACCTCGTGGGGCGCATCTATTCAATCGAGTAGTGTGTTAGCACCACTAGCGGAATCGCACCAACATGCCATTGGATATCAATCCCTCAACTCATCATTCCTATATCACACGTGTTTCAACATGTTTCTTGAAGGCTCATTCAACTTGTTTCATGTTTAATCACCATAGCATACACTAATTATGATTATCAAGCTCATAATACTTGCATGGTTAGAAGTTCATAAACAAGAGAGATAATCGCCTAACATCATAACCATTCCATGACAGAGAGAGAAGCAAGCAAGTATTATTGCACATTATTAGGGTTAAGGTTTCTTTTTAGTTGATTAGAGTTTGCAAGACTAGGTCCAACCATAAATCCTAGAACCATCATCCTCCATCATCTTGGAGTGTATAAGGATTAGGAAACATCATTAGAGTTGATTAGATAACATTCTAAACATCATTATATATGTCTTATGCATCATTCATATATGAATATCATTAAGTGATCACATGTGCTTCTAATCCACCTACCATCACCCTATGTTGACCACATAACCACATAGGTCGCGACCACCTAACATGGTCTATGTCAAGACTGCGACACTAATGTACCTCGACCATCCACCAACATGTCACGACTTCCACCCTCTAAGTCATGCCGCGCCTATGAAACTTAGGGTTAGGGATTCACAAAGCATCTTGACCAAAGGTGTCTCGGCCTCAACATGTCACAACCTCTACCCATGTCATGACCCAAGATCACCATGGTTGCAACCCTACACTCTAGGGTGAGTCTCAACCCAAGTACGATAGGAACAGAACACCAACACCAGGGGTGACTAGGCCACTTAGCACCACAAGCCTTGACCTAACACCACTATGTCAAACTCAACCACAAGGAGGCATCTCGACCAAAATATATCAACATCACAATCATCAAGAGGGAATTGTCATGACCACACCAAGTTGCACCATCTAGGTCACCATGAGGGAAAAATCAAGCAACCAACCACCAAACCCTAAAGCATAGGTCAAGAAACCACCAAGAAAGAACCTCTTTCTAAGAAGGGAAAAACCATGCTTAAGTTAACTAAGACCAAACCAAACATCTATCCAACTTCTAGGTATATGAACACCATGAATGGGAGCAATATCAAGGGCAAAACTTAGAGAAGAACCTCCACAACTCATCATCTACTAAAATAGGTGCACATAGATTAGGGTTTCTGATTTTTTCAAAACCAGCAAGGTATCTCCACCAAAAAAGCTCTAGATATTACTACTAAGTACAAGAATGATGAGGAAAAAATCTAGAGAGAGAAGACAGTAATAAAAAGCACAAAGAAGTGCAATAATAGAGTAGGTTTAGTTTTATATAACCCACCTTAAGATGATCACCACCAAGAGCTCCAAACTCAAAGATCAAGAGCTCCAAGCACACGATCCAAGGGTTGAAGAAGCTTTTCACTAAAAGCTCCACTCTTGGCCATAAGAGAACTTCAAGAAGGAGAAGAAACCAAGGTCAAAGCTAGCCCAAGGAAAGAAGCAAAGAATCTCTTGGTCGAACCAAAAGAGAAAGGGAGAAAGAGAGGAGAAATTCTTTTCACACTTAGGTCTACCTTCTCAAAACATGGTATATGACCCTTGTGATGAGGGGTTTCTCTCCCAAAATGACCACCATGGAAGAACCATGGCCTAGGGCAGAGAAAAGAGAAGAAGATGAAGGTAAAAGAAACATCAATTTATAAAACAAACACTTACCAAGGATGGAAGATGAGCTCGGATCACCACCACTACCACATGCAAGAGGAGATTGATCCCCCAAGCTCCAAGGATGAACCTCCTTGTTTCACCAAGCTCTAAGAATAAGCAAATAAGGAGGAATAAGATAGATGGCTAGAAAGGGTTGCAAGCAAGAAGAGATAAGGGGTTATATAGATGGAAGATGAGAGGGAGAGAAAGGGGTGAGGTGTCAACATACTAAGGGGCCCAAGGGACGCTTGTCCACTCAAAAGGCCAACTCACAACCACTTAAGCATGACATACAAGATATGGTGATACAATATAGGTAGTTTCTCCACTACCATGTCAACCCACATGGTCGCGGTCACGACCCATCCATGGAGCACCATCTATGATAGCGACATCAACTCCTGGTCGCGACAAAGCACATCCACAACCCTAGTTCAAAACAACCTATGCTTGGGCAACCACCTCGACCCTAGACTACTTAGGTCATGACCACCAACACCTAGAGGAGGTGTCTCAACCGCGACACCCTCCAGAGACAACCTTGGTCATGACCCAAGGTTGAGATAGCACAATCAACACACATGGTCATGGCAGTCAACATTCACATCAACCCTAATCACCACTCGGGGTGATATTCCTCCACCAATACTCAAACAAGGCACCCTACTCTTTATCTTTCCTCTAGATATGTCAAGAAAAAGTGGGAACACTCTAGAGGTGGCAAATTGCACACCAACCCCCTACATTGGGTAAATTGCATTTTGCACCAAAACTAGCACAAAAAGCACAAACTTCATCCAAACAAGCTTAAACTTGAAACTTAAGCTCTCCACAAGACCTAATTACATCTCAAATTATTAGATCAAGGTTCTAAGCACATGATTAGGTCAAAGAAAATAGAGTTACCCCAAAACTCAGGTCAGGGGTTTTACACTTATCATACAAATAATAAAACAAAAACCAAATACTATCAAATGTGTAGTTGTCATCCTAATAATAAAACAAAAAACAAATACTATCAAAAGGAAAAATTTAAATTTATATTAGATTTATTATTCCAACTATCAAATTTTAGGTTATATTGATGTTGTTTTCTTCCCTCAACTCAATAGAAATAAAAGATATAAGTCAACTTAGGTTCTATTTACTTAATTAATGGACTGCCTTGTAATTTTCCAATATTGTGTTCTTTTTCATCTATCAATAACCACATGATGTGCACATTTTATATCATATTTTATAGAACTTTTGGTTGCATTTCCAAATCATTTTCACTCAATGATAACTCTTAGTCATGCTATATTTTTCACTTAATTGTTATATATACTTGCTCCATGGTTTGGTTTGTAGGTACAACAATTTGGCTCAAATTGGGAGAAAACACCATCATAATATCCATCAACACATTCCCCAATCATCTAGACATTTAGAAAATCAATATTTTTGAAACTGATAAAGACACACATTGTCTTGATTAAGACACCCTGTGTCTTAATAAGGTCACGTCGTGTTTTATTAAAGACGCCCCCGTGTATCAGTCCAGAAATTGAGCTCAGAACTCCAGATTTGCAGCAACACGACGTGTCTCAATAAAGACATCGCGTGTCTTATTAAAGACATGTTGTGTTTTATTAAAAACACATCATGTAACTTTCCAAAAATCAATCTGGAATTCAATTATCGCATAAGACACGCCATGTGACCTGTAGATTTCACTCAAATGCGAATTTAACTACCTCACGCTTATATATACGACCCCAAGCCATCTTGGGACAGTTATCATGACATATTTCAGACCTTTTTGAGAGGGACTGAAGCAAGGGAAAGCAAGGAGGAGTTGGAGGTGTTCTAATGGGAGAAAAGGTGGTTTCTTAGAAGAGAAACTTCTTCTTCTTCCTTCTTCTCCAACAATTGTAGCAGGGATCTCCACTGTTCTCTTCTCTCCACTCTGGTGTGAAGGTTTCTATAGAGTTTCTAGCAACAAGGATGGATTTGCAACTCCTTGACCATAGTTTTGACTCTATCTTACTTCTTCTATGGACATCCAAATTTATTTCCTTCTATTATGATGTCTAGCTCTATTTTCTACTGCTTGTATCTACTTTCTGCAGCCATGGACGAGTAGATCTCTTGTTCTTAGGCATGTGGGAGTAACTCCCATGTGATAACATTGTTCTAAGGTTTATACGTAATGCTAGTCATTTCACTATTCTAAGTTCCATCAGTGTTTAATTCTTCTTACATGCTGTGCTGGCCACTTCGTATGTATAATTTCTACTCTTTGTATAATCTAGGAAGATGTGCATAGGAGTAAGGAGATGTACCTTAATTGCACTACCTTGTCCATGAGAGTGGATGGAATGTGTTGGGGAACAAAGGTTGTAGTCCAAATATAAGTATATCCATGGGAGTGGTATACAAAGTTAGGACTATTCTATACTACCAGGAGGTGGGTGTAGGATACATGCCACCATTATATTATTTCTAGTGTTCTTGATCTTTATTGTTCTTTGTGCTATGATGTGGATGTGAAACCCTATCCTCAAGAATCCCTAATCCAAATTGATCCTTAATATAAGTGTTTTCTATTTTTATCTCATTTCCTTTTGATTTCTTAGTTAACTAAATAAAACCTCTCTTGTTAAAAAGATATAGATTGTTGAAGTTTAATACTCTTGCACCAAATAATACCCTGCTCCTTAGATGACCTCAATAATACTACACGCACATGTATACTTGGAGGGTAGTGTTCGAGTTTACAAATATTAAAACTTATGAACACTGCTAATAAGTTTTTGGTATTTTTACCGGGGAGCATCGATATTTTTGCTAGAGTAAGAAGTGTTGAATTGTAAATGAGACTAGATCACCCCACCACCTATCCTATCTACCATCATTCTTTCCCTTATGATCATCATCATTATCTTTTTTTATATCTTCCATTTTCTTTCTTGTACTTCACTCGCCTTCTTTACTTGGATGACTATATGAGGTGATCCAAAAGGGTCTTGAACCTTCCACATTTCTAGACCCCAAACTTGAGCACAATATTTGCACCCTTCGAAAAGTGAGGATGAGTGAAACTGAAATGGATCCAGAGGACTCACAAACATCATCACCAACATCTTCACCACCATCTTCACCCAAGCATCCATCTCAATAAGAAAAACCAATCGTGGAAGATGATTGTCCACTTAAAGACTTCATTGTTCCAGCTGGTACAAAAACCAATGGGGCTATTAATATCCCACTGATTGAGGCAAATGACTTTTCTACCAGCCCCATAATTGTACAGATGATACATCAAAACCATTTGGAGGGACGCCAACGAAGGATACAAACCTCCACATTGCTGAATTTCTACAATTGCTAAGCACTTTCAAGATAAATGGTGTTCCTACTGATGCAATTTGTCTTCTTCTTTTCCCCTTCTCTTTGAGAGATAGAGCCAATGTGTGGCTCTATTCTTTTCCAAGAAACTAACCAGTCATCTCATTCCTTGATTCAACCATTGATCAACCAATATTAATTCCAGTTGACCTGACACTCCTACTGATTGGTGCACTGCCCAACGGTCGGTTGGCAATGTGAACCAATAAGTTCAGAGTCCAGTCAGTCAATTTTGAACCTCAGTTGTTTAGTTGAATATCTAGACACCTTTAGTAATAAATCTAAACACCATCCATGAATATACTCCTTTAATCCAAGTGCATTCCTACGAGTGTGACCCTATAATTTTAGAATTACGTTGGTAGTGAATGTCCATAACAAACTTATGACCTCACAAGTAAAGAGTGGCATCTAGCAACACATCACTGCTACCCAAGTAATTCAAAAAGTTGGAGAACAACTTCAACCTACAATCTATGATTAGTGTTATGGTGATCATATAGTTCCTTTGTCTCTGATATCCAGATTGAACTCGAGGCATGGAATGGTCATTCTCTCAACATTCAATCCATGTTCCTTGAACTAGAGTAGAGTGTTTGAGATGCATGTGAGTTCACATATCATAAATTGAATCACACGAGTACGGCCATACATTTCTCAGTCTCGCTTATCAAGAGGCCTTGGATATCAATCTCTTATAGGAGGGACAAGTCACATCTACATCACTCACATTCAACCCCCATGTGTCATAGTGCACCCAATCATCACCGTTATGGCAATCCTTATTTAGGATCACATTGGATGATGTCAAAGTACATGAACGACATGTACTGAATGTAGTGACTTCAGGTCTAAGAACCACAATCACCATTATCACTATAAGAGATGATTTTAACTATCATTTGACACGATTTTACCGTGCGTCGAACGCAAGTGCACGCATCAATGTAGTATAGGCCCTTGTGAGGCCCGAGTCGAACTCAGGGACACTGAATTATCGGTAGACTACTACTAACTACTCACAATCAGCTAGACCAATAAAAAGGTTATGAGAGTTGTTTTAAAAGAAAAAGAAAATAAAATAAAATAGAGCAATCGATTAAATGTTTAGTTTAATCAATTCGAATGGAGATCTTTAGGATTGCGGTTTCACCGCAGGTTTTCATTATATGAATTTCCATATATTTATTCAGGTTCATCTCTCAATCCGGGTAGTGGCCTGTAGTCAGAATTGCCCACTGTCGTGGTACAATTTACTACCTATGTCTAGGTCGGTTCCACCGTCGTAGTATCCTATACCCTAAACTAGGTGCATTATAAACGACCTCTGGATTTCCACCATTAACCTTACATCACCTTGTTCAAGGGATTTGTTAATTAATATGAACTTCATCTCTTTTCAACCATTAATTCTTCTTTCAAAGTAATTAAAGGCATTAGATTATCATTATGGTGATCAAGCATAACAATATAATTGAGAAAACAAATCATAGCACGAATTTAAGAGATAAATTATAAATTACTATGATAAAAATGTCATACAATGCTTCCCCGGGCTACTCCCGGTCCTAAAGATAAAGGGGATTAGCCCTGCATGTTCATCTCAAAGCAAAACATGGTTGAGAAAAGGGGAAACATGGAGAAAAACGTGAATAAGTAATGAAACCCCTGAACGAAGAAGATCCAAGCGTTCCTCGGCGTAGAATACGCGATCTACAGCCTTTCGGCGGTGGAGAACGTCTTCTTCGGCTTCCGAAACGGCTGGGGCGTGCTTCTAGGCTCCGTTCTTCTCTCCAAACCTTCTCGGGATGTGTGCAGTGGCTAATGATGTGATACCCTGCTCTTGGCCGCCGTCATTAGGTATAATCACTGAGTTAGGTTGCAAAAATATCACAGCCGTCAGATTTGGGTCGATCTGAAACAAACTCTGATCTGACGGTGGCGATACCATCGACGCGGGTCGATGGTATCGACTCTGCGTGATATCGGCAAGTCTTCTTTTCTTTTCTTCATTGCGCCTGATGCTGACTCGATACCATCGACGAGGGTCGATGGTTTCAAACCCTTAGGCATCAGTTTTATCCCTTTTCTATCACTGAATCTTCTTGTGTCGATAGTATCGACTTTGTGGTCGATAGTATCGACTGACTGAGCGCCAGAAACCTGATGGAATGTCGCTACCATCGACTCCAAAGTCGATGGTATCGACTCTGTGCTGCTCCTTACGACTGGCAACCTGTGGTTGTGTCGATGGTATCGACGTCTGCAGATATGTGTTTTTCCTGAAATTGCAACACAAAACCACATAAGCCGAAATAAAACATATTATTGTAATCATTTATGCTCAAAACAATAAAATAAGAGAGATTTGATACTGAGAAGGATCATAGACTAAAGTAAGTGAATTATGCAATATTAACCACCAAAATGACCAATAAACGCATAAAACGCGAGTAAAACAAGTCTATAAATGCGACTCAAAATCACCGCATCAAACTCCCCTAAGCTTGAACATTGCTCGTCCTCGAACAATAAAATTTTAGAATAGAATTGCGAGAGTCAACTAAAGAACAGATTGTCACAACAAACATCACCACATGATCCCCGCCGGACATTCACATTCCGGCCCTCACTAACCACAGAATGATAATTACCCTAAAGGCGATAGTAATCATCCATAAAAGATATCTACCTCAAAATTGATGAACACTATCACATAAGGCAGTTAAAATAATAAAATTCTCCAGTCCAGACTCTGTGCATCTTGTGATCTTATATTCTACGTTGCTCACCCTAACTACCATCTACATGGAAGCAGCTCTCCTGGTATTAACAAGTGAGGAGAAAATCACGGTGGCCTACCAATTCGAGCAACGAGTGGATGGAATGGGTGGCTCATGGAAGAAATGGAAGCATTTTACGGTTTTACATGCACAAAACATTAATGACCTAAATGATGCTTATGCAAGTGAAAATGCCCTAATGCCTACATTTGGGTGGAATGATTCATGCACTATCATTCCATCTCAAAGTGAGATGGAATATCTAAGAGAACTACATCGTGTACTTATTCTTCTTAGTATGTAGTGAGAACATGTTCCTTTCTCCCTCTCATTACTACTTACTTCTCAATTATCTTTTTTCTTCAAAACTTTTTTTTCAAGTCCTTATTTTCATAGTTGACAATGAATTGTTTGTTGGGCTCACTTAATGCTGCATAACTTATACATTTGAAGCATTCAAAAGGTATGGAACAAGTTCATCACCTTTTATGTTTCAGAAGACATAAGATGCATGATGTACTATATGCACAAAAATGTGAATGCAGCTACAAAATGATAATTATGCAACTAAATGACACACACCTAAGGATAATGTGCATGTATATCTATTCTATTATTTTCTTTTCATGCAAAAATATGAGAAAATAGATGTAATGCAAGACCTATCTACATGGAATGCAATCAAAGAGATTAAAACTGCAATGTACTTTCATTTCTTAAAGTGGAGTATGAAAACAATGGGGTGGATAGATCACAAGACTAATTGACTGAACCTTTGAACATTATTATATGTCCCTCCTTACTGACCTGTGTAGTAATTAAGAGGTTTTTCTCTCTTATTTCAAATTAAAGTCTCATTATCATTTGGTCAGTTTAGGCTCAAACAACTAATTTCGTCCACTTTTCATGAATCATAGGAATGTACAGTTGTGATTTCCTATTTTAGAGTTGACAAACCCAATTATCTCCTTAAGTGATGTGCTCAAAGTTAAACAACACAAGCTTGCAAAAACACTAAAATTTTTAAATTTGCCCCCTAATTCCCATGTACAAACAACGAGATGACACATGACTTAAGACATCCACAATTATACTAGATAGAGTGTGGATCCTACAAACAACTAAGAACTACAAGAAATAAATGACAAAAGATAAAACAATAAAAAGAAAAACTGAGAAAACTAAAGGATAGAGTTGTTCCAACTCCCCCCCTAAGCTTGAATTCGACTATGGCCTCATAGTCAAAAACAACCTTAAAAGGTGGAATAGTGATACCGATCATTCTTCAGGAGGAGGTGGGCACTGCAGAGTCGTGGGGTCCCAAGATGGGTATTGCCCCTGGAAGCTCGGATCATACTGGGGCATTGGCGGAGGTTGTGGATACCCCCCAAAATAATTCTGGCTCCAGTAATGATCGTAGAAGGGTTGCTGCTGCATCCCCATCCTATGCAACCTGTCGTGGATGTGCTATTGGTTGTCGATGAGGAGGCACTCATTCTCGAAAATGGCCCTCTGATTGTCTAACAGTCGATTCGTTGTATCCTGAATACCGGCGTATGAAGATGTATGCTGCTACTGTGTCTGATGAATCTACTACAACATTGTATACATCCCTTGCATGGAGTAGGCATCCTCTCCATGAGGAGAGGGCTGTGGTGGCAGAGGTTGTGAAGATGAAGATGCACCCGGATGCATGCGGGGACGCTTCCGGGGTGCTACTCATGCCCGGAGAGGAGTGAAAGACTCCTCTTCCTCTTCAGGCTCGTCGCCGTCATTGTCATTGTCGTCATTGTCATCGTCTTCATCCGAGTCCTCAATGGCTATGTCAGGCCATCTGAAATGCTGGGCGCCCTCGATGTGGAAGACGGGGTCTAGAAGTGAACACTCTTGATATGCGTGATTAACATGGAAATGTGCATATGCCAGGCCATCACGAAGCAGGATGAGGTTGGAGCGGTGCAGATGTTGTAGGTTTACCTTGCTCCTGTTGGAAAGTGGAATAAGCTGGGAGAAATTTAACCCAAGATAGTGGGCCAGCGGTGTGATGAGCCCTCCAAAATGGATCGGAGCCTTCCGCGTACTCCTCTTTATAGCCAACATGCGCGTTAAGAAGAACGCGCCCCAATTGCACTCCTCGCGCTTCAGCAATTTGTGCAGGAAAAACAAGTCTGTCTCTTGAAACTTGCTGAGAAATAGGTCACCATGAGCGAACAGGGTGGTGTAGAGCATGCGGTGAAGAATCTGCACAAACAGATGCTCGAAATCTGCAACCGCCGCATTGTGGTAGCTGCCGGATTTGCCCAGGGGCGCCGTCATGAGCTGGGCAAAGATATCATCATAGTCCGTCCTGTTATCTGGCCGCCGGTGCTGGTAGTCATTATGAAACTAGTTATAAATTGAATTGAACTGGACGAGAGTGAGGGTGTAATCATTGTTGTAGAGTCTGAACGACACCCGTCCTTTTCTCCACTCTCTGTCGGTGGCGATCATATCATTGGGCACCACATTGATGTCCAATGATGCCATGAACTCTGCCACAAGTTCCTTGTACGTCGGCCACTTGCCGAAGAAAGGGTGGCCGTCAGTGTGGTATTACAGCTCGTCGGGCCTCCTGGATGTGTGTCTCGCCTGCCCCTTCAAGACATAGGCGAGGTTGGCCTCGAACCCCAGATCATGGACCATTGTCCGATCAACATAGCGCGTGGGCTCGATCTTTCTCTTCATCAGTTCCTCGTAGACCTTCCGGACCTCCACGGAAGGATGGACAATCTACGGGCGAGGAATAGATGCATTAGGCAGAGGGATGAACTCGGGGATCTCCATAGGATCCGCCCATGAAGAAGAAGCACCGGCTGTACGCACCATCGTCGCCAAGAAAGAAGGAATAGAAGATGGAGCTCGGTGAAGATCGGAGAAGACAATCTCTGCTCGGTGAAGGCTCGGGGAAGAACTTGCTCTTTGGATGCTCGTAGTCAGGCTCCAGTCACACAGCAATACGCATGGCACAAGTGGAGGGCTAAAGTTCTGAAGGTGTGACATCATATGACAACAATCCCTCCCTTTTATAGCTGAGGCCGTCACTGTTGTGCACCCGTTGATACCATCGACGTGTGTCGATGGTATCGACACGTGTAGTACAATCTGGTCTTTCGCTAGTATTGACGACTATCGATAGCCCGATGTGGGGGCCCGGATCGATGACGCGTTGATACCATTGACGTGGGTCGATGGTATCGACCCATCCCACGGATCGACTCTCTTGATGTAGTGATCGTCGTTGATTTCCTCTCACGGATCAGTAACGTGTCGCGTCGATAGTATCGACGCAAGTTGATAGTATCGACTTCGGCTTAGGGAAAACACCCTCGCGAGGCCCGGCCACCGCTTTCTGCCTGTAACTGGGTCGATACCATCGACAGGCCCGTCGATGGTATCGACTTCACTGAGACAAATTTCGTCTGAATATCTTCAGAGATATCTCGAGTATCGACATCCATGTCTATACTATCGACCTCATTTTGGTGAGCAACCTGATGGTGGGTCAATACCATCGACGAGGCCGTCGATAGTATCGACTCAGAGAAATTTTTACAGCCGCCTAACTGTGCCTATCTCGATACCATCAACACAATGGTCAATGGTATCGACCCTGCCTCAATCCTACACACTGGACAAACGATCAAGGTATCATTTTTACACTAAAAACAAAATTAAATCGAACTAACTTACAAATGTGAAAGAAACTAACCGAAACTACCAATGGCTGGGTTGCCTCCCAACAAGCGCCCTTATTTAACGTCTTAGGCTAGACGAAATCAAGCTCCTCATGCATCCGGAAGCGCAATGAGTTTGACCTCATTCACTTTCCTTGTGTAATCCTCACCGAAATACAACTTCAATTACTGCCCATTTACCAAGAATGTTGTCTCGCCGTCATGCACCATGATTGTGCCATG
This sequence comes from Alisma plantago-aquatica, assembly GCA_963693085.1. Lineage (NCBI taxonomy): Eukaryota > Viridiplantae > Streptophyta > Magnoliopsida > Alismatales > Alismataceae > Alisma > Alisma plantago-aquatica. The sequence continues at coordinate 1,057,802,869 of OY856411.1, read as the reverse complement.
TGGCCTGACCTCCTCTACGGTGAAAGGTCCACTCAATCGGGATTTCAATTTCCCAGGATGCATCTTCAACCTGGAGTTGAACAAGAGTACACGATCTCCCTTCTGGAAGACACGCATCTGAATATGTCGATCGTGAATCAGCTTTGTTTGCTCCTTGTAGATCTGCGAGCTTTCATATGCATTCATCCTCAGCTCATCAAGTTCATTTATCTCTAACATACGTTTCTTTCCTGCTTCATCATAGCTCAAATTCAACTTCTTTAGTGCCCAGTGCGCCTTATGCTCCAATTCCACCGGCAAATGGCAGGCCCGACCGTAAGCCAACCTAAAAGGCGTAGTACCTATAGGTGTCTTAAACGTCGTCCTATACGCCCACAAAGCGTCCGGTAGCAAGGTGCTCTAGTTTGTTCTCGTCGAAGCCACAGTGCGCTCCAAGATCTTCTTAATCTCTCTATTGGAGACTTCCACCTGCCCCTGTGTCTGCGGGTGGTATGGGGTACCAATGTTGTGCTTCACCCCGTACTTTCGCAACAATGCCGCAAAATTTTGATTTCGGAAATGTGTACCTCCATCACTAATAATCATTCTTGGTACATCAAACCTACAGAAAATGTATTCTTTAACAAACCTGCACACTACGGCGGCATCATTAGTCCTAGTGGGTATTGCCTCTACCCACTTCGATAGATAGTCAACAACTAATAGAATGTACAAGTTAGAATTGGAGGATACAAAGGGTCCCATAAAATCAATACCTCACAGATCAAACACCTCAACCTCTTGAAATACATTGAGGGGCATCTCCTGTCTTTTTGAAATGTTACCTGCCCGTTGGCAGGAATCGCATTTCCGCACATAGTCATATGTGTCCCTGAACAAAGTAGGCCAGTAAAGGCCGCTCTCAAGTACCTTGGCCGCAGTTTGAGAACTAGCATGGTGGCCACCCATCGGTAGAGTATGGCAATGACGAAGGACACTTTCATATTCCACTTCCGGTACACACCTGCGCAACACACCATCCCTACACTGCTTCAACAGAATAGGGTCATCCCAGAAATAATAACGCAAAGAATGGAAAATTTTCTTTTTCTCTTGGTATGTCCAATCATCTCGGATAATTTTGTAGGCAAGATAATTAACAATGTAAGAAAACCAAGGATCTTTAGATTTCACAGATAGAAGTTGTTCATTAGGAAATGTCTCGGTAATTTGTATATGCATGTCCTTCTCATCTACCCTTTCCAACCTAGAAAGATGGTCCGCCACCATATTTTCTATTCCCGCCTTATCTTTGATTTCAATGTCAAATTCTTGTAGCAGTAGGATCCACCTAATCAGTCTAGGTTTGGCATCCTTTTTCTCCATCAAGTACTTAATGGCGGAGTGGTCCGTCCATACCACGACTTTAGATCCGACAAGATATTGTCGGAATTTTTCAAAAGCAAAAACTACGGTGAGAAGTTCTTTTTCGGTTGTCGTGTAATTCAATTGTGCTTCATTTAAGGTTTTAGACGCATAGAAAATCACAGCGGGTTTATTGTTTACACGTTGTCCAAAAACTACCCCCACTGCGAAATCTGATGTATCACACATCAGTTTGAACGACTTTGTCCAATCCGGTGTTTGCACAACCGGAGCATAAATCAATTTTTCTTTAAGAACATTAAACGCATTTAAACACTTTTTGTTAAAATCAAACACAACATCCTTCTCTAGCATCTCAGATAATGGTTTGGCAATTTTTGAGAAATCTTTTATAAACCAGCGATAAAACCCGGCGTGACCTAGAAAACTCCTTACCCCTTTTACCAAATTCGGTGGGGGCAATTTGGAAATAACTTCAATCTTCACCAGATCTACCTCCAACCCCTTACTAGACACTTTATGTCCAAGCACGATCCCTTCGCTAACCATCATATGACATTTTTCCCAATTGAGAACCAAATGTGTGTCCTCACATCGTTGCAAAACTTTGTCCAAATTGTATAAACATTCGTCAAAAGACGCACCATATACGGAGAAACCGTCCATAAAGACTTCCAAACAACGTTCAACCATATCGGAAAAAATGGCTAGCATGCAACGCTGAAAGGTTGTCGGTGCGTTACACAAACCAAAGGGCATATGGAGGTATGCAAATGTTCCGTAAGGACAAGTGAAGGTGGACTTCTCTTGGTCCTTAGGATTAATGGAAATCTGATTGTAGCCCGAATAACCATCGAGAAAATAAAAATGAGATCGGCCTGCCAATCGCTCTAAAATCTGATCAATGAATGGGAGAGGAAAATGATCCTTAAGCGTAACAGCATTCAATCTACGGTAGTCTATACATACACGCCACCCGGTTACCATACGGGTCATGACTGGCTCATTCAACAAGTTATGTGTAACAGTAATTCCCCCCTTTTTAGGGACTACCTGTGTAGGACTCACCCATGTCAAATAAGATATGGCATAGATGATACCTACAGAAAGGAGCTTGACCACCTCCTTCTTGATGACCTCCATCATGCTAGGATTTAGTCGGCACTGTGGCTGAATTACCAGTTTGGCTCCCTCCTCGAGACGGATCTTATGCTGGCACAATGTAGGGGAAATCCCTTTGATGTCTGCTACCGACCACCCGAATGAACCTCGATGGTTCTTCATCATGATCAGTAGTTGATCCTCCTCCTCGGCACTTAGATATGCCAAAATGATCACTGGTAGCTTCTCACCCTCAGCTAGAAATGCATATTTCAAATGAGGTGGCAGTGGCTTCAATTCCAAATTTGGCGGGCTGATTAAGGATGACTGAAGCGGTAGTGGGAGTTCTCCAAGGTCTTCATAGTACCTAGCGTAGAAACACAGCAGCACCTGAAGCATATTGGCGCATTCTTATAGTGACTTGCTTCTCATCCAATCATGTGTTATATTAACCAGACAAGCTTCAAGAGGCAATTCTAGATATGCATTGAAAACAGAACTTGCTATAGCCTCATCTTCAGTAGAAGGCGGAATGTCCTCATCTTCATCATTGGGAAAACCCACCGCCTTACTAAGAGACACAACCTTGGTCTGCTCCATGATGTCTACAGCCAGTGTCCCTTTCTCCACCTTACTCATTATATGAGCCATATCTAAATCGACTTCCCTAGACAGATAGAAATATTCTGATCAAAGTGCTTCATCATGCGACATTGCTCTTTAGCTTTTGATTGTGTTGTGCTGGAGGGCATGACCATCTCAAATCGATCATCAGCGATGCCCAAGGTCAAACGACCTCTCCCCATCTCAAGTATCAAGTCAACAGTGGCTTGGAAGGGTCGTCCAAGGAGTAACTCATTACCATGTTCATCTTGCATTTCAATTACTACAAAGTCAGCTGGAAACACAAACCGATCGACTTTCACCAGCACATCTTTGCAAATACCATACGGTTTCACCACTGAATTATCTGCCAACTGTATTGTCATATTGCTTGGCCTTGATTCTTTCAGTCCCAATTTCTTGAACGTAGAGAGAGGCATCAGATTTATACTTGCCCCGAAATCACACAGTGCTTCGCCAAATTTCACCCTACCAATGTAGCATGAAATATTGAAGCAGCCCGGATCCTGCCTTTTAGGTGGTAATGTGCCCATGATGAAGGCACTCACCTGCTCCTTTAGAACCACAACCTCAGTATCAGGGATTTTCCTTTTCTTTGTAATGATGTCTTTCAAAAACTTCCCGTAAGAGGGGATTTGCTCTATTGCTTCTAAAAGAGGAATGTTGACCGACAACTTCCTAAAGCTATCTTGAAACTTCTTGAATTGAGTGTCCACTTTCTTGGCTTTCACGCTATTGGGGTATGGGATCGGGACAGTATGTGCCCTTTGATGTGGTGGCACATATGGCGTCCTCCTCTGTGTCTCCTCCTCAGCAACTGATTCAGATGTGACATTCTCCACTACATCCTCTACCGGCTCTGTGATTGGAATTTGAACCTCCTCAGTGGCCTCACCTGTGGTTTCTGGTTGGTGTGTGCTCGGTTCATCGGGCCTGGGGTTTAAAATCTTCTTACCGCTCCTTAGCAATATTGCCTTAGCCTGTTGGTTTCCTCCTTGAATGTTTGTATTACCCGGAAAGCCTTGTTGCGCTGGCTTCTTCAGATTTGCTATCTCAGCTGCCATTTGCGCCAAGGATGTCTCTATCGTCCTCATCTGAGCCCCATGGCTTTGTAAGGTCTGTCCAAACTGATTCATGAATTCACCTTGTTGCTTGATCTACTGGCCAAAAGTATTCATTAGTTCCTGATTCTACTTTATTACTTGATTGAGCAACTCATTGCTCTTATCCTCTGGTGACGGTTGGGGTTTTGCATCGGGGTCCTGCAAGAAATTATTTGGATCCTTACAGAAAAATTTCTTGTCCTTCCTTCATGAATAATCGTTGTTTCTGTACCCCTGATGCTGGCGCATGAATTTTACTTGAGCCTCATCATCTGATTCTACGTCTTCTTTTGCAAGCAGTTTCTTTGCTAGAAGTTCCATCTTCTCATTTAGTTCTTTGATGGCCTTTGACTCCCTCACAAAACGAACATGCTCTACGACGTCTCTGTTGCCCCATGATTGCTTCTTAGCCATGTTCTTCAAAATTTCCCAGCACCTAGTGTCTGTGTTGTTTAAGAAGAGCCCTGAACCTGCAGAATCTAGGTTACTTCTATCATGCTCGGAAAGAGCAAAATAAAAGATTTTCACCTGCGTCTCCTTGTCAAATCCATGATGCGGGCACCTCCTTAGCATGATCTGGAACCGTTCCTAGGTCTCGGAGTAAGTCTCTCCTGCCTTCTGACTAAAATTATGAATTTTTCTGATCATATCATTTGTCTTCTCAGTCAGAAAGAACCTTTCAAAGAATACTTCCACCATGTGGTTCCATGATTCCACATACTCATCATTAAGATTATGTATCCATTCTCGTGCATTTCCCGCCAGAGAGCTGGGAAACAACTTCAAGTATAATGTCTCCTGTGGAAACCTGTCTATCTTGATCATGTCGCAGTTCTCCACGAACTGGCTAATGTGAGTCACCGAGCCTTCATTTTTGAGCCCATAAAATGCATTTGATTTGACCAGATTTATTAATGTAGGATCAATCTTATAAGTCGGAATGTTGACCGCCTGCTTCTTTATTGGCCCCTTTGAAGCGGATGAGGAAGAAGCCTTTATCTTCTCCCATATCGTCTGCTCTTCTGCCATTGCTTCTTGTTCTGAGTCAGAATCTATAGCTTCCAGTTGGGGTTGAGCGTTGTTCTCCTCGTCGTCTGGTCCCAGTAGTGGAACCTCTGGTGATTGCTGCGTGTAGTCGGTGCTACGCGTCTTCACCATGCACCAGTACCTGTAAGAGGAAAATCTCAGTTCAGTACCTTTGGTAGACGATTTCTAAATATGAATGATAAACTCTGAATTTTAAAAATGAAAATAAAATAATAAAATAAAAATGTGGCCTAGAATGGCTGCTTGCAGCACTCGTAGTGCCGACAATTGCCATGTCCCTGGCAACGGTGCCAAAAACTTGACACGATTTTACCGTGCGTCGAACGCAAGTGCACGCGTCAATGTAGTATAGGCCCTTGTGAGGCCCTAGTCGAACTCAGGGACACTGAATTATCGGTAGACTACTACTAACTACTCACAATCAGCTAGAACAATATAAAGGTTATGAGAGTTGTTTTAAAAGAAAAAGAAAATAAAAGAAAATAGAGAAATCGATTAAATGTTTAGTTTAATCAATTCAAATGGAGATCTTTAGGATTGCAGTTTTACCGCGGGTTTTCATTGTATGAATTTCCATATAGTTATTCAGGTTCATCTCTCAATCCGGGTAGTGGCCTGTAGTCAGAATTTCCCACTGTCGTGGTACAATTCACTACCTATGTGTAGGTCGGTTCCACCGTCGTAGTAACCTATACCCTAAACTAGGTGCATTATAAACGACCTCTGGGTTTCCACCATTAACCTTACATCACATTGTTCAAGGGATTTGTTAATTAATGTGAACTTCGTCTCTTTTCAACCATTAATTCTTCTTTCAAAGTAATTAAATGCATTAGATTATCATTATGGTGATCAAGCATAACAATATAATTGAGAAAACGAAGTCATACCATGGATTTAAGAGATAAATTATGAATTACTATGATAAAAATGTCATACAATACTTCCTCGGTCCTAAAGATAAAGAGGATTATCCCCACATGTTCATCTCAGAGCAAAACATGATTGAGAAAAGGGGAAACATGGAGAAAAATGTGAATAAGTAATGAAACCCCTGAACGGAGAATATCCAAGCGTTCCTCGGCATAGAATGCACGATCTACAACCTTTCGGCGGTGGAGAACGTCTTCTTCGGCTTCCAGAACGGCTGGGGCGTGCTTCTAGGCTCCGTTCTTCTCTCCACACCTTCTCGGGACGTGTGCAGCAACTAATGACGTGATACCCTGCTCTTGGCCACCGTCATTAGGTATAATCACCGAGTTAGGTTGCAAAAATATCACAGTCGTCAAATTTGGGTCGATCTGAAACAAACTCTGATCTGACGGTGTCGATACCATCGATGCAGGTCAATGGTATCGACTCTGCGTGATATCGGCAAGTCTTCTTTTCTTTTCTTCGTTGCGCCTGATGCTGACTTGATACCATCGACGAGGGTTGATGGTATCGACACCCTTAGGCATCAGTTTTATCCCTTTTCCATCGTTGAATCTTCTTGTGTCGATAGTATCGACTGACTGAGCGCCAGTAACCTGATGGAATGTCGCTACCATCGACTTTGTGCTGCTCCTTGCGGCTGGAAACCTGTGGTTGTGTCGATGGTATCGACAGCCGTCGATGGTATCGACGTCTGCAGATATGTGTTTTTCCTGAAATTGCAACACAAAACCACATAAGCCGAAATAAAACATATTATTGTAATCATTTATGCTCAAAACAATAAAATAAGAGAGATTTGATACTGAGAAGGATCATAGACTAAAGTAAGTGAATTATGCAATATTAACCACCAAAATGACCAATAAACGCATAAAACGTGAGTAAAACAAGTCTATAAATGCGACTCAAAATCATCGCATCACCATTCCATGGTCTCCATGTATCACTCTCATGGTGGGTCTATCTGATACACTATTCTCTAACATGTACCTGTGTTCTTGACTTGATATCACATATCATGACTAACAAGATTCTATTAGTAATCAACACACATTCTAGTATTATGTATTATTGTTGTCTATTTTGTTTCGACAATAATATCTGATTAGGAACATAACAAGAATGTATGAACTCTTATCATACATGTGATCTCATCATTCATGACCTCAACCTAAAGACATATGTCTTCAAGTAACATCATTATTTAGACATCTGCTTTGTATGCGTCATCATCTCATGTTGATACAAACATAATAGATAAAATTACCTTCACCATTATCAAATCAAGTATCTAATGCCACACTCCGATTGTCATATGATTGGTTCTCTAGGCATACATGCCAATAGTAGTTATATATATCTTTATTAAATAAATGTGGGTAAAGGGTATGGATAATGTCCATACCTTACCCTCCCTTTTAATGTGGCTGGGGAACAGGGAAAGGGTAAATGGGGAATGGATAATAAAAACCTTTACGTTCACCCTTACCCTTATCGTACAAGGTATGGATAAAGGGAAAACTACTAATACCCCCCCCCTTTGAAATCCCTACTCTAGATATTGTCACCCTGAGATACTCCTCGGTTGGTTCCATAGCATTGAGAAATAATTCTAGATCGATGATCAACTGACAAATGCACTTTGCAATATAAAAGCTGAAAGGTGGAGCCCTTACATGGTGGAAATTTCTTCCGCACCCACCTGAGACGTGGGTTGTCCTACAACATGTCATCAAATAATATTTCCTACCTCATGATTACCACCAACATTTATATGTCCAATTCACATAGCTAAAGCAAGGTACCAAATCAGTGTCAGAGTACACACATAAATTTTATGAGTTGTTCCATCATTCTAGTGTCCACAGTTATGAAGCTGTATTGATCACTAATTTATGTCAGGGACTCAGTGACAAAATTGCAAAGAAGTTGTCTATGTCCATCTTCAAAAGGCTTCAGGATGCAGTGCAAATCGCTATAAAAATTGAGGGTGAGCTAAGACGACGACCTTCATTGACAATCACACTTACTCATCGTGCTCTCCTACCACTACCATAGTGGGGATCCATGACCTCTAGTTTGACACCAACATAACCATCCAAACAAACCATGGTGCATAAGATGCTTTAATGTTTCACATGCCATGGTTGGGCATCATTCATCACAATGTCCCAATCGCATCATGACAACTATTAGAGCACCAAAGAGGGCGCAATCGAGTATGAGGATGTTTTTTTCACCAGTGATCCTAGTGACGATGAGGAAGGGCCTGAGAAAACCTCCATACTTCTCCTATCGATAGGGGTCTTGATCCTAATTTGAGTCGCTCATCTTTGTTTTTCTCTTACGTCGAGTTTGAGGGCCGCATATATACTCTTACTATTGAAGGTGGTTGCACCACCAATCTAGTCTCTACAACTTTAGTGGATTCACTCAACCTATAGAATGATCCAGTTCCTCAGCCTTACCGCATGTACTGGTTTGACAACACCATGCGCCATGTGACATATCATTTTTTAGTCCACTTCTCATATCACAGTATATAAGGATGTCATATATTGTGATGTCGCTCCCCTATAGGTGGCCCATATTGTGCTAGGTGACCCTTGGCAATACGATAGACACATCATTCATGACGGATTCCATAACACCTACTCGTCCAACGTGTCAAGACATTGTTTCAAGTGGACCCCTACATGATGTTCCCTGCTTGAGCAAGTGTTTCATGACATTCCTTCAACAACCATGTGGCAAGGTCTTTTAGGGCCTGAACCAGACTCACCGGTGGCGCGTCTTTTGATTCCCAGGGGAGTTGATGCAGGATGATGTCCATTTAATTAGAGTTATTTGTGCTATTTTTATATGTAGGGACCTAAGTGCAATTTATCTAGTTACATGCACTTACTTGCAATAAAAGCTGTATTTAATTTTAGATTTTGTTAGGCTATACATGCAATTACCTCAGGTTTAAGGTTTCTTATCTTTCAGTATAAAAACCAACCTTGGGTCATTGTCAACATGAATTGATATAAATAATTGTCATTTTCCCCTCTGGTCTTCTTCTTCTTCCTCAATGGGTTCCCCCATCAACTAGTACCCAAAAGGAGAATGAACAAGAACATATTTGAAGAAAAATCAAGTAGATTTGAATGAATATGGATTTAATATGAAAATTCTAGTTGTTTAAAGGTTCATAGGCTATTCCATTGTCCCCAAGAATGGCACTAAAATTTGATGTGAGATTTAATGCATAAACAAATTCCCTAAGGTAGATTACCTCAGGTTATTATCTTTTCCACAATGCAAAATCACTCACCCTCATGCTGACGGATGAATCACAGTAAACCTATTTAAGAAACCTCTTACAAACTAGTTTTCGAGAACAAAATGTAAAACCAATTTTTTAACAGTGATTAACAATTAAGGCTGGATTGAGATTGCAATATAAGGAAAGGGTTGACAAGCATATTTAAAACAATATTTAAAGGATAGAGGAACATATGGATGTCATTATCATCACCTACATAATCATCTAACTATTGAAACTTAATAAATGCAACTAATTCGATTATGATCAAGTCAACTTGTCTCCTTTTGAAACACAAGTTGCAAAAGGATTGAATTCCCTATGGGCTTGAGATCTTGCTACCCACAAATCACAACCCAATCGTCATGTAGAATTCCTCCCATGGTATCCACAATTCCATGCATTCCTTCAAGGATATAATCCTAAGTTTTTGTGGTCTATATGATTAGGATTATGTCATTCATGCTAATCAAATAACTAGTTAAACAAGCAAGCAAATAAATGAATGAAGAATAAACAAATTATCAAAGAATATTGAGTTTGATATAACACAATGCACGGGCGATGGGGCTACTCCCCATACCCCAATGATGGTTTCTACTCACTCATATCCATAGAGAAAGTATGAATACAAGGGATGAGAGAAGAGAGTATGTCACTAAGAATGAGGAAGTGAGAAACTAGAGGTCTCTGACTACAGTTCTCGGCTCAACATTAGTAGGTCCTAAAACCTATGCAAAGAGGATCACGTTCCCCCTCTTCTTCTCTGGGTCTTGCACTAATAAAGTGTGTATGGCCGACTACATTAAGTCATGTTTTTTCTTTTATTTTGGTAGCCCATAGACCCACAATTGGACTGGAAAATTCCTTTCCAGTGCTGGTCTATCATGCATGTTGTGCGATTGGCTTTTAAGTGGCATGTTTGTTGGTCTTCCCATCAAACAAATGGAGTGTGGGGTCGGTCGAATGGCTAGGTTCCCAATTTTCTGATGTCACTCATTTGAGGATCAGTTGAGATCAAATTCCAATCGACTGACTAGTGAAGTGGGTCTATCGTCTAGGGTTATCTTGTGGACAGTGTGCAACAATGAGTCAGTCGACTAGTGAGGTGAGTTGTCGTACAAGAGGACCACAAAAAATGCTTATATGTACTGACTTGGGATGCAATTGAAAGTGAGTTCCAATGGGCTAACTAGTGAATCAGTAGTTGTTTTGTTGGTTACTAACCTTGGAAGGATAAATTCCAGTTGGTCGCTTGGCAAGGTAAATCGACTATGTCATCAAGAGTGCAATTGATCTTTGACTTAGAGGGAATGAATTCCAACTGGATGGTGCTTGGGAGGAACCATTGGTTGGCTGGGCCAATTGACCAACTGGGGCTTCTAGTCGCCTGACTAGCTTAGTTGAAAATGTTGAATATCCTCCTTTACCTTCCAATCTCTTCTATCTTGAGATATGAAATTAGGGGAGGACCACTATCATGATTTGGCATTGAGTGGTGCTTTTCCTTACATAAGAGCAAGAAATCTAATCAAAATTCTAACAATTTGAGGACAAAGACAAATAAATGAAACTTAAAAAAATAATTGGAATTGTCTACTTGGAATGAGCAAAACTAGTCTAGAAAATGAAATGGAAATGTGATGAATATGAATTCATCAAGTTCATATGATTCATTATTACCTCCATGCCGCCACTTTTATGGTGATGCCTCAAATTTACTATCATCAACATAGGTACTATTCACTTCAAAATAACCAACTTGTTACATATATGTACTATTCGTCAAGTTAATATGATTTATCATTACCTGTATGCTGCCACTTTTATGGTGATGGCATAAATCACTGTCACTGATATATGTACTATTCATGCCAAATAACCAACTCGTTACATATATGCTAGCACTGAGAAGGTGCTAGTATAAATATTATAACCATTGGAAAATAATTTTTGTAGACATGATCCGAAGCATATACGAGAAAAAAGAGCTTTCTTGTACAGAGTGGTTTGACGCGACATAGGAAACTATATGTTGGTTTCTTTCAATTGATAGGTTATGGAGAATATACAATTATTGATATATTATTCAATTAGTTGGCAATAACTCACTAAAACAAGTCGAGAATAAACAAATGGCATACAAGTTATACCAAAATATGCGCATTCACATTGCAGCTGCGTACCCGTATAACATTCATAACATGCAAGTCATACTCAAAGAATCACAAATTTGTTTCTTGAGATGAAGAAAAAGACCACATATTTAATATTTAAAAAATGTTTGGATACAAACATCCACAAAATCATTTGGTGTCATACAAACACAATTGTATTCATGCAAAATAATGTGCTTCCTCTGGAATCTCAATCATTCAAAAAGAAGATTTTCATTCCTTTCAATAATAAATTGTCCATCCTTGCTTCAACCTTCTTCCCCATTGATGATTTTTCCTACATAAAAGAACCATGAATCATAAACAAAGATTTCCAATTAATCATGGAATTAATGAAATTAAATTTAAGTGAGAAAACATGCACATCTTACAAACTGAGTGATAATAAAGTAGTATTACAAAGAATATGATCTCATATTACGAAATATGCATTTGAATGGCAAATTGTTATGTAATAATATTCTAAAATATGTTTAACAAATATATATTTTGAATGTATATGGTTCAAAATATGTAAATGATTTAACATTCCATATTGCTTTAAGAAAGAAACATGAATGTTTCATAAGAGTAAAAAAAGGCATGTGATAATGTATTTTCTATTTATCATCACTTTCATAAGAAGCTTCAGGCTCATCATATAGATCTAAATCATGAAGTGTTCTCTATCTCTTCCTTTGGTGGATTGTGGTTATAATTTTAGTTGGTAGGTCATTCCTCACTAACTCTATATTGTGTTCATTGTAGGCATCGTTGTAGCCGCTAGTAGTACTCATTGAGAAGAAGACAATCTCGTCAACATCATAGTCTTCCTCAAATCCATGACATAAATCTCTTGGTTTTGTATGAATAACTGCATCCCATTTTCCCTTATGATCATCTACAATGAAAACTTGTTTCACTTGAGATGGAAACACATATAGTTCATCTAATATCATCAAAGATAAAAAAAAATGAGACTTGACTTTTTGTGATACTTCTACCATTTAAAGTATAGGTGTCGCCATTGTACAATCAAATATAAAAAGAAAATTAAGTTACACGTTTTGATGGTTTCTCCATCGAGTCAATATAAAAAGGAACTTGAGTTACAAAGACTGATGGGTTTTTTATCTTTGACTCAAAGGATATATTTAACTCCTAGTGAACTATTAGCCAACAAACTAAATTATTCACCGATTATATAAAACCAATTACAATAACAAGTGCACGGTGACCATAAATGTGTACCGTGATACATAGATGGTTGATCTTTAGAACAATGTGCAATTGTGAGGCTGTTCATGATGAGGATATCCAAGACCACTACTTGGTTGTGCGGCGGTTAGTCTTCACTGATGCGAGGTACAACATGGTTGCATGACTGTGAGTGTTTGACACAGAGGCCATCTTTGTGACTCTGCCACTTTACGATTATTACTAGGATTCAATTATTACTAGTGTACCATTATCGATACCATTAGAAAATCATAAGGATAAAAGGACAAAACTAGGCAGTCGATGCAATTGTATTAAATAATTTAGAATTTAGACAATTACTGATCAGTTTTGAGAAGTTCTTAAACTTTCTATATTTTCATTTGGTATTATATAAAAATCCTTTTATCCTAACATTTACACAATGTAGGTACATATTCTATATTAGCAACAATTATATGTTTGATGCACATAGTCTTTACCAACTCATAACGTATGCTGTCAAGATAGGATGCTAGTATTGATAAAGTTTCTTTTAGTGCGAGTCAAACAAAGAAAACAAAGTCTCCCTACAGCCTAGCATGTTCTAACATATAAGAAAAGAAGTAGAAAACCTTTTCACCCTAAGTTGAATCAATGAAATATTGTTCTTATGCTTCTTGACAGAAACACTATGGAGACAAATGTGTGGGTATATGTAGGCAATCACCTCTCTTGACTTTGTGATAACAAGATCATACTTAGATATCTTCCCTATATCTTCTAGCCTTAGATCAACACAATGTGAAACACAGGGTTTCTAGAGTCAATGTCTCCTCTTTCTCATCATCTTGTTATCTACACTTACATATTTAGTGGCATCATATGTTATGAATTGAGAAATAATACCTTCTTTGACCCTCTCAATTTCCACATTAAGAATAGAGAACATACAATTATCTATATGCATTGTGAAAGAAGAATCAAGAGAGTGGAGATAAACAAACCCCTCAAGAGTATTTACTAATAAGTTAATCAAATTTCTCTATATCCTATTATACCAACCGTCTTACATCAAGTACAACCATGTAAATTCTGTGTTTCTTACATTCCTGCTCCAATTGTTTATCCATGACATACAACCTCCTAAATAGGTTTTCTCATCTGGTAGTATGAATGTGGGGGGAGTCTTCTACTGAAATGGCTAATGGCTTCTACCATAAGCTCAAATGATGTGTGGTATACTGCATCAACTGATAATCATGATAAAGGGATCAGATATACCACCATAAGTGATCATATGAAAAACCTCCTTCTTGTGAGAATAATAAATGATCCTCCAACAACTTTACTTTCTTCTTGCTACATACTCAGCATGAGTAAGGCTAACAAAACCCTCTATCGAGCCCTTCATGGACGTTCTACCTTTGGAAGACTAGCTCTTATTGTAAGTACAAATGGTTCAATACGATTCCCTCCACCATCATCTTCCTCTAATTTTGTGTTGTTGTCACCTCAATTCAAAATCTATGTCACCCTTGCATTTCCTACTATGTTGTCTATATTTCCTCATCTAGTATACAATTTGAGAACAACATTACATTTCTCCATATCAGAAAGGTTGCATGTCAGCCTCAAAATGGTGCCCAAAAGTTCACACATCAACATAACAGATCTCAATCTGCCCACATTAGGTAAGGCAAGCACATAATGGGCAAGGCAAACACATATGGGGAAACGAAGCCCGATTCTAGCCACTATTGATATTGGTAACTGTGCTTGAGTTCAATGATACACGGATGATTTGGACAACACCACGGAAAACCATGTTCTCACCAACTAGGGATCCCCAACTCAAGCACGTTCAACCAATTTTGACCAAATTGAACTTAATTCAGCTCGAGTTCCCACAAAAACTTAGTCTAAAAGCTTTATGGACATGAGAAACTAACCTTCTCCAACTTGGGCTCACTAGTCCATGAATTTGGTTTGAATTCATGAACTTGACCCAAATTTGTAAACTCAAGCTCAATTAGTGAACTCTGCCCAAACTTGCAAATTCTACCCAAATTTGTGAATTCCAAACCACTAGCCCTTAAAACACTAAAGCAACATCTATGTGTACAAGAATCTTGATCAACCAAACATATATATAATTAAACTCATATGTTTAGAGTCATCACATAATCCAACATTTAGCATTAGTTCTAATAAACAATGAAATCAGGGGCCAATAAAATGAGATTATGTTAAAGCTAGGTTTGGGTCTTACAACATGGACTTGAGATCATTGTATCACTTTGATACTATAAAGGTGGTACTGTATCATTTTGTATGTCCAGATAAAAATGAAATTAGGAGGCTGGATTGGAATTAATAGGCAATTAGGTTGTGAGTAAAGTAGATATAAAGAAAAATACTTATGTTGCCTTTTGTTTTGACTAATGTCATACTCTATATAATGTTAAAGAAGAAAGAAAAAAGAAGATAAGAAAAACAAAATTGGTAAAAAAAGAAGAAAAGGATAACGACGGAATCAATGTTAAAATCCATATGCCCAAAAGAACGAAAACTGCCTACCTATGCCAACAACGTCACTGTAGGGATCCGTCTCGGGATTGGTACGTCGTAGCGACCACATCCTTTACCTCCTCAAGCTTAGTTCTCCCACACCATTAATGATGTCACAAAAAGACAGTGCATGAGACTAGCGGGAGTCTTCTTGCTCTTTGGTTGTACATACATGCTTATTAGAATACATGACCGTCCAATTTGCATTCAAATTGCTAAAGTCAAGAATTGCATGCAACCCTTTCCATTGATAATACGTAATAAGACAATGATCCATCTGTATAGCATATATTAGATCCAACCCCTCCCACGATTATTCGTAAATTTAATATACGTTCTATATGTAACTGGAAAATCAAAGGGAAAAAATTATATTCACGTACATCGCACGGCTGTCTTATTAAAAAAAAGAAAACAAGGAGTATTTTGTAATTCACAAAAATAAACAAAGAATCGCTCTCTCCATGGACGAGTTGTACTGGCTGATATGGGTCACGTCAGACTGACCGGTTCGGACTGGCCCAATCTCATTCGCACCCAAAGCCTCTGTTTGGTTCGGGCGTGGACTGGGTTTAGGCCTTGTCGCGTAGCGACACGTAGGACCAAACCAGTCCGGCTCGGGCTGGGTTTCCGTTTGGCAAGGAGACTGGTTCGAGACCCCGTTTTGCGTTTAGTAAGTCCCGTTTTGAGCTTGACCCAGTTCAGGTAGAGGCAGGTTTGGAATCTCAAACCCGGTTTACTCCCTCGCGTCCCTCGTCCCTCGCGTCGCATCTTTCTCCCTCTCTCCCTGGCGAAGCAGCTTTCCCCCCTTGTCTGCTCCCGACGCAGCTAGCTTCGGCGCTGCTGGTACCTCGCCCGTGAAGTAAATGCGAGTAGGCTGCCTCGATCTGCCATGGTTGGCCCGGTCAAGCGGCCGCTAGGCTTCCTGCCGCCTGCCACCGCCGAGCTAGGTCGGTCAGAAGCAAGGTTCCGGTGCTTGGAAGAAGGCGAGCTAGGTTGGTCAAAAGCAAGGTTCGCCAGGTCTGCCATGAATGGTCATGTCGTCCACAGAAGAAGGCGTAGGCGGCACAGAGGAATCCGAAACCCTAGTCAGTGTTGTGCCTTTAAATTGGGGGTGTGGTGCTGCGAGGTGCTGGACTTCTACACAAGCTTCTTCGTCGAAGTGTTGCGAGGTGTTCCGCAGAAGATCGTTGCCGCTCGCTCGTGGTCTGTCGGCGCTGCCCAGGTCGACGCTTGTGCCCAGGTTCTGCCGCTTCCGTCGTCACTCCAAGGAGAGATTCCGCTCAGGTTGGTCTCTGGGTAGGGTAGAGGGTTATTTCGGTTTTAGGGCACAATGTCGAATAGGGCACAATGTCGAATAAGTACCAAAACATTTGTGAAATGGTGTTCTTTATCGAAACATGTACGGTTGAATCTGATGTTATCGTCATTTCGGTTGAGTTTCAGTTGTTAGATTTTGATTTTGAATAGGGCACAATGATGTTGATTTTGATGCTTTTCTCGTTGTTTACTCTACACAGAATATACTTGTTATTATTTTGATGCTCTGGACGAGCATGGTCTCTGAACTGATGTGGTCTGTAGTATGTGTTGGTCTAAGAAGCAGAATTTCAATAGGAAAAAAATTGATTCCTATAGACTATTGATAAAATTATGAAGAATGTGACTCTCTTACTTTATAGTGATGATTATTTAATGAGTCTAACATTTCCAACATTCAATTTAATAGAAAATTGAACTAGCAGAGATACATGACACTCACATTCAATTTATCAACTAGATTTTAAGAAAATAATCTGTTTCCATCATCATGTTTATATATAAATAAGTAAACAATAATAAAAAATGGAGAGTCTCTTATATAGAAAGATGTGTAATTACTATATAACAACCCTTATTGAACCTATAACAACTTGCTTCTCATTATGTAGCCATTTTTCTCATTAGATCCTTGAACCCAACCCCTTTTGATCCTGTGATGTTAGTCATGTCATTGTTCTCCCTCTCTGTCACTGCTATTGGTACTGTTGTTTTCATGGTGTTGTATTTGATAAATAGCGGCGCCACCACTTATCATATGCTCCAATACCACCTTCAATATTTATTTTGATTTTTTCTCACCTCCAATAAATATTTTTGATGCTCACATCAAAGATGCCTCCCATCACTACCACCTCCTTAATTTTCTTTTGTCACATGTCTTGATACTTTTCCTTCTTCAATCACTCTCTATTTTGTTTTTGTTGCTTGTGCCACCTCTATTGTTGTTTCTTCTCCACACATAGGATTCCATTAACCATTTTCGTACCTTGATATTTAGTATGAAACAAGCCATAGAACTTTAATTGTGATTACATGCATACTATATGCTACAAAAAATGATTGAGAAGGTGATGGGTTTTCATTTAATTTGAGGGTGCATCATTATGTATGCTTTTTTATCATTCTTCAGTTACCAAATACAAAAGTCAACACACTATGGCTATCACATGTGAAATCCATAAAAAGTTGGTGATTTTTACCATATTTCCTACATCCATTACATTATGTATGCACACTCCTATAGACTTTATTTTATGAAAAAATATTTGCATAACCATGTGGGTGATATTCTATTTTTTAATCACCTCACTTAGGTACCAAATATGTGTAATACATCACCTTATAAATAAAGGTGATATCTTGGTATGCTTACAATTTATATAACAATGAAGTTGTATACCCATTGCACTCTGTAGCCTCATCATGGGAAATTCCAGTGGCATCAACATGATAGTCCTCTTGCAATCTTGGTTGTGTAAAAAGCACACCCTAGAAAGTGTGTTTCTATATTGGAACACGCTAAAACAATTGTAGTTATCTAGACACACACCTTGTTACTCACTTTTATATGCTACTTTTGAACCATGTCATTATACCTTTATTTCTGATGCTCTATTACTAGCATTTAGATGACTAAAAACTAGATATCAGTTGAAGATTTGTCAAAAAATATTATTTATATATGTAATGAAGGTCTTTGCAGTTACCTTATCATATGTACAAATAGTTGATTTAATGTATGCCATACGATCTACCTATATGAAGATGTGATAAAATTTAAAATGTTATATATGTGACAGTGATCTAGGATTATAACTTCATATATCCTTGTCTTCTTATTAGACATTAAATGTCTGAATTGATCATCATGCCAAATGTCTGAATGGATCAAATTACATGTCTACAAATTCAGTGATCAGTAGTTCATTCAGATAATTTCTGATTGTTCATGCTTCAGTTCATTTATTGCTCTATTTTCTTCTACGACTTCAACTGAATAAGTACTAGAATCGTAGCAAGGTTTTGGGTCTGTACTGGTTCACATACATGTGGTACCAAGGCCATTCTCATTCATTCATAAATCAGGGAATGACCAGATTCATTTTATAAACAATATATATCAACAAACAAGATTCATTTACATTTGGAATCAATTTCTTATACATGTGCTTGGGCAAAAACTAGTAACATCCAAATTATTATGCCTTGGGGTAAATGTCTGAATTGATGGGGATGTTAAATGATGGTACTATACGTTTGTTTGATGGCTGAATATGGTGATATGGAGCATACACCATATCATGTTGCTGGCTTTTCAGAAAGATGTTAGACTTGACTTGGTTTTAGTCATACACCACACTCCACTTGCATTTGAAGCTTGAAATGCGTTTTTCTTACGGAGTCTGTATTCCATCTTGGTTAAGGAGTATCCTTTCCTCTGCTGTCATATTAGTGAGTCTGTATTCCCTGGTCGAGATGCTTTCTCTGTAAACCAGTTGGACAAAAGGTTTGTTTATGCATTCCATCTTGGTTCTCGTTCATCCATTATTCCTTACTGGGGCTGGGTATGCATTCCATCTTGGTTAAGGAGTAATTACCAAACCTTTTTCAGTTTGTACCATCTCCTGTTTCGAGATCATTAACTGTATAATCATTCTATTTGATCATTAACCTGCCTACATGCTCATTGGTGTTTCATTATTTGTGTTTGGGTGTTAATCAATCAAGCTTGTCTCATTTGTGTATATTTGTAACTTGCCTATATACTCGTTGGTGTTTCATTATTTGTTTTTTGGTGTTAATCAATGAAGCTTGTGTATATGCTGATTGAAGGAACACATATAAATGGTTTCTGTTGTGACTGAATTGTATTAAACATTTACACTGATTATGTAAAGGTACTAAAAAATAGAAATGTATTTTAGCACAAAATATTTGACTGATGATCTTAGACAAAGAATTTGACTCATGCCATCAAATATTGCAGCAACTACACGAGTATGCCTCCCGTCGACCCTAACCACCGTATTGTATGGACAAGAGAGTCTGATGCCGCTGTGGTGACAACATTGTGCAGACAATATGACCTAGGCAGGTGTATTGATGGTAATTTTACTAGGGACTCTTGGAGGGAAATAACTTCTGATGTCAATAATAGGGTTGGCGACGTGTATAAGTTAGACCAAATAAGATGTCGCTGGAAGAACCTTAAAAAAAACTACGTCCATTTGAAGGGTTTGACCAACAAGAGTGGCATTGGATGGGATGAAGAAAGGCACAAGCCCATTGTACCGGACACCCCTGAGTGGAAAGAGGCCATTGCGGTACGCACACTATACAGAACTTTTATCCTAACAAATTGTGACTGTACATGTAAACATGATTATCCTAATACACATATTTTTGAAAGCGTAGGCAGACAGGGACCTGACTAGGTTGCTTAGGCACCCGTTTCCCCACTACTACGACATAGAGCTAATGGCGGGGAGGAACATTGCTAGAGGACACCATGCAATGTCTTCGGCGGACAGTCAAATTCCTGCAGATGTTGCGTCTGAGGATGATGTAAGTGTCGACTTAGGCGCGGCTGATACACCCATGTACACACAATCGGCAACAGACGAGCGTAGCGTACCCGCACCTACCGTGCAAAGTGAGGGTGAAAGTGTGCGGCCTGGGGGAACAGATAACCCGTCAGTTGGGGGCAGGAGTCCTTCTACCCATACGCGCAGGAAACGACAATCAACGCCGCAAGAGCGATGTAGTCTTTCCAATGAAGTTCTGGCTGAGTTCACACAGGTTTACACAAAGGTTCACGAGTTAGGCACATCCATGTTGACCAAAGCCTATGAAAAAGAAGAGTTGGCAAACATTTTACAACATTTTAATGACAATTTCCCCGATGCCCCCACCGCTGTTTTTACTACACTTGTGAACGCCATCAAGGACTCTACAAACCGCAACATCTACCTTAGCCTCAAAAACACCCCTGCAAAGATAACCTTGTGGTTAAACGACCTTTGTGAAAGGTCACAATTTGGTTTTGGCACATCTGTACCTCCAATGCCTTCATTTTATTTCCCGTCTCCGCAACCATTCCCTTCACCCAACTTCAACAACACGTCATCTCAACAATCATTTGTGCAACCATTCCCTTCACCCAACTTCAACAGCACGTCATCTCAACAATCATTTGTGCCGCCATTCCCTTCACCCAATTTCAATACCACACCGTCTCACCCACCATTTGTGTCGTCTTCCTCTACACCCAACTTCCCAGGCACATCGTCTCAGCCACCATTTATCCCGCCACCCAACTTCCCAGACATGCCACCGATGTGGTCTCCTACATCCAGTGAAGCTGGCCCATCGGGAACATAATTGCACAGTTTATTTCGTATGCATTTGATGTTAATTATTTTCTGTCCAAACATTTATATTTGATTGGCTGTTGTAATAATTTATTTTCCACACACACATTACATATCCGTACAATTTCATTTGATTGAGTGTTGTAATATTTTATTTTTCGCACGTGAATTGGATTGTCTTATGTTGTAGCAGTTATTATGTTGTTGTTTTCATTGAACATGTAGGCATCATGTCTGCCAATGATCAACCACAAACACATGACATGCTCAACAACCTTTTATTAGATACCTTGTTGTGGCCAGTGATTCACGTTGGTGATTTAATTGCTGACTCTATTGCATACTCAATCATGGACGCAGTAGACGTTGATGCCTCCACACCACCTTGTATCCCTAGGTCTGTTAGCATCAGGAGTGGCCACATAAAGGTCTTAGAAATATTGACCGGTCACGAACAAAGGGCTTATGACCTATATCGGATGCGTCCACAAACTATAATGGTCCTTGTCGACAAGCTTGAGAGTCGTGGCTTCTTGCGAGGTAGTAGAGGCGTCACCTCAGTTGAGGCAGTCTGCTATTTCCTGCAGATGGTTGGCCACGGACACACAAATCGTACTTTGGCGGAGGACTACATTCACTCCGGTGAGACCATTAGCAGAAAGTTCAACGAAGTCTTGGATGCTGTTTGTGCGTTGACCCATGACTACATTGTCATGCAAACCGCAACTACATGCACGACAACACATACTCGCATTTTACATAATGCAAGGTTCTACCCATACTTAAAGGTAATAGTTACCCCCCCTAATAAATTTAATTAATTTTCAAACATTCTGTATGTTTACAACATTATTTTGGTTTATAATTTGCCATAGGGGCTATTGACGGAACACACATCCCTGTCTTGGTCAGCAGAGACAAACAAAATCGATACCGTGACAGAAAAGGGAATGTCTCTCTCAATGTCATGGCTGTAGTAGACTTCTCCATGGAGTTTACATATGTCCTCACTGGGTGGGAGGGGTTGGCTGCCAACCAAAGGGTCCTGCAATCGGCAAGGACCCATAGCAGGTTTACAGTTCCGCCGGGGAAGTTTTACCTAGTAGATGCAAGGTATGCCAACACTTGTCAATTTGTTGCACCCTATCGCAACATAGCATACCATATTGCTGAGTACCGAGGAAACAGACATTCCTACACCAGTAAGAAAGAGATGTTCAACCACAGACACGCTCAACTACGTAATATTGTAGAAAGAGCATTTGGGGTGCTGAAGAGACGGTTTGCGTACCTTAAGAAGGGGCCGACATATCCAATTTATTCGCAGTGTCACATCGTACTTGCTTGTTGTATCCTACACAATTTCATCTGACGACAAAATGACGGCGACACCATAATGGATGACCCACTTGATGAGAATTCATCGTCTTCTATTCCCCCACCCGGCGTTCCCCTGAGTTCAGGGCAAGGTTCAACTCAGGCCGATTCAAGGGAGGGTGAAGTCTTACGTGAATCTATTGCTAATCAAATTTAGGGGTCGCGATAGTACAATATATGTAATAGATTTATTCCCGAATTGGTTTTTTGGATCCTGATCTAAATCGTCACATTGTGTCAACATAGGTTGTCTTCAAATTGAGAACGGAATGACTCACTGTCAATGCGGCCTTCAATCCACTGTACGCGTATATATGGATGCCGATGATGCACAAAAGGGACGTTTTGAAGACAACAACCCACACAGGCCATATTTTACGCGTGGTAGGGTTGTGAATCAAAATAGATGTCATATGAGGTTGCCCGCGCAACGGGTTGTACCCACAATTGCCACACTAACCGTCGTTAGGGCTGCAATGCTTTCACAACTTGCATATGCACGCAGTGAACGTCAGCTATGGTCTTCGCAATGTGACTTTGTCTGTTCCACCAGAGCAGACACTGATAGGCTACAATTAGAAATTACAGATCTACGATCGAGGTCCCAATATCTTTGCCAACGTCTGCACATAACTAGCGATGACAACACTTCAAATGAGGACGGTTACAATACATCATAGATGTATAACATCTTTGATGTATGTCGAACATTCATAATATAACCTTGATTTTATGATTGAACAAACCATGGGGTCTATCTTCTATGTTATTGTTTCAATTTTCAATCAATCTTCATTACCATAAATCCTTTGACTGATTCAAATGCATGGTGTAGATGTCTATTAATCCAACTGAAGTTGTGCGGTGTGACTGTGGGTTAGACGCAGCCTTGCGACTTAACACTGACGATGCAGGGTTGTATGACTTTGGAATTCTCAGTGAAAGACCTGGCGAAATGTATTACATATGTCCTTCTCGCGAGGTGCACTTGTACAAACACACATATTAGGTAGCCACTCTGTACGTTACACATTCGTTGTCATTTACGTAAACTTCATAATACATTTTAGGGGAAAGATCGCTGCAGATACTTTCGTTGGGCACTCGATCTCAGGCCTACAATTGATTCATTGAAAGCTGAGATTGCGTTACTCACGCTCGAGTGCAAGTCAGTGTGGGGTCAGACTATGAACTTGAAAGATTTTGTTGAAATTCATCACAACCACCATGATGTTTACACCAACAAAAAGTATGAGCATGATTATCTAGAACGCTACGTAGAAGAACTGGAGGAACAATGTAGGCTTCTGTTGGACACTCCTTCACCCCCGATGACGCCGTAACGTCGAATGGCGGCCATACTTTTCATTCACCCCCGATGACGCTGGAGAATGACTATCAATGGATGTTATGAACATCATACACTTGTTTAATTTATGCACTTTTATAAACGTCATATTACATTGTAAGTGGTATGAAAATTTTCTTCATGTTGATGAGTGTTTTATTAATGATGTATGTTATTATTCGAATTTTTTCTTAACGTTAGCTCAAACCAAATAATACAATTAATTGTGATATACACCCTTACTTTTAAAAATTATATTACTTACAGAATCTGTTATATGGCTGCCCAACTGCCGACACCGTCTTTTATCTGGTCACACGAGCTTGATATAGTTCTCAGGGGTTTGATGAGAACCCAGTATCATGTGGGTAGATGTGTAAATGGAGTATACTCTACACAGGCTTGGATGGAGGCATGACACCAGTTCTTATACATAACAGGATGCCCTTACATTTCATTGCCTGAGTTGCAAATGCGATGGCAATACATCAAAAGAGAGTTTGTAAGAGACAATATGTTCATATTGGCAGATTTATTGCCTCCCCCCACATTGCCCGCGCAACAAAGCATTGAACGCAACTTCTTGACGACGCGTCGCACTTACCCACCAGGGATTTTTTTAGCACTGACGATTGAAATAAACAAATGAACTTGTAACATTTGTGCTAAATGTAGTTGTATTTTTGCGTCGCAACAATATACATTCTCTACTTATGTGTTACATTATTATATGTTGCTACCATAATGCGATCAAATTTCGTACTTCATTATTATCTTATTGCCACAATTACTTTACGAATTATGTTATTTGTTCATACCTTTGTTTTTATTAATTGTAGATGTCGACATCGCGTGCAAAGGCAAGGACAAAGCCAAAATTTGAAAAACTTTTGATGTCACCGGAAAAAATTCATAAATATGTTGAAGATAACCTTTTATGCACAAAACCATGTTGCAATCACATAAACGAGGAGGGCAAAATCGGGACCGATGATCAAGTCAAGGGCAAAGTCCTCAAGGGCAAAGTCAGTCAGCATGTTCCTCATTTGCCATTGTTGTTTGATTGGGCAAAAGACGACATTAAACAACAAAACAAGCAGCCGATGCAGGAACCATGCCAGGGACGAGTACGATGAGGCCATAATGTTGTCCTTCTTCCCTGACGAAGATCACCCGTAAACAATTATGATTATTATCAGTTGCTTTTACTGACGATAATGTAATTTGTTTATGTTATGAACAAAATATATTAGGGCAATTTCATATTTCATGTAGCTTGGCTGCCTATTTCATATTTTAGTTAATTTTTTTTTTTAAACTTCTGTTTAAACGGCGTCACAAGACTATATTTTTAACAATTGTTCTGTGAGAATAGGACAAATTCAGCTAATCCTGCCTACAGTTTCCAAACAGAATCAGACTAAACCCAACCTGCACAGCCAAACAGAATCAGCTTGAAACGAGTCTGAAATGAGTCCAGCCTCCCAGAATGAGGCTTCCAGCACGCCTAAACTCGTCGAACACCTGCTTGCATAAAGCCAGCCCCGAACAGGGACAAAATATGGATCGCGGTCTTGTCAGGCCTCTTCTCAACCGCAACTACCCAGAGGTCCCAGACCCACCTCCGACCAGCCTTACGCCACCACAACCCGCGTCCTTCTGTAAGCTGTTCAGTTGCTCTACGCCGTGACGTCCCTGTCCCGCGATCTCCCGATCCCGGCACGCCAAGGCACCGCCAAGGAGGGCTGGACTTCACCTGGAACTGCCTGTAGTTGCGCGGCGGCTGGGCCGGGTGCTGATTGTCTTATACTCGAGGTCCTCATACTGTGAGAGAAGGCCTTTAGCGACAAGGACGTCGGTAAGGTGCATATTCCCATCCGCTAACTGAAGTAGTCTCCCGTCTTTTCTGTACATGGCGGTGATGTTTGGCCTGAAAATGTTCTTCTTGTTTCTCTGCTGGTTGGGGGTATTATCCTGCTAAGTTCTTTTCTTTTGGGTATTTCAAACGGTCAACCAGTTGATTTTTCTATGCTTAGAGAAATGTCTTGGGTCAAAGTTTCCGAGCTATAGGTGTACAAATATTGCTTCAGACCTGCGCTAAGGGTCCTTGAAAATGAAAGGCACCGCTTATTGAAACTAGGAAACACACACATGCACAATTAACTGGTACAATTTGTATAAAAATTGTTAGTTAACACACCCGATTAAAGAAACTACACGTGTATAAATTATAAGAGTAAATATTTTACAAAAATGAACTTTTTTTTTATTGTCATCATGTCTGTCCATGATAATGAAATTAGTATATATACTTTCTTATGATATTAATATGTGACCGATCAATATTTCGAAGTATATAGTGAGAGATACAAAATGGATGGCATGGATAATTTCACCTTTTCGTTAATGACATCAAGCTTACTATATTGCCAAATTAAATTTGCAGTGTTTTTCTCAATTTAAATATTGACATTAGTATTACTCTCCTTTATTGGAACAATATATTGCCTCAAAACTTATTTTTTGTCATCTTACCATTTATATATAAACTAAAGAAATGTCATATGGACTTTTTCTAAAAAAGACCTGGAATCTATTTATCTCATCTCCACAAGGAATTGAACTTGAGAATCTCTTATAAAGTTATGGTAGGACCCCAAAAGAAATAAACACATGTTAGAGTGAATTTAGTAGGAAAAGTTGGGAAAGCGCTAGGAGCTAAGTCAGAGAACATGAATGAACCTTAAGCTAATAAACAGGAAACAGTCACACAACAATGAGATTCTAGAATCATATGCATGTCCTCCCTTGACCTCAAACTTTTGTGTACGTGAATTCCACGATGGCCGTCAAGATGAAGAGCTAGAACCCATGCCATTATGCCGAAGGCATAGGACAATGCAATAGTCTTCATCCCCGTGATAGTCCTCTAGAGATGGCAACCCTCATGCTTGTTATGGATAAATGCATAGTGGATCAAGCGTTCTATAAAGGGTCAATGCTTCTCAGAGGTTCTTCTAGCCATGGCATCACCTTCCCCATGACAGAAAGCCAAACTGGTTGGTCTGCTATAGGCTTCACACGATGGCTGTAGCTATGCTCCAAGCAATGAGTCACACTTTTGTCTGGCTTCATAATACAAGGAGGGGTTAATTAAGAAATGCGTATAGGGGTCGAGACATTTGATATACACACCTCTTCTGAACAATGTCTATGATAGACTTGAAGTCCCTTTCTTTTTGAGCTTATCATAAGCGATTATAAAGCCTCTTTCTTGTAAGAAGAATGACGGTCTTCCGCACTTTTCATTCCTTTGTGCTACATACTCATCTGGAGTAAGGTTGGTAAAATCCTCTAGAGAACCCTTCATAGCACTTTTCCCATTAGAACCTAGTAAAAATGTACTAGCTTTGGTCGGAGGTATATCCCATGCAACACGTTTCCCACCATTATTATCATCCTCTAATTTGGTGTTGTTGTCACCTAGATTTAAGTCTGTGTCAAACTTGTGCTTCCTGCTATGCTCTTTATTTTCCTCAACTCGTCACGTACAAATTGAGAATCTACATTTCACCGTATTAGAAAAGCCCCTATAAGATGTTGCTTCAAGCGGTTGTCCCCCAATTGCTCACATGACCACACAATGCACATTGTCCTTTGTTCTTGTTTGACAATATTTTACTCCAACTTGAATCTTTGGATTTTGCCTTACGCATGGGATCGTTCACAAACTCTTGAATCCTTGGGAGTATATCCCCAACCGGAGTTGGAATCTTCCTCTCCTTCTATGAATTTGTATCTGCATATACAAAAAACAAAATGAAAATAATATATAATCAATACATCTCTAGATCATATACAAATAAAATGAATGATAAAAGAAAAAGAAATGCAGTTTAGTGGGCTTGCCGTCGGCTACCGGCATGGACTAACAAGGACCAAGGTGGATTGTTGGTGGTGCAACTAGGAGCACCAAAGAGGACACACCTCTTGTTGAGCGCAAAGGTTGGAGGAGAAGGTAGTCAATTATTGTCCTGTTCGCCGTAGAAAGTAGATGTCGGAATAGGGGGGGAGGAACCTCATCGAGAAGATAAGGGAGGAGGAAGCAAAGAAGAGGAGAGGCGTCATCCTTTGCGTCTCTCTCCATTTTATGCCGATGAATTAGGACACCTCTTAGACGCTGGAGAAGCTAGAGGTGGAGATGCTGCTGCACGATTGTTGCCTTCGTTGGGTATGTAGAAGGCTAAGAGTAGGTCAGGGTCAGTCAATATTGCGGTCGGCTAATATTGTGGCGAAGGGGCAATCAAATAAAAAAACTTACTTAATGGGCTCAATGCTAGCCCACAGGGAGTGAAGCGGTCATATAGATCCCTCGAAGCCCGACTTAGTCACTCTAGTGGGTGCCTAGGTAAGGCCTATTTTTAGGCATCCTACTAGCCTTCCCTGGGAATCCCGACCACTAGGCATTGCTAGTTGGTGCCTTCAACATGTATGATTCTAATGAACATGCTTAGCTTGAGGTGGTACTAATGATGGTTATACAACCATTGTTTTTGGTTCTTTTAGTGACATGTGATGAAATTCAATTCTCAATAAGGATATTGTAATGGTTATGTGGTGCCCTAGAGTGAACAAGATCTATAAAATGAGTAAGGGATCTGAATTGAATGCTTGGAGAAATCGAATGGTATATCGTGTACCTTGAAGTATGAAATTAATATGTTTCTACTGTGAAGGATAGCGTGGCATATCACACATTTGTCTGCATTGCATTGGTTGTAATATAGTTTGTGGCGGGAAACTCACACTTAATAATATGTGAAGATACGCAGAACGTACCTTAAGCCCTCTAAGATGAATGAATAGCTAAGTAATCAAGTGATAACTAAATACATATAATTAGATGCCCTAACTACTGTAAGCCTCTCTTTATGTCCTTGCTTGGGTGGCAAAATGAGCCTTTCTTGTAGTGGACAGAGAGCCATGAGAAGGAGGCTTGGAGGTGGATTAGATCATGAGGACTAATCTACCACAAAATTAGGGAGAACCACAATGGTGGGATAAAGGCCTCAAGTTCCAAATAAAAAAGATGAAAAAAGGATAAGGGAGACCCGCAGAGGTGGGACGGAGGTCCCAATCCTAATATAAGAGAATTTTGATCGAGAAAGTGAAATATGTGAAATGTGACATTTGTGAAAGAGATGTGGAATGACTAATCGACATGCCTAGGAGCGAGGATTACATGTGAGGTTGCTAGAAGCACCCACCTATTCGGTGGCGTACCTGGGCTGACAGTTTCCTTAGGGTGGTTGACTAAATCCTAAGGCATGGGCGGTGAGTCGTGAATGTATTCACATTGTGATGGCTTCTACTTGGCTAGGTACATGCCAAGTAGTTTTAGGGAATAACTAAAAGATGAAAAACACGATTGATAGTTTTTGTTGCTATAGGGAATATGTGCATGAATTGTGATGTGTGAGATAACTCTTTATTGTCATAATGAATGAGTGTATAGAGTTAATATTACACATTGAGATTAGGAAAGACTTTATACAATGATGTACTAACACCATGTTCGGTTCATGGGAAAGTATTTGAATGGGATGCGAAGAAGGAAATCATGGGCAAGTATAGGTGGAAGATGGGATGTTGGGTATCCCCACCCATGTTTGGATAAAACTTGGTATAAGATTAGCTAAATTGATATATTGTCCATTTCTAACATTGATTTTATTATGCATTACGTTCTAGGCGACAAATCATGATGTTGTTTGTACATTGTTGGTGACTGGGAGGAGGGTAAGGACACTTCTTGGAGGAGGATGCCTGGCATTAAGGAGGAGGTGATTGTCGTTGAAGAGGAGGCCGCACATCACAGAATAGGAGGATGCCTGTCACAAAGGAGGATGACCTCAGAGGAGGCTACCTATCAAAGATGAGGAGGCTTCCTGTTATGGATGAGGTCGCCTGTCATAGAGGAGGTCGCCTGTCACAAAGGAGTCGACCAGCAAAAGAGGATGGCGTCCGTCATGGCGGAGGAAGTTGCTCGTCACGGAGAAGGCCATTTGTTGGGAGGAAGATAGAGGATTGAACGATATGCCTTACGGAGGAGGAGACTGAGGGAGACATAAAGGGTGAGAATTGAGGACGTCGCTTTGGTAGGCCGAGGGGAAGCGCCACACAATCATAATTTAGCGAACGTTTTCGGGCGGAGTTGGGAACACAACAAAAGGATCGGGGGTCCGGCTCCAGTACCTAGTGGGGGCGTGGAGAACTCAATATCCCACTTGCTGAGGACTTGAGTATTGTTTGTTTACATTTTCAGCGTGTCTTTTATACAACCAAGCATAGGATTCAGTTTCCAATAAGATTCTGACTCCCATCCTTCCCTGTATACAGTGAAACAAACATGTCGTAAAAGTAAAAATAAATGGATATCTGGGGATGAGCTCTAGAATGTTGTATTTCATACATGAAAAATTCTTAATTATTTGATAAGGAGTGCTTATTGCTTCTTTCTGCTTCAACATTTGGATAGCTAAATTGATTTATTATTATTGTTCAAAATTTCTAGTTATATAATTATCATTCTTAACTAGAAGGTTAATTTTGACAGGATTCCTTGTTAATATGTTCCATAACCCACTTAGACAATGAATAATAAACCATTGACAAAATTTTAAGTATGAATTGGAAGTCATCTAGTCGAATGTAGTCCAGAACTAAGGTGGTATCTTTTCATGATGAGACACTGAATAAACAGAGATGCTTGAGTCGTTTTTGTACCCAGAGAGTTCAGGTGAAAGAGCATTTAGATGATGTAAAGTACTTTCATGTATTTTTTGTAAATCAAGTTGTAAATGGTATTCCTTATAAATATGAATACGTGTGATTCCTAGTTTATTAGATCTCGTTCTAAAACAAATCGAGCATACTTTCTTTTGTTGGAAATATTATGAGTCGTCAAAGTTAATCATAAGTTTGGGTTGAAGTATCTCTCTCTCAACATTTGCTCATTATAACTTGATTAATAAGGATGATTGGGAGTGAGTGCCAACACTATAGCTTGCTCTAGATGAACCACAAACCCATAGATGATTTTGCCACCCAAATCTTCTATTGATCTCAATGCTTTAAAAAACGTTAAGCGGTAACCGTGCGGACAACACCTTGTAACTGGTTAAGCGGTAAGCGGCCGATTTTTGAAAAAATGGATTTTAATTTCCTATATAATTTTATACAAAATTACATATATATGTATATAAATACTAATACTCTTTGGAACTTTTATATATATCTAAAGATTCTAAACACTCTAGCCAACAATACAAAACACCCAAATAGTTTATAAGATAGCTATATGACAATAATTATAGCCATAATATAATAAACAATAGATTTGACATAGATAAAATACCCTACATACATGATTCAGAAATATTTTTGTATCACGTGTTTACATAGTTAAGCAGTAAACAATAGACTAATTATTGGATACCTTTCTAACTTATTGTTATATGTGCATATCATCAATTAGTCATACATTACAGCAGTACAATTAACTAAAGTATGCATTTTAAAATTAGATAATAGTTACATATATTTTACTTGTATAAATTACACTTTACAACAGTACCCTATTATCCCAACTTGCATACAAGTATGCATTCTATTAGAACTAGGCTTATCATAGGATATTTAATGTATATAAGTTTAATATATCATAGTCAGTAATACTTGGGACCATATAGTTTATATAAAGTTACAGGTGTACAGAAAAATAAAAAAAAGGACAAAAAAGGGCAAAAAGCGGAAAAAATGGGCAAAAAAAAACGGAAAAAACGGGTGAAAAATGGTAGAAAACGGCCGATTAATTACAAAAACGTTAACCGGCGATTTTGGCAAAAATCGAACGGCCTGGGCATCGGGCCGATTAAGCGGCCGTTTAATCGGGCGCTCAGCCCGTTTTTCATTTCACTGATTGATCTAGAACTTGGGTACAATGGCTAAATATATCATGGAGGCCGTTGACGGGAAGGCACGCAAGGATGAGTAGAGAGGCAATAATGTCGACTGTCAAGAAGTCAATATGCTCTAGGTGCCTTTATGTCTCTCTGGTGGACCATCGGTGAAGTGAGGAGCAAACTTCTAGATGCCCATGTAAACGGGGGAAGCACAACATATGACAACAATAATGTGCTGACTACGTTACACTGCCTTGTTTTGATGGAAACTTAGAAAGCAGGTTGTAAAATCCCGTGTTGGGGCTTTTGGTGGTGAGGCTCTGAAGAGGCATTTTTCCTATGGAATAGGAGAATAAGTTGAAGCAAGAGTTCTCCTACACCAACTGCTTCAATATACCATCGTCGTCACTCTTAGCTAAGAATTAATGTTATCCAATTGTTTTCTCTCCTAACATTAGCTAGGCAACCCATCGGAATATTCCACTTTTTTGTGTGACAAGGAACCCCTCCCAAGCAGGCCACATTGGCCCACCCCAACATAGTAAATCCCAAGACTAGATGCATGGTGTCAGGTACCCCTGTTCCTTACCCAGTAGTGTGGAATGCCATTGCAAGGTTGGCCCCTGGCCGGTGCACCTGCCAAGAGGTTTTTTTGCTTGAAATCCGTCCTTGAGGGGATTCTAAAGACCTGTTAACAGTTTGAAATGCTCTACTTTAACCCATCTATTTTTTCATGTTTGTATAGAGATTAATTTATTTGGACTTTATAAATTGTGATTATCTCACGATACACTCTAGTAATATTTAATTTACTGCCGATTTTAGATTTCTCCTATGTTTTGCTTTATTAGACTTACTATGGATTAGTTGAATTTTGTAAACTAGACTTCATATATAATTTATAATCCTTTTTATATCTTGTACCAAAAGGCTTACATACACTCTACACGTATTTGAGCACACACATTTGCATGGGTGCAGTTCAATGATGATCAAACCAACATCACATGTCAGGACTTACATTCCTGTGATAGGACAAATAAATGCCTATGTGACACCACATATGCTTCAAAACATTAGCTACAAATTTAAGTCTGCCGTCACTGCTCGACTACTGTCATCCTATGTTTTTTTGCCTTAAAAGATGTTTTGCCTTCTATCATCCTGTATTTTGAAACTCTTAAGTCACTCAAAATAAGCAACACAAAGTTAAACAAGCCACAACTATGACACATTGGAATATAGTTTTCTCCTATCACTTTGTATGGCTTGTCATGGCTGAACATAGTAGTTTCTGTTATTCAGGGATCCAGGCTTAGATGTTATTAGGCATTATTTGAGCCGATATCTGGCTTTTGGCTTAGGACTGGTGGAGACCTGGGATAAGGACCAGGAGAAAACCAATCCCTTTTGGGCAGTTAGATGAAATCATATCAAGATTTGAGTTCTGGAGCTGCCACGATGGCTTCCTCTGTGAAATCAGCTGCCTAGCCTGTTTTCTGGCCCATTCCAACTGAAAGCTGGATTTTGTTGAGCAATATTCAGTTCTTAGATTGATTTGGTACTCAAATGGCACATGTTCTAGATCTGCCATTTTGCATTGCAACTAGGGGTAAGCAGAATATGGTTAATAATCGATTAACCGAATGGTTAAAACCGAATGTTTAATTTATTTTAAACAATGTGGTTGATGTAGGACAGCCCCCACCTTTACACACTTATGTGCGTAGACGGCACCGTGTCATTAGTTAGGCTTCATTAGCAGCCTTTATTTTATTTTGCCTTTGTTTCTCTTTTTTGGGCTTTTGTAAAGTCAAGTGGTTTAGTCCCACATTGGCTACGCCCGCTTAGTCTTTCTTTTAGAAGCCTATATAAAGGCTGTATCTGCGTCCATGTAGAGACAGTTGATGAATAAGAATTATCTTTTAGCCATTGCTTCGTTTACCTTAAGTTAGCCTGTAGTTTGGTTAATTGGTTAAACAGTTAATTTGACGGTTAAAAATATTTTTTATTTGGTTAACCGAATTAACCGAATAGCCATAATATTTTTACTTAAAAATATTCTACACATATATATACCTACATAGTTGTACTTTCATTTAATTAAACCTCTACATTTACGTAGTAATCATCTTTTTCATTAGCTATAAACCTCTAAATTTATATGCAATACTACTATAATACAACAATTGTTCAATATTATGAGTAATTTCATATAATACTATTACAAGAGTGTTATTTGGTTAACCAAATTAACCGACCGAATTAACCGTTAACCGATTAACCATATAACCGAATTAACCGACACTAATTTGGTTAGGTTAATGGTTAAAATCTCAAATCTCAAATTAACCATTTAACCGAACCGAATTAACCGAATGCTCACCTCTAATTGCAACCATAAGGAATCCAACGTCACAATAATGGGGTGCTGCGCCCATTAGCTGTACTTGGAATCATCTCAAGAAAACTAGGAGGCTACAGTTGATCAAATTCAAATGGTAATGCTAGGTAATGCTATCTATAGAGCATATCTTGTAGGTATGAACATGATATTGCTATTGATGTTTTAACATATCATTAATTACCCTAAACAATACCTACTCATGTCTATCTTGTTAAAAGGATAGTAGATGTGGTAGGCGATAATTGGACAAGGTTTGATCCTAGCGGGGATGCAAGGAAAGAATGTAAACAACTCAGAACAGATTGATGACCAAGGACAATCAAGACATGGGTTCTTCTCCTGAAGCACATTTATAGTTTCCTGCAGGGCTTACAAAACATATTTCAACAGTTGAGTTTTTTTTTTTTTGATACGAAATAATTATATAGTAAGATGTGTAAAACAAACCTTCAAAAATGAAGAAATTGAAATGTGTAGTAAATCAGCTTATCGTAATTGAAGCTACTAAATATGAAATGATTTTGTCGCTTAGATATATTGGTTTGGGCAACTTCATGTGAAAGAAATTAGATGTGACATCAGAGCTTCAAAATTTAGGCGTAATTTGACATTAACTAAGCTGCTAGTTCCTCAAACTTTTTGTTTCAAGAAAGTATCAAAGTGGAATAAGTTTACACTGCTGGCGTGGGTCATTTAGTGGTCCTGCCTGGGGATGTTCTCTTGGTAATCCAAAAATAGATCAGTGGATTCTCAATAAGAAAAAAAGTGGTCACATTTTAGCTGATAGCAATGCCATTTCCTCAAATAGCTTGAATGGATGTGTAAAATATTTGGCTAAATAGTTAAAATCTTGGACAAAATGAATAGACAACGGCGAATATTCAATTGAAATGGTCGGAGTTGTTTCATAACGGTTCAAAATATGCCGCAATCATGGATACATTGTCAAACTTATTTTCCTATCCTCCATTCATACTGAATGTGGAATTTTAACCATTTTGTTTAGGTTTGATTCCTTGACAAAGGCAGCGATAAACCCACCCTGTGATAAGTGGTAACATTTTGTTTGGCAGTTGACATATTTGAATATATTATAGGCATCTTGTGACTCATATGGACAAGGTTTAGGAATTAGGATGCCATTATAGACGATCAATGGTGCCTCTCACTGTAAACGTTTGAAGACTGAATTCTGTTTCACAATGACATGTTTCTGCGATGATGACATGATCAAAATCATTATAGACGAACCTGATTCTTAGAGTTGAATAAGGTGGGAATGTTAGTAGCTTCTCTACCACACTTGTTCTTGATTTCTGTTTGGGTGAAAGGCGACCTTCGTGATTTTCCCCTTATCTTTTAGACCACAAGTATAAATGCTTGGGGGGGATCTCTGGACTGGATGGATACATCTTGCTTTGTGATGATGTTGAGAGCAATGTTTTAGAAAGCGGGAAGCGGTATGTGAGCGGGCGGGACCTTGTGGCTGCTTGAGCGCCAGGCGGGCGCTTTTTAATAAAGCGGGTGATTAATTTTCTATATAATTTTATACAAAATTACACATTTGCATGTACATAATTATTGTTTAGGAACCACGGTATTGAAAAATGTTCTAAGTGGCCAAGCCCTTCAGCCATTTTCAAATTGCCCTTGAGTGCCAATTAAGCGAATCTAAAAAAATCGAACGCTTTTGCCCGCTTCACCCGCTTCTTCCCCGTTTTTTGCCTTTTTTTCTTCCTTTTTTTGCCCTTTTTCAAAATACCACTGTAAACCTATAAAATTAAGTAAATTATATGGTCCAAGTAATATTGACTATAATATATTAAACTTACATACATTACATGTTCTGTGATAAGCCGTAGTTCTAATTTAGAATGTATACTTTTTATGTAAGTCTGTGATAATAAGGTACTGCTGTAATGTATACAAGTAAATTAGATGTAACTGTTATCCAATTTAGAATGCATAGAATGCATACTTCGATAAAATGTATTGATTTAATGTCTGACTTATTGATGACACGTGAATAAAGTATGTAACAATAAGTTAGTAAGGTATCCATGATAAGTCTATTGTTTATTCTTTAGCTATATAAACACGTGACACATTTTTTTGTATCATGTATGTAGGGTGTTTTATCTACGAAAAATAATTTATTTACCATATTATAGCTATAATCATCCTTTTCTAGTTGTTTTATAACTATTTGGGTGTTTTATATTGTTGGGCAGACTGCTTAGTTATCAAGGCATCCGCCTAGGCTTAAGGCAGGCCACCTCAAACTGGGCGCCTAGCCCACTGGGTGACGGAAGTGGCCTCGTAAGGTCTTTTAGGCCCAAATTAAGCCACTTCAAGGCTAATTTAGCGGAAATTTGGTGTGCATTTAATCAAGTTGAGTCATTTTATGGTTGAAATGTGTCTGATTTATCCAGAATGAGGTCAAATTAGGGTAAATTAGGTCTGATTTGGGGGAAATAGGTCTGATTTGAGGGAATTAGGTCTGATTTGTCCATGTAAGTCCTCATTTAGATCAATATCGGAAAAATAGGGCTAGTTAGGTTTGATTAGGTCATGTTATAAAAAAATAGGTTTGGTTTTAGGCCAAATTATGTCAAATTTGAGCAGATTAGGTCTGATTTGGGGAAACAAGTCTGATTTGGGGGAAATGGGTTTGATTTGGTGAGATTAGGTCTGATTTGTCCAAGTTAGATCTTGTGTAAGTCCACACAGGGAAAATTTGGGGAAGTTGGTTTGATTTGGTCATAATATGCAAAATTAGGTTTGATTTAAGACCAAATAATGTCAAATTTGGACACAATAGGTCTAATTTGGGGAAAACAAGTATGATTTGGGGGAAATAGTTCTATTTCAAAAGATTAGGTCTGATTTGGCCAAATTTGGTCTCATTTAGGTCAATATATGAAAATTTAGGTAAAATTGGGTTTAATTAGGTCATGTTATACTAAATCAGGTTTGATTTAGGCCAAGTTAGGGTAAACCAGGTCAAATTAGATCAAATTTAGATCAAATGAGTTCAAATTAGGTCCAATCAGTTTTAGTTTAGGTCACTTAGGTGTGATTTTGCCTAAATTCTATGTAATACTATGTAATAATATCATTATTTCATATTTACATATATGAAAATATGAATGTAATCGTCATCAACATCATCTAAGCCTCAATCCCAACCATGTTGGGGTTGGCTACATGGATCCTTCTTTTCCAATCAGCTCTGTTATGGGCATATGAAAATATGAATGTAAATATAAAAAATCAGTTCCGCACCAACTAATACTATTTATGTTTGATTTTTAATAAAGGACAAATATAAAATATTTATGACTATGAATGGTAGCAGTGCAGAAATAGTTTAATTGTCAAAACATCACTGTACTATAGTAAAATATTATACACTATAGTCATAGCATGGTAAAATTTTACACATTGTAACTGCATGATGATAAAACATCATAAATTATAACAACACCATGTCCACTGTGATTTTTAAAATTAAAGCCATATTCAACCACAAAGAAATTATTGCGCCAGACTATTATAAAAGAAGTTGTTTAAGCAACATGAAGTGGAAAAATGTAGTTAACTAAACTTCTGCATGAAGTATAAAACCAAAATTATACATTATACCAAATTATAAACCAACAATAAGATATATAACCCGCCAAAAGTATATATCATTACAATTCTTCGTACAATATAATGTGAACTGCAATATTGTTATGTGATTTTTAACCATGAATTTTTTAGTAAGATTATAAAGATACCACACCATAACGGTTTTATAAAGAAGAAACAACATCTACACCATTATCAGTTTTTGAGGTGGTTGTGGTTGAAAAAGGATGTGATTTATTTCCATATTAGATAGTTAATACTCAAAATATTTTGTA
The DNA here is from genome assembly GCA_963693085.1 of Alisma plantago-aquatica. Classification (NCBI taxonomy): domain Eukaryota; kingdom Viridiplantae; phylum Streptophyta; class Magnoliopsida; order Alismatales; family Alismataceae; genus Alisma; species Alisma plantago-aquatica. The sequence goes on along the minus strand of OY856411.1, from coordinate 1,057,764,765 downwards.
AGGATTTTACATTCACGCTTACAACAAACCAATCACATGGAATTGACTTGGAAGTTAAGTTTCAGATCTGTAACTAGAGTTCCCAGAAAATAAGTTCCATAAAATTTATGACTTGCATCAAACCAATCAATGCATAAGTGTAAAATACCCTACCTAACTTAACTATAACCATGGAACAGGACTTTGACTTCGAGCCGACTTCGACAGGTGTGTGGACATGGAAGTTTGTGGAAATGTCGAGGATTTTTACCACCAAACTTCGACAAAAATTAAGCTAAAAATAGTCATTTTGTGATGAAATTTGACAGATTTCATCAAATCGAACCAAAAAACACAATATATGTCTACATATAGCCATCCATATCTATACTACTATAAAAAGAGTGAATAGCATTCTTTAATTACAATACTGCCATTAGCCAATCAGCTTTCAACATTCTTGAAATGTTGCGTACTCGTGAACCCTCCTCTTCTCTCCTTTTTTTCAAACTTTAATACATTTTTCTAATACCTCATTTTCCACAAACAAGCGTTCCCTACCACCGCCCACTACCCCACTCTTCCCCTCAATTCTCGATATCTTAAATTTCAAATTTCTTCTCACCCCATCATCTTTTTCGAAACGGTTTTTTTTTGACTTCGTCTCTTCCATCGCAACAACTTACTCCACATTATCAAGTAATCCCTTGTCATCATCTTTAAAACAAACTCCCTACAATTACTCTTAACAAACCGTTATCCCTAGGTAACCCCACGTTGTTAAAATGAGCGCTTGCTTTTTAAAACTTTTCCTCTTTATGTCTGGCATGATAATAATCGTTCACCTTCACAACGATGACGCCGATTCAGATCTTCCGATGGCTCCTTTTATCCTCCATGTGTAATGCATACGTCGGATTTTTCTTGGTCTACCTCCGCTTTTACGCAGGTGACCTCGCCTTAGCCATCTGCTGATCTCTTCGTACCAATGTCTTAATCCTTGTCGGCGCCAGTAGCAAACTCTTAAGGATCACATAATAGATGCATTCTCAAATAGGTCACGAGTCGTCACCAAATACTATATGCCAAATAAATACTGAGCTGTACTGCTTTTGTGATTTCTATGGCCGTAAGAGCTCTACTGCTTTTTTGATTTCTGCTGCCGGAAGATCGCATGCCTATGTGCTTCCCTCCTCAACGACATTGTGATAGCCCGCTGACGAGCACCCACGCTGCATCCTAAAATTCATCGATGGTATGACGGTCATGTACAAGTCTACAAAGACATCTCACCGTGACCTCTAAAGATGCCAACGTATAACAAAGTGGACACCGCCGTTCCGACTTTCCTTGGAATGCTGAACAGAGTATAAGATCACATCCAGTCTCTTCCGCCAACTACCGACCACACCTCGGCCTCCGCACCAGCTGCCGCCCTCGGACACCAGCTCTTACGGTGACTCACTCCTACATCACCGCCCAAGGACTCATTAGAGTAAGAGTCCCCAGTTTTGTCCTTGCCATGGCACCAGAGGCAGGCGGCCGATGTGCTGCTGTTTCTGGACGATGCTTGGAAGACATCCACTGGTGGTGGAACGCGCCAGAGGGGCGGCCAGATTGGGGTTACGACGCGTAGCCATCTCGTGCGTGCCTCCTTTCATCACAGTTGGATAAGTTACCCTCCCCTCTTAGTCACTGGCCAGGTCTATTGTCCGCGTAGCCATCTCGTGCGTGCCTCCTTTCATCGCATATCTAGGAGTTGTAGGCAGAGAATGGGAGAAAGGAACGAAGATAAAGCAAGGAAAGTAAGTGACGACGACAAAAACTTTTTCACAAAACAATCGTGGTCTTGGATGGCAATGGGTGAATTATAATTTCTGTTCAGTTCGGTTGTAGATGGTGGTTGTGGATTTTTGCAAATTGCCATCCCTAGCTGCTTGTTCGGGATGCATGGGAGAATGAAGTTGATTGATTGTGTATTGTCTGCACATGTTCAGTATTCAGGTGTTGGTGGTGTTGCAGAGGCCATGGATGTGATCCTTAGCTATGACACTTTTTGTTGTGTTCTATATTACCTCAGCGATGGTTCTCACCGTCTTACCCTCATCTCCCCCTATGAGGGCCTTCACCACACTACTTATCTCCCAACTCCTGATGGCAGAGTCAGAAATCCTTCGTCATGTGAACATGACATTGTTCATCCTCTTCTCTGAATAAGGTGACCAAGCGACCAAAGGCACGTCATGATAAAAACCTCCAACGGTAGTGGGTGGCAAACCCTCCTATGGCTTTGTGTGTAAGCAAATCCACCTCTGACGCCGTGCGATCCTGAAATTTCAAAGGCAGGAACTAGAGCGGGCTGCCTTCGTTGGAAGCCCCATTGTTGGAGCTGAAGGAGGTGGCATCAATGATGCCCCTAGGGGCCTGACCTCCTTGAAGGAATTGATGTCTGTAATGTCCATTCATATCATGATGTGTTGCAAGCTCTTCATCTACTGTGTTGCACCATCTCACCGCTTCCAAAATAGGCACATTGTACCAAACCAGCGTGTAGTTGGTCCAGCCAACAAGCATGGACATAGCTGACAGCAGGCCAACTGGGTAAAACCGACAGGGTACTAGGTAGAACCAGGCAGTTCGGGAACGCCTTCACTCCAACTGGTTCAATGGCTTCAAAGGTATTGATAATTATTATTTTTGTTTCTGTACAAATTTTTTTTAGATCAATTAAAATTTGAAAATTAAATTCCTAGCTCATTTTAAAGTAAAATGCCTATCTTTCTTCAATATTAAATCTTTATCTCAATTAACTTATAATAGGCTACAAGTCACATCAAAATTATTTAACATGTCCATGACTCATGTATGCCAAATAACTCAAATAATTAATAATTGTGTTGTGGAAGAATATTTAACCTAACCACATTGCTTTGAGTTACTATAGTCCACACCTGGTCAATCTTCCATTTTTTATCGATGTCTTATTCTTGTTAGACTTTCCAGCGTGACGAAATTAGTGGGGAATTCAAATAGAGACACAACTAACTTAGAAATTGTTTGATAGTTATATATAATAAACATGACTGATTTGTCGAAAGAAAATTTGAGATTCCAATAGAAAATGGAATTTTACCCAGAAAATTATTCTGAATCATCTATGAAAATTTTCCTACAGATCAAAGTAAATAATGCCACTGCTTGAGCTAGCAGTTACTATAATGACTACATGCTACAATCTCAATATATTTCATTTAAGTCACATGGTAATGGTGCAATCATCTTTTTGGGGACAAATTCATACTTAATTAAAGGTGAACTTGTAATAGTTTACATTCTAAATTGTACAAATTCAACACAATTCTTTTAGTTTAATTACAAAGGTTACTATAAATAACTTGGTCAATACTTTGACGTGTATGTGATCATTAAAGAGCGTTCAACTAATCATACAATCTCCTTAGCTCTTTCTCATACAAGAATTTTTTGCCTCTCACTTTTTCTCCGATTTCCTCCTATATCTTTTTGTTCTTACATGTACCTTCTAAACCACATTGCTCAACAAATAATTGAACCCCAACACTCTCTCCGGCATACTCTCTCTCCTCTCCTGAATTCTTGCTCATCCTTCCCAACTCCGCTCATCTTATATCCCTTTATCTCTCTTTACTTCAACTTATATCTATTATCCTTCCCTCCTATACTAATGTCGGCTTCTCTCTTTCCACTACTCCCAATTTTTTTATAATTTTTTTTAATTTTAATATAAAAATTATCATTTACTCAATCTATCACACTGTGCACAGAACTAACCACATTATGCCTCAAAATATGCACATCCCTCTTTCTCATCTCATATGTATCACCCCTAATTCTCTCTCCCTATCGTCACTACATCTTTTTGAACCACCCTATTGTTTCCTAAATACTATCTCTCTTCTTTCTATTGATTGATTAATCAACAAATGTCGGGAGTTAGATTTTATTATTATTTCAATCTCTTACAATATTTTTTCACTTTAATTACCACATAAGTAAATCCAATAATATGTAGATATTTTCTCTCATAATTTAATCATCTCATATAATAAGATTTTTAACTTTTGACTAGTTTGCTAAATATGAGCCAAAAGTATATTTATGGTTTGTTCATTTCTTCATATATAATTGCATTTGGTAGATGAGTTCTTGTATAATCATTTGGACTACATTATGATTATTTATATTAAGGAAAATTGTATAACTCCTTTCTTTCTATCTCGCATGAGTCAGGATGCGGGGGCATTATAAAATTCTTAAACCATAATAGAAATTGTTTATTCTTCTGCATTTTATTGTGTATTAGTCCTATAAGTATATAATATAAACTATTGCATTATTACAAGACACACACACACACACACACACACACACATATATATATATATATATATATATATATATATATATACACACACACACACACACACTAGTGAACGCACGCGTGCACATGCACGTGACATATAAAATTTGTTGGAAATGTGCGGGGAGAGGACTCGTCCGTGAAAGGGTTCCTACGGTAAAAGATATTTGTGTTGGTTGTTTGAAAGGAGAGAATCAAGGAACCATTTCCGTAGGATGGAGAGAGAAATATAGAATTAAACATAATAAAAGTTAATAGGAGAGTGAGAATAAATATTTGTAGGAGCAAAATTCCTTGAAAAAAGGAGAGAAGAGAGTCAACCAAGGAGAGCGCAGCATCAAACTCGCTCTTTTTATAGTAGTATATATATATATATATATATATATATATATATATATATATATATATATATAAAACTTTATGTCCTTGGAGTGGTTCAGGAGTGTGGATATGTAACTCTTACAAAAGGGACCCAATTTGACATCTAGGAATTTGATGAATAGATGTTAATTTGTTCCATTGTGTGTCCTCCCTTCACACAATTAAATGTCTTAGATGTGTCTTATGATTGAGTGAGTGGTCCAAGTTTGCATTTTGGGTGGATTACATAGGTCCCTACTTGACGATAGTTTTCCCTTACCTAAAAACTATTAATTAATTATGAAAAGAATTATTATTTAAATGAAATCTTATACATTATTCAGAGAATATCCCGTAGAATACTGTAGCTATATTAATATACATTAGTTATACAAATATGCCTCACTATGATTCGTCATACAAATACGATTTAATGCACTTCAATATTGGATGGAAGAAATATTATTTGTATAAAGGTATTTAGCAAAACATTTGATCACAAGAAGTATTCATCACATAGAAATTTATATTTACTATATAATTGAAAAACATAAATGCCAAATTAAATGTTGTTAAACTATTTGTTTGCAACAATGACTCCATGTAGAATTTACATTACATAATCTTCAAAGTTAGTTTATAGAACCAATCCCTTATTTTTCTACCATTTACAATTTACATTTTATTTATCTTAATATAAAAAATATAGAATATACAGTTATCTACTTTTAGCCATATTTGACGGCTAAAAGAATTCTTCTTATATGATAAAAATGTTCAATTCATTAACCAAGGGTCTAATGTTAATCATTTTTTATGAATTCTGAGTTCCTTTATTACTTCTGTGATTTCTTGTAATTATCTTATATAAGTTCAATATGTATAATGTGGCACGTGCATGTGCACATGTGTTTTCACTAGTAGGTTTACATATGTAGATAAATACATGATTACATACAGTCGTCTCCGAACTACAGAGTTCTTCCATATATAAAGTTTGTGACACTAAACAAACTACATAAAAATGGTGTAAATCTATGGTAGATTTAGCAGAGAGGGGGGCGGTTTATTACTATTAGCTTAGAATAGTAAAAAATAACATCAAAATCATCTTACCTCAGGCTCCAACACTTTTTCCCCCTCACACAACAAACTCCACAAAACACCAGAAGAATGTCGCCAACTTCGATGACTTCGACAGATGTCGAGGACATTGTGGAATTTTTGAATGGACTTGGGTCAACTTCGTCGACTTATGGAGAAGTCGACAACTTTGACGAAATGTCGAGGATATTGTGGAATAAGGATGTTTACGTGGATTCGACGTCATACTGAATTAGTTATATCCAACAGTAGCCGATACATAAAATATACACACTGGTGGTACATACTACATAGTACATGAATATAGTAGTAGGCACTACATGATATATCCAAGGTACACAATACATAGTACAATATGATAGAATATACATTATACATTAATAGGCAGTACCTGATATATACATTAACAGTGGTACATATTATACTACAAAGTACAACTACATAGACAGTATATTAGCTGTACACATGATCGTACAAGAGAAACAAACACATGAATGTATAGGTAGCATAGATACGAGTACAATATATTCGTATATAATTAGTAGTCTAGTTGTAGAGCAGCAATGCATGCATAAATATGTGATGTAGGTGCAGTACACACATAAAGATGTATTATAGGTGCAACAGTACATACAATAAGAGCTTCTAGGAAGCAGAAGTTATTTTGATACACACACACACACATAGGCTCACATATATGTATAGGCCGCTTAAGTGCCCGTCTGAGTCGTGCTAATCTTAACTTCATCATCTTCAATATGAGCAGCCAAACTGATATACTGCAGATACAAGGAGAAAGTCAGTCTGTCTACAAATGATAAATTTGATTTGAGCACATGATTTGAACTGTGACATCACATCCTCGATGGCCCTCTGTGATTGTATCTTGCAGGTTTAGAGGTTTGTTAAGCTTCTAGTAGAGAACGGGCTTTTGATAATACCCCCGCTCAGTTAGCACCATGCTGCCCTTTGGAAGGCCTAGCATTTTGTACAAGTTGTGCTATGATTGTATTTTGGTCGGTTTTTCTGCATTCAGAAACTTATGGGGTTTTTATCTAAAGAATGTTGATGTGTAAAGTGTCCTTTATGGTGGTACGAATGGTACTTTGCTTACCTAATGGATATGTCGTTAGAAAACATGTCAAAAAAGGATATTGTAGAAAAAAGGGCTAATTAAGTGATGTGTTTCTTAAGCAAAGCAAACCCTCACTTCATATTTATAGTGTTTTGAAAATTTATAGACTTGACATAGTTACTTACGCATTACTACCTCAAGCCGATAACCAAAGATATCACATAACAATTGATTAAACTAAATCTATTTTCTAACACTCCTATAAAGTGGAGCATTTGAGAATCACATAAAAACACACTTCACCATCATCATCGTCATCTAAGTCTCAATCCCAGCCTTGTTGGGGTTGACTATAACGGGTGATACTCTGATCAAGATGTAAACATTTAAAATCTCTCTTTATAAGCTCTTCCCAAGTTAATTTAGGTCCATACCCCCTTTAATCTCTTAAAGTAAACAATCCTATAAAACACTTGAAAGATAAAATAGGCCCATACCTCCTTTAATCTCTCAAAGTAAGCCCCATCCCTCAAACAAATAACTCCAAAAGCACATGCCAAACAAGCTTCTCGAAGAAGTTGAAGCAGTGGTTCTACAACAACTTATATGGCAGTAGGCACTCCATGGTATGAAATTTTGGCCAAATCTCAAAATTTTGATTTTGACAAGTATCATATGCAAAAAGGCACCTCCTAGAAATATGCAAGTAAAATTTCAAAATTTTTCCCCAAGATTTTGTCAAGGAGGGCAAATTTTTGACAAAACACTATAATTTCAGTGAAAAAACCCTGTTTGGGCCTGCAATACATGAAACATACCCGAGATGAGTTCATAGTTTCAGGAAACAACTTCTCAAAGCCTGTTGCAGTTGGAATAACAAGTCTCCAAATTTTACAAAAAATTTGTGATTTTTTGCGATTTTATAGGCTACAAAATGTTCAACACGATTAATACGCTAGTCGTCTATTTTTTGTGACTTTTCACGATTTAGATCCCGCCTTTTCACTATCTATACAATTTTTTCACGACTCTTCGTGACTTTTCACTATTTTCTCTTTTAAGTCGCTTGCTCTTTTTTAACAAACCATGTACACAAAACTGATGATGTATGCTAAATGTCCAACCCCCACTCTCCAAACCACATACATACACGCACGCGCGCACGTACACGCACACATGCACACACGCATACTTGATCGAACTTTGACTCTCTTAAGGATATTTTCTTCGGATCTAGTTGACCGAACTTTGTCTCTCTTAAGGATATTTCTTCAGATCCAGTTGACCGAACTTTTGACTCTCTTAAGGATATTTTCTTCGGATCCAGTTGACCGAACTTTGACTCCTTAGGATATTTTCTTCAGATGTTTGTTCGACTTTGAGCCGACTTCAACATGTGTGGACATGGAATTTTGTGGAAATGTTGAGGAATCGAGGATTTTTAAAACCAAATGCAAATACAACAAAAATTAAGCTAAAAATACTCATTTTGTGATAACAATGGATAGGTTTCATCAAATCTAGCTAAAAACACAATGTATGTTTACATATACCATCCATATAGGCTTACATATGTACAAAAATATACGATTATATACAGTTGTCTCCGGACTACAAAGTTCTTCCATATATAAAGTTTATGTCAATAAAAAAATTACATAACAATGGTGTAAATCTATGGTAGATCTACAGAGAAGGGGTCGATCTATTATTATTAGCTTAGAATAATAAAAAATAACATCAAAATTTCCTTACCTCAAGCTCCAACACTTTCCCCCTTCCACACAACAACCTCCACAAAACATCAGAAGAATGTCGCCAACTTTGACTGATGTCGAGGACATTATGGAATTTTTTATTAGAACTGGGCCAACTTCGTCAACATATGGGAAAATGTCAACAACTTCGACGAAATGTCGAGGATATTGTAGAATGAGGATATTTATGTGGATTTGACATCACCAGCCGTTGACATTGATAAAATCGGCGAAATTTTGCCCAACGTTGACGACATTTAGTACCATGCAGTTTTAACCCTTTGTATCTAGATCTATAAGGTTACTTTGAAATTGCAAGTTGCAAGTGATCATAGTAACAAAAGTCTCTAAATTTTATGGAAGATTAATTTTTTTTTTTGTGATTTTATAGGCTCCCGAATGTTCAGCACGATTAATACGCCAGTTGCCGATTGTTTGCGACTTTTCACGATTTATCCCGATTTTTCTTGATTTATAGGTATTCTGCGATTCTTCATGAATTTTCACAATTTTTCTCTTTTCAGTCGCTTGCTGTTTTTTTTACCAAACCATTTACACAAAACTCTTGATGTACTCTAAACCTCGAACATACCACTCTCCCGACAATACATTTTTATTGGTCAACTATTCTTTAATTCTTTTCCTACTTTTTCACTCAATAAGATTTTATGTCTTGTGACCTTAATAGTTATATGTAATCTGATATGTATATATATACATACATATATATATGTATCAACTTATTCTTGATTATTTTTGAATAGTTTGACCAAACTTTTTCCGAAATTTATCGAACTTTTCACAATTAAAAGAAGACGTGGGCCTAAATTAATATTGGAAGAGATTATAAGGAGAAATTTTGAATCTATACATCTTGATCAGAATGTGACCCATAACATGGTTGATTTGAAAAGAAGGATCTATGTAGCCTAAACCCACATGGTTGGGAATGAGGCTTAGATGAATTAGTCGATATATTTATATGTTCGTACTGTCTCGGTTGGTCATCGCAGAACTTGTCCTTAATGTTGTCACCCCTACTTTGTTCTGATATAGTCATTTCTCATGTGATTTTTTCTTATCATCCTACACATCCATCTCAATGTACACATTTCAGCCACATTGTATCTTCTTGAGACTCTGTTTCTTCACGGTCCAACATTTACTTCTATATAACATGAATGACTCTATAGCTATTCTATCAAATCTGAGAGATTTTTTGATCATATAATACACCAGTTTCACTCCATTTCAACCGCTGCAGTGATCTTGTGACTTACATCATCTTGAACATTCCCATCTATTTGAATAATAGAACTCAAGTAATGGAATTTATCACATTTCGGGACATCTCCTTCCAACTTGGTCTGACCATTCACAATTTTAGATTGGCTGAAATTGCAAGAATATACTCAGTTTTGCTCCTATTAATCATCAATCCATTTGATTTCAACACATTTCTCCAAAGTTTAACTTTATCATTCAATCTATCTTTAGTTTCGTCGATGAAGACAATATCATCAACAAATAATATGCACTAAGGATTATCATCATGAATATGCTTTGTCAGCTCATCCATAATAAGAACAAACATATATGGGCTGAGTGTAGATCCATGATGTACCTTAACAACATGTTTGGTTCTAAGGAAAGGACTAGAAGGGATTACGTGATAGGATAGAATAGGATGGTATATAACAAGGATAGGCTGATGATTTACCAATTCTATGTTTGGTTACGATCCGGAAAGGTTTGGTCATTCTTTTGCCTCTTTACTATTTGATTGGATATTACATTTATTAAACAAAGTTCGTTGCTACTATACAATTCCCTTCTTATCGAAGTGGGTTACATGTGAGCCAGAATTTTAAAACCTGTTTCTCTTCGAATCACATCGACATTAGATTTAGCTTTTCTTGCTGTCCGTCAAACAAATCGATTTTAAATTTGTGAACAATGATCGCTTCTCGTAGTTCATTTTTTCTCCTTGCCAGAGAAGAGGCAGTAGTTAGCAATTGTGTTGGACCGCCAATGACGATGATCGTGCTACCTACTTGATGCAAGTTCTTTCACACTACAACTGTTCAATCGAGAAGTGGGCGATGGATTTCAGAATGTCGCACAATCATCTTCTCGCAATGAGCAGCGACAATGAACATCGACTGTATATGTGACGTCCCATGATTTTCTAAAACTTAATCTGATGTGTGAAGTCCAAATTGAAACCCTCACCTCAGTGAGAATCCCAATTTAAACATCCCACACTAGGCTAAGAAGAAGAAAATCAGAAGGAAACAACAATAGCACATGCACATGAACAATAATAAAACCATACAACACATTTTCACCATTCAACATTTAATTACATCATGAATTGTTACAACATTTGATATTACATATTGAACAACAAACTATTACATATACATGTACTACATATTGAACAACAAACTATTACGATCGTCTCGTCACCTTTTCATTTTCGCTCACCCTCACGATTTGTACACAACTATAATTCAAAGACCAAATACGGGGAAGGGGGGGCTGAAGCCCCGGTAGCTCCGGGTGTGGCTACGCCCCTGATCCCACCGGACCAGCGGAGGCTTAGCGTCGCCGGCAAGCAGCTGGAGGACGGCTGCACTCTTGATGACAACAACATCCAGAAAGAGTCGAAGCTGGATCTGGTCCTACCCATGCGTAGGGGAGGCTTGGGAGGAAAGCCCTTGATCGAACCATCGCTGACGACGCTTGCTAAGAAGTACAGCTCCATGAAGATCGTTTGCAGGAAGTGCTATACTCGCCATCCCACCGGGGAGGTGGAATGCGGCAGAAGAAATGCAGACACAGCAAGAAGGATGGTGTATAAGTTTTAGCTGTCTTTTCATGTTCTATACTTTCAATGCGAAAGGCAGAGGGAAATAAAATGGTTTTGCATAGAATGTCTATCAAACGAAGAGCACTTGGGTTTTCAAAAAGGTGAGCGAAAATTGGTGGTTGGGTGTAGTGAAGATTCCCGACAAAAAACTGAAAGTTTGTATAAAAAATGGTTTCATTATTCATTTAATATTTAAGAAAAAAAAACATGTACTACATCTACAACAGGATGTTAAGACAACAGGTCCACCTGTACATCAGCTCGCCACACAACTCTCAACTATCCTGAATCTTCAAGAACACATGTCCACAACCTAAACAAAAGATTACATGTGGTACACGTCTGCACAATATACAAGAATATTGTAATGAGTATGCCTACGTGTCTTTTATATATCTCTCATTACTAAGCTTGGCAATAAGATAAAACTAATACTTGGCAGTCATAAACAAATATAACAAAAGTATACTTGAACAAGAATGTTTATTAACAAAAGAGAACGTGTATTTTAGGCATATTTTCCATTATATGTAAAGTTGATCAACCACATCAACAATCATCCACTCTCAAAGTTATGAATTAGATTATCCAATTGGGTATTCAAGAACCCTAAATATCACTCCATCACATCCTGCACACCTTAAAAGAAATTCCGGTCTCGGAATTAAGTCAAAATCTAGTCCATCACATCATATACATCTTAAAAGGAATTTTGTCCTCAAAATTATGCCATTCCATTACTTTAAAAGAAACCAAAGATATCCATTCATATTTAGGACACCACTTTAGGTGCAACATATCCAAAGCACTTCTAAGAGATTTTAAAAGCATTTAAGGTGAACCCCTCAACATATAACATGATGTAGATGGTTAGGCTGTGTCTCACATTACCAATTAGGATTTTTGTACTAATTTCACCCAAGCATAAGATTCAAACAATAGATTATACATGACATTTTTCACATTTTAGGATTTACATCCTCATTTTATCCAAACATCAGGTTCTAACATCATGTCCTCATTTTGGGAAGAGTAATTTATAATTAACTCAATTTTATCCATATAGATCATAACAAGGTGCCATCATCATTATATTGTGCAAAATTTTCAGACTATGTTCAACATATTTATTAGGCACTAACATATCACTGTTTGGCTTATATAATTAAAATGTACTCATTTCACTTTAATATTAAGTTACAAGTTTCTTAGTGAATTCATCACTAGATTCACCAACCATATTATGTCATCACTATTCATGTAACACGTATCACTAGTGTCATCTCACTGTACTTTCTCATATTAGGTTGTAAACTCTATTAGAGATTCATCATGAGATTAGCCAACTATTCATATTATCATCATTATTCATGTATATGGTTAACCATTTATACATTGATATCTATTAAACCATTTCTAGATTTCCTTCATGTCATGTCCATATGTCAAATCTCAAGATTAGATCACATTCTTATCTATGTTATATCATGGTTGTACTAAACCAACTTATATGAGTGGCTCCTCAAACATATATCAAAACTTCATCTAGTCCAATTGAGGTTCTCCTAACCCATATCATGGGAGCAGTGCCATGCTTCGTCTCTTTGAGCTAACTCAACTCTATGAGTATCTCATATGCATATACATTGTCTTTCCTCTCTTAGTCTAGGGTTCTTGGATTACCTCATTGGCACTAGTGATAGCCTTACAAGCTCTAGCCGCATAAGCACAAATCAAAACATGCTTTGACATTCTCTTCATAGGCCTTTACCCATGAGACAATATTTCCCAACTCTCTCTCTTATAAACAACCACTAGATTCCTACAAGGAACCATCAACCCAAGCATGAGGCTTTACAGAAACTAACACATTTACCTCCTCCAGGGTCTTGGGACTCTCTCCCTCACCCAAATGGTAGGTTCTCATATTTCCTGTTTACATGTTCATATAAAGACAACCGCTCTCTAACTCTAGGGTTTGGTCCTCTCAAGGACATCTAGGGTTCAAAAAGACTATAGGAATCATGCATTTAGCAACTCAACTCATTCACTCAGGAGTAGTCTAGTTTAGGACATATCATATCACATATTTCTCAGAATTCTCATATCTTGGAGTTTAGGTTCTCTAACCTTCTCTGTTTGGGTCTCAATCTCTCTTGAGTTTACCCTATAACTGGTCCTATTACTAGAGATCCTCCTTCACAAAAGAGATTGAGGCTCTTGATGATTCACATCCTTATCTCAGCTTAACTTACCTTAACTTAGAAAAACACACATACTTGCATCCTCAAAACTGAACTTAGTCCTCAAGTCAAACATATATCATCACAAACCAACTTATATTACTATATCAAACTTAGATCATATCACCTAAACTCGTTCTAGCCATCATATATTCTAGCAAGGCCTCTAGACACCTAATCTAGAACTACTCCCTCTTCTAGACTGATGCCATTCACTTTCTCTTAGGTTGCATGACCACCTTCTACTCGTACATGTGTGGGGACACATTTTTATAATACTTACATATATAATAAAATATTATATAGTTTTTCTCTGATAAAACATGCGTCAGAGAAAACTATCGATGTTCGATCCGATTGGAATAAAAAATCAAATCCACAAAATGAGTGTCCCACACATGTGGTAGAGAGTCTAGTGTCATGTCACCTAGTGAAAAGGGTGAGAACAGGGTGTAGACTTGTATAGCTACCCAAAACACAGATGCATCATATGTCAAAGGTTTCTCTTCCCGTGATGTACGTCATTTATAAATAATGCAACGTCCCATACCGCTGCACTGTAAGGAAAGAGTGACACCTAAGTACTTGTTATACAACAAGCACTAGTTTAGACCTAGTTCTCAGACATCTAGATGTTAACCTAGAGGCTAGGTTAGATCTAGTCTCTAAAAGACAACCAATTTATCCCTAAAAGAATATTAAGTTCAAGGTTTTCTTTAATTTGAGTTGCATATTGAGCAAATGTCAGGCTTTGCTATTGTTCATGCTCTGATACCACCTGTGACGTCTCCAGATTTTCTAAAACCTAATCTAATATGTGATGTCCAAACTGAACCCTCACCTCAACGAGAATCCCAATTTAAACACCACACATTAGGCTAAGAAAAAGAAAATCAAGAGAGTCTGAGGAAACCACAGTAGCACATGCACATGAACAATAATAAAACCATACAACACATGTTCACCATTCAACATATAATTACATCATGAATTTTTACAACATTTGATATTACATATTGAACAACAAACTATTACATATACATGTACTACATCTACAACATGATCTTAAGACAACAGGTCCACATGTACATCAGCTCGCTACACAACTCTCAACTATCCTGGATCTTCAAGAACACGTCCACAACCTAACCGCAACCTTATATACCTGATCGTGTTCGGCAGAAATAGAGGAGCGTAGGGGTCCATGTTTCACATGTTCGAGTATCGTGGAGTCGAGGGCATGTGAAACTAGTCATAATACCGACTAATACCTAGGGGGAGCGCCCCATTCACGACTCCTGGACGAGTGAGACATTAATACAACCGCATAAAAGTTTCGTGTCCAAAAACGCACAACCAAACATAGGTTTGTAAGTAAACGTGGAATTTGTATCCTATCCTATGTGTAATACTGCAAACCAAATGTGATGTAAGTGTGATAGGAAATGTTGGCTTATCTCCTCCTACAATCTTCACACTTGTAGTTGCAGTTGAGCTATCATATATGTCTTTAATCAAGTCAATGTATTGGTTGGCACACCCTTTTATTCCAAAACCATCCATAACACTTCGCTGGGTGATCATAATCATTTTTCAAATCAACAAAAATCATATCAAGACCTCTTTTACTTTCTCTATACTTCTCCATAAGCCTCCTAATCAAAAAAATAACATCTGTTGTTGATCTTCTGGTTTGTTCTTTTAAGCACAAACAAATTAGCCACTGCTAGCCAACTATTGTATACCTAACGTCTAGTTATGCGCTAAGAACACACAAAACTAATTTTGAAATGCATGATTTTTGCCTCCTTTAGATTACTGTCCTATAAGTGTCCAAATGAGCTGAAATTTATTATGTAGTATGGTCTTATGATATTTAAGAAGATCAACGGTTTTTATTTCTAAAATTATTGCAACACGATGGAAAATGAATGAGGTGTATATCGTCACCGGTACACTCGAGCGTATTCCAGCTTCACTCTATATATACATATATATATATATGTATATATATGTAAAGTGAAGTTGGAATACGCTCGAGTGTACCGGTGACGCTATACACCTCAGTCGTTTTCCATCATGAAGCAATTATTTTGAAAATCTAAACCGTTGATCATCTTAAATATCTTAAGAACATACTATATAATAAATTTGAGCTCATTTGTTCACTTATAGGTCATGCATATAAAGGAGGTAAAAATTATACATTTCAAATTAGTTATGTGCGTCGATTTGGTTATCCTTGGATGAGTTACTTCCATTCATTCAAATGGCTCAAATTTTTTATGGGGTTTATTACTATTGTAACAATGAAGATCAAGGGATTAGATTTTGTGAAAATATGGTCTAGATAGACAAACACCATTGAGGTGTATAGTGTGATCTGTACACTCGAGTATATTCTAGCCTGATTCTCTCGTTATATATATTTCCCTTCTCTATGTCCAACCTGCCGACCCCGACATAGTTGGGACTGAGGCTTAGATGATGACGATGATGATGTTGATGTCCAACCTCTTACAAATCTCTCCAAGTATCTAGGCTTTGCCTCTTGAACAACCTTTTTAGCTTCTTTCTTAGCTTGCTTTTATCTATATATTCTCTAGCAAGTATCGTTTATTTTTGGTTGGTGTCATGGACTCGGTTGATGAATTTTGATTTTGGAACTAAGTGACTCATAGTAATAAATACTTTTTTATAACTTCAGATCAGATATACTGATGCAAACCGTAAAGGAGAATTTGCATATAGCAAGCCCATATCCAAGACAATCGTGATTAGAGCTTATTGGGCTCAAGTTGGGCTTTTATTTAGTTCTTTATGTATTTAGGAAATTTATGTTTTATTTAAATCCGAATTTCTTTTTAGTTCCTTGTTTTATTTTACATTAGGATTTAATTTCCTATTTTGTTGACTTGCACGTCAAGTCGTAGAGTCTTATATAAGCCAGCCTTGGGGCCTTTGTCCAGGCAGTCGATTATGAATTAGAATTTTATTTGCTGGTTGCAAATTTATTTCTCCCTTTCTTCTTCTCCGTAGCTTGGCTACATCATATACCCTGGAGCAGTGGATATGCTTTTCATGATGAGCAGCTTTCATCTTTTATCCTCTTATATTCGTCTTTTCCATGAAGGCCTTAGTTTTACCACATACCAAGAATAGTAGCTTATGTATCACTAAACTGGGAATTTAAAATATCATATATGGACTACAGTCTACACGATTTGAAGTTATTTAGTTGGAGCATGTAGTGGGTGGCTTTGCTTGGTACTCCATTTGAATATATTTCAGATAACATTCTTAAGGTAAGCCAATCCTATATAACACCCAAACAAGTCAACCATGATTTAAAATGAGAAGAGTATTTATTTATTTCATTCGATAATATAAGCTTTGCTTGACACTCCATTTGAATATATTTCAGATAACATTCTTAAGGTAAGCCAATCCTATATAACACCCAAACAAGTCAACCATGATTTAAAATGAGAAGAGTATTTATTTATTTCATTTGATAACATACTTTGTTAGGAATGCTGAACTATAAGTAGATGGCTGGTACCATCTCAAATTCAAGATTTCTCAAACTACTGGGACAGTAATTGACACTCAACGCTGTCTATATTATATGATTGTACGATTGGTGATTTCATTACTTTGACAAAGCTCAAATCCACCAGCTCAAGCTTTGTCAATCCGCTATCCATTTGACTTATAAATGCCACATATTTTCACAGAACTGATTGGAAGCATTATAAGTCATGAAGAAATAAATTTCTGTATTCTTTGCTGTATATGAAATAACCATGCTTATTTACTAAAAAGCATTTGTATATTGTTCACTCGTTCACCACGTGTGGGTGACATTATTTCACTAAATGTGGATGACTCGTTCATCTGAGCTAGATTATACCAAAATTCGGGTCTCGCAAAACAAACCGAGTTCTTTTAGCTGACTAGCTTGGATAAATTCTATAAGCTCATGATTGCTAAATCTGTTTTGGTTGTGTCATGATAGTATTGCATGGACTTTGTTTGATCCTTGATTACAGTTTATTTCGGTTTTTCACTGATTTGGAGAAAATTATGGAGAGTGGTGGGACTGCTAACAAGGTTCATGAGGTGATGTCATTGCCAAATGTCAATAGACAATGGCACACTCTAAAGTGCAAAACTATGAAAAGATGGAAATTCTTGATTCAGATTTAAAACAATCATGGTGGTGGGGGGCGGGGACTCTGATTTCTAGAGGTAAGCTTATAGGGAAGTTTGGCGGGCAGCTGTGGTTATTGTTGTGGATTTAGTAATAGGTGGCTTTAAGCGTTGCATTTTTTGCCTATGGTGTCGAAGGCAAGGAACGAGGTATCAGATTTCGATGCCGTTTCGACGCATCATGGAAACCATAATTTTTTGAATTTCGTCGAAAATTTCGATAGATGCAACCGTGCCCGTTTCGACGCCAAAATGAACGAATTAATTTATGAAATTTTACAGGCATGATCTCTACACCTAAATGCATTGTTTTATGCAATGAAATTTTATGTGGGGGTAGGTTGGGGGGTGGTCCTTCATGTGGGAGGTAATGGAACTGTCCTGTTTCTTGAGGATTTCGATGAGAAAACGTAGGAATTAAGTTATGCAATTTTGCAAGTATGAGCTATATACATGCATTTACTTGTGTTATAATATCAAATATTGGATATGTAGGGCATCCCCACACATTTTACTTGGGTTTGATTGTTTGTTGTTGATATTGACTCAATAGTCAATCATTTCATTGGTCCCAAGAACACTAGTGCAATGTTTCCAAGCTAAATCATTATTTGTTTGTGGGGTTGGCTTCATAACACCCTCATTGTCTAGTAAACCACCACTAGGATACATGTTGTCCACAATCCAGAAACTAAAAAATGCATGCATTGCATAAGTATATAATAATTTGAATAGCAAATATTAGGAAAATGTAATGCAATTATGATATACTATAAGTATATACTATGAATGAGTACTAAATGGTGAAATAACCGCAATCCCCTCTTTGCTCCTCTACAAAAAACAATAATAACAACAAGGATTGCAATTATCAAAAGGTACCAGATCCAATCGAAATCGGTTTTTTTTGGCGAAATTTCGCCAATTTCGCCGAAAACTCATTCCTGGGTCAAAGGTCTTATTACATTTTTGGGAATCAGTGCTTATAGGAATCTCAGGTGGACTTCAAAGGCATTTCAGTTAAGACTGAATATAGGTTCATTCTCTCCCTTACATATGGATCTTGCATTTTAGGTTTGCTGAAGGCGTTAATCATCACTTCATCCTTTTCAAGTGTACCTGGTTATTATGGACTGTCTGAGAGTTTTGTTTATGGCGTGCTCATTTTGAATGCGCTTTTGATATTAGAAAATAATATATTTGCTATCGGATATTTATATAGATAGAAAATACAGTACATAAATAAAAGATATATGAGGTAAGAATCTTGTCATCTTAGGCTTTATTATGGATTTACGACGAGCCATGCACATCAGCATGATTGTACACAGGTAAAATATTTATGCAATATAGCATATATCATTCTCTTTGTACAAATATAGTATATCTTCCTGACCAACTGTTATACTGATTTAGAATCAGTATATAGTGAAGAGGTTTGGATGCTGAGAGACTCTCCTTCCACTTTTGCCTTATTCAGGTGCAGGCTATAAAGATGTTCTTGTGGACGTGGTTGGAGGGCTTCCTGCTTCTTGCCAATGCCTTGGCTATACTGAATGACGACAGGTTTTTATCTCCAAGAGGTCTGAGCTTCACTGAGGTTTCTGCAAGCGGAAAGGCAAAATCGCTCAAAGGGCAGCTTATCGGTCTGATATACGCGACCCAGTACATGAGGTTCCCTCTGATTATTATGAACACGATCGTGATTGTAGTGAAGTTCGTATCTGGGTGATTTGTCTTAGCGCTGGTTGTCTGTGTTGCTTCTTGCACTTGTCACATTACTTGCCAGTTAAAATTTTGATGCCAATTGTAATCTGGCTGCTCTTGTGGTTTTACGAACCCTGGTTACAGTAGATCTTCTTAAAGCTACATGTACTCGTGCTTGTAATTGAAAAAGCAAGCGAGAGCAACGTGACCTGCAGGCTGCAGTTGAATGGTTTTGAGCAATTTAATTGTCTGATCTTTATAGAAAAAGAAGTATCGTGTTTACTTCACTATTACCTTTTTGCGTGTCCCAAAAACAAATTTTTGTGTCAACAAACAAATAAACAACCGAAGCGGTTCAAAGTACTGCAATAAAATCGGATGTTTTGTTGGAGTCTCGGTACTGCGCTTGCTGGTAGTAGCACGATGTTGTGGAATGAACCTCACATGGTTAGTGATATGGAAGTTCTCTGTTAAGAACTTCATTGCACTGTTCTTTCAGATTAAAGTCCAGATTAAAGTCCGTTGTGGTTGCTACTTTGACATGTCTTTGTGGTCCTCGAATGAGGCCCTTGCATGGGTAGAATATGAATGCTTGTTACACTCACAAACACGGTTTGCTGTAGAAACAGTACAAAGCTCCCTAGTCAAAACCAACCCGAGATAAACATGAAAGCGGAAAAAGGAGTTTTAATAGGTATATGTTCCGTGCAGCTCTCCAAACACCTCTCCCACTTTCTCTCATTGGAGAGGATGAACAGTCTCTTCAGTTATGGGATGGATTTGGATGTTGGAATGGACATGGAGTTGTGCGCCATATGGAGTACGGAGACATTCATGGCCAGGTGAAATGTGATTACTTTTGAGTGTCTTCTCACTATGCGAATACCAATTGTCTAAAAATTAAAGGCTCAAGTCTCCCCTATGCACGCAGGGCACTTTTTTCTTATTATGTATAAAACGCTTGATCCTTAGTCCTAGGCTTCGATTGTCGTAAGTGAACTTAAAAAGTCATGAACTCAAGTTCCAATATAAGTTTTAGATGTTTGGTTTGTCTAACTTTGGAAAACAAGTTACGTGAAAACTTCCAGACTTCCACACATATAAATAGGTTTCACTTTGCTAGTTCTGGAAAAAAACTGGCCGAAAACGAGTTCCCCTATCTATGATTCTGGAGGCGGCTGTGTGCGTCCCTTTGCTGCTGTAGTTCCCTGGCATGGATCCCCTTCTGGCAGGTGTGGCCGGTTGCTTTTCAATCACAAGCGTGATTTCACGTTGATTTCCAATCGCCACAACGTTTCAAGGATCAAATGCTTTGCGATGCGGCAGATTGATCAACTATTTAGCCTTTCCTTGAAAGCTAATTACTTTAATTCTATTCAATACTACAGTTAGGTCATACTTATTAAAAAAGTGATCGGAGGTCTTGTCTTTGTCGCTGCTAGGCTTGTCAAAATGCTATCCCCAAAATAGCCATTTTGGTTGATAGTACCTACGGAAATTGGTTAAAATACAAGAATCGGTTTGGGCAATCATATATTACAGAGAATTACTTAATCCTAGATCTTATTAAATACTATCCTTATAATTTATTTTGTTATGCCGTATAATTTGGGTTCAATATAATTATACACGGTGGACTTCCATAGACATTCATATAGTATTTTCGTGCTGATTTAGCAGTAGAACAACAGAAACACATACATTCTTTTCATCTTAAAAGCCGCCCTATACACAAATGTCATGCTACTTATTGCCAAATGCATGCATACAATAATTTCTTTACAATTTTTGTACGTCATGGTGTGATTGGGTTGTTATACGATCATACGGTGGGGGACGTTTCCTCAGTAAGGTTTTGGTGATTCTGAAAGACCCATAAGGGGACATATTGATCAAGAACCTTAGTCAAGGAAGATCTAGGCCACAACTAGCTTTAGATAACTGAGATCCTTCCTTGTGGGCTGGGAGAGAAGTCAAAAATTCTTTACAGTTACTAGGGGGGATTGAAACTTGCTAGCTAATAAATGATAGGCTTACCAATTTTGACTAGCATTACAAGGCCTATGAATAGGTAGCCGAGCATTCCGACACATCTCGTAAGTGCACGGACATAGGCCTTTCCTCATTTCCATGACTTAGTTACACGAACAAGGTCCCGGAACTATGGGTCTTGAAAGTTGCTAGCTAATAAATGCAAGGCTTATCGATTTTCACTATCATTGCAAGCCCTGTCAATCGGTAGCCTAGCATTCTACAAATATTATACATGAATGGACCGACATAGGCCTTTCATCATTCCTTATGAGTTATTTACACAAATAAGGTTCCCAAAACTGGGCTTTGAGCACATGTCGGCTCATAATGGGCCACTTTAAGGAGGTTAAGGATTATTGGACAAGTGAGCAAGCATTGAGAGAGTTTATCGGCATAAGGGTATAATTTACCAATTACAATCCCTAAAGTGGGATGCCTATGGTTGCCTCTTATAAAAGAGGTTCATAGAAGAAGATAAACACACTAAGAATTTGAGATCCAATCGTATCGGTCCTGGGCTTTTGTTAAATGATGTTTAGTTTTTGGGTTGATATTATTATAAAAAATAATTTATTTTGACATGTTAGGTGATCTTTTTTATTATAAGAAAAACATGAATTTTCCCCCACTAAGTCGTTTTAGATATTTTCTTGGATCAACTAATCTGAGACGAAGGAGAAAATTGAAAACAAAACAATATGAAAAAACTAATTAGTATTTAAACAAAAAATGAGATAAAAAGGCTCAACTTCATAGTAAGCCATGGTCCAAAAGAAACTCATGACCTTATTAAGATAAAGAGACAATATTGACAAGTAATGGCTTTGAGGGGACTGACTATATTGTATGAAGAATAGAAGTTGCATGCTATTCTACTTGGGATTTTCTAGTAGCAAGGTGGATATGAAAAATTTGTAGAGATGCTTTTCTTCATCCACTGTTCTTATCTTACTTTGTTTTTAGTTAAGTGAACCTACCTTTGTTGTTTTTGTGTTACTCCTCTAGATTACTGATTTGCTTCACTTTTATGAATGTTTCTTAAATATCCTCAATATAATGTCGTTACGAGTTTGAGAACTTGCTAATCTATTACTTCAATGAGACACTTTATCTCAATCTAGAGATTGGTGACCATAACACGTTTTAATCACCCATTGTCTTTCTCCTCTAACTAGTTCTTATGCTTTTTCTAGATAGTGTATGTGTTCCGTGATCCCTAAGGGTGGTAAGTCAAATTTGGGATTACATAACAAGTCAGTAAATTCTATAGAGGGCCTAGGGCCCGTTAAATTCAAAATATTTTTTCGGATCTCACTCGTCGTCTTCCATTTGCCTAAGAAACCAACCACTGGGTTACGTATTAAATGTCAAGAGTTTTCAAGTATTAGTTGAATTCCATGAAAAGATATATTTATATATAGTAAATTGTTTGATACAATGAGAATCTTCTATATGCAAAATAACACTTGTATATGAAATCATATTTTCACCTTTCATTTGAAATTTTAGACATTATCCTTCCTACATCGAAGTTTGACTCGTCTATTGCATGAGTAGTGTAAGAAATCCAAAATATATCCTTTTGCATATCATAGAACAATATGCTTTCATCACTTTAAATTATTTTTTTGGTTGGAATTTGAAAACATGGTAGGTGAAAATCAAATATTTTGATCGACTTTTGAAATGATGGTAGGAGAAAAGAAAACCAAACCCTTTTATCATTGCATACTGATGCGTAGTAATTGATGACCAACCTTAGTGAAGGACTGCTTTAATTTAGCATGTATAGTAGATATAATTATGTGATCCTCATAAATCATTACGTTTCAAAATAAATGTTTTCCATCCTTCTTTATACATGAAATCCTATATTGGATTTTTTTTTATTATGTTTCTTTTCTATCATTGTCAATTTAGACACACACACATTCACACACACACTATGTGTTTGTATGTATAGATTAGCAAAGAAGAGTGATGCCTTGAGATTATAATGAATAAAAATTTCGATACTCATTACTAGACAATACTGCATGTTTTCATTCAATTAATGTTTAAGCTTTCAAGTAGACGTTGCACCACTACCTAATTGCATTCAATTAATGTTGAAGTTTCAAGTACACACACATGCACACACGATCTCACACACACATAGATACACACACATACACACACATTGTGTGTATTTAGTAAATAAAAGTGATGCCTTGAAATTATAATAATAAAGATTTTGATTCTTGATAGTAGACATCACTACATATCTGCATTCAGTTAATGCTTAAGCTTTCAAGTAGACATTGCACCACTACATATTTAAATTCAATTAATAATTAAAATTTTGAGTAGACACCATGTTAAATATTTATGTAGAGTAAAAATACAACACTTTCCAAGTTCGTGTGCATATATGTGGTTTAACATAACATCAAACTGTCGAATAGGATTTATTTGGATTACAATGAAAAAATAAATCAATTAACACATAATAAATAAATTAATCACACATCTATTGACTCCATAGTTTACATCACTCATATTTTAATGATGACTTTACCATTTCATTCATTTGTATCTAACACTTATATTGAGATCATTTGATATAGGTATGCACATACCAATCGATCAAATTCATAAATCATAATTTGGATAAAATTAAGTCATACACACACACACCCATGCGCACACACACATACACTATGTGTGTATATATTAGTAAAGTAAAGCGATGACTAGAGAGCATCACTACATATTTGCATTCAATTAATCTTCAAGCTTTCAAATAGACACTACATCACTACATATTTGCATTCAATTAGTGTTTAAACATTCAAGTAGACACTATGTTAGAGATTTATATAGAGTAAAAATAGAACACTTTACAAGTTCATGCACATATATGTGGTCTAAGAGCGCATCAAACCATTAAGTATGATTTTTTTTGGATTACAATGAAAAATATAAATCAAAACTCACATAGTGAATAAACTAATCATTCATATGTTAACTCACTAGTTTACATCAGCCATATTTTGATTATGAATTCACCATTCTAGTCATTTGTGTCTAACACTTCTATTGAGATCATTTTATATTGACATCCACACTCCAATCAATCAAATTCAAAAATCATAATTCGGATAAATTACGTCATACATGCTCAAAGTTCAAAGTTGTAGAATAGCTAAAGTTATATGTAGAACATTGATGTTAGTTTTTGTAGTGGTTACAAGACATGTAAATAATTTAAAGCATGTAATATATTCAATTAGAATGAATTATAATTGCATGTAGGATAATTTGAAATTTTGAATTAGTAAATCCCATTGGTTGAGTTTCCATCCTAGAAGTGCAATCAATGACATTTTATATACATACAAATTTCATACATCAACCGAGTTTGTCCTAAAAAAACTTAGGAGACTAGGAAAAGGTCAAATTTCACCTGAGGGCATCAAGTAAGATTTTAAAGAGAAACTTGGCCGCATGATCTCTTGGTGACTTAATTATTAGTTCCATTGAATGAGCCCTTATTCAAAAGTCAGACCAATGGTTTTATAGTGATTGGTTTTTATAAAGTATAAAATAGCCACTAGCGAGGGATGGAAGTGGATATACATCAGTTAGACATCCCATCATTCCCAAAAAGGACTATAATTCTTCCTAACTAGTCTATTCTCCAGTAGGTACACTCAACTATAAATAGAACCTAGAATGTTACCTTGTATGCTCATGCGCTAAGTTAAAAGGAAGTGCCTCTAGAGAACCTAATCACTCATTGATCTTGATCGCTTACTACAATCATTAGAGTGAGCATGACACTAATAAGAGATCTAATCCTAATTTTTATTTGTAAAGCTCTCCTCTTTAAATATTTCTCTACCAAAATAACACAGTTTAAATCTCTCACTACTACAGAAGTGCCTTTTAGTGTCGGTTGTTTAACCCCCTTTGGCGTCGGTTTCTGAACGACGCCTATGTGGGCGCCGCTAAAAGGTTGGACACTTCAGCGTCGGTTAAAAAACCGACGCCTATTTAACATCAAGGCGTCGGTTTATTATAAAACACCGACGCCAAAAGGGTTCGCGTCACAGAAAACGGCGTCATCTAGGACGCTTTCTGCGTCGGGTATATACTAAAAAACCGACGCAGAAAAGTGTCCTAGATGACTCCCATTTCCTGTAGCGCGAACACTTTTGGCGTCGGTGTTCAACAAAAAACCGACGCTGTAAGTCTGTGCTGACGGTTATCGGTAAATAACCGACGCCTATATCTATTTTTTTTTTATAAATCTGTTTGCAGGCCTGCTGTGGCTGGTCAGCAGGATGAGAACCTGCAGTTCAGTTTTCTGAACTGCAGGTTTACGACATCCATTGATATCAGCCTACAAACAGGCCACAAACCTGCAAAATTAACATAAAAAGATTCACACAAGTAGATACATTCAGACATCAATTCAATTGTCACGTTCACACATATAGAATCATTCAAATACATGTTTTAACATTCAGAAACATTCATTTACAAAGTATCATTCATCATCACTATCAACATCCCAATTATATCTTACAGTTTATGACCCCACATGCCTTCCTCCCCAGTTCCTGCCGCTAGACAACCACACAATGGATCTAAGAGGATATGCAGGCATTTGCCAAAGACTATAGGCTGAGTTAACTATTGAGTTAACTCAGCCTATAGTCTTTGGCGAACGCCTGCAATCCTCTTGGATCCATTGTGTGGTCGTCTAGCGGCAGGAACTGAGGAGGAAGGCATGTGGGGTGATAAACTGTCAGGACTAGCACAGCAAGTTGCGATGGAGGTGGAGACGACGACGACGGTGGTGCTTCAGGCGACGCCTGCTTGGCCGGGTAGGGCTCGGCGAAAGGGTTCAACTGCGGCATGGCTTTGATGTAGTAGAGGGAAGGGAGGGGTTCAGAATCCTACGAGAAACGTTTAGAGATGAGGATATTACTGCGGAGGAGGAGGAAACGGTAGACGATATCTCGAGTTGGAATGTCCTCTCCGCGCATCAAGTTGCTCCAGTGCTTCAGTGGGTACATGTGCATCATCAACCTATAATTTGACAAAAATAAACACACTGAATTAGGCCAATATAGAAATATAGGATATATGACATAACTAGAAGATAATGAATTTTATAGAAATACAGGATATATTTTTAGAACTTACATTGGTATCCTCGCCATGCTCGTCATGGACAACATGCTCATCATGGACTTCATGCTCATCATGAACATCATTCTCATCATGGTCAGCCATCTGAAAATGTCATTAAAAAGGCAAACATTTAGCATTTGTATCAACTAGAAAAAGGAAAACATTTAGCATTTGTATAAATTAGAAAAAGGAAAACATTTACCATTTGTATAAACATACATGTCTCTAAAATTGTGATCTTTTATCAATTAACAATCCTTCATTGTGATCTCCGCGCACATATAAGTCATCATTAGCTTCAATATTTTGTGGAGTTGGCAACCCAACTGAGAATGGACTGGAGTCATCATACTTATCATAGTACTCTTCTTCATCTATAGGATCTTCAATGAACTGTCTTTTACCATGAAGAACAACCGACCATTTATCATTTGCAGGATCATAGATATAGAATATTTGTTTTGCCTGTGATGCCAATATGAATGGTTCAGCCTTCTCGCCAATCATTTCAAAGTTCACCAAAGTGAAACCTAATTCATCCACTATAACTCCTTTGGTGTTATCAACCCAATTACATTTAAAGAGCGGAATATTGAAATCTATGTAGTCAAACTCCCAAATGTCTTCAATGACACCGTAATATGACATTTTAGCTTCACGTGGACTCTTATCCTTTGCACTTGCAAAGTACATAGTTGACGCTTGAAGAGTGACCCCACTATTTTGGACGACACTCTTATCATCTTGGCGCTTTGTGTAATATGTGAATCCATTAATGTCAAACCCTTCATAAGACATAACATTCGGTTTTGGTTTAAAGGCGAGACATTTGATAGTTTCTGTAATATCATTTGGTGTTTGAGATAGTTGATGTAAGACTTTATCTTCAAACCACTTAGTAAAAGTCTTATTATGCTCTCTAGCAAGCCACATTGAACTTGCTCGAGGATGTTGTCTCTTTATGAAATTGGTATGTTCCTCGATATAAACACTCACTTCGTCCATATTATGTAAAATATACAAGTGAGCTTGTTCCAACTGCTCACGGCTGATTACTTTCACCCGTGATCCCAAAATTCCTTTGCCCTCCTCAATATTCTTGTCATTATCAGGAGTGTCATTACCACTGAGAAAGTCATTGCAGAAATCCATAACCTCTCTCGCCACATAACCTTCAATAATACTCCCTTCAGGACGATAACGGTTTCGAACATCACCTTTAAAAACGCTCATGTATCGTTCAAAGGGATACATCCAATGCAAGAAAACCGGTCCCAAGATTTTCACTTCCCTAGTCAAGTGGACAATAAGATGTACCATGATATCAAAGAACGAAGGAGGGAAATACATCTCAAGCTGACATAGGGTAACAACCACTTCTCTTTGCAAATTATCGAGAGTATCAGGGTCAATAACTTTGCTGCATAGACTGTTGAAAAAGAAACAAAGTCTGGTAATTGCAAACCTTACATGCTTCGGCAATATAGATCGAATTGCCACGGGCAATATTTGTTGCATTAGAGTGTGACAATCATGAGATTTAAGACCTATCAACTTCAGATCTTTCATTGATACCAATCTACGGATGTTGGATGAGTAACCATGTGGCACCTTAACATTTACCAAACATTCACAAAAAGTTTTCTTCTCCTTTCTAGACAACGTGTAACAAGCGGGAGGTAAGTATGTTCTTTTATTACCCATTTCACGTAATTCTGACCTTATTCCCATTTCACGTAATTCTGTTAATTCTGATCTTATTCCCATTTCACGTAGGTCCAGTCTGGATTTTATCCCATCTTTAGTCTTACCTGGTATATTTAATAGAGTACCAATGATGCTATCACATACATTTTTCTCAACGTGCATTACATCGATACAATGCCTGACTGACAAAGAACTCCAATAAGGAAGATCCCAAAATATTGACTTCTTTTTGAATGAAGAATTGTCACTCCGTGTGGCCATACTACATTGTGATTTCTTACCAAATTCATTGACAATGTCTTTTACTCTTTCATAAACAACATCCCCTGGTATAGGTTTAGGTGCACTCCGTTCATCATTCCATCCATTGAATGCTTTGCGCTTCCTACGATACGGATGGAATTTTGAAAGAAACCTTCGATGACCAAGATATACAGTCTTGCCGCCATATTTTAGTCTTATTGAATCAGTGTTTTCTTCACATATAGGACA
Organism: Alisma plantago-aquatica; assembly: GCA_963693085.1. Taxonomy (NCBI): domain Eukaryota; kingdom Viridiplantae; phylum Streptophyta; class Magnoliopsida; order Alismatales; family Alismataceae; genus Alisma; species Alisma plantago-aquatica. Next base: position 1,057,735,643 of record OY856411.1, on the reverse strand, counting down.
CGCTTTAGCTCCTTTGACACTATATCCAGACAAATTCCCATATGCCGGAAAGTCATTAATAGTGCAAAACAACATAGCATGCAAACGAAATGTCTCTCTTGCTGAAGCATCATAGGTCATCACACCTTCATCCCAAAGTTTCTTTAAGTCATCAATCAAAGGTTCAAGATAAACATCGATATCATTTCCGGGTTGTTTAGGGCCCGATATCAACAATGACAACATAACGTACTTATTTTTCATACACAGCTAGGGAGGAAGATTGTATATAACAAGCATGACTGGCCAAGTGCTATGTTGGCTGCTCAATGTCCCGTACGGATTCATCCCGTCTGTACAAAGCCCAAGTCTTAGATTCCTGACTTCTTCACCAAATTCAGGGAACAATACATCAATCTTCTTCCGCTGTGGGGAATCAGACGCATGTCGTAGGATCCCATCATTATTTTTCTTAACATCTGCATGCCACTTCAAATTCTTCGCATCTTTCGGATTTGCAAACAGGCGTTGAAACCGTGATGTTATAGGTAGATACCACAACACCTTGGCAGGAGAACCAGTTTTGGACTCCCCCGAAGTCGTCAATTTATATCGTGACGCACCACATTTTGGACAATCTTTCAAATCTACATAGTCCTTTTGAAATAATACACAATCATTCGGGCATGCGTGTATCTTTTTGGCCTCCATTCCCATTGGGCACAACATTTTCTTTACCTGGTATGTTGAGATTGGCAGCTCGTTTCCTTCAGGAAGAATTTCTTTCAACAAAGTCAACAATTCAGTGAAGCTTTTGTCGCTCCATCTATTGTTAGCTTTCAACTTATACAATCTCAGCACAGCGCTAAGCTTCGTAAACTTAGCACAGCCTGTGTATAACGGTATCTCAGCATCATGCACAATGTTTGTAAAGATAAGAGGTGGATCGGTGTGCTCTACCCTACAACTATCCAGCATCGCATCAACAATGTCTGCTGGAACTGGTTCGTTCACATTTACGTCATCGGAGGCAATTTCTTCTTCCACCCAAGCACTGCTATTGACATCTACTGGATTCGATTTTGAAATCTCTCCATGCCAGTGCCATTCTGTATAGCCTTGTACAATCCCGTTGCACATGACATGACTTTTGATTTCCTCACCAGTGTTGACTTTCAAGTTGTTACCGCAATGCCTACATGGACAGTAGAACCTATCTGTAGGTTTTTTCCTATGTTCCTCGACAAATCTAATAAACTGATCAAGACCAGATATAAACTCTGGGGTGCAACGATTACGAATGGACATCCATGATCTATCCATTCTATGATAAGAGAAAGCAAGTATATATTAGGAAAGCAAGTATATATTAGGAAACAAGTATATAAGCAAGTATGTCGTATTACAGTTCATCATTAAGAAAGATATAAGCAAGTATGTCGTATTAAAATAGACTAAACAATAAAAGAATTTTTTTTTGAGGCAAGACAATATGAGAAAATACTAGTGTAATCATGTAAATGGGAACATTCATGGGAACACACACTTCAGTTATAAGCATTCATGTAGCAACTTACAGTTCCATTCATGGGAACACACACTTTAGTTATAACAATAACTAAATAAAGGGGTTGGTGTACCCCTAAACATGCACATAATTAAAAAAACTATTAATACAGACAAGTCTAGATAGATAGACAACTAAATACTACACCAACATGGTCCTGCATGCATCAATAACTTCTTTTTGATGATGAAGCTGTGTCACGAAGCTCTCCAATCCAATCACGCCTCAGATTCAGATTCAGATTCCTCATAGATGATATCCGACGACGTGCGCTCATACCGCAGAAGATGATCGGGGGTCTCACAGTTGTTGTTGGTTATCCAAACTTTGATGGAATTATCGCCAACTGGACGGAGAAAAAGCCTATTCCAACGGACCAGATACAGCTCTCCAATCCAATCACGCCAACCGGATTTTGATACAAGATTTCCCGCCGAATCATACTCAACCTCGATTACATGTGAATAATTTCCAAAAGTTAGGGTCACTTTACCAGGCATGTAGTGTCTTCCTTTTAGAAAACGCCAATGTTTGGGTATGACCAATTGGTTTAAGGAACGATCATCTAGGATGATGTCCAATTGTTCTTCAATAGGGAACGTTAACATTGACATAGAGGCCCAATTTATAGTCATTGTTATGGGAAGACAGAGACTGCACAATATTAGTATTAACAAAGTGTAAATACATATAACGATGTTATATATTTTCAGAAAAAGTTGTATAACATCAGTTAACCTTTTAAACAAGTATATATTAGGAAACAAGTATATATTAGTCAATCTTGGACGGGTTTCTAGGCCAACAAACACATTTGATGTCAATCTTATATATAATAAATGTGTACCACCTATCCCATCCTTGAACACCTAATCTCACTTAGGATGTAAGTGTATAATGTGTATTTGGTTTTCAAGAAAATTTCGGCAGCATTTCCCCGTTGTTCTCTAAGTACATATGTACTTAGAGAACAAACGGGGAAATTCTACCGAAATTTTCTCGAAAACCCAATACACATTATACACTTACATCCTAAGTGAGATTAGGTGTTCAAGAACAGTCCCAAACTGGGGACTATCCAAGATTTACTCCTACTGAGTAAATCTTGGACGGGTTTCTAGGCCAACAAATACATGTGTTGTCATTCTTATATAAACCCTATAATTCATGAAATCATTCTAATTCAATTTAATATGTTGGGATCACATAATTATATAATGACATCAGAATATATAGAAGAATCATAATTAACATGATTAACAACATGCTCATCAAACTAGGGTTTTCTTGAATATCATCTAATAAATCAAGAATTTCATAGTTTCAAACATGCAATAATTCACAATGCAATGTTATAAACTATAGGCAACATGGATAGATGAAATAAATAAACATCCAGCATCTATCACTTATTCAATCTTCAAGAAACCTTGACAAACATCCAACATCTATCACTTATATAATTTGCATGTATATACACCCTAAAGTGCCACAAATCATATAATAAAACTATCATGTTATGATATTAGGACCACTTAAAGCAGATTAGGCACATTAAGCAAGCAGAGTAGGGAGCCAATTTCGTGCAAGCAGATTAGGCAAGCAGATTAGGCCAGCACATAAAGAACCAATTTCGCGCCTGGGTAGGTCTGCAGGTACCTGGGCAAGAAGAGTAGGGTGAGGTCGAGCTGGTTGAGTACGTGGGTGGCGGCCGACGAGCTCCAGAACCAGCGGCAGTGACTCCGACGAGCAGGAGCGTCAGCTGCAGCAGGCAGGCAGGCGGCCAGGCGGCGGCAGGCAGGCAGCGGCCAGGCGGAGGAGAAGGAGAAGGGGGTACGGCGGCGCCGATTCTCAGGCGTGGCGGCGGCGCAGGCGGTTGGAGCAGCAGGGCGGGCAGCAGGGGTGCCAGAGAAGAAACGCGTCGGAGAGGGGCGCCGGAGAGGGGACGCCGGAGATGGGGCACCGGAGAGAAGCGCCGGAGAGAAGTGCCGGAGAAAAACTAGTACCAGCAGCAGAGAAATCGCCGGAGAAATCACCGCAATAGGGAAATAGGGTAGCAATGAAACATAAGAAAGGGGAAGAGTCGGGCGATCGAAGGTTATGAAGTTCCCAAATAGTGTCGGTTGTTTACAAAAACCGACGCCTAAACATCTTTACCGTCGGTCGTTCGCAACATCCGACGTCCATTTGGACGATATTTTCGTGAAAATGTTTGGCGGTAACCACCTTCAGCGTCGGTTATTAAAGGACGACCGACGCGGAAAAGGACACTTTTCGCGCAAATTTCCATCGCACATAAGCGTCGGTGTTTTAACTACAGACTCGACGCCGAAAGTGACATTATTTTTTTCGCTCGAAAATTGGATGACATTATGCGTCGGTTTTTTATAAACAACCGACGCTGTATACAAAGCGGTACCCGTGTTTGGCTGGTCTTTGAATATAGACGTCGGTTCTTCTAAATAACCGACGCCTTTAATATAAGGCGTCTGTGTTCCTTAATAACCGACGCCCAGAAAAGCGACACTGAATGCTATTTCTGTAGTAGTGTCTTCCTTGGCTAAGGAAGGTGAAGAGAAGGTGGCTCTAGGTAAGGTAAGGTAGGTCCTACTTTAGATTAAATAGACCAAACTAGTTTAATTGGTCCAAAATAGTACTATATGGTCTAATATACAAATAAACCCCAGTAAAGCTAGAAGAAAATAATATGAACCATATATTCATTTCCTTTACAATTAACTATAGAAAATCCCATTTCTAAATAAATTATAAATAATACATGAAGTTGGAAGTTAAAATCAGTTTAGATAAATGTACAATGAAATCCAACAAAATCCATGTCAATCATAAATATATATCTCCATACCTAATTTGAAACCCCGATTTTATCTAGACAATGTTAAGAAACCAAATAGACCCAACACTTAGACAAAGCATTATCTTAAAACCTAAAAATATTTGAAATTTAGTTTCTATATACTTAAATTATACATGATACCAAATTTGATAAGTTTTGAATAATATCAACATTTCCAAATAAAAAAGAAAGAAAATTAACTACTATTTCACAAAAGTTACTAAACTATACCTTAAACCCATATTACCTCTTTACTCTAGTCTCCTTCTCTGAGAGGATATTGGGTTTAGGAAGAATCAAGGCTCCTCAATTCATCTCTTCAACATGATCCCCATTCTTATTAAGACTCAATGTATGTATATTTATCCATCATGGGTCTATCCTCCTAATAAGCCTCACCCTAATATCTCATCTCCTCTACCTTATACTTATCTCCCCAAGCTAAGTGACCCCAACACCCCACATTTTCATGCACTATAGATCCCAACCTCTCAGAGTCACTTTTTTTTACATCATAACCATATCAATTTCATAATACACCTAGTCAAAACCAACCCGAGATAAACATGAAAGCGGAAAAAGGAGTTTTAATAGGTATTATGTTCCGTGCAGCTCTCCAAACACCTCTCCCACTTTCTCACATTGGAGAGGATGGACATTCTCTTCAGTTATGGGATGGATTTGGATGTTGGAATGGACATGGAGTTGTGCGCCATATGGAGTACGGAGACATTCATGGCCAGGTGAAATGTGATTACTTTTGAGTGTCTTCTCACAATATGCGAATACCAATTGTCTAAAAATTAAAGGCTCAAGTCTCCCCTATGCACGCAGGGCACTTTTTTCGATTGTCGTAAGTGAACTTAAAAAGTCATGAACTCAAGTTCCAATATAAGTTTTAGATGTTTGGTTTGTCTAACTTTGGAAAACAAGTTGCGTGAAAACTTCCAGACTTCCACACATATAAATAGGTTTCACTTTGCTAGTTCTGGAAAAAAACTGGCCGAAAACGAGTTCCCCTATCTATGATTCTGGAGGCGGCTGTGTGCGTCCCTTTGCTGCTGTAGTTCCCTGGCATGGATCCCCTTCTGGCAGGTGTGGCCGGTTGCTTTTCAATCACAAGCGTGATTTCACGTCGATTTCCAATCGCCACAACGTTTCAAGAATCAAATGCTTTGCGATGCGGCAGATTGATCAACTATTCGGCCTTTCCTTGAAAGCTAATTACTTTAATTATATTCAATACTACAGTTAGGTCATACTTATTAAAAAACTGATCGGAGGTCTTGTCTTTGTCGCTGCTAGGCTTGTCAAAATGCTATCCCCAAAATAGCCATTTTGGTTGATAGTACCTACGGAATTTGGTTAAAATACAAGAATCGATTTGGGCAATCATATATTACAGTGAATTACTTAATCCTAGATCTTATTAAATACTATCCTTATAATTTATTTTGTTATGCCGTACAATTTGGGTTCCATATAATTATACACGGTGGACTTCCATAGACATTCATATACTATTTTCCTGCTGATTTAGCAGTAGAACAACAGAAACACATACATTCTTTTCATCTTAAAAGCCGCATACACAAATGTCATGCTACTTATTGCCAAATGCATGCATACAATAATCTCTTTACAATTTTTGTACGTCATAGTGTGATTGGGTTGTTATACGATCATACGGTGGGGGACGTTTCCTCAGTAAGGTTTTGGTGATTCTGAAAGACCCATAAGGGGACATATTGATCAAGAACCTTAGTCAAGGAAGATCTAGGCCACAACTAGCTTTAGATAACTGAGATCCTTCCTTGTGGGTTGGGAGAGAAGTCAAAATTTCTTTACAGTTACTAGGATGCTTGAAACTTGCTAGCTAATAAATGATAGGCTTACCAATTTTGACTAGCATTACAAGGCCTGTGAATAGGTAGCCGAGCATTCCGACACATCTCGTAAGTGCACCGACATAGGCCTTTCCTCATTTCCATGACTTAGTTACACAAACAAGGTCCCGGAACTATGGGTCTTGAAAGTTGCTAGCTAATAAATGCAAGGCTTATGGATTTTCACTATCATTGTAAGCCCTGTCAATCAGTAGCCTAGCATTCTACAAATATTATAGATGAATGGACCGACATAGGCCTTTCATCATTCCTTATGAGTTATTTACACAAACAACGTTCCCAAAACTGCGCTTTGAGCACATGTCGGCTCATAATGGGCCACTTTAAGGAGGTTAAGGCTTATTGGACAAGTGATCACGCATTGAGAGAGTTTATTGGCATAAGGGTATAATTTACCAATTACATTCCCTAAAGTGGGATGCCTATGGTTGCCTCTTATAAAAGAGGTTCATAGAAGAAGATAAACACAATAAGAATTTGAGATCCAATCGTATCGGTCCTGGGCTTTTGTTAAATGATGTTTAGTTTTTGGGTTGATATTATTATAAAAAATAATTTATTTTGACATGTTAGGTGATGTTTTATATTATAAGAAAAACATGAATTTTCCACCACTAAGCCGTTTTAGATATTTTCTTGGATCAACTAATCTTAGACGAAGGAGAAAACTGAAAACAAAACAATATGAAAAAAACTAATTAGTATTTAAACAAAAATGAGATAAAAAAGGCTCAACTTCGCAGTAAGCCATGGTCCAAAAGAAACTTATGACCTTATTAAGATAAAGAGACAATATTGACAAGTAATGGCCTTGAGGGGACTGACTATATTGTATGAAGATAGAAGTTGCATGCTATTCTACTTGGGATTTTCTAGTAGCAAGGTGGATATGAAAATTTGTAGAGATGCTTTTCTTCATCCACTATTCTTATCTTACTTTGTTTTTAGTTAAGTGAACCTACCTTTGTTGTTTTTGTGTTACTCCTCTAGATTGTTGATTTGATTCACTTTTATGAATGTTTCTTAAATATCCTAAATATAATGTTGTTACGAGTTTTAGAACTTGCTAAACTATTACTTCAATGAGACACTTTATCTCAATCTAGAGATTTGTGACCATAACACGTTTTAATCACCCATTATCTTTCTCCTCTAACTAGTTCTCTTGATTTTTTCTAGATAGTGTATGTGTTCCGTGATCCCTAAAGGCGGTAAGTCAAATTTGGGATTACATAACAAGTCAGTAAATTCTATAGAGGGCCTAGGGCCCGTTAAATTCAAAATATTTTTTCAGATCTCACTCGTCGTCTTCCATTTTCCTAAGAAACCAACCACTGGGTTACTTCTTAAATGTCAAGAGTTTTCAAGTATTAGTTGAATTCCATGAAAAGATCTGTTTATATAAGTAAATTGTTTAATACAATGAGAATCTTCTATATGCAAAATAACACTTGTATATGAAATCATATTTTCACCTTTCATTTGAAATTTTAGACATCATCCTTCATACATCAAAGTTTGACTCGTCTATTGCATGAGTAGTGTAAGAAATCCAAAATATATCCTTTTGCATCTCATATAACAATATGCTTTCATCACTTTCAATTATTTTTTTGGTTGGAATTTGAAAACATGGTAGGTGAAAAGCAAATATTTTGATTGCCTTTTGAAAGAATGGTAGGAGAAAAGAAAACCAAACCCTTTTATCATTGCATACTACTACGTAGTAATTGATGACCAACCTTAGTGAAGGACTGCTTCAATTTAGCATGTATAGTAGATATAATTATGTGATCCTCATAAAGCATTACGTTTCAAAATAAATATTTTCCATCCTTCTTTATACATGAAATCCTATATTGGAATAGATTTGTTTTTATGTTTCTTTTCTATCATTGTCAATTTAGACACACACACTGTGTTTTTATGTATAGATTAGTAAAGAAGAGTGATGACTTGATATTATAATGAATAAAAGTTTCGATACTCATTACTAGACAATACTACATGTTTTCATTCAATTAATGTATAAGCTTTCAAGTAGACATTGCACCACTACCTAATTGCATTAAATTAATGTTGAAGCTTTCAAGTACACACACATGCACACACGATCTCACACATACACATAGATATACACACATGCACACACACATTGTGTGTATTTAGTAAATAAAAGTGATGCCTTGAAATTATAATAATAAAGACTTTGATTCTTAATAGTAGACATCAGTACATATTTGCATTCAGTTAATGCTTAAGCTTTCAAGTAGACATTGCACCACTACATATTTAGATTCTTAATGTTTAAAATTTAGAGTAGACACCATGTTAAAGATTTATGTAGAGTAAAAATACAACACTTTCCAAGTTCGTGTGCATATATATGGTTTAACATAGCATCAAACCGTTGAATATGATTTGTTTGGATTACAATGAAAAAATAAATCAATTAACACTTAATAAATAAATTAATCACACATATATTGACTCCATAGTTTACATCACTCATATTTTAATGATGACTTTACCATTTCATTCATTTGTATCTAACACTTATATTGAGATCATTTGATATAGGTATGCACATACCAATTGATCAAATTCATAAATCATAATTTGGATAAAATTAAGTCATACACACACACCCATGTGCACACACACACATACACTATGTGTGTATAGATTAGTAAAGTAAATCGATGACTAGAGATCATCACTACATATTTGCATTCAATTAATCTTCAAGCTTTCAAATAGACACTACATCACTACATATTTGCATTCAATCAATGTTTAAACATTCAAGTAGACACTATGTTAGAGATTTATATAAAGTAAAAATAGAACACTTTACAAGTTCATGCACATATATGTGGTCTAAGAGCGCATCAAACCATTAAGTATGATTTTTTTGGATTACAGTGAAAAATATAAATCAAAACTCACATAGTAAATAAACTAATCATGCATATGTTAACTCACTAGTTTACATCAGCCATATTTTGATTATGAATTCACCATTCTAGTCATTTGTGTCTAATACTTCTATTGAGATCATTTTATATTGACATCCACACTCCAATCAATCAAAATCACAAATCATAATTTGGATAAATTACGTCATACATGCTCAAAGTTCAAAGTTGTAGAATAGCTAAAGTTATATGTAGAACATTGATGTTAGTTTTTGTAGTGATTACAAGACCTGTAAATAATTTAAAGCATGTAATATATTCAATTAGAATGAATTATAATTGCATGTAGGATAATTTGAAATTTTGAATTAGTAAAGCCCATTGGTTGAATTTCCATCCTAGAAGTGCGATCAACGACATTTCATATACATACAAATTTCATACATCAATTGAGTTTGTCCTAGAAAAAATCAAGAGACTAGGAAAAGGTCAAATTTCACCTAAGGGCATCAAGTAAGATTTTAAAGAGAAACTTGGCCACATGATCTCTTGGTGACTTAATTATTAGTTCCATTGAATGAGCCCTTATTCAAAAGTCAGACCAATGGTTTTATAGTTATTGGTTTTTATAAAGTATAAAATAGCCACTAGCGAGGGCTGGAAGTGGATATACATCAGTTAGACATCCCATCATTCCCAAAAAGGACTATAATTCTTCCTAACTAGTCTATTCTCTAGTAGGTACACTCAACTATAAATAGAACCTATGTGGGAGCTTCTCAATGTTACCTTGTATGCTCCTGTGCTAAGTTAAAAGGAAGTACCTCTAGAGAACCTAATCACTTATTGATCTTGGTCGCTTACTACAATCATTAAAGTAAGCATGACACTAATAAGAGATCTAATCCTAATTTTTATTTGTAAAGCTCTCCTCTTTAAATTTTTCTCTACCAAAAGAACACAGTTTAAATCTCTTCCTTGGCTAAGGAAGGTGAAGAGAAGGTGGCCCTAGGTAAGGTAAGGTAGGTCCTACTTTAGTTTAAATAGACCAAACTAGTTTAATTGGTCCAAAATAGTACTATATGGTCTAATATACTAATAAACCCCAGTAAATCTGGAAGAAAATAATATGAACCATATATTCATTTCCTTCACAATTAACTGTAGAAAATCCTAATTCTAAATAAATTATAAATAATACATGAATAAATGTACAATGAAATCCAACAAAATCCATGTCAATCATAAATATATATCTCCATACCTAATTTGAAACCCCGATTTTATCTAGACAATGTTAAGAAACCAAATAGACCCAACACTTAGACAAAACATTATCTTAAAACCTAAAAATGATTGAAATTTAGTTTGTATATACTTAAATTATACATGATACCAAATTTGATAAGTTTTGAATAATATCAACATTTCCAAATAAAAAATAAAGAAAATTAACTACTATTTCACAAAAGTTACTAAACTATACCTTAAACCTGTATTACCTCTTTACTCTAGTCTCCTTCTCTGAGAGCATCTTGGGTTTAGGAAGAATCAAGGCTCCTCAATTCATCTCTTCAACATGATCCCCATTCTTATTAAGACTCAATGTGTGTATATTTATCCATCATGGGTCTATCCTCCTAATAAGCCTCACCCTAATATCTCATCTCCTCTACCTTATACTTATCTCCCCAAGCTAAGTGACCCCAACACCCCACATTTTCATGCACTATAGATCCCAACCGCTCATAGCCACTATTTTTGACATCATAACCATATCAATTTCATAATACACCTCCTCTAAGCCTCAAACTATAAAAGTAACCCATCCCTTATATTCCTAGGACCCCCATAAAACTTTTAAAACTCTAATTACCTCTCCCTTTTTTCCTAGTATCATTCCCAAACTCCATATTTTTAAATTGATTACTCAAAGTTTGCAAGAGAGATCTAACCCTTTTCAGCACACCAGAGTTCCACAAGTTTTCTTCAACTATTGTGGTGCTTTTTGCACCACCAATTTGAATTTGACCGGCCAATAACTTCCCATTGTTTCTTTTATTTTTAAAATTTTTGATATTCTATGCAATATATGCATCCTCAAACTTTTAACCTCCTAATTTGTTTTCTTCAGATCCATCAATATGATATTTAAGTTTTTGAAACTGTCACTAATTCTTGTTCTCCCTTATTTCCTAACTCACCACGACAAAACTTCATCCTAATGCTACTTACAATTGAAATCACCTTAAAAGGACTTTGGGAAGATGTATCGACATATGAGGCGGTGAAGTATTCATACCTCAATCTTCATTCCATGGACATATAAACATATCAACAACAAGAACGACCTTATCCAGAGATTCATAAGTTTTTTGGACATTTCCTTGGCATGGTTTCCCCATGCCAGAGAATCTTCACATGCATATGACCTTCTTTATCCAAGGGAAAGGAAAATGAGTTACTTTTGTATAGAGAGAGAGGCTTCTTGGTTCCATGGTAGAGAAGTGATATTAGGAGGAAATCTCATCCCTTTGTTACCAGGTGGAGAGGAGTGAGTTGTGGATAAATAGGGGTAGAGTTGGCTTCTTAGTAGAGGTATTAAGGGTTACGATGGTCCTAGGTGTAAGGTAGTGGGTATTTATGCATGTAGACATACATGGAATAGCTCAACAAAAAAGATATAATTTTGTCTTGTCGGCACATGGTATGGGTCAAGGATAGGAGATGACAGGTTCAAATAGATAGGTGCATTCCCTTATTGTAAAGAAGTGAAACCACTTCCTTACTAAAAATTTGAACAATAGAACCTCCAGTCCAAACACACTCAAAAGGTATGATGGAGTGGGTGTAAAATTTTCAAATCTTTATATAATGGTAATCAAAAGACCAAAGTATAGCAACAAAATAAAAACATGACTATATTTAATTATAAACAGGGGAACATCTAACTTACATCATAAGGATCCATGTAGAGGAAATCTAAACCACCTCAAGATTGTCTCCAAGCTTTAACTTCTCAATCTAAGTCCACATCTTTAAGCCATGTCCTCCTTATCCTTCACCTAGGGTTGGAAGCATACCCCAACAAGAAGAGAAGAAATGGAAACATCAACAAAGGTGGGTATGTGCATGCTAAAAAACAAATTGAGCAATTTATAAAGAATAAGGGATGTCAAAATAAAAGGCTTCCCATGCAAGAGATAAGGACTACCCCAAAAGAGGGCATAAAAGAAAAGAAACACCACTATCATAAAAGAAGATACTTGCCATAATCAAAACAATAAAGTACTACCACACAAGCACATATCAAGATTTGGGCACATAACCCATCATAAACATCATCAACCTGCATGCATGTGAGATAAGCATAGCCCTAGAACAATATAAACACAATTGGCGGCCAACCCTCATAAAGTTGAAACCTGATAGAGAATGGCACATAACCAAACTCCCAAATATATCAAATTGAGCCAACCCTCATAAAGTTGAAACTCGGGTATGGAACACCTAACCTCCATACCAAAAACATAAAGGGCACATAACCCAAAACCAATGCAATTACACTACTCTAGTGCTACTGAATTACATAGCATGTTTAATATAGAGGCAAGTAGAAAAGTATAGTTAGAAGATGATACAAAGGTTGTCATCACAAAATGGACAACACCAACATATAAACATCCACATCATAGTGGGCATATATCAACAAGTAAAAATCCACATCACAGTGGGTATATATCATCAAAAGTCCAACTTGCACCAAGGCATAAGAAATAGGGTCAAGAGAATATCCATGATCACAAGATCAATAACACAGCAAAGTAGTTCACATGAACCAATATTTCTAAAAGAAAAGACATATGTGTAGGCTATTGTCCATAGGACCAAGAGAAAGAAAAATAGGTGCATTACTCAATAAAGAATAATTTGGTCTGCAAACATACCTCAACTTCAGAATCAAATGATCCAAAGTCACTTCTAGGTCCAAGCCTAGGCATCCAAAGAACCTATTAAGCACATACGTATATTTTGAGTCAATTTCATATACATTAACCAAACCTAAAAACACCTTTTTTATCATGTAGGTTATGAAAACCATGTCACATTATAGATTAGGTTATTAGGATTCTAAAACATATTTTATTATATTTTTCTGACTTATACATAATTAGTTATGATTTTCACAAGATAATTCCTTTTTAATTTGATCCACCAAAACCTTTAAAAAACATTAGATTTAGTCTGTGAAACTTATACCATTAGCTAGAGCTTATTTTCGTGATTCCAACATGTATTTATTTGCATTTTTCTGATGAATAAGAAATTAGTTATGAATTTCCAAACTTCAGCCAATCAGAAAATACGAAAAAGCCACATCACCAAAAAATGAAGCAAAGAAGAGAAAGAAGGGGGTAAGATAGGGAAAACCAGACGAGTCATCCTCAACCTGCTCTTCACAAAGAAATAGCCATAAATAACGGTGAAGAGGCCAATATACTGAGAACCAAAAACTCATGCAAAGACCTCTATATCAACAGCAAACGTGAGCATCCACTTTGCGATCTCAAGACAAACACAAATAACCCAAAAATGAAGCAAACGTTGGCAGAAACGACCCCCTCGATTATCAGTGATCCAGAGAACAAAGGAAACTCACATTTTGATCCATAGCTAGTAACACAAGGTTTTGAGGAGCCTAAAACCTTCATATAGATCCACCGCAGACAACTGTGGTGTCCCCATAACTTGGTGGTGTCAGACACCTCATCGTCGAAAAAAACTCGCATGTCATGGTGTCAAGAGTTTGACAGAGCGGTTGAGGCAACTACCATGGGTAACGAACATGGTCGAAGGTCAAGGACTGACCAAAGAACGTTTGAGAGGGCAGAATTGGAGACTTGTGTAGAGTATTGGCACCAGTGCCTCAGGGAGTCACAAGAAGATGGTAAGGCTTGTGGGAATAAAGGGAAAGATTTCAGGCTAAATTGAGGGTGGAGAAGAGTTGAGGGAGGATCGACGGTGCTTTGACCACCTATATAAATCGTATGGCCCAAGGTTAGCGGTGACTGTATCGAGGTGGTGGAGAGGGTGTCCCATGCGATTAGATCATCTCGTCATATTAGGAAACCAGGGCTCATGTTAGGAATCAATATGTTCAAAATCTTCTCACAAATTCAACACACCAAAAATCGGGAAAAACGGTGGACCGAGGAGGAAGGAAAGCTGGCGCCGAGTTCACTGTTACTGTGCAAAGCCGGGAGGACTCCTACACAAGGTAGGAGACAACGATGTGGTCGTCATATCGGAAATCAACAGCCGAGATTAAAGCGCGTATAAGTAGCCGCGTGACAAGAAAACAAACCGGGAATCTTATACAAATCGAATTAGATTAAAGTGAATATTGACATATTATTTCCTTTTTCTCTTTCCTCTTTTGAGGGCACAAATAAATCCCAAATTAGATGAAATTTTGCACAAAAGTTAATTAAAGCATGTAGATTCCAAATCTCCAATTGGATTTTACTTTTGATAACATTAGATGGGTTATTCAATGTATTCTTTATTTCTCTTTCTTGATGCGTTAATGACACATAGATTATCCAAATTGGGTGAAACTTCATCCATAAGTTAACTTAAGTGTGTTGAATACGAATTTGCCTTTATTTCCAACTTTTGGTTACATGAATTATATTTATTTATTAGTTACATTTTTTAGGAAGTTTCTCTCTCATGTTATTTCAAGGTGGACCAAATTAGATGAAAATTGACATGTAGGCTTTATTTGATGTGTAGATTATGAATTTGAAGTCTATTATTTATTTTGAGGCTTTCTTACATGTGTTATATCATATGGCCCATTAGACCATTATTCATCCAATTTGGTTTCATTAAGATGTTATTACTTGCATAAGCTCATTAGCACTTTATTAAACATCTTTTTAGGTCCAACACTCAATCTTGTTTGGCCAAACCCAAAAGGTCAAACTTCTAGGGTAGGGACCAAGATCCGATATGTTACAACACTCCACCCCTTAAAAAGGATTTCGTCCTCGAAATCTATAGATCCAAACATCAACTATCAACTACTCTCCACCCCTTAAAAGGGTCAACCTTACAAGTCAAACTAAAAAACTTGTTTGAGCTACCCACATCACTTGGTTGTGAAATTTTTAGAGAGTTATGTTTCTTCATGGATCCAACTAAAAGTCATACCAACTAGGGTTGAGTTTTAGGTCCTCGTGTCTCTAACCTATCAACCCTACATGAACATCAAAAGTCATAGGGTAGGTCATCTACACCTTTATATCATTCCTAGTCATAAAACTAGGGTTAGATTATACTCAAACTAGACCTTCTCTTAATTATGACTTAGTTTAAAAAAACCTCAGGAAATCCAGAGAAATTTTTTGTACATAGTAGTATAATGAAAATAGTTTTTGTTGATGAAATACTTTGCGATGTAAAACCAACATGCACGCTAAAAATCAATATGAAAATCAAGTCACAATATTTCCATATTAGGATCTCTCATATCCTAATCTCATCCTCAAAACAAACCTTATTATACAAAAAGATCATCATTAATCAAATCTAGGGTCAACGCCTCACTTAGATCTAACTAGCAAAGTCAAGGGTTCTATAGGGAGACAAAATTGAAATAGTCAGATTCCGACTACCATGGGCTCTGATACCATGTTGTAAAGAAATGAAACCACTTCCTTACTAAAAATTTGAATAATAGAACCTCCAGTCCAAACACACTCAAAAGGTATGATGGAGTGTGTGTAAAATTGTCAAATCTTTATATAATGGTAATCAAAAGACCAAAGTATAGCAACATTATAAAAACATGACTATATTCAATTATTAATAGGGGAACATCTAACTTACATCATAAGGATCCATGTAGAGGAAATCTAAACCACCTCAAGATTGTCTCTAAGCTTTAACTTCTCAATCTAAGTCCACATATTTAAGCCATGTCCTCCATATCCTTCACCTAGGGTTGGAAGTATACCCCAACAAGAAGAGAAGAAAAGGAAACATCAGTAAAGGCTGGTATGTGCATACTAAACAGCAAATTGAGTAATGTATAAAGAATAAAGGACATCAAAATAAAAGGCTTCCCATGCAAGAGATAAGGACTACCCTAAAAGAGGGCATAAAAGAAAAGAAACACCACCATCATAAAAGAAGATATGTGCCATAATCAAAATAACAAAGTATTGCCACACAAGCACATATTAAGATTCGGGCACATAACCCATCAACAATTTGGGCACATAACCCATCATAAACATCATCAACCTGCATGCATGTGAGATAAGCATAGCTCTAGAACAATATAACCACAATTGGCGGCCAACCCTCATAAAGTTGAAACCTGATAGAGAATGGCACATAACCAAACTCCCAAATATATCAAATTGAGCCAACCCTCATAAAGTTGAAACTCGGGTATGGGGCACGTAACCTCCATCCAAAAAACATAAAGGGCACATAACCCAAAACCAATGCAATTACACTACTCTAGTGCCACTGAATCACATGGCATGTTTAATGTAGAGGCAAGTAGAAAAGTATAGTCAGAAGATGATACAAAGGTTGCCATCACACAATGGACAATAAAAACATATAAACATCCACATCATAGTGGGCATATATCAACAAGTAAAAATCCACATCACAGTGGGTATATATCATCAAAAGTCTAACTTGCACTAAGGCATAAGAAATAGGGTCAAGAGAATATCCATGATCACAAGATCAATAACAAAGCAAAGTAGTTCACATGAACCAATATATCCAAAAGAAAAGATATATGTGTAGGCCATTGTCCATAGGACCAAGAGAAAGACAAAATAGGTGCATTACTCAATAAAGAATAATCTGGTCTGCAAACATACCTCAACTTTAGATTCAAACAATCCAAAGTCACTTCTAGGTCCAAGCCTAGTTATCCAAAGAACTTATTAAGCACATATGTATATTTTGAATCAATTTCATATACATTTTTTTAGAGAAGGTAACATATTACTATATCATCAAAAAAGCGTATAGATGGTGGAAGCCATCGTATACTGTACAAGTGGGTTAAACTACAAAATCCCACCGGGCCAGGATCACCCTACTGACCCCTCTACCAATCTTCAGTCTGGCTTTTAAAGCCAGCTTCAAGTAGGTAACCAACGTATCAAATAAGACCAGGACATCAGTGTCCATTTTCCCATGAAGCCTACTGTTGCGCTCCTTCCAAATAAAAAAACAAAGACCTGAGAAGCAAAGCCCCACAAAAGGTCTCAGACTGATATTGTTTTTGGTCCGGTCCAGCGCCACATAGATACCCTCCACAAAGTAATTCGGGGCAAAACTGCCCCATCCCATCTTCAGCCAAAGTCTTCTCCAAAGATGATGGGTATAGCAACATTCAAAGAACAAATGGGAATGAGATTCATCGTCGGATCTGCACAACAAACATATACCCTCAGTGTTGAGACCCCACTTATCCATACAGTCTCTCGTCGACAGCCTTCCCAAAACCATCCTATAAGAACAACAACTCCATTTAGGAATGTTTCCCTGGTTCCATAACAAGGGGAACCAGGGAACGCAAGGCCCCTCCATCTTGGCCACCTTCCAAGGCACAATATGAGTGTCCTTCAGCTCCCACCCTCCCGGTGAAAGCGTGTATAGCCCAGCCACTTATGGCCAAAGAGAGCACATTTTCCTCCACGTTCTGGACACATTTCTCTATCCTTATAACTACAAATCATGCCCGTACCTAGCATGCATCCAACTGATCCAGCTGGAATCATTTCTCAAGAAATTATCAATCCTTTTAACAATAGCATCTTAGTCAATGTCTGCCGGGTCGCAAACATTCAAGCCACCTTCCTCAAAACGCCTCGCCACTGATCTCCAAACAACTGCGTGACCTCTACCCCCCCCCCATATAAAAGAGGTCATCACACTTCTCATCTTCTCCAACACAAACAACGGAAGTTGGGCCTGCATACACCAAAATCTGATCATGCCCTCAAGTACGGATCTAACAAGAACCAATCTTCCCGACAAAGAAAGGTTGATGCCCATCCACTTGGCGGTTTTATCATGGAGAGTATCAACACACACCTGGAAATCCCTACCCCTCGCTTTACCCCCACACAGAGGTATACCAAGGTACTTGGTACCAAAACCTAAAAACACCTTTTTTATTATGTGAATTAGGTTATAAAAACCATGTCATATTATAGATTAGGTTATTAGGATTCCAAAACATATTTTATTATATTTTTCTGACATATATATAATTAGCTATGACTTTTACAAGATAATTCCTTTTTAATTTGATCCACCAAAACCTTTATAATGAAACATTGGATTTAGTCTGAAAAACTTATACCATTAGCTAGAGCTTTTTTTTTTATTCCAATGAGTATTTATTTGTATTTTTCTGATGAACAAGCAATTAGTTATGAATTTCCAAACTTCGGCCAATCAGAAAAACGAAAAAGCCACATCACCAAAAAAAATGAAGCAAAGAAGAGAAAGAAGGGGGTAAGATAGGGAAAACCAGATGAGTCATCCTCAACTTGCTCTTCACAAAGAAATAGCCACAAATAACGGTGAAGAGGCCAATATATTGAGAACCAAAAACTCAGGCAAAGACCTCTATATCAACAACAAACGTGAGCATCCACTTCACAATCTCAAGAAGAACATAGAGAACCCAAAAATGAAGCAAACTTCGGTGGAAATGACCCCCTTGGTTATCAGTGATCCAGAGAACTGAGGAAACTTGCTTTTTGATCCATACCTAGTAACACAAGGTTTTGAGGAGCTTAAAACCTTCAGATAGACCCACTGCAGACAATCGTGGTGTCCCCATAACTCGGTGGTGTCAGACACCTCATCATTGACAAAACTCACATGTCATGGCGTCGGGAGTCCGACAGAGCGGTTGAGGCAACTACCAGGAGTAACAAACATGGTTGAAGGTCAAGGACAGACCAAAGACCATTTGAGAGGGAGAAATTGGAGACCTGTGCAGAGTACTGGCACCACTACCTTAGGGAGTCATAAGAAGAGGGTAAGGCTTGTGGGAACAAAGGGAAAGATTTCAGGCTAAATTGAGGGCGGAGAAGAGTTGAGGGAGAATCGATAGTGCTTCGACCACCTATATAAATAGGATGGCCCAAGGTTAGTGGTGACTGTATCGAGGTGGCGGAGAGGATTTCCCACGTGATTAGGGCATCTTGTCATATTAGGAAACCAGGGCTCATATTAGGAAACAATATGTTCAAAATCTTCTCAGGAATTCAACGCACCAAAAATCGGGAAAAACGATGGACCAAGGAGGAAGGAAAGCTGGCGTCTAGTTCATTGTTACTGTGCAAAGCCGGGAGGACTCCTACCCAAGGTAGGAGACAATGATGTGACTGTCATATCATAAATCAACGGCCGAGATTAAAATGCGTATAAGCATCCGCATGATAAGAAAACAAATCGGGAATCTTATACAAATCGAATTAGATTAAAGTGAATATTGACATATTATTTCCTTGTTCTCTTTCCTCTTTTGAGGGCACAAACGAATCCCAAATTAGATGAAATTTTGCACAAAAGTTAATTAAAGTATGTAGATTCCGAATCTCTAATTGGATTTTACTTTTGACAACATTAGATAGGTTATTCAATGTATTCTTTGTTTCTCTTTCTTGATGCGTTAATGACACATATTATCATAATTGGGTGAAACTTCATCCATAAGTTAACTTAAGTATGTTGAATACGAATTTGCCTTTATTTCCAACTTTTGGTTACATGAATTATATTTATTCATTAGTTACACCTTTTAGGTAGTTTCTCTCTCCTGTTATTTCAAGGTAGTCCATATTAGATGAAAATTGACATGTAGGCTTAATTTGATGTGTAGATTACAAATTTGAAGTCTATTATTTATTTTGAGGCTTTCTTACATGTGTTATATCATATGGCCCATTAGAGGACCATTAGATCATTATTCATCCAATTAGGTTTCATTAAGATATTATTACATGCATAATCTCATCAGCACTTTATAAAACATCTTTTTAGGTCCAACACTCAATCTTGTTTGGCCAAACCCAAAAGGTCAAACTTCTAGGGTAGGGTCCAAGATCTGGTATGTTACAACACTCCACCCCTAAAAAATGATTTCGTCCTCGAAATCTATAGATCCAAACATCAACTATCAACTACTCTCCACCCCTTAAAAGGATCAACCTAACAAGTCATACTAAACAACTTTTTTGAGCTACCCACATCACTTGGTTGTAAAAGTTTTAGATAGTTATGTTTCTTCATGTATCCAACTAAAAGTCATACCAACTAGGGTTGAGTTTTAGGTCCTCATGTCTCTAACCTATCAACCCTACATGAACATCAAAAGTCATAGGGTAGGTAATCTACACCTGTATTTCATTCCTAGTCATAAAACTAGGGTTAGATTCTACTCAAACTATACCTTCTCTTAATTGTGACTTAGTTTAAGAAAACTTTGGGAAATCCAGAGAAATTTTTGTACATAGTAGTATAATGAAAATAGTTTTTGTTAATGAAATATTTTGCGATGTAAAACCAACATGCACACTAAAAATCAATACGAGAACCAAGTCACAATATTTCCATATTAGGATCTCTCATATCCTAATCTCATCCTCAAAACAAACCTTATTGTACAAAAAGATCATCATTAATCAAATCTAGGGTCAACACCTCACTTAGATCTAACTAGCAAAGTCAAGGGTTCTATAGGGAGACAAAATTGCAATAGTCAGATTTCGACTACCATGGGCTCTGATACCATGTTGTAAAGAAGTGAAACCACTTCCTTACTAAAAATTTGAACAATAGAACCTCCAGTCCAAACACACTCAAAAGGTATCATGGATTGGGTGTAAAATTTTCAAATCTTTATATAATGGTAATCAAAAGACCAAAGTATAGCAGCGGAATAAAAACATGACTATATTCAATTATAAATAAGGGAACATATAACTTACATCATAAGGATCCATGTAGAGGAAATCTAAACCACCTCAAGATTCTCTCCAAGCTTTAACTTCTCAATATAAGTCCACATGTTTAAGCCATGTCCTCCATATCCTTCACCTAGGGTTGAAAGTATACCCCAGCAAGAAGAGAAGAAAAGGAAACATCAACAAAGGCTGGTATGTGCATACTAAACAACAAATTGAGCAATTTATAAAGAATAAGGGACGTCAAAATAAAAGGCTTCCCATGCAAGAGATAAAGACTACCCCAAAAGAGGGAATAAAAGAAAAGAAACACCACCATCATAAAAGAAGATACTTGCCAAAATCAAAACAATAAAGTACTGCCACACAAGCACATATCAAGATTTTGTACATAACCCATCGACAATTTGGGCACATAACCCATCATAAACATCATCAACCTGCATGCATGTGAGATAAGCATAACCCTAAAACAATATAAACACAATTGGCGGCCAACCCTCATAAAGTTGAAACCTAATAAAGAATGGCACATAACCAAACTCCCAAATATATCAAATTGAGCCAACCCTCATAAAGTTGAAACTCGGGTATGGGGCACATAACCTCCATCCCAAAAACATAAAGGACACATAACCCAAAACCAATGCAATTACACTACTCTAGTGATACTGAATCACATAGCATGTTTAATGTCGAGGCAAGTAGAAAAGTATAGTCAGAAGATGATACAAAGGTTGCCATCACACAATGGACAACACAAACATATAAACATCCACATCATAGTGGGCATATATCAACAAGTAAAAATCCACATCACAGTGGGTATATATCATCAAAAGTCCAACTTGCACCAAGGCATAAGAAAAAGGGTCAAGAGAATATCCATGATCACAAAATCAATAACAAAGCAAAGTAGTTCACACAAACCAATATTTCCAAAAGAAAAGACATATGTGTAGGCTATTGTCCATAGGACCAAGAGAATGACAAAATAGGTGCATTACTCAATAAAGAATAATCTAGTCTACAAACATACCTCAACTTCAGATTCAAACAATCCAAAGTCACTTCTAGGTCTAAGCCTAGGCATCCAAAGAACCTATTAAGCACATATGTATATTTTGAGTCAATTTCATATACATTAAACAAACCCTAAAAACACCTTTTTTTATTATGTGAATTAGGTTATGAAAACCATGTCACATTATAGATTAGGTTATTAGGATTCCAAAATATCTTTTATTATATTTTTTGACTTATATATAATTAGTTATGATTTTTACAAGATAATTCCTTTTTAATTTGATCCACCAAAACCTTTATAATGAAACATTGGATTTAGTCTGCAAAACTTATACCATTAGCTAGAGATTATTTTTCTGATTCCAACGTATATTTATTTGTATTTTTTTGATGAACAAGCTATTAGTTATGAATTTCCAAATTTTTTCCTATCAGAAAATAAGAAAAAGCCACATCACCAAAAAAATGAAGCAAAGAAGAGAAATAAGGGGGTAAGATAGGGAAACCAGACGAATCATCCTTAACTTTCTTTTCACAAAGAAATAGCCATAATTAACGGTGAAGAGGCCAATATACTAAGAAACAAAAACTTAGGCAAAGACCTTAATATCAACAGCAAACGTGAGCATCCACTTCGTGATCTCAAGATGAATAGAGAGAATCCAAAAATGAAGCAAACACCGATGGAAACGACCCCCCTCAGTTATCAGTGATCCAAAGAACAGAGGAAACTCGTGTTTTGATCCATACCTAGTAACACAAGGTTTTGAGGAGCCTAAAACCATTAGATAGATCCACCCCAGACATCTGTGGTGTCCCCATGACCCAGTGGTGTCAGACACCTCATCGTCGACAAAATTCGCATGTCATGGCATCGGGAGTCCGACAGAGCGGTTGAGGCAACTACCAGGGGTAATGAACATGGTCGAAGGTCAAGGACATACCAAAGAACGTTTGAGAGGGCGGAATTGGAGACCTGTGCAGAGTACTCGCACCAGTGCCTCAGGGAGTCACAAGAAGAGGGTAAGGCTTGCGGGAACAAAGGGAAATATTTTGGGCTAAATTGAGGGCGGAGAAGAGTTGAGGGAGGATCGACGGTGCTTCGACCACCTATATAAATAGGATGGCCCAAGGTTAGCGGTGACTGTATCGAGGTGGCATAGAGGGTGTCCCAAGCAATTAGGGCATCTCGTCATATTAGGATACCAGGGCTCATATTAGGAATCAATATGTTCGAAATCTTCTCACGAATTCAACGCACCAAAAATCGGGAAAAACGGTGGACCGAGGAGGAAGGCAAAACTGGCACTGAGTTTCTTGTTATTGTGCAAAGCCAGGAGGACTTCTACCCAAGGTAGGAGACAATGATGTGGCTATCATATCAAAAATCAACGACTGAGATTAAAGCACGTATAAGTAGCCGCGTGACAAGAAAACAAATCGGGAATATTATACAAATCGAATTAGATTAAAGTGAATATTGACATATTATTTCCTTTTTCTCTTTCCTCTTTTGAGGGCATAACCGAATCCCAAATTAGATGAAAATTTGCACAAAAGTTAATTAAAGCATGTAGATTCTAAATCTTCAATTGGATTTTACTTTTGACAACATTAGATAGGTTATTCAATGTATGCTTTGTTTCTCTTTCTTGATGCATTATTGACACATAAATTATCCAAATTAGGTGAAACTTCATCCATAAGTTAACTTAAGTGTGCTGAATATGAATTTGCCTTTATTTCCAACTTTTGGTTACATGAATTATTTTTATTTATTAGTTACACCTTTTAGGTAGTTTCTCTCTCCTGTTATTTCAAGGTGGTCCAAATTAGATGAAAATTGACATGTAGGCTTAATTTGATGTGTAGGTTATGAATTTGAAGTCTATTATTTATTTTGAGGCTTTCTTACATGTGTTATATCATATGGCCCATTAGAGACCCATTAGATCATTATTCATCCAGTTAGGTTTCATTAAGATGTTATTACATGCATAAGCTCATTAGCACTTTATTAAACATCTTTGTAGGTCCAACACTCAATCTTGTTTGGCCAAACCCAAAAGGTCAAACTTCTAGGGTAGGGTCTAAGATCTGGTATGTTACAACACTCCACCCCTTAAAAAGGATTTCGTCCTTGAAATCTATAGATCCAAACATCAACTATCAACTACTCTCCACCCCTTAAAAGGATCAACCTAACAAGTCAAACTAAATAACTTTTTTGAGCTACCCACATCACTTTGTTGTGAAAGTTTTAGAGAGTTATGTTTCTTCATGTATCCAACTAAAAGTAATACCAACTAGGGTTGAGTTTTTGGTCCTTGTGTCTCTAACCTATCAACCCTACATGAACATCAAAAGTCATAGGGTAGGTCATCTACACCTTTATATCATTCCTAGTCTTAAAACTAGGGTTAGATTCTACTCAAACTAGACCTTCTCTTAATTGTGACTTAGTTTAAGAAAACTTCAGGAAATCCAGAGAAAAATTTTGTACATAGTAGTACAATGAAAATAGTTTTTGTTGATGAAATACTTTGCGATGTAAAATCAACATGCGTGCTAAAAATCAATACGAGAACCAAGTCACAATATTTCCATATTAGGATCTCTCATATCCTAATCTCATCCTCAAAACAAACCTTATTGTACAAAAAGATTGTCATTAATCAAATCTAGGGTCAAAACATCACTTAGATCTAACTAGCAAAGTCAAGGTTTCTATAGGGAGACAAAATTGAAATAGTCAGATTTCGACTACCATGGGCTCTGATACCATGTTGTAAAGAAGTGAAACCACTTCCTTATTAAAAATTTGAACAATAGAACCTCCAGTCCAAACACACTCAAAAGGTATGATGGAGTGGGTGTAAAATTTTCAAATCTTTATATAATGGTAATCAAAGACCAAAGTATAGCACCAGAATACAAACATGACTATATTCAATTATAAATAGGGGAACATCTAACTTACATCATAAGGATCCATGTAGAGGAAATCTAAACCACCTCAAGATTGTCTCCAAGCTTTAACTTCTCAATCTAAGTCCACATGTTTAAGCCATTTCCTCCATATCCTTCACCTAGGGTTGCAAGCATACCCCAACAAGAAGAGAAGAAAAGAAAACATCAGCAAAGGCTGGTATGTGCATACTAAACAACAAATTGTGCAATTTATAAAGAATAAGGGACGTCAAAATAAAAGGCTTCCCATGCAATAGATAAGGACTACCCAAAAGAGGGCATAAAAGAAAAGAAACAACACCATCATAAAAGAAGATACTTGCCATAATCAAAACAATAAATTACTGCCACACAAGCACATATCAAGATTTGGGCACATAACCCATCATAAACATCATCAACCTGCATGCATGTGAGATAAGCATAGCCCTAGAACAATATAAACACAATTGGCAGCCAACCCTCATAAAGTTGAAACCTGATAGAGAATGGCACATAACCAAACTCCCAAATATATCAAATTGAGCCAACCCTCATAAAGTTGAAACTCGGGTATGGGGCACATAACCTCCATCCCAAAAACATAAAGGGCACATAACCCTAAACCAATGCAATTACACTACTCTAGTTCTACTAAATCACATATCATGTTTAATGTAGAGGCAAGTGGAAAAGTGTAGTTAGAAGATGATATAAAGGTTTTCATCACACAGTGGACAACACAAACATATAAATATCCACATCATTTGGGCATATATCAACAAGTAAAAATCCACATCACAGTGGGTATATATCATCAAAAGTCCAACTTTTACCAAGGCATAAGAAACATGGTCAAGAGAATATCCATGATCACAAGATCAATAACAAAGCAAAGTAGTTCACATGAACCAATATTTCCAAAAGAAAAGACATATGTGTAGGCTATTGTCCATAGGACCAAGAGAAAGACAAAATAGGTGCATTACTCAATAAAGAATAATTTAGTCTACAAACATACCTCAACTTCAAAGTCAAACGATCCAAAGTCACTTCTAGGTCCAAGCCTAGGCATCAAAAGAACCTATTAAGCACATATGTATATTTTGAGTCAATTTCATATACATTAACCAAACCCTAAAAACACCTTTTTTATTATGTGAATTAGGTTATGAAAATGATGTCACTATAGATTAGGTTATTAGGATACCAAAACATATTTTATTATATTTTTTGACTTATATATAATTAGTTATGATTTTTACAAGATAATTCCTTTTTAATTTGATCCACCAAAACCTTTATAATAAAACATTGTATTTAGTATGCAAAACTTATACCATTAGCTAGAGCTTATTTTTCTGATTCCAACGAGTACTTATTTGTATTTTTTGATGAAAAAGCAATTAGTTATGAATTTCTAAACTTAGGCAATATACTGAGAACCAAAAACTCAGGCAAAGACCTTTATATCAACAGCAAACGTGAGCATCCACTTCGTGATCTCAAGACGAATACAGAGAACCCAAAAATGAAGCAAATGCCGGTGGAAACGACCCCCCTTGATTATCAGTGGTCCAGAGAACAGAGGAAACTTGCGTTTTGATCCACACCTAGTAACACAAGGTTTTGAGGATCCTAAAACCTTCAGATAGATCCACCGCAGACAACCGTGGTGTCCCCATAACTCGGTGGTGTCAGACACCTCATCGTCAACAAAACTCGCCTATCATGGCATCGGGAGTCTGACAGAGCAGTTGAGGCAACTACCAGTGGTAACGAACATGGTCAAAGGTTAAGGATAGACCAAAGAATGTTTGAGAGGGCAGAATTGGAGACCTATGCAGAGTACTGGCACCAATGCTTCAGGGAGTCACAAGAAGAGGGTAATGATTGTGGGAACAATGGGAAAGATTTCAAGCTAAATTGAGGGCAGAGAAGATTTAAGGGAGGATCGACGGTGCTTCGACCACCTATATAAATAGGATGGCCCAAGGTTAGCGGTGACTGTATTGAGGCGGCAGAGAGGGTGTCCCACGCGATTAGGGCATCTCATCATATTAGGAAACCAGGGAACATATTAAGAATCCTCTGTTTGAAATCTTCTCACAAATTCAACGCACCAAAAATTGGGAAAAATGGTGGACCGAGGAGGAAGGAAAGTTGGTGTTGAGTTCACTGTTACTGTGCAAAGCCAGGAGGACTCCTACCCAAGGTAGGAGATAACACTGTGGTCATCATATCAGAAATCAACAGCCGAGATTAAAGCACGTATAAGCAACCACATGACAAGAAAACAAATCGGGAATCTTATACAAATCAAATTAGATTAAAGTGAATATTGACATATTATTTTCTTTTTCTCTTTCCTCTTTTGAGGGAACAAACGAATCCCAAATTAGATGAAATTTTGCACAAAAGTTAATTAAAGAATGTAGATTCTGAATCTTTAATTGTATTTAACTTTTGACAACATTCGATAGGTTATTCAATTTATTCTTTGTTTCTCTTTCTTGATGTGTTAATGACACATAGATTATACAAATTTGTTGAAACTTCATCCATAAGTTAACTTAAGTGTGTTGAATACGAATTTGCCTTTATTTCCAACTTTTGGTTACATGAATTATATTTATTTATTAGTTAAACCTTTTAGGCAGTTTCTCTCTCTTGTTATTTCAAGGTTGTCCAAATTAGATGAATATTGACATGTAGGCTTAATTTGATGTGTAGATTACGAATTTGAAGTCTATTATTTATTTTAAGGATTTCTTAAATGTGTTATATCATATGGCCCATTAGAGGCCCATTAGATCATTATTCATCCAATTAGTTTTCATTAAGATGTTATTACATGCATAAGCTCATTAGCACTTTATTAAACATCTTTTTAGGTCCAACACTCAATCTTGTTTGGCCAAACCCAAAAGGCCAAACTTCTAGGGTAGGGTCTAAGATCCGGTATGTCACACTTATTTTTTTGACCTTAAACAACTTTCTCACCACCAAACTAGCTTCTTGGCACCATAAGAAAGTTGCTTTCTACAATCTTCCTACATGTATGTTCACACTACCTTATTAACACCAACAATAAACTCCTAAATTAAACTTTATTCGTATTATCATCAAATAACATCTTTATAAATGATAATGATCTAATTCAAAACATCAATAATATTTTAATGAACTCCCTTTATATATATATTTCTTCAAATTGATTAATTTTCTCAGTATCTGTCCATCTTTTCAAGGGCTTACTATCCATTATGTAAATACTTATTTTGAGATTACATATTATGTTGCATAAGATTTACACCAAATTTATTTTGTGAGATGGATTCCTAGAAGAATGCTAGATGGGTTTAAGAGTTAAAGGTATACCAAAGGTTACTACATTTTAGAAATAACTTATTAAATATTGGTTTCATCCTAAATCTAAAGGTATATTACTTCATACTAGCATAATCATATGTGCTCTATTATTCTAACTTTATTAAAGCTAGCCATGTTGTCAGATTTTTTCATTATCATTTTATAAATGTCCTTGTGTAGGGTCTCATATTATTTCTCTAATGCCAGCTATGGATGACTAAAGTTTGTTCAATTAACCCTATTTATAGTCCACCAAGCTTCCAAACCTGAGCCATTGACATGGAACCAAGAATTAAAACACAAAAATAATATAAGAAATATTTTATTTAAATTATCATATCCTTACAAATTGACAGCTACTAATTCTCATAAAATTACATAATAAATAAATAATTAAATTATTTTGAATCCATAGTTTGTTTTTGATGCACTTCATGATCTTTCTTGACAAGGATTCCATAAGGAAAGGTCCAAAAAAGACACATGCTATGTGACATTTTAGAAAATGTTGCAAACCAAAGGGGAGAGTATGGGATTGAGAACATATAAGCATGAAAGTAAGAAGGAATTAGTAAAAGTTTACTCTTAACCATTTTCTTTGATAATGATATACATATATAACCATATATATATATATTGATATGATATGATATCCATACTCCTCTCTTACTAGTGATCAAGTGACTTGCTGTTAAGACTAGGAGATATAATATGCATTGTGATGAATGATAGGATACTAGAGCATTGTCAAATTCCAGTCCTTGTCTGTTTTACCTTTATCAAGTATTGTAACTGGGTCACTAGTACATAACCGACCTTTAGTGTCGGTTATTTAAGGCCTTTAGATTCTGTTTCTAAGCGACACCTATGTGGGCGACGCTAAAAGCCCAGCCATTACACGTCGGTTCAAAAACCGACGCCAAAACCCTTCGTGCACCAACAAAAATGCACCAGCAGGGCACTATAGGCGTCAGTTATTACCTAAGAAACCGACGCCATATACCTTCGCGCCATAGAAGGGCGCCAGCTTGGGCACTATAGGCGTCAGTTATTAGCTAATAACCGACGCAATATAAGTCCCAACACGACCGTGCTGGACAGCACAGCCGTGGTGTCTGGTCCGCTGCCACGGCCGTGCTGGCCAGCACGGCCGTGGTGTCTGGTCTGCTGACACGGCCGTGCTAGCCAGTACGACCGTGGTGTTAAGGAAATAGATGTCGGTTTCTATTACAAACCGACACTGTAACTATTTGGCGTCTGTTTTATACAAATAACCGACGCCTATTTTTTGTTTTTTTTTTCTGTCAGTTTGCAGACCTGCTGTATGGCTGGTCGCAGGATGAGAAACCTGCAGTTCAGTTATGAACTGCAGGTTTTACGACATCCATTGATATTAGCCAACAATAGGCCACAAACCTGCAAAATTA
The DNA here is from genome assembly GCA_963693085.1 of Alisma plantago-aquatica. NCBI lineage: Eukaryota > Viridiplantae > Streptophyta > Magnoliopsida > Alismatales > Alismataceae > Alisma > Alisma plantago-aquatica. The sequence continues at coordinate 1,057,705,618 of OY856411.1, read as the reverse complement.
ACAACAAAAATATTCACACATTTAGCAATGTAACCTGTAGTTCCATTTGATTTTCACATTTAGAATCATTCATGTAGATAGCAATCTATAGTTCCATTCATTTTCACATTCACACATATAGAAACATTCATATAGCAACCAACAGTTTCATTCATTTTCACTCAGACACATGTAGAAACATCCAGACATGTAGAAACATTCACACATATATTATAATTCAGAAATTCATTTACAAAATATCATTCTTTAGTCATTATTCGCTATCAACATCCCAATTATATCTTAAATCCCCCACTACTTGTATGGCTGTTACCCATTCTTCTCTTACTTCATTTAATTCTCCCTTCATATAGGGAGCATGTACATCTGGTAAGGTCGTTCCTGTCGTATGTTCAGTTTTAAACACCTGTAAAGAGAATGATGTATATATATAATTAATGAGCTATAAATAAGATTGATATATTTCATATTATCTAATGAGACTATATAATACCTCAACAATACAATCGATGTCCAATGCAAACATACAAAATATTGATAATCATGTGCATAAATCGCATCACATAGTATCCACATGCCCATCTGTTGTCTTGTGTAGGACACTATAAATTCAAACATACAAAATATTAAAAAATACAACTAATTAAGCACTGTTCACATAAATAATATATACATATATTGTAGTCGGGAACTTACTTTCACGTTCTTCCAAATTATTGGTTGGTTTTTTTTCGTGGGGACCTTTCCTCCAGCCTTTTTGAACTCATCAAAACCCCTACATGTTAATGTAACACAGTACATTGCATAATTAAATAGTAATGTAATAACATATGTTAACGGATATGAAAATGAAATATTTCTCACTGGAATAATGACATTTTCATTATGTGTCCATATTTTGTATTCAATATACTCCCCTTAGGATCTAGATAATAGACAGTGAACGTCTCAGGGACAATAACCAGTAACTCCCAATGCATACCACTAGAGGTAAAAAAGTTAAAAATTAATAACTCAAAATCCACAATAAAATGTAATTTTCTTAAGTCCAGATTATAATAAGCAAAGTAAACTTACTCTACATTGAATGGAGCCATTATCATCGTCTTCTTAGTTTGAGCAAAAATTTAAAAAGCCTCACATCAGTATTGTTGAACTGACGGAGGGTCGTTAGCTACTAGACTAATCAAAGATGGAATCAAAAATCCTACATGTTCGAATGCAAAATCTGCACATATCTTGTCTAAGTAGCTACAAAATATGTATTAATTACGCATGCATTAATAAATAAGAAACCAGATCACCAGAATAAGCAAAGGTATATGGATGTATAAAGAAGATCTCACCTTATCCATAGCTCTATCACAGATGTATTTAGCCAATCATATCGAAATAACTCCAAAATATCTTATATAAATAGTTTGCTTTCGTATGATTGACCTACAACATCTGAATCTATAGAAACAGTTATAGGGCAATTTATATCATGTTCGCCTAACCATATTGTCATACCCCTACTGTTAGGACCTAACGGGACAGTTAGGTCCTGTGGAACCCAACTGGGTAATGTAGGAGGTGGAAGTGGAGGCCTAGATGTTGTGGGTGTCTTCTTTTTAACCTGTATATATATATAATAATTTCAGATCAACTGACATCATATACACACACTAACAATTTAACGTAATGTAAATTTACCATACAATTTCAGTAAAGATGACATCCGCTTTTAGCCACAATATCACTCAGCCTAGTGCCTCACCAAGTGTTTCACAATCTGGGTGGGCATATGGCAATGGAAGATCCATCCACTTGGGGAATATATGTACCGGGCTCACACGAATCCAACCAGATGGTAATGGAGATCTGTGAAACAATTACCCTGGTAGGGATGGGTAAGCCGACGCCTCTGCAACGACATATTCATTAACTTTTAGACGGCATGGCTTCAACCCCTACAAATTTTTGTGTAAAGAATGTTATATACATATATACATATCATCTTGAAAATATATCATCTTGAATTAAAAAACTAGTTACTATGTCATAAAAATACTTACACTGGATGTGCTAGGTGGTGGGTCTATAAGATTACTCCCAACCTCTGCAGTAGGAGTAGAGTGGGATGCTATGATAGGTACTGTCTGCTGAGTGGCAGTCTGAGATGCCTGCCACTTTTTCAGTGCTTCTTCCAGTTTCCTATCAACTAGCTTATCTACCTATAAATGGATAAAAGAAACGTTAGCTTCTAATTATTGAATTCTCTTTTTACAGTAACATTATAAAGAAATAATATGTTACCTCTTCTTGTGAAAGTCCTACTTTTGGGACATGTTTGCGCTGGGATGGCCCAAAAAAAGATTTGATGCCCACACCAGCGCCTGCAGCCCTAACACGTCCAGGATGCTCTGGGTTACCCAGAGCAACTGTCAATTCATCCCTTGTGCCCTCAGGGATGAACTTGCCTTGTTTCCTCAGCTCGTGCAGCTCCCGCTAATCGCCAAAACAAAAATTTGTAATTAAGTAAACACCACAAATAATTAATATTTGAACGATTGCTGTAAGAGTTGTATTTTACCATTTTTGCAGCCGCCTCAGAAGTTGCGGGCTTCCTTATTTCTCCCTTCTTAGTTTGTCTCCCAGCTATCCAGATATCATGGCGAGGCAGAGGTGTGCTACCTACAGTGGAGGACTCCTGAGTAGCAGCAGACTGAGCAGTAGCCTTAGACTGTAGTCTTTGGCGAATGCCTGCATACCCCTTTGGACCCATTGTGTGGTCATGCACATTCAGTGCACGCCTTGATCTTTGTGCCTCACTGAGGGCCTAGTTAGTATGCACATTAATGATTTGGTTAGTAACAGTAAATGTTAATCTTGAATAGGTGAATACAACATATATTAATGAGATTGGGACTGACGCCTAATACCTTGAATTCATCCGTTTGTCTTGAAGCAACAAACGCGTCCCATTCTTCTTTGTCTAGGAAGTTCCACTGTTCAGTGGTTGTCTTCTTCCTCGTGTCATCTTCTTTTATGTATTCTCGGGTGAGATTTGTCCTATAGTTCCTTAGGACTCTCCCACAGCGTTGCATCACGTATTTACGATGCAGCTTTTCATCCAATTCAAATATACTCTGCAAATTAGAATTGCTATTAACTAGTATCCAAAAAATTAGTAATCTACAAAATATAATTGCAAATTAATAATAACTCACGCATAAATCCCTCCATATTACATCTTTCTTCTCCTTAGAAACTTTATGCCAAGAATCTATCATACAACTGCAATGGCTGCGAGTAACATACCCAAGATATGAAACAAATGAATTGCGATTCACACCAGATGCATTTCCTGCATTATCAAAATCTACAACAAGTTTGGGTCCATTGCCCTTTTGCGCTATTAACTTCTTCATCATAGTGATGCCCCTTCTCCTGTCAACTTTTTGGTGTTGCTGATCAAGTGCCTCAAGTGCTTCAGATGGTACATGTGCATCATCAACCTAAAATTTGACAAAATAAACACATTTACAAGATATAACTATAAATGGACATATAGATATAAATATATGATATATTTTTAAAACTTACATTGTGAGGTGGCACATTGATGTCCTCACCCTCACGGTAATCATCAACACGGTCATCAGGAGAATGCTCAGCCATCTGAAAATTCACATTCACATTGTAAAGTAATTCAAATTGTAAAGCTCACATTGTAAAGTTCACATTCACATTGTAAAGTAATTCACATTGTAAAGTTTACATTATAAAGTAATTCACATTGTAAAATTCACATTGTAAAGTTCACATTCACATTGTAAAGTTCACATTATAAAGTAATTCACATTGTAAAATTCACATTGTAAAGTTCACATTCACATTGTAAAGTTCACATTCACATTGTAAAGTTCACATTCAGAAAAATAAAATATATAAAAAAACATTGTATAAACATGCCTCTAATATTGCGATTTTTTATCAATTAACAATCCTTCATTGTGATCTCCATGCACATACAAGTCATCATTAGCTTCAATATTTGCTGGTGTTGGCAACCCAACTGAGAATGGACTGGAGTCATCATACTTATCATAGTACTGTTCTTCATCTATAGGATCTTCAATGAACTGTCTTTTACCATGAAGAACAACTGACCATTTATCATTTGCAGGATCATCGATATAAAATACTTGTTTTGCATGTGATGCCAATATGAATGGTTCATCCTTCTCGCCAATCTTTTCAAAGTTCACTAAAGTGAAACCCAATTCATCCACTATAACTCCTTTGGTGTTATCAACCCAATTACATTTGAAGAGCGGAATTCTAAAATCTATGTAGTCAAACTCCCATATGTCTTCAATGACACCATAATATGACATTTTAGCTTCACGTGGACTCTTATCCTTTGCACTTGCAAAAAACATAGTCGATGCTTGAAGGGTGATCCCACTGTTTTGGACGACACTCTTATCATCTTGGCGCTTAGTGTAATATGTGAATCCATTAATGCCATACCCTTCATAAGACATAACAGTCAATTTTGGTTTAAAGGCGAGGCATTTGATAGTTTCAATAATATCATCTGGTGTTTGAGATAGTTGATGTAAGACTTTATTTTCAAACCACTTAATAAATGTCTTATTATGCTATCTAGCAAGACACATTGTATTGGCTCGAGGATATTGTCTCTTGATGAAATTGGTATGTTCCTGGATATAAACGTTCACTTCATCCATGTTGTGTAAGATATACAAGTGACCTTGTTCCAACTGCTCACAACTGATTACTTTCACACGTGATCCCAAAATTCTTTTTCCAAATTGCTCGTCAATATTCTTGTCATTATCAGGAGTGTCATTACCACTGAGAAAGTCATTGCAAAAATCCATAACCTCTCTCGCCACATAACCCTCGATAATACTCCCTTCAGGCCGATAACGGTTTCGAACATCACTTTTAAAAATGCTCATGTATCGTTCAAAGGGATACATCCAATGCAAGAAAATTGGTCCCAACATTTTCACTTCCCTAGTCAAGTGGACAACAAGATGTACCATGATATCAAAGAACGACGGAGGAAATACATCTCAAGCTGGCATAGGGTAACAACCACTTCTCTTTGCAATTTATCGAGAGTATCAGGGTCAATAGCTTTGCTGTACAGACTGTTGAAAAAGAAACAAAGTCTGGAGATTGCAAACCTTACATGCTTCGGAAATATAGATCTAATTGCCATAGGCAATATTTGTTGCATTAGAGTGTGACAATCATGAGATTTAAGACCTATCAACTTCAGATCTTTCATTGATACCAATCTACGGATGTTGGATGAGTAACCCTGTGGCACCTTAACATTTACCAAACATTCACAAAAAGCTTTCTTCTCCTTTCTAGACAATGTGTAACAAGCGGGAGGTAAGTATGTTCTCCGATTTCCCATTTCACGAAATTCTGTTAATTCTGACCTTATTCCCATTTCACGTAGGTCCAGTCTGGATTTTATCCCATCTTTAGTCTTACATGGTATATTCAACAAAGTACCGATGACACTATCACAGACATTTTTCTCAACGTGCATGACATCGATACAATGCCTGAATGTCAAAGAACTCCAATAAGGACGATCCCAAAATATTGACTTCTTCTTGAATAAAGATTTGTCACTCCGTGTGGCCATAGTACATTGTGATCTCTTACCAAATTCATTGACAAAGTCTTTTACTCTTTCATAAACAACCTCCCCTGGTATAGGTTTAGGTGCACTCCGTTCCTCATTCAATCCATTGAATGCTTTGCGCTTCCTACGATACGGATGGAGTTTTGGAAGAAACCTTCGATGAATGAGATATACAGTCTTACCGCCATGTTTTAGTCTTATTGAATCAGTGTTCTCTTCACATATAGGACACGCTTTAGCTCCTTTGACATATATCCAGACAAATTCCCATATGCTGGAAAGTCATTAATAGTGCAAAACAACATAGCATGCAAATGAAATGTCTCTCTTCGTGAAGCATCATAGGTCATCACACCTTCACCCCAGAGTTTCTTTAAGTCATCAATCAGAGGTTCAAGATAAACATCGATGTCATTTCCAGGTTGTTTAGGGCCCGATATCAACAACGACAGCATTACGTACTTATTTTTCATACACATCCAGGGAGGAAGATTGTATATAACAAGCATGACTGGCCAAGTGCTATGTTGGCTGCTCAATGTCCCGTACGGATTCATCATGTCTGTACAAAGCCCAAGTCTTAGATTCCTGACTTCTTCACCAAATTCAGGGTATAATAGATCAATCTTCTTCCACTGTGGGGAATCAGACGCATGTCGTAGGATCCCATCATTATTTTTCTTAACATCTGCATGCCACCTCAAATTCTTCGCATCTATCAGATTGGCAAACAAGCGTTGAAACCATGATATTATAGGTAGATACCACATCACCTTGGCAGGAGAACCAATTTTGGACTCCCCCGAAGTCGTCAATTTATACCGTGACGCACCACATTTTGGACAGTCTTTCAAATCCGCATAGTCCTTTTGAAATAATACACAATCATTCGGGCATGCGTGTATCTTCTTGGCATCCATTCCCATTGGGCACAACAATTTCTTTGCCTGGTATGTTGAGATTGGCAGCTCGTTTCCTTCAGGAAGCATTTCTTTCAACAAAGACAACAATGATGTGAAGCTTTTGTCGCTCCATCTATTGTTAGCTTTCAACTTATACAATCTCAACACAATGCTAAGATTCGTAAACTTAGTACAACCTGTGTATAACGGCATCTCAGCATCATGCACAATGTTTCTAAAAATGGGAGGTGGATCAGTGTGCTCTACCCCACAACTATTCAGCATCGCATCAACGATGTCTACTGGAACTGGTTCATTCACATCTACGTCATTGTAGGCAATTTTTTCTTCCACACAAGCACTGCTATCGACATCCACTGGTTTCGGGATTGAAATCTCTCCATGCCAGTGCCATTCTGTATAGCCTTGTATAATCCCGTTGCACATGACATGACTTTTGATTTCGTCACCAGTGTTGACTTTCAAGTTGTTACTACAATGCCTACATGGACAGTAGAACCTATCTCCAGGTTGTTTCCTATGTTCCTCGGCAAATCTAATAAACTGGTCAAGACCAGAAATAAACTCTGGGGTGCAGCGATTGCGAATGGACATCCATGATCTATCCATTCTATGATCAAAGAGAAAACAAGTATATATTACAACAAGATTAGGGTCTAGGGTTAACAAATACATGTGATGTCATTATTATATATAATAAATGTGTACCACCTATCCCATTCTTGAACACCTAATCTCACTAGTAAGTGTATAATGTGTATTGGGTTTTCAAGAAAATTTCAGCAGCATTTCCCCGCTGTTCTCCAAGTACATATGTACTTAGAGAACAAACGGGGAAATGCTGCCAAAATTTTCTTGAAAACCCAATACACATTATACACTTACGTCCTAAGCGATATTAGGTGTTCAAGAACAGTCCCAAACCAGGGACTATCCAAGATTTAATCCTAATGAGTAAATCTTGGACGGGTTTCTAGGCCAACAAATAATGTGTTGTCATTCTTATACCTAAAATCCTAGTTGTCATTCAAAGCATGTCACATGTGTGCATTACAATTCATCATTAAGAAAGAAGGGTGATTAGGATTCTCACCAAGAACGGGTTTTGTTTTTCTATACAATTTTATAAAAATGCACATGTATGCATATATATACTATACTTTTTGGAACCTTTATACATATCTGAACACCCTAAATAACCATACTAAACACCCAAATACTTTATAACACAACTATAAAACAATGATTATAGCTAAACTATTAAAAAATAGACTTGTCACACATAAAACACCCTATACAACTATAAAACAAAAAAGTATTAAGATATGCATGATACAATAACTATTTTGCATCACATTACAGCAGACTTATCATTGATACCTTACTAACTTATTGCTACATTTACATATCATCACTTGATCAAAAATCACAGCAGTACATTTAACCAAAGTATGCATTCTAAAATCTATGTCATGATTAGTTACATGTAATTTACTTGGATATACAGCAGTACCCAATTACTATGTCTTACATACAAAGTATGCATATTAAATTAACTAAGGCTTATCATAGAACATGTATTGTATATAAGTTCAATATATTACAGTCAATAATTATTTTACTTTCAAAAATTACTTAATGTTACAGGCTTGCAGCTCTAATATAAAGAGTGATCAACTAAGGCATTGCCATAGATCAGTGTATATGAGTTATTTATCAAGTTACCAATAAGTAAATAACTTAAAAAAATAAAAAATTGCCCAACAGCAGCCTGGGTAGCACGGCCGTGTGGTCGGCCAACACAGCCACGGTCGTGGTTGCTGTTGGTAAGGAGAGGGAGAAGAAAGAAGAAGAGTAGGGCGGAGCAGAGGAAGAAGGAAGAAGGATGTGGTTGCCTTGGCACCGCCCAAGCAGCCGCCGGAGCAGAGGAAGAAGGAAGAAGGCAGGGCGGGCATACCTTGAGGGCAGAGGAGAGCAGCGGCTGGAGCAAGGAGAGGAGCGGCGGCGGAAGGGAGAGCAGCAGGAGCGGCAGCGAGGGCACGGAGCAGCGGCGAGGGCACGGAGCAGGAGCACGGCCGCCGGTGAGCACAGAGGGCAGGAGCAGGAGCACGGCCGCCGGTGAGCACGGAGCAGCGGCGAGGGCATGAGCAGGAGCACGACGGGCGCGAGCACGGAGCAACGACCGGCGGGGGCGAGAAAGAAAATCACCGGACCTAACTGAAATCAGGAATGAAACAGGGAAAGGGGAAGAGTCGCTCGCGCTGGTGAGCTATTAAGTTGACAATAAGCGTCGGTTATTCAAAATAACCGACAACTAAACCAAAAGTGTCGGTTCTTTTCCAACAACCGACGCCTATACTAGATTATAGTCGTCGGTTTTTAACTAAAAGACAACCGACAACTATTCCTGTCCCGCGAATAACCTTTAGTCGTCGGTTATTCATTTATGAACCGACGCCATATGTCAAATTTTGGAGGTAATTTTTTCACTGGAATTTTGGTTTTGGCGGTTGATTTTAGGTGTCGGTTTTTTATTAATTAACCGACACTTAATAAAAGCGCTACCTATGTCTGGTCGACCTTCATAGATTGGATGTCAGTTTATGTTATCAACCGACACTGTAGAGTTTAGGTGTCGGTTTATGTATACAAATGACACCTTAAAAAGTGACTTTATAAGCCATTTCTGTAGTAGTGGGTGTAGTATTCCACTATACATATGGATACTTTGCACCTAGATCCTACAACATCTTGGATAGTAATTACAAATAGGCTAAAGCCCTCATAGAAATATGCATGTAAGAGAATTCTTATCTGGTAGAAAATCATAATGATTACCAATGTTCTCATATCTAGGCTTTTGACATCTTAAAGATGGTCTTGTAAATATGTCAATATGGGAAAACACACAGACACAACTAAAGCTTCTATTTATCACACTAGTGCAACAAAAGTAGTTAAATGGGTTGAGTCCAGACATCAGATTTATCAATCAACTAATTCATATATATACACACACATATATATATTATAATAATAATCTCTTTGTATTTATGTCACCTCATGAGAGTCTACATGAGATCAATAATAGATACCTACATTACACTCGGGTGGCCCATAATAGGATGGGTCAACATGTAGTACGAAATAAGGTCCTATCCACAAGAAGACAATGCAACTCAACACAAAAAAGTCCCAATTAATCACTATAATTCAAACAAGAAGAGTCATTTGGTTGATTAATTTCTAATTTAGAATGAGGATGTCAAAATTTATCTTTCAACTGATCCGTTCAAACAAATGCATTTGGTGCCTAAAAACCTATCAATAATGTGATGAACAATTACACAAAATAGGGACAAATTTCTCTTATCAACATATCACCCTACATTACTATTAATGGTATTCAAATATTAACCACATAGGTGTTTAGATTACTCGTATCTGAACTCAACTCTAGAAGACAATATTAATCTTTCTTAGCGATAGTTATAAATCCACTTCCAATATTTACACAAGGATATTTTTCATGTAGGAATTCATATTCACGTTCATGTCATACAAGTCAGAGCTCTAATTATCCTCCACTAAATGTATCTTTCTCAAGATATGAACTTTAGTACATAGAAAAAGCCTAGGACTTTAATTATCATGAACAATTAACAATAATTAGATAAACCAAAGGGACGTCTTTGATATATAAATAAATTATTCATTACATGACTAATAGGTTCCCTTTGGATACCAAACACAAGGGAAACTACTCCATATGGGCATGTGATACAAAAATAAGGTTACATATCACAAAACCAAAAAGTTCCATGGAGTAAAGATAAGAAAATGGTGTGGTAGGGAAGGATAAATGAGATACAACACTTGTAGAAGAGGTATTCTCTAATATGAAGTTGCATTTGAAGGTTTCCAAGCTTGGAGAGAGGGAGAGAGAAATATTCCTCTACAGTCTTCTTCTTCATTGGAGTTGAGTTGCCTCCTCTCCTTTTCTCCGAGTTGGAATGTACCCAATAAAATATTTCTATCCATAAATGTGCTCGTGCTATTTATATTTATCCCACTTTTGCAAGGCTGCACTTCGTGCACTGGATAATGCACACTACCTACCTTAGTAGTTGCCAAAGGGTTGGAACTCAAGACTTTTCAACACGCCGTGCACATTTGGGTGCACATCTTGTCAATGGTGTTGTCGAGTGGTTACTTATGAGGTTGCATGATGTGTCATTGACCAAATAGGTTGTGCATAGTAATAATTAACATGTTGTTTCTACTGATGTGGCAGTCACCATGCTCATATACATCCCACATGAATGTTGAGGGTGAGTTTCCCAACACTTATGGTATCAGATATAACGAGCAAGTGTTGTGGCACATCATGCACGAGACTTTGAGAATTGGAGTGTGCATCTAGATGTGTGCAAAACGTGCACATGTGAGTGCATGATGTGTTTCTGTGTACAAAAATCATTTATTTTATTTTATAGAGTTCCTTTATTGACATTGAAGGTGGCATTTGTTCTAGATTAATCAATCTTCATAATATGCATCAATATACATTTGATTAACCCGTGGGACAACAAAATGACGAATTACTATAATTATGCAATTGCAAGCTTAAAGTATACCTAAACCATGGAATTTGCATCATTAAGTGCATTAAATTAGGGCATTAAAAGTATATGAACTACGTTATCAAGTTGCCTAAGAATATGTTTAAAGAATATAGAATGCATTCAAAAGATAACATTGAACTAATATCAACCTAATTTTTGTGGTGTTCAATCGATTGCTAACATGAATAATGAATCTTATTATGATGAAGTGTGGTTCTTTCAAATGATATAAACAACCAAGATATGATACATATCCTAAAAATCCCACACTATCAGATTTACCCCCAAATTGCAACCTCAAAGGCTCACCCCCACCTAGGTACTCCCCATCTAAGAATAAATATGACTCACTATTTCTGTAGGAAAGAATTCTATTGTGTCACTTTGGTGCATGTTGGTGCCATTTTTCAATTAGGCTCAAGGTACCCAAGCATTGAGACCATATTGGCATTTTAAGACTAGATTAGTATACCAATTGGGATGTTATTATCTCTTTTGTGACTTTTAAAATTTACAGTTTAATTAGATTTTTGACAAAGCACCTAACCATCATGCCTGGATCATTTTTTAAGCTAGGTCAACATAAAAAGTTGTACATTTTTAGCATCTTCATTAATAAAATGAAGAAAAGGTAGGGTTTAATGCTATAGATGAATTGATTTAACTTGTATAGTCATCAAGTGTTGTAATGATGTAACCTTTATGGTAGACACAAAATGATAATGCGGAGGGATGACTCCTAATCTCAAGAAAATATTAATAACTTAAGTTCATTGCAAATATTTAGTTAGTCAATTTCATCATTCTTGTCCTTGAATCAATTGCAAACACTACCATAATTTCATGTTGATCGGTTCAATTTTCACATTTTACGATTACAACATTCTTTATTTATCATCACATCAACAAGGAGTGGACAAACCATGGTATATTCAATGAATTTTAATAATGAACTAGTTCAAGCCCATTTTACATGTTAACCTTATGAAAATGGTTTAAATTCCTTGCATTTTGGCTACAAGCAAACTTACAATTATACAAACACACAATTGAACTAAATATAGTTATACTACATGTAAAAAAACAAAGATAGAAGCGCTCAGACATGATGCATACATGAAGCTAGAAGAAAATATGCTACATAAACATGGTAGGAAGTAATATAGGCATGACGATATGAATCCAAAAAGAAAAGATACTATATACAATTGAAAAGAAAGTCTAGTTCCTGCCCCATCCGAGCTTGTTCAAAATAATGTCTACACTATAAGAATATGCTTGTGTAAAGCACAATTAGAAGCTCACTGTGGGGTGGGGGGTCAAAGGACCCTAGATGTTGTACGGACTACATCGACCAACCATATGCATCATAGACTCCTTGGGAAGCCAAGGAGCATAAATATAGCAGTAGTATAGGGAAATATGGTGATAGAACTGTAACACCTGGGCCGACAGCCCAAGGCTCTAGCATAATTTTAAGAATGACGACTGGCCCCACAAACCACCCCTTAACTGTGTGCTTTTTCCTCACTCACATGCAAACTGGGGTCAACTTCCCAACTGGTCACCCATCCTAGTACTACTCCAAGTTGAGCATGCTTAACTATGGAGTTCTTTAGTGATGGGCTCCCAGAAAAGGAGGTGCACCTTGGTGATATGGGTAGTCCAATCATTCCTTTTAAGATCATGTTATCTGAGGCCTCAAATCCTGGGATGTTACAATCTCCCCAACTTAGGCTCTTGACGTCCTCGTCAAGGCTCAACTATAAGGCCTCATAATCTCTTCCCCATTTCAGTGCAGACCCATAATGGCCCATGGACACCCAGCTCCCGATCACGGAATACCAGCACAAGGGTGGCTACGTCAACCATGGACAACCCTTTCCTACATGACTGGACCGCACGACTCAAGACTGGCATGCCATGTCCATGTGGGCCCCACCTACTAGAGGGGAATTGGCTCTGATACCATTTGTAACACATGGGCCCACTGCCCAAGACTCTAGTAGAGTTTCAGGAATGACGAGTGTCCCCACAGACCACCACTAGCCTTAACTGCGCACTTTGTCCTTACTGACGTGCATGCCAGGATCAACTTCCTGATAGGTCACCCATCCCAGTACTACTCCAAGCTGAGCATGCTTAACTATGGAGTTCTTAGTGATGGGCTCCCAGAAAAGGAGGTGCACCTTGGTGATATGGGTAGTCCAATCATTCCTTTTAAGATCATGTTATCCGAGGCATCAAATCCTGGGATGTTACAAGAGCAGACAACAGAAACAAAAATTTAACTTCCATATTCCCTTATGTATAGTAGATCATGCTAACAAATATGTAATGGAAGGATGGTTATGAGGTTATACCTGGTCCGGGAGCAAGTTCCAATGACAATTCCCTCGTTGTAACATGTGTCTTTCTTCAAGTTGCACTTGGACGATGTCTGCGTCAGCCTCCTAGTTGTTTTGTCAGTACAAAAGTTTGACTTTGCCCTCTAAGCGATAGGCAACAACCTCCTCACCTATATAGTAGTTCACATAGACCATCGGGAACTTCTGTCATTCTAGATGAAAGGACAAGAAGGAGTTATCCCTTCTAGTCAGTGTACTAGCACCAACTTGCTCTCCCACAATTATTTTCCCTTGCCATTCCTCCTTTTGATGGGTAGGACTTGCTCGGGTTCTCTCAGTTACCACAACCAGAGAGACAACAATTGTCAGAGTGATTAATGTATCTGAGAATCCCCCAATACCCCTCTCTTTATAGGAGGGTTAGGGTCAGGGTTCCCGGTCTGAGTGGGAGTCAAAGGGGACATAATTTCATGAATTTTCACATCCTATGAGGGACGAAATGGTCGATTTAGAAGACTGGTATGTTGCCATGTGAGTCGATTGGTTCAACCCTTCAATATTCCGTTTTCAACATGTTTCCCAATCACAATTGTATTGGAAATTAATATGTGATTAATGCACAACACGACATCAACACCAATCCTTGATCCAATCGAATTGATCAACCAACTGATGGGTTCACAACCTGAATCAACCGGTTTATGGACATGAGCCGATCGGTTCACTTCCTGAACCGGTCATCTCATGGACCAAATTGGAAATCTTGGTTCAATTTATGTAACACTTGAATTGATTGGTTCAAAACTTGAAGTGGTTAGTTCACAGTCTAGTTAGTCACCATTCAACTGTTATTGTTTAAATTGAATACCTAACTCTTTATTAATCAAGTTAAACTACATTCACTAATAAAATCTTATTCCAAGTGTATGCTATGTGTGTGACCCTATAGGATCCAAGTTACGCTAGCAGTGAATGTCCATAACTAATTTATGACATCACAAGCAATGAGTGGTATCTAGCAACACATCAATGACACCCAAGTAATTCGAAAAGTTAGAGAACAACTTCAACCTACAATTTGTGATTGGTGTTACAATGTTTGTATAGTTCCTTTATCACTGATATCCAGATTCAACTCAAGGCATGGAATTATCATCCTCTTTAATGTTCAATCTCTATTCCTTGAACTAGAGAAGATTGTTTGAGATATATGTAAGCTCAATATCACATATTGACTCACATGAGCATGGCCATGCATTTCCCAGTCTCGCTTATCAAGTGGCCAGATTATCATACTCCTATAGGAAGGAAAAATCTCATCTACATCACTCACAATCATCGTCATGTGTCATAGTGCACCCAAGCATCACCTTTTGGAAACCCTTATTCAATGTCACAATGGACGATGTCAAAATACGTCGAATGACATGTGATGAGTGTAGTGATTTTATGTTTAAGAACCACAATCACCACCATCACTATGAGAGATGATTCTGACTACCATGTACTAGTTTCCATGCATCACACTCAAGGTGGGTCTGTCTGATACATTGTTCTCTAACAAGTATCTATGTGTTTGGTTTTATATCACATATCATGACTTAATGAGATTTTGTCATCAACCAACACGCATTCTAGTCTTATGTGTTATATTTTCTATTAGCCTTCAAAAGTAACATCCAATTAGGTACATAACAAGAATGTATATACATACTCTTGACATCCGTATGATCTCATTGTTCAGGTCCTCAATCTGAAGACATACGCCATTGAGTAATATCATTATCTAGGCATTTATTATGTTACATCATTATCTCATTACTGAATAAAACATAATAAATTGGAAGATTGCCTTTATTATTAATCAAATCATTTACAAGATATACCATTACAATCATCATATGATTGGATCTCTGGGTATACATACCAACAAACTCCCACTTTCACTTGCAACCAATCACCCATAAACTTAATCCCAAGTGATCTAACATGACCATCATGCTTCTGTTGTGAAAGCACTTGGTACTATGCAAATCTCCACATCTCCTCATTGTACGATCTCTCATATGAGATGGAATCACCTTTTTATATGCTTGGAATGCTAATGCGATATAGGTTCCTTAGCTTGTGCTATAGCTCCATTATTGTCACAATGTATCTCCATTGCATCGCTGATGTTTGGAACCACCCCAAGCTCAAAAACAAAATTCTTGATCCAAACAACCTCCTCTGCTACATTGGATACAATAACATACTCGACCTCTATTGTAGAATCCACAACTATCTCTTGCTCAAAACCCTTCTAGCTCACAACTCCGATATTGATCCAGACTATGATCTATAATCATCTTTTTCAGTTTGGAAGCCTAAATCAGTGTAACCCTTTACCACCAACTCTTCCTCACCACCGTAGAAAAGGAACTAATCCTTAATTTTTCTCAAGTACTTAAGGATGTTCTCCGTGGATGTCCAGTGAGCATCACCTGGATATGAGTGATATCTTCTCGTCATGCTCGAGGCATATGAGACATCGAGATGAGTACATAACATTGTGTACATGATGGATCCAATTTCATATGCATATGGATTCCTACTCATGCATTCCCTTTCTTCATAAGAACTAGAACATTGAGCTCTAGAGATAGTAACCCCATGAGACATGGGTAGCTTTCCTCTCTTTGAGTCCTCAATGTTGAACCTCTTCAACACTTTGTCAATGTATGTGCTATGACTTAGTCTAAGAAACCTTCTAGATATATCCCTATAGATCTTGATTCCTAATATATAGGATGCTTCACCCAAGTCCTTCATAGAGAATGTATTTCCCAGCCCAGTCTTTACCATCCATAAAGTAAGTATGTCATTCTTCATCAATAGTATGTCATCCACATACAATATGAGGAATAGAATGATTCTCCCACTAACCTTCTTGTAAACACATGGTTCATCTTCACTTTGACTAAAGCCAAACTCTTTGACTGTCTCATCAAAATGAAGATTCCATCTCCCAGATGTTTGATTCAATCCATAGATTGACCTTTGCAGCTTACAAACTTTATTTGCATACTTTGGATTTATAAAACCCATTGGTTGTTTCATGTGCACATCCTTAAGAAGATTCCCATTAAGGAATGCAGTTTTAACATCCATCTGTCAGATCTCATAGTCATGATAAGATGCAATGATAACCATGATCCTAATGGTTAACCATGCCAACTAGAGAAAAGGTTTTTCATAGTCAACACCTAGAATTTGTCTGAAACCCTTCACAACCAATTTGCCCTTATAGGTTGTTACAATACCATCCTTTTTGGTCTACTTCTGGAAGACCTATAGGCACCCTGTGGGTTTACCCCTTCAGGTACATCCACCAAGGTCCATACCTTGTTGATGTACATGGATTTCATCTCAGATCTCATGGACTCAAGCCATTTCTCAGACTCTGACCCTTTAGTAGCTTCTAGATATTTGTTGGCTCATCATCTATGACCAACTCACCGCCTTCTTGAGTCACAAGTTAACCAAATCTTTCAAGCTCAAGATGCATCCTGCTAGATCTACGAGGTCCTTGTGTAACATGAGAAACTTGAGATTCCACAACAGATTGTGAGTCTTCTTATTCCTCATTAACCTCTACTAGTTCAATGTTTTCTTATTGGCCTCAAACTTCTTCGAGTTCTATTTTCCTCCACTGATTCCTATGGAATAAATTCCTTTTCTAGGAATACAACATCTCTATCAACAAATAATTTACTGTCATAAATGGAATAAAATTAATATCCTTTGGTTTTCCTAGGATATCCAATAAAATAACATTTATCTAATTTTGGTTCAAGATTTTTGGAAATTTCTTTCTCACATAAGATTCACAACCCCAAATCTTTATTAAAGATACATTGGGATGCTTCCCATACCATATCACATATGGTGTCTTTTGAATCAATTTAGATGGTACACAGTTTAGTGTAAATGCGACAGTTTCAAGAGCATAACCCCAGAAGGTAGTTAGAAGATCAACTGAACTCATCATTGATCGCACCATATCTAGCACTGTGTGATTCCTTCTTTCTGATACACCATTATATGTTGAGGTATTCCAGGTGGATTCCACTGTGATACAATACCTCAACTCACAGAAGGTCCTTAAACTCTTGGATTAAGTATTCTCCACCTCGATTAGAACGAAGTGCCTTAATACTTTTGCCAAGTTGGTTGTGTACTTCATTCATGAAATCCTTGAACTTTTCAAGGGTTTCTAACTTATGTTTCATTAGGTAAACATAACCATACCTACTGAAGTCATCAGTAAAGGTAATGAAGTACTGATAACCATCTCTAGAATTTGTTCTAAAAGGGCCTCATGCATTAGTATGTATGAGTCCTAGTAGATCACTTTCCTGCTCACTATTTCCAGTGAAAGGATTCTTTGTCATCTTTCCCAAGAAACAAGAGTCACATGTATCTACTGATTCGAAATAAAAAGAGTCTAGATAACCATCTTATCAAGTTTAGATATGTAATTCTCGTTTATGTGTCCTAGACGTCAATGCCAAAAATATGTTTTGTTTAAGTTATTGAGTTTTAATCTTTTGGTATTTACATTATAAACATCTATATTTAGACTCACCAAATAAAGACCATAAGCTTTGGGGCACTTCCATAAAAGATCATATCTTTTGAAATAGAGCATCAACCGTTCTTAATATGAAATTCATATCATCCTTCTCCATACAAGGTACACAAATTATGTTTCTATTTATGGTCAAAACATAATAGTAGTTCATTAACTCTATTACAAGCATCATGGGCAGAAATAAATTATATGTTCCAACTGTAGTGGCAGAAACTCTTGCTCCATTTGCAACTCACAGTTCGACCTCACCCTTTCTTAAAAGCTTACTTCTTTTCAGATCTTGCATATTTGAACATATATGAGATCCACATCCAATATCTTGTACCCATGATGAAGAAGTAGACAAATTTATCTCAATAACATATATACTTGAAGTGGAGATCTCTATCCCCAACTTCATCTTCCTAAATCCCTTCAAGTACAAAGGAAAAATTCCTCTTGTACTTTTCTTTCTCCTTATCTTAAGTGATGAAGATTTGTATTTATGTTCAACTATAGAATTCTTAATGGCATTGCTTTCATCCTTGGACTCTACTCCACTGATCAACATCACAAATTTGTCCTTCTTCATTCTTGCTTCGACACTTATCAGCATGCCAAGAAATTTTGCCAGCAATCTTGCCATGTTATTCAAGTGGTAACACTCAATAAAATGGTTATATGATTCGGGAAACAATTGTAGAATCATATCCGTGACCAACTCTTAGCTCAAAGAAAATCTCAATGCTTCTAGATGTTCTACATGTCCAATCATATTAAGCACATGGGTCTCTACTGGATCTCCCTTTGTCATCTTACTCTCAAAAAGTGCCTTGGAGACATTGTACCTTTTTTGCTTTGTATGATTGTGGTTCACATTCTTAATATGTGTTAGCATCTCAAGGATCCCCATCTCTTCACATGGCTCATGCAACTCATAGTTCATGCATCTTAGCATAAGGTGATTTATGTCTATGGAATCATTGGCATGCTTCCATTAAGCATCCACCTCATCCTTAGGCACATCAGGAGCAACTATTTTTGGCACTAGTGTATCTAGGACATAGAGCTTATTCTCATAATTGAGAACCCTTCTCAAAGTCTAAAACCAATCATGGAAATGTGTCCCACTAAGTTTGTCCTTCCTAAGGACATATCGCAACGACGATTTGTTTGTCATTTGTTTCTACAAGATAAAATTTGTATTTTTTCAAAACAATTTGGATTTGATTTCATTTCAATAAAGTTGGACGATTAGAAAACTAAGCCTTTAATTAATTATCACTCCCACTATTTTCTTAAAATTGAAACCCTCACATATAAATTTGGAAGATTGTAACGTACAAACTTAGACAAGATCCAAAACGATTGAGTTATTACCCAAACAACGCCAACGTCTCTAATCACTCATTAAGGTAGGTAACTTTTGCCAATTACATATTATGCAATTCTTGGAAAGATGGTATGCACAACTCTTTTCCATAGTCATCTGCATGCTTCTAGGTGCATAATCTCATTAAGATTACCTATTTAAGTCTGACCTAAAAGCCAACACAATAATAATGCATCCTACTTGGTAGAGACCCACTTCACTACCATCACAATTCCACGAGGTGGACTGCACATCACACTTGGCATGCCCACGCTTAGTCGATCAAGCTTTTCATATGTGTTTCTAATGAAAATCCTCTTAGACTTAATATTTATTGTGGGATTTTATATTTATAAATAAATATGTATATGTATATATTCCAATCACCGCATTCTTATAGTACATATCATATACATGTTATATCGCACAAATGAAAACATACAATTAAAACATAAGCAATGGTTATGGACATTCTGTTGTAATTCCATGGAGCCACAAGGAATTAGCACCACCTAAGGCCTACATCACATGAATCAACATATTGTTGATGAAGATTTGTGCTTTGAACTAATCTAGGTTGATCGGTTCAACCCTTGAACCAATCAACTTGCCTCTTGGTCGGTTGATTGGTCTGTCTAAACAATCATCTGGTCTCTGGTCCAACATTTTCTAGATCCCTCCAGTTGATCATTTGGGCCACCAGCCGATTGATTTGACTCCTCCTGTCATCTTCCCTCCTCAGTCCTCCAATTGATCAACTCATCTTCTAAATGAGTGGTTCGTCTGGTGCTGAACATCTTATCCAACATAACAAGAATTAAAACTATCCTAATGCTTATTAAACATATCACACAGTAATAGGAGAACATTGATTTACATTCAAGGGGAGCATATGAAGGAGAGAATAATACTTTTACATAATAAAGAGAAGATATAGGCTCGATATGCAAACTGAGATATACATAGGAATATATAACCACAACCAAGCACAAAAATATAGGGTTATTGTCCATAACCATGTTTCACATCCACCATCAAAACCAACTTTTAGGGCAACATGTGTAGATTGCATATATATATATATATATATATATATATATATATATATATATATATATATATATATATATATATATATATATATTAGTTGGGATCATATGTGGTATTTAATAAGATATGCAGATGAATCATTTTAGGTATACACATTGTATGCAATAAATGAATGAAAAAACTAAAATCCAATCATATCAATTAAATCCCAAAGCATAGTAAATTGACATGGATCTGATACCAATGTAGGAAAATATGAAGATAGAGCAGGAAACAAAAAAAAAATTAACTGCCATGTTTCCCTATGTATAGTAGATTACATCAACAACTATGTAAATGAAATATGGTTATGAGGTTATAACTGGTCCTAGAGAAAGTACAATGACAATTCCCTTGTTGTAGTGTGCACCTTTCTTCACGTTGCACCTAGACAATGTCTGCAGTGGCCTCCTAGTTGTTTACCAAGAACAACAATTGACTTTGTCCATTGAGAGGAAATCAATGACTTCCTCGCCTCTATAGTAGTCCACACGCACCACCTAGAACTCCTTTCATTCTACATGAACGGACAAGAAGGAGTTGTACATTCTAGTCAGTGTAATAGCACCAACTTGCTCTCCCACATTTCTTCTCCCTTGCTATCCCTCCCTTTGATGGATAGGACTTGCTCTGGTTCTCTCAGTTACCACAATCAGAGAAGACAAAAAAAATTCAGAGTGATTGATGTGTATTAGAAGCCCCCAGTACCCCTATATTTATAGGAGGGGAAGGGTCAGGGTTTCCATTCTAAGTAGGAGTCGAAGGGGATAAGATTTCATGAATTTTACATCTGTGAGCAAAAAAATGGTTGTTTTATAGGTGAACCGATTGGTTGGCATGTTAGCTCATCAGTTCAATCCTTGAACTGTTTGTTTGAACATGATTCCCAATCGCAATTTTATTGACAATCAATATCCGATTAATGCACACCATTATGTCATTACTGATCCTTGATCCAATCGAATTGATCAACCAACCAGTCAGTTCATAACCTGAACCAGTCGGTTCATGGATCTGAGTCGATCGGTTCACTTCCTGAACCGGTCGTCTCATGGACCAGATTTCAAATCTTGGTTCAATTGACCTGCCATTTGAATCAATCGGTCCAACACTTGAACCCGTCAGTATACAGCCCGGTCAGGCACCATTCAACCATTGTTGTTTAAATTGAATACCTAAATGTACAGTAATCAATTTAAAATTTCGTTCATGAATAAAAGCATATTCCAAGTGTATCATATGTGTGTGATCCTATAGGTTCCAAGTTATGTGGGTAGTGAATGTCCAGAATTAATTGATGACATCACAAGCAATGAGAGGTATCTAGCAACACATCATTTCTACCCAAGTAATTTGGAAAGTTATAGAACAACTTCAACATACAATCTATGATTGGTGTTATAATGTTTGTATAGTTACTTTATCTCTAGTATCTAGATTGAACTAGAGTCATGGAATCATCATCCTCTTCAATGTTTAATCTATGTTCCTTGAACCAAAGTAGATTGTCTGAGATATATGTAAGCTCAATATCACATATTGACTCACATTAGAATGGCCATGAATTTCTCAGTTTTTCTTATCAAGTATCCATGATATCATACTCAAGTAGGAGGGACAAATCACATCTACAACACTCGCAGTCGTCCCCATGTGTCACAGTGCACCCGAGCATCACCTTTATGGCAACCCTTATTCAAGGTCATGGTGGATGATGTGAAAGTACATTGAATGACATGTGATGAGTGTAGTGATTTTAGGTCTAAGAACCACAATCACCACAATCCCTATGAGATATTATATTGACTACCTTGTAATGATTTCCATGCATCACTCTCAAGGTGGATCTATCTAATACATTGTTCTCTAACAAATATCTATGTATTTAGTTTGATATGACATATCACGACTTAATGAGATTCTTTCATCAATGAACACACACTCTAGTTTTTTGTGTTATCGCTATCTATTAGCCTTCCACAATAATATTTGACTAGGGACATAACAAGAATGTATATATATACTCTTGAGATTCATTTGATCTCATTGTTTAGGTCCTCAACCAGAAGACATATGTCATTGAGTGATATCATTCTCTATACATTTATTATGTTACATCATTATCTCATAACTTTATAAAACATAATACATTGGAAGATTTCCTTTATTATTAATAAAAAAAATTATAAGATATGCCATTACAATCAACATATGATTGGCTATGTGGTCATACATACCAACAAGTAGCATTACTAGTTGATGTTCTATCCATCCATCTGACCGAGGATCCTGGTATTGGTTGTGGAGGGATAAGTCCTAGTGGCCCAACACCTTGGACTACTACTGGAAGGAGCATGACATGCAAGTGAACATCTATTTCTAGTCAGGTGTGGACCGGGTTTACTCTCTATGAGTCTCAGTGGAAGGGGGTGTTGGTAGGGCAAGTTGTTCTAAAGAGGGGATGGTGTCGTCTGCACCCTACTATTGACATTTTGATTGCCACTTTATGTTCCTTAGGTGAGACAAGGTAACCTGGTCTGGACAAGGTAGGGAGTAGGAGGCCTAAGGATGCCCATGTATTTCAACATGATACTAGTGGTTGCTTACATTGTACCACAAAAAAGTAGATGACACCAGAAGACAAATGTTAATCAGATCATTGCAATGAAGGGAAAGCAATTTTGGGGCACCTTTAGCTTCGTAGGTAGCTTGGAGATCAAGTTGCCAATTATAATTTCCCTATCAGACTTTTTGCATGCTACCATCCTCAACATCTAATCCAACAAGAAGTTCCTTAGAATGTACACTCTTGTCGTGGAACATACACATAGAAAATATATCTCATCTCAGTAGACTACACCCTACTTCTCCTTCCTCTGAAAAATAGTGTTGGAAAAATACTATGGAGGATGTATAAAACAACACTATGGATGTGTGTTTCCTATACATTCTTGGGCTCATAGGCATCATCAATGGTCTCAAACCAAAAGGTCCAGTAATAAAAATTGGGAAGGATTTGAGATCCATCACTTTTATTATAACATGTTTCCTTAAAAAACTCCCTCTTCCCAAATGAGAACTTCAAGTCACCCATCCATCATCACCAAAATGCCTAGGTTATTTTGATCTTGAAAAGTCATAAGAAACTCAAGAACAAGAGCGGGGTAAGTCTATGTGTTACTCTTGAAGACCGCCTTCATGATGGAGTTCTCTTGAGTAGGCGCTCAAACTAGTTTTTCAAGTCAAACATTGTAAAGTATTAATGTAGATGAAACATGTTGGGTGAATGTAGAGACCTAAGATCTTCTAGAAGTGCTCAAATTTGTCCTCAAATAGAATGGTGAAGGGAACAACTACATAACCCTTACTCATCCTCTTCTTCACTTTCTTTCTCCACCTCAGGCTCAAGATAAGGATCCCAAGTGTGAGATGGTTCTTCTTGTGGACTCTTGCCTCCTCCTTGGCTTGTAACTATGATTGCAGTGGAGATGGAGAGGCGTATGTCTTGTATTGGCAGAGATATAGCATATCTTGTGTTGGTGCACAATGTGCACCTCACAATGCACGACATACAAGAACTAAGGGTAGTTTGCTTTCTTGGTAGCCTGCACCTCATGCTCTAGGATGTGCACACCTACACCATGGATCCTAGGTCACAAAAAGCAAACACCACTACTTTTGAAAAGGGGAATTGATGAGAAAGGGCACAAGGAGTTGGGGAAGGTTGTGAGTAGCCCCTCACATGTTGTGTAGCAACACTGATGGTGTTGGTTGGAAAATGACCTCCTTTTCTAGTGACTAGGAAATGATGGAAGTTAGAGGAGACTTGGTTTTGATATTCTTTTCTTGGAGGCAATGAGACTTTGTCGGAGAAACCATGGGTAGCTCTAACACTCCAAAAACATTGATCATTTCTTATTGGAGTGTATTGGGAACCAGAGACAATGATTAAAAGTGGCAAGGGATGGTCGTGTCAACCTAGAGAATAGTGTGATGCCTTTTTTCCACACTCTCCCCTTATAGGTTTTGAAATCCTATTCATGTGCATGATGGACTGGCCGCTGTCCACATCATGCACTCATCCAAACAAACCCCATGTTTTCAAAATTTGTGACATGTCATTTTATAATTTTGAACTCTGTATTGATGCCAAATGATTTTGCATTTGATCCATCGGTTAGCAAGACAAGAAGTGTGACTTGCATTTTGTGCAAATCCTCAGTAGCAGACAATTTTTCTATGATGAAATCACATGTCGTGTCATTTGGAGACATGTCATTGCATAAAATGCCTTGCTCATTCTAAAGTCGTACATCTTGATGTAAATGATGTACACCGAAGAGTTTGACCTTCAAATTTTCTATTGACAAATATAATTTTGTAACATCAAATTTCACTCAATAGGCATCTTGAGAAAACCTAAAAAAATTCTTTAGCATAAAAATTAATTGTCACATAAAAATATGTACACCAAAAATGGAGTGGCTATTTTTCATTATAAAATATAAATGAAACGTGAAATGTGGGATTCCCTTGATAATATCTCATGTTTAGTGTCCCTCATCCAAACAATGTTCTCCTCCTCACATGGGCTCAAATGGAAAGTCTTTCACAAGGACGCCTTCATGAAAATCACTCTCTTTTCTTTCCACTTCCATCCCAAGTACTAGGCCTCTAGGGTCCAGAGGATCAATAAGAAAGTGAGATTCTTCCCACAAAACTTCATGCTTAATTCACCTCTATTCAAACCAATCATTTCCTTACACTGTCTAAAAATGGACATCTTAAGATAATGTTCCTTGAAGTTCCAACTTTGTTTTCAACAATATCAAAGTCCACCAGCACAAAGAAACCTTCATACCTCATCAACACATTTTCCGTAATTGCTATAGAACTTTCTCTAGAATGGTGTTCCATATGAAAGTTAACTCACTCTTGCTTGGGTTAATTTTAAAGGAGTGGGAACCTAGAGGGGATACATTACCTACTTAATTTGAGAATAAAATCATCTATCCAAACATACTTACAAGCATGCTCCAATATACATAATTTTTTTAAAATTCTCAATTGATGATATACAAAAAGAGACCAAAGTATAGTAGCAGAATATTTTTCATGGCTATATTCAATTTTACAAAAGTACATCATCATCATCTCCCATATAGGGTTTACATGAAAGTTACAACATAAGGATCCAAGTAGAGGGATATCCAGGTACCTCAACTCAATCTCCCAAAAGCTCCACCTAGCAGGTCCATGTCACAATGTCCATTCTTCCAAGTCCTACACCCAAGGTCAGAAGCAAACCCAAATCAGAGGAGGAAAAGTAAAAATATTAGCATAAAGGCTGGTATGTGCATATTAAATATGGATTGAGCAATATAAGGAATTAAGGGTGTCAAATTAGCAATGCTTCCCATTGAAAAGGAAAGGACTACCCAATTGGGTATAGAAAGAATATGAATTTCAAAAGATGATAAATAAGGAAATACTTTCCATTAAATAGAAAATAAAAGTTGTGACACAAAATCACGAATAAATTTTGGACTTAAAGCCATCACAATAATATCAACCTGCATGCATGTGAGATAAGCATAGCACTAGAACAATATAAATAACAATTACCGCCAAGGCTTACAACCTTGAAATCTGATAGAGAATGACTTACTACCATACTCCCTAATATATATTAAATTAGGCACAAAACCTTGGTATGGGGAAAATAATTTCCATCCCAAAAATATAACATGGGTACAAAACCCAGAAACCAAAGTAATTACACTACTCTAGGGCTACTGAATCACATAACATGCATAATATAGAGGAAAGTATAAAGTGTAGTCCTTTATAGAATAAATAAAACTACCATCACAAAATGGAAAAAATAAACATCAACCACATAAGTGGCAAAATTAGGGATTCATCAAGAATAAAAGTACAAGTTAGAGTCAAAAGAAAATCCAAAAAAGAAGGATGATCATAAGATTATAATCAAATAGAGTATTTCACATGGAATAAATTCCATAAGAGAGAGTTTTTATAGGTTATCAAGAGAGAGATAATTTGGGTTAACTGCTCAATATAAAAATATAGAGAATGCTATGATACCTTACAAGAAGTCTACATATGTCCAAGGTTAAAACCCTAATTCTAGCTCAGTCCACAAGCAACCTATTTAACAGTATATATGAGATTAAGGTTAGGTTTTCATTAATTATATAAACCCTAAAAATTTCCCTTTTATTATTAGTGAGTTAGGTTATTAGGAACTAGGTGATCTTATATATTATATTTTTCTAAATGCATAGCCAATTCTATTTCATTTTTAGGACTTATATATTAGTATTTATAAATTTTACAATTTCTAACCAATTAGGAAATCCAATAAAAACTCACATATTTTTGTATTAAAAGCAGATGATGAAATTGATACCATGGGTAGATTAATATTTTCTGATTCTAAAATATATTTTCCTTCATTTTTCTGAGCCATTTACTATATACCATGAATTTTGGAAATATTGACCAATCCTAAAATGAAGAAAATCCACACGTGCAAAATTATCCACATTAGGGAAAACATAAGATCAAGTGGCCCTATTCACGTCGACCAACTGAACTAGGCTTGCACAAGGCTGGCACAAGACATGACTCAGTGAAAAGACCAGATTGTCCTTTATCAGTAAAACCAAATCACAAAACGAAAAGGGACAGATAGGTAAAATAAATCGTGGAAATCTTCTTCCCTTCTCTCACCAAAACCATGGCTGAATTCCAAATCTAGATGCATTGTGGTTCTGGGTTCTACCCAACCCCAAAGCTTGGAGGCACCACTGACGAGTCTATTGGCGTTGTCCCGAACTTGATGAGCCATTGCTCAGACTACAAGGCCAACAAGGTAGGAGAAAGAATCCCCGCCTAGGAAGTTCGGGAAGAGCAATGCATCACTAAGGCATGACCAGGGAAACTAAGAATCAGGATGAGAAACTGAGAATTAAGAGTTTGGAAACATTCACTAGGTCCACACGAATGCAAAGGATATAAAAAGTGATTACATTGGGACCAAAATATTGGAAAGCAAACTAGAATTGTAGAAGCAACAGATAGGGGAAAAAGAAATTTACCTCCACATGATCCATGTTGAAGGTCAGAATTGCATCACATAGGATCGAGGAATGATTCCTAACCCTCTTTAGACCCCGCAGTCTTAGAGATAGGGTGATGTACCTAATCTCTTTCAATGCCATCTGACCAAGTTGGGGAAACATCCACTGGATTAGACATGGACAAACCAACATCATGAACTGAGTATAGAAGACACAAAGATGCTTTGGGATGTCTTTCCTTTAATTTCAAAGGTCCCATATGGCGAGGAGAGCATAAAAAAGAGAGAGGTAGAGATGAAATAGGGGAGTTGAAGGCAGCAACCCAGAATATATATGGGTGACGAAGAGCCCTGCAATTAAAGCTCAAAAGAGTCGGAAGGAAGAGTCATATGCAAATGAAAATAGAACAACAAGAATTATCAGAGATGGAGGGAAATTCGAGAAATCGAAGGAGAACTGATCAGGGTACAATACACAGTTGTTTCCTATATAGGTGCCAGGAAAGTGATGACACAAGAGCTGCAAGACTATAATCTAACGGCCAGAAAAGAGTCCACATTTAGCAACTAAAGAAATTAGGAGTGTGCCAAAAAAATTTCCAAGAAACATTAGGAAAGCTATCACATAAATTGGGATATTTATCAACTTTGTCCTTTAAATGTTTATTCCTTTCTAGATCTATTTGAGGGGGCATTTAGTGCTTAAACAAGATGAAATTTTACACCTAGACTAAATAGGACATGATGAATCTATTTTTGGGATCAATTTTCACTTTTTAAGACATTTCATATGTTAGTTCATATTGTTAGATCATATCATGTATTTTATTTCCTTAGTAAATTTGAGGCATCCAAGAACATCCAAATAATGTTAAACTTGTCCCACAAGCAAACTTTAACATGAGGAGTCTAATTTTGACATTAATTTTCCATTTTGGAAAAAATTACCATCTTATTTAATATTTTGGACTTAAGTTATTTTCTCTCTCCTAAACTAAACTAGGATAGAGAAGATTGTCCATTAAATATGAAAATTCAAATATAAACTAATTTTGGTATGTAGATTTTGAATTTGAGGTTTATTTCCACTTTTGAAGACTTTTAGTAATCTATTCAACACTTTTGGCTCTTTCTCTTATTTTCTTCTTTAAATAAGATTAGGATAATTATTATTGTGTAAATAAAGTGAAACTCAACACCCAAGGTATTTGGGATCCAAGGAACACAAATTTCACATTAGATTTGGCTTTTGTTGTTTTTCATGAGTTATATCACAATTATGGTTTAGGCCATTTATTTAAATATATATTAGTATAAATCCCCTTTTTTCATTAGTAATCTTGAATTACAGTCCCATTAAATTGTACATTATTACTAAGAGAGTTACTTTCATGATCAGACATGAAAACTTCTATATTTCTTATTTATCCCATTGAATCCATTAAATCTATATTTATTTGCATAATGCAACATTATTCACAATTATGGACATGGAGTTACCAATTGTTACTCTAAAGCATATTATTCATTTTATTTAGCCATTATGTTAGTAAAGAAAATATATGTTACATATTTTATGATTTCATTTACATGTCGGCACATAATTAAGTCATTATGTACATGTGTTTTAATCTTTATCCTTGTTTGGTCCAATCTATACCAATTTTACTAGATATCTAATCATGGAATAGAGTAAGATTCTATGTTTTGATTCGTTACAACATTTAGACCCACACGAGTAGATATGGCAAATGGTATAATATTTAAGGTTGTGTGTTCATCACACAATATTACCTAATGTCACTATAGATGTAGAAAGATCTTAGTGCCATTGCTTGAAAGGACAATTGGCCAATGCTCTAACACCTACATTGGTGCAAGAACAATGCTATCTCTTCTCTATGGGTGATGACATGAATTTTTGGTGTAGTTGGTGGGATTGTCTTGTTCCTCAAATGGGGTGGCACATAGAAGGCTACACTATTCTCTTTGAGCTCATCTTTGTTGTCTTTCCTTTTATTTCTGGGTGGGGGATCAATGTTCTTAGGAAATAGCACGGTAAACACATATAGTGTATCACTTGCATGGGTTTCTTATTCCACTCACCCCTTTATAAACTCGGTTCAAGTAGTTGACTTTTATTGAATGCACATGTTAATTTATCTTGAGTCCACCAAAGGTTGAGGCTAACTCCTCCATAGGATTCTCAAGCCCCTTAATTGGGGGCACTTGATTTTGCGTAAGTGTAGATGCCTCATTCATGAACTTAGAAAGAATACCTTCAAGTTAGTCATTATTTTTTGTTTGTCAATGGTAGTTGTCCTGTAAGTGTTTATTTGATCATTATCCTTTAATCTGAAATTTAGGTGGTTTCTCCACTATGGATCACAGGGGTTCGGGAATAGGTAATTCCTTGGGTGCCTCTCCATGAAATTAACATGTTCCTTACTATATACTATTGCATAATCATTGTAATCAATAATACAATGTGGATCATTACATGAATTAAACACCATCACCTAATGCATACAATTGATAGTAATGAGAATGAGTTTCTTAGTCACTTTGTCTAGTTTTGCATTGAGAGATGAAATGACCTCTTGTCATTGTTGCTTCCATGGTCCATGCCCTTGATATATTGGTTAATGGACATAATTTCCTACATTATCTTGCATTCTTAGTCAAGAAACGTCCTCTAATGGCTGCAATTATAGTTGAGGTTGTACCATATGTATACCTTCATTGAAAGTTCTCAACTGTGTCCAACCCGACATTATAAGACTCCTGACCTTGCTTTGCAGTTGATATTTCTTGATTTTCATAATTTGATGCTTAAAACCTTAATCAAACCTTGTGATGTGCTTTAATAACATGTGGCATGCTTATGTTTCAAGCTTGGTCCAATTCTGATGATGTTTGTGCTAGTTATGTTTATATGTGCTTGTTTTGGACCTAATTGCAAATTACCCATGTGTAGGATTTTTCTTGCAATTGTTCACATGATTTGTGTCCCCACATGTTTTAGCACCATGTTGGAGAGAAGGGAGCCTTGGGGTGCTTTGTTGTACCCTGGTTTGATGGGGTGACATGTTCTGTTGCACTAGGGTTTGCTTAGATGCCCTAGAGTTTGATCTTCAACGATTGGATGAGCTTTTGATCCTTTGGTCGCTAAAGATTTTCAGTGTTCACCTAGATATGTGGTTCTTCATTGGTCATGTGTTTTGTGAACACCTTAAGGTCGTTGAAATTCTCATCAGTCATGAGTTTTTCCTGGTGGTGAGGTTGTGGGTTTTCCTAGTTTTAACGACCTATGTTGCATGCATGTGTTTAGTGCTTGCATGGTTGAGATATGGTGGACAAGTGGCACATGTTTGCATGACACATAACCTCCCTTCTCTCTCTCTAACCCTTGGCTATATAAACCTCCCTTCTTTCATGCAAGTGATCCCTTTTTTACCTTTCCTACCTCTCTTCTTGCCTATGCGCTAGGGTTTTGGAGCAACCCTTCTTTGGCGATAGTTTGGGGATCCTTTGCTCTCTTCTCGACCTTGGTAAGTGATCTAACTTTTCATCTTTGGTTTTCTTTCCTTTCCCTCTTCTTACTATTCTTCTTGACCGAATGATGGTGCTCCATGGTAGTGCCCAAGTTAGAGTTTGAAGATCTTTTCTCTTCTTGGCCGAATCCATGGTTCTCCATGGTAGTACTTGAGTTGAGATTGAGGAACTTCTCTCTTCTTGACTGAATCCATGGTTCTCCAAGGTGGTGCTTGACTTGAGATGAAGAACTCCTCCTTCTTGTCTTTTCATCCTAGAGTTTTGCTCTCTTTATCTTGCTCCTTTAATCTAGGGTTTTGTTTCTCTCTCTTTGAGGTGGAGCTAGCTTGGCAAAGGTGGTGACCCAAGCTAGGGTTTATCTATCTTAGAGCTTCCTTTCTGTTGGAGTTTTTATTCTCTTTTGAGGCAAGTTATATTACTTTCTTCTGGTTATTACTTACACTTATCTTGCATGTAAGTAATCTACTCTCAAAACATGACTCTAATTTAATGGTGATAATATATATGATTTCGAGTCTATGTTTCATGGTAATCTAGAGTGATTAACTCTCTTTTGATGAAACCCAATCTATATGCACAAATCCTTTCTTGTTGGTGGAGTTTTTGGATACATGCATGGTACTGAATGTTGGTTTTCTCTTTCAAAAACATGGTTTTTCTTTTTGTTTAACGATGACCAAAATTAGGGTTTTGGAGTTGTTTTCCTTCTTGTGGTTACACCTTGATAGGTTTTGATTTCTGTAAGACCCCTGACCCAACTTCTTGGTAGATCTTGCTTTCTTAACACAATTAGATGCTTAAAACATTAATATAATCATGTGGTGTGCTTTAATAACATGTGACATGCTTGTATTTCCAATTTGGTCCAATTTGTATGTTTTTTGAGCTAGTTACACATATATGTGCTTGTTTTGGACCTAATTGCAAATTACCCATGTTTAGAGTTTATTTGCAATTTGTCACATTCTTGATGCACCTCGCATGTTTTGTCATCATTTTGAAGAGAGAGTGGCACCCCATAGCTTTGTTGCACCTCAATTTGATGAGGTGGCATCATATGTTGAGGTCTAAGATTTGCTTGGATGTCATGCGGTCACTAGGGTTTTGACCTTCTTTGGTCGCTATAATCTCTTCGACTGATTGAGTTTTTGAATCAAGTTTTCTTAGATCGATGAGCTCCCTAGATGAGAGTGGTCTATGGTTTTCCTAGGTTTTACCACCCATGTTGCATGCATATGTTTAGTGCTTGCATGGCTGAGTTTTGAGGGACAAGTGGCACGTGTGTGCATGATACCTAACCCTCCTTACCTCTCTCTACCCTTGGATATGCATACCCCTCTCTTTGCATGCAAGTGATCCTTTTACACCCCTTATTTATCTCCTCTTGCTTGGAGCTCGTCCCTTGTGTTCTTGGTGGTTCTTAAGCTTGGAGGAGGTGGCCAAACCCGTTGCATGTGGAGCTAGGGTTTGGAGAAACTCTTCTTTGGTGATCCTTTGGTGCTCCTTGATCTTGGTAAATTATTTTTCTTGCTTGATCTTTTTTTTATTGCAAACCTACCTCTCTTCTTTCTCTTATCTGGATCCATGGGTCTCCATGGTGGTGCTTCTTGAGTAACTTCTCTCTTCTTGGCTGAATCCATGGTTCTCCATGGTAGTTCTCGAGTTGAGTTGTAGATTCTCTCTCTTTCTTGTCTTTTCAACCTAGGGTTTTGCTCTCAATATTGTGCTCCTTTAACCTATGGTTTTTCTTCTCTCTTTGAGGTGATTATAGCTTTTTCATGAGGTGTTGATCAAGATTGGGTTTTCCTCCCTTTCCTTGGAGCATATTGCTATTGGAGTTGTTCATCCTTGTGAAGGTGAGTTGTATAACTTTCTCCTAGATTATTCTTACACAACTTTGCATGCAAATAACCTATCTCTAAAACATGGTTCCAAGTAGTATGATGATGATATCTTGCACGATACTTTATGTTTTTGTGGTGATCTTGAAGTAGATTAACCTTTTTTATGAACCCTAATTCTTGTACCCGAACTCTTGTCGATGATGGAGGTGTTGGTTCTTACATGCACATTCTAAACGTTGGTTTTCTCCTCATGATCATGGGTTTTGTCCTCTTTCTTGAAGATGTAGGTTTTGGATAAATGGATTATGGTAGAAACATTGGTTTACTCTCTCTCTCTTACTTGATGGTTTGGTTTTCCTCTCATGTTGGGATGGATTTAGGGTTTTGGAAATGATCTATGCCCTATCTTTTACTCCTTGGTGGTTTCGATTTCATGATGATGATCAACCTATTTTGATCTTGTGTTGGAAGTGGTTTTATCTATTTTAATATTCACCATGCTATGGACCATGTGATCAAAGAGTTTTGATGGTTTAAGCTCGCTAAGTATAAACCTCTTTGAGTGGTCGCTAAGGTGAGCTATCTTCTTCATTCGATGAGTTTCTCATGTCTCTTCAGTCCTCATGTTTTGGAGCTAAGTGATCGCTAAGATGACCTACCTTCTTCGGTCGATGATCTTTCTCTCCTGACCTTTGATCGCCAATATCTTGCTTTATTTTCAGTCACCAAGCTTTCCTTTGACCTTATTTCTTCTGTGGTCGATGATGTTTTGAACTAAGTGGTCGTGTGGATGATCCACCTCTTCAACTGATGAAGATGGTGTGACCTATTCCTCTTCATTCGATGTGAAATTTTGAACATATGTTTTCCTTGTGTGGGTGACCTAGTGATGATGGTGGTTGACCCATTTGCTTCCAAGAATATGGGAGATGATGATAATTAGGGTTTAATGCTAGTTTCTGATTTGAAACCTTATTTCTATTTTCCATGTTGAACCCAACCTAATTGCAAGTATGTAATGATGTTGTTAGCTCTCTTGAGTAATTAGTACGTTGATGAAGTATTTTCTGTCTCCAAATGTTGTATCCATAATTTGTTGTTGAGTAAGCATCCTAGATAATGACTAATTGTGATACCTCTTATGTGACACACATGTGATGGTTATGAGCATTGATGAGGCATGGAGATATAATGATATTATTGCAGGGAACAATATGAATGGTCTTATGATCTGGGCAATGACTTTGTGCTCTAATTGAGGTGATATCATCTGGTAATGTTATAAGAGATCGATATCCCATGATGAGGTGATAATAATGATGGTCTTGTGTATGGCAGTGAGACAGTGTCATGTGATGATGTGATCAACTTCATGCTTTATATGTTTTATATCTTTTGAAGTTGCAACCTACCTTATGTTTTGTAGAACCTTTCCAGGGTTTGTGTGTAACTTGAATAATTCATTTAAAACACACCCGATTGGATTTAACTAATCAATTGGACCCTAATCATGTAGTTTCCTTGTCCATAGATCCATTCCACTGGTAGGACTTGCTAGATGATGAAATGAGTATTCCTAAGGAAAACTCAGAGCACATACTTTTGAGTCTGTGAGGTGCAAGTGACTAAGTGTCCTTGACATTTTGACTTCTTAGTTTTGAGTATGGCTGCGGTCATGCCTCTACATGAGAACAATTGTGGACGTGTCTCAGTGTATATGATGAGATAGAGGACAACTACGGTTATACCTCAGATTATTGGGTTTGTATACCCTGCTCACTAGTTCTGTGATCTATATACCAAGGCAGACTAGGATGATTTGTAGTTGGATTTAATATGTCACTGCAGAGGACTCATCATGATCGAGGGAGAAAGGGATCATAGGAATTTGGCTCTCCTAAATCTTTTATGGCACTATTTTTCAACTTCACAATGGGTAGTTGGAGTATTAGTGGTATACCTCATCTCTTTAGGGATTAAAAGACATAATACAACCATGTAGTATATCTGCTAAGGGTTAAACATGCTTCACATTAGATGTTTACCCTTGCCTTTTTTTAATTACTGCTTAGTTGTTATATAATGCGGTAAGAGAAATCAACTATTATACATGTTCTTCATATTCCTTCTGAAAGCATATGATGATCTGATCATCTTGCTTAATAATGATATATCTTGCTATGTTTCAATAATCGTTATCGGAGAGTTATATCTCTCACTAGGACATGGGTCTCACCCTCGTGGTTCACCACATCTTTCTAAGAGGTCATTAGCAGCGTGGGAAGGATCATGTTGTTGAGGAAGAGCAGCTTGGATATTGGTAGATGTTGAAGGTTAGATAGATGCTAGTGCAGTGTCATAGAGTCCTAGTGTCATTTCTCTACTCTCAGGCCCGGGACGGATGTGTTTTCTTCTAGATGTTGTATCTCAATACATGGTTTTGGCAGCATGCCTTTGTTGTATATAAGTGGCTTGTACATGTGAATAGATATTTTGTAATAGGTGAGTGGTAGATGGCCACTATACAAATGTAAATACATGGTATGGTATGTGATATGCTATAGGTTGTGGACCTTCATGTAATATGTTTCCACTCAATGATGTTTATATGAGATCAGTTTTAATTTGCCTGCTTTTATGGTTATGTGGTTATTTATCTGTTGATCGCACACTTTGTTTTGAGTAATCCTATTTTTGTGGCATCGAGGTGTCACGGTTTCATGGTGATAATCAAACTTTGATCTTGTAGTTGATGGGTTTTCTCTCTCATCTTGTGGTTTCCAAGAAAGTGATGTGTGTGGTCGCCAAGTTTTCCTTGGAGGTCAATGGGTTTTTCACCTTCTTAAGGTCATTGAGGTTGTTAGTTTGATGGTCACTTAGGATGGTGGTTTCCTCACCGAATGAAGACGTTTCTTGTGCTCCTAATCACTGAGGTTAGACCTTGTCTGATCGTTGAACCCTTATTTTCTTTGTGTTCATTGAGGTGGCTAAACTTGGTCCATATGGTCGCTAAAGATGGATATTTCTTAGTGGTTGATGAGGGGATTAAACCCAGGTTTTTAACGGTTGCCTCTTATGTTTTCAACAGACATGGATTTGTGTTCTCAACAATCACTCTATAGTTGACCATCTGTCATCAATGAGAATAGTGTGACAAGGTTTCTCAGCGGTCTATGATGTGTCTCCACCTTCAATGTTAGATGAGAATTATGGTCTATACGGTTACCTTGTTTCATGAATTGGTGATGCCTATGTTTGACCTAATTTTTCCAAGATTGTTGGAGATGATGATAATTAGGGTTTTCTTCTAATTGCCATTTTGGAACCCTTAATTTGATTTGCCTTTTGGAACCCTAACCCTAATTTAATCATATGTTAATGTTTCTTAGCCTGCTTGAGTGGTTAGCATGATAATGGAATGTTGTCTCTCTCCTCATGTTGTAACCCTAATTTTACCATTGAATAAGAATCATAGCTAATGGTTGTTTGTGGTATCACTTATGAGACACATGTGTGATGATTATGAGTCTTGATGAGGCATGGAGAGATAATGATGTTTTTGTAGGGAACAATGTGAATGGTCTTATGACCTTGTACAAGGTTGATAATTGAGGCAATATCCTCTGTATGATGTGATGAGGGATTGATATTCCAAGATTATGTGATAATGTTAATGGCCTCGTGTAAGGCAGTGAAACAGTACCATGTGGTTATGTGGCAAGATTATACCTTGTACATTTTATATCTTCTGAAGTTGCAATCTTCCATTATCTTTATAGAACCTTTATAGGGTTTGTATGTAACTTTATTGATGTAGTTAAAAGATACCCGATTGGTTTTAACTAATCAAGTGGAACCCTAATCATGTAGTACCCTATGCCATAGATCCATTCCAATGTCAGAACTTGTTGGATGGTGAAATGAGTACTCCTAAGGGATATTAGGAATGCATACTATTGAGTATGCAAGGTGCAAATGACTGTGTGTCCTTGTCATCTTGACTTCAAGGTGTTTTGAGGATGGCTACGGTCATACCTCAGTGTGTGAATGTTTGCAGTCATGTCTTGGTGATTATATATGTCATATGATTGAAGGACAACTTCAGTTGTACCCCAGTGACAGGGTTTTTCTTTGCATACCTTAGTGTCTAGTGCCATGACTTGTACCAGGGGCAGACTAGGAGTTTTTAGCTTGACTATATGTCACTATTGGCAGTTTGACTGATATGTCACCGCGGTGCAAACTCGTACTAATCGAGTGAGGAGAAGAGCTTATGAGTCCAACTCTTCCTAGATCTTGTATGGAATTGATTGTGACCAAGCGGTGGTCAGTTGGACTTTGAATGATACAAATCAAACTCCCCAGGGTGTACTAAAAGATGTAACACATTTGTGTTGTATATCTATGTAGGGCCAAACACAAATCATATTGGATGTTTAACCTTGCCTTGATTCTTATAGAGCTCAGTTGTAGTATAATGTGGTAAGTGAAGTTAATTGTTATATATGTTCTTCATATTCCTTCTTACCATGTTGCTATGCTTACCTATTACAACTACTTAATCTTCTTAACCTATCTAATCACTTTATAATATTCATTTAGCTAAATCTGCTCACACTACTTAATATATTATAATGATATTTGTTGTAGCAATAACCGTTGGTTGAGAGTTATATCTCTCGATGGGACATTCGTCTCACCTCATGGGTTTCCACATCTTTTTAGGTGGTCGACAACGATGTGGTAGAGATTGTGTTGTTGAGGAAGAGAATCTTAGAGATCAATAGATGCAGAAGGTTGGATGTTGCTGGTGTTGTGTAGTAGGGTCCTAGTGTTGTCCCTGTACTCTCAGGTCTGGGAAGGATGTATTTTGTAGATGTTATATCTCAATGCATGGTTTTTGGCAGTATGCCATGGCTTGTATATGTAGTTTGTATATGTGAACATGATCTCTTTTGTAATAGGTGTGACCTTAGCCACTGAACAGATGCATATACCTGTTATGGTATGATATGATATGTGATATGATACAAGTTGAAGGACCTTGTTGTAATAAGTTCCCACATGTGATGGTTATATGAGATTGGTTTTGATTTAGCTACGTTTATGATAATGTGGTTGTTTAGTTGATGATGACACACTTTATTTTGAGTTATCTCGCTTGTGTGGCATTGGGGGTGTCACAGACATATTATGGTGTGGGTATTGTCAAAGAAGTCCCATGTACTTCTCTCAAGAATTGACTAGTTTTTTATGGGCTATTGATCAAATCTAGAGATCTTATTGAGGATTTCACTGATCTTGCTTGGATTAAAAGACTTTTCACAAGAAATCTATAAATAAGCCATTCTAGGTCTAGATATACCCTTTCTCCATGTGTTGTATCCATTACTTGGACTGAAATCAAAGTATAAATGGGAAGATGTAGAGATGTAGACTAGTATCTGGCATCCCATTAATTTTCATGTAGTCACAAAGCTCAAAGAAGTTCTCTACATGAATATTTGGATCTTCATTTACCAAGATTGAAATTGAAATTGTTGCATGATGCATATTAGACCCGGGTCTAGTTTGAAGATAGTGGAACCCAAAACTAGTCTAATTATTGTTGAACTCGACAACTCATTAGGATGAGTGGAGGTGTAGTAAAGCATTGCCATGTTGTCTTTCATGGTTACTGGAGAAATGACAATTGCTTTGGATTTGTTTTTCCTTTTCCTTATGTCTCATGGTCGCCTACTAGTTAATGTAACACCGAGGATGTGTATGATTTTTATGAAATAATCCTAACTAGACTAAATGTGAACCATGCATGGTTCATATTGAACAAAAAATATTTTAGCTCTCAAAAGATTTGATATGAAATAAAACAACTAAACTAGTGTATGAAACTAAACTTATAAAACTACACATTAAACTAAAACAAGGTAAGGTCAAATTAGCAAACCAAATCAACTTCCTAGCAATGATGCCAATAATTGACACCCCTAACAAGAGTGTGCACGTTGTCAATAATAAAAACCTAAATTACAGTCACACGTCCCACAATATGATGGATCAACATGTAGCTTGAACTAAGGTTTTAGCGAATTTTCTTTCAAATGATCAAATCATAAAAATGCATTTGGAGCATGGACACCTATAAATTATGTGATGAACAATTACATAAAACAAATATAATTATGTCTTATCCACAGCTTGCACTACATTAATTAATGGTCTCACCTATAAACTATCTTGGTGGCTAGATTACTTCTATCTCAACTCAAAATTCAAGACTAAGAATTAAGCTCTCTTATATCTATCCAAAGAGACCAACACCTTTGTTACTTGCACATGGAGATAAAACATGCCTAGATTCCTATTCATTTTCATTTCATAGGAATTAGAGATCTAATTTTTTTGCCCTAAGTTGTATCACTCAGTTCCATGAACTAAAGAGATGAATATGGGGTGGAAGAAAAGGAGAAGTGAGATAAAACACTTGCATGGGAGGCATGCTCTACAATGGAGGTGTACTTGAAACTTCTTGAGCTTGGAGAGAGAAATTTTCTATGGACTCTTCTTCTTCCTTTCATCCTCTTATGGAGTGAAGTCACATTTTTGGTTGCCTCCTCTCCTTTTCCCTAGTTGGAAAAAGCCAAACACAAGATTATCATCCATAGCCCCCCTCTCACTCTCTATATTTTTACCATTATGTGAGGTTGCACAACATGCACCACATAATGCATGCCATGAACCTCAACACTTGTCAAAGGTTATGCTTAGAAACCATTGAACATACCATGCATGTCTTGGCACACATCATGTTGGTGGTCTTATGGAACTCATGAGATTGCACAAATGTTATTGACCAAAAACATCATGGATGTTTAAGATAAAAAATGCTATGCCTACTGATGTGGCACATGCCTTTCTCGAATATAGCATGTTGTGCATGTTAAGATTGAGTTTTCCAGCAACTTTTTGGATTGGGCATGACATGCACTTGTTGTGGCACTTTGTGCATGGGATTGTGAGATTTGGAGTGTGTGCCTAGATGTGCACAGGGGTTACACATATGAGTGCACAATGTGATTCTATTGAACATCATTTTCTTGATTTTTTGGAGTTACTTTGTCAATGTCAAAGGTGGCATTCATTTCAGATGATCTAAGCTTAACAATATCTATATTGAAATATCTTCAATTAGCATGTATGACATCAAAAAGACAAATTACTCTATTTATGCATTTGAAAGACTAAAGTGCAGCCGAAGCATGAAATTTGGGTCATTATATGCATTAAATCAGGATAAAAAGTAGTATGAACTATATTCATCATATATACATTATACCTTTAATAATTATATGCTTCCATCTTATTGTTTGTGTTGTAGTGTATTAAACATCACTATGTGTCTAATAATCTAGTCTTGACAAATAGGTGTATGATTTGGATGCAAAAATGATGGAAAAGTTAGATTGACAAGTATGTGAGATATATTATTATAAACTGATTATCTTCCCTATTATATGTATAATGCAAGCTATATGATGTTGGTTTCAATGATAGAACTCTAAATCTAGGTATGTGAAAGTAGTTAGGGGTGTCCCCATTCTAGCAAAAAATAAATTAATAAGCATTTCCTTATTACTGGCTACATAACTTAATGAAACATACCCTCATCACCTTCAACTTGTTTGATAGAACTCTACTTTCTAGCATAATTCCATGATTCATATAGTCCATATAAATGAAGGAGATTGAGATCAAAGAGAATTGGAGACTAAGATCCAAAGGCACATGTGGTTATATGTTAATATATTAATAGGTTTTACATTGATTGGTTAAGTATTATGTTTAATACCACAACCATATCTTAATTTTTAAGAAAAAATAATTAACATGTTGGTACTTGTCTACTCAATTATAACAAGAGCATACTAAGAACAAAATATCAAGAGGTATTATCTATTCTGGTGTGTTTTTCTACAAAAGCTACCATGTTGTACTTTGTAGATTTATTGAAAGAGAAATCATCTAATGGGAAATCATACTAAATTATACAACACCACACATATCCACACCTTCATTAATATTGGAGGTTATACAATCATAATACCAAATCCTCTATGTTTAATATTCTTCTTTCATGAAAACTAGAGAAGTTTCCATATCTAATACTAGGATTGAGAAGAGAGGATGTCAACACATTAGAATACTAATGAGGGTAAATTATCACCTTAGATGACACACATTGAAGTCTTACCTAGGGTTTCTCATATATTAGCCATATTCCTAGCCTAATCCTAAATGAAACACTATCATGGTAATGAGATAAGGAGAGAGTAAGTAAATATTTAAGTAAAGAGTGAAAATGCCTAAGAAAGAACCCAAGGAAGGGGCTTGACTACCACTTACCATCCCATTCACTTGAAAAGGACTTTGGGAATCTATATCTACATACATGATGGTGAATATTGATGCTTCAATCTACACAACATAACTCTAGAAAATACCAACAAAAAAGTTATCTTCTTTAGGGATTGTCCACATTTGTTGGAGGACTATCATTGAGGGATATACATTCCCGTTCTATATGTGCCTCTATTATAGAAACTTCATGTGTATTAAACTAATGAATTTATTTCAATAGAT
Organism: Alisma plantago-aquatica; assembly: GCA_963693085.1. Lineage (NCBI taxonomy): Eukaryota > Viridiplantae > Streptophyta > Magnoliopsida > Alismatales > Alismataceae > Alisma > Alisma plantago-aquatica. The sequence continues at coordinate 1,057,663,825 of OY856411.1, read as the reverse complement.
AGGACTTCTTTGTTGTACAGTGGATAAATAAACTTTGGAGGAGTTGGAATCATCCTTTTTTATGTAAGGTGGAAAGGTCTGAGTTGTGGCTGAATGGGATGCCATTGTCTTATATATAGGGATAATGAGGGGTATCTTGGTCCTAGGTTCCCGGTAGTTGGTTTATTTCTTGGATGACTGATATGGTGCATGTTCCAACATAAAAGAGAGGATATAAACATGGTAGGGTATGTCTCAAGGGTAGGATATGCTAGGTGTCACAAGAGGTGAATTTGACACTCACCAAATTTCTTCACCATGACAAACTTGCCTATCACCCCACTAACTATTTGACACCATAGACAAGTTACTTGTTGCACATGTAGCTACCTATGTGTTTACTTTACTAAGAAAACTTCTTAACAAAAATATTAAAATGAGCCTTATTTCTAGTTTCATAAAAATAAAATCTTTTGAATAATAAAAACAATATTTATACCCTCAAGATTCAGTTGGATTACATCTACAACCCCGAACTCAACACCTTATTTGATCGGTTCCTGACTTGCAAGTTTCTCTAGATATTTGTGACATGTGAATGAGAGGTATTTGCATCTAGAGTATGTAAAATTCACTCACATTGACTCTCCCTATAAAGTTAATAAACAGTCCCATTTTTTATCCTTTCTATGGTTCTGATCAATTTCTTATGAGTTTATATTGTGTTCCAGTACTTCATTTTGTTCCATTATTGTTAGTTTAACTATAGAGAGTTTCACCATTTGTTGACATTGTGTTTTGAGAATTGTGGCTTCCCAATATTTTTCTTCTGGTGATTCTTTTATGGATAGATAATGTCATGCAACTTGTTTCTTTAATCAAGACAAAGTAAAAGAGTACTAGAATGTCCACCCTTTCATTAAAGCCCCCCTCCTTGAGATAATGGTAATTGTCCTTCAAGCCAAAAAAATTGCTAAAGAGATACTTGAATAGTGTAGAAATGGATTTTCTCACCCAAGGGGGGATAATATAAGGATGAATTTTCCTTTATCATGTTCATATTCTATATGGCTTGAGAAACCTCCCTTGAAAGAATGAGTGGATCAATATATGTTTTTGCGACCCTTTGGGTTGGTAACACCATAAGGAATGACCACCAGTGTGAACATAAATGGCCAATAAGGCTACCCCATAGGGTGTACTATCATAGTAGGACAATTTTGGAGCATGAAGTTCTAACCATATGATGATGATTCATTTTCCATGGGTTTGGTAAATGTGTTGTTCTTGATAATTTATACTGGAAACTAGGAGAAAAAGTTGTGCAAATAGAGACCTATGTGACTTGGTCTCCCTATGATCATAATTTCCAAGCCTTGATCTCTAGATCTGCTAACTAAAAAAAGTGAAATAAATTGGAACCAAAAGATGCAAGAAGAAATTTGTATGGATTAAAGTAGACAAATAAATCAATAAGCTCTTCTTTAATAATGTCTACATATACCTAAGGTTTTAATGAATATTGTCAATGTGCAACTCTAGGTAGAAAATTTGTAAGGTATTACATTATAAGAAAAGCTATACATATATGGTTGAAGACCACATCAAGGTCTCACAATGTCCATCGACCTAAATTAATAATCAATGGACTTTAGTAATGCCCGTGATAATCTTAATGGGAGTCACTATACTTATTAGTAAATTTCTAATTGCATAATTTATCTATAGTAACCAAATTATATCCATAAGAAACCATGAGAATCACAATTAGTGAAGAGCCTTATTCAGAGATGCATGGGGAATGTCAAAGTTAGCTGTCATGACATACATTGATATTTGTCACGAAGTTGTAAGAATATATTTCAAACATATTGACAAGTTTGACAACACACATTCTTCTAGAGTTAGGATTAACATATTGGAATGTTGTTCCTCATATATGGTCAACCTGATTTGTTTAAGATTTGACCATCTGTGGCAACTCAAGTAGGAAATTACATTATTAGAAAGCTCACTAACTCTCTCATCTTCAAGAAACATGCAACACTTCTCATGCTATACCTTGGAAGCTTGTGCACTGTCCTTCTGTCATAAGGTAAGGGTATGGCATGTAAACTAGTCTCCTCATCATGTTGGGAACACACACCATATTATGGAGCATGGTGGCATTTTCAAGCTATGTACAAATTGTAACATGTGTGATATTCATTGACGATCTACTACACAATAAGGTAGAAATTTGCTGAAATATGGGTTCAAATCTCCTGTGAGCATCCTCTGTGCCCATATCTGTGCCCAGGAGATCTCATCCGTTGGTTGTGGGGTCCATGGGGGAGTGTATTTCTCGGATTCAGTTGGCACACTGTGCCGGACATAGAGGATGTGAACCCTCAAAATATATGTTTTCTGTCTTAATCTTTAGAGGCAAAATAAACAAAACCTAAATACTTTTTCAAAAAACACCACCATTGTTCACTATACTATCAAATTTACAAATTACAACCAAACTACCCTAGAAAATAGAATAAATTACGAGCAAACAATCATACTTACAAAAATAATTGTATTCTTCGACCATATGAACCACTAGCGATATGAATCTTATTTTTAAGTTTCCTATTTGTCATAATCATATTTTTCATCCTACTCCATCTAATCAATCTAGCGCTGATTTTATATCCCATATTTTGGCTGGCTTTATGCGTTCTATATAAGGCCTAAAATAAAGTGCAGCTTAATAATGTGTTTCATGGGTTGGGTTGGGCCGGGCCTACACCACATCTGAGATTGTAGCATAACATACAAGAACATTGGAGGCCACGCATTCTTTCTCGTCGTTGGCTTTGGTTGCCTGCTTAGATGGGTTGCTTAATTAACGAAGATTGTTTATCATTAGTTGCTTTTGTTGGCTTGGTCAATAATGCAGCCGTTTCCAAGTCGCAAGTTGGTTAGTTGATAGATCATCGTCGATGGTAGAAATATTTTAAAATTCGAGGGAGCATTAGTATAATGGTTGATGATACAAAATGTGTTAGAAGCGGTTTGGAATTAATAAAATAAGCAAGAAACCAAAAGGGTTATCGGAAATGGTATCACCAACAAGTTTCAAATGTCCTTTTGCATGGGATTGATCTGTTGGGAATGTTGTACCGATACAGTCACGGATGTGATGAAAACTTATTGCGGAAACGTTACTGACAAGTGTATAAACTCAATGAAAAATACCAGATTTAACGTGGAAAACTCTCCCCAAGACAATGAGAGAAAAACCACGGGACAATACCGGCCAACAAGTACTATGTAATTAAAATTACAACTCACACTGTTTGGATTTAATTACCTCTAAATTCAGGTAGCCCTCCAAACACGAGAATAAAGATGAGGAAGAAGAGAATCGCACCCAGTGTGTACAAAACTTCTCTCTTTACTTGATCTCCTCACAAAGTCGTTGTCGTTGCTGGGGACTACTTGATGCCACTATGATCGCTGACTGGGTCGGATTGTTGCCGCTATGGCAACACTGCGTCTGTAACCGTCAACCGCTACTTTGCTTTAAGACAAAGTCACTGGCCCTCTCTTATCAACTAAAGAGTTGCTCTAGCAGTGCACCCAATGTGTCACTGACTGTCAGCTGCTACTCAGCTTCAAGGCAAAGTCATTGACCCTCTCTTATTCAACCAAGAGAGCTCATCCAATTGTTCTTATTCTCGGACTCTTCTATCACAGAAGGCACCAACAAGCAACTGGAGGAATCACACCTCAACCGGTGGATGATCTCAATGGACTCCCCCAGGGCCTCTATTTATAGGTCTCCATGACATGCGGTTGCAACTAGGAATCCTTATCCAACTTTGAGTCCAATTGTGATGCCCCGCATCATAGCAAAATGAGGTTACTCAAAACAAAACCGCTGAAGAGAGATTAACAAACTTATTAGTAGAAAACACTAAAAATTAAAACATTTTTCATAAAAAAGCCATATAGCAAGAACCTTTACGCATGAGTCTTTTCATGCCTCAAAGCATTCACAAGGCATACTGTCAACCTGTAACAAAGGTACTATTTCAGAACATATGTACATGATTCCATCATATATGATATACAAAAGTGCATAAACATAACATGTTCGCAAATTATCTACAAAACGTTCCCAAAGACCCGAGTGTACATGGACGACTCTAGGACTCTATCAATAAAAGACATCCAACAACACTCCAACCTTATCACCTACTGCTCCTCCGACTGCTGCTCAACCTTCTATGCACGATCCCTACTCCCTCGTGCTCATCCACCTAAAAAGATTGTTAACCAACGGGGTGAGACACACAGTCCCAGTGAGAGATATAACTCTCCGCCAACTCTATTATTATCATAGATAAAATAAACTGACCTAGTGGTGACAAAAGGATTACCCATGCCGACTTCCATACTCAACTAAAAGCATGGAGATCCAACACTCTTCTTCACTAGTCGCCACTAGGTCATGATAAGCCAACATCATCAGAGGTATATCGATTTATGTAAGAGCATATCAGTCTAGCATATCAGATTGTATACATATTAGTTTTGTCATCTTCTACCTCAAGATGACGATACTAACGTGGCAAAGGAAAAGAGCAACTTATGACATCAACTTAACAAAGATTTATTCTCAAAACTGAACACAAGGCTACCACAAAAAGCTACTAGCAAGCAAGAGATAATGAGCTAAAGATAACTAGCAAGATAACAAGTAGAAAGGTGATAATAACAAAGTAGGTTTAGAGTTATATAACCCGCCTCAAGAACAACCACCAAGCTTTAAGCTCCAAGCTTCCCAATCTCAAGGTAGAAGAAGATTCTCCTAACTCGATCTCCACGACACCTCCACAAATAAAGATAGAACCGAGGTTAAGAGAGAGCAAAAGAGAGGAAAGAAGATACCAAGGTCCATGGTCGATAAGAAGAAAGAAGAAGAGAAAGAAAACTAGAAAACCATGGCTTACCAAGGAAGAAGATGAAAGAGAGAACCACTAGCTCAAGCTTGCCTACCAAGCTCCAAGGGAGAGTACTCTTCAAGCTCAAGGTTGGCCACCAAGGAGAGCAAGCAAAGATCACTAAAAGGGTTCTCTTGCATGAGAAGGGGTATATATACATGTCCAATGAGAGAGAGAATAAGGGAAAGGTGTCACCACCTTAGAACCTAGAAGACGCTTGTCCAAGAAGAAGGGACACATGTAACACCATGCAACAAGGTGATAGGACCTATGTCTCGCCCACTTGGTCACTAAGGAAGGTCAAGGTTGATACACCCATCTACCCCCTTCACAAACCGATAGGGATGGAACCCTAGGTCATAAACTGATATAGGGTCTCACCAAGGCTCTCAAGCTCGAGACAACACTTTTATGAGCAAAGCACACCTCAAACATAAGCCCAAAACATCACCAAAGATTTCACCACTCAACTAAGGCCAAAACAAGGAACCCAACACTTCCTCTATCCTCTAGATGATGCCAAGAGAGAGAAGAAACACTCTAGTGGTGGCAAACTTTCACATCAACCCCTATCCTTGGTGAATTGCAATTTGCACCAAAACCTCACCGCAAAGTACAAACATCAAGCAACCATGCTCAAACAAGGAGCATAAACCTACAACATGCCCTAATTACATCTTAGATGATTAGATAAAGGAGCTAAGCAACATGTTTAAGTAAAACAAATAGGTTAGCCCAAAATGTGGGTTAGGGTCCTTACAAGCCATAAACCCCTAATAGGGATTTCGCCCCTAAAATCCTAAGAGAAAAGAGAAGGGTACTTCCTCCTCATCTCCTCTTTGAGCTCCCACATGGCTTCCTAAACACCATGATGATGCCAAAGAACTTTTACAAGCTCTAGGTCCTTCCTCTTCAACTTCTTCACCCTCTTATCAAGGATCAACACTGGACGCTCCACATAGGTCATATCATCATCAAGCTCTACCTCCACATGTTGTAACACTGACTCTGTATCTAGATGAAACTTCCTCAACCTACTAACATGAAACATTGGATGCAACCTGTGCAACTCAGGTGGCAATTGTAGCTTATAGGCCACCTTTCCAACTCGTGCCACAACTGGGTAAGGTACCATAAACTTTGGAGCCAACTTATCCTTCTTCTCAAACCTCAAAACACCTTTTTAGGGAGAGACCTTTAGATATACTTTGTCTCCTACTTGGAACTCTAAGGGTCTGTGACAATTGTCCGCATACGACTTCTGTCTGTCTTGTGTTGCTTTCAACTATTGTTGTATCACCTTAATCTTCTTTGTTGTCTGTTGCACAAGCTCAGGACCCAAAAGCTGATACTCCCCTATCTCATACCAACACAATGGAGACCTACAATGTCTCCCATACAACTCCTCATATGGTGCCATGTCAATACTTCTCTGATAACTGATATTGTAAGTGAACTCTATCAGACTGAGGTGTATATCCCAACTTTCTAAGAACTGAAGAACACAAGCCCTCAACAGATCTTCTAAGATCTGGATGGTCCTTTCAGACTGACCAACTGTCTGTGGGTGGAAGGCAGTACTAAACTTCAACTACATACCCATAGCTATATGCAATCGTTCCCAAAAGCCACTTGTCAACTTAGGACCTCTATTAGATACAATAGTAGCTAGGACACCGTGCAAATGCACTATCTTGTCAACATGGACTTGAGCAAGCTTCTCTTCTATGAACATTATCTTCATGGGAAGGAAATGCACTAACTTGGTCAACCAATCAATGATCACCCAAATGGAATCATAACCTTTGGTTGTCCTAGGCAGACCAACCACAAAGTCCATAGTCACATGATCCCATTTCCACTGAGGTATAGGTAACAGTTGCAACGTTCTTACAGGCTTCTGATGCTCAACTTTTACTTGTTGACATACTGCACACCTCGCAACCAACTCAGCTACATCTTTCTTCAAGCCAGTCCACTAATGCATATCCTTCAGATTATGGTACATCTTGGTACTACCTGGGGGCATAGCATACATTGATGTATGAGCTTCTTCCAGCACCATCTTCCTCAAGTTATCCACATTAGGAACTACTATCATGTGATGATAACATACTATGCCATCCTCTCTCTCATGGAAACTATCATGCTTCTCACTGTTGAACTCTGATCTAATCTGCTGTGTCACAATGTCTGACTGTTGAGCTTCTTTGATCTGCTATCTCAGTGTAGGCTTCACTTGTAATTGTGCCAACAAACTGGATAACAGAGAGACTTATAACTTGACATTCATTTGACGCAAGGAGACCAACATGTCTCACTTCTTACATGTCAAAGAACTCAATTAACCTCTATCTATAGATGAAGACTTCCTATGCAACGCGTCTGCCACAACATTCACCTTTCCCGGATGATAATCAATTGTGCAATTGTAATCTTTGATCAACTCCATCCAACAATGCTACCTCATGTTCAACTTTTGCTGTGAAAAGATATACTTCAGGTTTTTGTGATATGTGAAGATCTGACACTTCTCCCCATACAAAGTGTCTCCAAAAATTCAAAGCATGTACTATTGTAGCTAACTCCAAGTCATGGGTTGGATAGTTATCCTTATGTTTCTTAAGATTTTGAGAAGCAAAAGAAACTACTTACTTGTCCTGCATCAACACGCATCCTAAACCATTCTTGGATGCATCACAAAAGACAATGTATCCTTTTCCTTTCTTGGGTAAAACCAAAATTGGTGCACTTGTCAGCTTCTCTTTCAATGTCTGAAAAGCACGTTGACATCTGTCGTCCCAAACGAACGATACATCCTTCCTCGTCAACTTAGTTAGGGGTAGGGCGATAGCACTAAAGTTCTTGATGAACCTTCGATAATAGCCTGCCAAGCCTAGGAAACTGCACACTTCTATCAGTGTCTTTGGTTGTTTCCATTCTGTCACATACTCTACCTTCTTAGGGTCCATGCGTACTCCTTCTACAAATATAGTGTGCCCCAAGAAAGCTACCTCCCTCAACCAAAACTCACACTTGCTGAACTTAGCATAAACTAGTGTTGTCTCAACACTATCAATTCCTGACGTGGATGTTGTTCATGCTACCGAATGTTCTGACTATATATCAAAATGTCATCTATGAAGACAACCACAAATTGATCAAGGAATGGTCAGAACACCATATTCATCAAATCCATGAACGTTAGTGGTGCATTGGTCAACCCAAATAGCATAACCATGAACTCGTAGTGATCATACCTCATCCTAAAATCTGAATTTGGTATGTCATCCTCCTTGATCCTCAACTGATAATATCCTAACCGTAGATCTATATTTGATAACATCGTCGTGCCACACAGCTGATCAAACAAGTCATCTATCCTCGACAAGGGATACTTATTTTTTATCATGACCTTGTTCAATTGCATGTAATCTATGCACAACCTCATAGACCCATCCTTCTTCTTCACAAACAACTCTAGAGCACCCCACGGAGACATACTCAGTCTGATGAAACCTTTGTCAATCAGATCTTACAACAGTCTCTTCAACTCTACCGTCTTTGTCTGTGCCATCCTATACGGTGTATGAGCTATGGGTTGTGTATCGGGAACCAGATTGATCTCAAAATCAATCTCATGGGGTGTGGGAACACCTAGAAACTCTTCAAGAAACACGTCCTCAAACTCCCTAACCACCAAAAATTCCTAGATACTAAGACTACTCACCTATGTATCCACCACGTGTACCAAAAACACCTCGCAACCTTGTCGCAGAAGCTTCCTCGCCACCATAGATAATACAAGACACATCGGGAGAATCTTCCTATCTCCTTGGAAGATCGACGTCTCACTACCATCAACAAACATTGCTTGCTTGGAACTGCAATCCAAGACTACTCTATACTTTTCCAAGGTGGTGTGTCTGCTAGAGGTGCTACACACTAGTCGATTTGACTTGGCTAGATGCGCCCCACAAGATCGGAACACACTGGTGCGAACTTTTGAAATTTATATTGGCCCTAACCAAGTCGAACACAAAACCAAACAGGTCACCCGCAAGCGCACGGGGTACTGTTGTAGTATAAGTGATTGGCAAGAATAGGGGTCGATCCTCAGGGATAGAGGGGGTACTAGAGCTAGGGTAGTGTTTGCTATGTTCCTAGTACAGAGATCAGGGTTGAAGGGTTATAAGAGGTTTGTTTATTGATTACTCTAATTGAACAAGCAAGAAAGGCGGAATTAAACCTAAGTTATCTTGAACAAGCAAATTTAGCAAACTAGGATAACAAACTAGCTAAGCAAGAGCAAGAGTAAGTTACACTACACTAGACAAGCAAGAAGAAATTTAGAACTAAACTAACCACTACCAAGAGAAAGAACCTAAGTTAACACTAAAGAGCAAAACTAAGCAATTAACTAGATTAAGCAAAAGTAGCTAAACTAGACTAGCATGAACAAGCAAGCACAGCAAGTTGGGTTTTAACAAGATGATTAAGGTAGGTGGGCCGTTTGGGAGATGTAACTTTGATATTAGTTGGGGGAGATTATTAGACAAGCATGGTTCTCATTTTACATCTAGATTACCAAACCAAACAATAAGACTAATGATATTAGAATATACCCTATACTACTAGTATAAGACTAGGGTTAGGTGTAATTCTAATAGGATTAGCCAAATATAGGTTTCTAGGATAACTGGTATTGGGCAATTGAGGGTTGAGGGTAGAGATGGGAGTAGAGATGAGGATATTTGACCTCATGCCACTAGCCATTCTAGCCTTTAGAAGACCCTAGGCAATCACATCAATCCCACTTATACTAGTAACTTAGGTCTCATACTGTCACGCCCCGATCTCACATTATCCACAAACCACAAGATTAGGGCGCGACAGGATGGGATTTACTCATAAGCCAACCACTCTTCACTTTTTAAAACATTTTAAGGACATTAATAGGATAATCTGATTTATGCTGTAAAATGAAACTAAACAAACTGCGGAAGCATCTTTAATAAATTGACTAGCAATATAAACAGAGTCTACATCATATTACATTGTCCGACATAAATAAAGCATAACAGTTGATTTACATCTCTGTACACATTCTCTCTCTCACTCACACCTTGTCCCAAAGATCGAGGAGAATGGACTAAGAGACCTCTAACTACTAACTACATATACCTTCTACAGACTAAGCGATAGGATGAAAGGATCCTTCAGATTTCCTGCTGCTGATAATAACCTAAAAATGTTTTGAGTAGAGGTATGAGCCTACTTGCTCAGTGAATAGCATTTCACTTAGCTATCACTAAACAACTCATCAGGTTTATAAATTTAAATTAAACATAAATGCAGAACTAAGCAAGGCAGTTCTAATAACATAACAGATTTGCAGAATATAATCACATTTCCATGTAGTAGCACATAATTTGAACAGATAATCAGATATAAAGAAATAGCACACAAGTTCGAATACTTTAAATTTACTGTGATCCTATATGATTTCATATTTATTTTATTATGCCCTAATCATATGCAGTGTACTCTGCATATAAAGATCCGCAGCAAGTTCATGCTACGATCCCACCGTACAAGACTTAGCGACACACCCGGGAAATGCTAAGTCTGACGCCAGCCCTGCTCTGCTACAGGACCCCTGGCTCTCCGGCCAGAAACATAGGCTCTACGGCCTCAAGGCACTACTCTGAGTGCACCAGACTCCTCCTTTAACATGAGTACACCGGCGGAGGGTCTCACAGGGTTACCTTCGTGACACAAGCACGAATGGTGTTAGATAACCAAGTTTTCTTTTTCCCAGTGCCATCGTGACACAAACACGATTGTTGTTGGACACTGCCTCTCTTTCCTCGTTTGTCCGTGACACAAGCACAGATGATGTTGCAACATGAGTTTCACCCCTAAGTAACAGACCTTTCTTTAGGGGTTCTACGGTGTTAGGGCACTTAGGTCTATTAATTAATTAACAAATAAACATTTAAACAGGAATATCACATTTCATGCATATTGCACAATCTGAATAATACATGAAGCAAATATATATTCATTATCATCATTAAACATGATTCAGTATCATTTATCCACTTTCGATGCTAAACATCTATTTTTAAATCAGCAAATACATTGCAACCATAATACAGGAAATTTCATCATTTTCACTAAGCATGCTAAGTATTTCAAGTTCCAATGAAACTAACATACTCTATTATATGTACTACACTGTTTAAAAGTTATACTGACTGATACAGAAGCAATTAAACATTTAAATTGAGTTAAATAATGATTACTGAATGAACTACTACTCACAGTACTGTAACTCGGCCGACCAATCTGGGAACTCGGCCGATTCACTCTAGGCATCTCGACCGATCGGCTGACAACTCGGCCGACCAGTCTGCAATCTCGGCCGATCGAAACACTGCTCGATAACCTATAAAGGAAACTCGGCCGAATCACACCCAATTCGGCCGACCAAAACGTTGTTCGTTAATCTTAATAAAGAAACTCGGCCGAATCATATGCAACTCGTCCGAACGACGCACTGACTGGAAACTAAAACGAACCTGTTGCAATGATATAGGTTGAAGGAGGGGCTCTACTTGGTTCTAGACGCAGCTAGAGCTACGGATCCCTGATCTGGACCTCCAGACAAGTTTGACGGCATCACTTTGGTGTGCTAGCTCGCGCCCTTGATGCTCTTGGTCGGACCTGCTGCAGGCAAACAGCCGTTTCCCATGAACAGGTTGAAGGGGAGCTCGGCTAGGGCTGAATTGAGGGCTATTAGCGGCGGATTCTGATCTAGGACTCTTGGCCGAAGTCGAACACCCCTTTTTCCTAAGGATTTGCACACCCAAACAACTCCTTGGTCGGCCGCAGCAGCTGGCCGTCAGCCCCTGTTTCTGTAGGTCGGCGTCTACTAGGGTGGAGCAAAAGAGGAGAAAGAGTGGAGTAGGAAGAGAGAAAGAAGAAGGCGGAGGTAGAGGAGAGGTGGGCGTAGCCAAATCGGGCTAAGGGCTGGGAATCGCCCAGCCATCGCCTCCCTTTCTCTGCAGGTCGCGCGCTACAGTGCGCCGACTCTCCCTGTTGTATCGGGTGAAAGAGGAAGAAGAGATAAGGGTCAGGTTCGCGGAGGGGGCCGAAGTGTAATTTATCCAGCAAAAACCGAAAATTACAACTAGGTCCAAAAACACTCAAATGACCATATCTTTTGACTCGAAAGTCAGTTTCGAGTAATTTTTCTTGCAAACTCTCAAGCACGAGATCCTCTACCTTCCCAAGGCATAAAATTATGTTAACTAGCTTGTCACAACTGGTCAAATCACTAATTGCAACAGAGAGTACTCAACTCAACTTAATTAACTAAATAATCAACATTGATATCATTAGTCGCCTCAGGTGATTCAAACTCAACTATTAATTCACATATTAACTTATTTTGATTATCCATGATATTTAATTTGATACTCAACACTAATTGAGATGTTTTCACATAATTCAAGATATTTAATAGTTAATCATGGAGTGGGTCATAACAACCTTTTCCCCTTAAAAGAATTTCGTCCCGAAATTCCTAAAAGAGAAAGGAAACTTGTCACTCATCTCTGACTCGTATTCCTACGTAGCTCCCTCTAGGTTAAGATATCTCCACAAAACTATCACTAATGGTATCTCACAATTCGTGAGTTTCTTGATCCTCCGATCAACCATTTGTATAGGTTCCTTAACCTAGGAAACATCTGATCTGATTCCAGATCGACCCACAAAACATTGTCTTTCCAGAACTGTTATAGCAGTATCTCACTTTATGGTAATTAGCAAGAAATTATTATACTATTCATGCAAACAAACTAAAATTCTTAAATAAACAGAATGCATGTCTATTTGGTACTAAAATTAAATCATGCAATTTAACTGTTAAACATCACTACATATCATACTGAGAATTGATATTAAAATACTTGATTCATCGTACACCCTATCCTTAGGGTTTCATTTGCCTTGTTCATTCATCACATGCCAACACCCTACTCTTAGGGTTATCTCATTCACTAATCACATGGCAACACCCTACTCTTAGGGTTTCCATTATCTCATCTGTTTGATTGCAATTCAAATCACAATACGGTATCATTCTGGAACTGGCAGAGCAGTATATTTCAAATCATTGTAATTACTGAGTAATGTTTATATCATGCATGCAGACAGATTAAAAATTCATAAATATTCCAAACTCAAATCAATTTTGGTACATACATACTGAATTTCATGTAATTGAACATCTTATTACACCAATAAGTGTAATTTACTTCACCTTATAAGAAACCATCTGTAATATTTATCAATTATCTGAAATTTCTCGAAGTACGTGCATATTAACCAAATTCCTAATTTATGCATCACATAACTCAATTAAGAGTTATTTTCGTATCATAACACAAATATTTAATAGTACTTGAGAATTTCTGTTAATATCTTAGAGAAATGTGCCAATTCATGTAAAATGTCAGGTCACACACATTAACATAACAGGAAGCATGCAATTAGATTTATTTACATATTTTAATGCTGTCTTGCTAGCTTGAAATCATGCATCTAATGATTTACCAAATCTGTGTTTTCTGGGTTCATACTCAAACCGTACCATTATCAGTTGTGTATTTTTAAACTCAATATGATATGATTGAAACTGGATTACCAAGCAACCTTACTATTTTATCCATGTATATCTTAGTCAAGTCTCGAGACATCAAAGGTCGACTTAATATGAAGAAAGTGAGCAGACTAAATTAATCTATCCACAGTCATTCATATCAAATCACAACCTCTAGGTGTCCTGGGTAATCTTACCACAAAATCCATTGTGATAAATTCCCATTCCCATTCAGGCATAGAAAAAGATTACAAGGTAGCTATAGATTTCTAGGGTTCAGCCCTAACCTACTGGTACACACTACTTCTAACCATGTACTCTGCTACATTCTTCTGCATATCTGAGCATTCATTTCAACTTCTTGAGATTCATATACATCTTAGTGTTTCCTGAAAGCATAGCATACATCAATACATACACTTCCATAAGAATCTTTTCTTTCAATTCACCATCTCAAGGTACACACAACATATCATGCTAATACAACACCTTATCATCTAAAAACTTAAACTTTAGTCTCTTTTCCTCCTATCATGTCATACATAGTCTGGTTTAACTCACTATCACTCTATTGTAGTTCCTTAATCTGATCATAAGAAGTAGGCTTGAACCTGCATCTGTACAATCAAACCACTTTTTGTTGTCACCCCTAAGCCTAAGTTCAACTTCCACATTTCTATTAACAGGTCTCTATTGAAACATGTCATAGAGAATGCATTAGCTGTTGAACTTGACTTTCTGCTGGAAGCATCATTCACCACATTCTCTTTTCCAGGGTGGTAATCTATTGTCACATCATAAAGATAGTGACATCATGTCTTAAAAACATGAACTACATCAGCTATCTGCAGATCACATATCGGGTAATACTCCGATTCTATGCTACTTTCTTATAGTTACATTTTAGGTTTATGTTTCGCGATTTTCTCTAAGTCATTTCATGTCGTTCATGTACTGTTCAGATTAACTACCTTAAAACCCTCGATCACTATCACTACCAGATTACATTACATAGAACAAATCTCAAGGTCTTATTTTACAAGGTTACTAGTATTCAAGGTTATATCACTAATGATATCCCTTAAACTACCACAACTTTAATCATTCTAGGGTTTTGGTCCATATCAGTAACATAGCATTATTGTGTGTGTGTGTGGTCGATCATATAGATCAATTTGAGTTGCTTGGGTCAATAGCATATTAACCCAACACCCAACTTTAATTATTTTGGCTGAAAATTCAGTTTTCACAATAGTTTCTGTAATTCATTTATTAAATGGCTAACAGAAGCTCCAAAAATTCTGGAAATTTTATATGTTATTCCTAATGAAGTTTCAGACCTCCAGTAAAAATTTCAGATCATTTCAAGTTACCAATAATTAATTAAAAATGAAACAGTGCACTGCTATATTGCAGTCTGCAGCAGGTTCGGCTGAGTTACAAACTCGGCCG
The DNA here is from genome assembly GCA_963693085.1 of Alisma plantago-aquatica. Lineage (NCBI taxonomy): Eukaryota > Viridiplantae > Streptophyta > Magnoliopsida > Alismatales > Alismataceae > Alisma > Alisma plantago-aquatica. Next base: position 1,057,648,747 of record OY856411.1, on the reverse strand, counting down.
ACACCCTTACTGTAGAGGTCAAAAGTCATCCAAAAATTTCACCAATTTAACAGAGTGTCTAAAATTGTATTTTTCAAGCACAGTTAAAATTTGAAATCAATTGGATATACTAATAAAAAGATAAAATTCAATTACAACACTGCTATATAAATCTGAAAATGTGATCGGCCGAGTTTGAAACTCGACCGATAAACAGGTCAGAGCATTCTTCAAAAATTCTGATATTTTCTAATGTTGTTCACATTTTATATATCCAAATCATATCCCAATTTTAGCCAAATCAGAGTTACACATAAAACACTAAAAATCATTTAGTGAGACATTCTATTTATCAAATTCTGTATTCATATGTCATTAAAATCCTAATCTGAGCCAATTAGGGTCTATGCTTCTCAAACCCTAATTTTCAAGACAAAAGAACATTTAGACTTCTTATCGTAATTAAAACATCCTAGTGTATATACATTCTCACTATGTTAAGGGTCTAAATCATCCAGAGTCTATTCTTATTTTACTGTTAATAGGAGTCATTAGATCCCAGTAACGCATCCTGCCAGCCGGACCAGGCCGAACCTGTAGTCCTGAAGCCAAGAGCTACTCGAGATTAATCAACCCCTATTAGTCTTAAACATGTGGAAAGAATATCCACTTAGGGCAAACTCATTTAAACATAATTTCGGGTCTACATTAATACAAAGAAAACAAACATTAAACAATTCACTTCACGACACAACAATATAAAAGAATCATATTTGCTTTACAAACTGAACAATTTAATTTCATGCATATAAGAGCATTTCTAGTGATCTTTAAATCAAATAAACAATGATAGACAAGAGTTGAATCGCATCTTATATGTAATCTCTTATTCCTTTATTAATTTCTGATCTCTTAACCCTAAGATTTCTAGGGTTTCTCTCTAGCCTATCCTTCCTCTACATACCTGGCCAGGGCATCCAGAGAAGAACAGACATAGTAGCTTGATACTGGTCAATCTAAGTATTCAGACACCTGGCCAGGGTATCTAAACACTCAGACCTTCCAGAGCTAAAACACATCATTCATTATTCGCCTTACTTATAACCTTATCTTTTGACCCTAATGATTCTTAACGACTCATCTTAAGCTCATTACTTGATTCTCGTGACCACATCCTCTTCCTGCTATCTGCAATAGTATAACAGAACACTTCCTGTTAGAAAATTACAGATAGAAGAAAGACTCCTAAACCTTAATCCTATTGGTCTCTTATCGTCCCCTGACCTTGAGTAACTATGTACTCAAACCATAGCTCTGATACCAAAAATTTGTCACGCCCCGATCTCACATTATCCACAAACCACAAGATTAGGGCGCGACAGGATGGGATTTACTCATAAGCCAACCACTCTTCACTTTTTAAAACATTTTAAAGACATTAATAGGATAATCTGATTTATGCTGTAAAATGAAACTAAACAAACTGCGGAAGCATCTTTAATAAATTGACTAGCAATATAAACAGAGTCTACAGCATATTACATTGTCCGACATAAATAAAGCATAACAGTTAATTTACATCTCTATACACATTCTCTCTCTCACTCACACCTTGTCCCGAAGATCGAGGGGAATGGACTAAGAGACCTCTAACTACTAACTACATATACCTTCTACAGACTAAGCGATAGGATGAAAGGATCCTATAGATTTCCTGCTGCTGATAATAACCTGAAAATGTTTTGAGTAGAGGTATGAGCCTACTCGCTCAGTGAATAGCATTTCACTTAGCTATCACTAAACAACTCATCAGGTTTATAAATTTAAATTAAACATAAATGCAGAACTAAGCAAGACAGTTCTAATAACATAACAGATTTGGAGAATATAATCACATTTCCATGCAGTAGCACATAATTTGAACAGATAATCAGATATAAAGAAATAGCACACAAGTTCGAATACTTTAAATTTACTGTGATCCTATATGATTTCATATTTATTTTATTATGCCCTAATCATATGCAGTTTACTCTGCATATAAAGATCCGCAGCAAGTTCATGCTACGATCCCACCGTACAAGACTTAGCGACACACCCGGGAAATGCTAAGTCTGACGCCAGCCCTACTCTGCTACAGGACCCCTGGCTCTCCGGCCAGAAACATAGGCTCTACGACCTCAAGGCACTACTCTGAGTGCACCAGACTCCTCCTTTAACCTGAGTACACCGACGGAGGGTCTCACAGGGTTACCTTCGTGACACAAGCACGAATGGTGTTAGATAACCAAGTTTTCTTTTTCCCAGTGCCATCGTGACACAAGCACGATTGTTGTTGGACACTGCCTCTCTTTCCTCGTTTGTCCGTGACACAAGCACGGATGATGTTGCAACACGAGTTTCACCCCTAAGTAACAGACCTTCCTTTAGGGGTTCTACGGTGTTAGGGCACTTAGGTCTATTAATTAATTAACAAATAAACATTTAAACAGGAATATCACATTTCATGCATATTGCACAATCTGAATAATACATGAAGCAAATATATATTCATTATCATCATTAAACATGATTCAGTATCATTTATCCACTTTCGATGCTAAACATCTATTTTTAAATCAGCAAATACATTGTAACCATAATACAGGAAATTTCATCATTTTCACTAAGCATATTAAGTATTTAAAGTTCCAATGAAACTAACATACTCTATTATATGTACTACACTGTTTAAAAGTTATACTGACTGATACAGAAGCAATTAAACATTTAAATTGAGTTAAATAATGATTACTGAATGAACTACTACTCACAGTACTGTAACTCGGCCGACCAATCTGGGAACTCGGACGATTGGCCGGAAACTCGGCCGATTCACTCTAGGCATCTCGGCCGATCGGCTGACAACTCGGCCGACCAGTCTGCAATCTCGGCCGATCGAAACACTGCTCGATAACCTATAAAGGAAACTCGGCCGAATCACACCCAATTCGGCCGACCAAAACGTTGTTCGTTAATCTTAATAAAGAAACTCGGCCGAATCATATGCAACTCGGGCGAACGACGCACTGACTGGAAACTAAAACGAACCTGTTGCAATGGTATAGGTTGAAGGAGGGGCTCTACTTGGTTCTAGACGCAGCTAGAGCTACAGATCCTTGATATGGACCTCCAGACAAGTTCGACAGCATCACTTTGGTGTGCTAGCTCGCGCCCTTGATGCTCTTGGTCGGACCTGCTGCAGGCAAACAGCCGTTTCCCATGAACAGGTTGAAGGGGAGCTCGGCTAGGGCTGAATTGAGGGCTATTGGCGGCGGATTCTGATCTAGGACTCTTGGCCGAAGTCGAACACCCCTTTTTCCTAAGGATTTGCACACCCAAACAGCTCCTTGGCCGGCCGCAGCAGCTGGCCGTCAGCCCCTGTTTCTGTAGGTCGGCGTCTACTAGGGCAGAGCAAAAGAGGAGAAAGAGTGGAGCAGGAAGAGAGAAAGAAGAAGGCAGAGGTAGAGGAGAGGTGGGCGTAGCCAAATCGGGCTAAGGGCTGGGAATCGCCCAGCCATCGCCTCCCTTTCTCTGCAGGTCGCGCGCTACAGTGCGCCGACTCTCCCTGTTGTATCGGGTGAAAGAGGAAGAAGAGATAAGGGTCAGGTTCGCGGAGGGGGCCGAAGTGTAATTTACCCAGCAAAAACCGAAAATTACAACTAGGTCCAAAAACACTCAAATGACCATATCTTTTGACTCGAAAGTCAGTTTCGAGTAATTTTTCTTGCAAACTCTCAAGTACGAGATCCTCTACCTTCCCAAGGCATAAATTATGTTAACTAGCTTGTCACAACTGGTCAAATCACTAATTGCAACAGTGAGTACTCAACTCAACTTAATTAACTAAATAATCAACATTGATATCATTAGTCGCCTCAGGTGATTCAAACTCAACTATTGATTCACATATTAACTTATTTTGATTATCCATGATATTTAATTTGATACTCAACACTAATTGAGATGTTTTCACATAATTCAAGATATTTATTAGTTAATCATGGAGTGGGTCATAACACATACCAAGTAGTAGGAGAGGAGATAAGCATGTGGGAACAAAGGGGACTAGCTAGGGATCCCCTATTGGGACCTAGGAGTCACACCTAAGATTTCCACATGCATCCCAATTCCCCTAGAAACATGGTATCATCAAGCATGATCAAATAAGCAATTAATGGCCAAAAGCACAAATCACAAGTATGGCAATGGGATAAGAGAAAAAAGCATGTAGCAATCATCATAGAGAAAAATGAGTTAATTACAAGCCAAAATTCCCCCAACATGGTATCAAAGTCACATTTTATCCCCAAACTATCCACCACTAGGGGCTTAGCTACACATAGTCAAAGAAATAGTAAAAGAGATGGGAATAAGGGGAAGAAATGCCATGGAGCTCAGGGAAGTAGCCTTCTTCTTCACCTCCTTACTACTGTGGACGACCTCTCTCCTCCAAGGGTGTAGGTGAGGATGAAGATATGGAGGGTTATGGTGGAAAACCTAGAAAACTAGGTTTCCAATGTGGAATGGAGGTGGAAATTGTGGGTGGAGAGCATAAATGCAAAGGAAATGCACTAAATGCTCAAGGAGGAGTAATGGAGGCTAGGAGAAGTTGTAGGAGAAGCTAACCTAGTGTTGTAGCCACCACCCATGTATATATAGGTGGTGGTGGAAGCACTAGGGTAAGTAGGGGTACTGTGGGAAAATCAGTGTAAAAAGGGTTAGGTTTTAGGTGGCAGCACGGCCGTGGTGGGTGGAGGTGAGAACGGCCGTTCTGGTGAAAATGTGAAATCACAGGTTGGATGGGTGAAATGAAGGTTGGTAGCACGGCTATGCTGGGCATCACGATTGTGGTGGTGGCTAGGTAGCACGGCCGTACTGGGCAGCACGGCCGTGGTGGTGGAGTTTCGAGGAGGTTGTTCCCCAGAGCATGCCCGTTCTATTCTTCAGCTAGCATGGTTATGTTGGGCAGCACGACCGTGGTGGGGGCTTCATGGCATGGTCGTGCTGGGCAGCACGGTCGTGGTGGCTGAGTTGCTGAAACTTCAAGATTTGTCAATCAACCTGTAACTTTGTGCAATTGCCAGCACGGCCGTCCCTTGGCACCACGGCCGTTATGGGGTCTTCAAGTACTAAAATGGCTTCAAACTTCATTATCGAAGGAATTCTTTGCTTGATGTCAAATCTTGGCCATTGGGGTAGGTTGAGGGAGCTCTTGGGGCCTTCTTTGGACCCCTCCATGAGTAGAGGAACCCTAGGACTCCTTCCTTCTCTCTCTTCCATCCAAAGTATGATCCAAGTACCTAAAATTAATGCAAAGAACGTCCATAAGTGCAATTGACAGGAAAATACATATTGGGGAAATTAACTTTCAATCTAACTTGTTTAGATGTGACAAAAGTACAAAAAGGCACAAGATGGAGCCCTAAAATAGGGCTACATCACCACCCCAAACTTAAAACATACTTGTCCTCAAGTATGCTCCAACTCAATCTCTCTTTTCATGTTCTTTTCAACAAAAATGAATGACAAATGCATAGAAACAGATAATTATTGAGTACACGGTCTTGGGAGTGACTAAGTACATGTGCTTTACCTCTCTCCTCTCCTCTTTCACAAACCATTCATGAACTGAGCACTGAGCATACAAACTTCAAATATAAGGCATAGAAACACAAGTTGTCTATATGTCCTTCATGTCATTCGGGGTAAACCGTTTCGTGTGGGTGTTAAACAAAGATGACTAGGAGTGTTGTTTCACTTTCATGCATTCACTCTTATTCTTCAAACTACACTAGATGACCCACTTGGCTGTAGAAAGGGTAGAGTGAGCTAGATTTGATGTTTTCTAGCTCGATAGGTGTGAAAGAAGAAGAAAGGATTGCGGTAGGATTTTGGAAGCTTTTACACACTCATCTTTTCTTTATTTGAATGCTCTTAAACAGGAGCATCCTTTTATTTTATTTTGGCTTTTCTTTTTCTTTTCTTTTTCTTTACCCTTGGTGTAGATAGGGCATATGGTGGATAGAGTGAAGTGGGGAGGTTAATATGTGGCCACCCCAAACTTTCGGGGGTGGCCACGGCTGTTATATGCACTTTGGCATCTTTTCATGAGGCGGAGAGGTATGAAGGTGGCGAAAGAATAGTCAGATCAAAGAGGGGTCATTAGTGTAGTTTCCAACATAAGATTTCCTACATGAAAGATAATCCAACACTTCACCAAATGATATCACACCACATGATAGAACAACATAACATTCACATTTCTACCAAGTGATTCCATAGGCTTTAAGCGCTTGTAGCTTGCTCAATTCATGATTCAACCAAAACATTCACAAACTTAAGAGAGGTGGTGCGCATGTAAAAAGTCAACAATCAAGACCATATAGCAATAAGATCTAAAAAATTAGCATGCATTTTTTAAAGAATTAAAACATTTCATTTCAAACAGTGGAGATTAAGTCAAAACATGCTTTTTGGGCAAGAGCATTCAAGTTTGGGAAAAATTGGCCAAAATGGTGTCAATTTGCATTAAATCACATCTAAACCTACTTTAGGGAAATTTAAAACATAAAGCAGCAAATCCTAGTTAAAAATGCACAAGAAATTACCAAAAACTACATGAGAATGTAATGCATGTTATGGAAAAGCAAAACAAGCAATTTTTTTGAAAAATTACACAAAAATGCATGAAATTAAACTACATGCTATGCAAAGAAGCAAGAAAATACACAAAGTCAGGATAGACAAGTATGAATGTCAGTCAAATTGTTTGATCATCTTGCAAAAAATTAGCACAAGGTACATAGATAAAAATGCGGTGAACGAAGGTCTTAATGCCCTATCACCCCAAAATTTTAAATCATGTTGTCCTCAGCATGAATTAGAAGTTTCGAATAGTAGGGTAATGGGCATGGAGTTTTGAAAGACAACCACCAAGAGATGGAGTGATCAAAGTAGCACTAGGTGTGAAGGGTAAGACCACCACGGTCGTGTTGAGCAACACGGCCGTTCTGTCTTGCCAGTCACATGGACATGCTGGGTGGCACGGCCGTTTTGGACTCCTTCCTACAGCCCCTCTATTGATTTGCAATCTTCTCTCCAACTTTGATCTTCTCCTTGGCTAGACCCTTTTTGCATCATCTTTTCTTCCTTGTACCTGTACTAACATGATTCACAAATAGAAAAACTATCAAGTATAGTGTGTGTGTGTGTTTTTTTTTTTGTGTGGAAAAGAATGCAAAAATATCAAAAAGACAAGGTTCAAGAATCTCAAACCACGTGGGTTGCCTCCCACTAGCGCTAAATTTAGAGCCTTCATCCAGGCTTGTTGTACCTTCATCAATCAACCATTATCCAAAAGCAAAATGTTTTCATCCTCATCATACAAAATCCTCTCAAATGCCTCCATTGTCTCCCAAGGGTTATGTGAGTTTCTCAAGTGTCTTTCTTCATTTGTCTTTCCTCTGGGGTCATCATCATAGGTCCTAAAGTAAGAATCCTCATCAACAAAACTTTTTAGCTCATTTAAGATGAACTCCTTAGGCATCTTCCCTCTCATCTTCTTCTTGAAGGTGAAAATGCCCTTATGGAACCTTACATAAGTTGGAATTTTCTTGATGATGGCAAGCAATGAGGTGTTTGCCTTAGTCAATATTAAGACCTTCGAACTTTGCATGCCATAGTTTTGCCTTCCCTTGAGGAATGGGTCTTCATAGGCATCAACGAGAGGGATTTCCATCCTGTTGGACACTTGCAATCCTAAAAATATCACATTGGGATGTCTTGGATCAGCAATGGGATAACTTGGTTGTGTCATCTCAAAGGAAGATGGGGCACAAGGTATTATCTTCTCAAAATCTAGCAGGACTGTAGAATTTATAGTGCACTTAGCACTCTCACAAGGACTTTGTGGCAGCAGTTCTTCATCATGATCTTCATCTAATTGCTTCCCTTCCTTGTTGAGCTCCTCTATAACCTTGTCACACCTCAAGATTGAAATTGTATCCACTTGCTCATGGGGAGGAGGGAGAGAAAGTGATGGTTGTGGTGGTGTTAGTGGTAGTGGTGGATTAGGTTTGTGAAGGATGTAGGATGGTTGTTGTGGAGGTGGGTGGTATGGGGGTGGTTCTTGTGGTTGATGTTGTGGTGGTGGTTGTGAGGTGTGTTGGAAGTTGTACGAAGGTTGAGAGGTGGTGTATCATTGATAACTTGAGGGGATCCCATAGAACTATTTGCATTGTTTGAGTTGGCTATGATTTGGGAAAGGGATCTTCCCTCCTCACAAAGGGCAAGTGAAAGGGAAATCTCATCCAACCTTTGCTCTAGCTGATCAATGGTTTGTCCTTGAAAGGACTCCTCTCTCTTCACTTCATCAAGGCTTCTCAACCTTGCAAGAACTTCTTCTTCAAACATGGAGTTGTCTCTTGTCTCACGGTCTCCTTGTGGTTCCAATGAGAAGTTTGGACCATTTCTACATTCTGAAGTGCAAAAGCTTGACATGGGGCTTTGGTTGTTCTGAATGTGATAGGATTGTAGAAGTTGCACATCTTCATAAAGATCCTCCACGGAGTCGGCAGAGTGATTATAAGAACCTCCCACATGAATCTACATGAGATATACCATGTCTTCCAACATCTTCATTATGTAGGGCGGTTGAGGTATTGAAGGGGCTTGCGCATCTCGGTCTACCATCTTGACTCCAACGGGTTGCTTGTCACATGTACAAGGCACAACCAAATAAAAGAAGACAAGTTAGCAAACCAGGATGCAAAAATAACACAAAGAATAAAGAATAGCAATGATGAGGGCAATAGGAAAAGCTAAGCTACACACTGAGCGCCTCTATCCCCAGCAACAGTGCCAGAAAGCTTGGTGTGTCTGCTAGAGGTTCTACACACTAGCCGATTTGACTCGACTAGATGAACCACACGAGATCAAAAAACACAGGTGGGAACTTTCAAAATTTATATTGGCCATAACCAAGTCGATCACAAAACCAAACAGGTCACCCACAAGCGCACGGGGTATTGTTGTAGTATAGGTGATTGGCAAGAATAGGGGTCAGTCCTCAGGGATAGAGGGGGCACTAGAGCTAGGGTAGTGTTTTCTATGTTCCTAGTGCAGAGATCAGGGTTGAAGGGTTATAAGAGGTTTGTTTGTTGATTACTCTAATTGAACAAGCAAGAAAGGCGGAATTAAACCTAAGTTATCTTGAATAAGAAAATTTAGCAAACTAGGTTAACAAACTAGCTAAGGAAGAGCAAGAGTAAGCTACACTACACTAGACAAGAAAGAAGCAATTTAGAACTAAACTAACCACTAGCAAGAGCAAGAACCTAAGTTAACACTAAAGAGCAAAACTAAGCAATTAACTAGATTAAGCAAAAGCAGCTAAACTAGACTAGCATGAGCAAGCAAGCAGAGCAAGTTGGGTTTTACAAGATGATTAAGGTAGGTGGGCCGTTTGGGGGATGTAACTTTGATATTAGTTGGGGGAGGTTATTAGACAAGCATGGTTCTCATTTTACATCTAGATTACCAAACCAAACAATAAGACTAATGCTATTAGAATATACCCTATACTACTAGTGGAAGACTAGGGTTAGGTGTAATTCTAATAGGATTAGCCAAATCTAGGTTTCTAAGATAAGTGGTATTGGGCAATTAAGGGTTGATGGTAGAGATGGGAGTAGAGATGAGGATATTTGACCTCATGCCACTAGCCATTCTAGCCTTTAGAAGACCCTAGGCAATCACATCAATCCCACTTATACTAGTAACTTAGGTCTCATACCAAGTAGTAGGAGAGGAGATAAGCATGTGGGAACAAAGGGGACTAGCTAGGGATCCCCTATTGGGACCTAGGAGTCACACCTAAGATTGCCACATGCATCCCATAGATCCAAGTCGAAGAGTAGTAGAGGGTGCTTCCATTGTGGCAAGCCAGGTCATTTCAAAAGGGATTGTAAGGTTTGGAAAAAGAAACACGGGTCTGAAGCCAAAGACAAACAAGATGATGACAATAATATTACAGTGATAATCTCAGATGACAGGGGCGATGATATTGATGTGGTCTTGACAGTCCAAGAGCAGTATTTGCATGCTCATGAGGATGATTCTAAGTGGGTGGTGGATACTGCAACTTCTTATCATGCTTCACCCAGTAAGGAGTTCTTCACTTCATATAGGAGGGGAGACTTCAAGAGGGTGAATATGGAAAATTCTAGCTTCTCTAGAATTATTGGGATTGGAAACATTTGTGTTCAGACAAGTTTCGGTTGCATGCTCATGCTGAAAGATGTTCGTCACGTTTTAGATTTGCGGCTGAGTTTGATATTTGGTTCGTTCTTTGATAGAGAAGGTTTTCATCTTGATTTTGGTGGTGGCAAATGGAAGATCACCAAGGGGGATTTAGTCATTGTATGGGGAAAATTTTGTCACACATTGTACAAGACCCAGCTTAAAGTGCTCAAATGCGATAATATATATGTAGTTGAGGATAACCAGACATATGTATGGCACAGACGGCTAGGATACATGAGTGAGAAGGGATTGAAGCTTCTATCCAGGTAGAGATTAATTCCTTATGGTAAGGACACTGGTCTCGGTTCATGTCATGCATGTCAGACAGGAAAGCATCGATGCTTTTCTTTCAAGACAAGATCAAAGGTGAAGTCACAACTTCTACAGTTGGTTCATTTGGATGTCTGTGGTCCGTTTGAGGTAGCTTCACTGGGTGGCAATAAGTATTTTGTCACATTCATTTATGATGCATCTAGGAAGGTGTGGGCTTACTTATTGAAGACCAATGATCAAGTCTTTCAGTGTTTTAAAAAATTTCATGCCATGGTGGAATGGGAGATAGATAAAAAGTTAAAGTGTCTCCACACAGACAATGGAGGAGAGTACACCTTCAGGGAGTTCCAAGATTACTGCACCCAACATGGGATATGGCATGAAAGGACGGAGCCCGACACACCACTACACAATGGTACAGTTGAAAGGATGAATCATACCATAGTGGAGAAAGTTAAATGCATGTTGAAGACTACAAAGTTGCCAAAGATATTCTGGGGTGAGGCAGTGGGTACTGCCTGCTATCTGATTAATCTATCTCAATCAATTCCTTTGGGGTTTGATATACATGAGAAGGTATGGACATGAAAGGATGCCTCTTATGCTCATCTGCGAGTATTTGGGTGCAATGCTTATGCATATGTTCTAAAGGAAAAGATACAAAAGTTGGATGATAAAGCGGTGCCATGTATCTTTCTTGGCTATGAAGATCAGTAGTTTGGCTACATGTTATGGGATCCTATGAAAAAGACCATGAACAGACCCATAAATATGACTTTTTGTGAGAGTTAGACAGTTACGGAGCCTGAGAGTGATGATGCAGAGGATGCATGATCAGGTGATAGTTCTTCTGATGATGAGTATGAGGATGCTTCTGCTTCTTCACAAGTGCAATCTTCAGATGATGAAGAAGAGCAACAAGATCACCTTGAGCAGTCGAGTGATAGCACATCAAGTGCTACTATTCCAGATGTAGAGATGAGTGATTCAGACTCACAGTCAGAGACTTCTGGGTAGAAGGAGCAAGATCATCACCAGGCAGAGTCCTCAGAGCAGTAGTTGAGGAGGTCTGACAGAGTTTGTCATCCTTCATCTAGATACCCGACATCTTAGTATATTCTCCTTACTGATCATGGGGAGCCTGAGACTTATCATGAGGCACACACTGATAGAGATAAAGCACAGTGGCATCAGGCGATGTAGGAGGAGATGTCTTCTTTATAGAGAATGATACCTATGAGCTTGTGGCGCTTTCCAAGGGCTGGAAAGCACTTAAGTACAAGTGAGTCTACATGATGAAGAGAGATGACAACAACAAGGATCAAGCTTTCAATGAGAAGCTACATGGAGATGGGCAACATCATCAGAGGATTTCTGAACCTTAGTACAGAAGGTCAGAAATAAGGTTTTCATCCAGAATGGCTCGACATACCAGTCAGGGGGAGCCAACAAAGTTCTAAGTGTGGGAATGGAGAGAGAAGCGACACTGCCAGGATACTTCTTCTCAATTTCTTGGGAACATAGTGAAGTTAGGATTGGACTTCAAGAAGATGGATGAAAATGAAAGAATGCTGACATGTTCGAGGAGAGTGGATCCATCACAGGTGGTGATGAGGTCCACAAACTACTCCAGATGATTGTTGAAAATAATGTCTCCCTAATGGTTTGGAGGGGGATTGTTGGGAAAAGGAATATGATTTCGGCCCATACGTAGTTGGATTTGGACTTGAGTAGGAGTTAGTTTGTGCTACAAATCCCAATATGAGTCAAATCTAAAAAGGAAAGAGGATGGCTCTCTATGTGCAACATGGAGTTAGAGTAGGACGTAGACTAGGACTTGGACAAGGATTCCTACTTGCAACCACATGCATGGATGCCTATAAATAGAGGCCATGGGGGAGACCATTGAGAGCATCCCACCGGTTAAGGTGTGATCCCTCCTGTTGCTTATTGGTGCCTTCTGTGGTAGAGGGTGCCAGAGAACAAGAACAACTGGAGGAGCTCTCTTGATTGAATAAGAAAGAGTCAACGACTTTGTCTTGAAGCGAAGTAGCGGCTGATAGTCAGTGACACATTAGGTGCACTGACAGAGCAGCTCTCTTGGTTGATAAGAGAGGTCCAGTGACTTTGTCTTATAGCAAAGTATCGGTTGGCAGTTACATACGCAGTGTTGCCATAGCGGTAACGGTCCGACCCAGTCAGCGATCACAATGACATCAAGCAGTCCCCAGAAACGACAGCGACATCGTGAGAAGATCAAGTAAAGACAGAGATTTTGTACACACTAGGTGTGATTCTCTTCTTCCTCATCTTTTTTTCTCGTGTGGGGAGGACTACCTGGATTTAGGTGGTAATTAAATCCAGGCAGTGTGAGTTGTAATCTTAATTACATAGTGCTTGTTGACCGATATTGTCCCGTGATTTTTTTTCCTTGTCTTGGGGAAAGTTTTTCACGTTAAATCTGGTGTTTCTTCTTTGGGTTTATACGCTTTTCGGTAAAACTTCCGCAATAAGTTTCTATCACATACGAGACCGTATCAGTACAACATCCCCAACACATACTCGATATAATGTTAAAGAAGAAAGAAAAAAGAAGATAAGAACAACAAAATTGGTAAAAAAAGAAGAAAAGGATAACTATGGAATGGAATCAATGTTAAAATCCACATGCCCAAAAGAACGAAAACTGCCTACCTATGCCAACAGTCACTGTAGGGATCCGTCTCGGGATTGGTACGTCGTAACGACCACATCCTTTACCTCCTCAAACTTAGTTCTCCCACACCATCAATGATGCCACAAAAAGACATTGCATGGGACTAGCATGAGTCTGCTTGCTGTTTGGCTGTACATACATGCTTATTAGAATACATGACTGTCCAATTTGCATTCAAATTGCTAAAGTCAAGAATTGCATGCAACCCTTTCCATTGATCATACGTAATAGGACAACGATCCATCTGCATAGCATATATTAGATCCAACCCCTCCCACGATCATTCATAAATTTAATATACGTTCTACTCAATTTGTAACTGAAAAATCAAAGGGAAAAAATTATATTCACGTACATCGTACGGCTGTCTTATTAAAAAAAGAAAACAAGTAATATTGTGTAATTCACAACAATGAACAAAGAATTGCTCTCTCTATAGACGAGTTGCACTGGCTAATATGGGTCTCGACCGGCTCGGACTGGCCCAATCTCATTCGCACCCAAATGGATCGCGGTCTTGTCAGGCCTCTTCTCAACCGCATCTACCCGGAGGTCCCAGACCCACCTCCGACCAGCCTTACGCCACCACAACCCGCGTCCTTCTGTAAGCTGTTCAGTTGCTCTACGCCGTGACGTCCCTGTCCCGCGATCCCCCGATCCCGGCACGCCAAGGCACCGCCAAGGAGGGCTGGACTCCACCTGGAACTGCCTCTCGTTGCGCGGCGGCTGGGCCGGGTGCTGATTGTCTTATACTCGAGGTCCTCATACTGTGAGAGAAGGCCTTTAGCGACAAGGACGTCGGTAAGGTGCATATTCCCATCCGCTAACTGAAGTAGTCTCCCGTCTTTTCTGTACATGGCGGTGGTGTTTGGCTTGAAAATTTTCTTCTTGTTTCTCTGCTGGTTGGGGGTATTATCCTGCTAAGTTCTTTTCTTTTGGGTATTTCAAACGGTCAACCAGTTGATTTTTCTATGCTTAGAGAAATGTCTTGGGTCAAAGTTTTCGAACTATAGGTGTACAAATATTGCTTCAGACCTGCGCAAAGGGTCCTTGAAAATGAAAGGCACCGCTTATTGAAACTAGGAAACACACACATGCACAATTAACTGGTACAATTTGTATAAAAAATGTTAGTTAATACAGCCAATTAAAGAAACTACACGTGTATAAATTATAAGAGTAAATATTTTATAAAAATGAACTTTTTTTTATTGTCATCATGTCTATGTCCATGATAATGAAATTAGTATATATACTTTCTTATGATATTAATATGTGACCGATCAATATTTCGAAGTATATAGTGAGAGATACAAAATGGATGGCATGGATAATTTCACCTTTTTGTTAAGGACATCAAGCTTACTATATTGCCAAATTAAATTTGCAGTGTTTTTCTCAATTTAAATATTGACATTAGTATTACTCTCCTTTATTGGAACAATATATTGCCTCAAAACTTATTTTTTGTCATCTTACCATTTATATATAAACTAAAGAAATGTCATATGGACTTTTTCTAAAAAAGACCTCGAATCTATTTATCTCATCTCCACAAGGAATTGAACTTGAGAATCTCTTACAACGTTATGGTAGGACCCCAAAAGAAATAAACACATGTTAGAGTGAATTTAGTACGAAAAGTTGGGAAAGCGCTAGGAGCTAAGTCAGAGAACATGAATGAACCTAAGATAATAAACAGGAAACAGTCACACAACAATGAGATTCTAGAATCATATGCATGTCCTCCCTTGACCTCAAACTTTTGCGTACGTGAATTCCACGATGGCCATCAAGATGAAGAGCTAGAACCCATCCCATTATGCTGAAGGCATAGGACAATGCAATAGTCTTCATCCCCGTGATGGTCCTTTAGAGGTGGCAACCCTCATGCTTGTTATGGATAAATGCATAGTGGATCAAGCGTTCTATAAAGGGTCAATGCTTCTCAGAGATTCTTCTAGCCATGGCATCACCTTCCCCACGACAGAAAGCCAAACTGGTTGGTCTGCTATAGCCTTCACACGATCGTCGATGGCTGTAGCTATGCTCCAAGCAATGAGTCACACTTTTGTCTGGCTTCATAATACAAGGAGGGGTTAATTAAGAAACGCGTATAGGGGTCGAGACATTTGATGCACACACCTCTTCTGAACAATGTCTATGATAGACTTGAAGTCCCTTTCTTTTTGAGCTTATCATAAGCAATTATAAAGCCTCTTTCTTGTAAGAAGAATTACGGTCTTCTGCACTTTTCATTCCTTTGTGCTACATACTCACCTGGAGTAAGGTTGGTAAAATCCTCTAGAGAACCCTTCATAGCACTTTTCCCATTAGAACCTAGTAAAAATGTACTAGCTTTGGTCGGAGGTATATCCCATGCAACAAGTTTCCCACCATTATTATCATCCTCTAATTTGGTGTTGTTGTCACCTAGATTTAAGTCTGTGCCAAACTTGTGCTTCCTGCTATGCTCTTTATTTCCCTCAACTCGTCACGTACAAATTGAGAATCTACATTTCACCGTATTAGAAAAGCACCTAATAAGATGTTGCTTCAAGCGGTTGTCCCCCAATTGCTCACATGACCACACAATGCACATTGTCCTTTGTTCTTGTTTGCTCCAACTTGAATCTTTGGATTTTGCCTTACGCATGGGATCGTTCACGAACTCTTGAATCCTTGGGAGTATATCCCCAACCGGAGTTGGAATCTTCCTCCCCTTCTATGAATTGGTATGTGCATATACAAAAAACGAAATGAAAACAACATATAATCAATACATCTCTAGATCATATACAAATAAAATGAATGATAAAAGAAAAAGAAATGCAGTTTAGTGGGCTTGCCGTCGGCTACCGACATGGACTAACAAGGACCAAGGTGGATTGTTGGTGGTGCAACTAGGAGCACTAAAGAGGACACACCTCTTGTTGAGCGCAAAGGTTGGAGGAGAAGGTAGTCAATTATTGTCCTGTTCGCCATAGAAATTAGATGTCGGAATAGGGGGGGAGGAACCTCATCGAGAAGATAAGGGAGGAGGAAGCAAAGAAGAGGAGAGGCGTCATCCTTTGCGTCTCTCTCCATTTTATGCCGATGAATTAGGACACCTCTTAGACGCTGGAGAAGCTAGAGGTGGAGATGCTGCTGCACGATTGTTGCCTTCGTTGGGTATGTAGAAGGCTAAGAGTAGGTCAGGGCCAGTCAATATTGCGGTCGGCTAATATTGTGGCGAAGGGGCAATCAAATAAAAAAACTTACTTAATGGGCTCAATGCTAGCCCACAGGGAGTGCAGCGGTCATATAGATCCCTCGAAGCCCGGCTTAGTCACTCTAGCGAGTGCCTAGGTAAGGCCTATTTTTAGGCGTCCTACTAGCCTTCCCTGGGAATCCCGACCACTAGGCATTGCTAGTTGGTGCCTTCAACATATATGATTCTAATGAACATGCTTAGCTTGAGGTGGTACTAATGATGGTTATACAACCATTGTTTTTGGTTCTTTTAGTGACATGTGATGAAATCCAATTCTCCATAAGGATATTGTAATGGTTATGTGGTGCCCTAGAATGAACAAGATCTATAAAATGAGTAAGGGATCTGAATTGAATGCTTGGAGAAATCGGATGGTATATTGTGTACCTCGAAGTATGAAATTAATATGTTGCTACTGTGAAGGATAACGTTGGCATATCACACATTTGTCTGCATTGCATTGGTTGTACTATAGTTTGTGGCGGGAAACTCACACTTAATAATATGTGAAGATACGCAGAACGTACCTTAAGCCCTCTAAGATGAATGAATAGCTAAGTAAGCAAGTGATAACTAAATACATATAATTAGATGCCCTAACTACCGTAAGCCTCTCTTTATGTCCTTGCTCGGGTGGCAAAATGAGCCTTTCTTGTAGTGGATAGAGAGCCTTGAGAAGGAGGATTGGAGGTGGATTAGATCCTGAGGACTAATCTACCACGAAATTAGGGAGAACCACAATGGTGGCATAAAGGCCTCAAGTTCCAAATAAAAAAGATGGAAAAAGGATAATGGAGACCCGCAGAGGTGGGACAGAGGTCCCAATCCTAATATAAGAGAATTTTGATCGAGAAAATGAAATATGTGAAATGTGACATTTGTGAAAGAGATGTGGAATGACTAATAGACGTGCCTAGGAGTGAGGATTACATGTGAGGTTGCTAGAAGCACCCACCTATTCGGTGGCGTACCTGGGCTGACAGTTTCCTTAGGGTGGTTGACTAAATCCTAAGGCATGGGCGGTGAGTCGTGAACGTATTCACATTGTGATGGCTTCTACTTGGCTAGGTACATGCCAAGTAGTTTTAGGGAATAACTAAAAGATGAAAAACAAGATTGATAGTTTTTGTTGCTATAGGGAATATGTGCATGAAATGTGATGTGTGAGATAACTCTTTATTGTCATAATGAATGAGTGTATAGAGTTAATATTACACATTGAGATTAGGAAAGACTTTATACAGTGATGTACTAACACCATGTTCGGTTCATGGGAAAGTATTTGAATGGGATGCAAAGAAGGAAAGCATGGGCAAGTATAGGTGGAAGATGGGATGTTGGGTATCTCCACCCATGTTTGGATAAAACTTGGTATAAGATTAGCTAAATTGATATGTTGTCCATTTCTAACATTGATTTTATTATGCATTACGTTCTAGGTGACAAATCATGATGTTGTTTGTACATTGTTGGTGACTGGGAGGAGGGTAAGGACACTTCTTGGAGGAGGATGCCTGGCATTAAGGAAGAGGTGACCGTCGCAGAAGAGGAGGCCACACATCACAGAATAGGAGGATACCTATCACAGAGGAGGATGACCTCAGAGGAGGCTACCTATCAAAGATGAGGAGGCTTCCTGTTACGGATGAGGTCACCTGTCACAGAGGAGGTCGCCTGTCACAAAGGAGTCCACCCGCAATAGAGGATGGCGTCCGTCATGGCAGAGGAGGTTGCTCATCACAGAGAAGGCCATTTGTTGTGAGGAAGATAGAGGATTGAACGATATGCCTTACGGAGGAGGAGACTAAGGGAGACATAAAGGGTGAGAATTGAGGACGTCGCTTTGGTAGGCCGAGGGGAAGCGCCGCACAATCATAATTTAGCGAACGTTTTCGGGCGGATTTGGGAACACAACAAAAGGATCAGGGGTCCGGCTCCAGTACCTAGTGGGGGCGTGGAGCCGTGGAGAGCTCAATGTCCCACTTGCTGAGGACTTGAGTATTGTTTGTTTACATTTTCAGCGTGTCTTTTATACAACCAAGCATAGGATTCAGTTTACAATAAGATTCTGACTCCCATCCTTCCCTGTATACAGTGAAACAAATATGCCGTAAAAGTAAAAAGAAATGAATATCTGGGGATGAGCTCTAGAATGTTGTATTTCATACATGAAAAGTTCTTAATTATTTGATAAGCAGTGCTTATTGCTTCTTTCTGCTTCAACATTTGGATAACTAAATTGAATTATTATTATTGTTCAAAATTTCTAGTTATATAACTATCATTCTTAACTAGAAGGTTAATTTTGACAGGATTCCTTGTTAATATGTTCCATAACCCACTTAGACAATGAATAATAAGCCATTGACAAAATTTGAAGTATGAATTGGAAGTCATCTAGTCGAATGTAGTCCAGAACTAAGGTGGTATCTTTTCATGATGAGACACTGAATAAACGGAGATGCTTGAGTCATTTTTGTACCCAGAGAGTTCAGGTGAAAGAGCATTTAGATGATGTAAAGTACTTTCATGTATTTTTTGTAAATCAAGTTGTAAATGGTATTCCTTATAAATATGAATACGTGTGATTCCTAGTTTATTAGATCTCGTTCTAAAACAAATCGAGCATACTTTCTTTTGTGGGAAATATTATGAGTCGTCAAAGTTAATCATAAGTTTGGGTTGAAGTATGTCTCTCTCAACATTTGCTCATAATAACTTGATTAATAAGGATGATTGGGAGTGAGTGCCAACACTATAGCTTGCTCTAGATGAACCACAAACCTGTAGATGATTTTGCCACCCAAATCTTCTATTGATCTCAATGTTTTAAAAAGCGTTAAGCGGTAACCGTGCTGACAACACCTTGTAACTGGTTAAGCAGTAAGCGGCCGATTTTTGAAAAACGGATTTTAATTTCCTATATAATTTTATACAAAATTACTTATATATGTATATAAATACTAATACTCTTTGGAACTTTTATATATATCTAAAGATTCTAAACACTCTACCCAGCAATACAAAACACCCAAATAGTTTATAAGATAGCTATAAGACAATAATTATAGCCATAATTTAATAAACAATAGATTTCACATAGATAAAATACCCTACATACATGATTCAGAAATATTTTTGTATCACGTGTTTACATAGTTAAGCAGTAAACAATAGACTAATTATTGGATACCTTTCTAACTTATTGTTATATGTGCATATCATCAATTAGTCATACATTACAGCAGTACAATTAACTAAAGTATGCATTTTAAAATTAGATAGTAGTTACATATATTTTACTTGTATAAATTACACTTTACAACAGTACCCTATTATCCCAACTTGCATACAAGTATGCATTCTATTAGAACTAGGCTTATCATAGGATATTTAATGTATATAAGTTTAATATATCATAGTCAGTAATACTTGGGACCATATAGTTTATATAAAGTTACAGGTGTACAGCAAAATAAAAAAAAAAACGGACAAAAAACAGCAAAAAAAGGGGAAAAAAATGGGCAAAAAAACGGAAAAAACGGGTGAAAAAGGGAGAAAACGGCCGATTAATTACAAAAACGTTAACCGGCGATTTTGGCAAAAATCGAACGGCCTGGGCATTGGGCCGATTAAGCGGCCGTTTAATCAGGCGCTCAGCCCATTTTTCATTTCACTGATTGATCTAGAACTTGGGTACAATGGCTAAATATATCATGGAGGCCGTTGACGGGAAGGCACACAAGGATGAGTACAGAGGCAATAATGTCGACTGTCAAGAAGTCAATATGCTCTAGGTGCCTTTATGTCTCTCTGGTGGACCATCGGTGAAGTGAGGAGCAAACTTCTAGATGCCCATGTAAACGGGGGAAGCACAACATATGACAACAATAATGTGCTGACTACGTTACACTGCCTTGTTTTGATGGAAACTTAGAAAGCAGGTTGTAAAATCCCGTGTTGGGGCTTTTGGTGGTGAGGCTCTGAAGAGGCATTTTTCCTGTGGAGTAGGAGAATAAGTTGAAGCAAGAGTTCCCCTACACCAACTGCTTCAATATACCATCGTCGTCACTCTTAGCTAAGAATTAATGTTATCCAATTGTTTTCTCTCCTAACATTAGCTAGGCATCCCATCGGAATATTCCACTTTTTTGTGTGACAAGGAACCCCTCCCAAGCAGGCCACATTGGCCCACCCCAACATAGTAAATCCCAAGACTAGATGCATGGTGTCAGGTACCCCTGTTCCTTACCCAGTAGTGTGGAATGCCATTGCAAGGTTGGCCCCTGGCCGGTGCACCTGCCAAGAGGTTTTTTCGCTTGAAATCCGTCCTTGAGAGGATTCTAAAGACCTGTTAACAGTTTGAAATGCTCTACTTTAACCCATCTATTTTGTCATGTTTGTATAGAGATTCATTTATTTGGACTTTATAAATTGTGATTATCTCACGATACACTAGTAATATTTAATTTACTGCTGATTTTAGATTTCTCCTATGTTTTGCTTTATTAGACTTACTATGGATTTGTTGAATTTTGTAAACTAGACTTCATATATAATTTATAATCCTTTTTATATCTTGTACCAAAAGGCTTACATACACTCTACACGTATTTGAGCACACACATTTGCATGGGTGCAGTTCAATGATGATCAAACCAACACCACAACATGTCAGGGCTTACATTCCAGTGATAGGACAAATATATGCCTATATGACACCACATATGCTTCAAAACATTAGCTACAAATTTAAGCCTGCCGTCACTGCTCGACTACTGTCATCCTATGTTTTTTTGCCTTAAAAGATGTTTCGCCTTCTATCATCCTGTATTTTGAAACTCTTAAGTCACTCAAAATAAGCAACACAAAGTTAAACAAGCCGCAACTATGACACATTGGAATATAGTTTTCTCCTATCACTTTGTATGGCTTGTCATGGCTGAACATAGTAGTTTCTGTTATTCAGGGATCCAGGCTTAGATGTTATTAGGCATTATTTGAGGCGATATCTGGCTTTTGGCTTAGGACTGGTGGAGACCTGGGATAAGGACCAGGAGAAAACCAATCCCTTTTGAGCAGTTTGATGAAATCATATCAAGATTTGAGTTCTGGAGCTGCCACGATGGCTTCCTCTCTGTGAAATCAGCTGCCTAGCCTGTTTTCTGGCCCATTCCAACTGAAAGCTGGATTCTGTTGAGCAATATTCAGTTCTTAGATTGATTTGGTACTCAAATGGCACATGTTCTAGATCTGCCATTTTGCATTGCAACTAGGGGTAAGCAGAATATGGTTAATAATCGATTAACCGAATGGTTAAAACCGAATGTTTAATTGATTTTAAACAATGTGGTTGATGTAGGACAGGCCCCACCTTTACACACTTATGAGCGTAGACGGCGCCGTGTCATTAGTTAGGCTTCATTAGCAACCTTTATTTTATTTTGCCTTTGTTTCTCGTTTTGGGCTTTTGTAAAGTCAAGTGGTTTAGTCCCACATTGGCTACGCCCGCTTAGTCTTTCTTTTAGAGGCCTATATAAAGGCTGTATCTGCGTCCATGTAGAGACAGTTGATGAATAAGAATTATCTTTTAGCCATTGCTTCGTTTATCTTAAGTTAGCCTGTAGTTTGGTTAATTGGTTAAACGGTTACGGTTAAAAATATTTTTTATTTGGTTAACCGAATTAACCAAATAGCCATAATATTTTTACTTAAAAATATTCTACACATATATATACCTACATAGTTGTACTTTCATTTAATTAAACCTCTACATTTACGTAGTAATCATGTTTTCATTAGCTATAAACCTCTAAATTTATATGCAATACTACTATAATACAACAATTGTTCAATATTATGAGTAATTTCATATAATACTATTACAAGAGTGTTATTTGATTAACCAAATTAACTGACCGAATTAACCGTTAACTGATTAACCATATAACCGAATTAACCGACACAAATTTGGTTAGGTTAATGGTTAAAATCTCAAATCTCAAATTAACCATTTAACCGAACCGAATTAACCGAATGCTCACCTCTAATTGCAACCATAAGGAATCCAACGTCACAATAATGGGGTGCTGCGCCCATTAGCTGTACTTGGAATCATCTCAAGAAAACTAGGAGGCTACAGTTGATCAAATTCAAATGGTAATGCTAGGTAATGCTATCTATAGAGCATATCTTGTAGGTATGAACATGATATTGCTATTGATGTTTTAACATATCATTAATTACCCTAAACAATACCTACTCATGTCTATCTTGTTAAAAGGATAGTAGATGTGGTAGGCGATAATTGGACAAGGTTTGATCCTAGCGGGGATGCAAGGAAAGAATGTAAACAACTCAGAACAGATTGATGACCAAGGACAATCAAGACATGGGTTCTTATCTCCTGAAGCACATTTATAGTTTCCTGCAGGGCTTACAAAACATATTTCAACAGTTGAGTTTTTTTTTTTTTTGATACGAAATAATTATATAGTAAGATGTGTAAAACAAACCTTCAAAAATGAAGAAATTGAAATGTGTAGAAAATCAGCTTATCGTAATTGAAGCTACTAAATATGAAATGATTTTGTCGCTTAGATATATTGGTTTGGGCAACTTCATGTGAAAGAAATTAGATGTGACATCAGAGCTTCAAAATTTAGGCGTAATTTGACATTAACTAAGCTGCTAGTTCCTCAAACTTTTTGTTTCAAGAAAGTATCAAAGTGGAATAAGTTTACACTGCTGGCGTGGGTCATTAAGTGGTCCTGCCTGGGGATGTTCTCTTGGTAATCCAAAAATAGATCAGTGGATTCTCAATAAGAAAAAAAGTGGTCACATTTTAGCTGATAGCAATGCCATTTCCTCAAATAGCTTGAATGGATGTGTAAAATATTTGGCTAAATAGTTAAAATCTTGGACAAAATGAATAGACAACGGCGAATATTCAATTGAAATGGCCGGAGTTGTTCCATAACGGTTCAAAATATGCCGCAATCATGGATACATTGTCAAACTTATTTTCCTATCCTCCATTCATACTGAATGTGGAATTTTAACCATTTTGTTTAGGTTTGATTCCTTGACAAAGGCAGCGATAAACCCACCCTGTGATTAGTGGTAACATTTTGTTTGGCAGTTGACATATTTGAATATATTATAGGCATCTTGTGACTCATATGGACAAGGTTTAGGAATTAGGATGCCATTATAGACGATCAATGGTGCCTCTCACTGTAAACATTTGAAGACTGAATTCTGTTTCACAATGACATGTTTCTGCGATGATGACATGATCAAAATCATTATAGACGAACCTGATTCTTAGAGTTGAATAGGTGGGAATGTTAGTAGCTTCTCTACCACACTTGTTCTTGATTTCTGTTTGGGTGAAAGGCGACCTTCGTGATTTCCCCCTCTTATCTTTTAGACCACAAGTATAAATGCTTGGGGGGGATCTCTGGACTGGATGGATACATCTTGCTTTGTGATGATGTTGAGAGCAATGTTTTAGAAAGCGGGAAGCGGTATGTGAGCGGGCGGGACCTTGTGGCTGCTTGAGCGCCAGGCGGACGCTTTTAAATAAAGCGGGTGATTAATTTTCTATATAATTTTATACAAAATTACACATTTGCATGTACATAATTATTGTTTAGGAACCACTGTATTGAAAAATGTTCTAAGTGGCCAAGCCCTTCAGCCATTTTCAAATTGCCCTTGAGTGCCAATTAAGCGAATCTACAAAAATCGGACGCTTTTGCCCGCTTCACCCGCTTCTTCCCCGCTTTTTGCCTTTTTTTCTTCTTTTTTTTGCCCTTTTTAAAAATACCACTGTAAACCTATAAAATTAAGTAAATTATATGGTCCAAGTAATATTGACTATAATATATTAAACTTACATACATTACATGTTCTGTGATAAGCCGTAGTTCTAATTTAGAATGTATACTTTTTATGTAAGTCTGTGATAATAAGGTACTGCTGTAATGTATACAAGTAAATTAGATGTAACTGTTATCCAATTTAGAATGCATAGAATGCATACTTCGATAAAATGTATTGATTTAATGTCTGACTTATTGATGACATGTGATTAAAGTATGTAACACTAAGTTAGTAAGGTATCCATGATAAGTCTATTGTTTATTCTTTAGCTATGTAAACATGTGACACATTTTTTTGTATCATGTATGTAGGGTGTTTTATCTACGACAAATAATTTATTTACCATATTATAGCTATAATCATCCTTTTTTGGTGTTTTTATAACTATTTGGGTGTTTTATATTGTTGGGCAGACTGCTTAGTTATCAAGGCGTCCTAGGCGCCTAGGCTTAAGGCAGGCCACCTCAAACTGGGCGCCTAGCCCACTGGGTGACGAAAGTGGCCTCGTAAGGTCTTTTAGGCCCAAATTAAGCCACTTCAAGGCTAATTTAGCGGAAATTTGGTGTGCATTTAATCAAGTTGAGTCATTTTATGGTTGAAATGGGTCTGATTTATCCAGAATGAGGTCAAATTAGGGTAAATTAGGTCTGATTTGGGGGAATTAGGTCTGATTTGTCCATGTAAGTCCTCATTTAGATCAATATCGGAAAAATAGGACTAGTGATTAGGTCATGTTATAAAAATCAGGTTTGGTTTTAGGCCAAATTATGTCAAATTTGAGCAAATTAGGTCTGATTGGGGAAACAAGTCTGATTTGGGGGAAATGGGTTTGATTTGGTGAGATTAGGCCTGATTTGTCCAAGTTAGATCTTGTGTAAGTCCACACAGGGAAAATTTGGGGAAGTTGGTTTGATTTGGTCCTAATATGCAAAATTAGGTTTGATGTGAGACCAAATAATGTCAAATTTGGACACAATAGGTCTAATTTGGGGAAAACAAGTATGATTTGGGGGAAATAGTTCTATTTCAAAAGATTAGGTCTGATTTGGCCAAATTTGGTCTCATTTAGGTCAATATATGAAAAATTTAGGTAAAATTGAGTTTAATTAGGTCATGTTATACAAAATCAGGTTTGATTTAGGCCAAGTTAGGGTAAACTAGGTCAAATGAGATCAAATTTAGATCAAATGAGTTCAAATTAGGTCCAATCAGTTTTAGTTTAGGTTACTTAGGTGTGATTTTGCCTAAATTCTATGTAATACTATGTAATAATATCATTATTTCATATTTACATATATGAAAATATGAATGTAATCGTCATCAACATCATCTAAGCCTCAATCCCAACCATGTTGGGGTTGGCTACATGGATCCTTCTTTTCCAATCAGCTCCGTTATGGGCATATGAAAATATGAATGTAAATATAAAAAATCATCATTATTCATAAAAAGAATCAAAATGCCTAGAAACGCCTGGGCGCCCGCCTAGGCACCTCCTCAGGAACACCTAGCGACTGACCGCCTTAATGGTAGACTGTTTAGATATATATAAAAGTTCCAAAAGTATAGTATTTATGTACATGTATGTGTAATTTTCTATAAAATATATAGGAAGCAAAAACCTGTATTTTCAAAAAGTGCTCTCTTAACCAGTTACAAGGTCCTGCCTGTACACTTACGCGTAACAGATAACACTTTTTAAAACATGGTTAGGAACTTTTATACATATATAAACCATGCGGTAGGCACCGATTGGTTTGTTGTAATTGGTCCGAAAAACTTATGAATTCAAGATCTTTACGCAGTTTCTGATGATTGGTTTTAAGTAGAGAAGTTGAGTTTTGATGACTTTCGAAGAATTCTAGCCTTACATATAAAACACAATTGCCGAGTTTCTCTTAAAAAGAGCAAAAAACCAGTTCCGCACCAACTAATACTATTTATGTTCGATTTTTAATAAAGGGCAAGTATAAAATATTTATGACTATGAATGGTAGCAGTGCAGAAATAGTTTTATTGTCAAAACATTACTGTACTATAGTAAAATATTAT
The DNA here is from genome assembly GCA_963693085.1 of Alisma plantago-aquatica. NCBI lineage: Eukaryota > Viridiplantae > Streptophyta > Magnoliopsida > Alismatales > Alismataceae > Alisma > Alisma plantago-aquatica. The sequence goes on along the minus strand of OY856411.1, from coordinate 1,057,622,243 downwards.
ACACTATAATCATAGCATGGTAAAATTTTACACATTGTAACTGCATGATGATAAAACATTATAAATTATAACAACACCATGTCCACTGTGATTTTTAAAATTAAAGCCATATTCAACCACAAAGAAATTATTGCGCCAGACTATTATAAAAGAAGTTGTTTAAGCAACATGAAGTGGAAAAATGTAGTTAACTACACTGCTGCATGAAGTATAAAACCAAAATTATACATTAGACCAAATTATAAACCAACAATAAGATATATAACCCGCCAAAAGTATATATCATTACAATTCTTCGTACAATATAATGTGAACTGCAATATTGTTATGTGATTTTTAACCATGAATTTTTTAGTAAGATTATAAAGATACCACACCATAACGGTTTTATAAAGAAGAAACAACATCTACACCATTATCAGTTTGTGAGGTTGTTGTGGTTGAAAAAGGATGTGATTTATTTCCATATTAGATAGTTAATACTCAAAATATTTTGTAAGGATTTTACATTCACGCTTACAACAAATCAATAACATGGAATTGACTTGGAAGTTAAGTTTCAGATCTGGAACTAGAGTTCCCAGAAAATAAGTTCCATAAAATTTATGACTTACATCAAACAAATCAATGCATAAGTGTAAAATACCCTACCTAACTTAACTATAACCATGGAACAGGACTTTGACTTCGAGCCGACTTCGACAGGTGTGGACATGGAAGTTTGTGGAAATGTCGAGGATTTTTACCACCAAACTTCGACGCAATTTCGACAAAAATTAAGCTAAAAATAGTCATTTTGTGATGAAATTTGACAGATTTCATCAAATCTAACCAAAAAACACAATATATATCTACATATAGCCATCCATATCTATACTACTATAAAAAGAGTGAATAGCATTCTTTATTACAATACTGCCATTAGCCAATCAGCTTTCAACATTCTTGAAATGTTGCGTACTCGTGAACCCTCCTCTTCTCTCTTTTTTTTCAAGCTTTAATACATTTTTCTAATACCTCATTTTCCACAAACAAGCGTTCCCTACCACCGCCCACTACCCCACTCTTCCCCTCACTTCTCGATATCTTAAATTTCAATTTCTTCTCACCCCATCATCTTTTTTGAAACGGTTTTTTTTTTGACTCCGTCTCATCCATCGCAACAACTTCCTCCACATTATCAAGTAATCCCTTGTCATCATCTTTAAAACAAACTCCCTACAATTACTCTTAACAAACCACTATCCCTAGGTAACCCCACGTTAAAATGAGCGCTTGGTTTTTAAAACTTTTCCTCTTTATGTCTGGCATGATAATAATCGTTCACCTTCACAACGATGACGCCGATTCAGATCTTCCGATGGTTCCTTTCCTCCATGTGTAATGCATGCGTCAGATTTTTCTTGGTCTACCTCCGCTTTTACACATGTGACCTCGCCTTAGCCATCTGTTGATCTCTTCGTACCAATGTCTTAATCCTTGTCGGCGCCGGTAGCAAACTCTTAAGGATCACATAATAGATGGCATTCTCAAATAGGTCACGAGTCGTCACCAAATACTATATGCCAAATAAATACCGAGCTGTACTGCTTTTGTGATTTCTTTGGCCGTAAGAGCTCTACTGCTTTTTTGATTTCTGCTGCCGGAAGATCGCATGCCTATGTGCTCCCTTCCTCAACGACATTGTGATAGCCCGCTGACGAGCACGCTGCATCCTAAAATTCATCGATGGTATGACAGCCATGTACAAGTCTACAAAGACATCTCGCCATGACCTCTAAAGATGCCAACGTATAATAAAGTGGACACCGCCGTTCCGACTTTCCTTGGAAAGCTGAACAGAGTATAAGATCACGTCTAGTCTCTTCCGCCAACTACCGACCACACCTCGACCTCCGCACCAGCCGCCGCCCTCGGACACCTGCTCTTACGGTGACTCACTCCTACATCACCACTTAAGGACTCATTAGAGTAAGAGTCCCCAGTTTTGTCCTTGCCATGGCACCAGAGGCAGGCGGCCGATGTGCTGCTGTTTCTGGACGATGCTTGGAAGACATCCACTGGTGGTGGAACGCACTAGAGGGGCGGCCGAATTGGGGTTATGGCGCGTAGCCATCTCGTGCGTGCCTCCTTTCATCACAGTTGGATAAGTTACCCTCCCCTCTTAGTCACTGGCCAGGTCTACTGTCCGCGTAACCATCTCGTGCGTGCCTCCTTTCATCGCATATCTAGGAGTTGTAGGCAGAGAATGGGAGAAAGGAACGAAGATAAAGCAAGGAAAGTAAGTGACGACGACAAAAGCTTTTTCACAAAACAATCGTGGTCTTGGATGTTAATGGGTGAATTATAAATTCTGTTCAGTTCGGTTGTAGATGGTGGTTGTGGATTTTTGCAAATTGCCATCCCTAGTTGCCTGTTCGGGATGCATGGGAGAATGAAGTTGATTGATTGTGTATTGTCTGCACATGTTCAGTATTCAGGTGTTGGTGGTGTTGCAGAGGCCATGGATGTGATCCTTAGCTATGACACTTTTTGTTGTGTTCTATATTACCTCAGCGATGGTCCTCACCGTTTTACCCTCATCTCCCCCTATGAGGGCCTTCACCACACTACTCATCTCCCAACTCCTGATGGCAGAGTCTGAAATCCTTCGTCATGTGAACATGACATTGTTCATCCTCTTCTCTGCATAAGGTGACCAAACGACCAAAGGCACGTCATGATAAAAACCTCCAACGGTAGTGGGTGGCAAACCCTCTTATGGCTTTGTGTGTAAGCAAATCCACCTCTGACGCCGTGCAATCCTGAAATTTCAAAGGCAGGAACTAGAGCGGGCTGCCTTCGTTGGAAGCCCCATTGTTGGAGCTGAAGGAGGTGGCATCAATGATGCCCCTAGGGGCCTGACCACCTTGAAGGAATTGATGTCTGTAATGTCCATTCATATCATGATGTGTTGCAAGCTCTTCATCTACTCTGTTGCACCATCTCACCGCTTCCAAAATAGGCACATTGTACCAAACCAGCGTGTAGTTGGTTCAGCCAACAAGCATGGACATAGCCGACAGCAGGCCAACTGGGTAAAACCGACAGGGTACTAGTTAGAACCAGGCAGTTCGGGAACGCCTTCACTCCAACTGGTTCAATGGCTTCAAAGGTATTGATAATTATTATTTTTGTTTCCGTACAAAAAAATTTAGATCAATTAAAATTTGAAAATTAAATTCCAAGCTCATTTTAAAGTAAAAAAATGCCTATCTTTCTTCAATATTTAATCTTTATCTCAATTAACTTGTAATAGGCTACAAGTCACATCAAAATTATTTGACATGTCCATGACTCATGTATGCCAAATAACTCAAATAATTAATAATTGTGTTGTGGAAGAATATTTAACCTAACCACATTGCTTTGAGTTACTATAGTCCACACATGGTCAATCTTCCATTTTTTATCGATGTCTTATTCTTGTTAGACTTTCCAGCGTGACTAAATTGGTGGGGAATTCAAATAGAGACGCAACTAACTTAGAAATTGTTTGATAGTTATAGATAATAAACATGACTGATTTGTCGAAAGAAAATTTGAGATTCCAATAGAAAATGGAATTTTACCCAGAAAATTATTCTGAATCATCTATGAAAATTTTCCTACAGATCAAAGTAAATTATGCCACTGCTTGAGCTAGCAGTTACTATAATGACTACATGCTACAATCTCAATATATTTCGTTTAAGTCACATGGTAACGGTGCAATCATCTTTTTGGGGACAAATTCATACTTAATTAAAGGTGAACTTGTAATAGTTTACATTCTAAATTGTACAAATTCAACACAATTCTTTTAGTTTAATTACAAAGGTTACTATAAATAACTTGGTCAATACTTTGACGTGTATGTGATCATTAAAGAGCGTTCAACTAATCATACAATCTCCTTAGCTCTTTCTCATACAAGAATTTTTTGTGCCTCTCACTTTTTGTCTGATTTCCTCCTATATCTTTTTGTTCGTACATGTACCTTCTAAACCACATTGCTCAACAAATAATTGAACCCCAACACTCTCTCCGGCATACTCTCTCTCCTCTCCTGAATTTTTGCTCATCCTTCCCAACTCCGCTCATCTTATATCCCTTTATCTCTCTTTACTTCAACTTATATCTATTATCCTTCCCTCCTATACTAATGTCGGCTTCTCTCTTTCCACTACTCCCAGTTTTTTTATAATTTGTTTTTAATTTTAATATAAAAATTATCATTTACTCAATCTATCACACTGTGCACAGAACTAACCACATTATGCCTCAAAATATGCACATCCCTCTTTCTCATCTCATATGTATCACCCCTGATTCTCTCTCCCTATCGTCACTACATCTTCTTGAACCACCCTATTGTTTCCTAAATACTATCTCTCTTCTTTCTATTGATTGATTAATCAACAAATGTCGGGAGTTAGGTTTTATTATTATTTCAATCTCTTACAATATTTTTTCACTTTAATTACCACATAAGTAAATCCAATAATATGTAGATATTTTCTCTCATAGAAATTGTTTATTCTTCTGCATTTTATTGTGTATTAATAACTAGAACAAAGTATATGACAATATTCCTATAAGTATATAATATAAACTATTGCACTATTACACGACACACACACACACACACACACACTTACACACACACACACACACACACACATATATATAATGTATATTAGTTTATGTCCTTGGAGTGGTTCAGGAGTGTGGATATGTAACTCTTACAAAAGGGACCCAATTTGACATCTAGGAATTTGATGAATAGATGTCAATTTGTTCCATTGTGTGTCCTCCCTTCACACAATTAAATGTCTTAGATGTGTCTTATGATTGAGTGAGTGGTCCAAGTTTGCTTTTTGGGTGGATTACATAGGTCCCTACTTGACGATAGTTTTCCCTTACCTAAAAACTATTAATTAATTATGAAAAGAATTATTATTTAAATGAAATCTTATACATTATTAAGAGAATATCCCGTAGAATACTGTAGCTATATTAATATACATTAGTTATACAAATACGCCTCACTATGATTCGTCATACAAATACAATTTAATGCACTTCAATATTGGACGGAAGAAATATTATTTGTATAAAGGTATTTAGCAAAACATTTGATCACAACAAGTATTCATCACATAGAAATTTATATTTACTATATAATTGAAAAACATATATGCCAAATTAAATGTTGTTAAACTATTTATTTGCAACAATGACTCCATGTAGAATTTACATTACATTATCTTCAAAGTTAGTTTATAGAACCACTCCCTTATTTTTCTACCATTTACAATTTACATTATATTTATCTTAATATAAAAAATATAGAATATACAATTATCTACTTTTAGCCATATTTGACGGCTAAAAGAATTCTTCTTATATGATAAAAATGTTCAATTCATTAACCAAGGGTCTAATGTTAATCATTTTTTATGAATTCTGAGTTCCTTTATTACTTCTGTGATTTTTTGTAATTATCTAATATAAGTTCAATATGTATAATGTGGCACGTGTATGTGCACGTGTGTTTTCACTAGTAGGTTTACATATGTAGATAAATACATGATTACATACAGTCGTCTCCGAACTACAAAGTTCTTCCATATATAAAGTTTGTGACACTACAAACTACATAAAAATGGTGTAAATCTATGGTAGATTTAGCAGAGAGGGGGGCGGTTTATTACTATTAGCTTAGAATAGTAAAAAATAACATCAAAACCATCTTACCTCAATCTCCAACACTTTTTCTCCCTCACACAACAAACTCCACAAAACACCAGAAGAATGTCGCCAACTTCGACGACTTCGACAGATGTCTAGGACATTGTGGAATTTTTGAATGGACTTGGGTCAACTTCGTCGACATATGGAGAAGTCGACAACTTTGACGAAATGTCGAGGATATTGTGGAATAAGGATGTTTACGTGGATTCGACGTCGCCGGCCGTCGACATAGACATTATCGGCGAAATGTCGCCCCATGTCGAGGACATTTAGTACCATGACTATAACATAGTAATACAGTAATATACTGAATTAGTTATATCCAACAGTAGCCGATACATAAAATATACACACTGGTGGTACATACTACATAGTACATGAATATAGTAGTAGGCACTACATGATATATCCAAGGTACACAATACATAGTACAATATAATAGAATATACATTATACATTAATAGGCAGTACCTGATATATACATTAACAGTGGTACATATTATACTACAAAGTACAACTACATAGACAGTATATTAGCTGTACACATGATCGTACAAGAGAAACAAACGCATGAATGTATAGGTTGCATAGATACAAGTACAATATATTCGTATATAATTAGTAGTCTAGTCGTAGAGCAGCAATGCATACATAAATATGTGATGTAGGTGCAGCAATACACACATAAAGATGTATTATAGGTGCAACAGTACATACAATAAAAGCTTCTAGGAAGCAGGAGTTATTTTGATACACACACACACATAGGCTCACATATATATATAGGCCGCGTAAGTGCCCGTCTGAGTCGTGCTAATCTTAACTTCATCATCTTAAATATGAGCAGCCAAACTGATATACTGCAGATACAAGGAGAAAGTCAGTCTGTCTACAAATGATAAATTTGATCTGAGCACATGATCTGAACTGTGACATCACATCCTCGATGGCCCTCTGTGATTGTATCTTGCAGGTTTAGAGGTTTGTTAAGCTTCTAGTAGAGAACGGGCTTTTGATAATACCCCCGCTCAGTTAGCACCATGCTGCCCTTTGGAAGGCCTAGCATTTTGTACAAGTTGTGCTATGATTGTATTTTGGTCGGTCTTTCTGCATTCAGAAACTTATGGGGTTTTTATCTAAAGAATGTTGATGTGTAAATTTTTCTTTATGGTGGTACGAATGGTACTTTGCTTACCTAATGGATATGTCGTTAGAAAACATGTCAAAAAAGGATATTGTAGAAAAAGAGGGCTAATTAAGTGATGCGTTTCTTAAGCAAACCCTCACTTCATATTTATAGTGTTTTGAAAATTTATAGACTTGACATAGTTACTTATGCATTACTACCTCAAGCCGATAACCAAAGATATCACATAACAATTGATTAAACTAAATCTATTTTCTAACACTCCTATAAAGTGGAGCATTTGAGAATCACATAAAAACACACTTCACCATCATCATCGTCATCTAAGTCTCAATCCCAACCTTGTTGGGGTTGACTACATGGGTCCTATCCAATTAGCTCTGTTATGGGTCATACTCTGATCAAGATGTAAACATTCAAAATCTCTCTTTATAAGCTCTTCCCAAGTTAATTTAGGTCCATACCCCCTTTAATCTCTTAAAGTAAACAATCCTATAAAACACTTGAAAGATAAAATAGGCCCATACCTCCTTTAATCTCTCAAAGTAAGCCCTATACCTCAAACAAATAACTCCAAAAGCACATGCCAAACAAGCTTCTCGAAGAAGTTGAAGCAGTGGTTCTACAACAACTTATATGACAGTAGGCACTCCATGGTATGAAATTTTGGCCAAATCTCAAAATTTTGGTTTTGACAAGTATCAGATGCAGAAATGCACCTCCTAGAAATATTCAAGTAAAATTTCAAATTTTTTCTCAAGATTTTGTCAAGGAGGGCAAAATTTGACAAAACACTATAATTTCAGTGAAAAAACCCTGTTTGGGCCTGCAATACATGAAACATACCCGAGATGAGTTCATAGTTTCAGGAAACAACTTCTCAAAGCCTGTTGCAGTTGGAATAACAAGTCTCCAAAATTTACAAAAAATTTGTGATTTTTTGCTATTTTATAGGCTCCAAAATGTTCAACACGATTAACGTCTATTTTTTGTGACTTTTCACGATTTAGATCCCGCTTTTTCACTATCTATACAATTTTTTCACGACTCTTCATGACTTTTCGCTATTTTTCTTTTAAGTCGCTTGCTCTTTTTTTAACAAACCATGTACACAAAACTGATGATGTATACTAAACGTCCAACCCCCACTCTCCAAACCACATACATACACGCACGCGCGCACGCACACACACATGCACGCATACTTGATCGAACTTTGACTCTCTTAAGGATATTTTCTTCAGATCCAGTTGACCGAACTTTGTCTCTCTGAAGGATATTTTCTTCAGATCCAGTTGACCGAACTTTGACTCTCTTAAGGATATTTTCTTCGGATCCAGTTGACCGAACTTTGACTCCTTAGGATATTTTCTTCAGATGTGTGTTCGACTTTGAGCCGACTTCAACATGTGTGGACATGGAATTTTGTGGAAATGTCGAGGAATCGAGGATTTTTAAAACCAAATGCAAATTCAACAAAAATTAAGCTAAAAATACTCATTTTGTGATAACAATGGATAGATTTCATCAAATCTAGCTAAAAACACAATATATGTTTACTTATACCATCCATATAGGCTTACATATGTACAAAAATATACGATTATATACAGTTGTCTCCAGACTACAAAGTTCTTCCATATATAAAGTTTATGTCAATAAACAAATTACATAACAATGGTGTAAATCTATGGTAGATCTACAGAGAGGGGGTCGATCTATTATTATCAGCTTAGAATAATAAAAAATAACATCAAAATTTCCTTACCTCAAGCTCCAACACTTTCCCCCTTCCACACAACAACCTCCACAAAACATCAGAAGAATGTCGCCAACTTTGACTGATGTCGAGGACATTATGGAATTTTTTATTAGAACTGGGCCAACTTCGTCAACATATGGGAAAATGTCAACAACTTCGACGAAACGTCGAGGATATTGTAGAATGAGGATATTTATGTGGATTTGACATCGCCAACCGTTGACATTGACAAAATCGGCGAAATTTCGCCCAACGTTGACGACATTTAGTACCATGCAGTTTTAACCCTTTGTATCTAGATCTATAAGGTTACTTTGAAATTGCAAGTTGCAAGTGATCATAGTAACAAAAGTCTCTAAATTTTATGGAAGATCAATATTTTTTTTTGTGATTTTATAGGCTCCCGAATGTTCAACACGATTAATACGCCAGTTGCCAATTGTTTGCGACTTTTCACGATTTATCCCGATTTTTCTTGATTTATAGGTATTCTGCGATTCTTCATGAATTTTCACAATTTTTCTCTTTTCAATTGCTTGCTCTTTTTTTTTACCATACCATTTACACAAAACTCTTGATGTACTATAAACCTCGAACATAACACTCTCCCGACAATACATTTTATTGGTCAACTATTCTTTAATTCTTTTCCTACTTTTTCACTCAATAAGATTTTATGTCTTGTGATCTTAATAGTTATATGTAATCTGGTATGTATATATATACATACATATATATATATATGTATCAACTTATTCTTGATTATTTCTGAATAGTTTGATCGAACTTTTTCCGAAATTTATCAAACTTTTCACAATTAAAAGAAGACGTGGGCCTAAATTAATATTGGAAGAGATTATAAGGAGAAATTTTGAATCTATACATCTTGATCAGAATGTGACCCATAACAGGGTTGATTTGAAAAGAAGGATCTATGTAGCCTAAACCCACATGGTTGGGATTGAGGCTTAGATGAATTAGTCGATACATATATATGTCCGTACTGTCTCGGTTGGTCGTCGCAGAACTTGTCCTCAATGCTTGTCACTCACCGCTACTTTGTTCTGATATAGTCATTTCTCATGTGATCTTTTCTTGTCATCCTACACATCCATCTCAATGAACACATTTCGGCCACATTGTATCTTCTTGAGACTCTGTTTCTTCACTGTCCAACATTTACTTCTATATAACATGAATGACTCTATAGCTTTCTATCAAATCTGAGAGGGATTTTTTGATCATATAATACACCAGTTTCACTCCATTTCAACCCCTGTAGTGATCTTGTGACTAACATCATCTTGAACATTCCCATCTATTTGAATAATAGAACTCAAGTAATGGAATTTATCACATTTCGGGACATCTACTCCTTCCAACTTGGTCCGACCATTCACAATTTTAGATTGGCTGAAATTGCAAGCATATACTCAATTTTGCTCCTAATCATCAATCCATTTGATTTCAACACATTTCTCCAAAGTTTAACTTTATCATTCAATCTATCTTTAGTTTTGTCGATCAAGACAATATCATCAACAAATAATAAGCACTAAGGATTATCATCATGAACATGCTTTGTCAACTCATCCATAACAAGAACAAACATATATGGGCTGAGTGTAGATCCATGATGTACCTTACCGACATGTTTGGTTCTAAGGAAAGGACTAGAAGGGATTACGTGATAGGATAGAATAGGATGGTATATAACAAGGATAGGCTGATGATTTGCCAATCCTATGTTTGGTTACGATCCGGAAAGGGTTGGTCATTCTTTTGCCTCTTTACTATTTGATTAGATATTACATTTATTAAACAGAGTTCGTTGCTATTATACAATTCCCTTCTTATCGAAGTGGGTTACATGTCGGCCAGAATTTTAAAACTTGTTTCTCTTCGAATCACATCGACATTAGATTTAGCTTTTCTTGCTGTCCGTCAAACAAATCGATTTTAAATTCGTGAACAATGATCGCTTCCCGTAGTTCATTTTTTCTCCTTGCTAGAGAAGAGGCAGTAGTTAGCAATTGTGTTGGACCGCCAATGACGATGATCGTGCTACCTACTTGATGCAAGTTCTTTCACACTACAACTGTTCAATCGAGAAGTGGGCAATGGATTTAAGAATGTCGCACAATCATCTTTTCGCAATGAGCAGCGACAATGAACATCGACTGTATATGTGACGTCCCATGATTTTCTAAAACTTAATCTGATGTGTGACGTCCAAATTGAAACCCTCACCTCAGTGAGAATCCCAATTTAAACATCCCACACTAGGCTAAGAAGAAGAAAATCAGAAGGAAACAATAGTAGCACATGCACATGAATAATAATAAAACCATACAACACATTTTCACCATTCAACATTTAATTACATCATGAATTGTTACAACATTTGATATTACATATTGAACTACAAACTATTACATATACATGTACTACATCTACAACAAGATCTTAAGACAACAAGTCCACCTGTACATCAGCTCGCCACACAACTCTCAACTATCCTGAATCTTTAAGAACACATGTCCACAACCTAAACAAAAGATTACATGTGGTACACGTCAGCACAATATACAAGAATATTGTACTGAGTACGCCTACATGTCTTTTATATATCTCTCATTACTAAGCTTGGCAATAAGATAAAACTAATACTTGGCAGTCATAAACAAATATAACAAAAGCATACTTGAACAAGAATGTTTATTAACAAAAGAGAACGTGTATTTTAGGCATATTTTCCATTATATGTAAAGTTGATCAACCACATCAACAATCATCCACTCTCAAAGTTATGAATTAGATTATCCAATTGGGTATTCAAGAACCCTAAATATCACTCCATCACATCCTACACACCTTAAAAGAAATTCCGGTCTCAGAATTAAGTCAAAATCCAGTCCATCACATCATATACATCTTTAAAGGAATTTTGTCCTCAAAATTATGCCGTTCCATTACTTTAAAAGAAACCAAATATATCCATTCATATTTAGGACACCACTTTAGGTGCAACATATCCAAAGCACTTCTAAGAGATTTTAAAAGCATTTAAGGTGAACCCCTCAACATATAACATGATGTAGATGGTTAGGGTGTGTCTCACATTACCAATTAGGATTTTTGTGTTAATTTCACCCAAGCATAAGATTCAAACAATAGATTATACATGACATTTTTCACATTTTAGGATTTACATCCTCATTTTATCCAAACATCATGTTCTAACATTATGTCCTCATTTTGGGAAGAGTAATTTATAATTAACTCAATTTTATCCATATAGATCATAACAAGGTGCCATCATCATTATATTGTGCAAAATTTTCAGACTATGTTCAACATATTTATTAGGCACTAACATATCACTGTTTGGCTTATATAATTAAAATGTACTCATTTCACTTTAATATTAAGTTACAAGTTTCTTAGTGAATTCATCACTAGATTCACCAACCATATTATGTCATCACTATTCATGTAACACGTATCACTAGTGTCATCTCACTGTACTTTCTCATATTAGGCTGTAAACTCTATTAGAGATTCATCATGAGATTAGCCAACTATTCATATTATCATCATTATTCATGTATATGGTTAACCATTTATACATTGATATCTATTAATTCTAGATTTCCTTCATGTCATGTCCATATGTCAAATCTCAAGATTAGATCACATTCTTATCTATGTTATATCATGGTTGTACTAAACCAACTTATATGAGTGACTCCTCAAACATATATCAAAACTTCATCTAGTCCAATTGAGGTTCTCCTAACCCATATCATGAGAGTAGTGCCATGCTTCGTCTCTCTTAGCTAACTCAACTCTATGAGTATCTCATATGCATATACGTTGTCTTTCCTCTCTTAGTCTAGGGTTCTTGGATTACCTCATTGGCACTAGTGATAGCCTTACAAGCTCTAGCCGCATAAGCACAAATCAAAACATGCTTTGACATTCTCTTCATAGGCCTTTACCCATGAGACAATATTTCCCAACTCTCTCTCTTATAAACAACCACTAGATTCCTACAAGGAACCATCAACCCAAGCATGAGGCTTTACAGAAACTAACACATTTACCTCCTCCAGGGTCTTGGGATTCCCTCCCTCACCCAAATGGTAGGTTCTCATATTTCCTGTTCACATGTTCATATAAAGACAACCACTCTCTAACTCTAGGGTTTGGTCCTCTCAAGGACATCTAGGGTTCAAAAAGACTATAGGAATCATGCATTTAGCAACTCAACTCATTTACTCAGGAGTAGTCTAGTTTAGGACATATCATATCACATATTTCTCAGAATTCTCATATCTTGGAGTTTAGGTCCTCTAACCTTCTCCGTTTGGGTCTCACTCTCTTGAGTTTACCCTATAACTGGCCCTAACACTAGAGGTCCTCATTCACAAAAGAGATTGAGGCTCTTGATGATTCACATCCTTATCTCAGCTTAACTTACCTTAACTTAGAAAAGCACACATACTTGCATCATAAAACCTATCTTGCATCCTCAAAACTGAACTTAGTCCTCAAGTCAAACATATATCATCACAAACCAACTTATATTACTATATCAAACTTAGATCATATCACCTAAACTCGTTCTAGCCATCATATATTCTAGCAAGGCCTCTAGACATCTAATCTAGAACTACTCCCTCATCTAGACTGATGTCTTTCACTTTCTCTTAGGTTGCATGACCACCTTCTACTCGTACATGTGTGGGGACACATTTTTATAATACTTACATATATAATAAAATATTATATAGTTTTTCTCTGATAAAACATGCGTCAGAGAAAACTATCGATGTTCGATCCGATTGGAATCAAAAATCAAATCCACAAAACGAGTGTCCCACACATGGTAGAGAGTCTAGTGTCATGTCACCTAGTGAAAAGGGTGAGAACAAGGTGTAGATTGGTATAGCTACCCAAAACATAGATGCATCATATGTCAAAGGTTTCTCTTCCCGTGATGTACGTCATTTACAAATAATGCAACGTCCCATACCGTTACACTATAAGGAAAGAGCGACACCTAAGTACTTGTTATACAATAAGCACAAATCTAGACCTAGTTCTCAAACATCTAGATGTTAACCTAGAGGCTAGGTTAGATCTAGCATCTAAAAGACAACCAATCTAACCCTAAAAGAATATTAAGTTCAAGGTTTTCTTTAATTTGAGTTGCATAATGAGCAAATGTCAGACTTTGCTATTGTTCATGCTCTGATACCACCTGTGAAGTCTCCAGATTTTCTAAAGCTTAATCTAATGTGTGATGTCCAAACTGAACCCTCACCTCAGCAAGAATCCCAATTTAAACACCACACACTAGGCTAAGAAAAAGAAAATCAAGGGAGTCCGAGGAAACCACAGTAGCACATGCACATGAACAATAATAAAACCATACAACACATGTTCACCATTCAACATATAATTACATCATGGATTTTTACAACATTTGTATTACATATTGAACAACAAACTATTACATATACATGTACTACATCTACAACAGGATCTTAAGACAACAGGTCCACATGTACATCAGCTCGCCACACAACTCTCAACTATCCTGGATCTTCAAGAACACATGTCCACAACCTAAACAAAAGATTACATGTGGTACATGTCAGCACAATATTCAAGAATATTGTACTAAGTACGCCTACGGGTCTTTTATATACCTCTCATTACTAAGCTTGGCAATAAGATAAAACTAATACTTGACAGTCATAAACAAATATAACAAAAGCATACTTGAACAAGGATGTTTATTAACAAAAGAGAACGTGTATTTTAGGCATATTCTACATTATATGTAAAGTTGATCAACCACATCAACAATCATCCACTCTCTAAGTTATGAATTAGATTATCCAGTTGGGTATTCAAGAACCCTAAATATCACTCCATCACAGTATAGGTCTTAGACCGTTGCCAATCCTATGTTTTCCGTGGCCATCCCTCCACTATGATCTGAGATGCTTGAGATTCTAGTCTCCGCCATTCTCACGGCCATTAAAATCATTCTTCCCCGTCATCCTCCCTAAGTTGAGGAAACGCCGCAACCTTATATACCGGATCGTGTTCTGCAGAAATAGAAGAGCGTAGGGGTCCATGTTTCACATGTTCGAGTATCGTGGAGTCGAGGGCATGGGAAACTAGTCATAATACCGACTAATACCTAGGGGGAGCGCCCCATTTGCGACTCCTGGACGAGTGAGACATTAATACAGCCGCATAAAAGTTCCGTGTCCAAAAACGCAAAACCAAACATAGGTTTGTAAGTAAACGTGGAATTTGTATCCTATCCTATGTGTAATACTGCAAACCAAATGTGCTGTAAGTGTGATAGGAAATGTTGGCTTATCTCCTCCAACAGTCTTCACACTTGTAGTTGCAGTTGAGCTATCATATATGTCTTTAATCAAGTCAATGTATTGGTTGGCACACCCTTTTATTCCAAAACCATCCATAACACTTCCCTGGGTGATCATAATCATTTTTCAAATCAACAAAAATCATATCAAGACCTCTTTTACTTTCTCTATACTTCTCCATAAGCCTCCTAATCAGAAAAATAACATATGCTGTTGATCTTCTAGGCATGAAAACAGATTATTTGTCTGATATCTGCGTTATAGATCTTAGCCTTTGCTCAATAATCCTCACTAAAAGCTTCATAATATGACTAACAACTTGATACCATGTAGTTTGTGCAACTCAGAACATCTCCTTTGTTTTTGTTGATGGGGACTATATCTCCACTTATCTCACATCTTCCTGGTCTTCATAATCTTATTAAAGAATGTTTTTAACCATATAGCTCCATAACCATCTCGTATGCATTCCTTTCTCATTTTCATCTTTTTTTTTAAAACCATTCTTGACCTCAATTAGTGAAACTGGCCATGTGTAAATGACATCTCTTGTATTCATGTCACAGGAGTGTCTTACATTACTCACACGTGCTATTGAAAAGCTTATGAAAATACTTTTTCCATTGGTTCTTGATATCATCATCCTTCACCAGCACTCGACCATCTTCATTTTCGATGCATTTTACTTAACTCAAGTCCCTTCATTTCCTTTCTCTTATACATCTATATATGTATATATATCTATATGCACACACACACACACTAACACACACACACATATATACAGAATCAGGCTAGTTACACTCGAGTGTACAAATCACACCGTACACCCCAATTGTGTTTGCCTATGTAGACCATGTTTTTGCAAAATCTAATCCATTGATCTTCATGGTTACAATAATAATAGGCCACGTACAAAATTTGAGCCCATTTGGATGAGCATACGTCATTCATCTAAGGACAACAAAATCGACGCACAAAACTAATTTTGAAATGCATGATTTTTGCCTCCTTTAGATTACTGTCCTATAAGTGTCCAAATGAGCTGAAATTTATTATGTAGTATGGTCTTATGATATTTAAGAAGATCAACGGTTTTTATTTCTAAAATTATTGCTCCATGATGGAAAATGACTGAGGTGTATAGCGTCACCGGTACACTCGAGCGTATTCCAGCTTCACTCTATATATACATATATATATGTATATATATATGTAAAGTGAAGTTGGAATACGCTCGAGTGTACCAGAGACGCTATACACCTCAGTCGTTTTCCATCATGAAGCAATTATTTTGAAAATCTAAACCGTTGATCATCTTAATTATCTTAAGAACATACTATATAATAAATTTGAGCTCATTTGTTCACTTATAGGTCATGCATATAAAGGAGGTAAAAATTATACATTTCAAATTAGTTATGTGTGTCGATTTGGTTATCCTTGGATGAGTTACTTCCACTCATCCAAATGGCTCAAAATTTTTATGGGGTTTATTACTATTGTAACAATGAAGATCAAGGGATTAGATTTTGTGAAAATATGGTCTAGATAAACAAACACCATTGAGGTGTATAGTGTGATCTGTACACTCGAGTATATTCTAGCCTGATTCTCTCGTTATATATATTTCCCTTCTCTATGTCCAACCTGCCGACCCCAACATAGTTGGGACTGAGGCTTAGATGATGACGATGATGATGTTGATGTCCAACCTCTTACAAATCTCTCCAAGTATCTAGGCTTTGCCTCTTGAACAACCTTTTTAGCTTCTTTCTTAGCTTGCTTTTATCCATGGTTCTAAACATCCTCGACATCTGGCGATATATCCTCAATGTTAAATATGTCTACGCCTGTCGATGTTGAAACCTAGTAAACTTCCTCGACATCGATGTTGCCTACTTGTTGACATGTGTCAAGGAATTCAGCCTACTTGGTGACAAAATTGACTTAGCTAGCTCAAAGCCTCCCATCTTCTCGATGATCTTTGTAGTTATTATTATTACACACATAGTGAAGGCATAAAGAACTTGTAGGAAACCATTCTTCACATTGAGATGACTATTTCCTTGGTTTCTAACTAAAGATCAATGATAAGTTTATTCCTCTACTAGATTTCCACAAAGTTTTGCAAAATTTGTTGTAGACCTAATAAAATTTCACGTCTGTTACTTTTTCCCCTCTTGACAAATTGATGTATTTGAAAATAAGCTCATGTTTTTTAATTCTAGAATGTGATCCTATTGGGATTTCTGTAGATACAAAACACATTTATTGAACAAATCTAAGTTCTAAACATTTCACATAGAAGATTATAGACGGAGTATGTCTTTACTAAAATTTGATGTTTTATGCCAAATTCCCTCACAATCTCACTATCTTTTAGCTTATTTTGCATCGAAGTGTTAGTCCAAAACTTCCTCAAAGTTTCCTTACATGTTCCACAAACTTCCACTTCCTTGCCTGTCGAAGTTGACACTAAGGTGATGTCTTTTACATTTGCACGTGACTGTGTTTTTGTTTATATGTAAACATGTATGGATGGCTATATATAGACATATATTTGGTTTTTAAGATAGACTTGATGAAATCTGTAAATTTTCATCATGAAATCACTATTTTGAGCTTATTTTTTGTCAAAAATGTGTCGAAGTTTGGTTGTAGAAGTCCTTGAAGTTTCCTCGATGTTTCCACAAACTTCCACTTCCACACCTGTCGAAGTCCTGTTCCATGCTTTTATCTATATATTCTCTAGCAAGTATCGTTTATTTTTGGTTGGTGTCATGGACTCGGTTGATGAATTTTGATTTTGGAACTAAGTGACTCATAGTAATAAATACTTTTTTATAACTTCAGATCAGATATACTGATGCAAACCGTAAAGGAGAATTTGCATATAGCAAGCCCAGATCCAAGACAATCATGATTAGAGCTTATTGGGCTCAAGTTGGGCTTTTATTTAGCTCTTTATGCATTTAGAAAATTTATGTTTTATTTAAATCCGAATTTCTTTTTAGTTCCTTGTTTTATTTTACATTAGGATTTAATTTCCTATTTTGTTGATTTGCACGTCAAGTCGTAGAGTCTTATATAAGCCAGCCTTGGGGCCTTTGTCCAGATAGTCGATTATGAATTATAGTTTTATTTGCTGGTTGCAAATTTATTTCTCCCTTTCTTCTTCTCCGTAGCTTGGCTACATCATATACCCTGGAGCAGTGGATATGCTTTTCATGATGAGCAGCTTTCATCTTTTATCCTCTTATATTCGTCTTTTCCATGAAGGCCTTAGTTTTACCACATACCAAGAATAGTAGCTTATATATCACTAAACTGGGAATTTAAAATATCATATATGGACTACAGTCTACACGATTTGAAGTTATTTAGTTGGAGCATGTAGTGGGTGGCTTTGCTTGGTACTCCATTTGAATATATTTCAGATAACATTCTTAAGGTAAGCCAATCCTATATAACACCCAAACAAGTCAACCATGATTTAAAATGAGAAGAGTATTTATTTATTTCATTCGATAACATAAGCTTTGCTTGACACTCCATTTGAATATATTTCAGATAACATTCTTAAGGTAAGCCAATCCTATATAACACCCAAACAAGTCAACCATGATTTAAAATGAGAAGAGTATTTATTTATTTCATTTGATAACATACTTTGTTAGGAATGCTGAACTATAAGTAGATGGCTGGTACCATCTCAAATTCAAGATTTCCCAAACTACTGGGACAGTAATTGACACTCAACGCTGTCTATATTATATGATTGTACGATTGGTGATTTCATTACTTTGACCAGCTCAAGCTTTGTCAATCCGCTATCCATTTGACTTATAAATGCCACAGATTTTCACAGAACTGATTGGAAGCATTATAAGTCATGAAGAAATAAATTTCTGTATTCTTTGCTGTATATGAAATAACCATGCTTATTTACTAAAAAGCATTTGTATATTGCTCACTCGTTCACCACGTGTGGGTGACATTATTTCACTAAATGTGGATGACTCGTTCATCTGAGCTAGATTATACCAAAATCCGGGTCTCGCAAAACAAACCGAGTTCTTTTAGCTGACTAGCTTGGATAAATTCTATAAGCTCATGATTGCTAAATCTGTTTTGGTTGTGTCATGATAGTATTGCATGGACTTTGTTTGATCCTTGATTACAGTTTATTTCGGTTTTTCACTGATTTGGAGAAAATTATGGAGAGTGGTGGGACTGCTAACAAGGTTCATGAGGTGATGTCATTGCCAAATGTCAATAGACAATGGCACACTCTAAAGTGCAAAACTATGAAAAGATGGAAATTCTTGATTCAGATTTAAAACAATCATGGTGGTGGGGGGCGGGGACTCTGATTTCTAGAGGTAAGCTTATAGGGAAGTTTGGCGGGCAGCTGTGGTTATTGTTGTGGATTTAGTAATAGGTGGCTTTAAGCGTTGCATTTTTTGCCTATGGTGTCGAAGGCAAGGAACGAGGTATCAGATTTCGATGCCGTTTCGACGCATCATGGAAACCATAATTTTTTGAATTTCGTCGAAAATTTCGATAGATGCAACCGTGCCCGTTTCGACGCCAAAATGAACGAATTAATTTATGAAATTTTACAGGCATGATCTCTACACCTAAATGCATTGTTTTATGCAATGAAATTTTATGTGGGGGTAGGTTGGGGGGTGGTCCTTCATGTGGGAGGTAATGGAACTGTCCTGTTTCTTGAGGATTTCGATGAGAAAACGTAGGAATTAAGTTATGCAATTTTGCAAGTATGAGCTATATACATGCATTTACTTGTGTTATAATATCAAATATTGGATATGTAGGGCATCCCCACACATTTTACTTGGGTTTGATTGTTTGTTGTTGATATTGACTCAATAGTCAATCATTTCATTGGTCCCAAGAACACTAGTGCAATGTTTCCAAGCTAAATCATTATTTGTTTGTGGGGTTGGCTTCATAACACCCTCATTGTCTAGTAAACCACCACTAGGATACATGTTGTCCACAATCCAGAAACTAAAAAATGCATGCATTGCATAAGTATATAATAATTTGAATAGCAAATATTAGGAAAATGTAATGCAATTATGATATACTATAAGTATATACTATGAATGAGTACTAAATGGTGAAATAACCGCAATCCCCTCTTTGCTCCTCTACAAAAAACAATAATAACAACAAGGATTGCAATTATCAAAAGGTACCAGATCCAATCGAAATCGATTTTTTTTGGCGAAATTTCGCCAATTTCGCCGAAAACTCATTCCTGGGTCAAAGGTCTTATTACATTTTTGGGAATCAGTGCTTATAGGAATCTCAGGTGGACTTCAAAGGCATTTCAGTTAAGACTGAATATAGGTTCATTCTCTCCCTTACATATGGATCTTGCATTTTAGGTTTGCTGAAGGCGTTAATCATCACTTCATCCTTTTCAAGTGTACCTGGTTATTATGGACTGTCTGAGAGTTTTGTTTATGGCGTGCTCATTTTGAATGCGCTTTTGATATTAGAAAATAATATATTTGCTATCGGATATTTATATAGATAGAAAATACAGTACATAAATAAAAGATATATGAGGTAAGAATCTTGTCATCTTAGGCTTTATTATGGATTTACGACGAGCCATGCACATCAGCATGATTGTACACAGGTAAAATATTTATGCAATATAGCATATATCATTCTCTTTGTACAAATATAGTATATCTTCCTGACCAACTGTTATACTGATTTAGAATCAGTATATAGTGAAGAGGTTTGGATGCTGAGAGACTCTCCTTCCACTTTTGCCTTATTCAGGTGCAGGCTATAAAGATGTTCTTGTGGACGTGGTTGGAGGGCTTCCTGCTTCTTGCCAATGCCTTGGCTATACTGAATGACGACAGGTTTTTATCTCCAAGAGGTCTGAGCTTCACTGAGGTTTCTGCAAGCGGAAAGGCAAAATCGCTCAAAGGGCAGCTTATCGGTCTGATATACGCGACCCAGTACATGAGGTTCCCTCTGATTATTATGAACACGATCGTGATTGTAGTGAAGTTCGTATCTGGGTGATTTGTCTTAGCGCTGGTTGTCTGTGTTGCTTCTTGCACTTGTCACATTACTTGCCAGTTAAAATTTTGATGCCAATTGTAATCTGGCTGCTCTTGTGGTTTTACGAACCCTGGTTACAGTAGATCTTCTTAAAGCTACATGTACTCGTGCTTGTAATTGAAAAAGCAAGCGAGAGCAACGTGACCTGCAGGCTGCAGTTGAATGGTTTTGAGCAATTTAATTGTCTGATCTTTATAGAAAAAGAAGTATCGTGTTTACTTCACTAATACCTTTTTGCGAATACCAATTGTCTAAAAATTAAAGGCTCAAGTCTCCCCTATGCACGCAGGGCACTTTTTTCTTATTATGTATAAAACGCTTGATCCTTAGTCCTAGGCTTCGATTGTCGTAAGTGAACTTAAAAAGTCATGAACTCAAGTTCCAATATAAGTTTTAGATGTTTGGTTTGTCTAACTTTGGAAAACAAGTTACGTGAAAACTTCCCGACTTCCACACATATAAATAGGTTTCACTTTGCTAGTTCTGGAAAAAAACTGGCCGAAAACGAGTTCCCCTATCTATGATTCTGGAGGCGGCTGTGTGCGTTAGGGGTGAGCAGAATTTGGTTAATAACCGATTAACCGAACGTTAATTCCGAATGGTTAATTTTATTGGGTCAATTTGGTTAATTCGGTTAATGTGGTTAATTTATTTTGGTTAATCGATTAAATGGTTAATTTGATGGTTAAAGATATTTTTGGTTTGGTTAACCGAATTAACCGAATAGTCAGAATTTATTCATGAATAATATCCTACACATGCATATATACATATATAGTTGTACTTTTATTTAAAAATACTTCCCCATATATATAGTAATCAAGTTTTTACGAGCCATACAAAATAAAATGTACAATAATACTACTATAATATAACAATATTGTCCCAAATTCTATGACTATTTCAAATAATATTATTACACAAGTATTATTTGGTTAACTAAATTAACCGACCGAATTAACCATTAACCGATTGGACAATAACCGAATTAACCGACACAATTTGGTTAGGTTAATGGTTAAAATCTCAAACCACAAATTAACCATTTAACCGAACCGAATTAACCGTAACCGACCGAATTAACCGAACGCTCACTGTGCGTCCCTTTGCTGCTGTAGTTCCCTGGCATGGATCCCCCTTCTGGCAGGTGTGGCCGGTTGCTTTTCAATCACAAGCGTGATTTCACGTTGATTTCCAATCGCCACAACGTTTCAAGGATCAAATGCTTTGCGATGCGGCAGATTGATCAACTATTTAGCCTTTCCTTGAAAGCTAATTACTTTAATTCTATTCAATACTACAGTTAGGTCATACTTATTAAAAAAGTGATCGGAGGTCTTGTCTTTGTCGCTGCTAGGCTTGTCAAAATGCTATCCCCAAAATAGCCATTTTGGTTGATAGTACCTACGGAAATTGGTTAAAATACAAGAATCGGTTTGGGCAATCATATATTACAGAGAATTACTTAATCCTAGATCTTATTAAATACTATCCTTATAATTTATTTTGTTATGCCGTATAATTTGGGTTCAATATAATTATACACGGTGGACTTCCATAGACATTCATATAGTATTTTCGTGCTGATTTAGCAGTAGAACAACAGAAACACATACATTCTTTTCATCTTAAAAGCCACCCTATACACAAATGTCATGCTACTTATTGCCAAATGCATGCATACAATAATTTCTTTACAATTTTTGTACGTCATGGTGTGATTGGGTTGTTATACGATCATACGGTGGGGGACGTTTCCTCAATAAGGTTTTGGTGATTCTGAAAGACCCATAAGGGGACATATTGATCAAGAACCTTAGTCAAGGAAGATCTAGGCCACAACTAGCTTTAGATAACTGAGATCCTTCCTTGTGGGCTGGGAGAGAAGTCAAAAATTCTTTACAGTTACTAGGGGGGCTTGAAACTTGCTAGCTAATAAATGATAGGCTTACCAATTTTGACCAGCATTACAAGGCCTATGAATAGGTAGCCGAGCATTCCGACACATCTCGTAAGTGCACGGACATAGGCCTTTCCTCAATTCCATGACTTAGTTACACGAACAAGGTCCCGGAACTATGGGTCTTGAAAGTTGCTAGCTAATAAATGCAAGGCTTATCGATTTTCACTATCATTGCAAGCCCTGTCAATCGGTAGCCTAGCATTCTACAAATATTATAGATGAATGGACCGACATAGGCCTTTCATCATTCCTTATGAGTTATTTACACAAATAAGGTTCCCAAAACTGGGCTTTGAGCACATGTCGGCTCATAATGGGCCACTTTAAGGAGGTTAAGGATTATTGGACAAGTGAGCAAGCATTGAGAGAGTTTATTGGCATAAGGGTATAATTTACCAATTACAATCCCTAAAGTGGGATGCCTATGGTTGCCTCTTATAAAAGAGGTTCATAGAAGAAGATAAACACACTAAGAATTTGAGATCCAATCGTATCGGTCCTTGGCTTTTGTTAAATGATGTTTAGTTTTTGGGTTGATATTATTATAAAAAATAATTTATTTTGACATGTTAGGTGATCTTTTTTATTATAAGAAAAACATGAATTTTCCCCCACTAAGTCGTTTTAGATATTTTCTTGGATCAACTAATCTGAGACGAAGGAGAAAATTGAAAACAAAACAATATGAAAAAACTAATTAGTATTTAAACAAAAAATGAGATAAAAAGGCTCAACTTCATAGTAAGCCATGGTCCAAAAGAAACTCATGACCTTATTAAGATAAAGAGACAATATTGACAAGTAATGGCTTTGAGGGGACTGACTATATTGTATGAAGAATAGAAGTTGCATGCTATTCTACTTGGGATTTTCTAGTAGCAAGGTGGATATGAAAAATTTGTAGAGATGCTTTTCTTCATCCACTGTTCTTATCTTACTTTGTTTTTAGTTAAGTGAACCTACCTTTGTTGTTTTTGTGTTACTCCTCTAGATTACTGATTTGCTTCACTTTTATGAATGTTTCTTAAATATCCTCAATATAATGTCGTTACGAGTTTTAGAACTTGCTAATCTATTACTTCAATGAGACACTTTATCTCAATCTAGAGATTGGTGACCATAACACGTTTTAATCACCCATTGTCTTTCTCCTCTAACTAGTTCTTATGCTTTTTCTAGATAGTGTATGTGTTCCGTGATCCCTAAGGGTGGTAAGTCAAATTTGGGATTACATAACAAGTCAGTAAATTCTATAGAGGGCCTAGGGCCCGTTAAATTCAAAATATTTTTTCGGATCTCACTCGTCGTCTTCCATTTGCCTAAGAAACCAACCACTGGGTTACTTATTAAATGTCAAGAGTTTTCAAGTATTAGTTGAATTCCATGAAAAGATCTATTTATATATAGTAAATTGTTTGATACAATGAGAATCTTCTATATGCAAAATAACACTTGTATATGAAATCATATTTTCACCTTTCATTTGAAATTTTAGACATCATCCTTCCTACATCAAAGTTTGACTCGTCTATTGCATGAGTAGTGTAAGAAATCCAAAATATATCCTTTTACATATCATAGAACAATATGCTTTCATCACTTTAAATTAATTTTTTGGTTGGAATTTGAAAACATGGTAGGTGAAAATCAAATATTTTGGTCGACTTTTGAAATAATGGTAGGAGAAAAGAAAACCAAACCCTTTTATCATTGCATACTGATGCGTAGTAATTGATGACCAACCTTAGTGAAGGACTGCTTTAATTTAGCATGTATAGTAGATATAATTATGTGATCCTCATAAATCATTACGTTTCAAAATAAATGTTTTCCATCCTTCTTTATACATGAAATCCTATATTGGAATTTTTTTTATTATGTTTCTTTTCTATCATTGTCAATTTAGACACACACACATTCACACACACACACTATGTGTTTGTATGTATAGATTAGCAAAGAAGAGTGATGCCTTGAGATTATAATGAATAAAAATTTCGATACTCATTACTAGACAATACTGCATGTTTTCATTCAATTAATGTTTAAGCTTTCAAGTAGACGCTGCACCACTACCTAATTGCATTCAATTAATGTTGAAGCTTTCAAGTACACACACATGCACACACGATCTCACACACACATAGATACACACACATACACACACATTGTGTGTATTTAGTAAATAAAAGTGATGCCTTGAAATTATAATAATAAAGATTTTGATTCTTGATAGTAGACATCACTACATATCTGCATTCAGTTAATGCTTAAGCTTTCAAGTAGACATTGCACCACTACATATTTAAATTCAATTAATAATTAAAATTTTGAGTAGACACCATGTTAAAGATTTATGTAGAGTAAAAATACAACACTTTCCAAGTTCGTGTGCATATATGTGGTTTAACATAACATCAAACTGTCGAATAGGATTTATTTGGATTACAATGAAAAAATAAATCAATTAACACATAATAAATAAATTAATCACACATCTATTGACTCCATAGTTTACATCACTCATATTTTAATGATGACTTTACCATTTCATTCATTTGTATCTAACACTTATATTGAGATCATTTGATATAGGTATGCACATACCAATCGATCAAATTCATAAATCATGATTTGGATAAAATTAAGTCATACACACACACACCCATGCGCACACACACATACACTATGTGTGTATATATTAGTAAAGTAAAGCGATGACTAGAGAGCATCACTACATATTTGCATTCAATTAATCTTCAAGATTTCAAATAGACACTACATCACTACATATTTGCATTCAATTAGTGTTTAAACATTCAAGTAGACACTATGTTAGAGATTTATATAGAGTAAAAATAGAACACTTTACAAGTTCATGCACATATATGTGGTCTAAGAGCGCATCAAACCATTAAGTATGATTTTTTTTTTTGGATTACAATGAAAAATATAAATCAAAACTCACATAGTGAATAAACTAATCATTCATATGTTAACTCACTAGTTTACATCAGCCATATTTTGATTATGAATTCACCATTCTAGTCATTTGTGTCTAACACTTCTATTGAGATCATTTTATATTGACATCCACACTCCAATCAATCAAATTCAAAAATCATAATTTGGATAAATTACGTCATACATGCTCAAAGTTCAAAGTTGTAGAATAGCTAAAGTTATATGTAGAACATTGATGTTAGTTTTTGTAGTGGTTACAAGACATGTAAATAATTTAAAGCATGTAATATATTCAATTAGAATGAATTATAATTGCATGTAGGATAATTTGAAAATTTGAATTAGTAAATCCCATTGGTTGAGTTTCCATCCTAGAAGTGCAATCAACGACATTTTATATACATACAAATTTCATACATCCACCGAGTTTGTCCTAAAAAAACTTAGGAGACTAGGAAAAGGTCAAATTTCACCTGAGGGCATCAAATAAGATTTTAAAGAGAAACTTGGCCGCATGATCTCTTGGTGACTTAATTATTAGTTCCATTGAATGAGCCCTTATTCAAAAGTCAGACCAATGGTTTTATAGTGATTAGTTTTTATAAAGTATAAAATAGCCACTAGCGAGGGATGGAAGTGGATATACATCAGTTAGACATCCCATCATTCCCAAAAAGGACTATAATTTTTCCTAACTAGTCTATTCTCCAGTAGGTACACTCAACTATAAATAGAACCTAGTGGGAGCTTCTCAATGTTACCTTGTATGCTCTTGCGCTAAGTTAAAAGGAAGTGCCTCTAGAGAACCTAATCACTCATTGATCTTGATCGCTTACTACAATCATTAGAGTGAGCATGACACTAATAAGAGATCTAATCCTAATTTTTATTTGTAAAGCTCTCCTCTTTAAATATTTCTCTACCAAAATAACACAGTTTAAATCTCTTCCTTGGCTAAGGAAGGTGAAGAGAAGGTGGCTCTAGGTAAGGTAAGGTAGGTCCTACTTTAGTTTAAATAGACCAAACTAGTTTAATTGGTCCAAAATAGTACTATATGGTCTAATATACAAATAAACCCCAGTAAAGCTAGAAGAAAATAATATGAACCATATATTCATTTCCTTTACAATTAACTATAGAAAATCCCAATTCTAAATAAATTATAAATAATACATGAAGTTGGAAGTTAAAATCAGTTTAGATAAATGTACAATGAAATCCAACAAAATCCATGTCAATCATAAATATATATCTCCATACCTAATTTGAAACCCCGATTTTATCTAGACAATGTTAAGAAACCAAATAGACCCAACACTTAGACAAAGCATTATCTTAAAACCTAAAAATATTTGAAATTTAGTTTCTATATACTTAAATTATACATGATACCAAATTTGATAAGTTTTGAATAATATCAACATTTCCAAATAAAAAAGAAAGAAAATTAACTACTATTTCACAAAAGTTACTAAACTATACCTTAAACCCATATTACCTCTTTACTCTAGTCTCCTTCTCTGAGAGGATATTGGGTTTAGGAAGAATCAAGGCTCCTCAATTCATCTCTTCAACATGATCCCCATTCTTATTAAGACTCAATGTATGTATATTTATCCATCATGGGTCTATCCTCCTAATAAGCCTCACCCTAATATCTCATCTCCTCTACTTTATACTTATCTCCCCAAGCTAAGTGACCCCAACACCCCACATTTTCATGCACTATAGATCCAAACCTCTCAGAGTCACTATTTTTTTACATCATAACCATATCAATTTCATAATACACCTCCTCTGAGCCTCAAACTATAAAACTAACCCACCCCTTATATTCCTAGGACCCCCATAAAACTTTTGAAACTCTAATTACCTCTCCCTTTTTTTCCTAGTATCATTCCCAAACTCCATATTTTTAAGTTGATTACTCAAAGTTTGCAAGAGAGATCTAATCCTTTTCAACACACCAGAGTTCCACAAGTTTTCTTCAACTATTATGGTGCTTTTAGCACCACCAATTTGAATTTGTCCGGCCAATAACTTCCCATTATTTCTTTTATTTTTAAAATTTTTGATATTCTATGAAATATATGCATCCTCAAACTTTTAACCTCCTAATTTCTTTTCTTCATATCCATCAATATGATATTTAAGTTTCTCAAACTGTCACTAATTCTTATTCTCCCTTATTTCCTAACTCACCACGACAAAACTTCATCCTAATGCTACTTACAATTGAATTCACCTTAAAAGGACTTTGGGAAGCTGTATCGACATATGAGGTGGTGAAGTATTCATATCTCAATCTTCATTCCATGGACATATAAACATATTAATAACAAGAATGACCTTATCCAGAGATTCATGAGTTTTTTGGACATTTCCTTGGTATGGTTCCCCATGCCAGAGAATCTTCACATGCATATGACCTTCTCTATCCAAGGGAAAGGAAAATGAGTTATGTCTGTAGAGAGAGAGAGGATTCTTGGTTCCATGGTAGAGAAGAGATATTAGGAGGAAATATCATCCCTTTATTACCAGGGGAGAGGAGTGAGTTGTGGCTAAATAGGGGTAGAGTTGGCTTCTTAGTAGAGGTATCAAGGGTTACGATGGTCCTAGGTGTAAGGTAGTGTGTATTTGTACATGTAGGCATACATGGAATAGCTCAACAAAAAAGAGATAATTTTTGTCTTGTCAACACATGGTATGTGTTAAGGATAGGAGATGACAGGTTCAAATAGATAGGTGCATTCACTTATTGTAAAGAAGTGAAACCACTTCCTTACTAAAAATTTGAACAATAGAACCTCCAGTCCAAACAAACTCAAAAGGTATGATGGAGTGGGTGTAAAATTTTCAAATCTTTATATAATGGTAATCAAAAGACTAAAGTATAGCAGAGGAATAAAAACATGACTATATTCAATTATAAACAGGGGAACATCTAACTTATATCATAAGGATCCATGTATAGGAAATCTAAACCACCTCAAGATTGTCTCCAAGCTTTAACTTCTCAATCTAAGTCCACATATTTAAGCCATGTCCTCCATATCCTTCACCTAG
The DNA here is from genome assembly GCA_963693085.1 of Alisma plantago-aquatica. Taxonomy (NCBI): domain Eukaryota; kingdom Viridiplantae; phylum Streptophyta; class Magnoliopsida; order Alismatales; family Alismataceae; genus Alisma; species Alisma plantago-aquatica. The sequence continues at coordinate 1,057,593,036 of OY856411.1, read as the reverse complement.
GGTTGGAAGCATACCCCAACAAGAAGAGAAGAAAAGGAAACATCAACAAAGGCTGGTATGTGCATGCTAAATAGAAAATTGAGCAATTTATAAAGAATAAGGCACGTCAAAATAAAAGGCTTCCCATGCAAGAGATAAGGACTACCTCAAAAGAGGGCATAAAAGAAAAGAAACACCACCATCATAAAAGAAGATACTTGCCAAAATCAAAACAATAAAGTACTGCCACACAAGCACATATCAAGATTTGGGCATATAACCCATCAACAATTTGGGCACATAATCCATCATAAACATCATAAACCTACATGCATGTGAGATAAGCATAGCCCTAAAACAATATAAACACAATTGTCGGCCAACCCTCATAAAGTTGAAACCTGATAGAGAATGGCACATAACCAAACTCCCAAATATATCAAATTGAGCCAACCCCCATAAAGTTGAAACTCGGGTATGGGGCACATAACCTCCATCCCAAAAATATAAAGGGCACATAACCCAAAACCAATGCAATTACACTACTATAGTGCTACTGAATCACATAGCGTGTTTAATGTAGAGGCAAGTAGAAAAGTATAGTCAGAAGATGATACAAAGGTTGCCATCACACAATGGACAACACAAACATATAAACATCCACATCATAGTGGGCATATATCAACAAGTAAAAATCCACATCACAATGGGTATATATAATCAAAAGTCCAACTTGCACCAAGGCATAAGAAACAAGGTCAAGAGAATATCCATGATCACAAGATCAATAACAAAGCAATGTAGTTCACATGAACCAATATTTCCAAAATAAAAGACATATGCATAGGCTATTGTCCATAGGACCAAGAGAAAGAACAAATAGGTGCATTACTCAATAAAGAATAATCTGGTCTGCAAACTTACCTCAACTTCAGAGTCAAATGATCCAAAGTCACTTCTAGGTCCAAGCCTAGGCATCCAAAGAACCTATTAAGCACATATGTATATTTTGAGTCAATTTCATATACATTAACCAAACCCTAAAAACACCTTTTTTTTATTATGTGAATTAGGTTATGAAAACATTTCACATTATAGATTAGGTTATTAGGATTCCAAAACATATTTCATTATATTTTTTGACTTATTTTGACAAGATATTTCCTTTTTAATTTGATCCACCAAAACCTTTATAATGAAACATTGGATTTAGTCTACAAAACTTATACCATTAGCTACAGATTATTTTTATAATTCCAATGAGTATTTATTTGTATTTTTCTGATGAATAAGAAATTAGTTATGAATTTCCAAACTTCAGCCAATCAGAAAATACGAAAAAGCCACATCACCAAAAAAATGAAGCAAAGAAGAGAAAGAAGGGGGTAAGATAGGGAAAACCAGATGAGTCATCCTCAACCTGCTCTTCACAAAGAAATAGCCACAAATAACGATGAAGATGCCAATATACTAAGAACCAAAAACTCAGGCAAAGACCTCTATATCAACAACAAATGTGAGTATCCACTTCGTGATCTCAAGACAAACACAGAGAACCCAAAAATGAAGCAAACGCCGATGGAAATGACCCCCCTCGATTATCAGTGATCCAGAGAATAGAGGAAACTCGCATTTTGATCCATACCTAGTAACACAAGGTTTTGAGGAGCCTAAAACCTTTAGATAGATCCACTGCAGACAACCGTGGTATCCCCATAACTCGGTAGTGTCAGACACCTCATCGTCGACAAAACTCACCTATCATGGCATCGGGAGTCCGACAGAGCGGTTGAGGAAACTACCAGGGGTAACGAACATGGTCGAAGGTCAAGGACATACCAAAGAATGTTTGAGAGGGCGGAATAGGAGACCTGTGCAGAGTACTGGCACCAGTGCCTCAGGGAGTCACAAGAAGAGGGTAAGGCTTGCGGGAACATAGGGAAAAATTTCAAGCTAAATTGAGGGCGGAGAAGAGTTGAGGGAGGATCGACGGTGCTTCGACCACCTATATAAATAGGATGTCCCAAGGTTAGTGGTGATTGTATTGAGGTGGCGAAGAGGGTGTCCCACACAATTAGGGAATCTCATCATATTAGGAAACCATGGCTCATATTAGGAATCAATCTGTTTGAAATCTTCTCACGAATTCAATGCCCCAAAAATCGAGAAAAATGGTGGACCGAGGAGGAAGGAAAGCTGGCGCCGAGTTCGCTGTTACTATGAAAATCCGGGAGGACTCCTACCCAAGGTAGGAGACAACACTGTGGCCGTCATATCAGAAATCAACAACCGATATTAAAGTGCATATAAGCAGCCGCGTGACAAGAAAACAAAATTGGGAATCTTATATAAATTGAATTAGATTAAAGTGAATATTGACATATTATTTCTTTTTTCTCTTTCCTCGTTTGAGGGCACAAACGAATCCCAAATTAGATGAAATTTTGCACAAAAGTTAATTAAAGCATGTAGATTCTGAATCTCCAATTGGATTTTACTTTTGACAACATTAGATATGTTATTCAATGTATTCTTTGTTTCTCTTTTTTGATGCGTTAATGACACATAGATTATCCAAATTAGGTGAAACTTAATCCATAAGTTAACTGAAGTGTGTTGAATACAAATTTGCCTTTATTTCCAACTTTTGGTTACATGGATTATATTTATTTATTAGTTACACCTTTTAGGTAGTTTCTCTCTCCTGTTATTTCAAGGTTGTCCAAATTAGATGAAAATTGACATGTAGGATTAATTTGATGTGTAGATTATGAATTTTAAGTATATTATTTATTTTGAGGCTTTCTTACATGTGTTATATCATATGGCCCATTATAGGCCCAATAGATCATTATTCATCCAATTAGGTTTCATTAAGATGTTATTACATGCATAAGCTCATTAACACTTTATTAAACATCTTTTTAGGTCAAACACTCAATATTGTTTGGCCAAACCCAAAAGGTCAAACTTCTAAGGTAGGGTCCAAGATCCGGTATGTTACAACACACCACCCCTTGAAAAGGATTTCGTCCTCAAAATCTATAGATCCAAACATCAACTATCAACTATTCTCCACCCCTTAAAAGAATCAACCTAACAAGTCAAACAAAACAACTTTTTTGAGCTACCCACATCACTTGGTTGTGAAAGTTTTAGAGAGTTATTTTTCTTCATGTATCCAACTAAAAGTCATACCAACTAGGGTTGAGTTTTAGGTCCTCGTGTCTCTAACCTATCAACCCTACATGAACATCAAAAGTCATAGAGTAGGTCATCTACACCTTTATATCATTCCTAGTCATAAAACTAGGGTTAGATTCTACTCAAACTAGACATTCTCTTAATTGTGACTTAGTTTAAGAAAACTTCGAGAAATCCAGAGAAATTTTTGTACATAGTAGTATAATGAAAATAGTTTTTGTTGATGAAATACTTTGTGATGTAAAACCAACATGCGTGCTAAAAATAAATACGAGAACCAAGTCATAATATTTCCATATTAGGATCTCTCATATCCTAATCTCATCCTCAAAACAAACCTTATTGTACAAAAAGATCATCATTAATCAAATCTAGGGTCAACACCTCACTTAGATCTAACTGGCAAAGTCAAGGGTTCTATAGGGAGACAAAATGGAAATGGTCAGATTCTGACTACAATGGGCTCTGATACCATGTTTTAAAGAAGTGAAACCACTTCCTTACTAAAAATTTGAACAATAGAACTTCCAGTCCAAACACACTCAAAAGGTATGATAGAGTGGGTGTAAAATTTTCAAATCTTTATATAATGGTAATCAAAAGACCAAAGTATAGTAGCGGAATAAAAACATGACTATATTCAATTATAAATAGGGGAACATCTAACTTACATCATAAGGATCCATGTAGAGGAAATCTAAACCACCTCAAGATTGTCTCCAAGCTTTAACTTCTCAATCTAAGTTCACATCTTTAAGCCATGTCCTCCATATCCTTCACATAGGGTTGGAAGCATACCCCAGCAAGAAGAGAAGAAAAGGAAACATCAACAAAGGCTCGTATGTGCATAGTAAACAACAAATTGAGCAATTTATATAGAATAAGGGACGTCAAAATAAAATTCTTCCCATGTAAGAGATAAGGACTACCCCAAAAGAGGGCATAAAAGAAAAGAAACACCACCATCATAAAAGAAGATACTTGCCATAAACAAAACAATAAAGTTCTTCCACACAAGCACATATCAAGATTTGGGCACATAACCCCTCAACAATTTGGGCACATAACCCATCATAAACACCATCAACCTGCATGCATGTGAGATAAGCATAGCCCTAGAATAATATAAACACAATTGGCGGCCAACCCTCATAAAGTTGAAACCAGATAGAGAATGGTACATAACCAAACTCCCAAATATATCAAGTTGAGCCAACCCTCATAAAGTTGAAACTCGGGTATGGGGCACATAACCTCCATCCCAAAAACATAAATGGCACATAACCCAAAACCAATGCAATTACACTACTCTAGTTCTACTGAATCACATAACATGTTTAATGTAGAGGCACGTAGAAAAGTATAGTCAGAAGATGATACAAAGGTTTCCATCACACAATGGACAACACAAACATATAAACATCCACATCATAGTGGGCATATATCAACAAGTAAAAATCCACATCATAGTGGGTATATATCATCAAAAGTACAACTTGCACCAAGACATAAGAAATAGGGTCAAGAGAATATCCATGATCACAAGATCAATAACAAAGCAAAGTAGTTCACATGAACCAATATTTCCAAAAGAAAAGACATATTTGTAGGCTATTGTCCATAGGACCAAGAGAAAGACAAAATAGGTGCACTACTCAATAAAGAATAATCTAGTCTGCAAACATACCTCAACTTTAGAGTCAAATGATCAAAAGTCACTTCTAGGTCTAAGCCTAGGCATCCAAAGAACCTATTAAGCACATATGTATATTTTGAGTCAATTTCATATACATTAACCAAACCCTAAAAACACTTTTTTTTATTATGTGAATTAGGTTATGAAAACCATGCACATTATAGATTAGGTTATTAGGATTCCAAAACATATTTTATTATATTTTTCTGACTTATATATAATTAGTTATGATTTTTACAAGATAATTCCTTTTTCATTTGATCCACCAAATCCTTTATAATGAAACATTGGATTAAGTCTACAAAACTTAAACCATTAGCTATAGCTTATTTTTCTGATTCCAACGAGTATTTATTTGTATTTTTCTGATGAACAAGCAATTAGTTATGAATTTCCAAACTTCGGCCAATCAGAAAATATGAAAAAATCACATCACCAAAAAAAGAAGCAAAAAAGAGAAAGAAGGGGGTAAGATAGGGAAAACCAGATGAGTCATCCTCAACCTTCTCTTCACAAAGAAATAGACACAAATAACGGTGAAGAGGCCAATATACTGAGAACCAAAAACTCAGGCAAAGACCTTTATATCAACAACAAACGTGAGCATCCACTTCGCGATCTCAAGACGAACACAGAAAACCCAAAAATGAAGCAAACACTGACATACATGACCCCCCTCAGTTATCAGTGATCCAAAGAATAGAGGAAACTCACATTTTGATCCATACCTAGTAACACAAGGTTTTGAGGAGCCTAAAACATTCAGATAGATCCACCGCAGACAACTGTGGTGTCCCCATAACTCGGTGGTGTTAGACACCTCATCATCGACAAAACTCGCCTGTCATGGCATCGAGAGTCCGATAGAGCGGTTGAGGCAACTAACAGGGGTAACAAACATGGTCGAAGGTCAAGGACAAACCAAAGAATGTTTGAGAGGGCAGAATTGGAGACATGTGCAGAGTACTGGCACCAGTGCCTCAGGGAGTCACAAGAAGAGGGTAAGGCTTGTGGGAACAAAGGGAAAGATTTTGGGCTAAATTGAGGGTGGAGAAGAGTTGAGGGAGGATCAGCGGTGCTTCGACCACCTATATAAATAGGATGGCCCAAGGTTAGCAATGATTGTATCGAGGTGGCGGAGAGGGTTTCCCATGCGATTAGGGCATCTCGTCATATTAGGAAACTAGGGCTCATATTAGGAATCAATCTATTTGAAATCTTCTCACGAATTCAACGCACCAAAAATCAGGAAAAATGGTCGACCGAGGAGGAAGTAAAGCTGGAGCCGAGTTAGCTGTTACTATGCAAAACTGGGAGGACTACTATCCAAGGTAGGAGACAACATTGTGGCCATCATATCGGAAATCAACGGTCGAGATTGAAGCACTAATAAGCAGCCGTGTGACAAGAAAACAAATCGAGAATCTTATACAAATCGAATTAGATTGAAGTGAATATTGACATATTATTTCCTTTTTCTCTTTCCTCTTTTGAGGGCATAAACGAATCCCAAATTAGATGAAATTTTGCACAAAAGTTAGTCAAAGCATGTAGATTCCGAGTCTCCAATTTGATTTTATTTTTGACAAAATTAGATAGGTTATTCAATGTATTCTTTGTTTCTTTTTCTTGATGCGTTAATGATACATAGATTATCCAAATTAGGTGAAACTCATCCATAAGTTAACTTAAGTGTGTTGAATATGAATTTGCCTTTATTTCCAACTTTTGGTTACATGAATTATATTTATTTATTAGTTACACCTTTTAGGCAGTTTCTCTCTCCTATTATTTCAAGGTGGTTCTAATTAGATGAAAATTGACATGTAGGCTTAATTTGATGTGTAGATTATGAATTTGATGTCTATTATTGATTTTGAGGCTTTCTTACATATGTTACATCATATGGCCCATTAGAGTCCCATTAGATCATTATTCATCTAATTAGGTTTCATTAAGATGTTATTACATGCATAAGCTCATTAGCACTTTATTAAACATCTTTTTAGGTCTAACACTCAATCTTGTTTGGCCAAACCTAAAAGGTCAAACTTCTAGGGTTGGGTCCAAGATCCGATATGTTACATCACTCCACCCCTTAAATAGGATTTCGTCCTCAAAATCTATAGATCTAAACATCAACTATCAACTACTCTCCACCCCTTAAAAGGATCAACCTAAAAAGTCAAACTAACAACTTTTTTGAGCTACCCACATCACTTGGTTGTGAAAGTTTTAGAGAGTTATGTTTCTTCATGTATCCAACTAAAAGTCATACCAACTAGGGTTGAGTTTTAGGTCCTCGTGTCTCTAACCTATGAACCCTACATGAACATCAAAAGTCATAGGGTAGGTCATCGATACCTTTATATCATTCCTAGTCATAAAACTAGGGTTAGATTCTAATCAAACTAGACCTTCTCTTAATTGTGACTTAGTTTAAGAAAACTTCAGGAAATCCAAAGAATTTTTTGTACATAGTAGTATAATGACAATAGTTTTTGTTGATGAAATACTTTGCGATGTAAAACCAGCATGTACACTAAAAATTAATATGAGAACCAAGTCACAATATTTCCATATTAGGATCTCTCAAATCCTAATCTCTTTTTTTTTGGTCGGTAAAAAATGCGTGTTACTATCGAATCCAAAAACTTTGGGTACAAAGATATAAATGCACCCCTCAACCTAGTGTATCACACACTAACACTATGACATGATTCTCGTAGGAAGCCTCAAAACCAGAACAATAAGAGAGAAAGAAAAAAACTAGGAGACAAAACTAGATACTAAGGACTTGATATATATACATCCCTGTCAGACGAAGCCTCAAAGCATTATCCACACCCAGAAAAATGAGATCAGTCAAACTGACCAGTATACTAATCAATGTCCAAAGCGTCCGAGATGTATACCTATCTTCTTCTTTACTATTGTATCCTCTAGACTAGAGAACGTCTAGTATACTGTAGCTCATTGGAATGTGACATGTAAAGATTCCACTCCTACCAATACAGTTTGCAATGAAACTTGCCATCTATGGGATATATATTCCAACTTTATAGGAGCAATATTCATCCTCTCTAAACCACTGTCATCACTACTGGCAATATCCTCATCTTAGAATGTGTAGCTAGACATCAGATCATCAAGGACAAGAAGCGCCCCCTCAAATCCTAATATCATCCTCAAAACAAACCTTATTGTACAAAAAGATCATCATTAATCAAATCTAGGGTCAACACCTCACTTGATCTAACTAGCAAAGTTAAGGGTTCTATAGGGAGACAAAATTGAAATAGTCAGATTGTGACTACCATGGGCTCTAATACCATGTTTTAAAGAAGTGAAACTACTTCCTTACAAAAATTTGAACAATAGAACCTCCAATCCAAACACACTCAAAATGTATGATGGAGTGGGTGTAAAATTTTCAAATCTTTATATAATGGTAATCAAAAGACCACAATATAGCAGAAGAATAAAAACATGACTATATTCAATTATAAACAGGGGAACATCTAACTTACATCATAAGGATCCATGTAGAGGAAATATAAACCACCTCAAGATTGTCTCCAAGCTTTAACTTCTCAATCTAAGTCCATATTGTTAAGCCATGTCCTCCATATGCTTCCCCTAGGGTTGGAAGCATACCCCAGTAAGAAGAGAAGAAAAGGAAACATCAACAAAGGTTGGTATGTGCATACGAAACAATAAATTGAGCAATTTATAAAGAATAAGGGACGTCAAAATAAAAGGCTTCCCATGCAAGAGATAAGGACTACCCCAAAATAGGGCATAAAAGAAACACCACCATCATAAAAGAAGATACTTTCCATAATGAAAACAATAAAGTACTGCCACACAAGCACATATCAAGATTTGGGCACATAACCCATCAACAATTTGGGCACATAACCCATCATAAACATCATCAACCTGCATGCATGTGAGATAAGCATATCCCTAGAACAATATAAACACAATTGGCGACCAACCCTCATAAAGTTGAAACCTGATTGAGAATGGCACATAACCAAACTCCCAAATATATCAAATTGAGGCAACCCTCATAAAGTTGAAACTCGGGTATGGGGCACATAACCTCCATCCCAAAAACATAAAGGGCATATAACCTAAAACCAATGCAATTACACTACTCTAGTGCTACTGAATCACATAGCATGTTTAATGTAGAGGCAAATAGAAAAGTATAGTCATAAGATGATACAAAGGTTGCCATCACACAATGGACAAAACAAACATATAAACATCCACATCATAGTGGGCATATATCAACAAGTAAAAATCCACATCACAGTGGGTATATATCATCAAAAGTTCAACTTGCACCAAGGCATAAGAAATAGGGTCAAGAAAATATCCATGATCACAAGATCAATAACAAAGAAGAGTAGTTCACATGAACCAATATTTCCAAAAGAAAAGACATATGTGTAGGATATTGTCCATAGGACCAAGAGAAAGACAAAATAGGTGCATTACTCAACTAAGAATAATCTGGTCTGCAAACATACCTCAACTTCAGAGTCAAACGATCCAAAGTCACTTCTAGGTCCAAGCCTAGGCATCCAAAGACCCCATTAAGCACATATGTATATTTTGAGTCAATTTCATATACATTAACCAAACCCTAAAAACACCTTTTTTTAATTATGTGAATTAGGTTATGAAAACAATGTCACATTATATATTAGGTTATTAGGATTCCAAAACATATTTTATTATATTTTTCTGACTTATATATAATTAGTTATGATTTTTATAAGATAATTCCTTTTTAATTTGATCCATTAAAACCTTTATAATGAAACATTGGACTTAGTCTGCAAAACTTATACCATTAGCAATATCTTATTTGTCTGATTCCAACGAGTATTTATTTGTATTTTTCTGATGAACAAGCAATTCATTATGAATTTCCAAACTTCGGCCAATCAGAAAATATGAAAAAGCCACATCACCAAAAAAAAGCAAAGAAGAGAAAGAAGGGGGCAAGATAGGGAAAACCAGATGAGTCGTCCTCAACCTTCTCTTCACAAATAAATAGCCACAAATAACGATGAAGAGGCCAATATACTGAGAACCAAAAACTCAGGCAAAGACCTTTATATAAATAGCAAACCTGAGCATCCACTTCACGATCTAAAGACGAACACAGCAAACCAAAAAATGAAGCAAACGTTGACGGAAATGACCCCCCTTAGTTATCCGTGATCCAAATAACAGAGGAAACTCACATTTTGATCCATACCTATTAACACAAGGTTTTGAGGAGCCTAAAACCTTCAGATAGATCCACCACAGACAACTGTGGTGTCCCCATAACTCGATGGTGTCAGACATCTCATCATCGACAAAACTCACGTATCATGGCATCAGGAGTCTAACAGAGCGGTTGAGCCAACTACCAGGGGTAACAAACATGGTCGAAGGTCAAGGACAGACCAAAGAATGTTTGAGAGAGCAAAATTGGAGACTTGTGCAGAGTACTGGCACCAGTGCCTCAGGGAGTCACAAGAAAAGGGTAAGGCTTGCGGGAACAAAGGGAAAGATTCGAGACTAAATTGAGGGTGGAGAAGAGTTGAGGGAGGATCGACAGTGCTTCGACCACCTATATAAATAGGATGGCCTAAGGTTAGTGGTGATTGTATCGAGGTGGTGGAGAGGATGCCCCACACGATTAGGGCATCTCATCATATTAGGAAACCAAGGCTCATATTAGAAATCAATTTTTTCGAAATCTTCTCACAAATTCAACACACCAAAAATCGGGAAAAACAGTGGACCGGGGAGGAAGGAAAGCTGGTGCCGAGTTCACTGTTACTGTGCAAAGCCAAGAGGACTCCTACCCAAGGTAGGAGACAATGCTACGGCCGTCATATCTAAAATCAACGACCGAGATTAAAGCGCGTATAAGAAGCCGCATGATAAGAAAACAAATCAGGAATCTTATACAAATCAAATTAGATTAAAGTGAATATTGACATATTATTTCCTTTTTTTCTCTTTCCTCTTTTGAGGGAACAAACAAATCTCAAATTAGATGAAATTTGGCACAAAAGTTAATTAAAGCATGTAGATTCCGAATCTCCAATTGGATTTTACTTTTGACAACATTAGATAGGTTATTCAATGTATTCTTTGTTTCTCTTTCTTGATGCATTAATGACACATAGATTATCTAAATTAGGTGAAACTTCATCCATAAGTTAACTTAAGTGTGTTGAATATGAATTTGCCTTTATTTCCAACTTTTGGTTACATGAATTATATTTATTTATTAGTTACACATTTTAGGTAGTTTCTCTCTCCTGTTATTTCAAGGTTGTCCAAATTAGATGAAAATTGACATGTAGGCTTAATTTGATGTGTAGATTATGAATTTGAAGTCTATTATTTATTTTGAGGATTTATTACATGTGTTATATCATATGGCCCATTAGAGGCCCATTAGATCATTATTCATCCAATTAGGTTTCATTAAGATGTTATTACATGCATAAGCTCATTAGCACTTTATTAAATAACTTTTTAGGTCCAACACTCAATCTTGTTTGGCCAAACCCAAAAGGTCAAACTTCTAGGGTAGGGTCCATGATCCGGTATGTTACACTTATTTTCTTCACCTTAAACAACTTTCTCATCACCAAACTATCTTCTTGGCACCATAAGAAAGTTGCTTTCCGCAATCTTCCTACATGTATGTTCACACCACCTTCTGACCACCAACAATAAAATCCTAATTAAACGTTATTCCTATTCTCATAAAATAACATATTTCTAAATGATAATAATTTAATACAAAACATCAATAATATTTTAATGAACTCCCTTCATATATATATTTCTTCAAATTGATTAATTTTCTCAGTATCTATCCATCTTTTCAAGGGTTTACTATCCATTATGTAAATATTTATTTTGAGACTACATATTATGTTGCAAAAGCTTTACACTAAATTTATTTTGTGAACATGGATTCCTAGAAGAATGGTAGATGGGTTTAAGAGTTAAAGTTTATACCAAAGGTTACTACATTTTAAAAACAACTTATTAAATATTGGTTTCATCCTAAATGTAAAGGTATATTACTTCATACTAGCATAATCATATGTGCTCTATTATTCTAACTTTATTAAAGCTAGCCGTGTTTTCAGATTTGTTCATTATCATTTTATAAATGTCCTTGTGTAGGGTCTCATATTGTTTCTCTAATGCCATCTATGGATGACTAAAGTTTGTTCAATTAACCCTATTTATAGTCCACCAAGCTTCCAGATCTGAGCCATTGACATGGAACCAAGAATTAAAGCACACAAATAATATAAGAAATATTTTATTTAAATTATCATATCCTTACAAATTGACAGCTACTAATTCTCATAAAATTACATAATAAATGAATAATTAAATGATTTTGAATCCATAGTTTGTTTTTGATGCACTTCATGATCTTTCTTGACAAGGATTCCAGAAGGAAAGGTCCTAAAAAGACACATGCTATGTGACATTTTAGAAAATGTTGTAAACCAAAGGGGAGAGTATGGGATTGAGAACATATAAGCATGAAAGTAAGAAGGAATTAGTAAAAGTTTACTCTTAACCATTTTCTTTGATAATGATATACATATACAACCATATATATATTGATATGACATGATATCCATACTCATCTCTTACTAGTGATCAAGTGACTTTCTGTTAAGACTAGGAGATATAATCTGCATTGTAATGAATGATAGGATACTAGAGCATTGTCAATTTCCAGTCCTTGTCCGTTTTACCTTGATCAAGTATTGCAACTGGGTGTAGGATTCCACTATACATATGGATACTTTGCACCTCGATCCTACAACATCTTGGATAGTAATTACAAAGAGTCTAAAGCCCTCATAGAAGTATGCATGTGAGAGAATTCTTATTTGGTAGAAAATCATAATGATTACCAATGTTCTCATATCTAGGCTTTTGACATCTTGAAGATGGTCTTGTAAATATGTCAATATGGGAAAACACACATACACAACTAAGGCTTCTATTTATCACACTAGTGCAACAAAAGTGGTTAAATGGGTTGAGTCCAGACATCAGATTTATCAATCAACTCATTCATATATATATATATATATAATAATAATAATAATAATAATAATAATAATAATAATAATAATATCTTTGTATTTATGTCGCCTCATGAGAGTCTACATGAGATCAATAATAGATACCTACATTACACTCGGGTGGCCCATAATAGGATGGGTCAACATGTAGTACAAAATAAGGTCCTATCCACAAAAAGCCAATGCAACTCAACACAAAAAAGTCCCAATTAATCACTATAATTCAAACATGATGAGTCACTTGGTTAATTATTTTCTAATTTAGAATAAGGATGTCAAAAATTATCTTTCAACCGATCAGTTCAAACAAATGCATTTGGTGCCTAAAAACCTATCAATCACGTGATAAACAATTACACAAAATAGGGGCAATTTTCTCTTGTCAACATATCACCCTACATTACTATTAATGGTATTCAAATATTAACCACCTAGGTGTCTAGATTACTCGTATCTAAACTCATAACTCTAGAAGACAATATTAATCTTTCTTACATTGGTCTAGCGATAGTTATAAATCCACTTCCAATATTTACACAAGGATATTTTTTATGTAGGAATTCATATTCACGTTCATGTCATAGAAGTTTGAGCTCTAATTATCCTCCATTAAATCTATCTTTCTCAAGATATGAACTTTAGTACATAGAAAAAGCCTAGGCCTTTGATTATCATGAACAATGAACAAAAATTAGATAAACCAAAGGGACGTCTCTGATATATAAATAAATTATTCATTACATGACTAATAGGTTCCCTTTAGGTACCAAACATAAGGGAAACTACTCCATATGGGCATGTGAAACAAAAATAAGGTTACATATCACAAAAACAACAAGTTCCATGGAGTAAAGATAAGAAACTGGTGTGGTAGGGAAGGAGAAATGAGATACAACACTTGTAGAAGAGGTATTCTCTAATATGAAGTTGCATTTGAAGGTTTCTAAGCTTGGAGAGAGGGAGAGAGAAATATTCCTCGACAATCTTCTTCTTCATTGGAGTTGATTTTCCTCCTCTCCTTTTCTCCGAGTTGGAATGTACCAAATAAAATATTTCTATCCATAAATGTGCTCGCGCTATTTTTCCCACTTTTGCAAGGCTACACGTCGTGCACTGGATAATGCACACTACCTACCTTAGTTGTTGCCAAAGGGTTGGACTCAAGACTGTTCAACACGCCATGCAAATTTGGGTGCACATCTTGTCAATGGTGTTGTGGAGTGGTTACTTATGAGGTTGCATGATGTGTCATTAACCAAATAGGTTGTGCATACTAATAATTGACATGTTGTTTCTATCGATGTGGCAGTCACCATGCTCATATACATCCCACATGAATGTTGAGGGTGAGTTTCCCAGTACTTATGGTATCAAATATAATGAGCAAGTGTTGTGGCACATCATGCATGAGACTTTGAGAATTGGAGTGTGCATCTAGATGTGTGCACAACGTGCACATGTGAGTGCATGACGTGCTTCTGTGTACAAAAATCATTTATTTTATTTTATAGAGTTCCTTTGTTGAGGTTGAAGGTGACATTTGTTCTAGATTAATCAATCTTCATAATATGCATCAATATATGATTAATGGGACAACAAAATGACCAATTACTATAATTATGCAATTGCAAGCTTAAAGTATACCTAAACCATGGAATTTGCATCATTAAGGGCATTAAATTAGAGCATTAAAAGTATATGAACTACATTATCAAGTTGCCCAAGATTAAACCATTTCTGGTAAGTAATAAAATTAAAAAATATGTTTAAAGAATATAGCATGCATTCAAAATATAACATTGAACTAATATCAACCTAATTGTTGTGGTGTTCAATCGATTGCTAACATGAATAATAAATCTTATTATGATGAAGTGTGGTTCTTTCAAATGATATAAACAACCAAGATATGACACATATACTAAAAATCCCACACTATCATATTTACCCCCAAATTGCAACCTCAAAGGCTCACCCCCACCTAGGTACTCCCCATCTAAAAATAAATATGACTCACTATTTCTGTAGGAAAAAAATTCTACCGTGTCACTTTGGTGCATGTTGGTGCCATTTTTCAAACAGTTTTCCCGGAAACAATTTTAGTCTGGAATTGAATAAGAGAACCTTATCTCCGATGATTATATCCTTTCTTTTTATGTGGCCATCATGCCACATCTTGGTTTGTTCTTTGTAAATTTTGGCATTTTGGTATGCTGTCATTCGCAACTCTTCCAATTCTTGTAATTGAAGTTGTCTAAATTTGGCCATCATGCCATGTCTAGATTAGTATACCAATTGGGATGTTATTATATCTTTTGTGACTTTTAAAATTTACAATTTAATTAGATTTTTGACAAAGCACCTAACCTTCATGCCTAGATCATTTTTTAAGTTAGGTCAGCATAAAAAGCTATACATTTTTAGCATCTTCATTAATGAAATGAAGAAAAGGTAGGGTTTAATGCTATAGATGAATTGATTTAACTTGTATAGTCATCAAGTGCTATAATGATGTAACCTTTATGGTAGACACAAAATGATAATGTAGAGGGATGACTCCTAATCTCAAGAAAATATTGATAACTTAAGTTCATTGCAAATATTTAGTTAGTCAATTTCATCATTCTTGTCCTTGAATCAATTGCAAACACTACCATAATTTCATGTTGGTCGGTTCAATTTTCACATTTTACTATTACAACATTCTTTATTTATCATCACATCAACATGGAGTGGACAAACCATGGTATATGCAATGAATTTTAATAATGAACTAGTTCAAGCCCATTTTACATGTTAAATTTATGAAAATGGTTTAAATTCCTTGCATTTTGGCTACAAACAAACTTACAATTATACAAACACACAATTGAACTAAATATAGTTATACTACATGTAAAAAAACAAAGATGGAAGTGCTCGAACATGATGCATACATGAAGCTAGAATAAAATATGCTACATAAACATGGTAGGAAGTAATATAGGCATGACGATATGAATCCAAAAAGAAAAGATACTATATATAATTGAAAAGAAAGTCTAGTTTCTGCCCCATCCGAGATTGTTCAAAATAATGTCTACACTATAAGAATATGCTTGTGTAAGGCACAATTAGAAGCTCACTATGGGGTGGGGGGTCAAAGGACACTAGATGCTGTACGAACTGCATCGACCAACCATATGCATCATAGACTCCCTGGGAAGCCTAGGAGCATAGGGAAATATGGTGATAGAGCAGACGACGAAAACAAAAATTTAACTTCCATATTCCCTTATGTACAGTAGATCATGCTAACAAATATGTAATGGAAGGATGGTTATGAGGTTATACCTAGTCCTAGAGCAAGTTCCAACGACAATTCCCTCGTTGTAGCACGTGCCTTTCTTCAAGTTGCATTTGGACGATGTATGCGTCAGCCTCCTAGTTGTTTTGTCAGCATAGAAGTTGACTTTGCCCT
Organism: Alisma plantago-aquatica; assembly: GCA_963693085.1. Classification (NCBI taxonomy): domain Eukaryota; kingdom Viridiplantae; phylum Streptophyta; class Magnoliopsida; order Alismatales; family Alismataceae; genus Alisma; species Alisma plantago-aquatica. Next base: position 1,057,576,550 of record OY856411.1, on the reverse strand, counting down.
TTGAGCGACAAGCAACAACCTCCTCATCTATATAGTAGTCCACACAGACCATCGGGAACTTCTGTCATTCTAGATGAAAGGACAAGAAGGAGTTGTCCCTTCTAGTCAGTGTACTAGCACCAACTTGCTCTCCCACAATTATTTTCCCTTTCCATCCCTCCTTCTGACAGGTAGGACTTGCTCGGGTTCTCTCCAGAGAGACAACAATTGTCAGAGTGATTAATGTATCTAAGAATCCCCCAATACCCCTCTATTTATAGAAGGGTTAGGGTTCCCAGTCTGAGTGGGAGTGAAAGGGGACATAATTTCATGAATTTTTACATCCTATGAGGGATGAAACGGTCGATTTAGAAGACCGATCTGTTGGCATGTGAGCCGATTGGTTCAACCCTTCAATATTCCATTTTCAACATCTTTCCCAATCACAATTGTTTTGGAAATCAATATGTGATTAATGCACAACATGACGTCAACAAAAATCCTTGATCCAATTGAATTGATCAACCAAGTGATGGGTTCACAACCTGAATCGATCGGTTTATGGTCATGAGCCGATCGGTTCACTTCCTGAACCGGTCGTCTCATGGACCAAATTGGAAATCTTGGTTCAATTGATCTGACACTTGAATCGATTGGTTCAAAACTTGAACTGGTTAGTTCACAGTCTAGTTAGTCACCATTCAACCATTATTGTTTAAATTGAATACCTAACTCTTTAGTAATCAAGTTAAACTACATTCACTAATAAAATCTTATTCCAAGTGTATCCTATGTGTGTGACCCTATAGGCTCCAAGTTATGCTAGCAGTAAATGTCCGTAACTAATTTATGACATCACAAGCAATGAGTGGTATCTAGAAACACATCAATGCCACCCAAGTAATTTGAAAAGTTGGAGAACAACTTCAACCTACAATCTGTGATTGGTGTTACAATGTTTGTATAGTTCCTTTATCACTGATATCCAGATTCAACTCAAGGCATGGAATTATCATCCTCTTTAATGCTCAATCTCTCTTCCTTGAACTAGAGAAGAATGTCTGAGATATATGTAAGCTCAATATCACATATTGACTCACATGAGCATGGCCATGCATTTCCCAGTCTCGCTTATCAAGTGGCCAGAATATCATACTCCTATAGGAGGGAAAAATCTCATCTACATCACTCACAATCATCCTCATGTGTCATAGTGCACCCAAACATCACCTTTTGAAAACCCTTATTCAAGGTCACAATGGATGATGTCAAAATACGTCGAATGACATGTGATGAATGTAGTGATTTCATGTTTAAGAACAACAATCACCACCATCACTATGAGAGATGATTCTGACTACCATGTACTAGTTTCCATGTATCACACTCAAGGTGGGTCTGTCTGATATACTATTCTCTAACAAGTATCTATGTGTTTGGTTTTATATCACATATCATGACTTAATGAGATTCTGTCATCAACCAACACACATTCTAGTCTTATGTGTTATATTGTCTATTAGCCTTCCAAAGTAACATCCAACTAGGTACATAATAAGAATGTATATACACACTCTTGACATCCGTATGTTCTCATTGTTCAAGTCCTCAATCTGAAGACATACGTCATTGAGTAATATCATTATCTAGGCATTTATTATGTTACATCATTATCTCATTACTGAATAAAACATAATAAATTGGAAGATTGCCTTTATTATTAATCAAGTCATTTATAAGATATGTCATTACAATCATCATATGATTGGCTCTCTGGGTATACATACCAACAAACTCCCACTTTCACTTGCAACCAATCACCCATGAACTTAATCCCAAGTGATCTAACATGACCGTCATGCTTCTATTATGAAAGCACTTGGTACTATGCAAATCTTCACATCTCCTCATTGTACGATCTCTCATATGATATGGAACCACCTTTTATATGCTTGGAATGCTGATGCGATCTAGGTTCCTTAGCTTGTGATATAGCTCCATTGTTGTCACAATGTATCTCAATTGCATCGCTGATGTTTGGAACCACCCCAAGCTCAAAAACAAAATTCTTGATCCAAACAACCTCCTCTGCTACATTGGATACAATAACATACTTGACCTCTATTGTAGAATCCACAACTATCTATTTCTCAAAACTCTTCTAGCTCACAACTCTATTATTGATCTAGACTATGATCTATAATCATCTTTGTCAGTTTGGAAGCCTGAATCAGTGTAACCCTTTACCACCAACTCTTCCTCACCACCATAGACAAGGAACTAATCCTTAATTCTTCTCAAGTACTTAAGGATGTTCTCCATGGCTGTCCAGTGAGCATCACCTGGATCTGACTGATATATTTTCATCATGCTCGAGGCATATGAGACATCAAGATGAGTACATAACATTGCATACATGATGGATCCAATTGTAGATGCATATGGATTCCTACTCATGCATTCCCTTTCTTCACAAGAACTATAACATTGAGCTCTAGAGATAGTAACTCCATGAGACATGGATAGGTTTCCTCTCTTTGAGTCCTCAATGTTGAACCTCTTCAACACTTTGTCAATGTATGTACTATGACTTAGTCTAAGAAGCCTTCTAGATATATCCCTATAGATCTTGATTCCTAAGATATAGGATGCTTCACCCAAGTCCTTCATAGAGAATGTATTTCCCAGCCCAGTAGTTACCATATGTAAAGTAAGTATGTCATTCCTCATCAATAGTATGTCATCCACATACAATATGAGGAATAGAATGATTCTCCCACTAACCTTCTTGTAAACACATGGTTCATATTCACTTTGGCTAAAGCCAAACTCTTTGACTGTCTTGTCAAAATGAAGATTCCATCTCCTAGATGCTTGATTCAATCCATAGATTGACCTTTGCAGCTTACAATCTTTATTTTCATATTTTGGATTTATAAAACCCTTAGGTTGTTTCATGTGCACATCCTTAAGAAGATTCCCATTAAGGAATGTGGTTTTAACATCCATCTGCCAGATCTCATAGTAATGATAAGATGCAATGATAACCATGACCCTAATGGTTAACCATGCCAACTGGAGAAAATGTTTTGTCATAGTCAACACCTAGAACTTGTTTGAAACCCTTCGCAACCAATTTGCCCTTATAGGTTGTTACAATACCATCCATGTCGATCTTCTTCTAGAAGACCCATAAGCACACTGTGGGTTTACCCCTTTAGGTACATCCACCAAGGTCCATACCTTGTTGATGTACATGGATTTCATCTCAGATCTCATGGACTCAAGCCATTTCCCAGACTCTGACCCTTTAGTAGCTTCTAGATATTTGTTGTCTCATCATCTATGACCAACTCACCGCCTTCTTGAGTCACAAGATAACCAAATCTTTCAAGCTCACGATGCATCCTACTAGATCTATGAGGTCCTTATGTAACATGAGAAACTTGAGATTCCACAATAGTATGTGAGTCTTCTTGTTCCTCATTAACCTCTACTGGTTTAATGTTTTCTTGTTGGCCTCAAACTTCTTTGAGTTCTATTTTCCTCCCATTGATTCCTTTAGAATAAATTCCTTTTCTAGGAATACAACATCTCTGTCAACAAATAATTTACTGTCATATATGGAATAAAATTAATATCCTTTGGTTTCCCTAGGATATCCAACAAAATAACATTTATCTAATTTTGGTCCAAGATTTTTGGAAATTGCTTTCTCACATAAGATTCACAACCCCAAATCTTCATAAAAGATACATTGGGACGCTTCCCATACCATATCACATATGGTGTCTTTTGAACCGATTTAGATGGTACACAGTTTAGTGTAAATGTGACAGTTTCAAGAGCATAACCCCAGAAGATAGTCGGAAGATCAGCTGAACTCATCATTGATCGCACCATATCTAGCAATGTGTGATTCCTTGTTTCTGATACACCATTATATGCTGAGGTATTCCAGGTGGATTCCATTGTGATACAATACCTCGGTCTCACAGAAGGTCCTTAAACTCTTAGCTTAAGTATTCTCCACCTTGATCAGAATGAAGTGCCTTAATACCTTTGCTAAGTTGGTTCTGTACTTCATTCATGAAATCCCTAAACTTTTCAAGGGTTTCTAACTTATGTTTCATTAGGTAAACATAACCATACCTACTGAAGTCATCAGTAAAGGTAATGAAGTACTGATAACCATCTCTAGAATTTGTTCTGAAAGGGCCTCATACATTAGTATGTATGAGTCCTAGTAGATCACTTGACTACTCACTATTTCCAGTGAAAGGATTCTTTGTCATCTTTCCCAAGAAACAAGACTCACATGTCTCTACTGATTCAAAATAAAAAGAGTCTAGATAACCATCTTATCAAGTTTAGATATGTGATTCTCATTTATGTACCCCAGACGTCAATGCTAAAAATATGTTTTGTTTAAGTTATTGAGTTTTAATCTTTTGGTATTTACATTATAAACATCTATATTTAGACTCAACAAATAAAGACCATAAGCATTGGGGCACTCCCATAAAAGATCATATCTTTTGAAATAGAGCATCAACCATTCTTAATATGAAATTCATATCATCCTTCTCCATACAAGGTACACAAATGATGTTTCTATTTATGGTAGGAACATAATAGTAGTTCATTGACTCTACTGCAAGCCCCATGGGAAGAAATAAATTATATGTTCCAACTGTAGTGGCAGAAACTCTTGCTCCATTTGCAACTCACAGTTTGACCTCACCCTTTCTTAAAAGGTAACTTCTTTTAAGATCCTACATATTTGAACATATGTGAGATCCACATCCAAAATCTTATACCCATGATGAAGAAGTAGACAAATTTATCTCAATAACATATATACTTGAAGTGGAGATCTCTATCCCCAACTTCATCTTCCTAAATCCCTTCAAGTACAAAGGACAAATTCCTCTTGTACTTTTCTTTCTACTTATCTTAAGTGATGAAGATATGTATTTATGTTCAACTTCAGAATTCTTAATGGCATTGCTTTCATCCTTGGACTCTACTCCACTAGTCAGCATCACAAAATTTCCCTTCTTCATTCTTGCTTTGACACTTATCAGCATACCAAGAAATTTTTCCAGCAATCTTGCCATGTTATTCAAGTGGTAACACTCAATAAAATGGTTATATGATTCAGGAAACAATTGTAGAATCATATCTGTGACCAACTCTTGGCTCAAAGAAAATCCCAGTGCTTCTAGATGTTCTACATGTCCAATCATATTAAGCACATGGGTCTCTACTGGATCTCCCTTTGTCATCTTACTCTCAAAAAGCACCTTAGAGACATTGTACCTTTTTGCTTTGTATGATTGTGGTTCAAATTCTTAATATGTGTTAGCATCTCAAGGATCCCCATGTCTTCACATGGCTCATGCAACTCATAGTTCATGCAACTTAGCATAAGGTGATTTATGTCTATGGCATCATTGGCATGCTTCCATTAAGCGTCCACCTCATCCTTAGGCACATCAGGAGAAAATATTTCTGACACTGGTGTATCTAGGACATAGAGCTTATTCTCATAATTGAGAACCCTTCTCAAAGTCTAAAACCAGTCATGGAAATGTGTCCCACTAAGTTTGTCCTTCCTAAGGATAGATCCCAATGATGATTTGTTTGTCATTTGTTTCTCCAAGATAAAATTTACATTTTGTCAAAACAATTTTGATTTGATTTGATTTGAATAAAATTGGACGATTAGAAAACTAGACCTTTAATTAATTATCACTACCACTATTTTCTTCCAATTGACACCCCTCACATATAAATTTGGAAGATTGCAACGTACAACCTTCTAGTGAGACAAGATCCAAAATGATTGAGTTATTACCCAGACAACACAAACGTATGTAATCACTCATTAAGGTAGGTAACTTTTGCCAATTGCATTTTATGCAATTCTTGGAAAGATGGTATGCACAACTCATTGCCATAGTCATCTACATGCTTATAGGTGCATAATCTCATTAAGATTACCTATTTAAGTCTGATCCAAAAGAGAACACAATAATAATGCACCCTACTTGGTAGACCCACATCACTACCATCACACTTCCATGAGGTGGAATGCACACCACACTTGACATGCCCACACTTAGTTGAACAAGCTTTTCATATGTGTTTCCAATGAAAATAATCTTAGACTAAATATTTATTGAGGGATTTTACATTTATAAATAAATATGTATATGTATATATTCCAATCACTACATACTTATAGTACATATCATATACATGCTATATCGCACAAATGAAAACATACAATTAAAACATAAGTAATGATTATGGACATACTGTTGTAATTCCTTGGAGCCACAAGGAATTACCACCACCTAAGGCCTACATCACATGAATCAACATATTGTTGAAGAAGATTTGTGCTTTGAACTAATCTAGGTTGATCGGTTCAACCCTTGAACCAATCAACTCGCCTCTTGGTCGGTCGATTGGTCTGTCTGAACGATCATCTGGTCTCTGGTCCAACATTTTCTAGATCCCTCCAGTCGATCAGTTGGGCCACCAGCCAATTGGTTTGACTCCTCCTGTCATCTTCCCTCCTCAGTCCTCCAACTGATCAACTCATCTTCTAAAATGAGTGGTTCGTCTGGTGCTGAACATCTTCTCCAATAACAAGAATTAAAACTATCCTAATGCTTATTAAACATATTACACGATAATAGGAGAACCCTGAGTTACATTCAAGGGGAGCATATGAAGGAGAGAATAATACTTTTACATAATAAAGAGAAGATATAGGCTCAGTATGCAAACTGAGATATACATAGGAATATATAACCACAACCAAGCACAAAAATCTAGGGTTATTGGCCATAACCATGCTTCACATCCACCATCAAAACCAACTTTTAGGGCGACATGTGTAGATTGCATATATATATATATATATATATATATATTAGTTGGGATCATATGTGGTATTTAATAAGATATGCACATCAATCATTTTAGGTATACACATTGTATGCAATAAATGAATGAAAAAACTAAAATCCAATCATATCAATTAAATCCCAAAGCATAGTAAATTGACATGGATCTGATACCAATGTAGGAAAATATGGAGACAAAGCAGGAAAAAAAATTTAACTACCATGTTTCCCTATGTATAGTAGATAACGTCAACAACTATGTAAATGAAATTTGGTTATATGGTTATAACTGGTCCTAGAGCAAGTACAATGACAATTCCCTTGTTGTAGTGTGCACCTTTCTTCATGTTGCACCTAGACAATGTCTGCATTGGCCTCCTAGTTGTTGACCACGAACAACAATTAACTTTGTCCATTGAGAGGCAATCAATGACTTCCTCACCTCTATAGTAGTCCACACACACCACCTAGAACTCCTTTTGTTCTACATGAACAGACCAAAAGGAGTTGTACATTCTAGTCAGTGTAATAGTACCAACTTGCTCTCCCACATTTCTTCTCCCTTGCTATCCCTCCCTTTGATGGATAAGACTTGCTCTGGTTCTCTCAGTTACCACAATCAAAGAAGACAATTTTTTTTCAAAGTGATTGATGTGTATGAGAAGCCCCCAATACCCCTATATTTTATAGGAGGGTTAGGGTGAGGGTTTCTAGTCTAAGCGGGAGTCAAAGGGGATAAGATTTCATGAATTTCACATCTGTGAGCATCAAAATGGTTGGTTTATAGGTGAACCGATTGGTTGGCATGTTAGTTCATCAGTTCAATCCTTGAACCATTTGTTTGAACATGATTCCCAATCACAATTTTATTGACAATCAATATACGATTAATGCACACCATGATGTCATTACTGATCCTTGATCTAATCAAATTGATCAACCAACCAGTCAATTCATAACCTGAACCAGTCAGTTCATGGACCTGAGTCGATCAGTTCACTTCCTGAACCGGTTGTCTCATGGACCAGATTGCAAATCTTTGTTCAGTTGACCTGACACTTGAATCAATCAGTCCAACACTTGAACCATTCAGTATACAGCCTAGTCATGCACCATTCAACCATCGTTGTTTAAATTGAATACCTAAATATACAATAATCAATTTAAAATTTCATTCATGAACAAAATACTATTCCAAGTGTATCATATGTGTGTGATCCTATAGGTTCCAAGTTACGTTGGTAGTGAATGTCCAAAACTAATTGATGACATCACAAGCAATGAGAGGTATCTAGCAACACATCATTTCTACCCAAGTAATTTGGAAATTTATAGAACAACTTCAACATACAATCTATGATTGGTGTTACACTGTTTGTATAGTTAATTTATCTATAGTATCTAGATTGAACTCGAGACATGGAATCAACATCCTCTTCAATGTTCAATCTATGTTGCTTGAACTAGAGTAGATTGTCTGAGATATATGTAAGCTCAATATCACATATTGACTCACATGAGAATGGCCATGAATTTCTCAAATTTTATTATCATGTATCCATGATATCATACTCATGTAGGAGGGACAAATCACATCTACATCACTCACAGTCGTCCCCATGTGTCACAGTGCACCCGAGCATCACCTTTATGGCAACCCTTATTCAAGGTCATGGTGGATGATGTGAAAGTACATTGAATGACATGTGATGAGTGTAGTGATTTCAGGTCTAAGAACCAGAATCACCACAATCCCTATGAGATATTATATTGACTACCATGTAATGGTTTCCATGCATCACTCTCAAGGTGGATCTGTCTGATACATTGTTCTCTAACAAATATCTATGTATTTGATTTGATATGACATATCACGACTTAATGAGATTCTTTCATCAATGAACACACACTCTAGTTTTTTGTGTTATCGCTATCTATTAGCCTTCCACAATAATATCTGACTAGGGACATAACAAGAATGTATATATATACTCTTGAGATTCATTTGATCTCATTGTTTAGGTCCTCAACCAGAAGACATATGTCATTGAGTGATATCATTCTCTATACATTTATTATGTTACATCATTATCTCATAACTTTATAAAACATAATACATTGGAAGATTTCCTTTATTATTAATAAAATATTTACAAGATATGCCATTACAATCAACATATGATTGGCTATGTGGGCGTACATACCAACAAGTAGCATTACTAGTTGATGTTCTATCCATCCATATGACCAAGGATGGAAGACATATCCTGGTATTGGTTGTGGAGGGATAAGTCCTAGTGGCCCAACACCTTGGACTACTACTAAAAGGAGCATGACATGCAAGTGAACATCTATTTCTAGTCAGGTGTGGACTGGGTTTACTCTCTATGAGTCTCAGTGGAAGGCGGTGTTGGTAGGGCAAGTGGTTCTAAAGAGGGGATGGTGCCGTATGCACCCTTCTATTGCCATTGTGATTGCCACTTGATGTTCCTTAGGTGAGACAAGGTGACCTAGTCTGGACAAGGTAGGGAGTAGGAGGCCTAAGGATGCCCATGTATTTCAACACGATACTTGTGGTTACTTACACTGTACCACAAAAAAGTAGATGACACCAGAAGACAAATGTTAATCAGATCATTGGAATGAAGGGAAAGCAATTTTGGGGCACCTTTAGCTTCGTAGGTAGCTTGGAGACCGAGTTGCTAATTATAATTTCCCTGTCAGATTTTTTGCATGCTACTATCCTCAACATCTAATCCATCAAGAAGTTCCTTAGAATGTACACTCTTGTCGTGGAACATACACCATAGAAAATATATCTCATCTTAGTAGACTACACCCTCCTTCTCCTTCCTCTAAAAAATAGTGTTGGAAAAATACTATGGAGGATGTAGAAAACAACACTATGGATGTGTGTTTCCTATACATTCCTGGGCTCATAGGCTACATCATCAATGGTCTCAAACCAAAAGGTCCAGTAATAAAAATTGGGAAGGATTCGAGATCCATCACTTTTATTATAACATGTTTCCTTAAAAAACTCCCTCTTCCAAAATGAGAACTTCAAGTCACCCATCCATCATCACCCAAATACCTAGGTTATTTTGATCTTGAAAAGTCATAAGAAACTCAAGAACAAGAGCAGGTTAAGTCTATGTGTTACTCATGAAGACCTACTTCATGATGGATTTTTCTTGAGTAGGCGCTCAAACTAGTTTTTCAAGTCAAACATTATAAAGTATTAATGTAGATGAAGCATGTTGGGTGAATGTAGAGACCTAAGATCTTCTAGAAGTGCTCAAACTTGTCCTCAACTAGAATGGTGAAGGGAACAACTGCATAAGCCTTGCTCATCCTCTTCTTCACTTTCTTTCTCCACCTCAGGCTCGAGATAAGGATCCCAGGTGCGAGATGGTTCTTCTTGTGTACTCTTGCCTCCTCCTTGGCTTGTGACTATGATTGCAGTGGAGATGGAGAGGCGTATGTCTTGTATTGGCAGAGATGTTGCATGTCTTGTATTTGTGCCCAATGTGCACCTCGCGATGTACGACATACAAGAACTAAGGGTAGTTTGCTTTCTTGGTAGCCTGCACCTCATGATCTAGTATGTGTACACCTACACCATGGATCCTAGGTCACAAAAAGCAAACACCACTACTTTTGAAAAGGGGAATTGAGGAGAAAGGGCACAAGGAGTTGGGGAAGGTTTTGAGTAGCCCCTCACATGTTGTGTAGCAACACCGATGGGGATGGTTGGAAAATGACCTCCTTTTCTAGTGAGTAGGCAATGATGGAAGTTAGGGGAGACTTGATTTTCATATTCTTTTCTTGGAGGCAATGAGACTTGGATGAAGAAACCATGGTAGCTCTGACACTCCCAAAACATTGATCATTTCTTGCTGGAGTATCTTGGGAACCAGAGATAATGATTAAAGTGGCAAGGGGTGGTCGTGTCAACCTAGAGAATAGTGTGATGCCTTTAGTCCACACTCTCCCCTTATAGATTTTGAAATCCTATTCAGGTGCATGATGGACTGGATGCTATCCACATCATGCAGTCATCCAGACAAACCCCATGTTTTCAAAATTTGTGACATGTCATTTTATAATTTGAACTCTGTATTGATGTCAAATGATTTTGCATTTGATCCATCGGTTAGCAAGACAAGAAGTGTGACTAGCATTTTTTGCAAATCCTCAGTAGTAGACAATTTTTCTATGATGAAATCACATGCCGTGTCATTTGGAGACATGTCATTGCATAAAATGCCTTGCTCATTCTAAAGTCGTACATCTTGGTGTAAATGATGTACACCCAAGAGTTTGACCTTCATATTTTCTATTGACAAATTTAATTTTGTAACATCAAATTTCAATCAATAGGCATCTTGAGAAAACCTAAAAAAAATTTCTTTGGCACAAAAAATAATTGTCACATAAAAATATGTACATCAAAAATGGAGTGGCAGTTTTTCATTATAAAATATAAATGAAATGTGAAATGTGGGATGCCCTTGATAAGAGCTTGTGTTTAGTGTCCCTCATCCAAACAATGCTCTCCTCCTCACATGGGTTCAAATGGAATGTCTTTCACAAGGACATCTTCATGAAAAACACTCTCTTCTCCTTCCACTTCCATCCCAAGTAATGGGCCACTAGGGTCTAGAGGATCAATAAGAAAGTGAGATTCTTCCCACAAAACTTCATGATTAATTCACCTCTATTCAAACCAATCATTTCCTTGACACCATCCAAAAATGGACATCTTAATATAATGTTCCTTGAAGTTCCAACTTTGTTTTCAACAATATCAAAGTCCACCAACACAAAGAAACCTTCATACCTCATCAACACATTTTCCGTCATGGCTATAGAACTTTATCTAGAATGGTGTTACATATGAAAGTTAACTCACTCTTGCTTGAGTGCATTTTTAAGGAGTGGGACCCTATAGGGTATCTACTACCTACTTAATTTGAGAATAAAATCATCTATCCAAACATACTTACAAGCATGCTCCAATATACATAATTTTTTTTAAATTCTCAGTTGATGATATATGAAAAGAGACCAAAGTATAGTAGCGGAATAATTTTTCATGGCTATATTCAATTTTACAAAAGTACATCATCATCGTCATCATCTCCCATATTGAGTTTACATGAAAGTTACAACATAAGGATCCAAGTAGAGGGATATCCAGGTACCTCAACTCTATCTCCCAAAAGCTCCACCTAGCAGGTCCATGTCACAATGTCCATTCTTCCAAGTCCTACACCCAGGGTTGGAAGCATACCCCAATAAGAGGAGGAAAAGTAAAAATATTAGCATAAAGGCTGGTATGTGCATATTAAATATGGATTGAGAAATATAAGGAATTAAGGGTGTCAAATTAGCAATGCTTCCCATTGAGAAGGAAAGGACTACCCAATTGGGTATAGAAAGAATATGAATTTCAAAAGATGATAAACAAGGAAATACTTTCCATTAAATAGAACATAAAATTCATGACAAAAAATCACGTATAAATTTTGGACTCAAACCCATCACAATAATATCAACCTGCATGCATGTGAGATAAGCATAGCACTAGAACAATATAAATAACAATGGCCACCAAGGCTCACAACCTTGAAACCTAATAGAGAATGACTTACTACCACACTCCCTAATATATATTAAAATAGGCACAAAACCTGGGTATGGGGAAAATAATATCCATCCCAAAAATATAACATAGGTACAAAACCCATAAACCAAAGTAATTACACTACTCTAGGGCTACTGAATCACATAACATGTATAATATAGAGGCAAGTATAAAGTATAGTCCTTTATAGAATAAATAAAGCTACCATCACAAAATGTAAAAAATAAACATCAACCTCATAAGTGGAAAAATTAGGGATCCATCAAGAATAAAAGTACAAGTTAGATTAAAAAGAAAATCCAAAAAAGAAGGATGATCATAAGATTATAATCAAATAGAGAATTTCACATGGAATAAATTCCATAAGAGAGAGTTTTTGTAGGTTATCAAGAGAGAGATAAGTTGGGTTAACTGCTCAATATAAAAAATAAAGAATGCTATGATACCTTACAAGAAGTCTACATATGTCTAAGGTCAAAACCCTAATTCTAGCTTAGTCCACGAGCAACCTATTTAACAGTATATATGAGATTAGGGTTAGGTTTTCATTAATTATATAAACCCTAAAATTTCCCTTTTATTATTAGTGAGTTAGGTTATTAGGAACTAGGTGATATTATATATTATATTTTTCTAAATGCATAGCCAATTCTATTTCATTTTTAGGACTTATATATTAGTATTTATAAATTTTATAATTTCTAACCAACTAGGAAATCCCATAAAAACTCACATATTTTTGTATTAAAAGCAGATGATGAAATTGATACCATGGGTAGATTAATATTTTCTGATTCTAAAATATATTTTCCTTCATTATTCTGAGCCATTTACGATATACCATGAATTTTGGAAATATTGACCAATCATAAAATGAAGAAAATCCACACGTGAAAAATTATCCACATCAGGGAAAACATAAGATCAAGTGGCCCTATTCATGTCGACCGACTGAACTAGGATTGCACAAGGCTGGCACAAGACATGACTCAACAAAAAGACTAGATTGCCCTTTATCAGTAAAACCAAATCACAAAATGAAAAGGGGCAGATAGGTAAAATAAATTGTGGAAATCTTCTTCCCTACTCTCACCAAAACCATGGCCAAATTCCAAATCTAGATGCATTGTTGTTCTGGGTTCTGCCCAACCCCAAAGCTTGGAGGCACCACTGACGAGTCTATTGGCATTGTCCTGAACTTGATGAGCCATTGCTTAGACTAAAAGGCCAACAAGGTAGGAGAAAGCATCCCCACCTAGGAAGTTCGGGAAGAGCAATGCATCACTAAGGCATGCCAGGGAAACTGAGAATCATGATGAGAAACTGAGAATTAAGAGTTTGGAAACATTCACTAGGTCCACACGAATGCAAAGAATAGAAAAAGTGATTACATTGGGACCAAAATACTGGAAAATAAACTCGAATTGTAGAAGAAACAAAATAGGGGGAAAAAGGAATTTACCTCCACATGATCCAAGTTGAAAGTTAGAATTGCATCCCATAGGATCGAGGAATGATTCCTAACCCTCTTCAGACCCCGCGGTCGTGGAGATAGGGTGAGGAGCCCAATCTCTTTTAACGCCATATGACCAAGTTGAGGAAACATGCACTCGATTAGACATGGACAAACCAACATCATGAACTGAGTATAGAAGACACAAAGATGCTTTGGGATGCGTTTCCTTTAATTTCAAAGGTCCCATATGGTGAGGAGAGCATAAAAAAGAGAGAGGTCGAGGTGAAATAGGGGAGTTGAAGGCCGCAACCCAGAATATATATGGGTGATGAAGAGCCGTACAATTAAAGATCAAAAGAGTCAGAAGGAAGAGTCATATGCAAATGAAAATAGAACAACAAGAATGATCGGAGATGGAGAAAAATTTGAGAAATCGAAGGAGAACTGATCGGGGTACAATACACAATTGTTCTATACAGAACCCTGGAAAGTGATGACACAAGAGCTGTAAGACTATAATCTAACGGCCAGAAAAGAGCTTACATTTAGCAACTAAAGAAACTAGGAGCGTGCCAATTTTTTTCCTAGAAACATTAGGAAATCTATCACATAAATTGGGATATTTATCAAATTTGTCCTTTAAATGTTTATTCCTTTCTAGATCTATTTGAGGGGGCATTTGGTGCTTAAACAAGATGAAATTTTACACCTAGACTAAATAGGACATGATGAATCTATTTTTGGGACCAATGTTCACTTTTTAAGACATTTCATATGTTAGTTCATATTGTTAGATCATATCATGTATTTTATTTCCTTAGTGAATTTGAGGCATCTAGGAACATCCAAATAATGTTGAACTTGGCCCACATGCAAACTTTAACAGGAGGAGCCTAATTTTGACACGAATTTTCCATTTTGGAAAAAATTACCATCTTATTTAATATTTTGGACTTTAAATTATTTTCTCTCTCCTAAACTAAACTAAACTAGGATAGAGAAGATTGTCCATTAAATATGGAAATCCAAATATAGACTAATTTTGGTATGTAGATTTTGAATTTGAGGTTTATTTCCACTTTTGAAAACTTTTAGTAATCTATTCAACACTTTTGGTTCTTTCTCTTATTTTCTTCTTTAAATAAGATTAGGATAATTATTATTGTGTAAATAAAGTGAAACTCAACACCAAAGGTATTTGGGATCCAAGGAACACAAATTTCACATTAGATTTGACTTTTGTTGTTTTTCATGAGTTATATCACAATTATGGTTTAGGCCATTTATTTAAATATATATTAGTATAAATCCCCTTTTTTCATCAATAATCTTGAATTACAGTCCCATTAAATTGTACATTATTACTAAGAGAGTTACTTTCATGATCAGACATGAAAACTTCTATATTTCTTATTTATCCCATTGAATCCATTAAATCTATATTTATTTGGATAATGCAACATTATTCACAATTATGGACATGGAGTTACCAATTGTTACTCTAAAGCATATTATTCATTTTATTTAGCCATTATGCTAGTAAAGAAAATATATGTTACATATTTTATGATTTCATTTATATGTTGGCACATAATTAAGTCATTATGTACATGTGTTTTAATCTTTATCCTTGTTTGGTCCAATCTATACCAATTTTACTAGATATCTAATCATGGAATAGAGTAAGATTCTATGTTTTGATTCATTACAACATTTAGACCCACACGAGTAGATATGGTAAATGGTATAATATTTAAGGTTGCGTGTTCATCACACAATATTACCTAATGTCACTATAGATGTAGAAAGATCTTAGTGCCATTGCTTGGGAGGATGATTGGCCAATGATCTAACACCTACATTGGGTGCAAGAACAATGCTATCTCTTCTCTATGGGTGATGACATGAATTTTTGGTGTAGTTGGTGGGATTGTCTTGTTCCTCAAGTGGGGTGGCACATAGAAGGCTACACTACTCTCTTTGAGCTCATGTTTGTTGGCTTTCCTTTTATTTCTGGGTGGGGGATCGATGTTCTTAGGAAATAGCATGGTAAACACATATGGTGTATCACTTGCATGGGTTTCTTATTCCACTCACCCCTTTATAAACTCAGTTCAAGTAGTTGACTTTTATTGAATGCACATGTTAATTTATCTTGAGTCCACCAATTGCCGAGGCTAACTCCTCCATGGGATTCTCAAGCCCCTTAATTGGAGGCACTTGATTTTGCCTAAGTGTAGATGCCTCATTCATGAACTTAGAAAGAATACCTTCAAGTCAGTCATTATTTTTTGTTTGTCAATGGTAGTTGTCCTATCAGTGTTTATTTGATCATTATCCTTTAATCTAAAGTTTAGGTGGTTTCTCCACTATGGATCGTAGGGGTTTGGGAATAGGTAATTCCTTGGGTGCCTCTCCATGAAATTAACATGTTCCTTACTATATACTATTGCATAATCATTGTAATCAACAATACGATGTGGATCATTACATGAATTAAACACCATCACCTAATGCATACAATTGATAGTAACGAGAATGAGTTTCCTAGTCACTTTGTCTAGTTTTGCATTGAGAGATGAAATGACCTCTTGTCATTGCTGCTTCCATGGTCCATGCCCTTGATATATTGGTCAATGGACATAATTTCCTAATTATCTTGCATTCTTATCAAAACTTCCTCCAATGGCTGCATTTATAGTTGAGGTTGTACCATATGTATACCTTCATTGAAAGTTCTCAACTGTGTCCAACCCGACATTATAAGACTCCTGACCTTGCTTTGCGGTTGATATTTCTTGATTTTCATAACTTTATGCTTAAAAACTTAATCAAACCTTGTGATTTGATTTAATAACATGTGACATGCTTATGTTTCAAGCTTGGTCTAATTCTGATGATGTTTTTGCTAGTTATGTTTATATGTGCTAGTTTTGGACCTAATTTCAAACTACCCATGTGTAGGATTTTTCTTGCAATTTGTCACATGATTTGTGTTCCCACATGTTTTGGCACCATGTTGAAGAGAAGGGAGCCTTGGGGTGCTTTGTTGTACCCTGGTTTGATGGGGTGACATGTTCTGTTGTGCTAAGCTTTGCTTAGATGCCCTAGAGTTTGATCTTCAATGATTGGATGATCTTTTGATCCTTTGGTCGCTAAAGATTTTCAGTGTCCACCTAGCTATTTCGTTCTTCATTGGTCATGTGTTTTGTGAACACCTTGAGATCATTGATGTTCTCATCAGTCATGAGTTTTTCTTGGTGTTGAGGTCATGGGTTTTCCTAGTTTTAACGACCTATGTTGCATGCATGTGTTAGTGCTTACATGGTAGAGATATGGTGGACAAGTGGCACATGTTTGCATGACACATAACCTCCCTTCTCTCTCTCTAACCCTTGGCTATATAAACCTCCCTTCTTGCATAAAAGTGATCCTTTTTTTACCTTTCTTACCTCTATTCTTGCCTGTGAGCTAGGGTTTTGGAGCAACCCTTCTTTGGCGATAGTTTGGTGATCCTTTGCTCTCTTCTCGACCTTGGTAAGTGATCTACCTTTTCATATATGGTTTTCTTTCCTTTCCCTCTTCTTACTACTCTTCTTGGCTGAACGATGGTGCTCCATTGTAGTGCCCAAGTTAGAGTTTGAAGATCTTTTCTCTTCTTGGCCGAATCCATGGTTCTCCATGGTAGTGCTTGAGTTGATCTTAAGGAACTTCTCTCTTCTTGATCGAATCCATGGTTCTCCATGGTGGTGCTTGACTTGAGATGAAGAACTCCTCGTTCTTGTCTTTTCAGCCTATAGTTTTGCTCTCTTTATCTTGCTCCTTTAATCTAGGGTTTTAATTCTCTCTCTTTGAGGTGGAGCTATCTTGGCAAAGGTGGTGAACAAGCTAGGGCTTCTCTATCTTGGAGCTTCCTTTCTGTTGGAGTTTTTATTCTCTTTTGAGGCAAGTTATATAACTTTCTTCTTGGTTATTACTTACACTTATCTTGCATGTAAGTAATCTACTCTTAAAACATGATTCTAAGTTGAATGGTGATAATATATATGATTTCGGGTTTATGTTCCATGGTAATATAGAGTGATTAACCCTCTTTTGATGAAACCCAATCTATATGCACAAATCCTTTCTTGTTGGTGGAGTTTTTGGATACATGCATGGCATTGAATGTTGGTTTTCTCTTTCAAAAACATGGGTTTTCTTTTTGTTTAATGATGGACAAAATTAGGGTTTTGGAGTTGTTTTCCTTCTTGTGGTTACACCTTGATAGGTTTCAATTTATGTAAGACCCCTGGCCCAACTTCTTGGTAGATCTTTCTTTCTTAACACAATTATATGCTTAAAACCTTAATCTAATCATGTGGCGTGCTTTAATAACATGTGACATGCTTGTCTTTCCAATTTGGATGCTGTTTGAGCTAGTTACACATATATGTGCTTATTTTGGACCTAATTGCAAATTACCCATGTTTAGGGTTTATTTGCAATTTGTCACATTCTTGATGCACCTCACATGTTTTGGCATCATGTTGAAGAGATAGTGGCGCCCCATAGCTTTGTTGCACCTTGATTTGATGAGGTGGCATCATATGTTGAGGTCTAGGATTTGCTTGGATGTCATGGTGTCACTAGGGTTTTGACCTTCTTTGGTCGCTATAATCTCTTCGACCGATTGAGTTTTTGGATGAAGTTTTCTTCGACTAATGAGCTCCCTAGACTAGAGTGGTCTATGGTTTTCCTAGGTTTTATCACCCATGTTGCATGCATATGTTTAGTGCTTGCATGGTCGAGTTTTGAGGGACAAGTGGCACATGTGTGCATGATACCTAACCCTCCTTACCTCTCTCTAACCTTGGATATACATACCCCTCTCTTTGCATGAAAGTGATACTTTTACACCCCTTCTTTATCTCCTCTTTCTTGGAGCTCGTCCCTTGTGTTATTGGTGGTGCTTGAGCTTGGAGGAGGTTGCCAAACCCCTTGCATGTGGATCTAGGGTTTGGAGAAACTCTTCTTTGGTGATCCTTTGGTGCTCCTTGATCTTGATAAATGATTTTTCTTGCTTGATCTTTTTTTATTGCAACCCTACCTCTTTTCTTTCTCTTATCTGGATCCACGGGTCTCCATGGTGGTGCTTCTTGAGGAACTTCTCTCTTCATGGCTGAATCCATGGTTCTCCATGGTAGTTCTCGAGTTGAGTTGTAGATTCTCTCTCTTTCTTGTATTGTAAACCTAGGGTTTTGCTCTCAATCTTGTTCTCCTGTAACCTATGGTTTTGCTTCTCTCTTTAAGGAGATTCTAGCATTTTTGTGATGTGTTGATCAAGATTGGGTTTTCCTACCTTTCCTTGGAGCATCTTGCTATTGGAGTTGTTCATCCTTGTGAAGGTGAGTTGTATAACTTTCTCCTAGATTATTCTTACACAACTTTGCATGCAAATAACCTATCTCTAAAACATGGTTCCAAGTAGTATAATGATGATATCTTAAACTATACTTTATGTTTTTGTGGTGATCTTGAAGTAGATTAACCCTTTTTATGAACCCTAATTCTTGTACCCAAACTCTTGTCGATGATGTAGGTGTTGGCTCTTACATGCACATGCTGAACATTGGTTTTCTCATCATGATCATGGGTTTTGTCCTCTTGCTTGAAGATGGAGGTTTTGGATAAATGGATTATGGTAGAAACGTTGGTTTACTCTCTCTCTTACTTGATGGTTTGGTTTTCCTCTCATGTTGGGATGGATTTAGGGTTTTGGAAATTATCTATGTGCTATCTTTTACTCCTTGGTGGTTTCGATTTCATTATGATGATCAACCTATTTTGATCTTGTGTTGGAAGTAGTTTTATCTCTCTTAATGTTCACCATGCTATGGACCATGTGATCAAAGAGTTTTGATGGTTTAAGCTCGCTACGTATAAACCTCTTTGAGTGGTCTCTAAGGTGAGCTATCTTCTTCATTTGATGAGTTTCTTATGTCTCTTCAGTCCTCATGTTTTGGAGCTAAGTGATCGCTAAGGTGACCTACCTTCTTTGATCGATGAGCTTTCTCTCCTGACCTTTGATCGCTAAGATCTTTCTTTCTTTTCGGTCACCAAGCTTTCCTTTGACCTTATTTCTTCTGTGGTCGATGATGTTTTGACCTAAGTGGTTGTGTGGATGATCCACCTCTTCAACTGATGAAGATGGTGTGACCTATTCCTCTTCAGTCGATGTGAAATTCTGAACATATGTTTTCCTTGTGTGGGTGACTTAGTGATGATGGTGGTTGACCCCTTTGCTTACAAGAATATGGGAGATGATTATAATTAGGGTTTAATGCTATTTTCTGATTTGAAACCTTATTTCAGTTAGCTATGTTGAACCCAACCTAATTGCAAGTACGTAATGATGTTGTTAGCTCTCTTGAGTAATTAGCACGTTGATGAAGTATTTTCTGTCTCCAAATGTTGTATCCATAATTTGCTATTGAGTAAGCATCCTAGCTAATGACTAATTGTGATAGCTCTTACATGACACACATGTGATGGTTATGAGCGTTGATGAGGCATGGAGATATAATGATATTCTTGCAGGGAACAATATGAATGGTCTTATGATCTGGGCAATGACTTTGTGCTCTAATTGAGGTGATATCATCTGGTAATGTTATAAGATATCGATATCCCATGATGATGTGATAATAATGATGGTCTTGTGTATGGCAGTGAGACAATGTCATGTGATGATGTGATCAACTTCATGCTTTATATGCTTTATATCTTCTAAAGTTGCAACCTACCTTATGTTTTGTAGAACCTTTCTAGGGTTTGTGTGTAGCTTGAATGATTCATTTAAAACACACCCAATTGGCTTTAACTAATCAAGTGGACCCTAATCATGTAGTTGCCTTGTCCATAGATCCATTCCACTGGTAGGACATGCTAGATGGTGAAACGAGTATTCCTAAGGAAAACTCAGAGCACATACTTTTGAGTCTGTGAGGTGCAAGTGACTAAGTGTCCTTGACATCGTGACTTCTTAGTTTTGAGTATGACTACGGTCATGCCTCAACAGGAGAACGAATATGGATGTGTCTCAGTGTATATGATAAGATAGAGGACAACTGTGGTTATACCTTAGATGATTGAGTTTGTATACCTTGCTCACTAGTTCCGTGACCTATATACAAAGGTGGACTAGGTTGATTTGTAGTTGGATTTAATATGCCACTGCATAGGACTTCTCATGATTGAGGGAGGAAGGAATCATAGGAATTTGGCTCTCCTAGATCTTATATGGCACTATTTTTCAACTTCATAATGGGTAGTTGGAGTATGAGTGGTATACCTCATCTCTTTAGGGATTAAAAGACATAATACAACCATGTATTATATCTGCTAAGGGTTAAACATGCTTCACATTAGATTTTTACCCTTGCCTTATTTTTATTACTTCTTAGTTGTTATATACTACGGTAAGAGAAATCAACTGTTATACATGTTCTTCATATTCCTTCTAAAAGCATATGATGATCTGATCATCCTACTTCATAATGATATATCCTACTATGTTTCAATAATCGTTATCAGAGAATTATATCTCTCACTGGGACATGGGTATCACCCTCGTGGTTTACCACATCTTTCTAGGAGGTCATCAGTGGCGTGGGAAGGATCATGCTATTGAGGAAGAGCAACTTGGATATCGGTAGCTGTTGAAGGTTAGATAGCTGCTAGTGCAGTGTCATAGAGTCCTAGTGTCATTTCTCTACTCTCAGGCCCGGGAGGGATGTGTTTTCTTCTAGATGTTGTATCTCAATACATGGTTTTGGCAGAATGACTTTGTTGTATATAAGTGGCTTGTACATGTGAATATATCTTTTGTAATAGGTGAGTGGTAGATGGCCACTATAAAAATGTAAATACATGGTATGGTATGTGATATGCTACATGTTGTGTACCTTCATGTAATATGTTTCCACTCAATGATGTTTATATGAGATTGGTTTTAATTTACCTACTTTTATGGTTATGTGGTTATTTAACTGTTGATCGCACACTTTGTTTTGAGTAATCCTATTTTCATGGCATCGAGGTGTCATGGTTTCATGGTGATAATCAAACTTTGATCTTGTAGTTGATGGGTTTTCTCTCTCATCATGTGGTCTCCAAGAAAGTGATGTGTGTGGTTGCCAAATTTTCCTTAGAGGTCGATGGGTTTTTCACCTTCTTGAGGTCATTGAGGTTGTTAGTTTGATGACCACTTAGGATGGTGGTTTCCTCACTGACCGATGATGTTTCTTGTGCTCCTGGTCACTGAGGTTAGACCTTGTACGATCGACGAACCCTTGTTTTCTTTGTGTTCATTGAGGTGGATAAACCTGGTCCATATGGTCGCTAAAGATGGATATTTCTCAGTGGTTGATGAGGGGGTTAAACCCAGGTTTTTAACAGTCGCCTCTTATGTTTTCAACATACTTGGATCTGTGTTCTCAGCGATCACTCTATAATTGACCATCTGTCATCAATGAGAATAGTGTGACAAGGTTTTTCAGCGGTCTATGATTTATCTCCACCTTCAATGTTAGATGAGAATTATGGTCTATACGGTTACCTTGTTTCGTGAATTGGTGATGCCTATGTTTGACCTAATTTTTCCAAGATTGTTGGAGATGATGATAATTAGGATTTTCTTCCAATTGCTATTTTGGAACCCTTAATTTGATTTGCCTTTTGGAACCCTAACCCTAATTCAATCATATGTGAATGTTTCTTAGCCTGCTTGAGTGGTTAGCATGATAATGGAATATTTTCTCTCTCCTCATGTTGTAACCCTAATTTTACCATTGAATAAGCATCATAGCTAATGGTTGTTTGTGGTATCACTTATGAGACACATGTGTGATGATTATGAGTCTTGGTGAGGCATGGAGACATAATGATGTTTTTGCAGGGAACAATGTGAATGGTCTTATGACCTTGTACAAGGTTGATAATTGAGGCGATATCCTATGTATGATGTGATGTGGGATTAATATTCCAATATTATGTGATAATGTTAATGGCCTCATGTAAGGAAGTGAAACAATACCATGTGGTTATGTGACAAGATTATACCTTGTACATTTTATATCTTCTGAAGTTGCAATCTTCCATTATCTTTGTAGAACCTTTATAGGGTTTGTATGTAACTTTATTGATGCAGTTAAAAGATACCCAATTGGTTTTACCTAATCAAGTGGAACCCTAATCATGTAGTGCCCTATACCATAAATCCATTCCAATGTCAGAACTTGTTGGATGGTGAAATGAGTACTCCTAAGGGAAACTAGGAGCGCATACTATTGAGTATGCAAGGTGCAAGTGACTATGTGTCCTTGTCATCTTGACTTCAAGGTGTTTTGAGGATGGCTACAGTCATACCTCAGTGTGAGAATGTTTGCGGTCGTGTCTTGGTGATTATATATGTGATATGATTGAAGGACGACTGCGATTTTACCCCAGTGATAGGGTTTTTCTTTGCATACCTTAGTGTCTAGTGCCATGACTTGTACCAGGGACAGACTGGGAGTTTTTAGCTTGACTATATGTCACTGTTGGTAGTTTGACTGATATGTTACCACGGTGCAAACTCGTACTAATTGAGTGAGGAGAAGAGATTATGAGTCCAACTCTTCCTAGATCTTGAATGGAACTGATTGTGACCAAGCGGTGGTCAGTTGGACTTTGAATGGTACAAATCAAACTCTCCAGGGCATACTAAAAGATGTAACACAGTTGTGTTGTATATATATGTAGGGCCAAACACAAATCATATTGGATGTTTAACCTTACCTTGATTCTTATAGAGCCCAGTTGTAGTATAATGCAGTAAGAGAAGTTAACTTTTATACATGTTCTTCATATTCCTTCTTACCATGTTGCTATGCTTACCTGTTACAACTTCTTAATCTTCTTAACCTATCTAATCACTTTATATTATTGATTTAGCTAAATCTTCTCACACTGCTTAATATATTATAATTATATATGTTGTAGCAATAACCGTTGGTTGAGAGTTATATCTCTCGATGGGACGTTCGTCTCACCTCATGGGTTTCCACATCTTTTTAGGTGGTCGACAACAATGTGATAGAGATCGTGCTGTTGAGGAAGAGAATCTTAGAGATCAATAGATGCAGAAGGTTGGATGCTACTGGTGTTGTGTAGTAGGGTCCTAGTGTTGTCCCTATACTCTCAGGTCTGGGAGGGATGTATTTTGTAGATGTTATATCTCATTGTGTGGTTTTTGGCAGTATGCCATGGCTTGTATATGTGAACATGATCTCTTTTGTAATAGGTGTGGACTTAGCCACTGAACAGATGTATATACCTGTTATGGTATGATATGATATGCGATATGATACAAGTTGAAGGACCTTGTTGTAATAGGTTCCCACATGTGATGGTTATATGAGATTGGTTTTGATTTAGCTACTTTTATGATAATGTGGTTGTTTAGCTGATGATCACACACTTTGTTTTGAGTTATCTCATTTGTGTGGAATTGGGGGTGTCATAGACATATTATGGTGTGGGTATTATCAAAGAAGTCCCATGTACTTCTCTCAAGAATTGACTAGTGTTTTATGGGCTACTGATAAAATCTAGAGATCTTCTGGAGGATTTCACTAATCTTTTTTTTTGGGTATGCAAGATCCCTTTGTATTACTATTTTTGAAATTTTGTATGTACAGTTCTTGGGAATATCTATACAAGATAGGAACCCTCATCAGGAAAAAACCTTGTACAACTATACAGCCAGCAGAAGGAAAAAGCAGGAGACACCAAGGAACCCCTGCACAATTCCAACAGGACTCCATGAAACCCCAACGGGAACACCATCAATAGGTCTTTAGAATAAGAAAACATCTTCAGCTAAAAGAATCAGCCATATAGAAGATAAAAATTCTACCTCCACCAAGAAATCATAATAGTCCAAACAAAAATCATATCAAACCACCAACACATTTTCTTACACAGAACCAACAAATCTTAATTGAGGAGATAGAAATCATTCCGAATTTCAGCAATAAGCTTCTCAACAGATCTGTTTCTAGATTCATGCACCCTGTCATTTCTTTCTTTCCTGATTGAATAAAACACAATGAGAGCAAGAAGATGGGCCGATTTGCTATTCCAGAGAACCAAATCTTTAGAGCAAATAGGAACTGAGTAACCATGGGTCAAATCATAAATCCCTTTCCATACCTTAGAAGCAAAGGAACAATTAAACATAGAATGTTTTGTGTCCTCATAGCCAGCCATACACAAGAAACAAACTGAAGTGACAGAAATACCCAATCTTCTAACATAATCCAAAGTGGGAAGTTTATTTAATCCAACTTTCCACGCGTGGATCTGATAAACCTTTGGGTTTTTATATTTCCAGATCCAATAACTGTAAGGAATCCTTTCCTCTTTGTTTCTGATATTGCCCCATATCAGTTTAAGATTTATACCAGAATCCGAACCTGCACACAAAAGTCTGTCCAACCCTCTCAGTGGTTTAGGAATCTTGTTTAAACAATCGATAATTTTAGCATTTCTTCTAATCAAAGGAATGTTCCAAGTCCCATCCAAAATAATACAACTCATCATGGCTTCATTGTGAATACCCAAACTCAAAGCAGCTTGAGGACCAATGACATCACCAAAAAAACGATTTCCAGGAAACCAGGGATCGTTCCAAAGGCTAATGGAATCATCATTACCAACTTTAAACATTACAAGAGCAGTAAGAGCATTTCTGAAATGAATCAACTGATTTAAAAGCCAAGAATTGGAGTAAGCAATTTTCCAAATAGAGCACTTCAATAGATACCTTTCATGAATCCATCTAACCTAAAGTCTATCTTTTTTACAAGACACATTCTAAAGGTTGAGAATAGCAACAACTTTAATGATCTCTTTAATCGATCTAATTCCCAAACCCCCTTCCTCCTTGGGTAGCTTGACTTTTTTCCACTTAACCAAGTGAATATTTTTCTTCGAATCTGAATGTCCCCATAAGAAATCCCTACAAAAGGATTCAATATCACAGGACACAGAAGTTGGAAGAGGAAAATTCGAAGACCAGTAAAGATGCATAACTGAAATCGTAGATTGAATCAACTTCAATCTCCCAGCCATGGGTAATAACTTTGATTTCCAACCATCAAGCCTAGCCTTGATTCTATCCATCAAAGGTGCACATAAATTCCTTTTAAGTTTGCTAATAAACAGAGGAATACCAAGGTATCTCTGAGGAAAATACCCTTCATTAATCTTCAAAATACTAGAGATTAGATTTTTATCAACATCACAACTATAAAACACATCACTTTTATCATTGTTCAAGCTGAGGCCAGTCATGGATTTGAATTCTTCAAAAATAGACAATACATTGGTAGCATTAAGAGGATCAACCTCAACAAAGATTATAAGATCGTCAGCAAAAGTTAAATGAGAAACAACAAAGTTCTGAGAATCCTTCAAAGGACAAATGGAACCATTTAACACCTTTTCATTTAGAATATGGGAGAAACATTCCATGATAAGGACAAACAAATAGGGGGCTAGAGGATCCCCCTATCTGATACCGTTTCTAGGTTTAAACCTCTCAGCTAGTTCACCATTAATCAAAACACGATAAGAAGTAGTGTAGAAAATTTCTCTAATCCACACAATCCAACTACCAGGAAAATTCATGCATTTAAGAACCATAAACAAGGCCTCCCAAGAAATAGAGTCATACACCTTTGAAAGATCATCCTTAATACACATTCTAGGATTCCCCATATTCTTGTTGAAGTTGTGAATGATATCATTTGAGAGCATGATAACATCCTTAATACTCCTATTCTTAATGAAAGCACATTGATTAGGGATGACCAGAGAAGGAAGAACAATCTACAACCGGTTGGCAAGAATTTTTGAAATAACTTTGTAGATGGTATTGCAAAGCGCAATAGCACGCCGGTTTCTAATATCAGTAACCTCCACATTTTTAGGGATCAAGAAAATAAAAGTACTATTAACCTCCTGTAAGAGCCTGCCATGATTGAAGAAATCCAAAACGGTAGTGATAACATCAGATTTAATAATACTCCAGCATTCCCCAAAAAAAAGACCATTAAAACCATCTGGGCTCGAGCTTTTATCAATATTAAGAATAAGAAAAACATCTTCAACTTCTTTAGGAGTAACAAACTTGTCAAGAGAAAACCTTTGAATCTCATCAAGTTTTCGAAAATTCAACTTACCAATAGTAGCAGTATCAGCCACAAACTTCTGGTTGAAAATGTTACTAAAGTGGGAGACAATATAACTTTTTATAGTATTCATATCACTGCACTTGGTACCATTGATGTCTAAATATAAAATGTGATTTCTTTGTCTTCTCATTCTTAAGGAGGAATAAAAGAATTTTGAACACTGGTTCCCCTCTTTCAACCATTGCACACAAGACTTTTGTCTCCACAAGGATTCTTCAAGTAACAAAGCTTTCTTTGCAGCCTTCCTACTATTAATAGCATTCATAATCATAGACTCATCATACAGGTTTTGATCAAGAACCTTTTGACACTTGATAGCTATGCTTTCCAAAGCTTTAGCGTTATCAGTAAGATTACCAATGTTCTTATTCCAAGCACATAAGCTAGATTTGACACATCTAAGTTTAGAATAAAGGTTGAACATAGAATGGCCATTCACATCCATATCCCAGGCTTTAGAAACACAATCTTTAAAACCTTCTTTAGAAATCCACCCATTGATAAAGAGAAAAGGTGATTTGATCACAACAATTTTACCAACGAAAACACTGATGATTTTATGATCGCTAGTGATATTAGCATGGCTAGATGCCTTGAACTCAGGAAATTTAATAAGAAAATCGAAGTTGTGCATCACCCTATCTATTTTAGAGGTGATAAAGTCTCCACCACCTTGATGGTTATCCCAAGTGTAAAAGGCACCATTAAGATTAGCTTCAAGAAGACCAACATCCAGGATGCAATCATTGAACTCCTGCATACTCTTCCTAGAGGGAGGATATATACTAATCCTCTCACACTCCTTCCTTACTGAATTATAATCACCAATCAGAAGCCAAGGATCAACCATGTTCTTAGACATGGATAAAATATCAAACCACAAGGACAATCTATCATAGTCATCATTATGACCATAGACACCAGTAAGAATGAAAGACTGAGTATTGACACACAGAATGTTGACCATAGTATGAACAACCTGATCAAATTTGTACAACTTTGAAAAAGAGCATAAATCAGTTCTCTATAAGAACACCACTCTAGCCAAATCATGGGAGTTATGATTGGACATCCAAGAAAACCCAGGAAAATACTTCTCAATAAGCTTTTGGATTTTATTTGATCTAACTTTAGTTTTCGACAAAATGATAATATGAGGCTTAAACCTACTTAGCTCCTCACGAACCTTCAGAACCTTGTTATTCAAGCCTTTGACATTCCAGGAGACGATACTGAAGGAGGACTCAACCATTGGAACAATTTTCATCCAGTACTAGGCTGGGAAAGTGATCCGTATTGTCTTTTGCTGTATTTCCACCAATTTTTTAAATATGTTGTTCAAGACAGCTTTATGCTCAACAATTTTCTTCACAACCTTCACTTTTTTTTATTATTAACTACTTTGAACTCGACTTCCTTAGTTTTTCCATCATCTGTAGGAGTTGTATCAGGAGTAATAACAATAACAGAGTTATCTAGTAGACCCTCCACAGACAAGGATTCTGAGTCAATTTTTCTCTTCTCCATTTCCTCAAACAGCTTCACAGATTCCTCAATCATATTCTTTTTTAATTGAGAACCTACATCATCAACAAGATCAACCTGTTTAGACTTATCATTTGTCACCACGACAACTTCCTTATCAGTATTACGCTTTTTTGGAACCCAGATCTTTTTCCCTATTTTGCCAGGTTTAATGCATTCGCCTTGACCAAAAAGACCACATGAGCTGCATTTAGCTGGTTGCCATTCGTATTCAAATCTGATAGTGTGAGAAACTCCATCATCTGAACACAAATCAAGAGTCACAGGGAAGATAAAGTCTGTAGGTATTAACACTTCAATCCTGGCGAACTCAATCCTTTTATATTCACTAGTCAGTCTATCCGAGCAAAGGGGATATCCAAGGTATGAACCAATCAGATCGAACATCCTTTTATCCCAAAGATCCAAAGGAATATCAAACACTTTCACCCACACTAGTATATCAGACAACTTAAATCTTGAAATGATATATCCGGGCTTCCAACGAAGAAGGACCACTGGTTTACCCTTGATAGTCCAAATACCATCCTCAAGATCATGTTCTAATTCAAGCGGATATGAAAATCTGACGATGAAAAAACCATTCCCTCTGCCTATTACTTTAATAGAACCCTTCACTTTCTAGATCTGTGTGAAGTATAGTTCCAGGGTAGGAAGGTGGGGTTTGAATCTGACTATGTAACCAACAAGATAATTTTTCCATTTCTCCGCATTCTCTTCTGCTTCGCTTCTAGGGTACATCAATTTTCTGTTTGTGACGACGATCTCTATTTTCTCCAATGAAGTCGTAGTCACTTTTTTTGGTGGTTTGAACAGCTCATCCCAGGATCTCCCATTCTGCTCTGGTGGCTCACTTGTGTATGCATTGGCTAGAGACGATCCCTAAGATGAGTCAACTGTTCCATCTCCCCCAACGCCGCCACTCCTCTCCGCCATCGATTAGCCTTGGATTTCACTGATCTTGCTTA
The DNA here is from genome assembly GCA_963693085.1 of Alisma plantago-aquatica. Lineage (NCBI taxonomy): Eukaryota > Viridiplantae > Streptophyta > Magnoliopsida > Alismatales > Alismataceae > Alisma > Alisma plantago-aquatica. The sequence continues at coordinate 1,057,546,752 of OY856411.1, read as the reverse complement.
GATTAAAAGACTTTTCGCAAGAAATCTATAAATAAGCCATTCTAGGTCTGGATAGACCCTTTCTCCATGTGTTGTATCCATTACTTGGACTAAAATCAAAGTATAAAGGGGAATATATAGAGATGTAGACTAGCATCTGGCATCCCACTGATTTTCATGTAGTCACGAAGCTCAAAGAAGTTCTCTACATGAATATTTGGATCTTCATTTGCCAAGATTGAAATTGAAATTGTTGCATGATGCATATTAGACATGGGTCCAGATTGAAGACAGTGGAACCAAAAACTAGTCTAACTATTGTTGAACTCATCAACTCATTAGGATGATTGGAGGTGTAGTAAAGAATTTCCATGTTGCCTTTCATGATTTCTGGAGAAATGACAATTGCTTTGGATTTGTTTTTCCTTTTCCTTATGTCTCATGGTCACCTACTAGTTAATGTAACATCGAGGTTGTCTATGATTTTTATGAAATAATCCTAGCTAGACCAAATGTGAACCATACATGGTTCATATTGAACAAAAAATATTTTAGCTCTCAAAAGATTTGATATGAAATAAAACAACTAAACTAGTGTATGAAACTAAACTTATAAAACTACACATTAAACTGAAACAAGGTAAGATCAAATTAGCAAACCAAATCAACTTCCTAGCAATGATGCCAATAATTGACACTCCTAACAAGAGTGTGCACGTTGTCAATAATAAAAACCTAAATTACAATAAAACATCCCACAATATGATGGATCAACATGTAGTATAATTTAAGGTCATCCCTACAAGTTGCCAATACAATTTGATGCTAAAAATTCTCAATTGCTCATGCAATTCAAACAAGAGAAGTTGGTGGGTTGATTATTTCTAACTTAAACTAAGGTTTTAGTGAATTATCTTTCAAATTATCAAATCATAAAAATGCATTTGGAGCATGGACACCTATAAATTATGTGATGAACAATTACATAAAACAAATATAATTTTGTCTTATCCACATCTTGCACTACATTAATTAATGGTCTCACCTATAAACTGTCTTGGTGGCTAGATTACTTCTATCTTAACTCAAAATTCTAGACTAAGAATTAATCTCTCTTATATCTATCCAAAGAGACCAACACATTTATTACTTGCACATGGTGATAAAACATGCCTAGATTCCTATTCATTTTCATTTCATAGGAATTAGAGATCTATTGTTTTTTCCCTAAGTTGTATCACTCTCAAGATACAAATTTGGGGACACAAAGAACTTACTAATTTGATTATCATGAATAAATTAATAATAATTAGAGAAAAGTTAAATTCCTAACATTAAAATTAACTTTTCAGCACACGACTAATATGTTCATTTAGGCACCAAACATAAGGGAAACTACCCCATATGGGTAGGTGATTCACAAACAAGGTTAGGTATCATAAAATTAACAAGTTCCATGAACCAAAGAGATGAATATGGAGTGGAAGAAAAGGAGAAGTGAGATACAACACTTGCATGGGAGGCATGCTCTACAATGGAGGTATACTTGAAACATCCTGAGCTTGGAGAGAGAAATTTTCCTATGGGCTCTTCTTCTTCCTTTCATACTCTAATGGAGTGAAGTCACATTTTTGGTTGCTTCCTCTCCTTTTCCCTACTTGGAAAAAACCAAACACAAGATTATCATCCATAACCCCCTCTCACTCTTTATATTTTTACCATTATGTGAGGTTGCACAACATGCACCACATAATGCATGCAATGGACCTCAACACTTGCCAAAGGTCATGCTTAGAAACCATTGAGCATACCATACATGTATTGGCACACATCATGTTGGTGGTCTGGTGGAACTCATGAGATTGCACAAATGTTATTGACCAAACACATCATGGATGTTTAATATAAAAAATTCTATGCCTACTGATATGGCACATGCCTTTCTCGAATATAGCATGTTGTGCATGTTGAGATCGAGTTTTCCAGCAACTTTTTGGATTGGGCATGACATGCACTTGTTGTGGCACTTTGTGCATGGGATTGGGAGAGTTGGAGTGTGTGCCTAGATGTGCGCAGGGGTTACACATATGAGTGCACAATGTGATTCTATTGAACATCATTTTCTTGATTTTTTGGAGTTACTTTGTCAATGTCAAAGGTGGCATTCATTTCAGATGATCTAAGCTTCACAATATCTACATTGAAATATCTTCAATTAGCATGAATGACATCAAAAAGACAAATTACTCTATTTATGCATTTGAAAGACTAAAATGCAGCCGAAGCATGAAATTTGGGTCATTATATGCATTAAATCAGGATAAAAAGTAGTATGAACTATGTTCATCATATATACATTATACCTTTAATAATTATATGCTTCCATCTTATTATTTGTGTTGTAGTGTATTAAACATGACTATGTGTCTAATAATCTAGTCTTGACAAATAGGTGTATGATTTGGATGTAACAATGATGGAAAAGTTAGATCGACAAGTATGTGAGATATATTATTATATAATGATTATCTTCCCTATTATATGTATAATGCAAGGTATATGATGTTGGTTTCAATGAAGCAAATCTAAATCCAGGTATGTGAAAGTAGTTAGGGGGTGTCCCCATGCTAGCAAAAAATCAATTAATAAGCATTTCCTTATTACTGGCTACATAACTTAATGAAACATACCCTCATCACCTTCAACTTGTTTGATAGAACTATACTTTCCAGCATAATTCCATGATTCATACAGTCCATATAAATGAAGGAGATTGAGATCAAAGAGAATTGGAGACTAAGATCCAAAGGCACATATGGTTATATGTTAATATATTAATAGGTTTTACATTGATTGGTTAAGTATTATGTTTAATACCACAACCATATCTTAATTTTGAAGAAAAAATAATTAGACATGTTGGTACTTGTCTACTCAATTATAACAAGAGTGTACTAAGAACAAAAATATCAAGAGGTATTATCTATTTTGGTGTGTTGTACTGCAAAAGCTACCATGTTGTGCTTTGTAGATTTATTGAAAGAGAAACCATCTAATGTGAAACCATACTAAATTATAAAACACCACACATATCCACACCTTCATTAATGTTGGAGGTTATACAATCATAATACCAAATCCTCTATGTTTAATATTCTTCTTTCATGAAAACTAGAGAAGTTTCCATTTCTAATACTAGGATTGGGAAGAGAGGATGTCAACACATTAGAATACTAATGAGGGTAAATTATCACCTTAGATGACACACATTGAAGTCTTACCTAGGGTTTCTCATATATTAGCCATATTCCTAGCCTAATCCTAAATGAAACACCATCATGGCAATGTGATAAGGAGAGAGTAAGTAAATATTTAATAAAAGAGTGAAAAATACCTAAGAAAGAACCCAAGGAAGGGGCTTGACTACCACTTACCACCCCATTCACTTGAAAAGGACTTTGGGAATCTATATCTACATACATGATGGTGAATATTGATGCTTCAATCTACACAACATAACTCTAGAAAATACCAACAAAAAAGTTATCTTCTTTAGGGATTGTCCACATTTGTTGGAGGACTATCATTGAGGGATATACATTCCCGTTCCATATGTGCCTCTATTATAGAATCTTCATGTGTATTAAACTAATGAATTTATTTTAATAGAGAGGAATTCTTTGTTTTACAGTGGAGAAATAAACTTTGGAGGAGTTGGAATCATCCTTTTTTTATGTAAGGTGGAAAGGTCTGAGTTGTGGCTGAATGGGGTGCCATTGTCTTATATATAGGGATAATGAGGGGTATCTTGGTCCTAGCTTCCCGGTAGTTGGTTTAGTTCTTGGATGACTGATATGGTGCATGTTCCAACATACAAGAGAGGATATACACATGGTAGGGTATGTCTCAAGGGTAGGATATGCTAGGTGTCACAAGAGGTGAATTTGACACTCACCAAATTTCTTCACCATGACAAACTTTCCTACCACCCCACTAACTATTTGACACCATAGGCAAGTTACTTTCTGCACATGCAACTACCTATGTGTTTACTTTACTAAGAAACCTTCTTAACAAAAATATTAAATTGAGCCTGATTTCTAGTTTCATAAAAATAAAATCTTTTGAATAATAAAAACAATATTTATACCCTCAAGATTCAGTTGGATTACATCTACAACCCCAAACTCAACATCTTATTTGATCGGTTCTTGACTTGCAAGTTTCTCTAGATATTATTGACATGCATATGAGAGGTATTTGCATCTATACATTGACTCTCCCTATAAAGTTAATAAACAATCCCATTTTTTATCCTTTCTATGGTTCTGATCAATTTCTTACCAGTTTATATTGTGTTCTAGTACTTCATTTTGTTCCATTATTGTTAGTTTATCTGTAGAGAGTTTCACTTTGTTGATATTGTGTTTTGAGAATTGTGGCTTCCCAATATTTTTCTTCTGGTGATTGTTTTGTTGATAGATAATGTCATGCAACTTGTTTCTCTAATCGAGACAAAGTAAAAGAGTACTAGAATGTCCACCCTTTCATTAAATCCTCCCTCCTTGAGATAATGGTAATTGTCCTTCAAGCAAAAAAAAATGCTAAAGAGATACTTAAATAGTGTAGAAGTGGATTTTATCACCCAAAGGGGGATAATATAAGGATGAATTTTCCTTTATCTTGTTCATATTCTATATGGCTTGAGAAACCTCCCTTGAAAGAATGAGTGGATCAATATATGTTTTTGCGACCCTTTGGGTTGGTAACACCATGAGGAATGACCACCAATGTGAACGTAAATGGCAAATAAGGCTACCCCATAGGGTGTACTATCATAGTAGGACAATTTTAGAGCATGAAGTTCTAACCATATGATGATGATTCATTTTCCATGGGTTTGGTAAATGCGTTGTTCTTGGTAATTTATACTGGAAACTAGGAGAAAAACTTGTGCAGTTAGAGGCCTATGTGACTTGGTATCCCTATGATCATAATTTCCAAGCCTTGAACTCTAGATCTGCTAACTAAATAAAGTGAAATAAATTGGAACCAAAAGATGCAAGAAGAAATTTGTATGGATTAAAGTAGACAAATAAACCAATAAGCTCTTCTTTAATAATGTCTACATATACCTAAGGTTTTAATGAATATTGTCAATGTGCAACTCTAGGTAGAAAATTTGCAAGGTATTACATTATAAGAAAAGCCATACATATATGGTTGAAGACCACATCAAGGTCTCACAATGTCCATCGACCTAAATTAATAATCAATGGACTTTAGTAATGCGCATGATAATCTTAATGGGAGTCACTATACTTATTAGTAAATTTCTAATTGCACAATTTATCTGTAGTAACCAAATTATATCCATAAGAAACCATGAGAATCACAATTTGTTAAGAGCCTTATTCAGAGATGCATGGGGAATGTCAAAGTTAGCTGTCATGACATACATTGATATTTGTCACGAAGTTGTAAGAATATATTTCAAACATATTGATAAGTTTGACAACACACATTCTTCTAGAGTTAGGATTAACATATTGGAATGTTGTTCCTCATATTTGGTCAACCTGATTTGTTTAAGATTTGACCATCCGTGGCAACTCAAGTAGGAAATTACATTATTAGAAAGCTCATTAACTCTCTCATCTTCAAGAACCATACTACAATTCTCATGCTATACCTTGGAAGCTTGTGCACTGTTCTTCTGTCATAAGGTAAGGGTATGGCATGTAAACTAGTCTCCTCATCATGTTGGGAACACACACCATATTATGGAGCATGGTGGCATTTTCAAGCTATGTACAAATTGTAACATGTGGGATATTCATTGACGATCTACTACACAATGAGGTAGAAATCTGCTGAAATATGGATTCAAATCTCCTGTGAGCATCCTCTGTGCCCATATGTGTGCCCAGGAGATCTCATCCGTTGGCTATGGGGTCCATGGGGGAGTGTATGTCTCAGATCCAGTGGGCACACTGTGCCGGACATAGAGGATGTGAACCCTCAAAATATATGTTTTCTGTCTTAATCTTTAGAGGCAAAATAAACAAAACTTAAATACTTTTTCAAAAAACATCACCATTGCTCACTATACTATCAAATTTACAAATTACAACCAAACTACCCTAGGAAATAGAATAAATTACGAGCAAACAATCGGACTTACAAAAACAATTGTATTCTTCGATCATATGAACCACTAGCGATATGAATCTTATTTTTAAGTTTCCTATTTGTCAGAATCATATTTTTCATCCTACTCTATCTAATCAATCTCGCACTGAATTTATATCCCATATTTTGGCTGGCTTTATGCGTTCTATATAAGGCCTAAAATAAAGTGCAGCTTAATAATGTGTTTCATGGGTTGGGCCGGGCCTACACCAAATCTGAGATTGTAGCATAACGTACAAGAACAGTGCAATTTTGTCTGGTTCAACCAAATGGACTCTAAATGAAGTTTGCAAGCTCTACTTAGAATGGCCAATAATTCGTTTTTATAAATATCCCAAGATAGGTTCTCCTGCGCAGTGTTTCACACGTGATTCTCTTCACTTGGTCGACCGCTAGTTCGTTGAAGCTTTGACTCTATGGGGCGATTCAAGGAGGAAATTGCCGTCATCCAAAAGCTGAGGGGTGCTCTCGTCAAGGGACACTATTGGCTAAATTGTTTGCAGAGTGGAACCTTTCGCTTGGTCATAGTGCAATGACTTTGATACTTAAGAGAGTAACTTATATGAACTGGTTGATTTGATTGAATTAGTTTCCAGTTATGAAAAAAAAGTCCCACATCGTGCTCAATCTCATATCTGGATTGGTTCCACTCCATAGTCCAAATCTCATTACTGAAAAACTGGTTCAAGTCCTACACCTTCGCTGCCTGCCCTCCTTTTTTACTTAACTTATAGTAAAAAAAAACCAAGATAGTGGAGTGTGCGAAATCAATTTTTGAGCGAGGCGGCATTCTTTGACATCTGTCATCACCGTTGTGGAAATCAATTAAAAGTTTTCTACATGCACTGTTTCTGAATCAACAAGCCCCGAGTTTGGTTGTAATAGAGTTTTCTGTTAGGAAAGAAGTATTGTGTAGTTTGCTTTCTCATCGTGGATTTTACCTACACCAAATCGAGCGCATGGAAGCGTGGCTTAGTAGACTGCTCGGTGGTGAATGGACGCGCGGCCTATGATTAATCAAAGGAGCGTATCCGGTATGGCTTTAGGGCAATGCGCATACGTACCACGGGCAAAAGCTTCAAACATCCAAAAGCGCAAGCGGCGGCATTATCAGCCATTTGTTTGATTCTTTGGCGGAAAGCTCCCATCCTTTCGAGCTCCCGTCGGTTGCTTTGGCATGGAGATGGTGGGATCTTCGTCTGCGCTTTCTAAAGCAAGCAACAGATGTTTCATGTTCTCGCATCCGTGCTTTTTTAAAGCAAAACACATGTCATGGAGGCCACGCATTCTTTCTCGTCGTTGGCTTTGGCTGCCTGCTTAGCTGGGCTGCTTAATTAACGAAGGTTGTTTATCATTAGTTGCTTTTGTTGGCTTGGTCAATAATGCAGCCGTTTCCAAGTCGCAAGTTGGTTAGTTGATAGATCATCGATGGTAGAAATATTTTAAAATTCGAGGGAGTATTAGTATAATGGTTGATGATGCAAAATGTGTTAGAAGCGGTTCGGAATTATTAAAATAAACAAGAAACCAAAAGGGTTATCGGTAATGGTATCACCAACAAGTTTCAAATGTCCTTTTGCATGGGATCGAATGAATCATCTGTTGAGAATATTTTGTACCGATACAGTTTTAGATGTGACGAAAATTTATTGCGGAAGCGTTACTGACAAGTGTATAAACCCAATGAAAAATACCAGATTTAATGTGAAAAACTCTCCCCAAGATAAGGAGAGAAAAATCACGGGGCAATACCAGCCAACAAGTACTATGTAATTAAAATTACAACTCACACTGTCTGGATTTAATTACTCCTAAATCCAGGTAGCCCTCCCCACATGAGAATAAAGATGAAGAAGAAGAGAATCACACCCAGCGTGTACAAAACCTCTCTCTTTACTTGATCTCCTTACGATGCCACTTTCGTTGCTGGAGACTACTTGATGCCACTGTGATCGCTGACTGGGTCAGACCGTTGCCACTATGGCAACACTGCGTCTGTAACCGTCAACCGCTACTTTGCTTCAAGGCAAAGTCATTGACCCTCTCTTATCAACCAAAGCGCTGCTCTGTTAGTGCATCCAATGTGTCACTGACTGTCAGCCGCTACTCAACTTCAAGACAAAGTCACTGACCCTCTCTTATTCAACCAAGAGAGCTCATCCAGTTGTTTTTGTTCTCCGACTCTTCTGCCACAGAAGGCACCTATAAGAAACTGGAGGAATCACACTTCAACCGGCGGATGATCTCAATGGACTCCCCTAGTGCCTCTATTTATAGGCCTCCATGACATGTGGTTGCAACTAGGAATCCTTATCCAACTCCGAGTCCAATTGTGATGCCCCACATCATAGAAAAATGAGGTTACTCAAAATAAAACCGCTGAAGAGAGATTAACAAACTTATTAGCAGAAAACACTAAAAATTAAAACCTTTTTCATAAAAAAGCTATATAGCAAGAACCTTTACACATGAGTCCTTTCATGCCTCAAAGCATTCATAAGGCATGCTATCAACCTATAACGAAGGTACTATTTCAGAATATATGTACATGATTCCATCATATCTGATATACAAAAACACATAGAGATAACACATTTGCAAAACATCTACAAAACGTTCCCAAAGACCCGAGTGTACATGGACGACTCTATGACTCTATCAACAAAAGACATCCAACAACACTCCAACCTTATCACCTACTGCTCCTCCAGCTGCTGCTCAACATCCTGTGCACGATCTCTACTCTCTCGTGCCCGTCCACCTAAAAATGTTGTTAACCAATGGGATGAGACACACAATCCCAACGAGAGATATAACTCTCTGCCAACTCTATTATTATCACAGATAAAATTAACTGAGCTGTAGTGTAAATACAACTAAGATGAAATAGATAATTATTATTGACAGGAAGGCAATTACATTTAACTACGAAACATCTTAATAATTTAAAAGGAATATGAAGAACATGTATATTTTCTATCAACAACATTGTATAAAGATCAAATAAGGCCTCAACCAATGTTTTCGTATTTGATCTTATACAATTATACTACACAACTATTTTTGTATTTATTATGCCCTGAGGATTTGAATCGTACCATCCAAATCCAACCAACCACTATGTGTATATAGTTGAAATTAGTTCCATATAAGGTCTAATGGAAGAGCCGGAATCCACAACCTCACCTTCCTTGGTCAGTACGAGTAAATATGCAGTGACATCATGAGACATCTGCTTCCAAGGACATTTTCGTCCAGCTGTGCAGGTTTAGCCCACCTTACTACAGGTTACGACGCTAGTGAAATTGAGCTATGGATTACAACAGTGCTCTTCCAGGTATGACTTATAGTCAATCCCGTGATACATTTCTAGGTATGACTTACAGTCAATCCTGTGATACATTTCCAGGTATGACTTATATTCAATCCTGTGATACAATTCCAGGTATGAATAACAATCAATCCCGTAATACCAATTCCAGGCATGACTTATAGTCAATCTTGTGATACATGTACATTCAGGATACAAGATGGTATTCCAACTTGCACCCCGTATGTTCAACAATATGTGTTCCGAGTTAAATTCATTTCACTATTCAACAAGTGCTGACACTGAATGGATCTATGGCACAGGGTGAACTACACTATTAGATTTCTCTTGGTTAATTAGATTAATTTAAACATCTTTAAGCATCAATCAAGTGATAAAGTATAACCTCTATACAAGATCTATATAAACAAGGCATAACCCATCACCATAACATATTGAATCACATCAAGTCTCTTTATACTTACTATTCACTAATGTCCATCACAAGGACCAATGTCCATTACAAGGACCTCATGTCCATCACAAGGACCAACTGTCCATCACATCATAACCACCATAGCTCATACCTAGCTATGTACATCAATCGGTATCACCTGCATGGTTAGAAACTGATAACAAGAAGGAAAAGTATAATCATCTCATAGAACCCATGCCATACATTTACTTCATACATATTACATCATAGCAATTAGGGTTTCACTTCTCCTGATTAGGGTTTACAAGGTTGGATAACCAACCACCCTTAGGTTATCACTTCCTTCATCGTTATGAAGTATATTTTAAGACATAGAAACATATTTCTATCATTATTATGAAACATGTAAAGAGGTCTAGATTTCAACATCATACACATGATTACGCCATAGGGTATCACATTACACCATGTGACCCTAGCATCAATAAGATGCATCACTACACATCACATAGGGTATCAGTTAGGTTAGGGTATCAACCACCACACTAAGGTAGGGTATCGGCCACCACACTAAGGTAGGGTATCAGCCACCACACTAAGGTAGGGTATCAGACACAACACTAAGGTAGGTTATCAGTTAGGTTAGGGTATTGGCCACCACACTAAGGTAGGGTATCAGACACCACACTAAGGTAGGGTATCGATTATCACAAAAGATATCGGTTTATCATCACTTGTATCGGTCTTAATACCTCAATGAGAGGGTGTCGGCCAAGGAACAACAAAAGATATTGGTCTAGAGGTGCATGGGAAAATGTATCGGTCATACCATCTCATAAGGTATCGGTTTCCATTAACTTTAGGGTATCATACTCACCATCCATTAGGGTATCGACCTCACAATCCCTTAGGGTATCGACCTACCCACTCAACTAGGGTATCGGCCTACCTAGTCAACTAGGGTATCAACTTACCCACTCAATTGGGGTATTGGCCTACCCACTCAACTAGGGTATCAGCCTACCCACTCAACTAGGGTATCAACCTACCCACTCAACTAGGGTATCGACCTATGTGCCCCTTTGTGTATCGACCACATAGGTCTCCATAGGATACCGACCATTAGGGTTTGGTTGTATTGGTTGAACCTCAAGGGAAGATGTTTCTCACCTCTAATAAGATGTGCTGGGCTAAGGAGTATCAGACTGCAAAGTGTGTCGGGTTGAACATGTATTGGATTAGGATTTCCCATGCCGACTTCCATACTCAACTAAAAGCATGGAGATCCAACACTCTTCTTCACTAGTCGCCACTAGGTCATGATAAGCCAACATCATCAGAGGTATATCGATTTACATAAGAGCATATCGGTCTAGCATATCAGATTGCATACATATTAGTTTAGTCATCTTGTACCTCAAGATGACGATACTAACATGGCAAAGGAAAAGAGCAACTTATGACATCAACTTAACAAAGCTTTAAACTCAAAACTGAACACAAGGCTACCATGAAAAGCTACTAGCAAGCAAGAGATAATGAGCTAAAGATAACTAGCAAGATAAAAAGTAGAAAGGTGATAATAACAAAGTAGGTTTAGAGTTATATAACCCGCCTCAAGAACAACTACCAAGCTTTAAGCTCCAAGCTTCCCCAGCTCAAGGTAGAAGAAGATCCTCCTAACTCGATCTCCACAACACCTCCACAAATTAAGATATAAATGAGGTTAAGAGAGAGCAAAAGAGAGGAAAGAAGATACCACGGTCCATGGCCGAGAAGAAGAAAGAAGAAGAGAAAGAAAACTAGAAAACCATGGCTTACCAAGGAAGAAGATGAAAGAGAGAACCACTAGCTCAAGCTTGCCTACCAAGATCCAAGGGAGAGTGCTCTTCAAGCTCAAGGTTGGACACCAAGGAGAGCAAGCAAAGATCACTAAAAGGGTTCTCTTGCATGAGAAGGAAGGGGTATATATACATGTACAATGACAGAGAGAATAAGGGAAAGCTATCACCAGCTTAGAACCTAGAAGACGTTTGTCCAAGAAGAAGGGACACATGTAACACCATGAAACAAGGTGATATGGCCTATGTCTCGCCCACTTGGTCACTAAGGAAGGTCAGGGTTGCTACACCCATCTACCCCCTTCACAAACTGATAGGGATGGAACCCTAGGTCATAAATTGATACAGGGTCTCACCAAGGCTCTCAAGCCCGAGACAACACTTTTATGAGCAAAGCACACCTCAAACATGAGCCCAAAACATCACCAAAGATTTAACCACTCAACTAAGGTCAAAACAAGGAACCCAACACTTCCTCTATCCTCTAGATGATGCCAAGAGAGAGAAGAAATACTCTAGAGGTGGCAAACTTGCACATCAACCCCTATCCTTGGTGAATTGCAATTTGCACCAAAACCTCACCGTAAAGAACAAACATCAAGCAACAAGGCTCAAACAAGGAGCACAAACCTCCAACATGCCCTAATTACATCTTAGATGATTAGAGCAAGGAGCTAAGCAACATGTTTAAGCAAAACAAATAGGTTAGCCCAAAATGTGGGTTAGGGTCCTTACAAGTGATAAACCCCTAATAAGGATTTTGCCCCCAAAATCCTAAGATAAAAGAGAAGGATACTTCCTCCTCATCTCCTCTTTGAGATCCCACATGGCTTCCTAAACACCATGATGATGCCAAAGAACTTTCACAAGCTCAAGGTCCTTCCTCTTCAACTTCTTCACCCTCTGATCAATGATCAACACTGGACCCTCCACATATGTCATATCCTCATCAAGCTCCACCTCCACAGGCTATAACACTGACTCTGTATCTGGATGAAACTTCCTCAACCTACTAACATGAAACACTGGATGCAACCTGTGTAACTCAGGTGGCAACTGTAACTTTTAGGCCACCTTTCCAACACGTATCACAACTGGGTAAGGTACCATAAACCTGGGAACCAACTTACCCTTCTTCCCAAACCTCAAAACACCTTTTCAGGGAGAGACCTTTAGATATACTTTGTCTCCCACTTGGAACTCCAAGGGTCTATGATGATTGTCCACATACAACTTCTGTCTGTCCTGTGCTGCTTTCAACTATTGCTGTATCACCTTAATCTTCTTTGTTGTCTGTTGCACAAGCTCAGGACCCAGAAGTTGATACTCCCCTATCTCATACCAACACAATGGAGACCTACAACGTCTCCCATACAACTCCTCATATGGTTCCATGTCAATACTTATCTGATAACTGTTATTGTAGGTGAACTCTATCAGACTGAGGTGTATATCCCAACTTCCTAAGAACTGAAGAACACAAGCCCTCAATAGATCTTCCAAGATATGGATGGTCCTTTTAGATTGACCAACTGTCTACGGGTGGAAGGTAGTACGAAACTTCCACTACATACCCATAGCTATATGCAATCACTCCCAAAAGCCACTTGTCAACTTAGGACCTCTATCAGATACAATAGTAGCTAGGACACTATGCAAATGCACTATCTTGTCAACATGGACTTGAGAAAGCTTCTCTGCTATGACCATTGTCTTCATGGGAAGGAAATGCACTAACTTGGTCAACCAATCAATGATCACCCAAATGGAATCATAATCTTTGGCTGTCCTAGGCAGACCAACCACAAAGTCCATAGTCACATGATCCCATTTTCACTGAGGTATATGCAATGGTTGCAACATTCTTGCAGGCTTCTGATGCTCAACTTTGACTTGTTGACATAATGCACTCCTTGCAACCAACTCAGCTACATCTTTCTTCAAGCCTGTCCACCAATGCATATCCTTCATATTATGGTACATCTTGGTACTACCTAGGTGCATATCATACATTGATGTATGAGCTTCTTCTAGCACCATCTTCCTCAAGTTATCCACATTAGGAACTATTATCATGTGATGATAACATACTATGCCATCCTCTGTTTCATGGAAACTATCATGCTTCTCGCTTCCGAACTCTGATCTAATATGCTGTGTCACAATGTCTGTCTATTGAGCTTCTTTGATCTACTATCTCAACATAGGCTTTACTTGTAATTGTGCCAACAAACTGGCTAACAAAAAGACTTCTAACTTGACATTCATTTGACGCAAGGAGACCAACATGTCTCACTTGTTACACATCAAAGAACTCAACTATCCTCTATCCATAGATGAAGAATTCCTACACAACGCGTCTACCATGGCATTCGCCTTTCCCGGATGATAATCAATTGTGCAATTGTAATATTTGATCAACTCCATCCAACGATGCTACCTCATGTTCAACTCTTGCTGTGAAAAGATATACTTCAGGTTCTTGTGATATGTGAAGATCTGACACTTCTCCCCATACAGATAGTGTCTCTAAAACTTCAAAGCAAGTACTAATGTATCTAACTCCAAGTCATGGGTTGGATAATTCTCCTTGTGTTTCTTAAGCTGTCGAGAAGCAAAAGAAACTACTTGCTTGTCCTGCATCAACACACATCCTAAACCATTCTTTGATGCATCACAAAAGATAATGTATAATTTTCCTTGCTCGGGTAAAATCAAAACTGGTGCACTTGTCAACTTCTCTTTCAATGTCTGAAAAGAACGTTGACATCTGTCGGCCCAAACGAATGACACATCCTTCCTTATCAACTTAGTTAGGGGTAGGGTGATAGCACTGAAGTTCTTGATGATCCTTCGATAATATCCTGCCAAGCCTAGGAAACTACACACTTCTATCAGTGTCTTTGGCTGTTTCCATTTTGTCACAGACTCTACCTTCTTAGGGTCCACACGTACTCCTACAAATATAATGTGCCCCAAGAAAGCTACCTCCCTCAACCAAAACTCACATTTGCTGAACTTAGCATAAAGCTGGTGCTATCTCAACACTGTCAATGCCTGACACGAATGCTGTTCATGCTGCCGACTGTCCTGACTATATACCAAACTGTCATCTATGAAGACAACCATAAACTGATCAAGGAACGGTCAGAACACCCTATGTTCATCAAATCCATTAACACTGCTAGTGCATTGGTCAACCCAAACGACATAACCATGAACTCGTAGTAATCATACCTCGTCCTAAAAGCCAAAACTGGTGCACTTGTCAACTTCTCTTTCAATGTCTGAAAAGCACGTTGACATCTATCGGCCCAAACGAACGACACATCCTTCCTTATCAACTTAGTTAGGGGTAGGGAGATAACACTGAAGTTCTTGATGATCCTTCGATAATAGCCTGCCAAGCCTAGGAAACTACACACTTATCAGTGTCTTTGGCTGTTTCCATTCTGTCACAGACTCTACCTTCTTAGGGTCCACACATACTCCTTCTACAAATATAATGTGCCCCAAGAAAGCTACCTCCCTCAACCAAAACTCACACTTGTTGAACTTAGCATAAAGCTGGTGCTGTCTCAACACTGTCAATGCCTGACGCGGATGCTGTTCATGCTGCCGACCCTCCTGACTATATATCAAAATGTCATCTATGAAGACAACCACAAACTGATCAAGGAACGGTCAGAACACCCTGTGTTCATCAAATCCATTAATGCTGCTAGTGCATTGGTCATCCCAAACGGCATAACCATGAAGTCGTAGTGATCATACCTCATTCTAAAAGCTGACTTTGGTATATCATCCTCCTTGATCCTCAACTGATAATATCCTAACCATAGATCTATCTTTGAGAACACCTTCGTGCCACACAACTGATCAAACAAGTCATCTATCCTCGACAAGGGATACTTATTCTTTATCGTGACCTTATTCAATTGCCTGTAATCTATGCACAACCTCATAGATCCATCCTTCTTCTTCACAAACAACTCTGGAGCACCCTACGGAGACGTACTCGGCCTAATGAAACCTTTGTCAAATATATTTTGCAACAATCTCTTCAACTCTACCATCTTTGTCAGTGCCATCCTATATGGTGTCTGAGCTATGGGTTGTGTACCAAGAACCAGATTGATCTCAAAATCAATCTCACGGGGTGGGGGAACACCTAGAAACTCTTTAGTAAACACATCCTCAAACTCCCTAACCACCAAAACTTCCTGGATAGTAAGACTCCTCACCTATGTATCCACCACGTGTACCAAAAACACCTTGCAGCCTTGTCTCAGAAGCTTCCTCGCCACCATAGCTGATACAAGACACATCGGGAGAATCTTTCTATCTCCTTAGAAGATCGATGTCTCACTACCATCCACAAACATTGCTTGCTTGGAACTACAATCCAAGACTACTCTATACTTCTCCAAGGTATCCATTCTAAGGATCACATTGAATCCATGCATGTCAAGTTGTATGAGATCCACTTGAATGATGTATCCCGAAAAAGAGAGAACATAGGAAGGACACACATCCTACAACACTGCAGAACCGACCAATGGGGTTTCTAGAAACAAGCTATTCTTCCTATGACTAACAGGCAAAGAGAAACTACTAAGCACTTCCCGTGTGATAAAAGAGTGCGTAGCTCCCGGATCAAACAAAATAGATATAAAGCAAGAAGAAGACAAATCAGAATGAAATAACTCCATCTGACCTGTCACCACTCGCGGGTTGACCACCACCTCCGACTGACTCATCACGTAGAATCTAGCCATTTCCTGTTATTGCCCCAGTCCTCTGCTTCCCTGAGCAAACGATCTAGCTTGGGACGCTTGGCCACATCCTCGTCCTCCTGGGCCACTATTTTGCTATCTCTGTGAGCCCTAATAACTCTGCCTTGGTTGCTGGGTCACTTCTTTGCCCTTCATCGAACATTCTCGCCTCAGATGTCCTATCTTCCCACATTTGTGGCAAGCCCAGTTCCCATACTCTGGCCTAGATGGCCCTTTCACCGATGCTGATGTAACACTCTGGGCTCCTGAGGGTAAAAAACTACGGCCTCTGCCCTTACTTGGTGACCACTGTGCTGAAGCACTAAACCTCTACAATGCTGGCGGTGTAGAAAACCTTGACTTCTTGAAGCAACCTGACAACTTCCCTTCAAACTGTGCAGACTGCTTCTTGGTACTTGCCTCTCTCTTCTCCTTCACAAATCATTCTACCCTTTGAACAGACTCCACAAATGTAGCAAACCTCTCTCAATTCTCCAAAGCAATAGCTGGGGTAGACAACTAAGCATTCAACCCCTTCTCAAAATGACGAATTGTCTCGTCTTCCGTCGCAACCATGTAAGGATAGAACCTCAACAACTCCATAAACCTTGCTTCATACTCATTGATCATCATGGACCCCTGTTGAATCCTCTCAAACTAGATGATCTTCTCATCCAGATACGTCTGTGGAAAGTACTGACTTAAAAAATCTCGTAGGAACTCCTACCAACCAATCACCACACTAGGTCTCTTCTCCTCCTCTATGGACCACCAATGGCTAGTAATCCCTCTCAGAAGGTATACCACATGCTTCACCTTATCCTCTTCAGGGATACTCAATATCTTAAAGGCCTTCTCAAGCTCAGTCAGCCACATATCTGCATCCACCGTGTTAGCTGTTCTAGCGTACTCAACCGTCCCAACAAGGAAAAGCCGCTCGAAAGTCTTCCCAGTACCCATAGATTCAACATGGGGAATAGGTGCCCTAGGATGAGGTGGATGCATCCTGTCTGCCATATGAGTCATCGCTGCCATAAACTGCCCAAAAAGATTGAAAGGTAGGGTTTTCGATCATGGCTGGGTCAAACTGGGGGACTTCAGCCCGATCTTCATGTGCCTGGTTATTTGCACCACCACATGGTGCAGCAACACTACTCTCGGAAACATGTTCTGTGTTCTCTAGACATCTTTCAGCTTTACTTCTTCTTCTGCATAAGCAGAAGTGACCATAAGATAGACTGGAGGACACTGGAATAGACACAAACCCTAGTCCTAGGTCCCTGTAGACTCAACAAACCTAAAGCTCTGATACCAACCAAATTGTGATGCCCCACGTCATAGAGAAATGAGGTTACTCAAAACAAAACCGCGGAAGAGAGATTAACAAACTTATTAGTAGAAAACACTAAAAATTAAAACCTTTTTCATAAAACAACCATATAGCTAGAACCTTTACACATGAGTCCTTTCATGTCTCAAAGCATTGACAAGGCATGCTATCAACCTGTAACAAAGGTACTATTCCAGAACATATATACATGATTCTATCATATATGATATACAAAAGCACATAAAGATAACACGTTCAAAAAACATCTACAAAATGTTCCCAAAGACATGAGTGTACAGGGATGAATCTAGGAATCTATCAACAAAATACATCCAACAACACTCCAACCTTATCAGCTACTACTCGTCGGACTGCTGCTCAACCTCCTCTGCACAATCTCTACTTCCTCGTGCTTGTCTACCTAAAAACATTGTTAACCAATGGGGTGAGGCACATAGTCCCAATGAGAGATATAACTCTGCGACGACTCTATTATTATCAAAAATAAAATAAATGGAGAAGTAGTGTAAATACAACTAAGATGAAACAGATAATGATTATTGACAGGAAGGAAATTACTGTTAACTACGAAACATCTCATAATTTAAAAGGAATATGAAGAACATGTATATTTTCTATCAACATCATTGTATAAAGATCAAGCAGGCCTCAAGCAATGTTTTCGTATTTGATCTTATAAAATTATACTACACGGCTATTTTTGTATTCATTATGCTCTGAGGATTTGAATCGTACCATCCAAATCCAACCGACCACTATATGTATATAGTCGAAGTCAGTGTCGTACACAGTCTAATGGAAGAGACAGAATCTACAACCTCACCTTCCTCAGTCAGTATGAGTAAATATGCAGTGACATCATGAGTCATCTCCTTCCAGGGACATTTTAGTCCAACTGTGCAGGTTTAGCCCACCTTGGTACAGGTTACGACTCTAGTAAAATTGAGCTACGACTTACAACAGTGCTCTTCCAGGTATGACTTATAGTCAATCCCGTGATACATTTCCAGGTATGACTTACAGTCAATCTTGTGATACATTTCCAGGTATGACTTACCGTCAATCCTGTGATACAATTCCAGGTATGACTTACAGTCAATCTTGTGATACAAATTCCAGTTATGACTCATAGTTAATTTTGTGATAAATCTAGGTTCAGGATACAAGGTGGTATTCCAACTTGCACCCCACATATTCAACAATATGCGTTCAGAGTTAAACTCATTTCACTATTCAACAAGTTCTAACACTGAATGGATCTATGGCACATGGAAAACTATACTATTAGATTTCTCTTACTTAATTAGATCAATTTAAACATCTTTAAACATCAATCAAGTTACAATGTATAAACTCTAAACAAGATCTATATAAATAAGGCATAACCCATCACCAGAACATATTGAATCACATCAAGTCTCTTTATACTTACTATTCACTAATGTCCATCACAAGGACCACATGTCCATCACAAGGACCAATGTCCATCACAAGGACCTCATGTCCATCACAATGACCAACTGTCCATCACACCATAACCACCATAGCTCATACCTAGCTATGTACATCAATCAATATCACCTACATGGTTAGAAACTGATAACAAGAAGGCAAAGCATAATCATCTCATAGAACTAATGCTATACATTTACTTCATACATATTACATCATAGAAATTAGGGTTTCACTTCTCCTGATTAGGGTTTATAAGGTTGGATCACCAACCATCCTTAGGTTATCACTTCCTTCATCGTTATGAAGTATATTTTGAGATGTAGAAACATATTTCTATCATTATTATGAAACATGTAAAGAAGTCTGGATTTCAACATCATACACATGATTACACCATAGGGTATCACATTACACCATGTGACCCTAGCATCAACAAGATGCATCACTACACATCACATAGGGTATCAGTTAGGTTAGGGTATCAACCACAAAACTAAGGTAGGGTATCGACCACCACACTAAGGTAGGGTATCGATTAGATTAGGGTATCGACCACCACACTAAGGTAGGGTATCGACCACCACACTAAGGTAGGGTATCGACCACCACACTAAGGTAGGGTATCAGCCACCACACTAAGGTAGGGTATCGATTATCACAAAAGATATTGGTTTATCATCACTTGTATCAGGCTCAATACCTCAATGAGAGGGTGTCAGGCAAGGCACAACAAAATATATCAGTCTAGAGGTGCATGAGAAAGTGTATCAGTCATACCATCTCATAAGATATCGGTTTCCATCAACTTTTAGGATATCGACCTCACCATCCATTAGGGTATTAGCCTCACCATCCTTAGGGTATTAGCCTACCCACTCAGATAGGGTATCGGACTACCCACTCAACTAGGGTATCAACCTACCCACTTAATTAGGGCATCAACCTATGTGCCCCTTTGTGTATTGGCCACATAGATCTCCATAGGATATCGACCATTAGGGTTTGTTTGTATCAGTTGAACCTCAAGGGAAGATGCTTCTCACCTCTAAAAAGATGTGTCGGGCTAAGGAGTATCAAATTGTAAAGTGTTTTGGTTTGAAGTGTATCAGATTAGGGTTACCCATGCCGACTTCCATACTCAACTAAAAAGCATGGAGATCCAACACTCTTCTTCACTAGTCGCCACTAGGTCATGATAAGCCAACCTCATAAGAGGTATATCAATTTACACAAGAGCATATCAGTCTAGCATATCAGATTGCATACATATCGGTTGTCATCTTCTACCTCAAGATGACAATACTAACAAGGAAAAGGAAAAGTTCAACTTATGGAAGCAACTTAACAAAGCTTTATTCTCAAAACTGAACACAAGTCTACCAAGAAAAGCCACTAGCAAGTGAGAGATAAAGAGCTAAAGATAACTAGCAAGATAAAAAGTAGAAAGGTGATAATAACAAAGTAGGTTTAGAGTTACATAACCCGCCTCAAGAACAACCACCAAGCTCTAAGCTCCAAGGTCAAGCTCCAAGCTTCCCAAGCTCAAGGTAGAAGAAGTTCCTCCTAAATCGATCTCCACAACACCTCCACGAAGGAAGATAGAATTGAGGTTAAGAAAGAGAAAAAGAGAGGAAAGAAGATACCAAGGTCCATGGATGAGAAGAAGAAAGAAGAAGAGAAATAAAACTATAAAATCATGTCTTACCAAGGAAGAAGATGAAAGAGAGAACCACTAGCTCAAGCTCGCCCACCAAGCTCCAAGGGAGAGCGCTCTTCAAGCTCAAGGTCGACCACCAAGGAGAGCAAGAAAAGATCACTAAAAGGGTTCTCTTGCATGAGAAGGAAGGGGTATATATACATGGTTGATAAGAGAGAGAACAAGGGAAAGGTGTCACCACATTAGAACCTAGAAGACACTTGTCCAAGAAGAAGGGACACATGTAACACCATGCAACAAGGTGATAGGACCTATGTCTTGCCCACTTGGTCGCTAAGGAAGGTCAAGGTTGATAAACCCATCTACTACCTTCACAAATCGATAGGGATGGAACCCTAGATACAAGGTCTGACCAAGGCTCTCAAGCCCGAGACAACACTCGTATGAGCAAAGTACACCTCAAACATGAGCCCAGAACATCACCAAGGATGTCACCACACAACCAAGGCCAAAACAAGCCACCCAAACACTTCCTCTCTCCTCTAGATGATTCCAAGAGAGATAAGAAACACTCTGGAGGTGGAAAACTTGCACATCAACCCCTATCCTGGGTGAATTACAATTTGCACCAAAACCTCACCACAAATAAAAAACATCAAGCAACAAGGCTCAAACAAGGAGAACAAACCTCCAACATGCACTAATGACATCTTAGATGATTAGATCAAGGAGCTAAGCAACATGTTTAAGAAAAAAATAGTGTTAGCCCAAAACATGGGTGAGGGTCCTTACAATGACTCTGAGTCCAACTCCATGTTGCACATAGGAAACCATCTTCTTTCCTTTTTAGATTTGACTTCTATTAGGACTGGTAGCACAAGCCAACTCCTACTCGAGTCCAAATCCAATTAGGCATGGGCCGAATCCTTTTCCTATTCCCAACAGTGTCTCTCTCTGACCCATGAGGGAGACGTGGTCACAAAATAATTACTGGGAATGTATGCCTTAGAGCTCTTTACAGATCTCTAGCTTGTCTCGCGTCACCACCTTGGTCATCATATAAGAAGCATTCTTCTTAGTATGGATTTTCTTCAGAGTCAACAACCTCTTATCAATCACATCACGAAGCCAGTGATATCTCACAACAATGTGCTTTGTCCGTGCATGATGCATTGCGCTTTTACTCAAGTCAATAGCACTCTGACTATCACAAAAAATAGTCGGGTTAACCTGATTCATGCCTACTCTCCTAGAAATCTCACAATCCAGAGTATTTCTTTTCCTACTTCCACTACTGCAATGTACTATGCCTATGTCGTAGAAAGTGCAACACACTTTTGCAACCTAGACTGCCAAGATATGACTCCCCCTAAAAGAGTGAAAATGTAACCAAAGGTAGACTTCCTTTGATCAATATCACCTATCATGTCAGCATCAACGAAGCCGTTCAGAACTAGTTCAGAATCACCAAACATCAAATATGTACTTCTCATGCCTCGTATGTATCTGAAGATCCACTTGACCGCCTCCCAGTGATCTTTCCTAGGGTTTGAGAGAAACCTACTCACAACACCAACCGCATGAGAAATGTCAGGACAAGTGCACACCATTGTGTACATCAAACTCCCTACAACAGAAGAATAGGGAATCCTATCCATCTCCTCCTTCTCTTCATCTGTATATGGGCATGACTTCTTACTTAGCTTGAAGTGACCTGATAGTGGAGTACTCATGACTTTGGCTTTGCTCATGTTGAATGTTTCAAGAATCCATTCAACATAACTCTACTGTGACAACCACCACTACTACAGAAATAGCATTCAGTGACACTTTTCTGGGCGTCGGTTATTAGGAAAAACTGACGCCTTCTATGTTAGGCGTCGGTTGTTTACGACAACCGACGTCTATATTCGAAGACCAGCCAGACACGGGTACCGCTTTGTCTTCAGCGTCGGTTGTTTATAACAATCCGACGCTTAAAGTCGCCCGCGAAAAATAGTGTCCTTTTCAGCGTCGGTTATTTAGGTGGAAACCGACGCCTATGTGTGATGAAAATTTGCGCGAAAAGTGTCACCTTCAGCGTCGGTGATTAAAGGATAACCGACGCTGAAGGTGGTTCCCGCCAAACAATTTCATGAAATTATCGCCCAGTTGGACGTCGGTTTTCTCGGACAACCGACGCTAAAGACATTTAGGCGTCGGTTGTTGTAAAAAACCGACGCGATTTGGGACTTAATAACCCGCGGTGCCCGACTCTTCCCCTTCCTCCTGTTTCATTGCGAGCCCTTTCTGTTTCTCCGTCGATTCCCCACCCTGTCGCCGGCGATTTTCTTCTCCTTGTTCTCCACGACAGCGCCGTCGTGCCGCCTTCTCCGCGCCCCCTTCTCCGCGCCCCGCCGCCGCCTTCTCCGTGCTGCTGGAGCTCCCTTCTCCGCCGCCCCGCCGCCACTGCTGACGAGCCTGGAGCCCCCTTCTCCGCCGCGCCGCCGCCACTGCTGCTGGAGCTCGCCGCCACTGCTGCTGGAGCTCGCCGTCGACGCCTGACGAGCCTGGAGCTCGCCGCCTCAGCCTGCCTGACGCCATCAGCTTCCACCTGACTCCCGCTGCCTCCCGCGCCAACAGGTATGCGCCAACTGGTTTTCTGGATATACACTAAAGGCCTTGTTTGATATGAAGTGCATTGCTCTGCAATTCAAGTCTTAGAGAATAGGTCCAGATGAATTCCACGTTTTCGGACCCTCTCAGACTACTACATAATATTCAAGTTTTTGGACCTTGCGTACAATGAATGCAGATTGCTTAATCCATTTGAGCACTATGACTTCCAATATGTATTTTTGAACAGTATCTGTCAATGATCACAAACTATCTAAATAAAGGAGCTAAAACATTATTGCACTTGAATTCGAAAACGATTTCCTAATAGCAATATCACAAACGTTTAGGGCAAGTTTCTTTATTTTCACCTTGTCGGTAGAACAGATTAGATTTACGTACGTCAAACCTCGGATGGATCCGTCCAATTTATTTTTGTGGCACCAATAGGAGATTCTTAAGATTATTTTAACATAGACCAATTGGGAACTAAACTATCATACAATCTCTATAGTGGCTCGCAAAGCTAATAATCACTTAATATATATCCATGTTTGAGTGAGTCAAAAACTGATCTGTGAAACCAGCTACCCCACTCATCTTTCTTTTTGCCAGTACACAACCGAGTGCAGCCCCCTGCTCGTACCTGGGAGCGAGTCAAAAGTGGACCCCACCAACCCCCCAACCCCCCAGTCAGGCATCTCCTAATGTTGGACAATGTGTTTGTTATAGGTGGTTTACATTTATTATATAAGAAAACGAATCTATGTTTCAAGTGTTGAACCTAATGTTGGACAATGTGTTTGTTATAGGTGGTTTACATTTATTATATAAGAATGACATCACATGTGTTTGTTGGCCTAGAAAGTCAACAATCATTGTTCTTTATATTACTTGTACATTGGTATAAATTAGAATGAACAATCACTAAATTATATACTGTTTGTATGGAGTCCGGCTTCATTGTAGATGTCTATTATTGTGTTTGTTGGCCTAGAAACCCGTCCAAGATTGACTCATTAGGAGTAAATCTTGGATAGTCCCCGGTTTGGGACTGTTCTTGAACACCTAATCTCACTTAGGATGTAAGTGTATAATGTGTATTGAGTTTTCAAGAAAATTTTGGTAGCATTTCCCCGTTTGTTCTCTAAGTACATATGTACTTAGAGAACAGCGGGGAAATGCTGCCGAAATTTTCTTGAAAACCCAATACACATTATACACTTACTAGTGAGATTAGGTGTTCAAGGATGGGATAGGTGGTACACATTTATTATATATAAGAATGACATCACATGTGTTTGTTGGCCTAGAATGTGAACAATCATTGTTTTTTATATTACTTGTACATTGGTATAAATTAGAATGAACAATCACCAAATTATATACTGTTTGTATGGAGTCCGGCTTCATTGTAGATGTCTATTATTGTGTTTGTTGGCCTAGAAACCCGTCCAAGATTGACTCATTAGGAGTAAATCTTGGATAGTCCCCGGTTTGGGACTGTTCTTGAACACCTAATCTCACTTAGGATGTAAGTGTATAATGTGTATTGAGTTTTCAAGAAAATTTTGGTAGCATTTCCCCGTTTGTTCTCTAAGTACATATGTACTTAGAGAACAACGGGGAAATGCTGCCGAAATTTTCTTGAAAACCCAATACACATTATACACTTACTAGTGAGATTAGGTGTTCAAGGATGGGATAGGTGGTACACATTTATTATATATAAGAATGACATCACATGTGTTTGTTGGCCTAGAATGTGAACAATCATTGTTTTTTATATTACTTGTACATTGGTATAAATTAGAATGAACAATCACCAAATTATATACTGTTTGTATGGAGTCCGGCTTCATTGTAGATGTCTATTATTGTGTTTGTTGGCCTAGAAACCCGTCCAAGATTGACTCATTAGGAGTAAATCTTGGATAGTCCCCGGTTTGGGACTGTTCTTGAACACCTAATCTCACTTAGGATGTAAGTGTATAATGTGTATTGAGTTTTCAAGAAAATTTTGGTAGCATTTCCCCGTTTGTTCTCTAAGTACATATGTACTTAGAGAACAGCGGGGAAATGCTGCCGAAATTTTCTTGAAAACCCAATACACATTATACACTTACTAGTGAGATTAGGTGTTCAAGGATGGGATAGGTGGTACACATTTATTATATATAAGAATGACATCACATGTGTTTGTTGGCATTTCCCCGTTTCTTCTCTAAGTATATATGTACTTAGAGAACAGCGGGGAAATGTTGCCTAATCTTTTCCTAATATATACTTGTTTCCTAATATATACTTGTTTTCTCTGATCATAGAATGGATAGATCATGGATGTCCAAAATGTTAAATGTTAAATGTTTGCCTTTTTCTAGTTAATACAAATGCTAAATGTTTGCCTTTTTCTAGTTAATACAAATGCTAAATGTTTGCCTTTTTCTAGTTAATACAAATGCTAAATGTTTGCCTTTTTAATGACATTTTCAGATGGCTGACCATGATGAGCATGATGTCCATGATGAGCATGAAGTCCATGATGAGCATGGCGAGGATACTAATGTAAGTTCTAAAAACATATCCTGTATTTCTATAAAATTCATTATCTTCTAGTTATGTCATATATCCTATATTTCTATATTGGGCTAAATTAGTGTGTTTTATTTTTGTCAAATTTTAGGTTGATGCACCTGTACCCACTGAAGCACTGGAGCAACTTGATGCGCAACACCAGACACTTAACAAGAAAAGGGGCATCACTCTGTTGAAGAAGTTATTAGCGCTAAGTGGTAGTGGATCTAAATTGGCGGTGGAGTTTGATAATGGAGGAAATCCAATTGGAGTGAACCGCAATAATTTTGTGAACTATCTTGGGTGTACCACTCGGAGCCATTGTGGTGTTAAGTATGACAATTGGCATAAAGTTCCTCAAGCGAAAAAAGACTCGATATGGAAGGATTTATGCGTGAGTTATTATTATTTGCAATTCTATTTTGTAGATTACAAATTCTATTATTTGCAATTCTATTTTGGATACTAGTTAATAACATTTCTATTTTACAGAATCTGTTTGCATTGGATGAGAAGTTGCATCGTAAAAATGTGATGCAACGCGCTGGAAAGATGCTTAGGAATTATAGGACAAATCTGAATAGAGAATACATAAAAGAGGGTGATAAGAAGAAGAAGTCAGCCCTTGAACAATGGAACTTCTTGGACAAAGAAGATTGGGACAATTTTGTTGCTTCAAGAAAATCTGAAGAATTCAAGGTATTAGGCGTCACTCCTAATTTAATTAATATACATTGTATTCACCTATTCAAGATTAGCATTTAGTGCTACTAACCAAATCATTAATGTGCATACTAACTAGGCCCTCAGTGACGCACAAAAAGCAAGGCGTGCACTGAATGTGCATGACCACACTATGGGTCCAAAAGGCTATGCAAGCGTTCGCCAAAGACTACAGGCGGAGTCTGCGGCTACTCAGGAGTCTGCTCCTACTCAGGAGTCTACCACACCCATTCCTCGCCATGATATCTGGATAGCTGGCAGGCAAAACAAGAAGGGTGAAATAAAGAAGCCTGTAACTGCTGAGGCGGCTGAAAAAATGGTAAAATACAACTCTTACAGAAATCGTTTGAATATTGATTATTTGTGGTGTTAACTTACCAATTTCTGTTTATGGTGATTAGCGGGAGCTGCACGAGCAGAGGAAACAAGGCACGTTCATCCCTCAGGGCACAAGGGATGAATTGACAGTTGCTCTGGGTAACCCAGAGCATCCTGGACGTGTTAGAGGTGCCGGCGCTGGTGTTGGCATCAAAGCATTCTTTGGGCCATCCCAGCGCAAACCCAGAGCGGGACTTTCTCAAGAAGAGGTAACCTATTCTTTTTTTAGAATGTTACTGCAAAAGGAAATTCATTAATAAGAATCTAATGTTTCTTTTATCCATGTATAGGAGAATAAGAGAGTTGAGGATTTAGTTGCTAAGAAGGTCAACGATGTAGTTGCTGAGAAGGTCAAGGAAGAATTGATGCGGTGGCAGGCATCTCAGGCTTCCAATACGCCTATGGCGACCCACTCTTCTCCTGATGCACACACTGCGAGTAATCCTGGAGACCCATCGCCTAGCACGTCTGCTGTAAGTATTGTTTATGACATTGTAGTTAGTCTTTTCAAGTTGTTATGTTTTCAAGATGATATGTATATATGTATAATATTCTTTACGTAAATTTGTAGGCATTGAAGCCATGCCGCTTAAGAATGCAAAACTACGTTGTCGCAGAGGCGCAGGCTTACCCGTCCCTTCCTGGGGCAATGTTTCACGGGACTCCAATGCCACAGGGCTACGTTCGTGTGAGCCCGATACGTGTGTTACCCGATTGGAGAGAAGCTACATTGCCATATGCCCACCCGGATATTGATACACTTGGTGAGGCAGAAGGCGGGGTCATATTGTGGCCCAAAGCAGATGTCATCTACACGACTGAAATTGTAAGATAAATTTACATTGATTTAGACTGTTAATGTGTATATATGATGTCAACTGATCTGAAATTATATGTACAGGTTAAAAAGAAGACACCAGGAGCACCTAGGCCTCCACTTCCAGTTCCCACATTACCCGATTGGGTTCCAACTGACCTAACATACCCGTTAGGTCCTGCTTGTAGGGGAATGGCATGTTGGCTACGGGCACATAATGTACATTGCCCTATAATTATTTCTTTAGATGCAGATTATGCAGGTCAATCATACGATAGCTCTTTATTGATAGAAGATATTATTGAGCTGTTTAAGTATGATTGGCTGAATACATCAATGATAGAGACATGGATAAGGTGAGATCTTGTTTATACATCCATATACCTTGTGTAAGCTCCGGTGATCTGGTTTCTTATATATTAATGCATACGCCTATATGTTTTGCAGCTACCTAGTCGAAGATCATTGCAAACAATTTGCATTTGATCATGTGGGATTTTTGATTCCATCATTGATTAGTTTGGTAGCTAAAGACCCTGATAATGTTCAACAATACTGTATAGATGCTTTTACAATTTTTGGTCAGCAAAAGAAGAAGATAATAATAGCTCCATTCAATGTCAAGTATGTTTACTTTATTTATAATTTGGACTTAAGAAAATTCCATTTTTATTTTGCATTTTGAGTTATTAATTGTTAACTTCTACTTGTAGCGGTAGACATTGGGAGTTACTAGTTATTGCCCCCGAGACATTCACTGTTTATTATCTAGATCCTGCGGGGAGTACATTGAACACTAAAATTGGACACGTAATGAGAATGCCAATATTCTGGTGAGAAATATTTCATTTTTATATCCGTTAACATCTTTTATTACATTACTATTTACTTATGCAATTTATTGTGTTATATTATCATGTAGGGGTTTAGATGCATTCAAAAAGGCTGGAGGAACGGTCCCAACGAAAAAGAACCAGCCAATAAATTGGCAGAACGTAAAAGTAAGTTCCCGACTCGAATATATATATTATTGATGTGAATTCTGCTTAGTTGTATTATTTTGTATGTTTCAATTTATAGTGTGCTACACAAGACAATGGCTGGGCATGCGCATACTATGTGATGCGATTTATGCATATGATTATCAAATATGCCGCATTGGACATCGATACCATACATGAGGTATTATATATAGTCTCATTAGTTAGTATGCAATATATCAATCTTATATTATTTTTATATTATTACTTATATATATACATCATTCTCTTTGCAGGTGTTTAAAACTGACCACACTACAGGTAAACGTTTAAAAAAAATAAATGCTCCATATACGATGGAAGCATTAAATGAAGTAAGAGAAGAATGGGCAATAGCTGTACAAACAGTGGCAACTGTAAGATATAATTGGGATGCTGATAGTGATAATGAATGATACTTTGTAAATGAATGTTTGTAAATGAATGTTTGTGAATGTTAATGCATGTATTTGAATGTTTCTATATGTGTGAATGTGAGAATTGAATTGATGTCTGAATGAATGTACTTGTGTAGAATTTTGCTTGTGACTTTTGCAGGTTTGCGGCCTGTTTGTAGGCTGATATCAATGGATGTCGTAAACCTGCAGTTCAGAAAACTGAACTGCAGGTTCTCATCCTGCTGACCAGCCACAGCAGGCCTGCAAACTGATATGAAAAAAAAAAAATATAAATAGGCGTCGGTTATTTATCGAAAACCGTCAGCAAAGACCTACAGCGTCGGTTTTTTAATATAAACCGACGCCTTATGTGGCCAAAGCAGTCCTGGAATTGGCGTCGGATATTCATATCAAACCGACGCCTATTTAAACTGTAGGCGTCGGTCGTTTAGTAGATATCCGACGCCAAACAGGGTCCGCGCCACAGAAAATGGCGTCAGCTAGGGCACTTTCTGCGTCGGTTTTGAGATGAATAACCGACGCAGAAAGTGCCCTAGCTGACGCCATTTTCTGTGGCGCGGACCCTGTTTGGCGTCGGATATCTACTAAACGACCGACGCCTATAGGCTAAATAGGCGTCGGTTAAAAAACCGACGCCGAAGTGTTCGACCTTTAGCGGCGCCCACATAGGCGTCGGTTGGAAACCGACGCCAAATGGGGTTAAACGACCGACGCCAAAGGCCGTTTCTGTAGTAGTGCACAACATGCGTTGTTTCCTATCACATATGATCTGCATCCCTAGAATCTACCGTGTTGGTCCCAAATCCTTCATATCAAAGGCTTTAGAAAGCTCTATCTTCAGTTTCTTGATCAAACTGACATCCTATCCCACTATCAACATGTCATCCACATAGAGTAGTAGAATAATAAATTTTCCATTGGGAAACCTCCTGATGTAAACACATGGATCTGTACATGTCTTCTGGTACTTGTAACTATGCAGGAAAGAATCAAAGTTCTTGTACCGCTGTTTGGGAGCTTGTTTCAAACCATGCAAACTCTTCTTCAATCTGCAGAGTAAGTGCTCCTTCCCCTTGATCTGAAAACCTTCTGGATGCTGCATGCATATCTCCTTAGCTAGGTCACTGTGAAGAAATGCCATCTTCACATCCATCTGCTCAAGGTCTAGATCTAGGCTAGAAACCAAGACTAGAACCAATCTAATAGAAGTCATCTTCACAACAGGAGAAAATATCTCATTAGAATCCACCTATGGTGTTTGACCAAAGCCCTTGACAACTAATATGGATTTGAATCTAATATCCTTGTTGCTATCATCTCTCTTCAACCTATAGATCCACTTGTTTTTTAGTGCTTTCTGACCCTTAGGAAACTCCATAAGCTAATACATTATTCTACAAAGAAGGCATCTCCTCCTGCATCGCCTGATGTCACTATGCTTTATCTCTATGTGTTTGTGCCTCATGATAAGTCTCTAGATCCCCCTGATCAGTAAGGACAATATACTGAGATGTCAGATATCTAGATGAAGGGTGACAAACTCTATAAGTCCTCCTTAGTTGCTGCTCTGAGGACTCTGCCTGGTGATGATCTTGCTCCCCTGCCTAGAAATCTCTAACTGTGAGTCTGAATCACTTATCTGTGCATATGGAACCAGAACACTCAATGTACTATCACTCTACTGCTCAAGGTGATCCTACCTCTCTTCTTCATCATCTGAAGACTGCTCCTATGAAGAAGTTGAAGCATCCTCATTCTCATCATCAGAGGATCTGTCACCTGATCCTGCAACATCTACATCATCACCCTCAGGCTCTGTAACTGTTTGACTCTCACAGAAAGCCACATCTTTGTGTCTTCTCATGGTCCTTCTTACAGAAGCCCATAACCTGTAGCCAAACTGATGATATCCATAGCCAAGAAAGATACATGAAACTACTTTATCATCCAACTTTTGCCTCTTTTCCTTTGAAACATGTACATAAGCCTTGCACCTAAATACTCAAAGATGAGCATAGGATGCAACCTTTCCTGTCCACACCTTCTCAGGTATATCAAAACCTAAAGGAACTGATGGAGATCAATTAATCATATAGAAGGAAATACTCACTGCCTCAACCTCGAATGTCTTTGGCAACTTTGTAGTCTTCAACATGCATCTAACTTTCTCCACTATGATATGCTTCATCCTCTTAGTTGTACCATTGTGTTGTGGTGTGTTGGGCTCTATCCATTCATGTCATATTCTGTGCTACGCACAGTAATCCTGGAAATCCTTGGAGGTGTACTCTCCTCCATTGTCCATGCGGAAACACTTCAACTTTTTCTCTGTCCCCCGCTCCACCATGGCATGAAATTTCTAAAAACATTGAAAGACCCAATCCTTGGTCTTCAGCAAGTAGGCCCACACCTTCCTAGATGCATTATCAATGAATATGATAAAATACCAATTGCCACCCAGTGCAGCCACCTCGAACGAACCACATACATCTGAATGAATCAACTGTAGAACATCTGACTTCACCTTTGATCTTATCTTGAAAGAAACTCACCGATGCTTTCCTGTCTGACATGCATCACATGAATTGAGACCAGTATCCTTGCCACAAGGAATCAATCTATGGTTTGATAAAAGCTTCAATCCTGTCTAGATCATGTATCCTAGCCGTCTGTGCCATAGATCTGTTTGGTAATCCTTAACTGCATATATATGACCTCCTTTGAGCACCTTAAGCGGGGTCTTGTACAACGTGATATACAATTTGCCTTATATAATAACCAAGTCCCCCTTGGTAATCCCACCACCAAAATCCAGATGAAGCCTTCTCTATCAAAGAATGAACTAGATATTAATCTCAGCCGCAAATCTGGAATATGGCAAACATCCTTCAGTGTAAGCGTGCAACCGAAACTTATTTGAATACAAATGTCTCCAATTCTGATAATTCTAGAGAAGCTAAAATTTTCCATGTTCACCCTCCCTAAGTCTCCCCTCCTATATGAAGTGAAGAATTCCTTACTCGGTGAAGCATGATAAGAAGATGTAGTATCCACCACCTACTCAAAATTATCATCCTTGGCATGCAAACATTGTTCTTAGACTATTAAGACCGCATCATCATCATCATCCTTGTCATATGAGATTTCCACTATAGTATTCTTGTTGTCATCTTGATTGTCTTTGGCTTCAGACCCATGTTTCTTTTTGCAAACCTTGCAATCTCTTTTGAAATGACCTGGCTTGCCTCAATGAAAGCACCCTCTACTACTCTTCAACTTGGATCTACCACGAGACTTCTTGATGTTCTGGGACTCACTATAGATCTTGGATCTACCACAGTCTCTTGCTCTATCAATGCCTTTTCTCTCTGTGAATTGCACCTCTAATCCGTTATCTCCTGATGCTCATCACTGAGTCTCTTTATTCAGTAGACTTCTCTTCACATGGTCAAGTGTCAACTTATCTTCCTCTACAAAATTGTTGATTGTCACTATGAGCATCTCCCAACCGTCAGGTAATGATCCTAGAAGAAGTAGAGCCAGGAGTTCATCATCAAGAACCATCTTCATGGATCCCAGTTGATTTACAAGGCTTTGAGATTCATTCATATGCTCGGCGATGCTTGTACCGTCTCGGTACTTGAGGTTCACCAACTTTATAATCAAGAAAGATTTATTTGTGGCAATATTCCGCTCATATAACTTCTTGAGCTTCTCCAATAGATATTTTGCATTGGTCTCTTCTGAGATGTGATGGAACACGGAAATGTCGAGTCACTTTCAAACTATTCCAATAGTCATCTTAATTAATTTCTTCCAGTCCGTATCAGATGTACTCTCTAGCTTTTTCCCTCTATTAAATCGTACAAATCTTTATAATAGAGAATATCCTCCATCTTGGGTTTCCAAATCTGGCAATTTGTGCTTGTCAACTTTATCATCGTCACATCTTCATTCTTCCCCATCTGAACCAATATCTGCAGCCTGTGCTCTGATACCACTTGTTGGGAATGTTGTACCGCTATGGTACTGGATGTGACAAAAACTTATTGTGGAAGCATTACTGACAAGAGTATAAGCCCAATGAAAAACACCAGATTTAACGTGGAAAACTCTCCCCAAGATAAGGAGAGAAAAACCACGGGACAATACTAGCCAAAAAGCACTATGTAATTAAGATTACAACTCACACTGTCTGGTTTTAATTACCCCTAAATCTAGGTAGCCCTCCCCACACAAGAACAAAGATGAGGAAGAAGAAAATCACACCTACTGTGTAAAAAACCTCCCTCTTTACCTGATCTCCTCATGAGGTTGCTATCGTTGCTGGGGATTACTTGATGTTGCTGTGACCGCTAATTGGGTTGGACCGTTGCCGCTATAGAAACACTACATCGGTAACCTCCAACTGCTACTTTGCTTCAAGGAAAAGTTGCTAACCCTCTCTTGTCAACCAAGATTGCTGCTCTATCAATGCACCCAATGTGTCACTGACTGTGAGCCGCTACCTCACTTCAAGGCAAAGTTGCTGACCCTCTCTTATTCAACCAAGAGAGATCTTCCAGTTGTTCTTGTTCTCCGACTCTTCTACCATAGAAGGCACCAACAAGCAACTGGAGGGATCACACCTCGACTGGTGGAAGATCTCAATGGCCTCCCCTAGGGTCTCTCTTTATAGGTCTCCATGACATGTGGTTGCAACTAGGAATCCTTATCCAACTCTGAGTCCAAACTCTGAGTCCTACTCCATGTTGCACATAGGAAACCATCTTCTTTCCCTTTTAGATTTGACTACTATTAGGATTGGTAGAACAAGCCAACTCCTACTCAAATCCAAATCCAATTAGGCATGGGTCAAATCTTTTTCCTATTCCCAACATCATCACCATCATCATAAAAAATGGTGGCAAATTATAAATGCAAAAGGATGCCGTGAGATCACCACACGGAAGGGATATAGTGCCGCTAAATTTGTTTTATTACTAACTACACCGAAGGAACCTATTATTTAACAATTACCCCTCTTGGATTAAATGGTGTCATTTTTTGACTATAGTGTAAAGCATGGAGAAAGTGAAGAGTGAATAAGTGTGCTATGTTGTGCACTAGTAACTAAGAGAGTCCGTGAATCTACTGGATGCAATATCATTATTTGTATGAACACTTCATTTTGTTCAGCATGATAATCACCATTAAGATAAAGCCTAAAGCTATCAAATGTCCTCCACCTACCTATTTTTGTGTCTAGATCTTGAGATTATATTTGTTTACCATAATATTCTGACCAAGTCTCCAATGCGGTGGACGAAGCGAAAGCTATAAGATGGAATGGAATGGTGTGATGCAAAAGGACAGAACATCAAGACACAAAGCAGAAACCTGAAATATCAAGGCACAAAGCACGTTGCATTAGGAGGCTTCACCTCTAGAGAAAGAGTGCACTACAAAATGCGAGAAGGAGAGAGAGGACATTGGTTTATCTCTCATGACCTAAAACACGAGGCTATTGTGTTTTCGTGAAGAGTTCCTTTTTGATGATGAACAATTCAATATATAGGCATGAATATGAGTTTATTTACCTTAACGATTTCATACAAATTGATCTCAACTGTCCATCACGGTTGACTGTAATTTGGATAAGAATCATTGATAAAACCAAAGCAAGTGCACATGGCATATATTTCAAGAATATACATTACCTAATATACCACAATAATAGGAGGAAATTAACATTTTATTTCTAGGGATCACAATGCTTGTATTATATGGTAACAAATTCTTTAAATTGTTTTCATAAGTTTCTTTGCCCAATTCAACTGTTAGTGAGCGTCATATGTGGCATTTTTTTAGGATGATTACTTTTATGTTACTTAAGTAACAACTATCATAGCTAGATTGTAGTAGGATATTTACATATTAGCCACATAATATCTTTTATTAATAGACTATTCATATTGTCATTCATCCATTGTAAAAGTATACACCATGGAAAAGTAGAAATAATATACAGTTAATGTAGAGGTTTTTAAAGAGATCAATAATGTCATAATAAGAGTGTAGAAATAAAGAGAAAAAGATCATAAGTTAATCACTTATCTTCAAGACCCATTCTGTGTGTGTATGTAATTAAAAGATTTTTGGAGGTAGTATTTTGGTGATGATGTTTATAACCATGAGTTCTGTGCCTTTATGCTCAATAAAAACATATGTATTCTTAGCGTCTTTCTTCAATAATAGATATTTGAGATCCATGTGTCAAGCTCCCTTAGATGCTCTTCCGTACTTGCAGAAAAATATTATAACTTCATTTCATTGTAGAGAGCCATTGACTTAGAGATAAAACTTATTAAAACTCAAACTTGTAATTTTGTAGCCATGATTCTAAAATTCAAGCCTTATAATAAAACAAATACTCAATCTCCATGGAGACACTTAACAAAAGTATGATTTCTAAATTTTATGTGGTTTACACCTCCATATAAAAGATAAACAAAGACATGGGTGTAATTTCTAGTGTAAAAACATTCCCCAAAATATGAATGAAGGAATATACGTATGCGAGCAGGAGTTCCTTGTATGTTTTAGGTACTCAACTATCTTTACAACTTTTTAGTGAGTGACTGTTGGGTCAATTTAAATTTTGTTTAACATACAAGGAACACAAATAAGATTAGGTCTTGCGCAAACACATGCATACACCAAACTCCCACAAGAGATGCATAAGATAATTCACAACTTTTTTTAAATTCCAATATTTTCTTTGAACACTGTATATGATCAAGTTTATCTCCTTTATATAATGGTACATGGATAGATAAACACATGATAATATTGAATCATTATAAGACTTTATCAATACATGGTTTATGAGAAAATCCTTAAATAACAAGTGACATATCATAAATTATTTCTATTCTAATCACATTTGGAAGATAGAACCGTTCATTCATTCTTAGAGAGATAAGTCTTGGGTTTCATGTAATAAGAGAAGATCCAAACTAAACAATAAATTGTCTCCAACATAGAAAATGAAAATTATGAACTTACTACAAATGATCTTGACATATATGACAAGGGTCAACTATGTTTCATTGAACCATAATCAATAATGATTTCATTGAACTTTAGGTACTAAAGACTCATGTCTTGTTTCAATCGGAATACTATTTATTAAGTTTGTTGACCATGTTTTCTTGACCTTAAATTATGAAGGCTTCACATTCATTCATGTATTTTTTTTGTAAGTCTTAATTAAGAAAGAAAATTATAACATCCATTTGGTTCAACTCAAGATCATATTTAGTTACTAGATCAATCATAATTATGAGGTAATCCTTCTTGGATATAGGGGAAAAGGTCTCAGTACAAAAAAATATTCTTTTAGCATCAATTTTGGGTTTAGATCATTCATTGTTGCATTTGCAACCACATTTGGTGATATAAAAATCCCTTACAACCAAATGGTTTGTGTTGGAGGAAATCAAACTACTTCCCATAATTAGTTTTTCTCGATGAATATAATTATTATTTAACATCATCAATCCATTTATAAGAATTTGCACACGAATATATTGTAAATAAGAAATTATGTCTTTGATTTTTACTACTTTAGATTCTACTTAGTAATCAAATAATCACTCAAAATAGTACATCTCCCATCTCTAGTAGATCTTCTTATATATATTTCTTGTTGTTCTTCAACATTATCCTTTGAGATAATATCAATATGCGGTTGTTGATTATTAACTATTATCTCCTCATAATTAAGTGGCTCAAAAAAAGTAGGGTTCCCAATTTCTTTTGCAGTGGAGGGTGCATTGATATTTTTGATTTTTCTTTAATGATCACATCTTGAAAAAGAAGACTCTTACTTATCTTTCCACTCTCACGAAGTTTACATTACCAATTCTAAACATTTATCATGCTAGGGTTAAGACACATAAAGCTGTATCCTTTTGACTGCTATGAGCAATCATGTATCAATTCTTTTCATGCAGATTGTATATACTAGCCTCAGCCAAGCATCATCATACTTGAAGATTTTAAATTTGGTTTCCAACCTTTACACACTCCAAAATGTGTCTTGGAATTTCCTTACTAGGAACCCAATTTAGAATGTAAACAATTGTGGGTAGGGCATGCATATGTAAAGATATAATTAGATCATCATGACTCATTAGGGATCTAACTATCTTGATATATGTACAATTTTACCTTTAAACTACCCATTATCCATGGAGTACATAGTGGATCATGTATTGGGATAGAATTCTATTTTTTGAAGAAGTTTTTCACAATGTTTATGATGTTTCCCTATTTCATCATACCTTCCATAATTCCTAACACCTCTATATAACATTGTGATCTTAATTTTCTTTTCTAGTCACCTTTCAACTTTAGCAACATATACTTGTAAAGCATCCATAGACTGAAAACTTTATGCATTAATGAAAATGACATTATCATGAGTAATTGTTAATAAATGTGATTACATGTCAACATAGAAAATAGAAAAACCAAAAGGGTTAGAAATGTCTATTTGTGTTATTTCAAGAAGCTATTTACTTCTAGTGGCTCATTTCTTGCATTTTGCTATTTCAACTTTACACTTGTTATCCATAAATCATGATACTCAAGGACTCATTCTAAACCATAAAACTCTAGAGTCATTTTTAGGAAATAATATTTTGTTCCAACTTTATAATTCATAATTAGGTGAGTTTTTATATATTTTCCATCAAAATGAATCTTGTAAAGACTATGAGATAAAACTCGAACACTAATACAACTTGGATAATAAAACTTTTTAGTTTTATATTGATCAAATTTAAAGAATGTTCCCAAACATAAAATTATGAGGATTAGAAAGAGCATAAGGAGTTTGACACACGTAATAGCAAACAAAAATATAAGGTAAATTGAAACATTTCATTATATATTGTAAAAACTTTGTCATTGCATCCCATATAATTGAAATCTTGCACTAAGGTGTGTGATTTGTGTCATAAGGATCTTTGAAAGGAATTAAAAACATGAACGGAAAAACTGCTATCAAGCCACCAAGTATGGAAACAAAAATAAGTAATAAATTCCAAATAACATGCAAATCTCATAGGATTACCATCATTTTCAAACCAATTTTGAGACTTTGGGCAGTCCTTTTACATAATGCTCATATTTCTTATACAACTTGCACAAGTTATTCTTTTTATTTTTAACAGATTGACTAATGTCATTAGATTTGGGTGGTTTTCTTTTATGAACTAGATTGTTACTTTTCCAATTTTTATTTCCAACCCCTTAAACAAAATGAACTACTCTAACTTTTCGATTCAGCCTAATATCTCATTTAACCAATTTGTGAGACAATTCACAAAATTTAAGGTTATCTGTAATAGAAACATGATAAGTCTGGAATGGCCCATACTAGGGAGGTAAATAATTTATGACAATATGAATAGTGAAAAACCCATCCATCATCATTACAAAAGTCTTCAAATTATTCTATAAGGTTGGTAATTTCAAGACATGTTTATTCATTTAGGGATTGCAACCAAACTCATGGTTATCGATTATGCCATTAGTTTCATATTGAGATATTTATTAGCAATTATAAACCTATCTTTGACATCATTTAGATAGGTTTTTGCACTTTCAACTTTGGGTACATATGTTTCCATGTTTCTCTATGGTTATTATGTTTTTTTTGGTGAAGTCAGGTGGCGATTTTATTCATCTTGCCCTCGTGCAAGAAAACTCAAACTTGTATTACATATTCTAGAAAATTGCAACGAATTAAATATGGACGTACTACGACCATTACATGAGGCACCTTCTATCCTACTAGGTGTATCATTCGGAAATCTGTGGTAAACACAATCTCCATTCTTGTTTTTAAAATGAAATTTGGCTAGGTAATCAACGAGACTGTTGCCTTCTCTCTTGCCAAAACATAAGCTGATAGGATAGCAGCTGTTCTTCTACATCGCCCAAATCCGTCTAGCATACTTGGGATTGTCTTTATAGTCCTCATTGATTACTGTGACGGACTGCTTGCAATCTGTCTCAATGACAATATTCTCCAAGTTGCAAACTGTACAGATTTTGTAGGCTAACTCCAAAGCTTACATCTCTACATCAAAAGGAGAATCGGCCTTGATCGATTGACCTATGCCTCCCATCCATTCTCCTTTGTCATTTCTAACCACAACAACAATAGCTCCTCGTCGTCCTTTGTACGCTGCATCAGTATTAATCTTCAGTGTTCCTTGAGCTGGACACTTCCATCTTGTCGAAGTGGTGCCCCTTTCTTCTTTGCTTTCAGACTTCCAAGCTTGAACAGTGAGCTTGATTTTGGTACTGATAGAATGGATTTGATTTTGTATCTTGTTTTCTTTCTTCTCGAACACCCAAAGGTTCCTTTGTTTCCAAATGTGCCAGCACGTCACCATGCACATAATTTGATGATCTTCAGAATGTTTAAGGTTAAGTTTAACCCATTTGTTAAGGTTGACTTCATCCAGAAACTAGGAGGTACATTCGATCTCAGGACTCCCATCCAAATGGGATGGACTTTGCTGTAGTCACGTAAGGTGTGCAAAATGTCTTCTTCGCTAGAATTGCATCTGCTACAAGTGGCGTCGGCGGCCATCTGCCGTCTGTGTCTGCATTTGTTTGTTATAATGGCATTGTTATCAACTAACCAAAGGAACATTCTTATTCTAGTTGCAACTTTGGACTTCCAAATGATGCTCCACTGACCATCACGTTTTATCTCCTTACAATCTCTTAAAGCTTTGTAAGAAGAGGACACTGTGAATCTTCCTCTTGGATCCAGACACCAAATTCTAACGTCGGCTCCTCCTTGGACAGAAGGGGGGGAATCGTAGTTATTTCAAGCACTATTTCCCGAGGGAACCAACATTCCAGGAATCCCAGATCCCACTCGCCTTCCAAATTAACCAAAATACTGACCTACAAATCTTCTAAGTCCTCATGAATTTGCTATTGTGCATGCTCCTTCAGAGCTTTCCCGCTCGGAAACCATATGTCGCTCCAGACATTGGTGGATAGGCCGTTTATTGGACTGATATAAGAATTAGAGGACACAAATTCCTTATTAAGAATCACCGATCTAGCTACTCCAAAAAGATGTACATTGGTAGCATTAGGATAACCTTCCAATCTAGTAGCCATAGCTTTGCTCCAAATAGATTGTTTACTGCTCATAACATCCCAAGTATGCTTCATAATTAAGGCGTTGTTCCAGTCCCTCATAGTCTTTATGCCCAAACCTCCATTTGATTTGTGGCTCACCAATCTAGCCCAAGATAGAAGGTGTACTCCTTGCTTGCTACGACCTCCACTCCAGATGAAGTTTCTAATAGCTCTATCAACTCTATCACAAAGATGCAAAGGAAGCTTAGCCGTTTGCATGATGTAAGTGGGGATGGCGGTAAGGGTGCTTTTGGCCAAACATACCCTTCCAGCCATAGATAAACAATGCGCCACCCAAGAATTCATTCTAGCATTCACTTTCTCCAAGACTTCATTGTAGATATCCTTGTTGACTCTGCTATGTAGAGGATGAACACCTAGGTATTTTCTTAGGTTCAAGGTTTTTGTCAAGCCACTAATTTCACAAATGCGATCAGCTTCCACCTTGGTGACTCTCCTCGAGAAATAAATTCTTGTTTTATCGATGGAGATAGCTTGTCTAGAGACCTTCTTGAACTTCCTAAAACAATTCAAGATAGCATTCATATTAGAGGTATTAGCTTTAGCAAACAGAAGAATGTCATCAGCAAAGCACAGGTGCGCTATGCGTGGTCCATTTCTTCCCATCTTTACTGGAGTCCAAGATCTGTC
The DNA here is from genome assembly GCA_963693085.1 of Alisma plantago-aquatica. Taxonomy (NCBI): domain Eukaryota; kingdom Viridiplantae; phylum Streptophyta; class Magnoliopsida; order Alismatales; family Alismataceae; genus Alisma; species Alisma plantago-aquatica. The sequence continues at coordinate 1,057,505,363 of OY856411.1, read as the reverse complement.
CTGGACAACATCCTCGATCATTTGACTAAGCCTTTCAATACACAGAACGAAGATGTAAGGGCTTAGCAGTCTCCTTGCCTGAGACCCTTGGTAGCTTTGAACTCGTCAGTAGTTTCTTCAATTCCAGGCGATGGTCGTACGACCCCTTGTAATCGAGTTCATTATATACTTGCAGATATTAATCAATATATCAGTCTTTTGCAGCGTATCTTCAATAAAACTCCAGTCCATCATATCATATGCTTTAATCAAATCAATCTTAATGGCCATAGCTTTAGTAGAAGAATTCTTCCTCATCAAATGCACGAGCTCCTGGGCTACCATAATATTATCAAAAATTTTCTGACCAGGCACAAAGGCGCTTTGCGTAGGGTTAATCCACTTTGGCAGCCAACTTTTAAGTCTCTCCACCACCACCTTTGAGCATATTTTTAGAATGGCATTATTCAGGGAGATAGGCCTGAAATGATTGCTCGATACATGCCTGGTAGCTTTAGGTATGAGGATGATGGTGGAATCTCACATACCTTCCTCCATAGTAGCATTATGAACAACATCGTTCAGAGTTCGAACCACTGATTTGTGAATAATACTCCAGTTAGACTTGATGAAATGGGTAGTGGTTCCATCAGGCCCCACAGCTTTGAAAGGATTCATCTTACTCAAAACCTCCTCAATTTCAGAAAACCTCACTTCTCTAGCTATATAAGCTTGTGTCTCCTGTGGAATAGCGGAGAATCTTGCAGGGATACTGTTGAATAACTGCTTATGTATGCTGTTTGGAATAGTGAAAAGATTTATGAAATAAGTGGTCACAATATTGAAAATATCTTTGGCTTCAGTAACCCAGACTCCTTGGTGATTTTTGATCGCACATATTCGGTTGGCCTGTTTTCTTTGGTTGACATAAGCCTGGTAAAATCAGGTGTTATTGTCACCATCTTTAAGCCAGGTAACGTGGCTACGTTCCTTCCAATCTTCCTCCTCCTTCTTGAGCAGCTGAGTCAATTCAACTTGCATGTCAATGATAAAATTGTCCGTGATGCCATCATATTTGATCGCCAGGTTTTTCTTAAGGATGTCGATGTTACGATGGAGTCGCATCTTATGATAATTTATGTTTTTAGCTCGCTACGTCTCCCACTCCATTAATCGAGCCTGAGCGTTCCGAAGAGCAAACATATAACTGCTGTTGCTATTCCAACACTCCGCTAGAGTAGGCGAGAATGAGCTATCCATATTCCAAGAAGCTTTGGTGGAGAATCTTCTAGTATGTCTGTTGGTAGGCAAGGTTCTCACAAGCAGCGGGCAATGGTCCGATTCAACTTTAGGGAGATGAGTAACTGTAACACCAGAGAATTTCAGAATAAAGTCATCATTGGCAAGAACACGATCCAGTCTGCTCTGTTTAAGGCCATGTCGGTATGTATACTTCTGGCCCAAGAAACCCATATCAGAGAGGCCAGCTTCAAGGATAGTATCAGAGAAAATAATGGCTTTCTGGTTGTTGAAAGATTGATATCCCATAGTTTCCGCAGGAGAAATGACAGTATTAAAATCACCTACCACTATCCAAGGCTTATTGAAGCTATTTCCAAGTCTTATAATGTGTTTCCAGAGTAAACTTCTGACTTGAATGTGAGGGTTGGCATACACAAACGTAGCAAAGAAAGCATTGTTTACCTTACAAGTAATGAATTATCTGTGAGTATTAACAATCTCGATCTTTATCTGCCATTCATTCCAACAAACCCATATACCTCCGGAAAAGCCCCTTGCCTCTGATATGTGAGAATTAGAGAAACCTAACTGTTTGATAGTGGCCTTATCTCGATCAACACTTATTCTCGGTTCCAAAATAACAATAATCATAGGTTTGTATAATGAAATATATTCTTTCAGCACTCTACAAGTATCTTTGTTCCATATACCCCTCACGTTCCAGCATAAGAAACTCACCATATGTTCCTTTGGGAAGGTTTGGATAGAAAAGTTAAAGTTCAGTTACAGGAACTTGGTTCTCTTTGTTGGCCACTTCATTCAACGCTTCTAGAATAGCTGCTTTAGAATGCTCTACTCGCAGCCTCAGACTTTTCCTCTTTCCTTCTACCGAGAGCAACCTCTTAGAATTTCCTTATCTTTTCATTTTTGTTCCGCTGCCTTTTATTGCTTTACTTGCATTGACTGACCTTGGTGTGGATTCGTTATCATCTGCTTTCTGTCGGGGCTGGTCACCAGTCGAGTTTACAGCTGCTGGATCGGTAATGCACATGTCCTCTCGCTCTTCATTGTCCTCTATCAATTCTATTACTTCGTCTACCTCCGGATTTAAAGCTGTATGTCCTTCCTTGTTTACATGGGACACACCTTTTCCTTTGTGAACTGATCTGCTTTGCACAGTGTTCATGATGTCTATTATTCCCTCCTTTTTCTATAGTTGTTCCTCCGAGTTACTATTCATCATCTTCTTCCTCCAGATTTTCGATGTCACATGACTGTGAGCATTTTCTTGTATGGTCTGGTGACGTGGTTCCTCTACAGCCCTCTCCGATTCCTCTCCGCCTTCTTCCTCCAACTCCTCGAATTGGTTTTTAGAAAATGTTGAAGGTTCCCGAACTTTATCCTGCTTGTATCCTCTTCTTGGGTTGGAATTTCTTCTCCTGCGCTGTGTCTGCCACGTTTCAGTATCCCCCTCATTTCCATGGTCTTGCCTTGCATTCCTACTGTTGTCTGCAGTGTCAGGTGGCGTATCAGCATTCCCTCTGCAATTTTTGGAGGTGTGGCCCGCTTCTCCACATGCGGCGCATGCAAACGGGAAACCTTCATATTCAACTTCATATTCCATGCCATTTATAAAGATCGAAGGTATCAATTCTTTATTTGTGTCGATCTCTATTGCAAGTCTTGCAAATTTGCTTCGTGTTCTCTTGGTCATATGTTCATCCACCTTCACTAGTTTGCCCAGAAGCGATCCTACGATGTTGAACATAGATTGCACATAGAGATGTAGCGGCATATTTAGAATTCTCACCCAGCATACTATGTGTCTTGGCATATCATTAGAAGGTATAAACGTAGAATACCAATCCCAAACCACTAAATGACAGCCGAAGATCTTCCAAGGACCTCCAGTCATGGCCATATCGTAATCTCGTCTGCATGAAAGTTGAACCACGAAATGATTCAAGTCTAATTCATATATGTTAAATCTCCCCACCAGACTCCACATTGCACGCAACCTATCTCTGAGGGTCATGTAGCCCAGTTCTATGCCCAAGGCCTTGACAATAACAGTGTATTTCCATGGCTGTATCAGGTGTTCCTCCTCCATAGTGTCGATGAGTATGGAAGGTTTGCCTTCAAGTTCCCCAGTACTGATAGCCTCCGGTTCCAGGTGTTCCTCAAATAGTTTTCTTAGGAACATATCCGAATCCACTTTCCTACTACCTTCTTGTCCGGCTCTGGCAGAACCTGATCCCCAGCAGCTTTGGTTTCCAGTTATTTCCTTATCTTGTGCCGTCACAGCCTGCGTAATCAGCAACAGAAAGTTGTTGTCCGTGTTATCCGATCCGCCTTCTACCATAGATTCTGATTTCTTTGTGTTTGTTTCTGCCTGTTGGGATCCCTCTGATGATCCTCTCATGCCGGCATACTGCAGGTTTAATCCCACCTGCGCTATCACTTCATTGATACCTTGGTGTTGACCCTGTGTCTTCGAAGCCCTAGCCGTTCCATCTGAGATCCGATGAGATCCAGGACTCCTAGATCTACTTCTCCCGCTCGCCGCCTTGTCAACGTCCCCCTCATCGTTCGGATCACCGTTTCCCCGTGCCGTCGTGCCGCCAAGACCTAGGTCACCGTCGGCTCCTCTTTGCGTCTCCGCGCTTCCGCTCATCTCTGCTTTTTGCTCTATGGTTATTATTGGAAATATCATTCTTGCTCAATCATACATTTTTGAAGATCCATAGAGAGTTACTATTGGGAAATGCAACATCAAACATGAATGGAAGAAAGAATTCAAAAAATCTATTTTCCACGAATAGATATTGTCAATGAAGGTGTCTCAGGAAGGAAGGGCATACAAGATATACCTTGTCATGGATCAACTTCAATAACTTTTATTGCATGGTAATATGCATTGCATGACAGTGCATAGACAAATGTCTATGACATCCTCCTAACACAACCGCATAGAGGCTATATCTTTACTTAGTCCACATGGATGACCGGGAACTCGTAATCATGATGCTGGACCCAGAAGCAAAGGAGTAGCAATTCAATTGGCAATGTTTTAGCACTGTTCTCTTTCTCCTAATCTCTCTATCTCCCTTGGGGTAATGACAGTTAGGGTTCACACGTAAAAATGTGTAACCAAGACCCTAGACATCATTCCTCTTTAAAGAGGATATCTTAAAAAAATAGGGTTTATAAATAAATTGAGAAATAAAAAACTATCAGTTGCATTTAAGATGTCTTCTTCTAGACATCTAGTCGATTGACTAGCTATTCCAAAGATTAGTTAATTAGCATCAAAATGTTTTGCAATTGATTAACAAATTAATTGACCTAGTCCAGTTGAACATCTAAATTTTCAATAAACCAATTGGGCTAATCTTATCCAGTCGATCAATAGGACTTCCCACTTTATTATTTGGGTTGATTCTATCTAGTTGATGTAGTAGCCTTACTCATGAATGGATTGAGCTTCCAGACAATCTATCATTGTTCTAATTGATTATTTAAACATTTTAGTTACCAATTTAATTTGTATGTAAAGTTATTCTCTTCTTAGCTGTGTATCCTATGCATGTGGCCCAATAGCTCCACATTGTCTTGATAGTCATCTCTATAATCATAACATGATACACAAACAATTAGCGGTAATTAGAAATAGATTATAACCACCCAAGTCATTGGACAAGTTGGATAGTAAGTAAAACCTTATATCGTGACCAATGTTATAATGACTGTATAATCCCTTTTTCTTTGATATACAAATTTAATTTAAGGCATGGAATCATCATATTCTTATTGTTCAATATTTTTCCTTGATCAAGAGTATACTTTTGGGGTTAAGCATGATCTCAATATAAAATATTGACTCACATGAGCATGGAAACACTTTCATAGTCTTAGTCATCGAGTTCTTGATATATCACTCCATTAGGATGGAAAAATTCCATCTAGGTCACTCATAATGTTCCACATGTGTCACAATTTACCAACTACTAGTTGTATGGAAACCCTTAATTAATAAATGTTCAAGTAAATCGAACAATAAGTGATCATTGTAATGACTTTATGTTTAAGGACTTGTAAAAAGTATCACATTGAGATATGATTCTTACTACCATTTCTTTCGTTCATGTATCACACTCAAGGTGGGCCTCTTCGGTACACTTGTTCATGAACAAGTACCTATGTGTTTTAGCTTGATGTACAACATGATGACCAATGAGGAGTAGCCATCAATCAAAACACAACTACCCTTATGTATCATTGTCATCTCAATTTCCACAATAATATAGATTTGGGAATTAGAAAAGAATGAATGATCTTGTCATACACATGATCTGATGTTCATGTCCTCAACCCAAAATTACATGTCATTGAATAATACATTCTTAGGACATATTATGTTTAATCTATTGGTAAGGTATGCCCATAGAGTCAATCATGTGTTGATTGACATGGTATATACCATAAAGTATTTGATTAATACTCATAAATGCAAGCTTCCAATTCATTATGCTTCATTCAGTTATGAGATAATGAGGAAACATTATGAATGTTTAAAGAATGACAATACTCAGTGATGTATGTCTTCAAGTACGTGACCTGGAGAATGAGATCATGCCAATGCTAAGAGTGTGTACATTCTTGTTATGACCCTAGTCGGTTGTTACTGCAGAAGGTAGATCGATACCAGTAACACATAAGACTGGAGTGTGGGTTGGTTGATGAATGAATCTCATTGGTCATGAAATGGAAATATCAAAAGAAGCAATTAGATGCATGTTAGGTAACAATCTATCAGACAGACCCACCTTGAGAGTGACACATGGAAAACATCATTGGTAGTCATAGTCATCTCTTATAGTAAAGGTGGAAATTGTGATTCTTAAACCTGAAATCACTACACTTATCACATGTCATTGGGTACACTTTGACATCATAAAATGTAGTCCTGAAACATAGATTGTTATAACGGTGATGATTGGGTGACTTTGACACATGGGGTTAGACTGTAAAGTGATAGATATGAGATTTTTCCCTCCTACTAGAGTATGATATCCTGACCATTTGATAAGCGAGACTGAAAAATGCATGTGTATGTACATGTGAATCAATATATGATATTGAGGTCACATTATCTCAGACAACCTACTCTTGGTTCAATAAATATGAGATGAACATTAAGAGGATGACGAGTCCATGCCTTGAGTTAACTCTGGATATCAAAGACAAAGGAATTATACAATTACTGCAATACCTTACACAGATTGTAGGTTGAAGTTGTTCTCCAACTTTCCATTCACTTGGGCTGCACTGATGTGTAACTAGGCACCACTCTTTGCTTGTGATGTTGTAAGCTAGTTATGGGTATTCACTGCCAACGTTATATGGGAACTATAGGGTCACACATAAAGGAACTCATCTAGAAGATGAGTTTGATATTAAATAATGATTGGATTGATTACTAAAGTGTTTAGGTACTCAATTCACACAACAAATCAGCTGACTGCATCCCAGCTGAGTGTCTCACAGGGTGAGATGACCATTTGGTGCACTAGACGATTCTCTCAAGTATTGAGATAACCGTTTGGGTTGTTAGGCTGATCATAATTTGAATTGGCTAAGTTTTTGCCCAAACTGAGGTGTGAACCGATTGGTTCATTTTTTTGAACTGACCGGTTTGGCTCGGCTCACCAGACGACCATCTTGGTGAGAGAGATGACCGTCTCACATATGCAAGATTGCTCAGTTAGGATGGAGGAAGGTTATAGATACTTTCCCAAATTTGTTTGGATTGCACAATTCTTGTGGTGCAAGGAATTAATTAGTATTAATGGGAAATGAATTGCCAATTTTGTATGCGATTGGGAAATTGTGAAATGACTGTCTCGTAATATGAGACGACCTTCTCACAGTTCCATATGATCATTTGGATTTCCAGACAACCATTTCGTGTCTCGCAGGTCATGAAAATTCAAGATCTTTGGGTCCCTTCCACTCCCAAATAGATCTCGAACAGACTGGGAACCTTGGCCCTAACCCTGCCTATAAATAGAGGGGTGTTGGAGGATTCTCCGAGCACAACAATAGCACAAACAATTGAAATATAATTACTCTAACAATTATTGTCCTCTCTGGTTGTGGTAACCAAGAGAGCCCAAGTAAGTCCTACTCAACTAGGGAGGGATAGCTACGAGACAGAACAACTAAGGATCATTGTTGTGGGAGAGCAAGTTGGTGATTGGTATGCCAATAGGAGGGACAACTCCTTGTCTATTCTAGATGAACGATTGGAGTTCTAGTTTGTCTGAGTAGACTACTCTAGAGGTAGGAGTCCTTTGACTGCTGCTAGGAGAGCAACGTCAACTTGTAGTATGTGGTGAGACTGTAGGAGTCACTACAGAAGCTGTCTTATTCATTGTTCATGGTGAAGACTAGGAGCTACACAACTACCGTATAAGAGCAACTAGAACATAGTTGCAACTGAAATGAGTTGTAGTTGTTGGATTTGCTCTAGGACCAGGTATAACTTGTTTAAACCGTCCTTTCTATTTCATAGTAGTTGACACAATCTTGCTGTTATGGGAATATAGATATATAATTTTTTTATTTCTATTTCTATACTCTATGCATGTATTTCCCAATAGTGGTATCAGAGTCACGCCAATTTACTATGTTTTAGGATAATCAATATAATCAGATTTTTTGTTTTATCATTTATTAATTGCATATGATGCAAATATTTAAATGGTATCAAATGCGTATCCGATAAAGACCACATAATCCCATATATATATATATATATATATATATATAATTTACATGCTTCGCCCTAAAAGTTTTTTATGGTGGATGTGTAGCATGGTTATGGCCAAAACCAATATCTCTCTGTGGTTGGATGATATAGTTTTATTCATATTTATCTCGGTCTACGTACTGAACCTCTACTTCCTTATTTCCAAGGTAAAGTTAATTCTTTCCTACCTTTGATCCTGTCGAATATAACTCGAGGTTTCTCTTTACACAATGTAATAAAGTAGCAATAGGATAGTTTTATTTTCTTGCAATAACAAACAAGATGATCACCGCCAAATGAGATGACCAGTTTGTGAGACGAGCTGACCGTTTGAAGGATCGAGGAGTGCCGAACGAAGGATCTAGATGACCTCTTGGTAGACCCAACTGACCGTTTGGAAGGATTCCAAACACCAGTTGGACATGAGGCCAGCCGACCGTCTGAGAAGGCCCAACCGATCTTATGGAAGTTGTCCAGATATTGGTTGGACAAGAGGACCAACCGACCGTCTAAGAGGTTAGATGACCAGTTTAAGGGTTGAATCAATCTACCTAGATTGGAAAGCACAGATCTACAACAACAATAAGTTCATACATATGATGTGATGATAAACCTAGGTGGTAGTAATTCTTTGTGCTCTAGTACAAAAATGACGTATAATGTCACATTTGATGTCGTCGGTTGGAAAGTAAAAACCGACGCCGATATGCTATGACGTCGGCTTAAAATGACAACTGACACCTATATGTGAAGGCCGGCCAATTTACAAAAGACACAGGTATCACTTTTCCTTTAATGTTGGTTTTTTGACATAACAACCGACAACAAAAATAACCCACAAAATACAAATTTTCAGGGAAAAAAATTTGCCTCCAAAAAATTTCAATTCGGCGTTGGTATTAAAAACACCAACGACAAATGTTCCACACCAAGACCGGTGAAAGTTTTTATCCACTAATTGATCATCAGTTTTTTCTCAAAGAACTGACGACTAAATATCCTTCGTGAGGCTAAACTCATTCCCTTATTTGGTGTCGGTTTTCACAGAAAAACTGACGAGGTTGTGTGTTCACGCGTTGTCCCTGCAAATTTTTTTATACAATAAAAAATTACAAATAGGTGTCAGTTTAGGTTTGTAATCGACATTTGTTCCTTTAGGCTTCGGGTTATTTTATTAACCAACGTCGATAGTTAACTTAATAGCACCTGTGCGAGCCAGATCAATTCTTCCCATGTATAATTCTTGATTCTCTGAGTAGATTGAAACAGGTCTGGTGATTTTTTCTGCCGCCTCCCCTTCTCTTCTCACCAGCCACCTGCTGTCGCAAGTAGCTTGAAGCTTCTCACCGCCTCCGTGTGCCACCAGTCACTGCCACGAGGAGCTTGAAGCTACTCACTATTGGAGCTACTGCTGCTATCCAGTCGCCGGCCGCCACCACCTGCTCCCGTCACCGCCACCACCTGCTCCAGGCGGAGCGAGGAGCCTTTCTCTAGCCGCCTTCAGCTGCTCCAGTCGCCGTCACTGGCCACCACCTACACCTCCTCTGCTTCACCTCCAGCACCGACCACCTTCATCTCCAGTCCGACCACCTCCACCTTCGATCGCCGCCACCACAGCTGCTCGATCCACTAGTGCGGTGAGTGGTTAATCAATACTAGATTTGAACTTAGGGTTAATGATGACACCATATAGTTGATTACTATTGATTAATTAGGGTTAATGATGCATTAATGAACTTAATTAATTAGATTTGCACTTAGTTTCTCTAAGATTGTGTAGTTGATTAATATTGATTAATTAGGGTTAATGATGCATGAATGAATTTAATTAATTGATATTACTTTCTTTCTCCCTTGTTAGTGATTGATTTAACTTAGTTCAATAATTATTCTTCAATCTTGTGTAGTTAATTAATAATGATTAATTGGTGTTAATGATGAATGAATGAACACAAAATGGAAAAATGAATTGAATTAATTGTTGTTACACAAAACCTATGATATGAATGATGAAACGATGATGATATGGTGATGGATGATGATTGATGATGGAAAAGAAAGATCTGTGTTGGTTGGCCCCTAATGGAGATGACGACGATGATGATGATGATGATGATGACGACGACGACAATGATGATGATTGATGATGATGACGATGATGATGATGATGATGATGATGATGACGACGACGACGATGATGATGAGTATGTCAACTCAATTATACACAACATCCTAAATTTTCATAATATTTGGAGTATGTTAAGTCACCCAAGAACCTCTCATTTCGTCCAACACTTATAAGATTTGAAACTCTTGAGAGAAGAGGATATTATAGGGTTTGGGAAATTTGAATTTGAAATTTCAAAATTCTGGGTTCTCACTTTCCAAGGTTGGTAAATCCTCTATAGCTAACCAATCCCTACTAGGTGCTTCACACCTGAGGTGACTGGTGTAGGTTCAATTGAAAACTCTTGTTGAACTCTAAACTTAATTCTACTCATTAAACTACAAGTGATGGAAATTGAGAAACTCCAATAATTGCACAAGACTGTTTTCCGTGTTTGACCTTAAATTTCATTCTTCTATTGAACCTTGTAAATGAATCATATGAATGTTATAGTCTTCTTGATCAGAAGGAATATGAATTTATCTAGAATCAGTTCACATTTTTATTATTTACAGATTTCAAATTCTGCATATTGGTTAAAATAGAGTACTATACATAATATGTGAATTATTGACTGGTGATTAGTTCATTTGACTTATGTGATGGAAATGTATATATAGGGTATATATATTCTGATATGAAAGAAATGTATCTCTAAAATCCTAAGCCACATATTCTTGGGTTAGAATGTGAAATCACATATATCTCATTTAATTGCCTCATATTTTCCTTAAAGTGAGTAAATGTACTTTAATATCCACTATAACTTAACTTATCTAGATAGGAGCCCTAAACACTGTGATTTTCTCCCGAAGTCCCAAAGTAACATCCATTATAGCTTAACTTAGGAAACATTTCAAGATGAGATTCTAACCTAAATTCTATGTTGCTAAGTAACTAAATAAGATGGATGTGATACATTGTTGTGAAAAGTTGTTCTCTTGATGTAGAAGGAATCAGTAGAGGTAGCTTTCATTAGTATCTCTTACATGGTTCCCTAGTTTGACATATATGGCATTTAACCTATCTCATGCAAATATGTAACCTATCTCATGTAAAATGGTTACATCTATAGTTGGCTAATGAAAACATCTTTAGTTGCTTGTTCCAAATATGTATTAGACAAAAAAAGTTATTTGTGATTTTCATGTAATCGAATGTCTGATTCAAGGATTTGTATGCTAAGTAATTTTAATGATGATGGTGATGGTGATGGTGATGGTGATGATGATGATGGTTGGCCCCTAATGGAGATGATGATGCTGATGATGATGACGTTGATGATGATGATTGGTGATGATGATGACGACGACGACGATGATGATGCTTAGTAAAAATGTAATGTATAATTGGTTTTTTAGTTTATTTCACCAGTCTGGGCCTCTACCTCCATGTTTATTTCACTATGTACTACCAACTACACATTTATTTTTTAGTTTAACAGATACAATGAATAACTTAGTGCAATGAATGCCAATTTGTATTTGATTGACTATGTTTGCTTCGTTTGCAGTTAACTACGCAGAAAATATGTTATGTATTTGTATGAAACAATTATTTCTCTGTCATGAACATGAAATAACCCATGTTGTTGTCTGTTGTTAGTACTTTTTATATTACTTTTTCTCAACATTATTTTACATTGTTGTAGGCATAACATCTAGATCTTCAATAGTCACCATGGCCTGGGCCTCTACCCCAATGTTACTATTCCCTGATGAATAATAGTTGGACATCATCCTAGACGATTGTTCCTTAGCACAACTCACTATACCTAAACATCGGTGTTATCTAAATGGAAGATGCTACAAGGCTGGTGAAGTGTACCTAAATTTTGGAAATTCAACATCTATTATCGAGGTTAAGTACGATGATGTCAGAAATCTTGTATCCACATCTAGTTGGTGCGAGTGGGTTAGGAAGATGCTATTGGGCCATAGTGACAAGCTTTTTCTTTGTCTGGTTGACTATAATACCATCAAGGTTTGGATAACCAACATCAACAACGAGATGCCCAATCATCTCAAATGATTTGGGTACTCAACAGAGGATAGCGATGATGATGATGAGAACACACCCAATTTCCCTTTTATTCCTTTTGGCACCGTCGATTTTCCTATCACCATCAGTTCAGATTCATCTAAAGACAATGAAAAGCTCTGCACCACCTCAACATCAACAAAAAACCAAGGTAGGTCCAAGAAACAAATTTACTTTCCTGTCTTATTTTCTGTTTCCACTTTTTATCTTAAAAGCAAACTTTGTAGCTATTTTTTGTTGTTAAAACTGTAGGGAAAGACCACCACAATTAAAAGGCCCTCACAATTGCTGATTCCAGACCATGTTTTTGTTGTTTAAGTTGTGTATCTAGTCTAGTTGTGTCTCTCTATTCCCAGTTATTTTACTTATGCACATTTTTATGGGTACAACAACCCCCTTGTTTAGTTACTATTTTGGACAACAACACTGCTGCATGTTCATAACTATGTCATTTTCATTTTCATTTTGCATTTGTATTATGAAAACAAACTAACCACGGATTAAGTAAGCCTAAATTTTATAATATTGAAGTTAATTTCTATTATGTAACCAAAAATATTTGAATTGAAATTAGTTTGCAAAAAATAGGTATGCTGCATTGGAAATTGATACCATACAACATATATTATATAGTCTTATATGATGATGATGATGGAACTACAAGTTTCTACATGTGTGTGATGAATCATATGAATTAAATGTTCTTATACATGTGTGTGAATCACATGATCCATATTATAATATTGTCCATCTTGTTAATATTGCAGGTTTGTGGCCTGTTGTTGGCTGAAATCAAAGGATGCTATAAACCTATAATTCAGAACTGAACTATAGGTTCTGCATCCTGCTGACCAGCAGAACAGTAGGCATGTAAGCTGATAAGAAAAAAAACCAAAACATAGTCGTCGGTTAAATATAAAATACTGACAACAATTTGAGATCAACGACGTCAGTTATTTTTAGAAAATCGACACCTATGGTCTAACCTGGGGCCAATTTTTTTGTTTGGGCTGGGAAGTGGTGTCACTTTTGGAACTAATAACCGACACCTATTGTCCCACTACTAGCGCTTTTGATTTTGGTTGCAATCAGGGAAGGCTTTGTGTCGTCAGTTATGTAACCGACGCTGAAGGCGTCTACTTTTAGTGTCACCCACTTGGGTGTAACTTCGAAACCAACGTCAAAAATATTATTTAATTGATGCTAAAGGTGTTATCTGTACTAGTGGTGGCTCTAAGGAATTGCAGTAGACATGGACATAACCATTGCTTTTTTGTTTATATTGCATGTTAACATTGTGGGATATATCATGTATATGATACATATTATACATCTGGTGATTGGATACAATATATGTATATATGATATTTATAAATCCCTCAATCAAACATATTAAGTCTAATATGATTTCTAATAGCAATACACATGAAAAAATTGTTTGACTAAGCGTAGGTTATGCCTTCACGTAGTGTTCCCTCTACCTCGTGGAAGTGTGATGGTAGTAATGTAGGTTCCGCCTTCGTGGGGTGTATTATTATCTTATTGGTTATTGGGTCAGGCTTAACTGGTGATTCTTAGAGCATCTAAGCCCAAAAGCATACATATGATCATGACAAGGAGTTGCTCATATTGTCTATCAAGAATTGCATATGATGCAATTGGCAAAAGCTGCCTACCTTGGTAATTAACTGTGTTTTGCGGCGTTAGTTGGGCCACAATTGAATTATCTTGGATCTTGCTCATTAGAAAATTGATTCACTGTAATTCTCCTAATTGATACTTGACGGTTATCAATTTGATCAAAATAATGAGAACAATAATTGATTAAAGACCTAATTATTATCTCCCAAATTTAATCAAATCAAATCAAACAAAAAATTGATTTTTGACAAAATAGGAAATTGTTTTGTAGAATCAAATGACAACAAACAACAATCACTTTTATCTATGATTGGTCATTGAGAAAGACAAACTTAATGGGAACAACTTCCTCAACTTGTTCATGACACTGAGAATCATTCTCACACAGGAGCGTAAGGTCTATGTCTTGGAGATGCCAGAACCAGAAGAACCACCTCAAAATGCACCTAGGACTGACAATGATGCTTAGAGAAGAATACTGAAGATGCCGAAGATGTCAAGTGTTTGGTGCTATGCTCCATGAACTATGAGTTGTAGAGGCAACATGAGAACATGGATGATTGAGATGGTCACACATCTCAAGAACATGTTCCAAGATCAGGAAAGACACGAGAGATATGACGTCTTGAAGGCACTATTCAAATGTAACATGGTAGAAGGAGATCCAATAATTCCTCATGTGCTCAAGCTTATTGGTTATGTGGAGAACCTAGATACACTGAGATTCCCCTTGGGTCAAGAGTCGACCACTGGTATGATTGTGCAGTCTCTGCCAGAATCTTACAGTCAGTTTGCCATAAACTACAACATGAACCACTTTGACACAACATTGACAGAGTTGTTGGGCATGTTGAGAATAGCTGAGGGACAAATGAAGAAAGGCAAGCCCAAGTATGTGATGATGATAAAAAAGAAATTTGGGAAGTCTAATGGCAAAGGAAAAGCTAAGAAGAGTTCTAAAGCTAGCCAAGAGCCCCAATCTTTAGATCTCAAACCTAATGGAGTAAAGAAAAGGGGCAAACGTTACCATTGTCACCAGCCTGGACATTGGAAAAGAAATTTCCCACTATGGTTAGAGGAACTAAAGAAGAATAAGAAAGGCACCGAGGCCTCCACATTAGGTATAAATGTTATAACATAAATTTGATTACGTCTTCTTTTGGTATGTGATACCAAACGGAGATATGACATACTTGATGTGCATTATCTGATAAGAAGTAAAAGCCCTCATGGAGGACAAAGATGGACAAGGCGGAACAAGAGTTATGGAATCTTTAGTATAAATTTAAATTTATCTTAGCCCAATGGGCATGTAATAGAGTTACTACAACTACTATTTCATTATGCTAAGAAAATAGAAACATTTACTGTAAGCATCTTGTATGACAAGATTGATGAATCAATAAAGTGAGATATTAATGTTTCTATTTCAAAAGATATGATCGTGCATGGAAATTCCCAAATATCTAATGATATTTACTTTGAAAGAATCTTGGATAATTTTTTCAACGTTGATACCAAAAGATTGTAAATGATAACTCAAGATCAATGTATTGAAAAACGTTCTGAGTGGCTGCTTAGGCTGCCACTTAATCAGTCAAGAGATCCAACCACTTCATATTGCTACTGAGTGCCCGCTGAGCATATTTACAAAAAGGACCACTTTTTGGCCGCTTAACCCATTTCCCCCTATTTTTGCCCTTTTTCCCGTTTTTGCGCGCTTTCCCCCTTTTTTATATACTGTTGTAAACCTCTAACATGAAGTAAATTATATTGTGCAAGTATTATTGACTATAATATATTAAACTTATATACATTACCTTTTCTATAATAAGCCTTAGTTCTAATTAAGAATGCATAATTTGTATGTAAGTCGTGATAATAGGTACTGCTGTAATGTATACAAGTAAATTACATGTAACTATTATCTAATTTAGAATGTATTTGCTTAAATATACTGATGATATGTAAATATAAAAATAAGCTAGTAAGGTATCCATAATAAGTATATTGTTTACTGTTTAGCTATATCAATATGTGATGCAATTTTTATATGACAAGTATATTGTGTACCAACCAAAAACATGTGATGCACATTTTTGATTTATCATGCATGTAGGGTTTTCTCCATGACAAGTCTATTGTTTACTATATTATAGCTACAATCATTGTTTTATAGGTGCGTTATAAACTATTTAGGTGTTTTATATTGTTGAGTAGAATGTTTAGATATATATAAAGTTCCAAAAAGTATAGTAATTATATACATATATGTGTAATTTTGTATAAATCTATATAGAAAACCTAAACCCATTTCTTCAAAAATTGCCTGTTGACTTCTTAACCAGTTATAAGGTGCTCTCCGTACACTTACCGCTTAATGCTTTTTAAAACATTGCTCAAAATTATCATTAGCAATTGTTAGTTTAGATGTATATATAAGAAATGCATACCTAGAACACATATTGATGTTAATCTAGACTTCTTTGGTTGTTGAACCTAAGGAAATATACATTTCTTTCTTATACATAAAGTGACATAACATCCTTCACTAGATGTAGTGGGAAGACAAGTCTTCCATTAGTCCTCATACATGTGATGCATGAAAATTTTATGGAATGAATGCTATAGATAATCACTTATACGTCATTTCATTTACTGGTAATATGATGTTATGTACTTAGTAAAATAGAAACATAAATCTCTTGAAGTGTTCAAGAAGATTACAAATGAATCATAACTTTCATGAAAGTATTAAGAAACTTTGATGAGATCAAATGTTGAAATACTTTGCATCAATACCTTGAGAACCTTCAGGAAAGAACCGTAATAATGTATCACAAGTCAAATCCATATGAACATGACGATGTGTCAGAATGAAGGAATTGTAACATGATGAGTCATGATATAATTATCAATTAATCTATTCTTCTTATACCCTCATAAATATATAATCACTAATGATGTACCGTCTGAATGGTTTATAAGACATAATATATGATATGATATGGGAATGTCCCAATATGTCTAAGATATAGAAACCTACATTAAGAAAGTAGTTTCTTTAAAAGGTTTATCCAGAAACCATAATTGTTGAATGTTACTATTAATCCCAATCCAATAATAAAATGTTTGTTGATAGGATAACTGAGTTCCTAAAGAATAAGTAGGAGTACAAGTAGAACTCAAAATATTCGAGATCAACAAATAGGAACAACGAGAACTAAGAGAATCACAAGATGTTGTGGAATCTCAAGTTCATCATGTAACACAGAGTAAAATAATTTTAGTAGAACACATCTGAGATTGGAGGATTGTAAATCCAATGATCAGATAGGTTGGTCATAATAGGATGAGCCAACTGATCGACTAGAACCTATAGAATACTATAATATGAGGAATGACTTAAGGCCATTATGGGATCCATGTAAACTAACAAGGTATGACCTTGATAGTACTACCTGAGGGGCAAAACCCAAAAAGTGAAGATAAGGTCTTATGGGAAAGACTTACATGGATAACATAAAATGACAAATTGGTTGAATAGTTTTTCAAATCAGTTCAAGTTGTTGAACATGATAGAAATTCCTTTACCAATTTTCAAGCTTGTTGTTGTAGTTGAAATAGACTAATAGATTTGGCAGATGAAGATAAAACCGTATTCCTTTAGGGAATACATCAAAGGATGTGTACATGAAGGTTTTATAACTTCAAGAATGAAAATAAAGTGTATAAACTACAAAGTTCAATCTAGGATTGAAACAAACATCTCAGAGGAGGGGTCTTTTTCCTTGACCAGATAGTCAAAGATTTTGACTTGAATCAAGATAAAAGATGAAATCCGTGATTACAAAAGATTTAGTGGGAGCTATATGAATATTCCACTATGATGAGGAATAACATCTCAATATTGTGAATATTGAGAAATGGCATGATAGACCCCTTTAATAATGAAGGATTAAATGAAACATCTTATGAGATAAGGATCAAGATCTATGAGATAGTTCTTGAATGTTTCACAACATAAGGTTGAGCACATACAATAGCAATGTGTTGAAGGAGTTCAACACGGAAGGATTCAATGAGAGAGAATCCAGATTAGTCTCTCATAAACCATATGTTCCAATTCTTATGAAGAATGGAAATGAAATTGTTGACATGCCATAGGCTGTTTCAATGGATCTATCATGAATGCTATATATGTAATTATCTCATATAATCTTGTATGTATAAGACATGACAAGATGATATTGAATTCCAATAAGGGTTATTGGAATGTCATTAAAGATATCTTTTAGTACTTGAGAAGTACCTAAGGATAGATTTCTAGTAATTAAAGATAGCAAAGGAATAGTTGGATGTAAAGGGTTATATCAATCCAAGCTTCCATAATGACAAAGATGATCACAATAAAATATGTTTGATTTAAAAAGAGAAATGTTGTTAATTGGAAGGGTTCCAGACTAATAGCCATTAATTCTATTCTACAAAAGAAGCCGAGTATACTTGTGTTACGAACACATACTGATACTGTATGGATCTAAAGGTTCATATGATGAACTTATAGATGTTCCAACCATTGATGACTTAGTAGTGATACTGTGACAACAATGGAGCTACTTGTTAGGCAAGGAATATCTGATATCATATTATGGTGGTTTCATCTCAGAGTGAAGAGATAAGAAACATGTGACTAATAGCAAAGTGTTGCTAACCCATTGAATTAGCACTAGCATAATAGAAACATGGTGGACATGTTTAGATCACTAAAAATATGATTCATGGGTGATTGGATCTAAGTGCAAGTGGGAGTCTATTGGTAACGTATGCCCATAAAGCCAATCATATGATGATTGACATGGCATATACCATACATGATTTGATTAATACTCATAAAGGAAAGCTTCCAATTCTTATGTTTCATTGAGTCATGAGATAATGAGGATACATTATGAATGTCTAAAGAATGAAAATACTCAATGACATATGTCTTCAAGTACATGACTCAGAGAATGAGATCATGCGAATGCTAAGAGTATGTACATTCTTTTTATGTTCCTAGTCGGCTGTTACTGTGAAAGGTAGATAGACACTGGTAACACATAACACTGGAGTGTGGGTTGGTTGATGATTGAATCTTATTAGTCATGATATGGAAATATCAAACCAAGCACATAGATACATGTTAGGGAACAATGTATCAGAGAGACCCACCTTGAGAGTGAAACATGGAAACCATCATTGGTAGTCATAGTCATCTCTCATGGTGAAGGTGGTTATTGTGATTTGTAGACCTGAAATCACCACACTCATGACATGTTGTTAGGTCTGCTTTGACATCCTCAAAGGTAGTCCTAAAACATGTATTCTTATAACAGTGATGATTGGGTGACTTTGACACACGGGGATAGACTATGAAGTAATAGAGATGGGATTTGTCCCTAGTACTGGAGTATGATATCCTAGCCACTTGATAAGCAAGACTGGGAAACACATCCACATGCACATGTGAATCAATATATGATATTGATGTCACATTATCTCAAATAGTCTGCTCTTGGTTCAAGAAACATGAGATGAACATTGAGAGGATGATGAGTCCATGCCTCGAGTTCATTCCAGATATCAGAGACAAATGAATTATACAATCACTACAACACCTTAAACAGATTGTATGTTGAAGTTGTTCTCCAACTTTCCATTCACTTGGGTAGCACTGATGTGTGACTAGGAACCACTCTTTGCTTGTGATGTCATAAGCTAGTTAAGGGCATTCACTGCCAATGTGATATGGGACCCATATGGTCACACATAAAGGAACTCATCTAGAAGAGGAGTTTGATTTTGAATAATGATTGGATTGATTACTAAACTATTTAGGTACTCAATTCATGCAATAGATGAGTTTATTGCATCCCAACAAATCATCTCACAGGGTGAGATGGCTGTTTTGTGCACTAGATAATTGTCTCAAGTGTTGAGATGGCCATTTGGGTTGTCAGGCTGATCAAAATTTGAATTGGCTAAGTTTTGTCCAAACTGAGGTATGAACCGACTGATTCATTTTGTTGAACTGATTGTTCAACTCGACTCATCAGACGACCGTATGGGTGAGCAAGATGACCACCTAGCATATGCAATATCTCTTAGTTAGGCAAGAGGAAGGTTCCATATACTTTCCCAAATTCATTTGGATTACACAATTCTTGTGGTGCAAGGAATTAATGTTTAGCAGTAATGGGAAATGAATTGTCAATTTTGTGTGTGATTGGGAAACTATGAAATGATTGTCTCGTAGTATGAGATGATCGTCTAGTAGTGCAATACGACCATCTGGACTGCCAGATGACCGTTTCGTGTCTCAAAGGCTGCCAAAATTCAAGATCTTCAAGTCCCTTCTACTCCTACACAGATCCCAAACAAACTGGGAACCCTGACCATAATCCCGCCTATAAGTAGAGGGATACTGGGGGCTTTCCAGAGCACAACAATAGCATAGACAATTGGGAATTAGGTTCTCTGACAATTTTTTCCGTCTCTGGTTGTGGTAACCAAGAGAGCCCAAGCAAGTCCTACCCGACTTGGGAGGGGTAGCTATGGGAGAGAAAAACTGAGGATCATTGTTATGAAAGAGCAAGTTGGTGACTAGTACACCAACAGGGAGGGGGACAACTCCTTCTTGTCTATTGTAGTTGAATGACATGAGTTCTAGTTGGTCCGTGTGAACTTCTCTAGAGGTAGGAGTCCTTTGGTTGTTGCTAGAAGAGCAACGTCAACCTGCAGTCTGTGGTGAGACCGCAGGAGTCGTTGCAGATTCTATCTTGTTCGTTGTTCGTGGTGAAGACCATGAGCTACACAACCATCATCCAGGAGAAACTAGAAGATAGTTGAAATTGCAATGAGTTGTAGTCGTTGGACTAGCTTGAGGACCAGATATAACTCATTTAAACCATCCTTCCTATTTCATAGTAGTTGACGCGATCTTGCTATTATGGGAATACAAATAGATAAAGTTTTTATTTTCATTGCTATACTATGTGCCTATATTTCCCAACATAATCATTATCTCATACTGAAGTAACATAACAAATGGAAATGTCTTGATTATTAATCAAATCAAATACAATGTATTCCATTACAATCACTATATGCCTAGCTCCTAGGGCAAACAACCAATAGTCTCCCACTTTCACTAGAGCTAATCAATCTTGAATCTACTTCCAACAAATCACACATGACCATCATACTTCTGATGATATGATGTTTTTGTCAAAGATCTTCCAATTTATTATGTTTTATTTAGTTATGAGATAGTGAAGTAACATAATAAATGTGTAGAGAATTATATTACTCAATGGCGTATGTCTTTGGGTTGATGAGTTGAACAATGAGATCATACAAATATCAAGAGTATATAAATTCTTGTTATGTCCCTAGTCAGATGTTATTGTGGAAGGATAATAGACAATAATAATAGAAAAGACGAGTTTGTTGGTTGATGACAAAATCTCATCAGTCATGATATGCGATAGCAAACCAAACACATAGGTACTTGTTAGAGAATAATGCACCTGACAGACCCACCGTAAGAGAGTGATAGATGGAAATAATAATTGATAGTCAATATCATTTCTTATAGTATTGATGGTGATTGTAGTTCTTAGACCTGAAGTCACTACACTCATCATATGTCGTTCAGTGTACCTTGACATTATCCACCGTAACCTTGAATAAGGGTTTCCATAAAGGTGATGATCAGGTGCACTGTGACACATAGGGATGATTGTGAGTGACATAGATGGGTTTTGTCCCTCCTATAGGAGTGTCCTATCTTGGCCACTTGATTAGGGAGATTGAGGAATGCATGGCCATGCACATGTGCGTCAATATGTGATATTGAGCTTACATATATCTAAGACACTCTGCTCTAGTTCAAGGAACATAGATTGAATGTTGAAAAGGATGACTATTCCATGACTCAAGTTCAATCTGGATAAGGAACTATACAAACACTATAACACCAATCACAGATTGTAGGATGAAGTTGTTCTCAAACTTTTCATTTACTTGGGTAGCAATGATGTGTTTCTAGATACCACTCTTTGCTTATGATGTCATAAATTATTTATGGACATTCACTGCCAACGTAAATAGGAACCTATAGGGTCACACACTTAGGATATACTTAAAGAGGAATTTGTTCTTGAATGAAGTTCAACTTGATTACGAAAGTGTTTAAATTTTTAGTTTAAACAACAATTGAATGACTGGACTCTGAATCAACCAGTTCAAGTGTTAAACCGATCGGTTGGAGTGTCAGGTTTATTGAAAATTGCATTGGTTGAATTCTGAATGAACCATGACATGAACCAACCAGTTCACTTAGTGAACCGATCGGCTCAAGGTTGCTAGACGACTGGTTCATGAGATGAACCACCCAGTTCATAGAGTAATTCAATTACATCTAGGATTAGTGTTGATGTCATGTTCTGTATTAATTGAATTAGAATTGCCAATACAATTGTGATTGGAAAACAAGACAAAATGACTGGTTCAAGAGTTGAACTGATCAACTCGCATACCTACCGATCGGTTCACCCATGAACTGATCATTTCATCATTTATAGGTTGTGAAAACTTGTGAAATTTCGATCTTTTCCACTCCCACACAGACTGAGAACCATGACCCTAACCCTCCTATAAATTGAAGGGTACCAGGGGATTCCTAGAGACACAACTCAATTGCCTCTGACAATTGTTGTCTTCTACGGTTGTGGTAACCCAAGCAAGTCCTACCAGATAAAGGGAGGGATATCAAGGGAGAATAATTGTAAGAGAGAAAGTTGGTGCTAGTAAACTAACATGGAGGGACAACTCCTTCCTGTCTGTTCTTCTAGAATGACAAGAGTTCTAGACTATCCGTGTGGACTACTCAAGAGGCGAGGAGCTTTACCTGCTAGGAGGACAACATTAGGCTGTCGTCTGAGGTGATCAACCAAGAACTACTGTAGACGCTATTCGAGTACAACTAGAAGAAAGGTGCATAAGACGACGAGGAGATTGTTGCTAGACTTGCTCCAGGACCATGTATATCCTCAAAATCGTCCTTTCCATTATATAGTTGTTGATGTGATCTACTGTTACAAAGGGAATATGGAAGTTATATTTTTGTTTCTACTACCTATTCTGTAGCCATGTCTCCCTACTATGGTATCAAAGCCACGTCAATTTACTATATTTTGAGATAATCAATATGATCAAATTTTCAAAATTTATCATTTATTTATTACATACGACGCGGATATTAATGTGCATATTTGATTAAATACCACTTACAATCCCAAATATATATATATATATATATATATATATATGAAATTAACACGCGTCACCTTAAAAGATGGTTTTGATGGTGGATGTGCAACATGGTTATGATATTGGTGAAATCTTCAAGAGGTATCATCAGAGAAACCATTGGATTGTTCACCATAGTTAGCCATATTTGCAAAACCCTAATCCTTCATTGGAATATTTACTTCAACCAGGATAACCATAAGTTCTAGAGTCTCAAGGGAAATCCATTGGTTCCTCGACTATAAGGAGAAACCATCAAGTCCTTACCATACATAGAAAACCATCGATTCCAACACTTAGGTGAAAATCCATTGATTCTCAACCTACAAGGAAAAAGAGCAAACATATGAAGGTGCATATAATACATCCATAGGTGAAACTATCAAACATTATTAAGTGTACTACAAATCACAACATGCATGCTTGAAAATTACGTATAGAGCCCTAGAAAAGGGAAAATTTCACAAAGGTCCACATAAGCACATAAATTGCAGAACTTAAGAAAATAAAGTCCAAACTTGATCAAAATTGAAACATAGCTTTGTCACATGATAGCACATAAATTAGGGTTTGATTAAGGATATTAAGAACCCAATTAGATTAATAAAGCATGTTTAATTATAAAGAAAGGTTAGAGGTCTTACAACCATAAACCCCTAATAAGGCACATTTGGTTGGGACAGAGACAAAATTGTATCTTTCTATATATCCTATGCTACAATCCCATATTTGGTGTAGGTCCAGCCAAATACCTGAAACACATTAATAAGCTATACAATTTTGGCTTCATATAGAACGTATAAAGCTAGACAAAATATGGGGTTTAAATTAATAAAATCAGCCTAGATAGATGAGAGAGAGAGAGAGTAAGATGGAAAATATCATTCTGACAGATAGGTGACTTAAAAATAAGATTCACATCGCTAGTGATTTATATGGTTAGAGAAATATTTATTTTTTGTAGGTCTCATTGTTTTCACATAATTTATTTTATCTTTTTGGGTGATTCAGTTGTAATTTGTAAACTTGACAATATAGAGAACAATGGTGATGTTCTTTTGAAAATATGGATGTGCTGTTTGTCTTGCCTGCTTAGATTAAGACTGAAAGCTTATATTTTGGCATATTTCCACCTCATTGTTTATAAGATTGTCAATGAATATGACACATGTTAGAATTTGTGCATAGGTCAAAAATGCCACCATGATCGTCAATATGATCTTCCCAACATCAGGAGATTATCTTAAATGCCATGTCCTTACCTTATAACCTCACAAAAGGCCATTGAACAAGCTTCCAAGGTATACCATAAGAAGTGTATCATGTTTTATGAAGACGAGAGAGTTAGTGAGCTTTCTAATTATGTCAATTTCCTACTTGATTTCCATGGAGGGTGAAAGCTTGAACAAGGTTGATAATAGATGAGGAATAGCATTCAAATATGTCAATCCCAACTCTAGAATAATGCATGTTGTCACAATTTTCAATATGGTTGAAATATATTTCAAAAACATCATGAAATATATTCCTACAACTTAGTAAATGGATCAAACTAATGCTTCGAATGGTCAATAATTAATTTTTATGAATATCCTAGGATAGGTTCTCCTGTAAACTATGTTTCACATATGTGATTATCTTCACATGTTGACCTAGCTTGCTGAAGCTTCGACCCTATGGAGTGATTCCAGGAGGAAACTGGCCTTATCAAAAAGCTCACGAGTGCCAGGGGCAGAACCATAGTTGAGTCATTGGGGGGTCATGTTGGCTTTAATAGTGGTTTCAAGAATTAGAGTAGGGATTAGGCTAATTTTTTTATAACTTTACAAATATTTACATCCTCCAATATATAAGAAACCATACTATTTATTCATAATAATGGTAGAATTCATAATTTTATACAATTAAGTAATAATAACACATATAAATTTGTTTGTAAAACATATAAAAATGTTGTACCTAAAAGATAGTATGGTGATATATAGCCTATGGAAGTTTTTTTTATTAAATCCATTGCCTAAAATTTTTATAAACTTGTAAGAATACGTGTTTGTGTTAGAAATATAGTTGTACATTAAAATATACTAAAGATGTCACTTAAATATGAAACTTAGTAAATTAAGAAAATTTTTAATGGTATTTTTTATTTTAGTAAACAACTTAAATCTTTCATCATCCATATTTAGAAATGAGGAATTTTGATAATAAACTAAAGTAATATTATAAATTTTTAAAAAAGCCAATTATTTTGTATCATACCTAGTTTTATTTTTACATTTGAGATAAATATAGGTTTTCACTTTCTATGATATATAATGCCTAAAATTATTTTAAAAAAATTATGAAAGGTTTGAGGAACTTAAACAATATAATGATATTTTTTTACAAAAATTAAAGTAAATTACAAGGATAGTTAATGTTCACATTAGATGGGACTCAAGTTTTCCTGCAATTGTACTAAGTTATAACCAGAAATAAGTGGTAGTCATTTAGATTTTGGTTGCAACATGTAAAAATTGGTAACAACTGGTCAAATGTTTAGACATCATGATAAATAGATTCCACTTTAAAGTTAATGATGGCTTTTCCTTTAGACTGTGATGCATGTGTGGATTCTCAAACAATGTTAACTACATGATATGCTAGAAATCATATTGTTCTCCATCATGATAAATGTCTATTATATACCATGAATAATAATAGCAAGAATTTTTTATTGAGCTAAATTTAATTCATGACTTATTAACATTCATAAGGATTGGTTGTAATTTTTATTTTCCATGTAAAAGTCACAAAAAATAGGTTAACCTTGAGGAATTCTACTAAATGTGTAGGTGGGACATTTAGTGTTACCAATTTCAAAAAGAACAAAATTAATATATTTTCTTGTTAAATACTAATATTATTTTTGAATTAAATTTAATATCAATACTTATTTACAAGTATTCACAAGAAAGGCTTTCAAATTTAATTTATTAGGAAGGAGTCATGAAGAAAAGATCAACTTTGTGAAATTTAGGTGAAATATGTAGTCTGAGTTTTAATTTTTAAGATTTTACAAAAAATATGTGGAAACTGAGGGATTCTTTTGTTATATAGTTGTGGATGCCTAAAAAACATGCATAGTATCAATAAGGAATGGTTTGTATACTTGTAATTGTTGCAAGGATTCAGGGAGAAAAGCATTAAATGTGTTAATTTTGAAGAGTTCTAATTGAATAGTAGTTGAGTTTTTTAAGTTTGACGACTTTATATGAATTATGTACAAAGTGAGGTATATTTTATATTATGTAGCAGTAGACGTAAATAGAAATGACATGTTTATAAGTATAAACAAAAGATCTTTATACATTTTTTTCTAGGAAGGAGGCGGAGAGAAATACATTAACTCTGAGATTTTTGATTATATATGTTCCAGACATTCATTACATGACTTTTCTAGTTGACTCAAGGTCTAAATTGACTAAACCCTTATTTTGATGATGACTAACCATTCCATTTATTTGTGTCTAATGCTTCTACTTGAGCGATTCAGATTAGGTATAGACACACTCCAAATGCCCTAACTTTTGCATGCTAACTTGGAGAAAACACAAGCCAAAATCAATGCAAGTGCACTTTTGTGAAGCATGATGTAAATCCATTAAAACTTGTTGTAAATCACTTGTAATGATTGTATGACTTGTAATAAGCTTAAAAAAACTAGGAGCCCTTCAATCAAATATTTAAGCACTCTAATGACATTTTTTAAATTTCATTATAAGGTATTTTTTGGTCGAGTTCCTCCTGTGACAAACTCAACCGAACCCCTTGATGTATTTTGAGAATGTCATGGTTCGGTCGAGTTTCTTATACACAAAACTTGACTGATCCTTGCACTAGGAAAAACTAAATTTAAGCAACCGATCAAGTTGTATCCAGAATAAACTCGACTGATGCTTCAAATTTGCTTTGTTACATAGTGCAATCAGTCGAGTTTCCCAAAAATAAACTCGATCGATCACACTGTATGAAAAGTGTAGAAAAAACTATTTCTAGCCGTTAGAGTGTTGCAAAACTCAAAAAAATATCCGTTGCAACACCCCAAAGATCTAGTATTCATCCTTAGTGTTTCTACTGGCTAGTAGGCATCTCTAACTATAAATAGGACCCTTTAGGCTTCATCCCATGGTTAGCCAAGTACTATGAAGGTCCCTATATTATAGTTGAGTGCATCCTACAAACTCCTTCCACTCTCTAATATTAACCACTTGCTACATCCATTAGAGTGAGCAGGATATTTATACAAGAGTTAGTACTACACGTACATCTTGTGAGGCTCTCACTTCCTCCACCTCTCAATCTCTCATTCAACCTTGAAGATGAAGACTCTCTCTCTTGGCTAAGAGAGGTGAAGAAGAGGAAGGGAAGGAGTCCCTTGGTGAAAGCTTATCCTTAGCAAAGGTGACGTTAAAGGTAGAAGATCTAAGAAGAATTGGTAATTCCTTCAAGGAAGAAGAATTGTGCCAGTGTGGGTAAGTCCTTGGTGAAGGCAGAAGACTCATTGCAAAGTCCAAAGTCATTGGTGAATAGGTGATCCCTTGTCCTTAAAGGGAAGGCTGGGTATCCTTGGCCTGGAAAAGGAAGGTCATGCATTGTATCTCTTATAATAGAATATAAGGAAGCTGTAACAGTTGAAAAATTCTAGAGTTTAACCTATCTAGGCAGTGTACTAAATTAATCCTAGTCCGGAGTATGGAACCACTCTACATGGCTTGTTTTCTTGTGCTTGTTCAATCTCTCTCTCCCTTTCTATGTATATTTTAGTTGCACCCAAAGTTCACACTTGCCATATTATCTTCAAAATACCTTGAATGTCTGATGAGTTTTGTTTAAGTGCATGTAGCTCTATTCATCCCCCCTATAGAGCCCATCCTAGATCCAACAAGTGGTATCAGAGCGGGTCTTCTCCAAGCATACTTACACAAGTAGGAGAAGATGGGTGATTATCAAGGAGGCATGTACCTCATCAAAATTCCAATCTTTGATGGAAGAAATTTCCTCTATTGGAAGAGACAGATCCAATACTACATCCAACGATCAAGTCTTGAGCTATGGAGAATGGTGTACCTTCCATACAAGCTACCAGAGACAAAGATAGAAGAATTGGATCAAGCTACTTTGAAGAAAGCAACCTTGAATCCAAAAGCCATCAACATTCTCTATGCCTCCATGTCCTTCACCAAGTTCAACCAGATTTCCTCTTCTGAGATGTCCTATGAGGTATGGAGAAAGCTATGCATCACTTATGAAGGGACAAAACAAGTTAAGGAAAGGAAAGTCTACATGCTCAAAGGGCTTCTTGAAAACTTCAAGATGGGAAAGGAGGAGAGGATAGCTGAGATGTACTTAAGGCTCAACACCATTGTGAATGGTATTGCCGTTCTAGGTCATCCTATGGATGGAGAGATCAACTCAAATATCTTTAGAACTCTCTCTAAGAGGTGGGAATGCAAGGTGACCTCCATTGAAGAAACAAAGTCTCTTGGTGATATCCCTATTGAAGAGCTCATAAGAGATCTACAAGCACATGAAGTCAAACTTGACAAGCAAGATGAAGAAGAAAGAGAAGAAGAGAAAGAGGTAAAGAGAATGAAGAAGGATGAAATCAAAACACACATTGAAGCTATTTTGGTCAAGCCTATCCATTATCTCAAGTTGAAGAAGATGCCTCCAAGGGTAGACTCTATAAAGGCAAGTCATCCTCCTTCATCTGGTGCTTCAAGTTTGGAAAGAAGGGACACTTCAAGGAATATTTTCCACAAGAAAAAAAGACCCATCATCACAAGAGAAGAGAATATAAGTACAAGAAGGAGAAATGGCACAAAAGCTCAAGGGACTCCTCCAACTCAAGCTCAAGTGAAGAATCTAATGGAGAATCTAGCTCAAGCTCTAGTGAAGATGGAGAATGCCACTTTGCTCTCATGGCCTCAACAAGTGAAGACTCAAATGAGGTAAATCTAAACTCTATAGATAAATAATATTTAATTGCTATTATTAATTCTACTCGTTCCTATCTTAAATCTTCTAAAAAGAAAAAGAAAAATCTTGCTAGAATTGTTGACAATTTTCTTGTAGAAAAATATGACCTTGAACATGCTAATATTTTCTTTCTAGATGAAAACAATGTTTATCTTAGTCAAGTAGATTCTTATAAACTTAAAAATGCTAATTTGATTGATAGATTAGATTTCTATAAGCTCAACCTCTTATTCCTAGTTATAATGAAGAGCATAGTAATACTCTGAATTCTCTCATGCTTGATATTGATGTTCTTAAAATTGAAAATGAGGACAAAGATTTTGTTTTGCAAGTATTATAATATAAAAATAGCGTCTATATTTTTAAGATTGCTTTGATTGAAAAAGAAAATTCTTTCTTGCTTGCTAAAACTAATGTCCTTGAATCTTGTTCTAGTTCTACTAGTAGAGAGAATAATGTTGCCTCTTTTCATGTTGAAAAATATTCTTATATGACTAATGATCTTTGCATAGAAACTGATATTGTGAATGCTAGAGATAAAACCAATCAATTGTCTTCTACTATTACTTCCCTTATGCATGATAATCACAGTTCAAGATCTTCTATGTAAAGATTCTTAGATGATAAAAATAATCTTAATCAAATCCTATGTCACACCCCGATCTCACACTAACCTCAATCCACGAGATTAGGGCGCGACGGAGGGATTACTCACAAGCCAAACCTCTCATAACTTTTTAAACCATTTTAAAGACATTAAAAAGATAAACTGATTTATGCTGTAAAATGAAGCTAAACAATATGCGGAAGCATTTTTATTTAAACTGACTAGTAATATAAACAAAGTCTACAACATATTACATTGTCCGACATAAAATAAGGCATAACAGTTAATTTACATCTTTATACACATTCTCTCTCACCCACACCATGTCCCAAGGATCGAGGGGAAAGACTAAGAGACCTCTAACTACTAACTACATAAACCTTCTACAGACTGAGCGTTAGGTTGAACGGATCCTTCAGATTCCTGTGATGTTGATAACCTGAAAATGTTTTGAGTAGAGGTATGAGCCTACTCGCCCAGTGAATAGCATTTCATTTAGCTATCACTAAACAACTCATCAGGTTTATAAAATTGAAATGAACATAAATACAATACAAGCAGGGCAATTCTAATGACATAGCAGATTACAGAATATAATCACATTTCTATGCAACAACAGATAATTTAAACCAATAAACAGAAATAATGAATTGGCACAAAAGTTTGGATAATATTAATTTACTGTGATCCTATATGATTACATATTTATATTATTATCCCCCAAACATATGCAACACACTCTACATATGAAGATCTGTAGCGAACTACGATCCCACCGTACAAGACTTAGCGACACACCCGAGAAATGCTAAGTCTGACTTTCCGTCCTGGTCTGCACAGGACTCTCAGGCGCACAAGGGCCTCAGGCACTCAAGGGCCTCACAACACTCTCAGGCTCTCAAGGGCCTCACTGCAGTTCCTAGGCACTCAAGGGCCTCACTACACTAACTCTGAGTGCTCTAGACTCCTCCCGCAACCTGTAGTGCACAGTCGGAGGGTCTGGGTTACCACCGTGACACACGCACAGATTATTGTTAAATAACCCCTATTTAATCCAGTGCCACCGTGATACACGCACAGATTATTGTTGAACAGTGGCCACCGATCATCTAGGCACAAGGCTAGATCGACCGTTTCCCCCCAAAGGTACAGACCGCACAATGGGGTTCTACGGTGTTGGGGTACCTAAGTCTATTAATTGATTAACATATAACCATTTAAAATAAGAATATCACATTCCATACTTACTGCACATTCTGAACATTACTTGAAACACATATATAACATTTGTCATCCTTAAGCACGATTCAATATCATTTATCTAGTTTCAATGCTAAACATCTACTTTTAAATCAGCAAATACATTGCAACTATAATACAGGAAATTTCATCATTTTCATTAAGCATATCAAGTATTTCAAGTTCCAATGAATCTAACATACTCTATTGTATGTACTACACTGTTTAAAAGTTATACTAACTGATACAGAAGTAATTAAGCATTGAACTTGAGTTAAATAATGATTTCTAAATGAACTACTACTCACCCACTTCGGTGTGTTCGTAACCACCGAAAACATCCACAAACACGCCTAATTCTGCTTTTCTGCAACTTTGCACCCCGTGCAACTGGTCTGCACGCCGTGCAAACTGGCCGACCAAAACCCTATTTGATTTCCTTATAAAGGAAACTCGGTTAATAGCTAAATCGAGGACTAGGGTTGCAGATTTGAACCTAGGCCTCAAGGCCGGGGTCAAAGCTATCTTTTTCCCTGGTGTCTCATGCGCCCAACAGCTCCTGGTTTAGAACATGCTGCAGCAAGCAGCTACTTCCCACACTCAGTTGGAAGAAAGGTTTTGGCTAGGTGCCAATCATGACTGGAAGCTGCAGTTTCGTGCACTAGGCTCTTGGCCGAAGTCGGGGTGATGGTTTTGGTGGTACTTGCTCGCCCAAGGAAGCTCCCTGGCCGCTGTTGCGGCTGTCGTTCTGCTGCAGTTTGCTAGGGCGCTGCCTAGCAAGCTAGGGCTATGATGGGGGCGAGGTAGAGGAAGAAGGAAGAAGAAGATAGTGGAGGCGACGCCTTGCTGGATCGATGGTGCTGCGAAGCCGCCCCACTCTCCCCCTTAGTTGCTGGCCGCAGCCCTGTGCAGCAGGTCAGATGCAGATGGGGCACCACCCTAGGCAAGGAAGGGGAACGAAGGAGGAGGAAGAAAGAGAACGGAGGGGAGGAAGCATCGACCTGCTGGAATTGGAGCTAGGATGCCCAAGTCGCCCCAAGATCGCCCCTCCCCTTTTCCTCAGCTGCAGGTCGATCGAATTGCTTGGGCGTCGCTCAAGCGCTGTCTGTTCCTGTTCTATTGAGCGTCGGCTGGGAAGAAAAAATATAAGGGAAATAAAGTAGCCGACCCACTAAAGGGATGAATAAATGGGAAAATTGCATCTCAAGTCCAAGAAAACTAAAAAGGTTGTAACTTTTGCCGTGAGGGTCCGATTTAAACGATTTTTCTTGCAAAATTCCAAGCACGAAATCCACTACAATCTCAAAGCAAATAATCATGCTAATTAGACTGTCTCACTTGATCAAAGAACTAAACACATCAGTGAGTACTTAATTCAACTTAATTAACTTAATGATCAACATTGCTACTATCATTAATTACCTCAGATGATTCAATCTCAACTATTGATTCACATATTAGCTTATATTAATTAACCATGATGTTTAACAAAATACTTAGCACTAATCAAGGTACTTCACGCTAATCGAGGTATTAATTAGTTAACTTAGTTATGGGTTATAAAAATCTTCCTCCCTTATAAGAATTTCGTCCCGAAATTCCTAAAAGAGAAAATGAAACTTGTTACACATCTCTGATTCAATCTCCCACGTAGCTTCCTCTATATTGTGATTCCTCCACAAAACTTTCACTAATGGTATATCGCGATTCTTGAGTTTCTTGATCCACTGATCAACTATCTGTATTGGTCCCTCAACATGGGACACATCTGATCTGATCCCAGATCAAACCACAATACATTGTCTTTCTAGAACTGTTATAACAGTAACTCAAATTATGGTAATTACTGAGAAATTATCATACTATACATGCAGACAAACAAAAAGTCTTAAATAAACAGAATGCATGTCAATACGGTACTAAAATAGAATCATGCAATTTAACTGTTAAATATCACTACATCTCATACTGAAAATTGATATCAAAATACTTGATTCATTGAACACCCTATCCTTAGGGTTTCTTTTGCCTTATTCATTCATCACATGCCAACACCCTACTCTTAGGGTTATCTCATTCACTAGTCACATGGCAACACCCTACTCTTAGGGTTTTCGTTATCTCATCTGTTTGATTGCAGTTCAAATCACAATACAGTATCATTCTAGAACTGGCAGAGCAGTATATTCAAAATAATTGTAATTACTGAGTAATCTTTATATCATACATGCAGGCAAATTTAAAATTCATAAATATCCCAAACTCAAATCAATTTTGGCACATACATACTGAATTCATGCAATTGAACATCTTATTACACCAATAAGAGTAATTTACTTCACCGATAAGAAACCATCTGTAATATTTTTCAATTATCTGAAATTTCTCGAAGAACGTGCATATTAACCAAATTCCTGGTTTGTGCATCACATAACTCAATTAAGAGTTGCTTACATATCATAACACAAATAATTAATAGTACTTGAGAATTTCTAATGATATCTCAGAGAAATGTGCCAATTCATGTAAATGTTAAGTCACACACATTAACATAACAGGAAGCATGCAACTAGGTTTATTTGCATATTTTAATGCTATCTTACTATCTTGAAATCATGCACCTAATGGTTTACCAAATTTGTATTGCCTGGGTTCATATTCAAACCGAACCATTATCAGTTGTGTATTTCTAAACTCAACATTCACACTAAGCAAACTTTATAAGACTTAAATGTTCTTCCCAACTTCCACTGAGATGCATAACACATGCTCTCAGCATGTCCTTAAGAGTCTGAATGGTTCTCTCAGACTGACCATCCGTATGCGGGTAAAAAGGTTGTACTGAATCTTATCTTTGTGCCCGAAGCACGATGCAACTGTTTCTACAATCCTAGGTGTGAACTTAGGTTCTCAAAATGACATGATTGAAACTGGATTACCAAGCAACCTAATTATTCCATCCATGTATATCTTAGTCAAGTTTCGAAACATCAAAGGTTGACTTAATATGAAGAAAGTAAGCAGACTAAATTAGTCTATCCACAATCATTCATATCAAATCATAACCTCTAGGTGTCTTGGGCAACCCTATCACAAAATCCATTGTGATATGTTCCCATTCCCATTCAGGCATAGAAAAAAAATTACAAGGTAGCTGTAGATTTCTAGGGTTCAGCCTTAACCTACTGGCACACACTACTTCTAACCACGTACTCAGCTACATCCTTCTGCATATCTGACCATCCATTTCAACTTCTTGAGATTCATATACATCTTAGTGTTTCCTGAAAGCATAGCATACATCAATACATACACTTCCATAAGAATCTTTTCTTTCAACTCACCATCTCGAGGTACACACAACATGTCATGCTAATACAACACCTTATCATCTAAAAACTTAAACTCTGGTCTCTTTTCCTCCTATCATGTCATGCATGGTCTGGTTTAACTCACTATCAACCTATTGTAGTTCCTTGATCTGATCATAAGAAGTAGGCTTAACTTACATCTGTACAATCAAATCACTCTGTGTTGTCACCCCTAAGTCTAAGTTCAACTCCCACATTTCTACTAACAGGTCTCTATTGAAACCTGTCATAGAGAATGCATTAGCTGTTGAACTTGACTTTCTGCTGAAAGCATCATTCACCACATTCTCTTTACCATGGTGGTAATCTATTGTCACATCATAAAGATAGTGACGCCATGTCTTAAAAACATGAACTACATTAGCTATCTTTAGATCATATATCGGATAATACTCCACATTCTATGCTACTTTCTTATTGTTACATATCAAGTTTTATGTTTTACTCTTTTCTCTAAGTCATTACATATTGCTTATGTACCATTCAGATTATCTACCTCAAAACCCTAGATCACTATCAATGCTAGTTTACTTTACATAGATCAAATCTCAAGGTCTTATTTTATAGAGATGCTAGTATTCAAGATTAAATCACTAGTGATATCCCTTGAACTACTACAACTCTAATAATTCTAGGGTTTGGTCCTTATCAGTAAGATAGCATTATTGTGTGTGTGTGTGGTCGATCATATAGATCAATTTGAGCTGCTTGGGTCAATAGCATATTAACCCAACACTCAACTTTAATTATATTGGCTGAAAATTCAGTTTTCACAATAGTTTCTGTAATTCGTTTATTAAATAGCTAATAGAAGCTCCAAAAATTCTGGAAATTTTATATGTTATACCTAATGAAGTTTCAGACCTCCAGTAAAAATTTGAGATCATTTCTATTTACCAATAAATAATTAAAAATCAAACAGTGCACTGCTATATTGCAGTCTGCAGCAGATTCGGCCGAGTTGCAAACTCGACCGACACCCTCACTGTAGAGATCAAAAGTCATCCAAAAATTACGCCAATTTAATAGAGTGTCTAAAATTGTGATTTTCAAGCACAGTTAAAATTTGAGATCAATTGGACATACCAATAAAAAGATAAAATTCAATTACCACACTGCTATATCATTCTGAAAATGTGATCGGTCGAGTTTGAAACTCGGCCGATAAACAGGTCAGAACATTCTTCAAAAATTCTTATATTTTCCAATATTGTTCACATTTTATATATACAAATCATATCAAAATTTTAGCCAAATCAGAATTACACATAAAATACTAAAAATCATTTAGTGAGACATTCTATTTATCAAATTTTGTGTTTATGTATCATCAAAACCCTATTTTGGGCCGATTAGGGTCTATGCTTCTCAAACCCAAATTTTCAAGACAAAAGAACATTTAGACTTCTTATCATAGTTAAAACATCCTAGTGTATATACATTCTCACTATGTTATGAGTCAAATTCACCCAGAGTCTACTCTTATTTTACTGTTAATAGAAGTCATTAGATCCCAGTAACGCATCCTGCCAGCCGGACCAGGCCGAACCTGTAGTCCTGAAGCCAAGAGCTACTCGAGATTAATCAACCCCTATTAATCTTAAACATGTGGAAAGAATATCCACTTAAGGTAAACTCATTTAAACATAATTTCGGGTCTACATGAATACAAAGAAAACAAACACTAAACAATTCACTTCATGACACAACAATATAAAAGAATCTTATTTGCTTTACAAACTGAAAATTCTAATTTTATGCATATAAAAGCATTTCTAGTGATCTTTAAATCAAATAAGCAATAATAGACAAGAGTTGAATCGCACCTTATATGTAATCTCTTATTTCTACATTAATTTCTTATCTCATAACCCTAAGATTTCTAGGGTTTCTCTCTAGCCCATCCTTCCTCTGCATACCTGGCCAGGGCATCCAGAGAAGAACAAACAGAGTAGCTTGATACTGGTCAATCTAAGTATTTAGACACCTGGCCAGGGTATCTAAACACTCAGACCTTCCAGATCTAAAACTCATCATTTATTATTCGTCTCACTTATAACTTTATCTTTTGACCTTAATGATTCTTAACGACTCAACTTAAACTCTTTACTTGGTTCTCGTGACCACATCATTTTCCTGCCATCTATAATAGTATAACAGAACACTTCCTGTTAGAAAATTACAGACAGAAGAAAAACTCTTAAACCTTAATCCTATTGGTCTCTTATCGTCCCCTGACCTTGACTTAGAGTATTCATATACTCAACCTATGCTCTGATACCAAGATGTCACACCCCGATCTCACACTAACCTCAATCCACGAGATTAGGGCGCGACGGAGGGATTACTCACAAGCCAAACCTCTCATAACTTTTTAAACCATTTTAAAGACATTATAAAGATAAACTGATTTATGCTGTAAAATGAAGCTAAACAATCTACGGAAGCATTTTTATTTAAACTGACTAGTAATATAAACAAAGTCTACAACATATTACATTGTCCGACATAAAATAAGGCATAACAGTTAATTTACATCTTTATACACATTCTCTCTCACCCACACCATGTCCCAAGGATCGAGGGGAAAGACTAAGAGACCTCTAACTACTAACTACATAAACCTTCTACAGACTGAGCGTTAGGTTGAACGGATCCTTCAGATTCCTATGATGTTGATAACCTGAAAATGTTTTGAGTAGAGGTATGAGCCTACTCGCTCAGTGAATAGCATTTCATTTAGCTATCACTAAACAACTCATCAGGTTTATAAAATTGAAATAAACATAAATACAATACAAGCAAGGCAATTCTAATGACATGGCAGATTACAGAATATAATCACATTTCTATGCAACAACAGATAATTTAAACCAATAAACAAATATAATGAATTGGCACAAAAGTTCGGATAATATTAATTTACTGTGATCCTATATGATTACATATTTATATTATTATGCCCCAAACATATGTAGCGCACTCTACATATGAAGATCTGTAGCGAACTACGATCCCACCGTACAAGACTTAGCGACACACCCGGGAAATGCTAAGTCTGACTGTCCGTCCTGGTCTGCACAGGACTCTCAGGCGCACAAGGGCCTCAGGCACTCAAGGGCCTCACAGCACTCTCAGGCTCTCAAGGGCCTCACTGCAGTTCCTAGGCACTCAAGGGCCTCACTGCACTAACTCTGAGTGCTCTAGACTCCTCCCGCAACCTGTAGTGCACAGTCGGAGGGTCTGGGTTACCACCGTGACACACACACAGATTATTGTTGAATAACCCCTATTTACTCTAGTGCCACCGTGACACACGCACGGATTATTGTTGAACAGTGGCCACCGATCATCTAGGCACAAGGCTAGATCGATCGTTTCCCCCCAAAGGTACAGACCGCGCAATGGGGTTCTACGGTGTTGGGGCACCTAAGTCTATTAACTGATTAACATATAACCATTTAAAACAAGAATATCACATTCCATACTTACTGCACATTCTGAACATTACTTGAAACACATATATAACATTTGTCATCCTTAAACACGATTCAATATCATTTATCTAGTTTCAATGCTAAACATCTACTTTTAAATCAGCAAATACATTGCAACTATAATACAAGAAATTTCATCATTTTCATTAAGCATATCAAGTATTTCAAGTTCCAATGAATCTAACATACTCTATTGTATGTACTACACTGTTTAAAAGTTATACTAACTGATACAGAAGTAACTAATCATTGAACTAGAGTTAAATAATGATTTATAAATTAACTACTACTCACCCACTTCGGTGTGTTCGTAACCACCGAAAACATCCACAAACACGCCTAATTATGCTTTTCTGCAACTTTGCACCCCGTGCAACTAATCTGCACCCCGTGCAACTGGTCTGCACGCCGTGCAAACTGGCCGACCAAAACCCTGTTTGATTTCCTTATAAAGGAAACTCGGTTAATAGCTAAATCGAGGACTAGGGTTGCAGATTTGTACCTAGGCCTCAAGGCCGGGGTCAAAGCTATCTTTTTCCCTGGTGTCTCATGCGCCCAACAGCTCCTGGTTTAGAACATGTTGCAGCAAGCAACTACTTCCCGCGCTCAGTTGGAAGAAAGGTTTTGGCTAGGTGCCAATCATGACTGGAAGCTGCGGTTTCGTGCACTAGGCTCTTGGCCGAAGTCGGGGTGGTGGTTTTGGTGGTACTTGCTCGCCCAAGGAAGCTCCCTAGCCGCTGTTGCGGCTGTCATTCTGCTGCAGTTTTCTAGGGCGCCGCCTAGCAAGCTAGGGCTACGATGGGGGCGAGGTAGAGGAAGAAGGAAGAAGAAGATAGTGGAGGCGACGCCTTGCTGGATCGATGGTGCTGCGAAGCCGCCCCACTCTCCCCCTTAGTTGCTGGCCGCAGCCCTGTGCAGCAGGTCAGCT
Organism: Alisma plantago-aquatica; assembly: GCA_963693085.1. NCBI lineage: Eukaryota > Viridiplantae > Streptophyta > Magnoliopsida > Alismatales > Alismataceae > Alisma > Alisma plantago-aquatica. The sequence goes on along the minus strand of OY856411.1, from coordinate 1,057,466,466 downwards.
GTAGATGGGGCACCACCCTAGGCAAGGAAAGGGGAATGAAGGAGGAGGAAGAAAGAGAACGGAGGGGAGGAAGCATCGACCTGCTGGAATTGGAGCTAGGATGCCCAAGTCGCCCCAAGATCGCCCCTCCCCTTTTCCTCAGCTGCAGGTCGATCGACCTGCTTGGGCGTCGCTCAAGCGCTATCTGTTCCTGTTCTATTGAGCATCGGCTGGGAAGAAAGAAGATAAGGGAAATAAAGTAGCCGACCCACTAAAGGGATGAATAAATGGGAAAATTGCATCTCAAGTCCAAGAAAACTAAAAAGGCTGTAACTTTTGCCTTGAGGGTCCGATTTAAACGATTTTTCTTGAAAAATTCCAAGCACGAAATCCACTACAATCTCAAAGCAAATAATCATGCTAATTAGACTGTCTCACTTGATCAAAGAACTAAACACATCAGTGAGTACTTAATTCAACTTAATTAACTTAATGATCAACATTGCTACTATCATTAATTACCTCAGATGATTCAATCTCAACTATTGATTCACATATTAGCTTATATTAATTAACCATGATGTTTAACAAAATACTTATCACTAATCAAGGTACTTCACGCTAATCGAGGTATTAATTAGTTAACTTAGTTATGGGTTATAACATCCTAGATCATGCTACCAAAAAAATAGGTAGAGATGATTTTGAACTTGATAGTAGCCAAAGGAACAACAAAGATAAATGACCTTCAGTTTTCAATGAAGAATCCTCTAGTTCCAAGGCTAGGAGATCATGCAATCATTACAATGAAATTGGTTATTATTCTACTTATTGCCCTTTTAGGAAAGAAGCCAAGAGAAATTGGACTTGGTCTGATAAGCTAACCCCTTCGAATCCAAAAATATGATTGGGGACCATTTCATCTTTCTTCTTGTAGGTCATTTGCAATGGATTGACATGAGATATTGACTTGCAATTGGTTTCTCAATCCATATAAAAGAAGAAAGGTGAGATGTGTATGGGGTGGCAACAAGTGGAAAAGAAATGGTAAGAATAGAGGTAATGTTATTCTTTCTCATATCCAATCATAATGTGTTTTTACTAAGTTAGTATGCACTATACATATTGTTTTTGAGTTAAAAGTGGTATATTATGATTATCAACACTCTCTTACTCAAAAACTATTTCTGATGCTTTCATAGTCCATTACTAACTTGCTTACACATGTTTGGATATGGTCTATATTCTTATCTAGTCTCTAGATATGTTTTTCTAAAAAGTATATGGTTTTGACAGTAGCTGTTGTCGGTCAAGTTTGTCTAGATAGAAACTCAACCGACAAGCACTAATGGGTGTTTCCAACAACTGTCATCGGTCGAGAACTTCAACCCATAAACTCGACAGACAAAATTATGCACTAAATATACAGATGACTTTGTGGAAGAGAATTTCCCTCTCAACTAGATTTTCTCAATCACAAGCCTTATTCTATGACACTACCTTGATACTTTTATATATTCATATTGCCATGTCTTCAATTGTGTATCTTTCTAACAACTCTATCTCTTTGATTGCTCTAAATAAGTATCTTCATATCTTGCACTTATCCCTCTTGATTTGTTATGAGGTTTTGATGATGATCACTTTGGATCTCTTGGTTGTGTCTTAAATTGCTTCCTCTATGTTCAAACTTGCTATATATATCTAGTTGTATATCTCATTTGATACAATCTTGAGGCTCTTAGTGGTAATCATCTTATTTGGTAACTGATGCATATTTGTTAGTGAGTAATATCCTTTCATGCTTCTAAATTTGCATATCTTTTTGTTTGAATATTCCTCTACATATACTCATAGATTGTTATTTATCTTGTTGCTATGATCTAGATCCTACTATTAGTCCTAACTTGTGATATTTCTACTAGTAGTTCATACACATGTAGTTCTAGCCTTGTTCAACTTTTGATCAAGTGGTATTCAACTATATGGTATGCTTGTATCTTGTTTAATACATGCTCAAGATTGTTCCTTCACTTGCATTATCTACTATCTCGAGTTATGTGCTTGCATAGTGTTACCTTGATTATATGCTAGAATTACATCTAGGGTTGTTTAAATGCATGTATTGATTTGCTTTACATACTATTCTTGGACAAGCCCCTAGTGTTGCTCTTCTACTCTCCTTTATAACTTTGGTATCTCCTTTTTCTAACATGTTTCGTTTTATCTCTTCAAACCCCTACTTTTTGAAATGACAAAGGGAGAGAAGTCAAGTCTTATGTTATATAGGGAGAATGCATGTGTGAGGAGAAAGTATGTCTTATGTTAAGGGGAGAAGACATATACATAGAACATATAAGAGTAGAAGATATAGTTTCTACAAATGTTATGAAAGCGAACCATGCAGCAGAAATGACATCAATTGAGGGGGAGTATGAGAAATCCATGAGCATCAATTGAGGGGGAGCATATGAACTTAGTTCTATTGAAACCCCTATGTTTCTCAAAAGGTATGATTTTACTTAAATTCTTTCAATACATTTATGGAATCATTTGTCATCTTCAAAAAGGGGGAGAAAGTTGACTCAAGGTCTAAATTGACTAATCTTTGTTTTTGATGATGACTAACCATTCCATTTATTTGTGTCTAACACTTCTACTTGAGTGATTTTAGATTAGGTATAGACACACTCCAAATGCCCTAACTTGCACATCCTAACTTGGAGAAAAGACAAGTCAAAATTAATGCAAGTGCACTTTTGTGGAATATGATGTAAATTCATTAAAATCATATTGTAAATTACTTGTAATGGTTGTATGATTTGTAATTAAGCTTAGAAAAAATCAAAAGTACTTAAATTGATTATTTAAGCACTCTAATGACATTTTCCAAAATTCATTACATGGTATTTTCTGTCGAGTTCCTCCTGTGACAAACTTGACCAATCCCCTTGATAAATTTTGAGAATGTCATGGTTCGGTCGAGCTTCCTGTACATAGAACTCGACCGATTCCTACACAAGGTAAAACTAAATGTAAGCGATTGACTGAGTTTTATCCAGGATAAACTCGACTGCTACTTCAAATTTGCTTTGTCACATAGTGTAATTGGTCAAGTTTTTTAAAAAGAAAATTGACTGATCACACTGTACGAGAAGTGTAGAAAAAGTGTTTCTAATCGTTAGAGTGTTGCAAAACTCGATAAAATATCCGTTGCAACACCCCAAATGGCTAGTATTTGTCTTCAAGTATTTCTACTGGCTAGTAGGCATCCCCAACTATAAATAAGACCCCTTGATCTTCATCCCATGATTAGCCAAGCACTATGAAGATCCCTATATTATAGTTGAGTGCATGGTACAACATCCTTCAAATCTCTAAGCGTAATCACTTGCTACATCCATCAGAGTGAGTAGGAGATTTGTAAGAGAGCTAGTCCTACATGTATATCTTATGAGGCTCTCACTTTCTCCACCTCTCAATCTCTCATTCAACCTTGAAGATGGAGATCCTCTCTCTTTTCTAAGAGAGGTGAAAAAGAAGAAGGGAAGAAGTCCCTTGGTGAAAGCTTCTCCTTGAATATACATGTCCACACCCATGTTTGAACATGGGTGAGCCGCTACAAATGTTGTCGTTTAAGATAATTATTGTTTGAACATGGGTTATAGTACAAAGATTTTGATACTAAAGGGATCATTTGGTATACACCGATGATATGTTTAGTTGCCATGAGTAAGTTAACCGAAGGTATGTCAACCTTGTTTAAGATAATTATTGTTTGAAACAAAGACAATGAAACTTGAAGGTAAGTTGTCCATTGTTTGGCACACAAGTAGGTAATCCTTGTCTATATACACAGAAGTCTATTATATCCTGTCCTATATATACACAATATACACATCACAACATTAATCATACATACTTGCACTTTAATGACACTCATGGTTATTTCGAAACGGAGCTCAAGGTAAATCTTGGAGGGTGACTGGTTATTTCGTCGTCAAGGCGGTAGAGGTCGGTGAGGAAAGGAGCAGACGTAAAGGCTGAAACGTTTCTCGGCTGAAATAAATAGAACGGACAATAAGCGTAAAAAAGTTGATTCCGTTAGAAGGGCAGCCAGGGAAATTGATTCCCACGGCAGATAATTTTGTTCTGAGTATTATCCGGTTATTTAATCCTTGTGGTATCTTATTTATCTGTAAACTGCATAACAAACGTTAGTTAAATTAGCTGGTTAAAGTTATTTGCCCGCATGGCGGCATGAGCACGTCCAAACAAATCCATTTTCATTTGAGACACATGTATACTTTTAAACAATAAAAGTTCTCTACATGCACTGCTTCTAAACAAACAAGCCCCCAGTTTGTTGTAATAGAGTGCCGCAAAAGTATTGTGCAGTTTGCTTTGTCATCGTGGATTTTGCCTACGCCAAATCGAGAGCGCATAGAAGCGTGGCCTATTAGACTGCTCGGTGGTGAATGGACGCGCGGCCAATGATGAATCAAAGGAGCGTATCCAGTTTATTGAAAAGAGGAGGAGCGTATCCAGTGTGACTTTAGGGCAATGCGCATATACGTGCCACGGGCAAAAGACATCCAAAAGCTCACGCGGCGGCATTATCAACCATTTGTGGGATTCTTTGGCTGAAAGCTCCTATCTTTTCGAAGTTTCTCCGTCCGTTGCTTTAGCAAATTAGCATGGATATGGTGGGATCTGCGTCTGCGCTTTTTAAAGCAAGCAACAGATGTCTCATGCTCATTGTTTCTCGTCGTTGGCTTTGGCTGCCTGCTTAGGTTGCTTAATTAACGTATGTTGTTTATCATTAGTTGCTTTTGTTGGCTCGGTCAATAATGCGGCCGTTTCCAAATCGCAAGTTGGCTAGTTGATAGATCATCGATGGTAGACAATATTTTAAAAATTCGAGCGAGTATTAGTATAATGGTTAATGATGCAAATGTGTTAGAAGTGGTTCGGAATTAATTAAATAAACGAGAAACCAAGAGGGTTGTAGGTAATGGTATCACCAACAAGTTTTAAATGTCCCTTTCCATGGGATTGAATGAATCATCACCATCATCATAAAAAATGGTGGCAAAGTACTAATAAGATCTGTTTGGTAGGGTGTAACCGGACGACAAAGTGCGTGTTTGATGTACATTTTTACATTGCGAACTCACACAATTGCACCCTACTACACCCAACCAAACTAGTCCTAAATGCAAAAGGATGCCATGAGAGCACAACAAGGAAAGGGTAGAGTGCCGCTAAATTTGTTTTATTACATCAAAGGTCTAACTACACCGAAGGAACCTTTTAATAACTTCCCCTCTTAGATTGAACGGTGTCTTTTTTGGACTACAGTGCAAGGCATGGAGAAAGTGAACAATAAATAAGTGTGCTATGCTGTGCACTAGTAACTAAGAGAACCGTGAATCTGCCGGGGGCAATATGGATGAACACTTCATTTTTGAACAGCATGATAATCACTATTAAGAGAAAGCCTAAAGATATCAAATGTTCTCCACCTCCCTGTTTTTGTGTCTACATATTGAGTTTATATTTGTTTACCATAGTTTTCCGATCAAGTCTCCAATGCAGTTGACGAAGCGAAACCTATAAGATGGAATGGAATGGTGCGACACAAAAGGCTGGAACATCAAGATACAAAGCGGAAGTGTTACACTCACATCCCACGATTACCACTAATCATGAGATTAGGGCATAAGTTTGAGGATTATACTTAATACAAAGATCACTCCCAATCTTTCTCTTTTATTTTAAACTCTTTATTTTCTCGCATTCAATCACATAACAAACTTTACAAGAGAAATAAACCTTGATTATTGTAATATGATCTCAACATTAATGATACACATCTAGACATTCATTTTGTTTCTCACACTTCCATGTACATACAACATGATAACAAGATATATACTCTATTCTTAAGGAGACACATATACAAATCATCATTTAGAACTCTCTCTCAACTCTATACAAGGACCTAGAGTGACAAGGACTGACTGAACTTAACTAATATCATATTTAACTCATGTGGCAGGTCTATGCTAATGTGTGACATCTTCAGTCCACGGGTTATCCCTAAAAAATATGAGTAGAGGGATGAGCCTACTCGCTTAGTGAATGAGTACTTCAAAGAAACAATTTAAAATACTTTATTAATTATAGATTTATTGTCGAGCAAATGATATAAATTATAAAAACAATAAGTTAAAGAGACTAATCATTCACAAACATAAAAATGGAAGGATACTTAGATATCTACAAGAGTGAATCAATATATAAACATTCTTGATTAATCACAAAGAGAACTAATAACTCAGAAGTATACAAAGAATAATTGAATAAAGTAATGTGTACTCAGGAGGGGTGCCTCTAGGCTAAAAAGCCTCAACTCTACGTAATGCGGTTCTACTAGGACTGACACACAAAACGGAGTAACTGTCAAAAGAAGTAGGTCCACAAGGGTTGTATACTTCAACTGGTGGGTACTACTAGATCTCCAGTTATTATTGGATACCCCTACTACTGAAATAGTACCACCAAGATCTTTGGTTATTGTTGGGTACTATGCTACTCAACTGAAGTACCATCGATATCCAATCAGTTGATGTTAGCTACTCAGTTTTGGGCTACTTCTTCCTATATCTGATAGTCCATAGCCTATTTCACCCATCCCGATACAGTCTTCCAGGGAGGGTTCTACTGTGTTTAGGGCATCTACTATTACTATTGTAGTTTTATTGACTACTTGAGCTATTAGATTGAATTCACTGATAATACTTAGTTGAATGCATAACATATTGGTTACCCTTATCTAAGGGTTTCTCATTTCTTACATACTTAACATACTGATTACCTTTCTCTCAGGGTTTCTCATTTTGTCATGCACATAGAAGAATTCTCATATGTTCAAACATATATCATGTCTAATGATATAAACATTTACATTCAACATTTCTCACATTCATGCATTGTATCAATGACATCCTATCTAGGGAAATGCCTTTTATATTTTCTTAAATTACCATAACAACTTATGCATTTCATGTAAATTATCTCAGCTAGAGATTTTTGCATCAAAAATCAAAATGTGTATGCATATAAAATGATATTCAAATAGTAACTCGAATTATCACATAACTTATTTCAATCAGTCATGCATATGAAACCCTGGTATGAATTTAACTAGGGTTGCTAAGATATTCATTCAAATATCATGCATCAAGAATAACCTAAAATAAATCAATTTATAACAATAAAAGAATCACATCAGTTGAATTCTCGAATCTATTCACAAACTTCCAACTTTTCATTCATTTAGGGTTTCACCTTCTTTACTGATATATTAAGAAAACATTGATATCATCAAATGAGATACAAGATCTTATCTGACATATATGTACTACTCATTCAGATAAAACAATCACTTGTAACTAAGGAGATTCAACTAGACAAAGCTCTTTATTCAATTATACAACAATTTTAGTCATAGCCGAAAACCCTAGATTTTGCTATTTTAATATAAACTCTGCAATTACTTTAGGAATTATCATTTAGATAATTTGTATGCATTTCTAGTATGATTTATAAAATGGAATCATCACAACAGAGAAATAATCTATTTCATATCATCTTGCAAAAGCTAGGTCAAAAGGATAATTTAGGGTTTATAGTCGCATACAAAACAAGTAAAGATTATTGATCATTTAACTCATTTTCATACAATCTACTATTTAAAAGAAGTTTCCACTCACCCTAAGGTGTGAAAACACTTTTAAAACATAGCCCATATCTAGAAATCTCAAACTCATATCAAAACCCTAGCAAATCACCAGATTCTTCTTCCCTTCAACTCAAAAATCCTAGAAATGGGGGATTATGAAGAAAGAGTGAGAAAAGGGGAAGATTTGATACCATTTCGAATCAAGTCAGAGCATGTATAATATCTTGACATGTCAGAGAATATTCACCATGAAAGGTTATGCAAAGAAGCTAAGCTTACTTGATTTCATCATATCTCAGATAGAGAAACCTTAGATCAACAATTCCACCACTTTCTCCTCTCAAATCCTAACTCTCCCTCTCTCTCTAGGATTTTATTTCTCTAGAATGAATAAAAATTTATGAGAGCTCCTAGTGTTTTAGGTTGACCATATAGAGAAATTGAGCTGCTTGGGTCAATTGCACATTAACCCCTCACTATACTTTCTCTTATTTTAGTTCAACTTTCTGTTAGAAAAGAGTTACTGTAATTCATTTATTTCATAGGTCAAAGATTCTCTAAAAATTATGACAATTTATCATGTTGTTTTTAATTGAGTTACATGGATTCATTTAAAATTTGATATCATTCCCAACTTCTATTAAATAATTAAAAATCTAATAGTGCACTTCTATCTTGAAATTTGTAGAACAGTCAGTTGAAGAAAAAATTCCTCAGAACGACAATGCAAGCTGCCACGATCGTGCTAAGATGGACCAAGCACAAAGTGCTGCCTACCATGGCCGTGGTGCATTGGTTACATCAGATTTGAGTATAAAAGTTGGTCAACGGTTCAATTCTTTCAAAATGATCATGTGGCCTAGAATGCCCGTGCCACCAACGACCTAACATGACCATGCTACCCAACACAACTGTGGTATACAAGCCTCCAATTACTATTTTCTTTTTCCTTTTCCTACCTCTATCACTAATCCCCAACATGATCCCCAACATGAGCCTGTTTGGGGAAAACCCTAATTTCAGCCAACTAGGGTTTATATTTTCTCAAACCCTAATTATACAAAGTGATAGCACACTTGGAGTTCTTATTAGGTTTTACGCATCATAATTGAGATATCATCATTAATTGTGTTTAAGCAATGATCAATCTAATCAATCATGTAATCTTCCACATAAACCCTAACTTACCAATTAAGCTTAGATACGGTCTTAACAATTCTTCCCCCATAAAAAAATGTTTCACCCTTGAAACATAAATACGCAAGAAAAGTACATCCAAAGTTTATTTTAAGCTTCTAAAATCTTATATGTCATCATATTCTTGTGTTTCATACTTGAATGTAGTTTTCAACATTGAGTGCTTTATTTGTCTTCTAATCACACTAACTTAAAACAAGGCTTCTTAATGACAATAAATGATTTTTCTATGTCACAATAAATACTAGGAAAGAGAAAGAGAGACAACCATTTTCAATATTTTCATACTCTTGAGGTGTTACCTCAACATTAATAATATGATCCAACTATCTCAATTCATACGACTCAATATGTACTATTGTTCTGTGTTACCTCTGAGTCATCACCATGTTGTTTTGAATTTTACTATTGTGCTACTCAAATAGCAAAGCACTCATGACATGGAAGACTAGATTCAACAACAACTATACAATACTAAGCTGGATTACTGGTATGAATGACTAAAACTATCAAACACCTTTAATTAACATATTGGTTGCACATGTATAACTAAAAATGATACGTAAAACAAATTTACATTCCTTAATATACCTTCAACAAATTATACTTCTAAAAACAAATTCACGTATTACTAAAACCCATTATTTTCTCTTATTTCTCTCCTCATTGATTACTACTTACTTCTTGTTACTTATCCTTCTCATTTTGATCATATACAATAAACATCCCTTAAATTGAAACATACAAGGTATGAATAGATTATTCATCATTCTTGATATCACTGCATGAATTTATTTCATATCACATTTTACTCATGTTGTATTTCTCTTTTTGTTCAATATACACTTATCACAATTCAAATTTATTTTTTACCCTTTGCTCTGAATCATTTCCATATTATTTGTCTACCTTTTTGATTTGCTACCCTTAAACCATGGATTACTATCAGTGCTAGTTTACTTGTCATAGTGGTAATCTCATGATCTTGTTTTATAGAGATGATAGTATTCAAGGTCAAATCACTAGTGACATCCCTTGAAATACTACAACTCTAAACATTCTAGGGTTTGGTCCTTATCAGTAACATGATGTTATTGTGATGTGACTTTACTCCCTTAATTTGAAATTCAAACTTTGGATCTCACAAGTTTTACTAAAGTATTCTTTATCTTATCACTTGAATTTCCCTTCTCTTACTTGTCCATTCATATAGATTACTTTCTTAATTCACCTTATTAGGGTTTCATCATCATATTATGTGTCTTTAATACATTTGATAGATGTCTCTACAATGGTGGGTATACATCATATATGATTCATTTTCTTATTACTTCATCCCCACATTACTCTCATTAGGGAGGATGCAAAAGAAAAAGTGATTCTGAGATTTAGAATTCCAATCTTCAAGTATTCACTTAACATGTTTCTTGCATCTAGGTTTAGTTACTCATCATAAAAGAGACTAGACTACTTAGCATCTTCTCACATATCCCATTCTCTCTCTTTTATCATCTCTATTACTCCCACATGTTTCAAATACTTCTTTATATTACATAATCGTCTAACCATATGATACTCTTCCAATTATCATTTTTAGCTTCTACTTATCTCTTATGATCATGTTTCTCACTCTCGTGTATGATTTCATATTCTATTCCATATATACTTCTTATCATCCTTTTACTTTTATCAAGTTGAAAGTCCATATCAATATTATCCTTACTAGTTTCATCTTCTACATAATACACTGCATGTCTTCCATTTAAAATCAAACGACTCATGTAGGGTTAAACCATAGTTTCTTTCTCAATCAAGCTTTTCATCCCTGAATATAACCCACCTCTATATGATTTTTTCATTTGTTTAGCTACACTTCCTTTGAGAACTAGTTCCATTTCATCACTAGGAGGCTATTGAATACATCATATGGAAACTAGGTTGTTGTTCTATAGAGTCTTAGAATCCAAAGGTAGTAAGGATGAATGTATTAAACTTCATAATAAAGGTATACATTCCATGCTCTCAATTATATCATGTAATCCTCATTCCTTAATCAAGCCCATCATTTCCAACATTTCTCTTTGTTTCAACTAAGTTTGTTATTCTAGTCTTACGAGATACATGTTCACCCAATTCTCTTTACTTTAACTCTTTAGAAGACTCTTCACTTCTATGTACTTATTGTATACTTAACTTTTTTTTTCTTTCTATTTTCCCTTTATTTTGGAGTACATAAAAGCATTTTACTTGATTATATGATCCATTCCTCATAATTGATTCTTACTATCTTAGACCTTCATACTTTTCTCATATATTTTCCATATTTCATATTTAGAGTTCATATAATACTAATCATTAAACTTAATCTGAACCTTGTAACATGTTCCTTTATTCCCAATCAAGGGTTTCTCATATGCGGCCCCATAGTTGGATCTCAGATATCAATTCCAAATGATTCTTTGTTATTCCAATCTTTCTCATATGATTCAATGTCTAGTGTATTTACATACTCATTACATTTTGAGTTTGCCTCTCTATAGTTTAATTACTCTTATTAGATTAATTAATATGACCCATTAGATCCCAGTTCACATCCTTCCAGCTAGACCATGCCGAAGCTATAGTCCTAAAGCCAAGAGCTACTCAGGATTAACTGACTTCTATATATCTCAAACATATAGAAAGGATATCCATTCAGGGTAAACTCATTTAAAGATAACTTCTGTCTAGTTGATACAGAGAATGTAAATAATAATTGAATCAACTTCATAGTGTATAAGAATCTTAAAGGACCACACATATTTCTAAGAACTAAATATTTGAATTCAAATATATACGAGCATTTCCATTGATATCCAAATAAATCAACAATATAAAACAGGAGTTACATCACATTCTATTCTTATGCCCAAATCATTCATTTCTTTCTAGTCTTGTAACCCTAATATTTCTAGGGTTTCTCTCTAGCCCATCCTTCCACTGCATGCCTGGCTAGGGCATTCAGAGAAGAATAGACATAGTAGCTTGATACTGGTTAGCCTAGGTATCCAGATACCGTGCCAGGGTATCCAAATACCCAGACTTCCCACAACTATTCACACACCACCTCTTAACTGCCACACTTATAACTCTGACTTTCTATCCTAATGGCCCTGAAGACTCAGCCTAAGCTCGAATACCAAGCTGTTACACCCACATCCCACAATTACCACTAATCATGAGATTAGGGCATAAGTTTGAGGATTATACTTAATATAAAGCTCACTCCCAACCTTTTTCCTTTATTTCAAACTCTTTGTTTTCTCGCATTCAATCACATAACAAACTTTACAAGGGAAATAAACCTTGATTATTGTAATATGATCTCAACATTAATGATATACATCTAGACATTCATTCTGTTTCTCACACTTCCACGTACATACAACATGATAACAAGATATATACTCTATTCTTAAGGAGAAACATATACAAATCATCATTTTAAACTCTCTCTCAACTCTATACAAGGACCTAGAGTGACAGGGACTGACTAAACTTAACTAATATCATATTTAACTCCTGTGGAAGATCTATGCTGATATGTGACGTCTTTAGTCCACAAGTTATCCCTAAAAATTGTGAGTAGAGGGGTGAGCCTACTCGCTCAGTGAATGAGTACTTCAAAGAAATAATTTAAAGCACTATATTAATTATAGATATATTGTTGAGCAACTGATATAAATTATAATAGTAATAAGCTTCAAAGAGACCAATCATTCACAAACATAAAAATGGAAGGACACTTTAAATATCTACAAGAGTGAATCAATATATGAACTTTCTTGATTAATCACAAAGAGAACTAATAACTCAGAAGCATACAAAGAATAATTGAATAACTGCACACACTTGGTTAACCTCTCATTCATCTTATTATGCATCAGTATTAATATACAAATATCTAAACTTTTTCTCATTATTCTCTTTGTAATCTGACACAAATTTATCGTGGGCAGAAATGCAAGTGAATGCGTCGAAGTAATATAGGCCTTCGTGAGGCCCGAGTCGAACTCAGGGATACGTGAAATCGTCGGAGACTCCTACTAACTACTCGCGATCTACTAATCCGATTAAATAGTTGAGAGTTGTTGTCAAAATTAAAAGAAAATAGAAATAAAACAAAACAAGCAATCAATTAAATGTTGGTTTAATCAATTCAAAAGGAGATCTTTAGGATTACAGTTTCACCGTGGGCTTTCATTGTATTAAATTCTATATAGTTACTCAATTTTATCTCTCTATCTGGGTAGTGGCCTGAAATCAGAATTGCCCACTGTCTTGGTACAATTCACTACCTATGTCTAGGTCGGTTCCACCATCGTAGTAACCTATACCCTAAACTAGGTGCATTAAAAATGACCTCTCGGTATCCACCATTAATCTTACACCACCTTGTTCAAGGGATTTGTCAATTAATGTAAATTCCATCTCTTTTCAACCGTTAATTCTTCTTTCAAAGCAATTAATGGCATTAGATTATTATTATGGTGATCAAGCATAACAATATATTGGAGAAAACGAAATTATACCACAGATTTAAGAGATAAAATATGAATTACTATTATAAAATCGTCATACAATGAATTCTCGAGCTACTCCCGGTCCTAAAGACAAAGGGGATTAGCCCCACATGTTCATCTTAGAGTAAAATGTGGAGAAGAAAAAGGGAAATATGAAGAAAAATGTGATTGAGTGATTAAACCCCTGAATGGAGAAGATCCAATCGATCCTTGGCGTGGAATACGCATTCTCCCGCCTTTTGGTGATGGAAATCGTCTTCTTCAGCGTCCGGATCGGCTGGGGCGTGCTCTCGTGCTCCGGTCATCTCTCCTTGCTCTCCGGGATGTGTGCAGCGACTAATGACCTCCTCTTTTCCCCTAGGGCGCCGTCATTAGGTATATTTCCCGAATTAGGTCGCCACTTAATCACGACCATCCGATTAAGATTAATCTGAAACAAACTCATATCTGACGGTGTCGATACCATCGACGCGGGTCAATGGTATCGACCTAGCGTGATAGTGGCAGTCCTTCTTTTCTTTCCTCTTTGTGCCTGATGTCATCTCGATACCATCGACGCGGGTCGATGGTATCGACACTCTGAGGCGTCGGTTGTTGTCCTTATCCGTCACTGTAGCCTCCTGGGTCGATGGTATCAACTTTGTGTCGATATTATCGACTTCATTTCCATCCGCAACCTGATGGTATCTCGATACCATCGACATCCCTTTCGATAGTATCGACTTTCTTCTGGTTCTTGCGGCCGTGCGACTGTGGTTGTGTCGATAGTATCGACCACCGTCGATGGTATCGACGGTAGAAGATACTTGTTTTTCCTGAAATTAGCAAACAAAACCACATAAGTCCACACAAAATGTATATTTTTGATAATTAATACTCAAAATGCTGAAATAAAAAGAAATTTGACATAAATAAGTAGCAAAGACCAAAATGAATGAATTATGCAACATTAACCATGAAAATGACTAAAAAAATGCATAAAACACATATCAAACAAGTCTATAAATGCGACTCAAAATCATCGCATCAAACTTCCCTAAGCTTGAACATTGCTCGCCCTCGAGCAACTAACCCTTAGAATAGAATTGCCAGAGTCAACTAAAGAACAAAGCATCACAAAAGACATCCCATATGACTCCCACCGGACATTCGCATACCGGCCCTTGCTAACTACAGAATGATAATTACCCTAAAGGCGACAGTACTCATCCATAAAAGATATTAACCTCAAAACTAATGAACACCATCACATAAGGCAGTTAACAAAATAAAATTCGCCGGTCCAGACTTAGTGCATCTTGTTGTGGCAACACATCTCATTATCACACAGATAACGAGGTGTGATGCGAAAACGTGCGGAAATCATCATAACCACAGATTATGGAAAGATGGGTTAATTAAAACCGATTGCGGAAAACATATAAACTGTGAAACTATTACCTTCCAGCCTCATCCTGCACAGAAACATGTCATATATACATACACAAGATCTGATACGTGTTCACAGCTTACTGAAACAGCTGTTCATCCATCGCATGGGTTCATCACCTGTTCATATCCATAGAGGCCCGCATCTGGCCAACAGTAGGATATAGAAACGTCGTTGATCGTTTATCGTGAAACATCATCAAAACACTGCCAAGGACCTGAGAGTACAGGGATGACTCTAGACTCTACTATAAAACATCCAAAACAGTAACATATCCATCGCTTGCCTTCTACTGCTCTTCAGGCTGCTCGGCCGCAACATCACGACCACGACCACGTCTACCTCGACCACCTGAAAACCAGCGGAGTGAGACAATTGAATAATTATCCCAGCGGGAAACATAACTTCCCACCACAACTACAGAAACTCAGAAGATTAAGCTATAACAACACATAATTAAAAATAGGTAAAACCAGAGCAGTCTATATATTATATATAGCAAAGCTATTCTTACTGACAAGCTTACTAGATGTACAGAAGCATATAACCCGATGTCTTTCAATGAAACATGTTTGACAAGATATATCACTATGTAACATGATTATCAGAACAAGATGTAAAGCTACATAACCTGATTATCAAGATAAGACAGATTGCCACCTAACCTGAAAGGTACAATAGAGATATTTACACAAACAAGGCCTCAACCAATGTTTCGTGTTTATCCTAAGCACTAAATACTAAACGGCTGTATTACTGATTATTATGCCCCGAGGATTTGAATAGTACCATTCAAATCCAACCTCTGGCTGCGAAGCCCAAGACTGGTGCCATACAATGGTCAGTGGAAGAGCCGGACTCCACGACCTCCCACCTCGTGGTCAGTACACGAGCACAACACAAGCATGACCTTAGTCACATGCTGAAGTGGTCTAAGCCACTGGGTTAGCTCCATAGGCTACCCTCACTCTAGCCCGCCTTGGTACAAGTCTCGGCGCTAGTACAATTGAGCCACGGGCCTGATCACTGTGCTCTGAGCCATGAACACATTCATTCCCTTCACATCACATATCCTGAGCCATGGGCCTGTTCACCATGCTCTATATACGTATCTGACTCTGTAACCGAAGTTACACTCTTACCTCCTTACTTTAGGCTAGGAGTAACCTCACATATTCAACAATATGCGCTCCGGGTTAACCCGTAGGAGAACCCGTTTCACCATCACCAAGTCCTGACGATGATGGATCTATGGCCAGGGCAAACTACATGATATAATTCCACTATAATTAATTAGTGTCTTTTAGATGGATTACAAGATTCAACCAAGTTATGTAACATGAAAGATATCACAGAAAGTAAAGAACATTATATTATTATTTATTGAAACCACATCAAACTGATCCATCACAAGAATCCAATATCACATGTTACCACTTGGCCTCTTGCCAACCATCCAGATCCATCTCAAGGATTATCACATACCATGGGATATCAATCCTTCATCATGTACTGTCATTGCCTCTCAAGGCTCACATCATCATCATGGGACAAGCACATAATCTCATAGAACAATTATCAAGTAATGTTACTCATCATATATGTCACATAGCCCATTCATGGCTACACATTACCTGCATGGTTAGGATACATAATAACCATAGTTTCCACATAAGGCATATGCTCATTATCATGAACTATCATTCGAAATACTCTACTTAGCAGTATTGCACTATTTGGTGATCAAGCGTATTAAACACATCATTAATAAACTATACTGATGCTTACTCTTATCTCAAGATTATACAAACAATCAAGGTATTCACTTTATATAAAAGCATGTTGAGCATACAGAGCAAACACTACTGTTACCAATATCATTACTGTTACCATCCACTATCATCATCATTATCTTTGTCATTAAGCCACCATTAGTGCAACTACCATTTATCAATGCCATTAATAATTAAGCATAAGACCTATATTATGCATAGCATTACTACTCTTGCTACCATCAATACTATTATCACATCATCATCCAATTATTATCTTTATTTCTATGACATTAAGCAGACTATTAATGTAACTGTCACTTAGCCACATTATTCCAATAATTATCATCATCCACCTCACTATATTATTAACATCATTATCGCTTTCGCTATGAGCAAGGCATTATCATCCTCTAGTTTATCAACAACATTATTATGAGTAATACCAGGTCATTGTTATTGATACTAAGCAAGGCGTTACTACTGGTATCTGGTTATACAGAAGTGTCTGCTGTCACGATACTTGGGAGCGTCACCAAAGGTCCTAACTATCTTCACCTAAGATCTCACAACCCTACTATATCTAACATGCTCGGCTAAAGCATAGGGAGGCAGCAATGCTGCGCTGCACCCAGCCTACTGCCCGCAACGCCGCGTTACAAGGGGAGAGTAGTGCGCGTTAGGTGTATCACGCGTCCCACCCTATCGGGCAACGCCCGTCGCAGCTACTCTTGACGCCCGATATGCTAGGGCTATCATCCAGCTCACACCTCATCTCAACCACCAGGAGAGAGAGAAAGAGAGAGATATCACACCCTCAAAACTAGCAACCACCACCCAAGGCTTATCGGCCGATACACACCAAAGGGAGGGGCATGACGCCCGTCACAGCCCAGGCCATGTCACCCGTCACGCACAAGAGGGCAACGCCCGTCAGGGCTATCAGCCACCAGCAACTCCATCAGGTTCAACAAGGATATATCGGCCGATACCTCACTCCAGCCTATCGTCCAACCCAACTAAGCTAGCCACACATGATCCTATCGTTCAACTCAAGCCAACCCTCAAGCCCCTTCTTGGTCTGTCATCCGTCACAAGAAGATATCACCCAACTCCAGGCTGACGCCCGTCAGGCCTGCTGCCCATCACAGCCATAGCGGCCAACACAGGTACAAGGCAAGGTACACTAGCATATGAACAAGAACATAACGAGAGGAAAGGAGTTAGGGATAGAAATCATGCAACCCACCTTGAAGCTCCAAGGAAGAAGAAGAAGCAATCCAGCTCCAAGGGTATCGTCCACCACAGCTCCAAGGAAGGTGTATCGGCCAACATAGCAGCAAGGGGAGGGATATCGTGCACTCAAGGTGGAGGAGAGACCAAAAGGGCAAAGGAGACTAAGGCAAGGGAAAGAGTTGTATATATAGAAGGAAGGGGAGGAGAAACCAAGGTAGGTCCATGACATGTGTCGCCCACCCAAGGGACACTTGTCCTAGTGTTCCAGCCAACACACTAGCAAGGCATGGGACACTTGTCCGAAACATGCACCAAGTGTCCACTGCACCAGACCAAGCATCATGGGCGACACAGGCAGCAGCTCTACTGGGCGACACACCAGCCTGCTGGGCGACACAAAGCAGGTCCTGACCGACACAGGCACAAGCAAGCCCAACCCAGGCACCTCAAGGCCCAAACAAGCTCAACTCAGGCCCAGAGAACTCAAACAACAAGCCAAAGCCTTCCTCTCAACCCTAGAGGAAGCAAAGAGGGTAAAACATCCCACAAGATGACCGACTTGCACACAAAACCCTAAACTTGGGTTATTTGCAAGTAGCCCCTCAAACTCTCAACAAAGCACAACAAAAACCCTAATCACCACTTAAAGGTGATTAGCAAGCATCAAAGAACCAAGATTAAGCAAGACAAATAGGGTAAACCTTAAACGCAGGTCAGGGTCCTTACAAGCTAACCCCCTTTAAGGAATTTCGTCCCCGAAATCCGAAGAGAAAAGCGAGGGATACTTCCTCCTCATCTCTTCCTCAAGCTCCCACGTGGCTTCCTCAATGCCATGACGCTGCCAAAGAACTTTCACAAGAGCCAAGTCCTTCCTTTTTAGCTTCTTGATCCTTCTGTCAAGGATCACCACAGCACCTTCCTCGTAGGTCACATCTGCATCAAGCTCAACCTCAACTGGCTGTATCACTGTACTTGATTCCGGATGACTTTTCTTCAGCATACTGACATGAAACACCGGATGCAACCTGTGCAACTCTGGAGGCAACTCTAACTCATAAGATACCTTGCCAACACGTTCTTTGACTGATTAAGGTCCCATATACCTGGGAGCTAACTTACCCTTCCGTCCAAACCTTAGCACACCGTTCCACAGAGAGACTTTAAGATATACTCTGTCTCCTACCTGGAATTCCAAAGGTCGTCGGCGATTATCTGCATAAGACTTTTGCCTATCTTGTGCCACCTTCAACTGTTGCTGTATCACCTTAATCTTCTCCGTTGTCTGCTGTACTAACTCAGGACCCAAGAGCTGATACTCACTAGACTCAAACCAACACAAAGGAGATCTGCACTTCCTTCCATACAGAGCTTCATAAGGAGCCATGTCAATGCTCCGCTGATAACTGTTGTTGTAGGCAAACTCTATCAAACTCAGATGTACATCCCAGTTGCCTAGAAACTGTAGAACACAAGCTCGTAGAAGATCTTCTAAAGTCTGAATAGTCCTTTCAGACTGTCCATTTGTCTACGGGTGAAAAGCTGTACTGAACCTCAACTGCGTTCCCAACGCTCTGTGCAACTGTTCCCAAAAGTGACTCGTAAACTGAGGACCTCTGTCAGAAACTATCGTTGCTGGCACACCATGCAAACGTACTATCTCATCCACATATATTCGAGCAAGTTTCTCAGCAGTATACGTCATCTTCACTGGTAGAAAATGGGCAGACTTAGTCAATCTGTCCACTATTACCCAAATGGAATCATGATTCCTAGTTGTTCGGGGTAGACCAACTACGAAATCCATGGTTATATGATCCCATTTCCACTGTGGTATCGGCAAAGGTTGCAGCGTACCTGCCGGTTTCTGATGCTCAACCTTCACTTGCTGACAAACCACACATCTAGGCACGAACTCAGCTACATCTCTCTTCAAACCGGACCACCAAAACAAGTCCTTCAGACTATGATACATCTTGGTGACACCTGGATGCATAGCATACATCGATGTATGTGCTTCCTCGAGCACCAACTTTCTCAGATCATCAGCATCTGGAACCACCATCCTATCACGATAGCAAACTAGCCCATCTTCGGACTCATGAAACCCATCACGCTTGTAACTACCGAACTCTGATCTGATCAACTGTACCGCATCATCTGTCTACTGTGCATCCTTGATCTGTTGTCTCAATGTAGGCTTAACTTGCATCTGTGCAAAAAGACCAGACAACAAAGAAACTTCCATCTGCACATTCATCTGTCGCAGAGAAACAAACATATCTCGCCTATGGCATACCAGAGAACTCAACTGTGCCTTCTTTGAAGAAAGAGGAGAAGAAGACTTTCTACTAAGCACATCAGCCACCACGTTTGCCTTACCAGGATGATACTCGATAGTGCAGTCGTAATCATTGATCAACTCCATCCATCGTCGTTGTCACATGTTCAACTCTTACTGCGTAAAGATGTACTTCCGATTCTTATGATCCGTAAAGATCTGACATTCTTCTCCATAAAGATAGTGTCTCCAAATCTTTAATGCGTGAACCACTGCTGCCAATTCCAAGTCATGAGTCGGATAGTTCTACTCATGCTTTTTGAGCTGTCGCGAGGCAAAAGAAACTACACGATCTTCCTGCATCAACACACAACCTAAACCTTTCTTGGAAGCATCACAGAAAACAACATAGCCTTTCCCAGGCTCTGGCAAGATCAACACTGGAGCACTGGTCAGCTTATCCTTCAAACTCTGAAAAGCTTCTTGACATCGATCATCCCAATCAAAAGGTACATCCTTCCAGGTCAACTTCGTCATCGGTAACACGATCACGCTGAAGTCCTTGATAAACCTCCGGTAGTATCCTGCCAAACCAAGGAAACTACAAACTTGTGTCGGCGTCTTCGGTTGTTCCCAATCCGCAACGGATTCCACCTTCTTCGGATCTACTTTGACTCCTTCAACAGATATCACATGACCCAAGAAAGTCACTTCATCCAACCAGAACTCACACTTACTGAACTTGGCATACAACTGATGTTGGCGAAGAAGAGTCAACGCTTGACGAAGATGTTGTTCATGCTCTCGCCTGTCCCGACTGTAGATCAAGATGTCATCTATAAAGACTACAACAAACTGATCTAAGAACGGACAGAACACTCTGTTCATCAGGTCCATGAAAGCTGCCGGTGCATTGGTTAACCCAAACGGCATAACCACGAACTCGAAATGACCATACCTCATCCTGAAAGCTGACTTTGGTATGTCATCTGCCTTTATCCTTAACTGATGATATCCAGACCGTAGATCGATCTTTGAAAACACGGTAGCACCACGCAACTGATCGAACAGATCATCTATCCTCGGCAACGGGTACTTGTTCTTGATCGTGACCTTGTTCAACTGCCGGTAATCTATACACAACCGCATCGAACCATCCTTCTTCTTAACAAACAACACGGGAGCACCCCACGGCGACGTACTCGGTCGGATAAAACCTTTCTCCAACAACTCTTGCAACTGCTTCTTCAAATCTACCATCTCTGCTGGAGCCATCCTATACGCTGACTGAGCAACTGGCTATGTTCCAGGAACCAGATCGATCTCGAAATCAATCTCTTGGGGTGGAGGAACACCAAGAAACTCCTCAGAAAACACGTCTGCAAACTCCCGAACTACGGGTACCTCCTCAAGACTAGGACCCTTCGCCTTGGTAACCACAATGGTATCCACCACGTGAGCTAAGAACGCCTCACATCCCTGTCGTAACAACTTATCTGCCACCATAGCTGATACCAGACACGTCGGAAGAATCTTCCTATCACCCTGGAAGATCCACTTCTCCCCAGCAACATCAAACACAACCTGCTTGGAACCACAGTCCAAGACAACCTTATACCTCTCTAAGGTATCCATCCCAAGGATAACATCGAAACCATGCATGTCAAGTGGCATAAGATCCACTTGAATGCGATGTCCCGAGAAAGACAAGACACAACATGGACACACTTCTCGAAGCAAAGAGGAACCATCAAGAGGGGTTTCTAACAACAAACTATCCTTTTTATAGTTAACAGGTAAACGACAGTTTTTAAGCATACTACAGGCGATAAAAGAGTGTGTAGCACCCGGGTCAACCAGAACAGATATAAAGCAAGAAGAAGACATATCAGAATGAAATAACTCCATCTGACCTGTCACCACTCGTGGGTTGACTATCGCCTCCGACTGATTCATGGCATAGAATTGAGCCGTTGCTTGCTGTCCACGACCTCTGCTTCCTTTAGCAGACGATCCAGCTTGAGACGTTAGACCGCGTCCACGTCCTCTGCTACCACTGGGTTGCGGTTTCTCTGACCTCTGTAAACTCTGTCTCGGCTGCTGCGTCACTTCAACATCTCTATTCGGGCAATGCGACTTGAGATGTCCGGTCTGTCCACAAAGATAGCATGCCCTATCTTCAAACCGTGGCCTAGCTGGCCCTGTCACTGCCACAGAAGTTGAACTGTGTGCCTTAGACGGTGAAGAGACATAACCTTTCCCCTTACTCAGAGACCTCTGAGATGGCACCCCAGAGCTACTCATCACTGCTGGTGTCGAAAACCTTGGCTTCTTAAAGCCACCAAACCTTCCTCCTTGAAAATGAGCAGGTCTTTTAAGAGACATGGACTCTCTTTTCTCCCTTACTGACCTCTCGATCCGTCGAACAGATTCCACGAACGTAGAAAACCGCTCTCGGTTTTCCAACGCAGACACCGGAGTCTTCAGCTCAGCATTCAAACCCTTCTTGAAATGTATGATCCGTTCCTCGTCTGTTGTCGCCATGTGAGGACAAAACCTCAACAGATCCATAAACTTGGCCTCGTACTCGGTGATGTTCATCATTCCTTGTCTCAGATTCTCGAACTGACTAACCTTCTCATCCAGATATGTCTTCGGAAAGTATCTGGTGACAAACTCACGTCGAAACACTTCCCAACCGATCACCTCACCAGGCCGCTTCTCTTCTTCTATGGTCCACCAGTGACCAGCACTACCCTTCAGAAGGTAGACAGCATGCTTTACCTTGTCTGCTTCGGGGATGTCGAGGATCCAGAAAGCCTTCTCAAGACTTGTCAGCCACAGATCTGCATCCGCTGGGTCAGCAGTTCCAGCATAATCCGAAGCTCCAACTCGATGAAGCCGCTCAAAGGTCTTCCCAATACCCGATGCTTCTCCATGGGGAACCTGTGCTCACGGAGGAGGCACTGGTAATCACTCAACCATGAGATTCATCGTAGCCATTAACTGCCCCATAAGCTGTTGGTAAGCAGGATGTTCAAGAATGGTTGGGTTAGGTTGGGGGACCTCAGGCACCCGATCTCCATGTGCCTGTCCGTCTGCTCCATCAACCGATGCAGCATCACTGTACTCAGCAGATAGTTCTTCATGGTTTCCAGACATCTTGACCTCTCTTCTGCTGAGGGAAGAAGATATGTAAGACAACCTGGAAAACTCACAAGAACAGACTCAACCTAGTCCTAAATCCCTGTAGACTCAGCAAACCTAAGGCTCTGATACCAAAACTTGTGGCAACACATCCCATTATCACACAGATAACAAGGTGTGACGCAAAAATGTGCGGAAATCACCATAACCACAGATTATGGAAAGACGGGTTAATTAAAACCGATTACGGAAAACATATAAACTGTGAAACTATTACCTTCCAGCCTCATCCTGCACAGAAACATGTCATATATACATACACAAGATCTGATACATGATCACAGCTTACTGAAATAGCTGTTCATCCATCACATGGGTTCATCACCTGTTCATATACATAGAGGCCCGCATCCGACCAACAACAGGATATAGAAACGTCGTTGATCGTTTATCGTGAAACATCATCAAAACACTGCCAAGGACCTGAGAGTACAGGGATGACTCTAGACTCTACTACAAAACATCCAAAACAACAGCATATCCATCGCTTGCCTTCTACTGCTCTTCAGGCTGCTCGGCCGCAACACCACGACCACGACCACGTCTACCTCGACCACCTGAAAACTAGCAGAGTGAGACAATTGAACAATTGTCCCAGCGGGAAACATAACTTCCCACCACAACTACAGAACCTCAGAAGATTAAGCTATAACAACAAATAATTAAAAACAGGTAAAACAAGAGCAGTCTATATATTATATATAGCAAAGCTATTCTTACTGACAAGCTTACTAGCTGTACAGAAGCATATAACCCGATGTCTTTCAATGAAACATGTTTGACAAGATATATCACTATGTAACATGATTATCAGAACAAGATGTAAAGCTACATAACCTGATTATCAAGATAAGACAGATTGCCACCTTACCTGAAAGGTATAACAGAGATATTTACACAAACAAGGCCTCAACCAATGTTTCGTGTTTATCCTAAGCAGTAAATACTAAACGTCTGTATTACTGATTATTATGCCCTGAGGATTTGAATCGTACCATTCAAATCCAACCTCTGGCTGCGAAGCCCAAGACTGGTGCCATACAATGGTCAGTGGAAGAGCCGGACTCCACGACCTCCCACCTCGTGGTCAGTACACGAGCACAACACAAGCATGACCTTAGTCACATGCTGAAGTGGTCTAAGCCACTGGGTTAGCTCCATAGGCTACCCTCACTCTAGCCCGCCTTGGTACAGGTCTCAGCGTTAGTACAATTGAGCCACGAGCCTGATCACCGTGCTCTGAGCCATGAACACATTCATTCCCTTCACATCACATATCCTGAGCCATGGGCCTGTTCACCATGCTCTATATACGTATCTGACTCTGTAACCGAAGTTACACTCTTACCTCCTTACTTTAGGCTAGGAGTAACCTCGCATATTCAACAATATGCGCTCCGGGTTAACCCGTAGGAGAACCCGTTTCACCATCACCAAGTCCTGACGATGATGGATCTATGGCCAGGGCAAACTACATGATATAATTCCACTATAATTAATTAGTGTCTTTTAGATGGATTACAAGATTCAACCAAGTTATGTAACATGCAAGATATAACAGAAAGTAAAGAACATTATATTATTATTTATTGAAACCACATCAAACTGATCCATCACAAGAATCCAATATCACATGTTACCACTTGGCCTCTTGCCAACCATCCAGATCCATCTCAAGGATTATCACATACCATGGGATATCAATCCTTCATCATGTACTGTCATTGCCTCTCAAGGCTCACATCATCATCATGGGACAAACACATAATCTCATAGAACAATTATCAAGTAATGTTACTCATCATATATGTCACATAGCCCATTCATGTCTACACATTACCTGCATGGTTAGGATACATAATAACCATAGTTTCCACATAAGGCATATGCTCATTATCATGAACTATCATTCGAAATACTCTACTTAGCAGTATTGCACTATTTGGTGATCAAGCGTATTAAACACATCATTAATAAACTATACTGATGCTTACTCTTATCTCAAGATTATACAAACAATCAAGGTATTCACTTTATATAAAAGCATGTTGAGCATACAGAGAAAACACTACTGTTACCAATATCATTACTGTTACCATCCACTATCATCATCATTATCTTTGTCATTAAGCCACCATTAGTGCAACTACCATTTATCAATGCCATTAATAATTAAGCATAAGACCTATATTATGCATAGCATTACTACTCTTGCTACCATCAATACTATTATCACATCATCATCCAATTATTATCTTTATTGCTATGACATTAAGCAGACTATTAATGTAACTGTCACTTAGCCACATTATTCCAATCATTATCATCATCCACCTCACTATATTATTAACATCATTATCGCTTTCGCTATGAGCAAGGCATTATCATCCTCTAGTTTATCAACAACATTATTATGAGTAATACCAGGTCATTGTTATTGATACTAAGCAAGGCGTTACTACTGGTATCTGGTTATACAGAAGTGTCTGCTGTCACGATACTTGGGAGCGTCACCAAAGGTCCTAACTATCTTCACCTAAGATCTCACAACCCTACTATATCTAACATGCTCGGCTAAAGCATAGGGAGGCAGCAATGCTGCGCTGCACCCAGCCTACTGCCCGCAACGCCGCGTTACAAGGTGAGAGTAGCGCGCGTTAGGTGTATCGCGCGTCCCACCCTATCGGGCAACACCCGTCGCAACTACTCTTGACGCCCGATATGCTAGGGCTATCGTCTAGCTCGCACCTCATCTCAACCACCAGGAGAGAGAGAAAGAGAGAGATATCACACCCTCAAAACTAGCAACCACCACCCAAGGCCTATCGGCCGATACACACCAAAGGGAGGGGCATGACGCCCGTCACAGCCCAGGCCATGTCGCCCGTCACGCACAAGAGGGCAACGCCCGTCAGGGCTATCGGCCACCAGCAACTCCATCAGGTTCAACAAGGATATATCGGCTGATACCTCACTCCAGCCTATCGTCCAACCCAACTAAGCTAGCCATACATGATCCTATCGTTCAACTCAAGCCAACCCTCAAGCCCCTTCTTGGTCTGTCGTCCGTCACAAGAAGATATCGCCCAACTCCAGGCTGACGCCCGTCAGGCCTGCTGCCCATCACAGCCATAGCGGCCAACACAGGTACAAGGCAAGGTACACTAGCATATGAACAAGAACATAACGAGAGGAAAGGAGTTAGTGATAGAAATCATGCAACCCACCTTGAAGCTCCAAGGAAGAAGAAGAAGCACTCCAGCTCCAAGGGTATCGTCCACCACAACTCCAAGGAAGGTGTATCGGCCAACACAGCAGCAAGGGGAGGGATATCGTGCACTCAAGGTGGAGGAGAGAACAAAAGGGCAAAGGAGACTAAGGCAAGGGAAAGAGTTGTATATATAGAAGGAAGGGGAGGAGAAACCAAGGTAGGTCCATGACATGTGTCACCCACCCAAGGGACACTTGTCCTAGTGTTCCAGCCAACACACTAGCAAGGCATGGGACACTTGTCCAAAACATGCACCAAGTGTCCACTGCACCAGACCAAGCATCATGGGCGACACAGGCAGCAACTCTACTGGGCGACACACCAGCCTGCTGGGCGACACAAAGCAGGTCCTGACCGACACAGGCACAAGCAAGCCCAACCCAGGCACCTCAAGGCCCAAACAAGCTCAACTCAGGCCCAGAGAACTCAAACAACAAGCCAAAGCCTTCCTCTCAACCCTAGAGGAAGCAAAGAGGGTAAAACATCCCACAAGATGACCGACTTGCACACAAAACCCTAAACTTGGGTTATTTGCAAGTAGCCCCTCGAACTCTCAACAAAGCACAACAAAAACCGTAATCACCACTTAAAGGTGATTAGCAAGCATCAAAGAACCAAGATTAAGCAAGACAAACAGGGTAAACCTTAAACGCAGGTCAGGGTCCTTACACTTGTGATCTCCTATACTATGTTGCTCGCCCTAACTACCATCTACATGGAAGCAGTTCTCCTGATATTCACTAGTGAGGAGAAATTCACGGTGGCCTACCAATCCGAGCAACGGGTGGATGGAATGGGTGGCTCATGGAAGAAGTGGAAGTATTATACGATTTCAACATGCATAAAACAAAAATGCCCTAAATGATGCAAATGCACGTGAAAAATACCCTAATGCCTAAAATTGGGTGGAATGATGCATGCACTAACATTCCGTCTCAAAACGAGATGGAAATCTAATTAAGCTACATCATGTACTCACTCATCTTAAAATGTAGGTGAGATTATGTTCCTTTCTCCTTCTTATTCTAGTTGCTTCAAAGTAACCTTCTTTTTTTTTCAGAAATATTTTTTCAGATTTTTCTCTTTTTTTTTTCAAACCCTTATATCCATAATTGGCAATGAATACTTTATTGGGCTTATTTTTTCTACATAACTCGAATATTTGCATTTTTTAGAAGGTATGGAACAACTTAATTCACCATTAAAGAATAAATGAGGTACATGATATACTTTATGCATAGAAGTTATGAATGCAACTAAATGACATGCACCTAAGGGTAATGTGCATGTATACCTATTCTATTATTTTTTTTTCATGCAAAATATATGAAGGTGGTTGCAATGCAAGTCCTATCTACTTGAAAAGGTTAAAACTGTACTTTACTTCCAAATCTTGGTGGATTGTGAAAAGCAATGAGGTGGACAAATCACAAGACTAATTGACTGAACCTTTGAAAAATATTATGTGTCCCTCCTTACTGACCTGTGTAGTAGTTAAGAGGTTTTTCTCTCTTACTTCAAATTAAAGTCTCATTATCATTTGGTCAGTTTAGGCTCAAACAACCAATTCCATCCACTTTCATGAATCATTAGGAATGTACAGTTGTGATTTTCTATTTTAAAGTTGACAAAACCAATCATTTTCTAAGTTAGGTGATCAGGGTTAAACAACACTCAAGCTTGCGAACACTAAAAAAAAATTTAAGTTTCCCTTAATTCCCATGCACATGCAACTGAGATGACTCAAGATTAAAGACATCCACGATTACACTAGATAGATTGTGGATCCTAAAAACAAACTAAAATTGCAGGAAACAAATGACAGGAAACAAGAGCAATAAAACTAAAAACAGAGAAAATGAAAGATAGAGCTGTTCCAACACCCCCCTAAGCTTGAACTCGACTATGGCCTCATAGTCAAAAACAATCTTAAAGGTTGGAACAGAGATACCGCTTTTACTCTTCAGGTGGAGGCGGGTACTGCGGAGCCATAGGGTCCCAAGACGGATACTCCCCCTGGAAGCTTGGATCAAACTGGGCCCTAGGTGGAGGTTGTGGATAGCCTCCAAAGTAATTTTGGATCCAATAGTGGTCGTAAAAGTGCTCCTGTTGCATCTCCATCCGTTGCAACCTATCATGAATTTGTTGTTGGTTCTTGAGGAGAAGACGCTCGTTCTCGAACATTGCCCTTTGATTATCCAGTAACCAGTTTGTAGTGTCTTAAATATCGGTATACATCGCCATGTGATGATGCTGTGTCTGCTGTATGTCTTGTAGCATAGTATACATGCCCTGCATAGATTAGACATCCTCGCTTGGCTACGAGGGCGGTGGTGGAGGTTGTGATGATGAAGATGCACCTAGATGCATCCGAGGGCGCTTCCGTGGTGCTACGTGTGCCCGAAGAGGTGTGAATACTTCCTCTTCCTCTGCAGCCTCGTCGTCATTGTCATTGCCGTCATCGTTGCCGCCGTCTTCATCAGAGTCGGCGATGGCTATGATTGGCCATCGGAAGTGTTGCACCCCTTCTATGTTGAAGACCGGATCGAGAAGCGAGCATTCCTGGTAAGCATGGTTGACGTGGCAATGCGCATACGCCAAACCATCATGAAGAAGTATGAGGTTGGAGCGGTGAAGATGTTGCAAGTTCACCTTGCTCCTGGTGGAGAGAGGAGTAAGCTGTTGGAAATTCAACCCAAGGTAGAAGGCCAGCTTGGTGATAAGCCCGCCAAAGTGAATTGGCGCTTTCCGTGTACTCCTCTTCACCGCCAAAACTCTCTGCAAAAAGAAGGCGCTCCAATTGCATTCTTGACGTTTCAGGAGCTTATACAAGAAGAATAAGTCCGTCTCCTGAAACTTGCTGAGGGCCAAATCACCCCGAGCAAACAATGTAGAACTCAACATCCGGTGCAGTATCCGGATGAAAGGGTGCTCGAAATCAGCTACTGCAACATTATGGTAGCTCACTGACTTGCCCGGCGGCACCGTCACCAGCTCGGCGAAGATGACATCATAGTCAGTGCGGTTGTCCGGTCGCCGGTAATCATGCTGCGAGTGATTCCAGTTGAAAATCTTGTTGAACTGCCGGAGTGTAAGGATGTAGTCATTGTTGTACAACCGAAAGGACACCCGGCCCTTGATCCACTCGCAGTCGGAGGCTATGATGTCGTTAGGTACGACGAAGACGTCCAGTGACACCATAAACTCAGCCACCAACTCCTTGTAAGTAGGCCACTCGCCAAAGAACGGCTGGCCATCAGCATGAAACTCCAACTCATCAGGCCGTCTTCCCATGTGTCGGGCCTGACCCTTCAGGACGTAGTCAAGGTTGGCATCGAACCCGAGGTTGCGGATGGTTTCCCGTTCAACATAACGGGTCGGCTCAATCTTCCTCTTTAGAATCTCCTCGTATATCTTCTTCACCTCCGCGGATGGATGAATCAGCCGCGGGCATGCAACTGACGCGGTCGGAGGTGGCACGAACTCCGAGATGTCCATCGGGTTCACGCGTGAAGACGACGCACCAACTACGTGCACCATGATTGTGAGAGAAAGAGGAATAGAAAGGGAGCTCGGTGAAGATCGGAGAAGCGAATCTCCACTCGATGAAAAACTTTGCTCGGTGTTTCTTGTCGTTGGGCTTGGATAGCTTAGGAACACGCTCGACACAAGTGAAGGAAAGTTGCACTGAAGGTGTGATGTCATCTAACGCAAATACTCCTCATATATAGCCGTGGCCTGCGCTACTTTCTGCCCGTCGATACCATCGACGCGGGTCGATGGTATCGACTCGGGTAACACAATCCGTACCTCCGCGAGTATCGACGGTTGTCGATGGATGGATCTGCGGGACCCGGATTGCTGACGCGTCGATACTATCGACGCAGGTCGATGGTCTCGACCCGTCCCCCAGATCGACTTTTTAGTTTCTGCGATCGCCGTTGATCTTTCCTCACGGATCATTAATGTGGCGCGTCGATACTATCGACGCAGGTCGATAGTATCGACTCTCTAATTAGGGAAAACCCTCACGAGACCCGGCCGTCGCCTTCTTTGCATGAATGTGTCGATACCATCAACACGCCCGTCGATGGTATCGACTTTCCTGAGATGATTTGTTCTGAAAATCTCTAGAGATCTCGATAGTATCGACAGCCATGTCGATACCATCGACCTCTGCTTGCGATATGCTTGTTGGTATGTCGATACCATCGACGAGGCCGTCAATGGTATCGACGCAGTGCGATTCCTGCAGTCGCCAACCTGTACCATGGTTGATACCATCGACACAAGGGTCGATGGTATCGACTCTGCCTCAGCCCTGCGCATGTAGCAAACGATCACAGTATCTTTTTTACACTAAAAACTAAGTGAAAGCAAATCAACTACGAATGTAAAGGAACTAAACTAAAGTACCAATGGTTGGGTTGCCTCCCAACAAGCGCCCTTATTTAACGTCTTAGGCTAGACGACTAGAAGCACATCATGCATCCAAAAGTGAAATGAGTTTGACCTCATTCACCCTCCTCGTGTAATCTTCACCAAAATATAGCTTCAACCTCTGTCCATTCACCAAGAATGTAGTCTCACCATCACGCACCATAATTGCACCATGCGGTTTGACCTCTTCCACCGTGAATGGTCCACTCCACCGGGATTTTAGCTTCTCGGGATGCAACTTCAGCCTCGAATTGAATAGAAGCACACGATCTCCTTTCTTGAAGGTGTGCATCTGAATGTGGCGATCGTGGGTCAACTTAGTGCGCTCCTTGTATATTCAAGAGTTCTCATATGCAGTCATTTGTAGCTCATCCAATTCATTTATTCAAGTAATCTCTTCTTCCCCGCTTCATCATAACTCAAGTTGAGCTTTCTCAACGCCCAGTGTGCTTTGTGCTCTAACTCCACCGGTAAGTGACAGGCCCGACCATACGCCAACCTAAAAGGCATGGTGCCTATAGGTGTCTTGTATGCCGTCCTGTATGCCCACAATGCATCCGGTAGTAAGGCACTCCAATTCTTCCTTGTGGAAGCCACCGTACGCTCCAAGATCTTCTTAATTTCATGATTGGAGACCTCCACCTGTCCTTGAGTTTTTGGGTGATACAGGGTACCAATGTTATGTTTGACCCCGTATTTCCTCAGTAGTGCCGAGAACTTTTGATTCTTAAAGTGCGTACCCCCATCACTAATGATCATTCAGGGCACTCCAAACCTGCAGAAGATATTTTCCTTAATGAACCTACACTCTACAATAGAATTGTTAGTCCTTGTGGGTATTTCTTCTACCCACTTCGACACATAATCAACAACTAAAAGGATATATAAATTCGAATTTGAGGACACAAAGGGTCCCATGAAATCTATACCCCATAGATCAAATACCTCAACCTCTTGGAAAACATTTAGGGGCATCTCTTGTCTCTTTGAGATGTTACCTGCTCTTTGGCAGGAATCACATTGCCTTATGAACTCATAGGCGTCTCGGAACAAGGTAGGCCAATATAGGCCACTTTCCAGTACTTTGGCAGCCGTACGAGAGCTTGCATGGTGTCCGCCCGTAGGTAGTGTGTGGCAGTGACAAAGAACACTCTCGTATTCCCCCTCAGGTACACACCTGCATAGGACACCATCCCTGCATTGCTTCAAAAGAATGGGGTCATCCCAAAAATAATACCGTAGAGAATGGAAAAATTTCTTCTTCTCTTGATATGTCCAATCAATTGGGATGATCCTGCAAGCAAGATAATTCACGATATATGAAAACCACAGATCTTTAGAATTGACTTTCAAAAGTTGTTCATCTGGAAATGTCTCAGTTATGGGTATGTGTAAATCTTTTTCATACACCCTCTCTAACCTAGACAAATGATCCGCTACAACATTTTCAATCCCTGCCTTGTCTTTGATTTCGATATCAAATTCTTGTAAAAGCAAGATCCACCTAATCAATCTAGGTTTGGCATCTTTTTTTTCCATCAAATATTTAATAGCGGCGTGGTCAGTCCAAACTACTACTTTTGATCCAACTAAATACTGCCTAAATTTTTCAAAAGCAAAAACAACAGCAAGTAATTCTTTTTCAGTAGTCGTGTAATTTAGTTGGGCATCATTCAAAGTTTTAGAGACATAAAAAACCACGGTGGGTTTATTGTCCACCCACTGTCCCAACACAACTCCTACAGCGAAGTTAGATGCATCACACATGAGTTCAAACGGCTTAGTCCAATCCAGTGTTTGAACAACCGGTGCAGAAATCAATTTCTCCTTCAGCACGCTGAACGCCTGTAGACATTTGTCATTGAAATCAAAGACGACATCCTTTTCGAGAAGCTCGGATAGAGGTTTGGCGATTTTTGAAAAATTGTTTATGAACCGACGATAAAATCTGGCGTGGCCTAAAAAGCTTCTTACCCCTTTTACCGAATTTGGTGGGGGTAATTTAGAAATTACTTCAATTTTTACCAGATCTACCTCCAAACCTCTGCTGGACACCTTATGCCCTAGCACTATCCCTTCACTCATCATCATATGGAATTTCTCCCAGTTGAGGACCAAATGTGTGTCCTCACATCTCTGTAACACCTTATCCAAATTATAAAGGCATTCATCAAAAGAAGCACCATAAACCGAAAAATCATCCATAAAGACCTCTATACATCGTTCTACCATATCAGAAAAAATGGCGAGCATACAACGCTAAAAAGTCGATGGTGCATTGCATAATCCAAAGGGCATGCGGAGATACGCGAACGTTCCATAGAGACAAGTGAAAGTAGATTTCGCTTGGTCTTTAGGATCAATCGAAATCTGATTGTACCCCGAGTACCCGTCCAGAAAACAAAAGTGTGATCGACCGGCTAAGCGCTCTAGAATTTGATCAATAAATGGGAGAGGAAAGTGATCCTTTAGCATAGAGGCATTAAGACTTCGGTAATCTATACAAACTCGCCACCCAGTTACCAAGCGGGTGGTGATAGGTTCATTTAAAATATTTTGAGTAACAGTTATTCCCCCCTTTTTAGGGACTACCTGCGTGGGACTCACCCATGTCGAGTCTGAAATCGCATAGATGATACCTGCGGAGAGAAGCTTGATCACCTCTTTCTTCACAACCTCCATCATGCTCGGATTCAGTCGATGTTGCGGTTGAATCACCGGCTTGGCTCCCTCCTCGAGCTGAATCTTATGCTGACACAAAGTAGGGGAAATCCCCTTGATATCTACAACAGACCACCCAAATGCTCCCCGGTGGTTCTTCAGCACTATCAACAATTGGTCCTCCTCTTCCGCACTCAGATATGTAGAAATGATGATAGGTAATTTGTCTTCTTCAGCTAGAAAGGCGTACTTGAGGTGCGGTGGCAGCGGCTTTAACTCCAACTCTGGCGGGCTGATTAATGATGATTGCAGCGGTGGGGGAAGTTTGCCTAAGTCTTCATAATACCTCGCATAGAAGCATGGCATTATTTGAATCATCTTGGCGCACTCCTTAAGTGATTTGCTTCTCATCCAATCATGAGTGATATTGACTAAACAAGCCTCCAGTGGTAGCTCCGGATATGCATCAAAACTGAATTTGCTATAGCATCATCCTCCGTAGAGGGAGGAATGTCCTCATCCTCATCATTCGGGAACCCTACAGCCTTGCAAAGGGATACCACTTTGGTCTGCTCCATGATGTCTACAGCCTTGGTCATTACATGAGACATATCTAGAAATGGCTTCCCTAGACAAAGTGATAAATTGTTATCAAGGTGTTTTACCATGTGGCATTGCTCCTTGGATTTAGGTGAAGTGACACTGGAAGGCATGACCATCTCAAATCGGTCATCGGCTATACCTAAGGTCAAACGACCTCTCCCCATTTCAAGTATCATGTCGGCTGTAGCTTGGAATGGTCGTCTGAGAAGTAGCTCATTGCCTTGTTCGTCTTGCATCTCCATGATGACAAAATCTGCTGGAAATACAAATCGATCCACTTTCACTAGCACGTCTTCACAAATCCCATATGGCTTTACCACTGAATTGTCCGCCAATTGGATAGTCATGTTGCTTGGTCGTGACTCTTTTAATCCCAGCTTTTTAAATGTAGAAAGGGGCATCAAATTAATGCTCGCCCCTGAGTCACATAGTGCTTCACCAAATTTGACTTTCCTGATGTAACAAGAGATGTTAAAACACCCTGGATGAAGGCACTCACCTGCTCTTTAAGCACAACAACCTCGGTGTCCAGAATCTTTCTCTTCTTGGTGATGATGTCTTTCAGAAATTTTCTGTAAGAAGGGATTTGCTCAATAACTTCTAATAGAGGGCTGTTGACTGAAAGCTTTTTGAAATTGTCTAATAACTTTTTGAATTGGACATCTACCTTCCTTGCCTTAGCACTGTTCAGATAAGGGACCGGGACATCCTGTACCCTTTGATGCGGTGGCACATAGGGTGTCCTTTTCTGAGGTTCCTCCTCCTCTGTAATAGGATCTTCAGTAGCATCCACAACTGTGTCATCAACTGGTTCGGTAACCGGTACGTGCAGCTCCTCAATGGCCTCACCTTCAATTTCTGCTTGGGGTTTTCTTGTTTCATCGGCCCTGGGATTTAACAATTTCTTGCCACTTCTTAGAAAGATGGCCTTCGCCTGTTGGTTTCCTCCTGGAACATTAGTATTTCCCGAGAAACCTAGATGTGCCGGCTTCTTTAAACTGGCTATCTCTGCATCCATCTGTTCCATGGATGTCTCTATTGTCCTCATTTGAGCCCCATGGCTCTGCAGTGCTTGCCCAAATCGGTTCATAAACTCCCATTGTCGCTTTATTTGCTGGCCGAAAGTAGTCATGAGTTCTTGATTTTTCTTTATCACTTGATTGAGCAGCTCTGTGCTCTTATCCTCTTCTACTGGATGGGGTTTAGCGTCTGGATCCTGCAAGAAGTTATTTGGATCCTTCCAGGAAAACTTCTTGTCTTTCCTCCATGAATAGTCGTTATTCCAGTAGCCTTGCTGCTGCCACATGAATTTGACTTGAGCCTCATCCTCAGACTCAGTATACTCCTTTGCAAGCAGTTTCTTTGCGAGAAGATCCATCTTCTCATTCAGTTCCTTGATTGCTTTAGATTCACCTGCCACTCGAACCTGCTCCACGGCGCCTCTTTCGCCCCACGATTGTTTCTTAGCCATGTTCTTTAAGATTTCCCAACATCTTGTGTCTGTGTTATTTAAGAAAAATATAGAGCCGCCTGAATCGAGGTTGCTTCTATCATGCTCAGAGAGAGAAAAATAGAAGATCTTGACTTGTGTCTCCTTATCAAGCCCATGATGCGGGCATCGCATGAGCATGATCTGAAACCTTTCCTAGGTCTCAGAATAAGTCTCTCCTGCTTGTTGGGTGAAGTTGTAGATCTTTCTGATCATGTCATTGGTCTTCTCGGGCGGAAAGAACCTCTCAAAGAAAACCTCCACCATGTGGTCCCAAGACTCCACGTATTCATCGTCCAAGTTGTATAGCCATTCACGCGCATTTCCCACTAGAGAACTCCAGAAAAGCTTCAAATAGAGCACATCTTGTGGAAATCTGTCGATTTTTATCATATCACAATTCTCCACAAATTGAATTATGTGCGCGACGGGGTCTTCATTTTTGAGCCCATGAAAGCATTCGACTTCACCAAGTTTATTAAAGCCGAATCAATCTTGTATGTCGGAATATTCACCGCTTGCTTCTTGATCGGCCCCTTGGAAGCGGATGAGGAAGAAGCCTTGATCTTCTCCCATATTGTCTGTGGCTCGTCCATCTCTTCTTGTTCAGATTCAGAAACTATATCCTCCAGCTGGTCTTGATTATACTCATCCTCGTCTTCCGATCCCGGCAGTGGAACCTCTGGTGCTTGCTTTGTGTAGTTTGTACTACGCGTCTGCACCATGCACAATACCTACAAATAGAAAAATTAAATTTAGTACAGTGCTTGACAATTGCAAATATTTAGAAAATAGATTATGAATTTTTGAAATTATAAAAAAATGTGGCCTAGAGTGGCCGCTTGTAGCACTCATAGTGCCAACAATTCGCCGTATCCCCGGCAACGGCGCCAAAAACTTGACGCAAATTTATCGTGCGCAGAAACGCAAGTGAACGTGTCGAAGTAATACAGGCCTTCATGAGGCCCGAGTCAAACTCAGGGATACGTGAAATCATCGGAGACTCCTACTAACTACTCACGATCAGCTAAGCCGATTAAATAGTTGAGAGTTGTTGTCAAAATTAAAAGAAAATAGAAATAAAACAAAACAAGCAATCAATTAAATGTTGGTTTAATCAATGCAAAAGGAGATCTTTAGGATTGTGATTTCACCGCGGGTTTTCATTGTATTAAATTCTATATAGTTACTCAATTTGATCTCTCTATCCGGGTAGTGGCCTGAAATCAGAATTGCCCACTGTCGTGGTACAATTCAATACCTATATCTAGGTCGGTTCCACCGTCGTAGTAACCTATACCCTAAACTAGGTGCATTAAAAATGACCTCTCGGTATCCACCATTAATCTTACACCACCTTGTTCAAGGGATTTGTCAATTAATGTAAATTCCATCTCTTTTCAACCGTTAATTCTTCTTTCAAAGCAATTAAGGGCATTAGATTATTATTATGGTGATCAAGCATAACAATATATTAGAGAAAATGAAATTATACCACGGATTTAAGAGATAAAATATGAATTACTATTATAAAATCATCATACAATGAATTCCCGGGCTACTCCCGGTCCTAAAGACAAAGGGGATTAGCCCCACATGTTCATCTCAGAGTACAATGTGGAGAAGAAAAAGGGAAACATGAAGAAAAACGTGATTGAGTGATTAAACCCCTGAACGGAGAAGATCCAATCGATCCTTGGCGTGGAATACGCGTTCTCCCGCCTTTTGGTGATGGAAATCGTCTTCTTCAGCGTACGGATCAGCTGGGGCGTGCTCCGTTCATCTCTCCTTGCTCTCCGGGATGTGTGCAGCGACTAATGACCTCCTCTTTTCCCCTGGGGTGTTGTCATTAGGTATATTTCCCGAATTAGGTCGCCACTTAATCACGACCGTCCGATTAAGATTAATCTGAAACAAACTCATATCTGACGGTGTCGATACCATCGGTGGCAATGTGCCCATGATGAAGGCACTCACCTGCTCTTTAAGCACAACAACCTCGGTGTCCGGAATCTTTCTCTTCTTGGTGATGATGTCTTTCAGAAATTTTCTGTAAGAAGGGATTTGCTCAATCGCTTCTAATAGAGGGATGTTGACTGAAAGCTTTCTGAAACTGTCTAAGAACTTTTTGAATTGGACATCTACCTTTCTTGCCTTAGCACTGTTCGGATAAGGGACCGGGACAACCTGTACCCTTTGATGCGGTGGCACATAGGGTGTCCTTTTCTGAGGTTCCTCCTCTTCTGCAATAGGATCTTCAGTAGCATCCATGGCTGTGTCATCAACTGGTTCGGTAACCGGTACGGGAAGCTCCTCAATGGCCTCACCTTCAATTTCTGCTTGGGGTTTTCTTGTTTCATCGGCCCTGGGATTTAACAATTTCTTGCCACTTCTTAGCAAGATGGCCTTCGCCTGTTGGTTTCCTCCTGGAACATTAGTATTTCCCGAGAAACCTAGATGTGCCGTCTTCTTTAAACTGGCTATCTATGCATCCATATGTGCCATGGATGTCTCTATTGTCCTCATTTGAGCCCCATGGCTCTGCAGTGTTTGCCCAATTTGGTTCATAAACTCCCCTTGTTGCTTTATTTGCTGGCCGAAAGTAGTCATGAGTTCATGATTTTTCTTTATCACTTGATTGAGAAGCTCTGTGCCCTTATCCTCTGCTACTGGCTGGGGTTTAGCGTCCGGATCCTGCAAGAAGTTATTTGGATCCTTCCAGGAAAACTTCTTGTCTTTCCTCCATGAATAGTCGTTATTCCAGTAGCCTTGCTGCTGCCTCATGAATTTGAATTGAGCCTCATCCTCAGACTCAGTATCCTCCTTTGCAAGCAGTTTCTTTGCTAGAAGATCCATCTTCTCATTCAGTTCCTTGATTGCTTTAGATTCACCTGCCACTCGAACCTGCTCCACGGTGCCTCTTTCGCCCCACGATTGTTTCTTAGCCATGTTCTTTAAGATTCCCCAACATCTTGTGTCTGTGTTATTTAAGAAAAATCCAGAGCCGGCTGAATCGAGGTTGCTTCTATCATGCTCAGAGAGAGCAAAATAGAAGATCTTGACTTGTGTCTCCTTATCAAGCCCGTGATGCGGGCATCGCATGAGCATGATCTGAAACCTTTCCCAGGTCTCAGAATAAGTCTCTCCTGCTTGTTGGGTGAAGTTATGGATCTTTCTGATCATGTCATTGGTCTTCTCGGGTGGAAAGAACCTCTCAAAGAAAACCCCACCATGTGGTCCCAAGACTCCACATATTCATCGTCCAAGTTGTGTAGCCATTCACGCGCATTTCCCACTAGAGAACTCCGGAAAAGCTTCAAATAGAGCACATATTGTGGAAATCTGTCGATTTTTATCATATCACAATTCTCCACAAATTGACTTATGTGCGCGACGGGGTCTTCATTTTTGAGCCCATGGAAAGCATTCGACTTCACCAAGTTTATTAAAGCCGAATCAATCTTGTATGTTAGAATATTCACCGCTTACTTCTTGATCGGCCCCTTGGAAGCGGATGAGGAAGAAGCCTTGATCTTCTCCCATATTGTCTGTGGCTCGTCCATCTCTTCTTGTTCAGATTCA
This sequence comes from Alisma plantago-aquatica, assembly GCA_963693085.1. Taxonomy (NCBI): domain Eukaryota; kingdom Viridiplantae; phylum Streptophyta; class Magnoliopsida; order Alismatales; family Alismataceae; genus Alisma; species Alisma plantago-aquatica. Next base: position 1,057,427,013 of record OY856411.1, on the reverse strand, counting down.
GAAACTATATCCTCCAGCTGGTCTTGATTATACTCATCCTCGTCTTCTGATCCCGGGAGTGGAACCTCTGGTGCTTACTTCGTGTAGTCTGTACTATGCGTCTGCACCATGCACAGTACCTACAAATAGAAAAATTAAATTTAGTACAGTGCTTGACAATTGCAAATATTTAGAAAATAGATTATGAATTTTTGAAATTATAAAAAAATGTGGCCTAGAATGGCCGCTTGTAGCACTCGTAGTGCCAACAATTCGCCGTATCCCCGGCAACGGCGCCAAAAACTTGACGCAAATTTATCGTGCGTATAAACGCAAGTGAACGCGTCGAAGTAATACAGACCTTCATGAGGCCTGAGTCGAACTCAGGGATACGTGAAATCGTCGGAGACTCCTACTAACTACTCGCGATCAGCTAAGCTGATTAAATAGTTGAGAGTTGTTGTCAAAATTAAAAGAAAATAGAAATAAAACAAAACAAGCAATCAATTAAATGTTGGTTTAATCAATTCAAAAGGAGATCTTTAGGATTGCGGTTTCACCGCGGGTTTTCATTGTATTAAATTCTATATAGTTACTCAATTTTATCTCTCTATCCGGGTAGTGGCCTGAAATCAGAATTGCCCACTGTCGTGGTACAATTCACTACCTATATCTAGGTCAGTTCCACCGTCGTAGTAACCTATACCCTAAACTAGGTGCATTAAAAACGACCTCTCAGTATCCACCATTAATCTTACACCACCTTGTTCAAGGGATTTGTCAATTAATGTAAATTCCATCTCTTTTCAACCGTTAATTCTTCTTTCAAAGCAATTAAGGGCATTAGATTATTATTATGGTGATCAAGCATAACAATATATTGGAGAAAACGAAATTATACCACAGATTTAAGAGATAAAATATGAATTATTATTATAAAATCATCATACAATGAATTCCCGGGCTACTCCCGGTCCTAAAGACAAAGGGGATTAGCCCCACATGTTCATCTCAGAGTACAATGTGGAGAAGAAAAAGGGAAACATGAAGAAAAACGTGATTGAGTGATTAAACCCCTGAACGGAGAAGATCCAATCGATCCTTGGCGTGTAATACGCGTTATCCCGCCTTTCGGTGATGGAAATCGTCTTCTTCAGCGTCCGGATCGGCTGGGGCGTGCTCTCGTGATCCGTTCATCTCTCCTTGCTCTCCGGGATGTGTGCAGCGACTACTGACCTCCTCTTTTCCCCTGGGGTGCCATCATTAGGTATATTTCCCGAATTAGGTCACCACTTAATCACGGCCGTCCGATTAAGATTAATCTGAAACAAACTCATATCTGACGGTGTCGATACCATCGACGCGGGTCGATGGTATCGACCTAGCATGATAGTGGTAGTCCTTCTTTTCTTTCGTCTTTGCACCTGATGTCATCTCGATACCATTGACGCAGGTCAATGGTATCGACACTCTAAGGTGTCGGTTGTTGTCCTTATCCGTCACTGTAGCCTCCTAGGTCGATGGTATCGATTTTGTGTCGATAGTATCGACTTCATTTCCGTCCGCAACCTGATAGTATCTCGATACCATCGACATCCCTGTCGATAGTATCGACTTTCTTCTGGTCCTTGCGGTTGTGCGCCTGTGGTTGTGTCGATAGTATCGACCACCGTCGATGGTATCGACGGTAGCAGATACTTGTTTTTCCAGAAATTAGCACACAAAACCACATAAGTCCACACAAAATGTATATTTTTGATAATTAATACTCAAAATGCTGAAATAAAAGGAATTTGACATAAAGAAGTAGCATAGACCAAAATGAATGAATTATGCAACATTAACCATGAAAATGACTAAAAAAATGCATAAAACACATATCAAACAAGTCTATAAATGCGACTCAAAATCATCGCATCATAGTCTTTCATTAACCTTAACTTGACCTTACTACTGAACTGACCACTACTATGTTGACCAACTAAACATAACTGACTGATTTGACTATCGTACTCTTTATCTGAACTCAATTGAACTCAATTAAATTTTCTTTTACTTTTCCCCTAAACTCACTTGGATTGTACCATCCAAGCAAAAGTCACTACTGCGTGACTTACTGTACAAGTCTTAAGGTAAACCCAGTACCTTAAGACTACTACTAACTACCTTGGTCTACAGTGAGGTTGCTACATCTGGCCTAAGGGTGGCTAAACAACATTTGTAAACTGTGGCCCCTTGTCCTGGGTACTCAGGAGGGGTGCCTCTAGGCTAAAAAGCCTCAACTCTACGTAATGCGGTTCCACTAGGGATGACACGCAAAACAGAGTAACTACCAAAAGAAGTAGGTCCACAAGGGCTGTATACTTCAACTGGTGGGTACCATTGGATCTCCAGTTATTATTGGATACCCCTACTACTGAAATAGTACCACTAGGATATCTGGTTATTGTTGGGTACTATGCTACTCAACTGAAGTACCATCGATATCTAGTCAGTTGATGTTAGATACTCAGTTTCGGGCTACTTATTCCTATATCTGATAGTCCATAGCCTATTTCACCCATCCCGGTACAGACCTCCAGGGAGGGTTATATGGTGTTCAGGGCATCTGCTATTACTATTGTAGTTTTACTGACTAATTGAGCTATTGGACTGAATTCACTGATAATACATAGTTGAATGCATAACATATTGGTTATGCTTATCTTAGGTTTTCTCATTTCTTAGATTCTTAACATACTGATTACCCATCTCTCAGGGTTTCTCATTTCTCATGCACATAGAAGAATTCTCATATGTTCAAACATATATCATGTCTAATGATATAAACATTTACAATTAACATTTCTCGTATTCATGCATGGTATCAATGACATCCCTATCTAGGGAAATGACTTTTCTATTTTCTTAAATTACCATAACAACTTATGCATTTCATGTCAATTAACTCAATTACAAATTTTTGCATCACAAATCAAAATGTGTATGCATATAAAATGATATTCAACTAGAAACTCAAATTATCACATAACTCATTTCAATCAGTCATGCATATGAAACCTTGGTATGAATTTAACTAGGGTTGCCAAGATATTCATTAAAATATCATGCATCAAGAATAACCTAAAATAAATGAATTTATAACAATAAAAGAATCACATCAGTTGAATTCATGAATCTATTCACAAACTTCCAACTTTCCATTCATTTAGGGTTTCACCCTCTTTACTGATATATCAAGCAAACATTGATATCATCAAATGAGATACAAGATCTTATCTGACATATATGTACTACTCATTCAGATAAAACACTCACTTCTAACTAAGGAGATTCAACTAAACAAACCACTTTATTCAATTATTCAACAATTTTAGTCATAGCTGAAAACCCTAGATTTTGCTATTTTTATATAAACTCTGCAATTACTTTAGGAATTCTCATTTAGATAATTTGTATGCATTTCTAGTATGATTTATCAAATGGAATCATCACAACAGAGAAATAATCTATTTCATATCATCTTGCAAAAGCTAGGTCAAAAGGGCAGTTTAGGGTTTGTAGTCGCATACAAAACAAGTAAAGATTATTGATGATTTAACTCATTTTCATGCAATCTACTGTTTAAAGGAAGTTCCCACTCACCCTACTGTGTGAAAACACCTTTAAAATGCAACCCATCTCTGGAAATCTCAAACTCATATCAAAATCCTAGCAAATCACCAGATTCTTCTTCCCTTCAACTCGGAATCTCTAGAAATGGAGGATTATGAAGAAAGTGTGAGAAAAGGGGAAGATTTGATACCATTTCGAATCAAATCAGAGCACAGATAGAATCTTGACATGTGAGAGAAGATTCACCATGAAAGGCTATGCAAAGAAGTTAAACTTACTTGATTTCATCATATCTTGGACAGAGAAACCCTAGATCAGTAATTCCACCACTTTCTCCTCTCAAACCCTAACTCTCCCTCTCTCTCTAGGATTTCATTTCTCTAGAATGAATCATGAATTTTGAGAGATCCTAGTGTGTTAGGTTGACAATATAGAGCAATTGAGCTGCTTGGGTCAATTGCACATTGACCCCTCACTATACTTTCTCTTATTTTAGTTCAACTTTCTATCAAACAAAAGTTACTGTAATTCATTTATTATAGAGGTCAAACATCATTTAAAAATTATGATAATTTATCATTTTGTTTGTAATTGAGTTACAAGGATTCATTTAAATTTTATATCATTCTGGGCTTCCATTAAATAATTCAAAATCGAATAGTGCACTTCTATCTAGAAATCTACAGGACAGTCAGGTGAAGAAAAAATTCTTCAGAACAACTATGCAAGATGCCACAACTGTGCTAAGATGGACCCAACATGGCCGTGTTACCTACCATGGCTATGGTGCATTGGTTTCATCAGATTTGAGTACAAAAGTTGGTCAACAGTTCAATTCTTTCAAAATGACTGTGTGACCTAGAATGCCTGTGCCACCAACAACCTAACACATCCGTGCTTCCCACCACGGCTATAGTATCCAAGCCTCCAACTACTATTTTCATTATGCTTTGCCTACCTCTCTCACTCATCCCCAACATGAGCCTGTTTGGTGAAAACCCTAATTTCAGCCGACTAGGGTTTATATTTTCTCAAACCCTAATTATAAAAAGTGATAGCACACTTGGAGTTCTCATTAGGTTTAACACATCATAATTAAGATATCATCATTAATCATGTTTAAGAAATGATCAATCTAATCAAGAATGTAATCTTCCACATAAACCCTAACTTACCAATTAAGCTCAGATACGATCATAACAAGAAGCCTGGATCATCAAGGCACAAAGGAAGTCGCAGTAGGAGGCTTCACCTCTAGGGCAAGAGTGCACTATGACATGCGAGAAGGAGAGGGAGGGCATTGGTTTATTTCTCATGATCTAAAACATGAGGCTATTGTGTTTCTGTGAAGCTTTCCTTTTTGATGATGAACAATTCGATATATAGTCACGAAGATGTGTTCATTTTCCTTTATGGTTTCATGTAAATCGATCTCAACTACCCATCACTGTTGACTGTGATTTGGATAAGACTCATTGATAAAACCCTAGAAAGTGAACATGACATATTTCAAGAATATATATATTACCTACCACATTTATAGGAGGAAATTAAGCAAGTTCCTTATAGTTTCACACGTGATCGATTGAACGATCTATTAAAATTTTATTTCTAGGGATCATAATGCGTTTATTACATGCTAGAAAATTCTTTAAATTGTTTTCATAAGTTTCTTTACCCAATTCAGCTGTTAGCTAGCGTCATATGTTGCAAATAATTTTTGAGATGATTACTTCTATGTACTTACTAACAACTATCATAGCTAAAATGTAGTAGAATATTTACATATTATCCACATAATATCTTTTATAATAGACTATTCATGTTTCCATTCATCCATCATAAAATTATGCACTATGGAAAAGTAGAAATAATATACAGTACATGTAGAGATTTTTAAAGAGCTCAATAATTTCAAATAAGAGTGTAGAAATAAAGTGCAGAAGTTCATAAGTTAATAACTTATCTTCAAGACCCATTCTATGTATATGTAATTGAAAGGTATTTGGAGGTAGTCTTTTGGTGATGATGTTTGTAACCATGAGTGTTGTCCGTTTATGCTCAATGAAAAATATTTGTATTCTTAATGTCTTTCTTCAATAATAGATATTTGAGATCCACGTGTCCATCTCCCTTAGATGATCTTCCATGTTTGCAAAAAATATTATAATGTCATTTTTATAGTAGAGAGCTATTGACTTAAAGATAAAACTTAAATATTAAAACTGAACTTGAAATTTTGTAGCCACGTTTCTAAAATTCAAGCCTTATAATAAACCACATACTCTACCTCCTTGTGGATACTTAACAAAAGTATGATTTCTAAATTTTATGTGGTACTAAACCTCCATATAAAAGATAAACAAAGCCATAAGTGTAATTCTACTGTCAAAACATCCCCCAAAATATGAATAAATGAATTTTTTTATGCGAGTAGGAGTTCCTTGTATGTTTTAGGTATCTAAGCTATCTTTACAACTTTTTTAGTGAGTAACTCTTAGGTCAATTTAAAATTGGATCAACATATAAGGAACATAAATAAGATTAGGTCGTGCACAAACACATGCATATATATACCAAAATCCCACAAGAGATGCATAAAATAATTCTAAACTTTTTTAATACCAATATTTTATTTGAACATTGTTCCAAATGAGGATTTTGTAGGTGAAGTAATTCCTATTCTAAAAGAGCTCAACATCACCCAAAAGGGAAAATAGGTGGTCACTCAAGAATAAGAGAAAGATGAAGAGAAGAAGGATCCAACCCCCGAGTTTGCAAAGAACCATCCAAAAGAGCTGATTTTAGGTGATCCATTTGAAAGAGTGAAGATGCGGGCTGCATTCAATAAAGAACAAGCCAACAATGCCCTCATCTCACAACTCGAGCCAAAGAATGTCAAGGAAGCTCTTGGGAATGATGAGTGGATTCTAGCTATGCAAGAAGAGTTGGATAAATTTGAAAAGAACAAAGTATGGACCCTAGTGCCAAGACCAAGTAATAGAAAGATCATTGTCACCAAGTGGGTCTACCGCAACAAGCTTGATGAAAGCGACAAAGTGGTAAGGAACAAATCAAGGTTAGTGGCTCAAGGATACAATCAACAGGAAGATATATATTTTGATGAAACATATGCAACTGTAATAAGACTTGAGTCCCTTCGTATGTTACTTGCCTTTGCTTGTTACAAAAACTTTCTTCTTTATCAAATGGATGTTAAAAATGCATTTTTGAATGGTACAATTGAGGAGGAAGTGTATGTTGCACAACCCCTGGGCTTTGAGTATGATAGTTTACCTACCCATGTTTATTTTTTGCAAAAAGCTCTCTATGGACTCAAACAACCACCTAGAGCTTGGTATGAGGAATTAAAGAACTTTTTTGTTAGATCATGGGTATATCTTGGGAAAAGTGGATTCTACCTTATTTTTAAAGCACACTTCCAACAATTTTCTTATCATTCAAATATATGTTGATGATATCATTTTTGGCAGAACGAACCTTGATCTTTGCAAATAATTTAGTGATCTTATGCAGAGTGAATTAGAGATGAGTATGATGGGTGAGCTCACGTTCTTCCTTGACTTTTAAATCAAGCAAACAAAAGATGGGAACTTCATCAACCAAGGCAAGTACACAAGTGAGTTACTCAAGCACTTTGGGATGGGGAACACCAAGTCGATGGACACACCCATGTCAAACACCACCAAAGTTGACAAAGATGAAGAAGGTGAGAAGGCAGATGAGAAGCTCTATAGAGGTATGATCGGAAGTTTACTTTACTTAATAGCCTCTAGACCTGATATAATGTGTAGTGTTGGCTTGTGTGCTCACTTTCAATCAAACCCTAAGAAATCACATCTTATAGATGTTAAGAGGATTTTAAGGTACTTAGACAAAACCCAAAATTTTGGACTATGGTATCCCAAGTCAAGGGACTTTACTCTTACATCTTATAGTGATGTGAATTATGCAGGGTGCTTGATTGATAGAAAGTGCACAAGTGGCACTTACTTTCTCCTAGGACCATGCTTGGTGTCTTAGTTTTACAAGAAACAGAGCAAGGTGGCACTATCAACTATAGAGGTTGAATACATTGCAGCCAAGAGTTGTTGTGCCCATGTCCTAAAGATGAAGCAAATGCTTCAAGACTTTAACATTCATTTTGATGTTTCTCCTATCTATTGTGATAATACTAGTGCAATTAACTTGTCATTTGATCCTATCTTGCATAATAGAGCTAAGCATATAGAGGTTCACCATCATTTTCTTCATGATCACATTGCCAAGAAGGATATCTATATCACACATGTGGACACAGAAAATCAATTGGCAAACATTTTCACCAAGCCTCTAGCTAGAGAGGAATTTTAACTTTATTAGATCTAAACTGTGCATAACTACTATGAATGAATCTGATATGTTCTTTAGCTAGTTGTCATCTATCCTATATGCTTCGTCTATGTTTTGATCACCATTTCTTGCAAATATGCTAAAAATCAGTTTTTCATGTTCATTTTGCCTTGTTTTTCTCTTATTTTTGGGTATTTTTTGCAAATGCTTTCTTTATCACAAAATAGTACCCAATGATGAGTGATATGTGCCCAAGTATGTTTAAATGCATAATGGAGTTGAAAAATAAATTTAATTAGCACTCTAATGGATAGATATTAGGATTTCTAATTTAAGGTTAGGTTGACCATCGATCGAGTTTCCAAATTTACTGATCAGAGGCCGAGAGCTTTTTCAAAGAGCCTATCGGTCGAGTTTCTGAGTCACACAACTTCACCAATGATGGGGCTGAAGAAAACTTAAGATAGGTTTAGCCGATTATTCTCCCTCTCAACTAGAGAAAAGTCAACCAATCAAACCTCTAGCTCCCTCAAGCTATCAACCCTAGCCCTGACCTTCTTCTCCCTAGCCCTAGTTTGACCTAGATCTACCTCCCTTGACCTTCCCCCTTTCTAACCTAGGTCTTTGGACAAGTTTTGGTGGTGGTTCTTTATCTTTTTCTCTCTCCTTCCTCTTCTTTTCATTTCCTTGGCATCTAATAGGAGGAAGAGGGCCGCCCTGAAAATTGCACCTTCATCTTCGTCCAACTCACACTTGATTCCTTTTGATGACACTTTTTTCGTCTCAAATGAGGCTCTAAATATGTACAAGGAGCTCCTTCCTAGGAACCATTTTCCTTTTCTTGCCATATTTGACCCAAGAACACGATGACAAGAGGTCATAGATCAAGTAGTGGAGTTGTTATATGACCACCATCTCTCAGCCTTGGGTGTTGAACACGCATGCTATAACATTTCCATCACAAGCACCAAAGCCGTTCACGAATTCTATGCCAATTTTCATTGGAATTATGACACCCTCGTACCCCCGCCTAATACTCAAGTAGTCCTCACATCTATGATAACTGGGAAGAAATTCCAAGTCTCTGAGGATACCCTGAATATCGTTTTTTTTGGGTACTAAAGTGATTGACACCTAGCGTAAGGACTATCTAGAGTATTTTGACCTATTCGAGCCTGATGCCTGCTACAAGCAATATGCTCATACTCTCCCTGATATTCATACGTTATTGAAGAAGCCTCAATTTCCATATAGGAAGAAGTGCAACCTTCCCTCCTCTGCCTTAGACCTCAAGAGACACATACTTGACTTAGTTGTTAACTGCAATATTCATCCAAAGAAAAATCAATTGCAGAAAACACTATAGTAATCATGTAATGTCTCTTGAAGAACATAGGAGTCAAGTGGGCGAGATATGTTCTCCATCATATCACCTGTTTTGAATCAGGCAAGAACACTCGCGGTACCCACCCACCCTACCCAGTCCTGATCGGTGGTCTATTCCAACTTGCCATTGGAAAATCTCTTTTCCATGACCTTCACTACAAACCTACCCAGAAAGGAGTTTGCATCAGTGAGACCACTCTTCAGAAGTCAGTGCCCATCCTATCCTCCACCACACCTAGTTCCTCTACCTCTGCCTCAACCCAAGAACCTCTGCCACATCATCCTACCCGACCTACCTGTGCCTCATTCCATGTATCTAATGAAACCCTTATGGGCTACATGATGCATCAATAGGAATCCAACCTTCAGGTTACAGGAGCACCTACATTTGGACCTACGATCCATCATGTATAACATGAATGTGTCATGTACACACCCTTACTCTACCTACCAACCCTACCTAGGAGGTGACTATGCATCCTTTGCATATGATCACTTTTGCCCTACCCCTCCACATGAATCTTCTACTACTGCACCCTCTACTATTGGTGGATATACGCCTAGTGTGCTGCCTCTAATAGCTGGCCCCGTGGCCACTATGCTTGTGAGTCTTGGTAGTTCTAATACTTCCTTCCCATAGGACAATGAGCTCCATGCTCTTGGTATGTCTTGGTATGAGAAGAATGCTCGCTGGCCCGATCGAGGTTTTAGTTCTCTTGCTAATGAGGAGATGGTAGACCAGGCTGATGAGGAGGCTGATGATGATGATGGGGATGCTTCTGATGATGGCTCTAATGGCTTTGCTGGCACCTCTGGTGATGAAGGCGATGTTGTTCTCTCTACTACACCTTTAGACAGAGATGATGATTACAAGCCTGATGCTTCTAATGCTGATGATGATGATGCTATGGACATATATATATATATATATATATATATATATATATATTTCTAGGCTATTTTGTATTACAAACATCTGGGCATATGTTCTGAGATGTACTATTTTATCATATAGATTTCATCATTTTTTCTTATATTTATTTTCTGAGAACTTTCTTTCTAGGTTGTAATCTTATTCCTTTGTACACTTACTCTTTGATTTACTATATCTCATTAGTCGGTGCCATGCTTTACCATATTTTGATTATGACTTATATTGTTTGTTTCTCTCATCTCTATTTGATGTATGCTTTGAGTTTGCATGTTGTGCATGTATGCTTGGTTGTGCTTGGAGAAGACCTATTTATGTGCTCTTCTACCCCCTTCCTTTTTGATAATGTCGAAAGGGGGAGAGAAGTTCAATGTTTTGAAGCTCAACCATATTATTTTGATTGCCTATGTGATCCTTTTCTTATTCATTATATGCTTTATCATGTGACTTGCTAAATGACCATATAGTATATATATCTCATGTTTCTTTGTGTAGATAGACTAAATATGCAGGTTAGAGTAAGCTTAGATTGAGGGGGAGCAATTCACATTGTTCAAAACTTGAATCCCCTTGTAATTCAAAAGGCAAAGGTATAACTTCAAATATCCTTTTCAATATGTTTGAGGAATGGTTTGTCATTGTCAAAAAGGGGGAGAATGTTGACTTGAGAGTTCTACATTGTCCATATTTTGAAAATGACTTAACCATTCCATTCCTATTTATCTAATATGTTTGTTCAAGATTGATTTTAGGATTTATATACATGAAAAGGATCAAATTACACAAGCCCTAGCTTGTTCAAGTTCAAGTAAAAAGCAATGCAAGTGTGTGTTTTGAGAAATCACTCCAAATGACCTTAGATGATTTTTGTAATCACTTATATTGATGATATGACTTGTAACTAAGATGAGAAAAAACCAGGGACACTTAATTCCAAGGTTTATTACTCAAATGTCAATTTAGAAAATTTATCACAGGCTGTTTATCAGTCGAGTTGGAAACTGGACCGATCCAGTGATGGATTTTCTAGAGTGAACAATCAGTCAAGTTGCACACTCATAGAACTCAAACGATTGACTCACTAAGAAAAATTGATTTTAGCACATCGAACGAGTTTCCCAAAACAAACTCGACCCATAGCTTGAAAATTGGCTTTGTCATTTAATGGATCGGTCGAGTTACCTTTATTGAAACTTGACCAAATGTACTGTACAAAAAAGTAGAAAAAGTGATTATAACCATCAGTGAGTTGTTTTGAGTGAGAATAGATCCATTGCAACTTAGAAAATGACTATATTTCATCCTGAAGTGATCCCACACTCAAGGGAACCCCCAACTATAAATAGGACCCCTTGGAGTTCATTCCAAGTTTTCTCATTCATGTTATTCTTAGTCCTTGCTATAGTTGAGTGTGTTGCAACTCTTTGAGCCCCTTTCTCTCTAGTTTACACTTGATTTCTTGATTATGAGTGAGATAGGCCAGTTGTAAGAGAGCTACTTCCTTATTCTTGTAAATATCTCATTCCATTCCATCTTCCCTACCCCTTTCCTTAATGAAGCAAAGGTGAAGCAAGCTACTCTGAGTGAAGGTGGAGCCGTTGCTATTCTTCTTCAAGGTTGAAGAAGAGATGAAGATCTTCTCCATGTGAAGGAGAAGGCAAAGGTTGAAGATCCAAGAAGAGTGGTTACCCACTCTTCTCGGAATTCATTTAGTGACTTCATTTAGAAAAGCATTCAATCCAATGCCATAGTGACTTTATATGTTAGTAGTTTACTAACATATGCATTCAATCCAATGCCATAGTAACTTCATTTAGAAAAGCATCTAACCACTCTTCTCAGAATTCATTTAAATCCTCAGGTGTGTAAGGATGAGTTGTAAAGATCTGCAACAGAAAATGGGCATGCTAATATTTTATATAATGACTACAACTCACTTGTAAATTTATGATGTTATTCTTTATTACCTGATCTATATTCTAAATGTCATGTGATGCTCCTTTTACAATAGTTTGCATATATTTCATTACATAGTAGCCACAAGCCCAATCATTATTTTGTAAGGGACACTACAATTAATGAATTATACTTAATGTTAGTAAACTACTATAAAAAGTTGAGAATAGACTATAAGAGTTGACATTAATACATTATTATAAGAGCTGTACATATAAGACTAAGCCATCGAAGTAGCTACCTTGACATTTTTCAAAGTCAATGTCTTTAATTTTTTATCCTAAATTAGGTCATCCTGAATCAGTTCATCATTGACATTATTATCATTATCTATATCTTCTATGCCACAACTATTAGTATCGACAATTTTTGATCCATAATGTAATTTCTCTCCATGCTAATACCATTCATTATAACCTTGTATGATCCCATTGCATATGACATGATTCTTAATTTCCTCAACAGTATCAACTTTCAAATTGTTACCACAAATTCTACATGGACAATAGAACCTATCTGTAGGTAGTTTCCTATGTTCCTCAACAAATATGATAAATTCATAAAGACCTTTGGCAAACTCTGGACTGCAATGTTTCTTGATATAAATCCAACTTTGATCCATTTTCTAGATCACATTAAAATTAATTATAAAAGGTACCACCTATCATAATAGTTATTGATACTATAAGTTGTAATTTATATTGATAGGAAGTTAATTACTTTTATACAAAAGTGTACCACCTATCCCATTTTTGAATATTTAATCTCACTAGTAACTGTATAATGTATGTTTAGTTTTCAAGAAAATTTTAGCAACATTTCCCCTATGTTCTCCAAGTACATCGATGTAAATGGAAAATAACCACCCACATATGTACCCAGTGAACAAATGAGGAAATTACTACTAAAATTTTCTTCAAAACTAAACATACAAATACACTTACATCCTAAGTGAGATTAAATATCCAAAAACAGTCCCAGACCGGGACTATCCAAAATTTACTGACGGGTTTCTAAGTTAATATATAAATGTGTTATTGTCATATTTATATATTAAGTTAAACATCATTCTTTGATGATCTCATCTATAAACCCTAAAGTGTTAATCTGGGATCCATTTTCTAGACCACATTAAATTACTTATAAAAGTGTACCACCTATCATAACGGTTATTGATACTATAAGTTGTAAGTTTTTATTGATAGGAAGTTAATTACTTTTATACTCAAATGTACCACCTATCCTAGTTTTGAATATTTAATCTCACTGGTAACTGTATAATGTATGTTTAATTTTCAAGAAAATTTCAACAACATTTCCCCTAAGTTCTCCAAGTACATCAATGTAAATGGCAAATAACCATTCACATATGTGCCCAGAGAACAAATGAAGAATACTACTAAAATTTTCTTCAAAACTAAACATACAAATACACTTACATCCTAAGTGAGATTAAATATCCAAAAACAGTTCCAGACCGGAGACTATCCAAAATTTACTCCTAATGAGTAAATTTTGAACGAGTTTCTAAGTTAATATATAAATGTGTTGTTGTCATATTTATATATTAAGTTAACCATCATCATTGATGATCTCATATATAAACCCTAGATTGTCAATTTGGAACTACACAATGTCTACCCTTATATTTTTAGAATGTATATAATGATTACCTATGTGACTGATAATAAAATGTAGATATGAAAAATGTAATTGACCTGAGCTACCGAGATAAAAATGAGAGAAGACCATGGGCAGTGGAAGGCGCACAGGTGGAAAAGAGCAAGAGGATGACCGCCGAGCGCAAGAGCTTCTACGAACAAGAGGATGATTGATTGTTGGATTGCCCTACAGATCAGTCAAAGACCTGTAGTTGAAGAGGTGAGGGTTCAATATATCGCTTCCGGTACTAGGAGTGCTTTCAGTCTCTCTGTCTCTGATGAGTTTAAGGGAAGCTAACAACGAAGATCAATGGTGGCGATCGAAGGCTATGGGGGGAGCTTGCATGAGAGAAGAACCGGTGTGGGAGAGCTTGCGGTGGTAGACGTCGACGGTGGAGATCGAATGCGATGTGGGAGCTTGTGTGAGAGAAGATCCGACGCAGAGAGGAAACCCCTGTAGTGACATTTAGGTCAACGAGTTTGGCATCGGAGATGGTGGTCGTGGAGGTGACCTTGACAATGTCGGAGATGGTGGTCGGGGAGAAGCGTCGGAGATGGTGGTTGTCGTCAACCCTTGGACAATGTCGGAGATGGTGGTCGGGAGGCAAAGGAAAGTAGATGGACAACGACACCTTAGACAGTGACACCATGGTCGCGAAACCTTGGACAACGGCATGGAGATGGAGCCATTGTCGCCGTCGAAGGAAAGGAGAGCACTCGATATAAAACTAAAACAAAGAACCTTGGACAGTGAAATAGAGAGAGTCTTGCGAAGCCTTTAATCAGAGCCTATCCTCTAGGGATGGTTTTCAGCTAAAAACTAACTCAACAGATAAGCACTCCCTAAACAACCGACCTATAGGGACAATTTTTGGCTAAAAACTGACCCAGTAGAGATGCACTCACCGAACAAACAACCCGACCTATATGGATAGTTATTGGCTAAAAAATGACCCAATAGAGATGTACTCCCCGAACAAACCATCTACATGGTCACTTATTAAGTGAAAAACTGACCCTAGAGGTTGTGGTCGCTGAACCACTTGCAAGGTCAGTTATTTGGGAATACCGACCCTAGAGGTTGTGGTCGCCAAATCACCTGTAAGGTTGGTTATTTGGAAAACTGACCCAAGAAGTCACACAAAATTGAACCTACTAGGTCGGTTTGGAGGAAAAAACTGACCCAACAGAGGTAAGCGGTACCCGAATTTTCTTGTACACTCCTAGGTTGTTTATTTGGAAAAAAATGACCCTATAGCTTGACACTTATGGATGCACGAAGTCAAAATGGAGCCAATTTTCACTGTAGGAAACATGTTGGGTTGGTTTTCTAATAAAACTGATGCTATGTTTATGCATGTGAGCAAAATTTTGATTTCGCGGGTGTTTTATAGCATCGATTATCTTTAATATAACTGACCTTGTTCCTAAACCGATACTTGGATTTTTTTCCTAATGACTTGTTGCTTTAGTTTTTTAAAAAGAAATAGCTTATTAGGTCGGTTTTGCTAATATAAGTGACGCTTTTGGAAACAACGTTATTGGCCAAAAATATAGTAGTAGGTAATCCCTTGAAGGCTAAAGACTTGTGCAAGAGTAGGTAAGTCCTTGGAAGAAGGCAGAAGACTCTTGCAAAGTGGGTAAGTCCTTGGTAAGGTGGAAGACTCTTTATATTGGATGGGTAAGTTCTTTAGTGGTCTTGTGTTGTAACTCTTATTGGTGAATATATAGAGGAAAGCACTTGCAAAGTCCTAGAGGTTGACCTCTCTAGGTAGTGGACTGACTCTCTCCTAGTTTGGAGACTAGAACCACTCTAAACAACCTTATCAAGTGCTTGTTCCATTTTCTCTCATACTTTCTATGCTTGTTAGTTAGGACTTCAAATTGCACTTAAGCTATTGGTTTTGATTGATATAATTTGAATGTCTAATCTATCTTGTGAGAATTTTTGAAGCTCTATTCACCCCCCTCTAGAGCCCTAGATCCAAAAAGTGGTATCATAGACAAGGATCTTCTCCAACAATATCCTACGAGATGAGAAGATGGGTGACAACCTACTTGGTTTTCTCAACCTAGAGGGAGGCTTCTCCATGCGTCCTCCGGTCTTTGACGGCACTAACTTCCTCTATTAGAAGAGGAGCATGCAATTCTACATTCAAGGCATGAACTTTGGCATGTGGAAGATGATGGTCACACCATACAAGGAGCCAATAAGAGTTGTTGCAACACGGAGTGAAGCTGCACATAAAGAAGCCCTACTCAATGCCAAAGCCATAAGCATCCTCTATGCAGCCCTTACCCCAATGGAGTTCAATCATATCTCATCTTGGGACACCACCTATGAGATTTAGGAAAAATTGTGCATCACTTATGAGGGCACAAAGCAAGTCAAGGAGGATAAGATCTACATGTTGAACAAACTTCTAGAGAACTTCAAGATGGCCAAGAAAGAAGGAATTGCAGAGATGTACTCAAGACTCAATGTCATCATCAATGGACTGGCTTCTTTGGGCAACACCTTGGAAAGAGGTGTAATCAACTCCAAGATCTTGAGGACTCTACCAAAGAGATGGGAGTCAAAGGTGACCTCCATTAAAGAAGTGAGGAGCCTTGGTGACATCCCAACCGAAGAGCTCATTGGCAACCTCCAAGCTCATGAGCCAAGGTTTGATAAGCAAGAAGAAGAAGCCAAGCAAGAAGAGAAGGAAGCCAATAAGATCAAAGATAGTTCTTTCAAAGCACAAGTGGAGGCAGTCATCCTTCAACAACAATTTGCTTTCCGAACTTCTCCTTCCTCCTATAGTGAATATGATGGCCCAAGTGAGCATGAAACCAACTACATCAAGGGCAAGCACTTCAAGGGAAAGCAAGCCTCCTCAACTACTCCTAGATGCTACAAGTGTGGATAAAAGGGACACTACATGAGTGAATGTCCCAAGTAAAGAAAGTCACACCACAAGGGCAGCATAAAGAAGGAGGAAGAGTACAAGAAGGATAGAAAGTACAAGACGAAGGACAAGAAGGAAAAAAGACACAAGAATGCAGCTTGGGAAGCTTCATCCTCAAGTAGATCAAGCTCCAAAGAAGATGGAGAGTGCCACCTTGCACTCATGGCCTCTGCTAGTGAAGAAATCAGTGAGGTAAGAGAGGTAAGTGAGGTAAGCTTGCATGAGTTATCTAAGGAAGCTATTATTTATATGCTTGTTTCTACCCATTCTTCTTTTGGTAAATGTAAATCTAAAAGAAAACGATTAGGAAAAATTATTGATGATTTGTATGTGAAACTTGAAATTCTTGAGATTAATGAGGAAACTCATCTTGAGAGCATTGATAACTTGCAAGGCAAATATCTTGATCCTGAGCTCCAATATAATGGAGTTGAGGTAGAGAATGGTATCTATCTTAAGAACATTGAAACTCTTAAGGAAGATAACCAGAAGTGCCTAAAGGAGCTTGAAACTCTTAAAACTAAAAATGTTGAATTTAAGCTTCTTGATGATACTCGCAGAGATGAGAGGGATGTTTATCTTAAGGAAATTCAAGTGCATAAATCTGAAAATGCTAGGATGCTTGGTCAAGTTAATGATTTATCTTCTAGATCTATCTTGCCTAGTAATGATATTTCTTCTATTTCTCTTGAGAAATATTCCTATTTAACTAAAGCCTTCTGTCTTGAGGCCGACCTTGTTCATGATAGAGATGTTATTGCTAGTTTGTCTTCTACTATCATATCTCTTAATGATGATAATCATAGACTAAGAGCCTCTCTATAGAAATTCCTCAAAGGGAAAAACTCCATAAATGAAATCCCTAACAATTATACCAAACAAAGTGGTACTAGTGGTTTGGGATTTGTAGGGCGTGCATCAAAAGGCAAGAGAAAAGCTAAAGGTAAGAAAAAGAGCAAGGAGACCTCTTTCTTTGTTGGAGAGTCTTTTGAAACTAAGAATCTTATGGTTTGTTCTTATTGCAAGTGTGATGATCATTACTCTACTTATTGTCCTTACAAGCCTAAGGTGACCGACCCAAAGATGAAATGGGTCCCCATGCTAACTCCGAATCCCAAAGTTTGAGTTGGGAATTGACACTCTCCTTTCTTGTAGGAAAAAGTAAGATGGATTATTGATAGTGGATGCACTAAGCATATGACAGGTGATTTAAGCCATTTCAACAACTTCACCAAAAAGAAAGGAGGTTCAGTCACCTTTGGGGACAATAAGAATGGTAAAGTCAAAGGTGAGGGTGATGTAGATGAATAATTGTGTATCAATAATATTCTTTTTGTGGATGGCCTACATAAAAAATTAATTAGTGTTAGTCAATTCTGTGACAATGGTTACCTTGTGTTATTTACTTCTTTTGAATGCTTAATTCTAGATTCCCTCACCTACCAAGTTATATATAAGGGAGCTAGAAATGGTAATATTTATGTTATTGTTCTTGACTCTGTTAAGTCTATTGTTGGTAGATTCCGAGTAGTCAATTCAAATGATATTTCTCTTTGGCCTTGTCGTATTGGTAATATGCATCAGTTGAAGAAGTTGAGCAAAAAGGACTTGGACAAGGGACTTCCCAAATTGGATTTTGAAAAGGATGAGGAATGCCAACCTTATACCCAAGGAAAGCAAACAAAGTCCTCCTTCAAATCCAAAGGATTCCTTAGTACCAAGAGAGCTCTTGAACTTCTTCACATTGATCTATTTGGACCAATGAGAACTCAATTGCTTCGTGGTTCCAAGTATTGCCTTGTTATTGTTGATGATTTCTCTAGATATACTTGGACCTTCTTTCTCATTTCTAAGAGTGATACACTTGATGTTTTCTCAAGATTTTGTAAACGAGTTGAGAATGAAACCTCTTGCTACATCATTTCCATCCATAGTGATCATGGGGGAGAATTTGAAAATGATCTTATTGAACATTTTTGTCAAGAATCTAGTTATTCACATAACTTCTCTTCATCTTGAACACCTTACAAAATGAGTTTGTAGAGAGGAATAATAGGTCACTACAGGAGATGGCTAGGACCATGCTTCCAGAGTATGACACTCTAAAGAAGTTTTGGGATGAAGCTATCAATACCTCATATTTTGTGCAAAACTGGGTTTTTACACATCCTTCTTTGAAGAAAACCCCCTATAAGCTATGACGTGGTAGGAAGCCTTCTATCGAGTATTTCTATGTTTTCGAATGTCCTTGTTTTGTTTTGAATATGAAAGATTTTTTCGACAAGTTTGATCCTAAATCTTACAAGGCTTTCTTTCTTGGATATAGAACTACTAGCAAGGCTTATAAAGTATTTAATGTTGATCTTGATAAAGTAGAAGAATCCATAAATGTTAAGTTTATTGAGACTAACCCATCTATTCCCAAAGATATTGTTCCAAATGATGATGTTGTAGGTGAAGAAATTCCTATTCTGAAATAGCTCAACATCACCCAAAAGAAAAAAGAGGTGGTTACTCAAGAAGAACATAAAGATGAAGAGAAGAAGGATCCAACCCCCTGGTTTGCAAAGAACCATCCAAAAGAGCTGATTTTAGGTGATCCATTTGAAAGAGTAAAGACACAGGCTGCATTCAATTAAGAACAAGCCAACAACGCCTTCATCTCACAACTTGAGCCAAAGAATGTTAAGGAAGCGCTTGGGGATGATGAGTGGATCCTATCTATGCAAGAAGAGTTGGAGAAATTTGAAAAGAACAAAGTATGGACCCTAGTGCCAAGACCAAGTGATAGAAAGATCATTGTCACCAAGTGGGTTTACTGCAACAAGCTTGATGAAAGCGACAAAGTGGTAAGGAACAAATCAAGGTTAGAGGCTCAAGGCTACAATCAATAGGAAGGTATAGATTTTGATGAACCATATGCACCTGTACCCAGACTTGAGTCCATTCGTATGTTAGTTGCCTTTGCTAGTTACAAAAAATTTCTTCTGTATCAAATGGATGCTAAAAGTTCATTTTTGAATGCTACAATTGAGGAGGAAGTGTATCTTGCACAATCTCAGGGCTTCGAGCATGATAGCTTACCTAACCATGTTTATTTTTTGCAAAAATCTCTCTATGGACTAAACAAGTACCTGGAGCTTGGTATGAGAAATGAAAAAACTTTTTGTTAGATGATGGGTATATCATGGACAAAGTGGATTCTACCTTATTTATGAAGCACACTTCTAACAATTTTCTTATCATTCAAATATATGATGATGATATCATTTTTGGTGGAACGAAGCTTGATCTTTACAAAGAATTTAGTGATCTTATGCAGAGTGAATTCAAGATGACTATGATGGGTGAGCTCACATTCTTCCCCGAATTTCAAATCAAGCAAAGAAAAGATGGGAACTTCATCAACTAAGGCAAGTACACAAGTGAGTTACTCAAACACTTTGGGATGGAGAACACCAAGCCGATGGAAACACCCATGTCAAACACCACCAAACTTGACAAAGATGAAGAAGGTCAGAAGGTTGATGAGAAGCTCTATATATAGAGGTATGATCAGAAGTTTACTTTACTTAACAACCTCTAGACCTGATATAATGTTTAGTGTTGGCTTGTGTGCTCACTTTCAATCAAACCCTAATAAATCAAATCTTATAGTTGTTAAGAGGATTTTAAGGTACTTAGCCAAAACCCAAAATTTTGGACTATGGTATCCCAAGTCAAGGGACTTTACTCTTACTACTTATAGTGATGCAGATTATGCAGGGTGCTTGATTGATAGAAAGTGCTCATAACTACTTTGAATGATTCTGATATGCCTTCTAGCTAGTTGTCAACTATACTATATGTTTTGCCTATGTTTTGATCAACATTGCTTTCTAATATGCTAAAAATTAGTTTTTCATGTTCATTTTGCCTTGTTTTTCTCTTGTTTTTGGGTATTTTTCACAAATGCTTGTTTTATCACAAAATAGTACCCAATGATGAGTGATATGTGCCCAAGTATGTTTAAAATTCATAATGGACTTCAAAAATAAATTCAATTAAAACTCTAATAGATGGAAATTAGGGTTTCTAATATTAGGTCAGGTTGACCATCAGTCGAGTTGGCAACTCGACCGATCAGAGGCCGAGAGCTTTTTTAAAGAGCCTATCAGTTGAGTTTCTAAGTCATAGAACTTGATTGATGGATGGGATGGAGAAAACTTAAGATAGGTTTGTCCGACTATTTTCCCTCTCAATTAGAGAAAAGTCGATCGATCTAACCTCTAGCTCTCTCAAGATCTCAACCCTAGCCCTGACCTTCCTCTCCCTAGCCCTAGTTTGACATAGCTCGACCTCCCTTGACCTTCCCCCTTTGTAACCTAGGTCTGTGGATGAGTTTTGGTGGTGGTTCTTTAGATTTTTCTCTCTCCTTCCTCTCCTTATCATATCCATGGCATCCAATAGGAGGATGATGGTCGCCCCGACTAATGCACCTTCATCTTCATCCAATTCACGCTTGATTCCCTTTGATGACACTTTCTTCGTCTCAAATGAGGCTCTAAATAGGTACAAGGAGCTCCTTCCTAGGAATCATTTTCCTTTTTATGCCCTATTTCAGACAACACCCTGAAGACAAGAGGTCATAGATCAAGTAGAAGAGTAGTTATATGACCGCCATCTCTTAGCCTTGAGTGTAAACATGTGTGGTATAACAATGCCATCACAAGCACCAAAGTCGTTCACAAATTCTATGCCAATCTGCATTGGAATTGTGACACCCTCATACCCCCTCATAATACTCAAGTTGTGATGACCCCAATTTATATATACTTTCCTTAGTGACATCCACAGATATGCATGCACTCATATCTATAAATGTCAGAAGGGAAAATATAAGAAATTAAGATAGTCAACTAAAATCAGAGAAAAGCCAAGATCAAGTTCACATCATCATTAGATAGCCACACAAAACTTCGTTCATTGAGAATAAATAAAGTCATTACATACTAGTAATTGAGAAGGAAGAATGAATAAGTCTATGAGAAAGAAAAATATGATTATTACATAGGATCTATAACATCCTATTACGTCATCTAGAAGAATCAAAATATCTAACTAAAATGAATAAGATAAGAAGTGGAGATCTATCTACTATCCTCCATGCTCATTATTTATTGTCTTCTGGTACTCTAAAGTGCATCATATGTTTCTTGTACCTAGAAAATACGAGAAACAAAAAAATCAACAAAGTTGGTATGTGGAATTAAACACTATACTATGTTGGCATATGAAAATACTTGGAAAATGAAGAAAGAGAAAGAAAACATTATTTAGAGGTGGAAAATCAGGTAATCCCAAGTTATTAATCACATTTAAAATGAATATGCATTACTATGGTGGACGTAGCATATAATCACATATACGACGGGCCCTTCCCCGTGTACCTTGTACTCTAGGGATCTCCCCATATACCATGTACTCTAGGGAGGTGGTAGTCAACATTAATGCTTTCCCTCTCTAATAGGGAGATTAATGAGCACCACTAGTAACTACATTTCATTTATCATCATTTATGTTCTTAATGTTCTAGGCGGAATTGACAATTACTCATATATCTACGTCCATCAATGTATTTCAATTACATGCAAGCAAATACATATATTTAGCATCCAACAAAATCTAGTCATTTAATTATATCCATGTACCTTTAATTTCAGATCTGACTTCCACAAGTCCTAGATTAGGAGAAAGAGAGTAGATCACCTTGAAATGTAAATAAGAACCTAAAGTCACCATGGGTTCTCATCATTCCATATTAGGGTTTCTTATTAGGGTTTCAGTCATTAGGGATATCTCTTTAGGATACATATGATTTGAGAGTTCAGAGTTGGATTCTAAGGGCCAGGGTCGTTCAAAGTCATTTAGGGTCATTTAATAGTTAGGGTTTGACATAAAGTTGTAATAAGTATACACATGAAGAGAGGAAACTAGAAATTAGGGTTTTTCACAACTATTGAATCAACTATCCCTCTTAGATTAGGGTTTCGAGTAACATGATGACTAGGACCCCAATTAGGGTTTAGGATGTCCACAAGGCAGATCTAAATCAAGGATGACTATTATTACACAATATATATATATATATATATATATATATATATATATATATATATATATATATATATATATATATATATATATATATATATATATTAAAAGGTCATTAGAGATTGTAGGCCATATTTTCTGAAAAGGAATAGGATATAAGTCTTGACTATATTTTATTTATATAGATCACATTTTTTTGATGAAAATGATATATAGGTTTGATATATTTTGATATTCCTAGCAATTTCTAGGATTTTTCTAAGATCTCACCAATCAGATAATTTCTTGAAGAAATAAATGAAAATAAAAAAAGGATTGCGAGCTCTGCTTTGCAGATCAGGTGAGGGTTTTGAATAACTGCATCCTTCCACTGACCCGTGAGTGGGCACTCCATAGAGGAGGGGGGTCAATGTGAGAAAAAGACCAAAAGGCCCAATGAATGTCAACGTAGCCCATTGATGAGCATGGGCAGAGAGGGCAATCCATCTGTTCGATTGACCTTTGCTCATGCCATGGATGCAACAAGGTAGCAGGTAGGCAAATGAGGTGAGGTCAGAGTTCTAGGGAAGGTTGGTCATTGCTGAGGAGCGAGTTGAGTGCGCGGGGTCCAAACGGTCGCGAGGAGGTCAAGACCATCACATGGGGAGGTCTCAGCTCCATTTTTCGATCAAAATAGGTGGGGAAAAGAGAAATGCATTTCGGAGATATACCTGCCCTCGGGTTGGATTGAGGGGTCACGAAGCTCGATGTGAGGTTCGTGAGGCTTGGCGATATCTCCCTGCAGCTCGACGTGCTCCCACCCTTTCCAGCGATGAAGCTTTCGAGCTCGGTTGTGGCGGATTGTCGACCCAAGGTTCAAGACCTTCACGGCTCCAACCGAGGGTGGTGGTTGACTCGTTGGAGTCCCCCGATTGTGCTGCTACATTCGATTGGGAGGAGAGAGTCACTAGAGTGAGGAGGAGGTTGAGGTCAGGCGAGGTGAGGGTGTTCAAGGTCAAGGAGGTAGGGGCTTGCTTCGTTGGAATTGATGGTGGGGAATGATAAAAGGGAGGTCGGAGAAGCTTTTGGAGATCTTATATAGGCACGGGGTGGTCGAGGGAATGAAGCCCTAAGTTGGGCACCTTCTCCAGTGAGATGCGTAGAGAGAGAGAGGAGGTTGTTCTCCCTAATCCAAGGATGAGGGGGGTGAGTAGAGGGTCGTTGAGTTTGGTTTGGGGAGGAGAAGCCTTCCTCCAAATATCTCACAGAGAAGGGACGGGATTCGGGCGCGAGGTCTCTTGGATGGACCATTGTACAGTTGGAGGTGGAGACTTGGTCTTACGGGAGGTTAGGGATGACTCGGGGGCCGTTGGATCTTGAGCAATCCCTGATTAAAGGATCAAATGGTCACGATTGGTCCCTGGTGAAGAGATCCATGCCCATGCTTTAAAAGGAAAGCATGACACATATTTATCAAATGGAACTAGAAACTCAGGTCCTAGGGATTAATAGATGGCATTATACACATGATTTTCAAATGTGAATAACTCTTAATTGGTAAATCCAATTGTAATGAGATTTTTGGCATAGCTCTATAATGTTATGATGTAGTTATGGTGCAAAAATTGGAATTGAATTTTGAAGGGTTAGCATAGCTATTGATTAAGTGTATTAACTCCTAAAATTCACTTTTGTGTGACATTTAGGATTTAATATTGTGTGAAATTGATAGGCCATTTAATCAATTTAGTGAGAGATATGGTTGAGGGCACAATCAAAATTATAGGAGAGAGAAGAATATATATAGAAAAACTCACTCTGTTACACAAGTAGTCCTCACATCTATGATAGCCGGGAAGAAATTCCAAGTCTCTAAGGATACCCTGAACATCTTCTTTTCCGATACTGAAGTGACTGACGCTTGGTGTAAGGACTATCCAGAGTATTTTGACCTAGTCGAGCCCAAGGCCTTCTACAAGCAATATGATCTTACTATCCCTGATATTCATATGTTCTTGAAGAATCCTCAATTCCCATATAGGAAGAAGTTCACCCTTTCCTCCTCTTCCTTAGACCTCAAGAGACACATACTTGTCTTAGTCATTAATTGCAATATTCATTCAAAGAAAAATTAGACTAAAATTGTAGAAAACACTATGGTAATCATGTACTGTCTCTTAAAGAACATAGGAGTCAAGTGGGCTAGATATGTTCCCCATCATATGACCTATTTTGACTCAGGAAAGAACACCCGTATCACCCACCCACCCTACCCAACCCTAATTTGTGGTCTATTCCATCTTGCCACTGGAAAATCTCTTTTCCATGACCTTCACTACAAACCTGCCCAGAAAGGAGTTTGCATCAATGAGACCAATCTTCATAAATTAGTTCCCATCCTATCCTCCACCACACTTGGTTCTTCTACCACTGTCTCTACCCGAGCACCTCCACCACCTCAGCCTATTGACCTGCCCGTGCCTCATTCTATGTATCTAATGAAACCCTTAAGGGCTCATGATGCATCAAAAGGCATACAACCTTTAGGCTATAGGGGCACCTACATCAGGACCTATGTTCCATCATGTCTAACATGAACATGTCATGTGCACACCCTTACCCTGCCTACCATCCCTACCCAGGAGGTGACTATGCATCCTTTGCATATGATCACTTTTACCCTGCCCCTCCACATGAATCTTTCACTGCTACACCCTCTACTGTTGGTGGATATACCCCTGATGTGATGCCTCTGACAGATGGCCACTTGGCCACTCTGCTTGCGAGTCTTGGTAGTTCTTCTCCTTCCTTCCCACAGGCCAATGAGCTCCATGCTCTTGGTATGTCTTGGGATGAGAAGATTGCTCATTGGTATGATCGAGGTTTTAGTTCTCTTACTGATGAGGAGATCCCAGACCAAGATGATGAGGAGGCTACTGCTGATGAGGAGGCTGATGATGGTGATGGTGATGCTTCTGATGATGGCTCGCATGGCTTTGATGGTGCCTCCGGTGATGAAGGCGATGTTGTTCTCTCTACTACACCTTTAGAAAGAGATGATAGCTATGAGCCTAATGCTTCTGATGCTGATGTTGTGGACATAGATAGCTTAGATATTTAGTTGTTCTAGTTTTTAGTCTAGTTGCTGATCATATATATATTTCTAGGCTATTTTATATTATAAACATCTAGGCATATGTTTTGAGCTATATTATTTTATCATCTAGCTTTCATCATTTTGGTTTATAGTTGTTTTCTGAGAACTTGCTTTCTGGGTTGTAATATTAATCCTTTGTACACTTACTCTTTGATTTACTATATCTAATGAGTTGGTGCCATGTTTTACCATGTTTTGATTATGACTTAGATTGTTTGTTTCTCTGTCTCTGTTTGATGTATGCTTTGAGTTTGCATGTTGTGCATGTATGCTTGGTTGTGCTTGGAGAAGACCTATTTCTGTGCTCTTCTACCCCCTTCCTTTTTTATAATGTCAAAATGGGGAGAGAAGTTCAATGTTTTAAAGCTCAACCATATTGTTTTGATTGCATATGTGATCCTTTTCTTGTTCATTATATGCTTTATCATGTGACTTGCTTAAGGACCATATATTATATATATGTCATGTTTCCTTGTGTAGATAGACTAACTATGTTGGTTAGAGTAAGCTTAGATTGAGGGGGAACAATTCACATTGTTCAAATCTTGAATCCCCTTGCAATTCACAAGGCAAAGGTATAACTTCGAATATCCTTTTCAATATGTTTGAGGAATGGTTTGTCATTGTTAAAAAGGGGGAGAATGTTGACTTGAGAGTTCTACATTGTCCATATTTTGATAGTGACTTAACCATTCCATTCCTATGTATCTAGTATGTTTGTTCAAGATTGATTTTAGGCTTTAGGTACATGAAAATTATCAAATTACACAAACCCTAGCTTGTTTAAGTTAAAGTCAAAATCAATGCAAGTGTGCATTTTGTGATATCACTCCAAATGACCTTAGATGATTTTTGTAATCACTTGTATTGATGATATAAATTGTAACTAAGATTAGAAAAAATTAAGGACACTCCATTCCAAGGTTTAATCACTCAAATGTCAATTTAGAAAATTTGTCACAGGTTGTTTATCGGTCGAGATGGAAACTCGACTGATCTAATCATGGATTTTCTGGAGAGAGCAATCGGTCGAGTTGCACACTCATAGAACTCGACTGACCAACCCCTGAGAAAAATTGATTTTATCTCATTGGTCAAGTTTCCTAGAACAAACTCGACCGATAGTTTGAAATTTGGCTTTGACATTTAGTGCATTGGTCGAGTTACCTTTATTGAACTTGGCCAAATGTATTGTATAAAAAATGTAGAAAAAGTGATTATAATTATTGGTGAGTTGTTTTGAGTGAGAATATATCTGTTGCAACTTGGAAAATGGCTATATTTTTCCCTTAAGTGATCCCACACTTAAGGGAACATCCCCAACTATAAATAGGACCCCTTGGAGTTCATTCTAAGTTTTCTCATTCATGCTAATCCAAGTCCTTGCTATAGTTGAGTGTGTTGCAACTCCTTGAGCCCCTTTCTCTCTCTAGTTTACACTTCATTTCATGATTATGAGTGAGATAGGCCAGTTGTAAGAGAGATACTTCGTTGTGCTTGTAAAGCTCTCATTACATTCCATCTTCCCTACCCCTTTCCCTAATGAAGCAAAGGGGAAGCAAGCTACTCTGAGTGAAGGTGGAGCTGTTGCTGTTCTTCTTCAAGGTTGAAGAAGAGGTGAAGATCTTCTCCAGGTGAAGGAGAAGGCAAAGGCTAAATATGCAAGAAGAGTGGGTAATCCCTTGAAGGATGAAGACTTGTGCAAGAGCAGGTAAGTCCTTGGAAGAAGGTGGAAGACTCTTACAAAGTGGGTAAGTCCTTGGTAAGGTGGAAGACTCTTTGTATTGGATAGGAAAGTCCTTTGTTGGTCTTGTATTGCAACTCTTATTGGTGAATATATAGAGAAAAACACTTGCAAAGTCCTAGAGTTTGACCTCTCTAAGTAGTAGACTGATTCTCTCCTAGTTTGGAGAGTGGAACCACTCTAAATGACCTTGTCAAGTGTTTTCCATTTTATCTCATCCTTGTTATGCTTGTTAGTTAGGACTTCAAATTGCACTTAAGCTATTTATTTTGATTGATATAATTTGAAGGTCTAATCTATCTTGTGAGAATTTTTGAAGCTCTATTCACCCCCCTCTAGAGCCCTAGATCCAACAGTTTCCCAATTTCATTATACCTTCCATAATTCCCAACACCTCTATCTAACCTTGTTATCTTAATTTTCTTTTCTAGTCGCCTTTCAACTTTAACAACATAAACTTGTAAAGCATCTATAGACTACAATTTTCATGCATTAATATAAAAGACATTATCATGAGTAATTGTTAATAAAAGTGATGAGACTCTCCACAGAAACTTGAAAAATAAAAAAGGGTTAGAAATGTCTATTTGTGTTATTTCATGAAGCTATGTACTTCTAGTGGCTCATTTCTTGCATTTATTGTTTCAATTTGACACTTGTTATCCATTAATCATGATACTCAAGGACTTATTTTAAATCATTTAGAGTCTAGAGTCATTTTTAAGAAATCATATTTTGTTTCAACTTTCTAATTCATAGTTAGGTGAGTTTTTAAATATTGCTATCAAGATGAAGCTTGTAAAAACCATCAGACAAAACTCCAATACTAATATGACTTGGATAATAAACATATTAGTTTTATATTACCAAATTCAAATGAATATTCCCAAACATCAAATTATGAGGATTAGAAAGAGAATAAGGAGTTTACACACGTAATAGAAAACACGTACTAAATTAAGATGAAACATTATATTATATACTATAAAAACTTTGTCCTTGCATACCATAAAAATTGAAATCTTACACTAAGGTATGTGATTTGTGTCATAAGGAATCTTTGAAAGGAATTCAAAATATGAACATTAAAACCACTATCAAGCCACCAAGTATGGAAATGAAAATAAGTAATAAATTTTAAATAACATATAAATCTCATACGAATACCATTATTTTCAAACCATTTTTGAGACTTTGGGTAGTCCTTTTAGAGAATGCTCACATTTCATATACAACTTGCGCAAGTTCTTGTTTTTCTATTTAGAGGATTGACTAAGGTAATTATATTTGGGTGGTTTTCTTTTATGAACTAGATTGTTACTCTTCCAATCTTTATTTCCATCCCTGTAAACAAAATGAACTACCTTAACTTTCTGATTTAGCCTACCATCTTGTTTAACTAGTTTGTGAGACAATTCATGAAATGTGCGGTTATCTGTAATATCAGCATGATGATCCTAGAATGCACAAACTAGGGAGGTAAAATATTTATGCCAATATGAATAGTGAAAGACCCATCCATCATCATTATAGAGTTCTTTAATTTTTTCTATAAGGTTGGTAATTTCAAGGACATGTTTATTCATTGAGGGATATTCATCAAACTCGTGGTTATTAATTATGACATTAGTTTCATACTGAGATATTTATCGTCAATTATAAACCTATATTTGACATCATTTAGATAGGTTTTTTGCACTTTCAACTTTGGGTATGGATGTTTCTATGTTTCTCTATGGTTATTCTTAGAAATATCATTATTGGTCTATCATACATTTTAGAAGATTCATAGATAGTTACTATTTTGAAATGCAACATCAAAGACAATGGAAGCAAGAATAAAAAATATATATTTTCCACAAACATATATTGTCAATAAGGTTGTCTCGGGAAGGAAGTGCACACACGATATACCTTATCATGGATCAACTTCAATGACTTTTTTTTTCATGGTGATATACTTTGCTCATGACAGTGCATAGACAAATGTCTATGACATCCTCCTAACACAACTGCGTAGAGGCTATATCTTTACTTAGTCCACATGGATGATTGGGAACTGCTAATCATGATGCTAGACCTAGAAGCAAAGGAGTAAAAATTCACTTGGCAATGTGTTAGTATTATTCTCTTTCTCCTAATTTCTCTATCTCCCTTGGGGTAATGACAATTAGGGTTCACATGTCAAAATATGTAACCAAAACTCTAGCCATCATGCATCGTTAAAGAGGATACATTAGAAAATAGGGTTTAAAAATAAACCTAGAAACAAAAAAACTAGCAGTTGCATTTAAGATGTCTTCTTGTAGATATCCAGTAGATTGGCTGGTCATTCCAATGATTGGTTGGTTAGCATCACAATGTTTTGGAATTAATTATCGATTAATTGACCTAGTCCATTTGATCATCCAGATTTTCAATAGATCAATTCGGATAATCTTATCCAGTTGAAAGACATGACTTCCCATTCAAATGTTTGTGTCAATTCTATCTAGTTTATTTAGTCGCCTTACATGTCAATGGATTGAGCTTCCAGACAATGTATCATTGTTCTAATTTATTATTTAAACATTTTAGTTGCCAATTTAATTTGTAAAGTTATTCTCTTCTTAGTTGTGCATCCTACACATGTGACCCAATAGCTCCACATTGTGTTGGTAGTGATGTCTATAATCATATTATGATATCACTATTGGTATGTATACCCAAAGATCCAATCATATGATGATTGTAATGGCATACCTTGTATATGATTTGATTAATGATAAAGGCAAACTTCCAATTTATTCTGTTTTATTTAGTTATGAGATAATGAAGTAACATAATAGATATCTAGAGCATTATGTTACTCAATGATGTATGTCTTTAAGTGAGTGCCTTGAACAATGAGATAATATGAATGTTAAGAGTATATATATTCTTATTATGTCCCTATTTGGATGTTATTGTGGAAAGCTGATAGACAACAATAACACATAAGACTAGAGTGTGTGTTGGTTGGTGATAGAATATCATCACTCATTTTTTTGATCCATAAATATCATCAATCATGATATGTGATATCAAACCAAGCACATAAATACTTGCTAAAGAACAATATATCAAACTGACCTAGCATAAGAGTGATACATAGAAACCATAATTGGTAGTCAAAATTATCTCTTATAGTGTTGGTGGTGATTGTGGTTCTTAGACCTGAAGTCATTACACTCATAACATGTCATTTAGTGTACTTTGACATCATCCACCTTGATCCTGAATAAGAGTTACCATAAAGGTGATGATCAAATACACTGTGAAACATGGGGATAACTGTGAGTGATGTAGATGGGGATTTTTCCATCCTACATGAGTATGATATCCTGTCCACTTGATAAGCGAGACTACAAAAAGCATGACCATGCACATGTGAGTCAATATGTGATATTGAGCTTACATATATCTAAGATAGTCTCCTTTAGTTCAAGGAATAAATGTTGAATGTTGAAGAGGATGACTACTCCATGCCTCGAGTTCAATCTGTATATCAATGACAAAGGATCCATACAAACATTGTAACACCAAATGCAAATTGTAGGTTGAAGTTGTTCTCCAACTTTCCGCTTACTTGGGTAGCAATGATGTGTGACTAAATGCCACTCTTTTCTTGTGATGTCAAAAACTAGTTAGACATTCACTACCAATGTAATATGGAACCTATTGGGTCACACATAGGATACACCTAGAAGAAGAGTTTAATCATGAATGATAATTGAATTGATTCCTAAAGTGTTTAGGTATTCAATTCAAGTAAAAAATTAATTGATTGGACTCCCAACTGATTGGTTCAATTGTTAAACAGACTAGTTGGAGTGTCAGGTTGATTGGAAATTGCATTGGTTAGTTTCTAAATGAACTAGGGCATGAACTGATTGGTTCACTTAGTGAATTGATCGACTCAAGGTTGAAAAATGACTATTTATTGAAGTGAGACACCTAGTTTCTAGATCAATTTGATTGCATCAAGGATTAGTGCTGACATCGTTTCGAGCATTAATTGCATTAGAATTGCCAATACATGTGCAATTGGGAAACATGATGAAATGACCGGTTCACTGGGTGAACTAATCGACTCACATTCCAACCGATTGGTTCACTTTCAAATTGACCATTTCTCCTATCATAGGTTGCAAATTTTCATGAGATTCTAGTCCATTCCATTCCCACACAGACTGGGAACCCTAACCCTAACCCTCCTATAAATGGAGGAGGTACCGGGTGCTTCTTAGACACATCATTTGCCTTTAACAATTGTTTGCCATCTCTGGTTGTGTTAAACTAAAGAACCCGAGTGATTCCTACTTGATAAAGGGAGGGATAGAAAGGGAAAAAATTGTGAATGAGCAAGTTGGTGACTAGCATACCAACGGGAGGGACAACTCCTTCTTGTCTATTTGAGAAGAACAACATGAGTTCTAGGTGGTCTGTGTGGACTTCTCTAGAGGTTTGGATCCTTTTCCCGATAGGAGGAAAATGTCGACCTACTGTCCTTAGTGATATAGTAGGAGGATGAAGATGATGTTCGAGTGTGATATGAAGAAAGGGCACATGCAATGATGAGGAGATTGTCACTGGACTTGATCCAAGACCAAGTATATACTCAAAATCCTTTCCATTATATAGTTGTTGATGCGATTTGCTGGTTTAATGGGGAATATGGCATTAAATTTTTTGTTTCCACTCCCTACCTGATGCCATATTTCCCTACAATCACAAGTAACTATTCATAATTGGAAATACATTATAGCCACCCAAGTTAGGGAACAAGTTGGATAATAAATCAGACCTTATATTGTGATTAGTATTATAGTGATTATATAATCTCTTTTCCTTTGATATTCAAATTGAATTTGAGGCATGGAATCATCACATTCTTATTGTTCAATATTTTCTCCCTGATCAAGAGTATACTTTTTGGGGTAAGAATGATCTCAATATCAAATGTTAACTCACATGAGCATGGAAACACTTTTACAACCTTAGTCATCGAGTTCCTAATATATCACTCCATTAGGATGGAAAAATTCCATCTAGGTCACTCATAATGTTCCACATGTGTCACAATTTACCAATCACTAGTTGTATGGCAAGACTTAATTAAGAAATGTTCAAGTTAACCGAACAATATGTGACCATTGTAGTGACTTCAGGTCTAAGGTGTAGTAAAAACTATCACATTGAGATATTCTTCTTACTACCAATTATTTCTTCCATGTATCACACTGAAGGTGGGCCTCCTCGGTGTACTTGTTCATGAACAAGCACCTATGTGTTTTAACTTGATATCCAATATGATGACCAATAAGGCATAGCCATTAGTCAAAACACAACTACCCTTTTGTAATTATCATCCTAATTTTCACAATAATATAGAATAGGGTATTAAAAAGAATGAATAATATTATCATACATATGATCTGATGTTCATGCCCTCAACCCAAAATCATGTGTCATTGAATAATACATTCTTAAGACATATTATATCTATTCATCATCTCATATTGAAGTAACATACCAAATGGAAACGTCTTGAATATTAATCAAATCAAATACAATGTATTCCATTACAATCACTATATGCCTAGCTCCCAGCGTGAAAAAGCAACAGTCTCCCATTTTCACTAGAGCCAATCAATCTTGAATCCACTTCCGAAAAATCTAACACGACCGTCATACTTTTGATGATATGATGTTTTTCTCGAAGGGACATAAATTTAGATTTTAGTTGGCACTCTACAAATAGCGACATATTCTCTATGTACATTCTCTCATATGAGATGATAACACCATATTTTGTTCTTGGAATGGTAATGTGATTTGGTTTCCTTAGCTTGTAAAATTACTCCAATGTTGTCACATCTAGTTCTACTTCATCATTAATAGTTGGAATCACCCTAACACAATACAAATTATATTGCTTCATTGTATGCATCAATATACTTGACCTATGTTTTATAATTATCCCTTGTCTCTTGCTTGGAACTTTTCTTGATTATAGCCTTTCCATTGAGGCAAAACACAAAACTTGATTGCAATCAATAATCACTTTTTAGTTTGGAAGCTTGCATGAGTGAAACCCCTTGCAACCAACTATTGCTCACCTCCATAAATAAGGAACTGATCCTTAGTTATTCTCAAATAGTTAAGGACGTATTTTAGTTAGAATGGCATTCACCAAGATCTATATGGTACCTTATCATCATGTTTAAAGCATATGATATGCTGGGACATGTACACAAATCACATATATGATAGATCTAACTGTAGACCCATTTGGAATCTTTCTCGTACATGCCCTCTCTTCATAAGGGTTGGGACATTAAGATCTACATAGATTTATTCCATGAGACATGGGTAAGTGTCATGTCTTATAGTGATGCATGCTGAATTTTTTCAGTACTTCGTCAATGTATATACTTTATTTAGATCATACCTTACATATATATATATATATATCTAAAATATATGATGCTTTTCCTAAGTCCTTTATAGATAAGGAATTTACCAACCAACTTTTAAGAAACTGTAGAGTAGTGATGTCATTCCACATCAATAGTATTCTCATAAATATACACTATCAGACAATTGCACTCCCACTAACCTTCTAGCAGAAACAAGTTCATCTTCATTACATATATAGGAAAAATCTTTGTCTATATCATAAAAGTGAAGACTCTATCTTTGAGTTACTTGCCTCAAATTGACAACTTACCAACTTTTGTAGTTTCATTTAGACAAATTTAACCTTAGGGTTGTGTCATATACATAGCCTCACAAAAATCCCCATTAAGGTATGTGGTTTTAATATCCATTTTCCAAATCTCTTAGTCATGACTAGAGGCAATGGAAAGCATGATCTTAGTGGATTTATCTATGGAAAATGGTAAAAATATCCATTATAGTTGAGTCGTTAAACTTGTAAAATTTTGCAACCAATTGTCCATTATAGGTTTGTACATTACCATCCATGTCGATCTTCCTTTTGAAGACCCGTTTACACCTTATTGGTTTTACCCCTTTAGGTAAATACACCAAGGTCCATGTCTTGTTGGTGTTCATGGAATCCATTGCAGATGTCATGTCTTCATGCCATTTCTTAGAATATGACCCCTCAAAAGTCTCATGTGTTGGTATGTATGCCAGAGGGAAAATCATACGATGATTGTAATGGCATAAGTTGTAAATAATTTGATTAATAATAAAGGAAATCTTCCAATTGATTTTATTTTATTGAGTTATGAGATAGTGAAGTAACATAATAAATGTTTAGAGAATGATATTACTCAATGATGTATGACTTTGAGTTGATGACTTGAACAATGAGATCATACGAATGAGTATGTACGTTCTTGTTATGTCCCTAGTCGGATGTTATTGTGGAATGCTAATATAACATCCTTATTTTTAGTACTTTATTATATTTTCTAAATACATATTATACATAATTATTTTATAAATGGGTCATGGTATCTAATTTTGCGTGTTGAAAGGCATTGAAAATTTTCCTATCAGAAAGAACATGCAAAAAGGATTACATGCAAAATGTCAAGACTTAATTATATTTGGATAATTATTTATTTAATAACAAAGATTTATCTTGTGTTAATTATAGTAACCTTTTTGGTGAACTTTATGCAAAAGGAACCCTTCTAGAATGTTCTACACATACAATAAGGCAAGTGGTTAAAATATGGGATTAATTGAAGTTTGTTCAATTAGGAAAAAGTTTTTATCAAGATAATGGCAAAGAGATGGGTTATCCCTTATTTTTATTAGATTTCCACGATTTTACTTTTAATTGGGATTTCTCTGGGCCTTCAGATGTGTTCACCAACTGAGTGGTTTCATCCCATCCATCCACACCTTCTTCAACCTTAGTCCGCTTGGACCGAGACTCTTATTTTCCTATCAATCACAAATATCTCTCAGTGTGAGTGATAGATTCTCAAACATATTTCACCATCATTTTTGGGAGAGAGACACACATCAAATAAGCTCCAACTCAAGCCCTAGATTTCACCAAGAAAGAAACACCTAAATAACACTATTGGGCACCTGTGGTAGACCACCCTAGGGTGAATCCATTACCTCAATGAGAAATACAAAAGCTTCTCCATCACCACCGTGACCCTTACACCCATTAATTTGATTCCTCTAACCCCAAAGTTCCCTGCCCTACTCCATTTTCCCACCGTTGGTACTCAGTGATGTCCTCCCTAGTAATGCCACTGTCACCAAATTATTCTTAGGTAGACCATCTCTGGGTAGTCAAGAACCGGACCCCAACGTCAACTTGAGGTGCGTATTGCTGAGGTTGTCCCCCTGACAAACTACTCTCAACCAACATGGAGCCTCGTCGATGGAGGTCCTCTGGTTGCACTTGCATCTTGAAACCAGATGGAGAGTCTCGTGAAAACTCACCAAAGATCCCTAGAACTCTATTGGGTTGACTTGTAAGGTAATACCTCATCACCCTATTGTTCCCTTATACATCTATTATTTTTCTTGCCAATGACCACACTATTGTCCTATTTTGGTCTCGCAACCCCTTCTCTGACTCTGTATGAGACTGGACATTGTTTTTGGGTAGTTTTGTGGGTGTGAGCCTCTCTCTTCCTCCTTTCTTAATTTAAGGTTGTCGTTCCCCTATTCTTCAACATTCCTAAGCAATGCACGATCGCCACCCTAGCTAGCTTCAGACCTTATATGAGAGGCCTTTGGGTCTGGCTTTTCACAATGAAGACCTTTGTTGAATTCACTTCGATCAAACTTGCATCTACGGTGAGATCATGCTTGGAGCTCAGTCTATAAAAATGTTTGATTGATCACATCAGGAAGCTAGGCTAATGCCTAGATGATGCTTGTTTTATTGATCATTCCCCACCACAATTTGTCTTTGACTCTTTTGTTTTCACGCTAAGGGTGTGGTCATCTTGTCATACTGTTGATTGTATAGAGGTGCAACCTCCTATATGTCTCTCCCAAGTATTTTCACTCTCTTGATTATTCTGTATCTCTCTTATGATTGGACAATACTTATTAGAACTTGGAAATTCTAAGAATATTATCCATTTACTAGATGAATACTAAACTTGTTCCTAAAAATGCAATGATCCTAAGAAACCCTAACTGAGAACCCTAATGACCCTAGAAAATTGGGATTTGAAGAAAAGACATGAAGAATAATAGATCCTTTGGTTTTCAGGAGAAGTTTAGGAGGAGAAGGTTAGGAGTAGGTCCTGAAGTAGTATTTTCAGATAAGACTTGTCTTACCACAAGTAAGTGGGCCATGTCCTTGAATTCATATTATGTAGTTTAGACTGGTAGTCTAATTATCCTTCTCAGAACAACCAATTAGACATTTAGTCTAGTGT
Organism: Alisma plantago-aquatica; assembly: GCA_963693085.1. Classification (NCBI taxonomy): domain Eukaryota; kingdom Viridiplantae; phylum Streptophyta; class Magnoliopsida; order Alismatales; family Alismataceae; genus Alisma; species Alisma plantago-aquatica. Next base: position 1,057,389,798 of record OY856411.1, on the reverse strand, counting down.
TCATGCATATAATGCTTTCCTTACAAAATAGTAGAATCTATGCCTCAGATAATTCATGCACAAATATTATCAAGAACTAACTTAAATTCAATATTCTTGTATGCATGCTTAGAAATTAGCATGCATCTACCAAAACATAGAATATATGATTAGATTTTATTTCAGTATGTTAGTTCCTTACAATCAGTTGGAATTAAGATATCTTTCAGAATATCAGATTTATGTACAAAATCTAGATTTCAAACTTATCTTAGTTTTTTACTAATTGAGTTTTAAAATTTAGAATATAATTTATAACTTAGAATGACAGAACATACTACATACTTTGGAATTTATCTCATAGTTGGGATACACAATCAGAATAGAAATAGAATAAGAAGAGAATCACCATAAAAAATAGAACAAGAATAAAAAAGAATAGAAAATGACACCAGAACATAATTTATATTATATAACAAGTCCTCACATAATAGAAGTACAACGATGCATAGAACATAAGGCTTTTATGTCATAGAAGGTGCATTGCACCATAGAAGGAACTTGGTTTTATAGAACAGAAGATACCTCAGTGTCACCAGAGGGCATTTCATGCTAGAGAAGGTGTGTTGTACCATGGAAGGCATATAGTGCCACAAAATAAGACTTATTATATAATAGTGGTCAAAGAAAGATAAAAGATGTGAAGATGTTTTCTTTAGTGTATATTTCTAATATCACAATTTAGTTATTTCATTCTAGTTATTAGAATTCAATGCCACTTACTTTAACCTAGGCTTCCTTTTGTGCATGGATGGGGAGGAGATGTCCACTGGTGAGAGCAACAATAATATCCAAAGTCTTGGAGCACAAAGATATAGTAGGATAAGATCTGGTGGGGTGCCAACTATAAGATGATCCTCATGTTCAGAACTTAGCTATATACTTTAATGCTTAGAATTTTGGAGTAGAGACTCAAGATGTCAAATGAGTTTTCCATGTAATAACATTTATGTTACTTTTGGTAAGAACAATCATGAGAAAATTTTGATACTTCAACTTGTGTGATTGATTATACTATTGTTATGAGTGCCAATTTTATGTAATGCCCCCTTGAGTGCACGAGTTATGGATAACTTAGTGTTGCTTCTGCTATGTGCATGTGCACACTTAGGATGGGTGTTGTAGATGATAGACAATAATAACACAAAAGACTAGAGTGTGTTGGTTGATGACAAAATCTCATCAACCAAGACATGTGATATCAAACCAAACACATAGGCACTTGTTAGAGAATAGTGTACCAGATAGATCCAACATAAGAGTAATACATGCAAACCATAATTGGTAGTCAGAATCAACTCTTATAGTATTGGTGGTGATTATGGTTCTTAGACCTGAAGTCACTAAACTCATCACATATCGTTCAGTTTAGTTTGACATCATCCACCATGACCTTGAATAAGGGTTCCATAAAGGTGTTGATAGGATGCACTGTGACACATGGGGATGACTCTGAGTGATGTAGATGGGATCTGTCCATCCTATAGGAGTGTGATATCTTGGCTACTTGATTAGAAAAAGTGAGAAATGCATGTCCATGCAAATGTGAGTCAATATGTGATATTGAGCTTACATATATCTCAGACAGTCTACTCTAGTTCAAGGAACATAGATTGAATGTTGAAGGATGACTAGTCCATACCCTGAGTTTAATCTGGATATTAGTGACAAAGGAACTATACAAACACTATAACACCAATCACAAATTGTAGGTTGAAGTTGTTCTACAACTTTCCATTTATTTGGGCAACAATGATGTGTTTTTGGGTACTACTCTTTGCTTGTGATGTTATAAATTGGTTATGGACATTCAATGACAATGTAAATAGGAACCTATAGGGTCACACACTTATGATACACTTAGAAGAAGAATTTGTCCATGAATTAAGTTCAATTGATTACTAAAGTATTTATGTTTTTAATTTAAACAACAATGGAATGACTGGACTTTGAGCTGACCGGTTCAAGAGTTAAACTGATCGGTTGGAGTGTCAAATTGATTGAAAATTGCATTGGCTGAATTCTGGATGAACAAGGGCTTGAGCCAACCGGTTCACTTAGTGAACTGATTGGCTCAAGGTTTCCAGACGACCGGTTCATGATTTGAACTGCTTGGTTCATGAAGCAATTCAATTGCATCAAGGATTAGTGCTGACATCATGTTGTGCATTATTTGGATTAGAATTGCCAATACAATTGCAATTGGGAAACATGACAAAATGACCAATTCAAGGGTTGAACTGATCGTCTTGCTTGCCAACCGATAGGTTCACCCACGAACCAATCGTTTTGCTATTTGTAGGTTGTGGAAATTAATAAAATTTCAGTCCCTATTTTACTCCCACACAGACTGTAAACCTTGACCTTATATAGAGGGGTATTGGGGGATTCCTAGAGACACAACTCAATTTCCTCTCATAATTATTGTCTTCTCTGGTTGTGGCAACCAAGAGAACCTGAGTAAGTCCTACTCGAAAAAGGGAGGGATCACAAGGGAGAACAATTGTGGGAGAACAAGTCGGTGCTAGTACACCGATGTGGAGGGACAACTCATTCCTGTATGTTCTTTTAGAACGACATGAGTTCTAGGTTGTCCGTGTAGACTACACTAGAGGCAAGGAGCTTTTCTTGCTAGGAGGATAACGTAAGGCTACCTTCCATGGTGATCAACTAGGAGCTGCTACATGCACTGTTCGAGTGTGACTAGAAGAAAGATGCACAAGATGATGAGGAGATTGTCACTGGACTTTCTCCAAGACTAGGTACATCCTTGAAACTTTCCTTTCCCTTATATAGTTGTTAACCACATCTACTATTATAAAGAAAATATGGCAGTTATGTTTTGTTTCCGCTGCCTATTCTATAGCCCTATTTCTCTATAGTAGTATTAGAGCCACATCAATTTACTATATTTTGGGATAATTGATGTGATTGGATTTTTGATTTTCATAATTTATTTATTGCATATGATGTGAATATTAATATGAATATTAGATTATATACCATAAACAATCCCAAATTGTATTTTTATTATATATATCATCTAAGTGTTAATGCGTCGTTTAGCACTTACAATCACTAAGATTATTATCCTAGAATTTCATCTTTTTTCTACTTCTGATTAAGGCTAGTATAGAAGGGTTGATCCCGCAGGACAACTTTTTAAGATTATTTCTTTTATCCCAATTATTTTGAAGAACTATTTTATTATTTTTTTGTATTTTCAGATTTAGAACGGAAAGTAAAAGTCAGGTTGGGGGTTTGATTGATTACACTAAAGTGAGAAAGAAACATAAGGTAATATTGTAACCAACAAGAATAAATTTTCCCCTGTCACAAGGAAAAACGAAATGATTGTTAGCACAAATATTCTTGTGAATGGACAGACTTAGAAGTAAAGAAAGAGAATCAAACAATGTTTGAAATCAAAGGGAGAGAATCGAGGCTTTTGGGATTTTCACCACCATAGCCTAGGCAAATGATTAATCCTTAAACAACGGGTTCGATGAAGGAAAGTGAATAAAAAATCCACTAAAGATGATCTCCACATGAGCCCATTGGTCCTTGTGCTCATGTTTCTTAGTTCATCATCCTAAAAAGAGGAAATCCACGGTCATTTCAAAACTCTTATGCAATTGAGATTGTCGTTCTAAACCTAAATTTCCAAGGTCATATCCATTCAGATTAACTTTTGATATTATCAATTAATCACTTTGATATATCAACTAGTTATCAATCTCAAAGCCCATCTAGAATCGTTAAGGAAAAACCAAAAGCCATGGCTAAGGGGTTATTCCCCTTGCCTCAATAAACAACTACTCACTCATGGAGAACGATCAAGGAGAGACAGAGGAAGGAAGTGATCTAGCCATCTTCGAGTCTTATGACTACTGATCCTCAGTTAGAGACAATGAAGATGGATGTCTCTTCCTACCTTGCTCGATTGTTCAAGAGAGGGGAGGTGGAGAAAATGAAGAACTGGATCTAACCACAACGAAATAACGGAATTGAAAATAACACGTAACAGAGATGAAAAGCTACTTTATTCTTAAGAACGAGATTATAGAAATACTGCCCTAGAAATCCTTCATACGAAAGTAAGTATGAAATGAGGAGGAAGTTCCCCTCCTTTAATAGGAGAAGGAGGGGCTATACATTAGTTTTAGGGCAAAAGAAATGGCCGGAGATGGGTGCTAACTTTCTAGATCTAGTGAATAGAGGAAACAATTGATCACTTTGTATTATTTTTTTAGTAATTTCCCACAACAGAGATTTTGAGCATATTTTTGGGCCAGTCATAAATTCGGAAGCATCTGAAGATACGTTTTTTCTGTAGATAATTGAATTTTCTTTCCAACGCATACTTGTACATTAAATTCTGCCTTGGGATGTGAGATTTATACCAATTTTGGTGAAAGGTATATACTGAAGTCAGACACTGTGAGAATTTGTACAAAAAAATCTTCTAGGGGAATTTTACTCATGAGCTACTTCCTACAAAAAAACAAGCAAATATATTTAAAACTCTAAATAAATATAAAATTCCAAACTAATGCAATTAATAACAAAATGAAGAAGATAAATAACAAAATAATCCTAGAAAGATATCTAAAAGATGTAAATAAAGGGATAAACATACATTTATCAAAATACCCCAGACTTGAATCTTTGCTTGTCCTCAAGCAAATAAAATCACAACTAAAGTCCAATTTATACTCCCAATATGCCATCCACACCTTAATAACATCACTACCATCCTCACCTCCAAATTTTGACCAAGTGACCCAATCTCCTAGAACCACATAGCATAAAATTCTATATTTCCTATCAAAACAATTGTCAAATCTAGCTTCTAAAATAAGAATTTGTAGAAAAATAGGCATCGTCTTACTTTCTCTTTGACACTCTCAATTTTTATTACTTATTTTTTAGTTATTGCATAAGAATATGATGAATTTGGGGTGTGAAAATAAAGAAATAAGTGACAAAAATATATTGATCCCTCCTCTATTCGACCCAGGATATGAATTTATGGAGTTGTGGCTACATTGGTCACAATTTTTTTTATGTGCACTTTTGGCATCTTTTGATGGTACACCCCTTTGTGGGGTATGGAGTTTTCATTTTGGGAAGCATGTCACCCCGGACTTGATTTTAGTCTGGTGGTGATTCTTTGTTTCTCTTTTTTAGAAGAAAAATAGAGGGAAGGAAGAGATGTTCTTGTGCTTATAACTTTCAAATTTTTTTTTCATATATTTTTGTCAGAGAGTGTCATTTCTCTAGTTGGAGTATTCCTATAAATCACATCATATATATTTTATAACAAGATAATCCATTGCTTAAATATAGGGAAATTTTTATGCTTGGTTCTGATCGATTCTTTTGACTTGCCAACTATTCCGAGGAGTAATGTTATTAGGGGTCCTAGGTGACATGATGGTTTTAGACATGGCAATTTGTAATAGTCTTTTCAAAAAGTTTACTAAATTCAATTTGGGGTAAAACGATAAACATCTATTCAAACTAGTCGACTAGATAAAGGCCAAACTAGCAAATTGAAATTTTTAGCAAATTTTTGAAAAATTAAAACTAAACTACATAACATGATGAGAGTTTGTAAAAAAATAAGATAGTGTGGGTGGAAGGAGTACGTATTACCCACCTCCACCCCGAACTTAATATTTTGCTTGTCCCAAGAAAAACTTAAATCCAGAATGGAGGGATGAAAATTACTGGGATCACCAGGAGGTCCTGGTAGCTCAAAAAATGTCCAGCTGAAGGGGATGTTGATGATGGTTGTTACTTTGAACAAAGGATCTTCATAGTACATCCAACAGATGGGTGGTCATGGAAGCTTAAAGAGTCTTCAATAATGTCTTTTGCCTCTCACTCCTTCCAAAAGGATCCACACATCTTCCTTTAGATGTAAAGGAAATGTTGAAGATGGATGTAGATTGGGGGAGGTTGGTGGGTACCTGATTGGTAACAGTTGTAGTGACAAATGTGCAAGGTCAGGCAGAGGATCTGGCTCAGGTCCCCCCATCATATTGACCTACATATAGGATAATTGGTGGTGATATAAAAGAGACAAATACATTTAGATCCGCATAATAAGTATTTTTTCTTTCCTCAAAATTTATGTCATCAACCTTGGGATAGATGAGGTTCATGGTTGATATAGCATGTAACTCTAGTTCCCTTATGCAAGGAGTTCCCATGGGTTCATGAGGGATAGAAATGGGGACATATTCCTTGTAGCCAGCGGAAGGGGGCATGTGGACCTCTTCTAAGGGTTGTGTATCTTCTTCTAAATCAGTTGTGTATGGAATTGGAATTGGTTGTAACAGAATGTGAGGAATCATTTTGTCAATGGGGGTTGGATGCTTATTATCCAAAATAGACTCAAAATAAGGGTATTGGTTTTTGATGTCAATTGGATTGTTGTAAGTGGTGGAGGGGGTTGTTGGATTTTCAGATTGACTCTCCTGCTTCGACTTTTCATATTCAAGTAGTAAAGTCTATAAAGGAAATATAGGGATACCCATGTCCTCACCGTATGCAAAATATGGCTCCATTATTTGTGCTATTTCTTCAGGATCTGACATATACAACACAAAAATAGGATCATCATCATCGTCATCGCTAGGAAGAACCATCTTGGGTTTCTCAATATCTATAGGGGGAGTTTGTGATTGATCCTCTAGTAAGGTAGCTAACATGGCTTGACTAGATTCAAGTTTTGCTTGTTCTTTTATTTCCATCTTTTCTAGGGCCTTAAGTCTCTCTTCCAGTTTAAGATTAAATTGTGTTTCACCATAGGATTTATACACCCCAAAATTTTGGCCATCCTCGCCACACTCCCCATAATTTCCTTGGCCATAGTACCCCTCATATTGTTTTGGGTGGCATTGCTCCTCATAATAATCTCCAGAAGATGGTGAATTATAATTTCCATTGCGTCCATCTTGGTAGGAAGATTTAATATTATACGGTGTCACCAATTCATGAGGAAACATATTTGAAAATTCTATATTTTGGGTTTGGGCATCTAGCAGGGCGGTTAAGAAGGCTTGGATGGTTTTTAGTTTTATTTCTCCTTCTACTGCTATCTTCTCTAGGGCCCTTTCTCCTTCCCCGACAACAATGCCAAATTGTTAATGCATCGTTTAGCACTTACAATCACTAAGATTATTATCCTAGAGTTTAATCCTTTTTCTACTTCTGATTAAGGCTAGTATAGAAGGGTCGATCCCACATGACAACTTTTTAAGATTGTTTCTTTTATCCCAATTGTTTTGAAGAACTATTTTATAATTTTTTTGTATTTTCAGATTTAGAATGGAAAGTAAAAGTCGGGTTGGGGGTTTGATTGATTACACTAATGCGAGAAAGAAACACAAGGTAATATTGTAACCAACAAGAATAAATTTTGCCCCTGTCACAAGGAAAAATGAAATGATTGCTAGCACAAATAATCTTGTGAATGGAAAGACTTAGAAGTAAAGAAAGCGAATCAAACGATGTTTGAAATCAAAGGGCGAGAATCGAGGCTTTTTGGATTTTCACCACCTTGGCCTATGCAAATGATTAATCCTTAAATGACGGGTTCGATGAAGGTAAGTGAATTAAAAATCCACTAAAGATGATCTCCACATGAGCCCATTGGTCCCGGTGCTCATGTTTCTTAGTTCATCATCCTAAAAAGAGAAAATCCACAATCATTTCAAAACTCTTATGCAATTGAGATTGTCGTTCTAAACCCAAATTTCCAATGTCATATCCATTCGGATTAACTTTTGATATTATCAATTAATCACTTTGATATATCAACTAGTTATCACTCTCAAAGGCCATCTCAAATCGTTAAGGATAAACCGAAAGCCATGGATAAGGGGTTATTCCCCTTGCCTCGATAAAGAACTACTCACTCATGGAGAAAGAGTAAGGAGAGACGGAGGAAGGAAGTGATCTAGCCATCTTCGAGTCTTACGACTACTGATCCTCAGTTAGAGACAATGAAGATGGTTGTCTCTTCCTACCTTGCTCAATTGCTCAAGAGAGGGGAGTTGGAGAAAATGAAGAATTGGATCTAACCACAATGAAATTATGGAATTGAAAATAACACGTAACAAAGATGAAAAGCTACTTTATTCTGAAGAATGAGATTACAGAAAATACTGCTCCAGAAATCATTTGTACAAAAGTAAGTATGAAATGAGGAGGAAGTGCCCCTCCTTTTACAGGATAAGGGGGGGGGTATACATTAGTTTTAGGGTAAAAGAAATGGCTGGCGACGGCTGCTAACTTTCTAGATGTAGTCAATTGAGGAAATAATTGATTGATTTGTATTCTTTTTGTAGTAATTTCCCACAACAGAGATTTCAAGTGTATTTTTGGGCCAGTCATAAATTCAGAAGCGGTCCGAAATTTTTTTTTCCTATAGATAATTGAATTTTCTTTCCAACGCATACTTGCACATTAAATTCTTCTTTGGGATGTGGGAGTTATACCAATTTTGGTGAAAGATATATACTGAAGTCAGACACTGCGAGAATTTGTGCAAAATATCTTCTAGGGGAATTTACTCATGAGCTATTTCCTACAAAAAAAAGCAAATATATTTAAAACTCTAAATAAATAGAAAATTCCAAACTAATGCAATTAATAACAAAATGAAGAAGATAAATAACAAAACAATCCTAGAAAGATATCTAAAAGATGTAAATAAAGGGATAAATATACATTTATCACTAAGCCTCAGTCCTAACTATGTTGGGGTCGGCTACATGGATCCTTCATTTCCATTCATCTCTACATGGGCCATATTCTGGTTGAGATGTATAGATTCAAAATCTCTCTTTATAATCTCATCACATGTTAATTTAGGCCTTCCTCCTTTTGTATTTATTGTGGTTGACTCAATAGCATTGTTTTGTATAAGAGCATTAGTCAATTTGTGTTGCACATGTCTGTACCATTTGAGTCGGCCCTCAGATAACTTTTTCTCAATGCTTGCCACCCCCACTTTAATCCTGATATAGTCATTTCTCAAGCGATATTTTCTTGTCTTCCTACACATCCATCTCAGTATACACATTTCAACCACGTTCTTCTTATTGAGACCTTGTTTCTTCACCGCACAACATTCACTCCCATAGAGCATGCCTGGCTGTATAGCTATTGTATAAAACTCACTTTTTAACCTGAGAGGGATCTTCTAATATATATATATATATATATATATATATATATATATATATATATATATATATATATATATATATATATATATATATATATAGTTAGGCTAGTGTACCGGAGGCACCGTACACCTAAGTAATTTTTAAAAATTTAGTAACTTTTTGAAAATTCTAAACCATTGATCTTCTTAAATATCTAAAGAACATACTATATAATAAATTTTATCTCATTTCGATACTTATAGGTCGTGCATCTAAAGGAGGCAAGAATCATGCATTTCAAATTAGTTTTGCGCGTCGATTTTTTTGTCATTGGATGAGTGACTTACACTCATCCAAATGATCTCAAATTTTGTATTTGGCCTATTATTATTGTAACCATGAAGATCAATGGATTGGATTTTGGAAAGACAAGGTCTAGATAGGCTAACACCATTGAGGTGTACGACGTAATCTGTACACTCGAGTGTATTCTATCCTGACTCTCTCTCTCTCTCTCTCTCTCTATATATATATATATATATATATATATATATATATATATATATATATATATATATTGAGGCTAGAATACACTCGAGTGTATTCTGCCCCCAATACAATCAAGTTTTATACCGTTGGATCGGCTACTAATTAGATCGGTGGATGAGAATCCTCTCCCACTCACAACCCAAGCCCGTAACTTGAGCCCACCCACCCTGCTCTGACATTCTCTCTCTCTCTCTCTCTCTCTCTACTACACGTCCTATTCGATCGGAGAATGAAAAGTTTTGTGGTTGTGTCTTTCTCCCTCACGCGTCCATAGCTGGCGGCATTCTTCCTCATCTTCCTCTCAGCCGGCGAGCTACACAAAGGTCATCCAACCAGCGAAGGCCAGTACCAGGTGTTCCCGTCGATGATGGCAAGTGCTAGCCAGTACCAGGTGCTCCGGTCGGCGATGGCAAGTGCTAGTTACTGCTCTCTGTAGTTAATCTTTCCACGACATTGGTTCCATGTTTTGCTGTGATACGGCTATGGCGACCGACGTTTATATTGCATCTCAACTTCAGCCGTGAACTTGTGCCTTTCGTCAGTCAGGTTGAAAGATGAGAAGGTAGGCCTGAGCTCCTAGATGCGATCCAGCGTGAACACGTCTTGGAGATAGCTCTGATTATGGTGTTGAGGTCTAGCTGGTCAAACCCTGCACCTGGTTGTGCAGCTGCGGGTAGTTGTAGTTGCAAGGAGGAGTTCTACTATGAAGGAGAAGGTCTCCTCAACGGTGAGATTGGGGTACGTACGGTTGCTCCGAATGATGTAGGCATATATATGGTATTCTACTCTGGTGAATTCAATCCAGCTATTTTGTTGGATATTCCATCATGCATCTTCCTCTATGAAGACATTACTTGATTGAATGATCTCCATTAGAGAACACAAAATTATTAGTAATCACCTCCATGCTATTGGTAGAAAGCTTCTGTACTCAAGTTCTTTCTTGTTGTAGCAAAAATGGACACCACATGAATAGTATGCAATTGCAACATCAATGTATACATTGTAGCAGAAATGTGATGAACAGATTATAGTAGAGGCGATTGTGACGGGAATAAGAGCAAAAAATAAGTCAAGAGAGGATGATAACTAGACAAGATGCCAAAAATTCAAGTGAGCAGAACTAGAATGACCGCAGTAGTGATATATACTTCCCATGCCACGAGACTACACATATAATTCGTGAAATACACGTTTCTTATTGAAAATCATGCATGTAAATAGTACCATCTGTTTTTAAAAGTGCTATTAGTATACTATAAATCCAAACATATCATTTAATCTGATACGTATAGCCAATCCAAGAGAATGTCAAGTTGCCAACAGACCTTTAGTGGTACAATTCTAGTTCAGACTCACTAAGTAAACTATCAATAGTACTTAGCAAGAACTAGGATATCATCCATGAATTCAGAAACTTTTTTCCATAGCATGTGTATTTTTATGTACCAAGTTACATATTGGACATACATGTTCACGATACAATCAAAGTAGGAAGTAGTAGCATCAGACACCATCCCCTTTCATTATTGAAAATTTTAGATGGTGCAATGGGTTTTGCGCCATAATCCTATGTATAAATTATATATCTACAATTTTCTGCGCTTCAAATACTCTTCATCTCAAAATTCAAGTGCACGCATATTGCTTGTTGTACAAGTACCATATAGTAATTAGACAGACTCATCCTTTATTCTTCTCTATAATATTCACGCATGCATGTATCATCTAAAGCAGTAAGAAAGAAAGCCGTATAGACTCACAAATACGATAAAAGACGGACTATGTACACTCATCAACATGCAGGTTATACTTTGACAACATAATAAAAGATAAGAAATCATATCATTATCATCATACGTCTTCAATGTTTGGGCCAACTTCAGATAGGAAATACGAGTTATCTTGCTCGTGAGAAGGTGTATACTATGCAGTTTAGGCTCGGAGGACAGCAACAACTGTAGCCCAAGTTCATTCTCCACCGCCTGCATGTGACAGCTACCCGCGAAGTGTACTCTGCTAATTCCGGTGGTAGCAACAATAGTGGTGGTGGAGGTGGAGGTTGGAACATGTGGCACATGGAAAATGCAGCTTTTGGGAAGGATCTACAAGAGGTTTAGGATAATGTGTACAATACCACCATATGTGTCGAAATCATTCAGAACAACCTCAAGACCTTCTCCTTTACAGCAGAACTCCTTGCACGCTCAGCTGCCAGTAGCTGCACAACAAGGTGTATGGCTTGACCAGCTAGACCTCAGTGCCATAATCAGAGCTATCTCCAAGATGTGCTCACGCTGGATCTCATCTAGGAGCTCAGGCCTACCTTCTCATCTTCTAACCTGACTGACAAAAGGCACAGGTTCACAGTTGAAGTTGAGATGCAATATAACCGCCAGTCGGTAGAGCTTTATCACAGAAGAACGTCACACCAATGTCGTCAAAAGATTAACTATGCAGAGCAGTCACTAGTAGTTGTACTCACCACCTTGCTACTTGCCATCACTAATGCTAGCACCTAGTACTGGTCGTCGCTGGCTGATGGCCTTTGTGTAGATCGCTGGCTGGGAAGAATGTGAGGAAGAAAGCCGCCAGTTGTGGACGTGTGACGGAGAAAGATAAAGCCACGAAAGTTTTCTATCTCCTGCCAAATAGGACAGTTTAGCAGGAGAGAGAGAGGGGACGCCCGAGTCGGGTGGGTGGGGTCAGGTTACGGGCTTGGGTCGTGAGTGGGAGTGGATTCTAATACACCGATCTAATTAGCAGCCGATCCAACGGTGCAAAACTTGATTGTATTGAGGGCTGAATACACTTGAGTGTATTCTAGCCTCAATATATATATATATATATATATATATATATATATATATATATATATATATATATATATATATATATATATAGTCAGGATAGTGTACACTCGAGTGTACCGGAGACACCGTACACCTCAGTCGTTTTCAAAGATGTAGTAATTTTTTGAAAAATCTAAACCGTTGATCTTCTTAAATATCTTAAGAACATACTATATAATAAATTTCATCTCATTTGGGCACTTATAGGTCATGCATCTAAAGGAGACAAAAATCTTGCATTTTAAATTAGTTTTGTGCGTCGATTTTGTTGTCCTTGGATGAGTGACTTACACTCATCCAAATGAGCTCAAATTTTGTATGTGGCCTACTATTATTGTAACCATGAAGATCAATGGATTATATTTTGGAAAAATATGGTCTAGATAGGAAAAAACCATTGGGGTGTACGGCGTGATCTGTACACTCGAGTGTATTCCAGCCTGACTCTCTCTCTCTCTCTCTCTCTCTCTCTATATATATATATATATATATATATATATATATATATATATATATATATATATATATATATATATATATATATATATATATATATATATATATATATATATATATATATATATATATGCAATTTACACATTTCACCCTAAAAGTTGATTTTGATGGTGGTTGTGTAGCGTGGTTATGGTCATTAATCTTAAAAAGATGTGCATGGTGGTTGTGTTTGTTTATTCCTACTTCGTCTCAGTTTTCATACTGAGTGTCTACCTTATCTTCCAATTGTAAAAGTATTATTCTCTCCTACCTTTTCTCCACTCGTATGTAACTTGAGGTTTCTCTATAATTATTTAATATTAGGATCATTTCTTATTACAATGAAAAAGATGAGCCACCCATTTCAGAAGACGATCCGACTGGATAGAGGACCCCGGAGGCCCAACCGATTGATTGGAGCTTCCAGAAGATGGTGGACTAGAGACCAGCTGATCGGGGAGATGACCAACCAAAGGATCATGGGGCAAGACGATTAGCTCAAGGGTTGAACTGATTGAACCAGATTGGCAAGCATAAATCTTTATCAACAACATGTTTCTACTTTAGATGTAGACCCTAGGTTGTGGTAATTTTGTGTGGCTCTAAAGAATTACAGTAGAATGGCAATAATATCACTTTTGTTTTATTGCACATTTTCTATTTGAGGGATATAGCATGTATATGATACATACTATGTATATGACATGATTGGATATGTATATGTATTTATAAATAGAAACTCCCCCAATAACATATTAACTCTAATATGCTTTCCATTAGCAACACACTTGAAAAGCTTGATCGACTATGTCTGGGCACGCCAAACATGGTGCGCTGTCCATCTCGTGGAAGTGTGATGGTAGTAATGTGGGCCTACCAAGCAGGGTGTATTATTATCATGTTGGCTTTTGGGTCAGGCTTAACTGGGTGTCCTTAATGAGATTAAGCACCTAGAAGCATGTTATTGGCTATGGCAAGGAGTTGCACATGTCATCAATCTAAGAATTGCATAATATACAATTGGCAAATGTTGTCTACCTTAATGATTGATTATGGACACTGGCGTTGGCCAGGTAATAATTTAATTATTTTGAAGCTTGGCTCACTAGAAGGTTGTACGCTGCAATCTTCCAAATTGATATGTGGGGGCTATCAATTTGAATAAAATAGTGGGAGTGATACTTAACTAATGGCCTAATTAAATATTGTCAAATATTATTTAAATCTATCGAATCAAAAGTGTTTTTACAAAATGCAATTTTTCTCTTGTAGAATCGAATGCAAATCAAATCTTTGTAATGAATCGGTCCTTAGGAAGGACAAACTTGAGGGACAAATTTTCACAACTGGTTTTGGACTTTGAGAAGGGTCCTCAATGATGAGCATAAGCTCTGTCCTAGATAAACAAGTTTTAGAAATACCTACTCCTGATGCGCCTAGGGCTAATGTCGATGCTTACTAGAAGCATGTCAATGATGCATTGGACATAAAGCACCTTATGCTAAGCTACATGAACAATGAATTGCATGAGCAATGTGAAGACATGGGGATACTTGATATGGTTACACATCTTAAGAACTTGAACAATAATCTCACTAAGTGAAAAAGGTACAATGTCTTGAAGGCGCTCTTTGAGTGTAAGATGATAGAGGGGTATCTAGTAGAGACCCATGTGCTCGATATGATTGGTCTTGTAGAACATCTATAAGAACTAGGACTCTCTTTTTGCCAAGATTTGGCCGCATATATGATTATGTAAATATTGTCAAAATCATATTGCCATTTTATCGAGTTCTACCACTTGAATAACATCGCCCGATTGCTGTTAGATTTTCTTGGCATGCTGATTAATGTCGAAGCAAAAATGAAGAAGGACAAATCCATGATGATAATCAACATAATAGAATCCAAGGTTGAAAACAAGGCCATGATGAGTTCTGAGTCTAAGCATAAATTTGGATCTTCAACACTCAAGATAAGAAGAACAAAAAGTACAAGAGGAATCTATCCTTTGTACTTGAAGGCATTCCAAAGAAGAAGATGGGTATTGAGTTCTCTACTTTAGGTATATATGTTGTTGAGTTAAACTTATCTACTTCTTCATCTTGGGTACTAGATACCAGTTGTAGATCTCACATATGCTCAAATACATATGACTTGAAAAGAAGTAGGCCTTTAAGAAAGGGCAGGGTTGAACTGTGAGTTGCAAACAGAGCAAGAGTTGCTACCCCTATAGTTGGAACCTATAGTTTATCTCTCCCCACTAGGTTTGTAATAGAGTTAATGAAATTCTATTATGTACCAGCCATAAGTAGAAACATCACTTCTATATCTTGTATGGACAAGGATGCATATGAATTTCATATTAAGAATAGTCAATGTTCTATTTCAAAAGATGGTATCTTTTATGGTAGTGACCTAGTGTCTTATGGTCTTTATTTGCTATATCTAAAGACAAAAATTTATAACGTACATACCAAAAGACTAAAATTCAACAACTCAAACAAAACATATCTTGGAATTGTCATCCAGGGCACATAAATGAGAATCACATATCTAGACTCCATTAAGATGTTTATCTCGACTATTTTGATTTTGAATTAATAGAGACATGTGAATCTTGTTTGTTGGGGAAGATGACCAAGACTCCTTTTAATGGAAATAATGAGAGGGCTATTGATCTATAAGGACACATACAAATTGATGGATGTGACCCTTTTAGAACAACTTCTAGAGGTGGGTAACAATACTTCATTACCTTCACTGATGACTTCAGTAGGTATGGCTATGTTTACTTGATGAAAGATAAGTTAGAAATCCTTGAAAAGTCCAAAGATTACATGAATGAATTATAGAACCAACTTGGTAAAAGTATTAAGGTACTTCATTCCGATCGAGGTGGAGAATACTTAAGATAAGAGTTTGAGGACCTTCTGAGAGACCGTGGTATCATATCACAATGGACTCCACCTGGTACACCATAGCATAATGGTGTATTGGAAAGAAGGAATCACACCTTACAAGATATGGCATGATCAATGATGAGTTTAGCTGAACTTTCGACTACCTTCTAGGGTTTTGTTCTTAAAACTATCGTGTTTACACTAAACTGAGTCCATCTAAATCACTTCAAAAGACACCATATGAGATATGGTATAAGAAGCATCCCAATGTATCTTTTATGAAGATTGGGGTTGTGAAGTTTAGAAATCAGTTTCCTAAAAAGCATGGACCTAAATCTAATAAGTTTTATTTTGTTGGATATCCTAAGGAAACCAAAGGATATTGCTTTTATTTTCTATATGACAAAAAAGTGTTTGTTGCCATAGATGTTGCATTCCTAGAAAATGAATTTATTTCCAAAGGAATCAGTGAGAGGAAAGTATAATTCGAAGAAGTTCAAAGCCAATAAGAAAACATTGAATCAATAGATATGTAGGAGGAACAAGGAGAATCACAAGTTATTTTGGAATCTCAAATTTCTTAAGAATCATAGGGACCCCATTGATCTATTGGGACACATCTTGAACATTAGAGATTTGGTTATCTTGTGACTCAGGAAGGTGGTGACTTGGTCATAGACAATGATCCAACAACCTATCTAGAAGCTACTAAGGGACCAGAGTTAGAGAAATGGCTTGAGGCCATAAGATCTGAGATGGAATCCATGTATACCAACACGATACAGATCTTGGTGGATCTACCTAAAGGGGTAAAACCCATAGGGTGCATATGGGTCTTCAAGAAGAAGACCGACATGGATGGTAAAATACAGAACTATAAGGACAAATTGGTTGCAAAGGGTTTCAAACAAGTTCAGCAT
The DNA here is from genome assembly GCA_963693085.1 of Alisma plantago-aquatica. NCBI lineage: Eukaryota > Viridiplantae > Streptophyta > Magnoliopsida > Alismatales > Alismataceae > Alisma > Alisma plantago-aquatica. The sequence goes on along the minus strand of OY856411.1, from coordinate 1,057,372,858 downwards.
GTTGACTATGATGAAACCTTTTCTCCAGTTGCCTTGGTTAAGTCCATCAGGATCATGATTTCCATTGCATCTTATCATGACTATGAGATTTGGTAGATGGATGTTAAAATCACATTCCTTAACAAGAATCTTCTTGAGGATGTGTACTGAAATAATCTGAGGGTTTTATAAATCCAAAGGATACAAATAAAGTTTGTAATCTACAAAGGTCAATCTATGGATTGAAGAGAGCATCTCACATATGGAATCTTCAATTTTATGCTAAGGGGCGCCTTGTAGAAAGCCTAAATTCCAAGTTGAGCATGTATGGTTGATGCTTGTGCTTTATGTACTAGGTTTGGTGCAACTTGTAACTTACCCAATATATGGGGTTGATGTGCAATTTACCACCTCTAAAGTGTTCCTACTCTCTCTTAGTATCATCTAGAGTAGAGAGAAAGAAGGGGGAGCCTTTTTTGAGTCTTGGTTGAGTGATAACACCCTTGGTGATGTTTGAACCATAGAATATTGAGTACCTTTAACCATAGATGAGGTTCTGTCGAGTTGTGAAGGGCATCTAGGGTGCCTATCAGTTTATAAACCATAGAGGAAGTTCCCTATCATTTTGGCAACTTTTGGAAGCATTCATGTCGGGCTAAGCACCTCAAATAGGTGAGGCCTATCGGTTTGAGACTTCTTTGCAAAAGTGGTATCAGTTTGTACACAAAGTGATGACACGTGGTGATATCTTGTCAAGGAAGCTACCCAATGGCTGATACTTCACTCTTGGGTTATCTACAAGAGCCTTGCATGTTCAGATACACATGTTTTCAAAGTGTCACCAAGCATGGGCATGTGTCACCCATGTACATATGGTGATGATACCTTGCATATACTCTCTTTCATGAGATGCAACTATATATACTCCCCTATTCACCTCCTAGTAAATATTTCCACTCATTTACCATATCTTGATTAGTGGATGACCCTAGGATCTCAAGGAGGAAGAGAAAGACTGAGCAACTTTCTCAAGGTGAAGCCATGGTTATCTTCTACCTTGGATGGGCTATGCTTCTCAAACCATGATTCTTTCTTTCTTTCCTTCTTCACCAAGTTCCTTACTATGGTGTCTTCCTTTCGAATAGAGGTGTTATGATCAAGTCTTGGACTCTTGATAAGTCATCTTAAACCTTGGGAATGTGGATCTTTGAAGCTTGAAACTTTAGTGGTGATCTTGAGGTGGGCTATATAACTTGAATTCAACTTTATTATTATTCACATTCTATCATACACTATTCGGTGATTCCTTTTCTTGTTCAACTTTTCTTGTTTGAATGACAGTTCTAAAAGTTCTAATGGATGCATGGTGCTATTGCCCATGAACTTGAGTAATAATGGATGAATGGTTGGAGTTTGAAGATGATGAAACCGATATGCACAAACCGATATTGGTTTGTGAAAACCCTAACACGATTCAAGGGTATAGGCATGGAAACTGATACACATAAATTCCTACCCCTTTGGTTTGTTACATGAATAGGGCTACTATCCTTTTAATTGTCTAGCCAACCACCTAAGACTAAGAATAAGGCAGGCTGAAATCTTAAGTGATAACTAATTCGGTATACATAATCACACCATTACATGTATGGCCGATATGTTGGACACCATAAAAACTATATGCTCTTATAATACTAGCTCATCATGACTAATATATGTCTAGAGAAGATAGAGTATTGAACCATGCTGCCTTAGTTGACTGTAGAGGCCAAAATGGCCAACCCCAACCCTAATACGATACACTCACAATTTGATATCCCTCTAGCCTGATCCATGTGTGATGGGCGATACACTCACCCAGACATACTTTGTAAAAGTGTGGGAAACACATTTCTTGGGGTCTTGGACGATATACCAAGTAGTGGTGTGGCTGATACCCTAGTTGATGGTGTGGTCGATACCCTAGTTGATGGTGTGGCTGATACCCTAGTTGATTATGAGGTCGATACACTAATAGATTGAGTGGCCGATACACAATATGATAGTATGTCCGACACACAAGAATACTCTATTGTCGATATACCTCAAGCACCATACAAACGATACTACTCTAAGCATCTCTAAACTGATATCATTTGATATGTCTAGGCCGACACAAGTAGATCTATCTTGGCTGACACAAGTAGATGTGTCTAGGATGACATAAGTGGATGTCTCTAGGTGGACACAAGGATTAAAGTGGAGGCCGATACACCTTGTTGAATATAGGTCGATACACCTTGAAGAGTGTAGGCTGATACATTTTGAATATAATCAATGGATACATCTTGAATGTAATGAGATGGATACACTTTAATAAGTGTAGGTTGATAACCCTAAAGAAGGTTAAATCAATGTAATAAGTATGTTGAAGTCAATATCCTAGTAAGAATGAGAGAGAAACTTGTACTACTCACATGAGAAAGGTAATACTTCATGTTGATAATCAATTGATGATATATGATGAAGTATGCTTGAACAATTATGGCAATGAAATAAGCTCCTAGATGTAAGGAGTTATGAATTAAGGATTCAGTTGTTGAATAAAACCTTAAAGACCCTAATTGGTTACAATAAAATTCCTAACCTAATTATGAGAGGGTTGTAACTTGATTGAGTAATTATTTGTGATACAATTGAATGTGAAGATAATAATATAACCTCCTAGAAATGAGGAGTTATGGTCTAGGGTTGGTGATAGAATATAACCCTGAAAACCCTAATCAGTTGAAAAAGAGAAACCCTAACCTTAATCACAAGAGGGAATGCAACTTTAAATGACATGATGATAATATGCAGTGGTTACAATAACTAAAATCTTAACCATGAATATCTTATGGATATAGCCAGATGAGGGCTATGGTGGTTATAATCTCTTATAGCTTGATTATGCCTTAAGAGGCCTATGGCATAATAGTTTCAAAGAAAGAATGTATATAGGTCTAATGACCTGGAAAAAACATAATTGCCTAGAAGGTGATGTGGTACTCAATGGTCAGTTTAAGGGATTGATATCCCATGATGAAAATGATAGAAACATAGGTGTTCTAAATATTAAGGAATTTTAGACAATATGATATACCTTTCATTTTATTATATTTGAAAATTTATTAAGGGGTTATTCTTTTACAACATGATGCTAACATTTAAATTGATATTTCTTTTATCATGAGACCCTAGCCATGCAAGTGTTTGAAATAATAAACATAGCCAACTATGTGCTATGGTGATGTGACATTATATAGAGTGAAAGGACCTTGTGAGCCATGTGAAATACTTGAACAACATATATGATGTTTATATGGGTATTATGATCTAGAGATGGTTGTTTCCTAATGAGAGGTGACATTGTTCAATAATGAACTAAGAAGATTGAAACCCCGTAGCATGTGATAATCAAGTATATGGGTCTAATGACCTAGAGATGATTGTTGCCTGGTAAGAGGTGACACTGTTCAAAGATGAAATGAGGATTTCATACCCAAAACATGTGATCATGATGATGAAAATATTAAAGGGATGTGATTCCCAGTAATATAATCACAAGATTGATGAATGTCAATACATGGATGTATAATCACATGATTGATAAATGTCAATAACTGGATGTATAATCACATGATTGATGAATGTCAATACCTAGCTGTATAATCACATGATCGATGAATGTCACTACATGGCTATATAATCACAAGATTGATAAATGTCAATAGATGGCTGTATAATCACAAGATTGATAAATGCCAATATCTGGTTATATAATCACATGATTGATGAATGTTAATACCTAGATGTATAATCATAGGATTGATAAATGTAATACCTGGCTGTATAATCATAGGACTGATAAATGTCAATACCTAGATGTATAATCACATGATTGATGAATGTCAATACCTGGCTATATAATCATATGATTGATAAATGTCAATACTTAGCTGTATAATCACATGATTGATGAATGTCAATACCTGGCCGTATAATCACATGATTGATGAATGTCAATACCTCGCCGTATAATCACATGATTGGTGAATGTCAATACCTGGATGTATAATTACAAGATTGATGAATGTAAATATCTAGCTATGTAATCACATGATTGATAAATGTCAATACCTGGATGTATAACCATGGGATTGATGAGAGTCAATACCTAACAGTATATTCACATGATTCACTGACATCATACCCTGGTGATATGATCACATGATAAGCTTGAGATTCTTATATAGCATGATATATAAATGATATACAAGTTCTTCATATTCCTTTTAAAAGATTGAATAACCTATTAGTTTGCTGTAGGTATATGATCTACTCATTTATGGGGATATCTTGTTATTGTTCTTATTATAATTGGAACTGCTTAGTATAACTGTTGTTTTATCATTATCTTTATATTCAAATAATAATATATTTGTGGTAATAATATGGTTGGAAGAGAGTTATATCTCTCGCTGAGACTTGTTGTCTCACCCCTTAGGTTCCACAACTTTTTAGGTGGATGTGCACCAGAAGGTAGTGATCATATAGCTAAGAGTGGGCAACAATAGTAGGAATAATAGTAACAACTCAGGTTGAGTGTGATGTATGTGTCTATTAGAATAGAGTCCTATGTGTCGTCCCTATACTCTCAGATATGTGGGAGATAGTTTTCATATCTGGTTTTACGAATGATCTAAGTTTTTGGCTAGAAATGCCTTGATGTATAATTTTACTTTTGTGTACATTTTGGTAAAGCAACTTCTATCTCATATCCTTGCTATATGAAGGAATGATGTATGTAAGCTAACAATGATGCATATGTAAATATGGCCTTGGGCCTTTTCGTGAATAGTTCCTGGCAGTGGATGATTGTTATCATTTGGATAGCAGTTGTCACAAGTTTGGTATCAAAGCTTTTGGTTTGCTGAGTCTACAGGGACATAGGATTAAGGTTATTGAGTATGTTCTAAGTGTCCTCCAGTATGTCTAATAGTGGCTTCTGCCTATGCAGAAGAAAGTATAAAGGCTAAGGATGTCTGAAGAACATGAGGAACATGCTGCTGAAAGTAGTACCACTGCACTAGGAGAAGGTGCAAAGGATCAGGAAAGAGGAGAATGAGTGCCTGAGAATCCCCTGTAGGATCAGTCTATGTTAGAAAATCCTAATTTTCATGCTCTCGTTGGGTAGGTTATGACGACAGTTCTACATATAGTGGACAAAACACTAGCAATACAACCTAGGGCACCAGTCCCCAATGCAGAATTTTTGGATTCTGGTAAGACCTTTGAACAAATACTCTATGAAGTAGCTTTAGAATATGTTAGAACAGCTGACCCAGTAGATTCTGATATGTGGCTCACTGAGTTAGAAAAAGCTTTTAAGATCCTTAGTATCCCAGATGCTAACAAAGTCAGGCATGTTGTGTACCTTTTGAAGGGTAGTGCTGGCCACTGGTGGGCCATAGAAGAGGTAAAAAGGAATGATGAAGAGGTTGGTTGGGAAGAAATTTTTCGAGAATTCATCAATAAGTACTTTCCATGGACATACTTAGATGAAAAGATCTCATAGTTTGAGGGGATTCAGCAAGGAACCCTAGAAATTAACGAGTATGAGGCTAGGTTTATGGAACTTTTGCAATTTTTTCCTCATATGACTACTACTGAGCATGAGAGAATTTGACATTTTGAGAAAGGATTGAATGTCGAGATGTCTACCACGACAACTTCTTTGAAAAATAGAGAGAGATTTGCTACATTCATGGAATCTATACAGAGAATAGAAAGAACTGTAATAGAGAAACATGAGGCAAACCTGGAAAAGAGATTTACACAGTCACGAGAATAGTTGTTTGCTGGTTCCAAACAATCAAAGTTCTCAGTGCCACCAAAGAAGCAAGCATTAAGAACACCAATGCAGTGGTTATCAAGTAGGAGTAGAGATCGAAGTTCACTTCCACTAGGAGTTCCAAGTGCACCTTTAGTATCTATGAGGAGTCTCCCTAGGTTACAACATGGGGCCCAGGCCTACCACAAGTGTGGGCAGATAGGACATCTGAGGTGTCAGTGTCTGAGAAGAAATAATAAAGCACCCCAACTATCAAGGAAGAATCTGCATTGACTCATAAGGACCACAGTCTTTTGGAGTAGAAGGACGAGGATGAGGACAAGTGTCACAGTATAGTCCATCTACTTCAGGTAGTAGAGGACGAGGGTGACAATAGGAGATGACTAAAATTTATAGGTTGAGTTAGCCTGAGATACTAGATGGCTAGTAAGGGGTAATAGGTCAGACATAACTTTTTCATTCTAAATTGTTTTCTCCTTACTTTACCTGTTAATCATAAGAGGAACAATTGTTGTTTGAATTTCTTTTGGTTAATCCATGGATACATGAGAAAAGATGAAGAGGATTATAAATTTAGATTATGTTCATTATTGTGTAAATTGTTTTATAATTTCTTCTGCTTTTATAAAGAGTAAGAGGAATGAAAGAGATATCTGGAAAGAATAGAGATACTAAGTTTTACAACTCAAAAGAGATGTTTAAGGTAAGAGACATGATATAAAATGAAGTGCAGCTACCTAATCTCAATATTTGATACCCATGCCAGGTATTCAATTACTAAAGACAAGGTAAGTATGGAACTTTTAGATTGCTATCTTTCTGATTACTCTTATTAAGTAGTCATTTTTATGTAATCTAAAGAGCATATGATATCTGAAATGTGGAAAAAAGATTCTTATCACATTCGAAATGTAATATCAGACTAAATATAAGAAAGTATAAAATATAAACATCATGAGATATGAAAAGGAAACAAGGAAGATAATACCAGCATAATAAAGAAAATGAAGACAATAATGATCCTTGTGGTAAGACAAGGAAATATTAAAAAGAAGGAGTAATGACATCTAAACATCCTTATAGTTCCTACGCCCATGGTAAGGAAACTAAGATGAGACTGAATTGAATAACACATGAGCAGTGATAACTCGTATAATAACCATGGTAAATGGGTAATCTTCTTCTTCCTATTAAGAATTATTGGATGATGTTGCGGTGATAAGAGAGAGTATGTTTCCTTTATAATTACTTTCTAGGATATGATGTTCGAGTGAAGTCTCATATCACTTGATATACACGGTTTTGAAGTAACCTTGAGATGGATACTTGAAAAGTTTCAGCTAGGGCTTGGACTTTAGTTCCAAGGTGATGACATTTGAGAATAGTGATGTTTTATGAACCTTAAAAGATGCTGGAAAGGTTCTTCTGATATGTTTAGGTCTGATAAAGATGTGATGTATCTTTGGCACATGTGATAGATACCAAGGTGAGGAATCTTAGTATCTAAGAAAAGTCAGTTGTGTATGAGCCCGAGATAGTTATGAATTCTACAACAGATGTCAAGTATATTTCTGCATTGAATGCAACAAAGGAGGATGTCCGGATCAAGAATTTCATCTCAAAACATGGGGTTGTTCCAAGCATCAATGATGCAATTGAGCTATATTGTGATAACAATGGGGCTATTGCACAAGCTAAGGAACCCAGATCACATCGGCATTCCAAGCATATACAAAGGCATCTCCATCTCATAGGAGAGATTATACAATAAGGAGATGTGAAGATTTGTAGAGTACAACCGAGAACAATGTAGATGACCCCTTGACACAGTCACTTTCACATCAGAAGCATGATGGTCATGTTAGATCACTTGGGATTAAGTTCACAGATGATTGACTCTAAGGACAAGTGGGAATCTATTGGTATGTATGCCCATAGAGTTAATCATATGATGATTGCAATGTCATAATTTGTTATTGATTTGATTAACAATAAAGGCAATCTTGCCATTTATTTGATTTTATTTAGTTATGAGATAATGAAGTAACATAATAAATGTCTAGAGAATGATATTACCCAATGATGTATGTCTTTGGGTTGAAGACCTAAACAATGAGATCATATGGATGCCAAGAGTATATACATTCTTGTTATGTCCCTAGTCAGATGTTATTATGGAAGGCTAATAGAAAACAATAATACAAAAGACTACAACATGTGTTGGTTGATGATAGAATCTTATCATTCATAATATGTGACATCAAACCAAACATATAGGTACTTGTTAGAGAACAATGTACCAGATAGACCCACCATAAGAGTGAGACATGGAACCATGATTGGTATTTAGAATCAACTTTTATAGTATTGGTGGTGATTTTGGTTCTTAGACCTGAAGTCACTACACTCATCACATGTCGTTCAATGTACTTTTACACCATCCACCATAACCTTGAGTAAGGGTTGTCATAAAGGTGATGATCAGATGCACTGTGACACATGAGGATGACTATGAGTGATGTAGATGAGATTTGTCCCTCCTAGAGGAGCGTGATATCCCACCACTTGATTACAAAGATTGAGAAATACATGGCCATGCACATGTGAGTCAATATGTGATATTGAGCTTACATATATCTCAGATAGTCTGCTCTAGTTCAAGGAACACATATTGAATGTTGAAAAGGATGGCTATTCCATACCTCGAGTTCAATCTAGATATCAGTGACAAAGGAACTATACAAACACTATAACACCAATCACATATTGTAGGTTGAAGTTGTTCTCCAACTTTCCATTTACTCGGATAGCAATGATGTGTTTCCAGATACCGCTCTTTGCTGGCGATGTCATAAATTGTTTATGGATATTCACTGCCAACATAAATAGGAACCTATAGGGTCACACACTTATGATATACCTAGAAGAGAAGTTTTTTCATGAATGAAGTTTAACTTAATTACTAATGTGTTTAGGTTTTCAAATTTAAACAACAATCATATGACTTGATTCTGAACCGACCAGTTCAAGTGTTGAACCGATTAGTTGGAATGTCAGGTTGATTGAAAATTGCATTTGATGAATTCTATATGAACCAAGGCATGAACCGACCAATTCACTTAGTGAATTGATCGGATCAAAGTCATCAGACGACCGGTTCATGAGATCTACCATCTGATTTCATGGATCAATCTGATTGCATTAAGGATTTAGTGTTGATGTCATGTTGTGCATTAAGTACATCAGAATCGCTAATTCAATTGTGATTTGGAAGCATGACAAAATGACCAATTCAAGGGTTGAACTGATCAACTCACATGCCAACCGATTGGTTCACCCATAAACTGATCATTTCTCCATTTGTAGGTTGCAAAAATTTGTGAAATTCTGGTCCCTTCCACTCCCACACAGTCTGGGAACCTTGACCCTAACCCTCCTAAATAGAGGGGTATTGAGGGCTTCCTAGAGACATGACTCAACTGCCTCTAATAATTGTTGTGTTATTTACTTGCTATTTACTTATGGTAACTGAGAGAAACCAAACAAGTCCTACCCATAAAGGGAGGGATAGCAAGGGAGAACAATTATGGTAGAGAAAGTTGGTGCTAGTACACCAACATGGAGGGACAAATCCTTCCTATCTATTCTTCTTGAATGAAAAAAGTACTAGGTTGTCTGAGTGGACTACTACAGAGGTGATGAGGTTTTCCTACTAGGAAGACAACACCTGGTTGCAGTCCATGGTGATTAACTAGGAGCTACTACGCACGTTGTTTGAGTGTGACTAGAAGAAAGGCACACAAGATGACGAGGAGATTGTCTCTAGACTTTCTCTAGGAACATGTATATCCTCAAAACCATCATTTCCATTATATAGTTGTTGATGCGATCTATTATTATAAAGGGAATAATGGAGTTAAAGTTTTGTTTCTATTGCCTATTCTGTAGCCATATTTTCTGTAACGCCCGGGCCCACTACCCAAGGCTCTAGTAGAGTTTCAAGAATGACGACTGTTTCCACAGACCACCACTAGCCTTAACTACGCGCTTTGTCCTCACTCACGCGCATGCCATGATCAACTTCCCGACAGGTCACCCATCCCAATTCTACTCCAAGTTGAGCACGCTTAACTATGGAGTTCTTAGTGATGGGCTCCCGGAAAAGGAGGTGAACCTTGATGATATGGGTAGTCCAATCATTCCTTTTAAGATCATGTTATCTGAGGCCTCAAATCCTGGGATGTTACAATCTCCCCCACTTAGACTCTTGACGTCCTCGTCAAGGCTCAACTATATGGCCTCATAATCTTACCCCATTTCAGTGCAGACCCACAATGGCCCATGGACACCCAACTCCCGATCACGGAATACCAGCGCAAGGGTGGATACATCAACCATGGACAACCCTTTCCTACATGCTTGGACCACACAGCTCAAGCCTACCATGACACATGTCCATGCGGGCCCCACCTACTGGAGGGGTTATGGCTCTGATACCATTTGTAATGCCCAGGCCCACTGCCCAAGGCTCTAGTAGAGTTTCAGGAATGACGACTGTCCCCACAGACCACCACTAGCCTTAACTGCGTGCTTTGTCCTCACTCACATGCATGCCAGGATCAACTTCCCGACATGTCACCCATCCGAATACTACTCCAAGTTGAGCACGCTTAACTATGGAGTTCTTAGTGATGGGCTCTCGGAAAAGGAGGTGCACCTTGGTGATATGGGTAGTCCAATCATTCCTTTTAAGATCATGTTATCCAAGGCCTCAAATCCTGGGATGTTACATTTTCCTACATTATGTTTGTTGTTGGTTCATCATCATCCATAAAAAACACATCATCTTATTGAGTAAAGAGAAATCTGAATCCCTCTGGATCAAGACATGCCCTACTAGACCTTCAAGGTTCTTGTGTTACAAGAGATACTTGATGTTCCACCATAGTTTGTGATGCCTTTCATTCCTTATTGATCTCCATAGATTCAATGTTATCTTGTTGGTCTTGAACTTCAGAGTTCTATTTTCCTCCCATTGATTTATGTGAAAATAAATTTCTTTTATAGAAATACATTAGTTATGGAAACAAACACTTTGTTTTACATGAATTATAGAATTAATATCCCTTGGTTTCCTTATAATATCCAAAAAAACAACATTTTTCTCATTTGAGTTCAAGATTTTAGAAAAATATTCCTTAACATAATCGTCACATCCCCAAATCTTCATAAAAGACATATCGAGATGTTCTATATTCCATATCTCATATAAATTCTTTTGAACCAATTTCGAAGGTATACAATTAAATGTAAATGTTTTGCTTTCTAAGGTATATCCTTAAAAAGAAGTCAAGAGAGTAAAAGAACTCATCATTGATCATATCATGTCCAAGAGGGTGATATTCCTTCTTTCTAATACACTGTTACATCATGGTATTTGTGGTGGAGTACATTGTGATACAAAGCCAAAATCTCTCTAAAGGGCCCCAACTCTCTGGGATTAAGTATTAACCACCTTGATCAACTATAAGTGCTTTAATATTCTTGCCAAGTTAATTATGTACTTCATTCATTGATTCCTTGACTATTCAATGGATTCTAACTTGTTTATCATTAGGTACACAACCATATCTACCAAGGTCATCAATAACTATGATTAAGTATTGACGCCCACCTCTAGGATTTGTGCGAAAAGGACCACATGCATAAGTATGTGCGAGTCCTAATAGGTAACTTGATCTTCAATGCTAATAAAAGGTTGTTTTATCATATTGCCTAATAAATAGGATTCATAAGTCTCTATTTATTCAAAACCAAATGAGTCCAAGTAATCTTCTTTTATGGAGTCTAGAAGTGCACTTCTTATTAATGTGGCCTAAATGAAAATACAATAGATGAATTATGTCTTTTTCATTGAATGTAAGCTTCTTAGTATATACGTTATAGACACTTTAAGATCTAAGAAGTAAAGACCATAAGACACAAGGCACTACAATTATAGATTTCTTCTTAATAACTAGAATATCAACCATCCTTGATATGAAATTCAATTGTTTTTGTCCAAACATGAAACCTAAATGATGTTCCTACTTATCAAAGGTACAAAATAGTAGTTCTCTAACTCTACTACAAGCCCAATGTCAATAGATAAACAAAAAGGCGCCTATAGTAGTAAAAAGACCACTTTCTCCATTTATAGCATGTATCTCTACCTTTTCATTCCTCGTTTGCCTACTTTTTTCCATATCCTTCATTTTTAAACATATGTGAGATCCAAATACAATATCCAATAATCATGATAAAAAAATAGATAAATTTTATTTTTAACATATAATACTAAATTGGATATCTTTATTCCCTAATCTTCTTCTTTAGTTTTTCTAGATAGAAAGGGAAATTTATTTTCGAGTGTCGATCACAATGGTTATAACATACTTCTTTACTCATTCCTCCTTTTACTTTAAGATGTATACGACTTAGACTTTTTTCCATCCTTAGAACGTTTTTTGAATTTTTCTTAGCCCTTGTATTTTCCTTTTCCTTTGTTGAACATCAACATGTATTTAGGTTTGTCTTTTTTCATTTTTCATGATAGTTGTTCTAGACATGCCAAGTAGCTATGAACATTTTTAAAATTTTTATCCATGTTGTTCTCATAACAATCAACTATATGATTTTGGAAATGACTTCATAATAACAAACATGGCAAACTCTTGACCTAAAAAAATCCCAATCTCTCTAGGCTTTCCATACACCCAATTATATTGAGCATGTGGGGCCTAACTTGATGACCTTCTACCATATTGCACTTAAATAATACCTTGGAAACATCAAATCTCTCATTCCACTTGGTACGTGTTCTTGAAATGTGATACCATCTCAACAACTTCCATGTTTTCACATAACTTATGAAGTCATGATTCATGAAGCATAGGAAGAGGCATTTGGCATCATTAGAAAGCTTAAAATAAGCTTCCTTTCTAAACTAGGTGTATTAGGAGCCAGTTCATCTGTTATTGGAGCATGCATGACATAAAGCTTACACTTATTTGCAACAAAAAATTATCAGACTCCACATCAAATCATGGAAGTTATTCTCATCATTTTTTCCTTTACAAGTACCCATCATAGTGAAAAGTTATTATTTGTTGGTCATTTGATTTACAAGAACTATTTCAACGAGTCAATATTTGATCTCAAAAAGTTTTTATAGATATTAATTTGGCCTCAAAATTTCCATTAATTTATTTCAAAACAATAGCTCTCACTACTAAATCAGATGATTGGGACAAACAATCTTCTGTGGGTCAAGATCCTTATTGTAAGACCCCCCTCCTCTAGTTCTCCCCAACTAAGATGGACCAGCAAGCATGGTTCATTATTTAAATATTACCATAGATCAAATTCAAATAGATAATATTAAGTTCAAACCAAAGTATTTTTTTTAAATAGGAAGATAGATCACCTCAAGGGAGTTATAAGGCTTTTGAGTTAAGGGAAAAAATAACATTTAATGAACTAATTAACATAAATATACTATATGAAATCCTCCATATTTTTCTTTCTTAGCATTATTCTAATTCTTGCATGATGCTCCAGTTCTTTATATCGGTAGGTCTAACCTAAGACGTCCAGAAACCAAAACACATGGTCATCATATTATTATAATGTGTATACGGGTGAAAGCAAAAGTGTGGTTGTAAACATAATAACATAATACATTAATCAAATAATTTATAAAAAATTTAAAATCTCCTTTTACATTATGTTTAACCTATAATATTGTTTAACTCACTTGGTGTACTAAAATCGGATCCTTGATTTAAAATTTCAAAGTGTGTGTCCTACCATCAGGCTCTTCAGAGTGTACCCCTTTCTTGGACTCATCCAACTTGCTTCTTATGGTTCCTTGAACCTTCACATATGATTCTACATTCCTCTCTCAAAATTTGGTTTCTCAAACAACAACCATTGTAAGTTATTGATTACCATGATGTATATTATCTATTAGTGATATTACATACATATGATTTCACAAATCCAATAGAAATTGATAACATTCAAGGCTCACCTCACGTATCTTAAAAGCTCAGAAAACTCATGAATCTAAAAAGCTTGATTCAAATGGTTATGCATAACTAATCCATGTATCAAACATTTTTAGCAATTCTAGGTTCTAATAAAAAAAGTCAAATAACACCCATTGTCTTATTATATATCCCAAAAATTTAAAAATGTACTATTAGATAACTTCCATGGTTATCATGGATTCTAACCTAGTTTTTAGAAAGAAATATACTTTCTAACAAGATCTTTGATTTCAATACTAGAACTTGTATATACATTAATAATAGTTTTTGTATATACTCAATTCAAGTCTCCAATATCGTCCCAATTTTGATTAAGATGATGACAATTAGTATTTTGCAAAAAGATCACAATTTTACTATTAAAAGTCTGCACAAGATGATTCTTTTAGACTTCTAGTGATGATAGGAAAGTATGTTTCTTTATTAAAGAATATAATCAGGTCATGATTACATTTTTATTATCTAATATTTTTCTAAAAAATATTCACATTTTTGGTCAAAGGATGATTTTTCTATCAATTTACAAGTTAAAGGTATTTACTATATTTTAGTCACAGAGAGGCGAGAATTACCTAAAAGTGGGAAAATGATACCTGCTTGATTCCTTGGTCTTTTTTTACCATGATTAGGATCTTGTGGTTGATATTCATCCCACCCACTAACGGGGTCAGTGTAGACACTGTAAACCATGTCCTTGGATCTTGGTCTCATGAGATGCATTGTAGTCTACGACATAGGAGATTATTGGAGAAGAAGAGGCATGAGTGCAAGAGGAAAATCTGGGGAGAAGGAACCTTCTGGTGGTACCTTTTGTTGATTCTCTAGAGCTTTGGGAAAATCCAAAGGTAGGTTCATGTAGGAAGATGTGAATTGTCCGTGAGGGGGGATTTATTGAAAGTCAAGGCATGTCTCTGCCTTCCTTTTAGTCATTTTCCAAAATGAATCCTTCAGAGAAAAAATCAATTGAAAGGTTTTAAATGGGTTTAGGAGAAGCATGGAGAGAGATATCTCAACCATATATGAAACTAAAGGCATCTCATGACATTCTAACATTCTATAAAATTGAGGTGTTCTAATTATTCATCAATTCTATTTAATTATCTTTTTCTAGTTTCTGCTCTCATGAAATCAATTCATTATGACTTCGCAAAGTTTCATGGCTTCTTGTTTTATACTATGAATTATTTTATTCTTTCCAAAGTCGTTCAATGTGACTTTGGCATAGGCCACACCAATTGTGTTTCTCTTATTAATTTTATAGGATGACCATGGAAACTTTTAACAACTTGCAAATTGGTGTCTTCAGTCAGTCACAACACTAATTAATATTCACTTATAATTTTAAGCTCATCTTAACTATGCATTGGACCAAAAAGGAGTATTAAGATGTCATAGAAACTTCTCCCAGTAAGGCATATTTTTAAATTTATTTTCCAACAACGAAATATTTAAAACTTTTGGAACTTTTTAAAATTTATAAATTTCAAACTACAATGTCTATTGTCATAAAATATGGACCATTGACTCCTTATTACATAATCTTTGTCTTGATCGAGCTTCACAAGGGAAAACTATTTGATTGTCCAAACAAAAACATTACAAGAAGCATAAACAAGTGGGCCACTAGATAATTAAAGTATTTAGACCCCTCAAAATGTCTCAATGACTTACAATCCTAGGATTTCCTTTATTTCTCTCTCATATTTCTACCATAAAATATAACATTGAAAAAGTGTTACGTCAATATCGTTTTACTGGTGTTTAAGCAATCCTTGCATTAAATTCATGGAAAAGACACCAACATTGCACCTAATTTCACACAATGTTTAAACCATGGAAATGACTTTCCAAAACAATGTTACCAAAATTACACATAATCTCATAAAATGTTCAAACCATGGAAATAATATTCCAAAATAATATTACCAACAAATGGATCATAACATGTTGTATTTACTCTATTAAACTATTATTTTAATCAATTGGTGTCCTTAGAAGACACAAGAGTAAATATATATAAAACAACCAAACACTTATTTATATGGTTATATTTTTAATAATAATTTATCAATAAAAAAATTCTAAAAAATAGTAAAAAGCTGAGGAATTTCCAAGTCCTCACATCCTTTTCCCTTCAATTTATTTTGTTCACAAATTTCATCTAAACTAGCAAAAGGGGCGGGGTCAACTGTTATCTCCCTTGAGGTTTCATCCTTATATGGTAATTATATTTTAACCTTAACTTTGATGTTCCTTCACATTTGAATCCAAGATTCTCACTGATGGTTTTTGCTAATCAACACATAGGCATGAACCTTTACATTGGGATTTAAGTCTAACACAAGGATCTTATTACTCATTTGGTCATGCTAGTGTCAGTGGTGTAAGATATCAAACAATGCTATCAAGCTATTCCAAGAATTCACAAGACTCTCTCGCCTGAAGTTCAACTTACAAATTCATTGAAATGGTATGGATAGGTCAGATTTTTAAGAAAGATAATTTTCTCATAAGATGGGTAAGTCCATTTAACATGCATTAGATAAAGTTTTATTTGTCAGGATTGGGATTAAAACATGTTTGAGGTGGATGGAAATCATTAGTATCACATATATACTATTTCAATCCACATCATTATGTTAAGTCAAAACTATCAAGTGACTCTTTACCCATAAACATGACTATCTTCAAACATGCTTCTATATCATCAATATTAACTTTGAGTAACATAATCCTTTTTCAACATGTATGGTTTAAAGGTGGACCTTACAAGCAACTTAGGAGGAGCTCTCAAGGCTTTGGTCACTCAAGTTGGGGTCTACCTATGTCAAGACATCTACTTATAACTACATATTATCATACTCTCTTAGGTACCACCACTAAGTTACTATATCAGGGACCAATAACCCACAACACAAGGTTATGCAAACATATCTCATCCATGGTCTTGGGACTCTTCCCTACCCCATATGTATGGTTCATCACACCTACGTCTTTTAGGGTCATGGGATTTTTCCTCACCCAAATATAAGGTCCATTAGGCATAAATACCATAGTATTTTATCAAAGAATATATAGAGTATAGGTCCCATCATGACATCTAGGGTTTTATGTATCATTAACTAAATATGAGATAGTCTAACTATTTTGATTTAGGAGTAACAGTTTAGAACTTTCATCATGTGTCACATCACAATTTGAGGTTAGGCTCTCTAGCCAAACTTTCATCATGTGTCACATCACATCATCCCACAACCTTTGGCCTCCTATGCTTGAAGTTTTCCTTCTCACAGTTTACCCCTATCTGGGATGATTAATGCAAGTTCTAACACTATTTGACCTTCTTTAAACATATTTCATGTCTCATTTTGATTTTGTAATATTTCTTATGTCAATGTATACCACATGCATTGAATGTCAAAGCCATATAACTATTTAGGCTAAAACCTCAAGATGACACCACAAATGTTTGGTATACAAGGGTGTACAACTTATATATTGTTTCATCATGTACTATTTGGGAAAATAACCCCTCTTGGATAGGTTTTTATAAAAATCATCATCAACATGTATGAATTGATCATATATATGTTTACATATATCCATGGAAATCTGAACCAAGATTTTTACGAGTATAGTTCCACATTCTCGTTCATTGCATTACTTTTTCATATAATGTTTAGGTTTTGCATATGCAAGGTTAATCTTTATATTCTATTCATAAAAGTATGAGGTCAAAACTCCATACGTTCTTATCATATTATTAAATTAGTCTCAAAATATAATTGCAACATATGTGCAATAGGGTGGATACCTAATCTCTCACACCAATATTGAAGGGAAATACAATATCTAGTAGTAGTCTAAATACAATTTTTTCCTAATTTCACATGTAGGATGGTGAATCCACATTTCATATTACATTCTTGAATTTTAGGTGGATTCATGTTCTATGAGTTAATACTCATCCAAAATATTAATTCAAGGGGAATTGTGCTTTTTTCAGGGCCCTTTATTTTGGGAACAAGCTCCATTAGGGTTGCATTATTACATAAATGTTTCTACTCTTTATATATATATATATATATATATATATATATATTCTTCATGAATTATTGGTTGTAGTCATTCCTTCAGGGTTTCTAGAGATGTAGGTACCCATGGAGTGGTCTTCTCCTAACCCCTAGGTCCTTTATGCAGTGAGACTCCCTCCTTACACTTTGGGCCTTTTGTACCTATATAACTCTCCTACTTAACACTAGAGTTGAATTAGGGCTTCATCATGTATATGATTAACTGGGATGTTACAAGTTCTATCACGACCCATGATTTAATTCAAAGAAAGGATTTTCTCACCCATATCAAGATCTTATGTTCAAATCTAAGCATACTCTATTTTGATCTATTAAATTTTCATAACATTTTAAAGTCAAGTTTCATCAAGGTTTCTTATAGAAGGGTGGTTGCTTTTCAAAATACCAAGACTAAACCATTTTTTCATCACAATTCATGAGGTGATTTTCATGTCTTCAAAATTTTACCACTAGGTTATAATGCATTTCATCTTTAGATTTAGGCCCATCTAGGACAACAAGAGTCAGCCCAAAAATTTAAAACAAAGACCAGATGTTCAACTCATCTTTAGAGGTGGATCCTAGTCTATGGTGTTTTCTTATTCTTATTAGGGGTTTAGTCTCTTTAGCCGCATACCATGTACCAATGGGCTTCGTATTTTGCTTCCTAAATAAATTCATTCCCTTTAATTGGAATGACCCTCCACACATATGAATAGGTACACTATTGTCCTCTGATGGTGGGAATACTTCCTTTAGGGTACTCTTGACAACTTAGGGAATTTTTTCATGATATATCCTTCCTTTGGGATTTGAAGTGCATTGGTTAGTTATATACCCTAGCTCCATCAAGGGAGATATACAAGGTCTATATATTTGGTACTCTATGGTTCTATTCATCATTTACACCTCTTAAGTGGGTTATGTAGTCCTTGGATTGAATATGAATTGTTGATAGACTCCTTGGAATTCATCTTCCTTGTTGGGCATTCAATAAACCCTGGTTATCCAATCACCTAACTCCTACAATATGGTAGTTCCATGCCATCATTCCTATCACCATAATCAGTTCTAGCATTTGCAGTCAGGGGCTTGAGGTGGCATTCCTATATCCTACATATTTCTAGGTTTTGCATGCACATATTTACTACCTCCTATATTTCATTTTAATTATCCAAGATTAGTATATCTAATAAGGGTTCAAAACAACTTACATTTTATTTTTTTCTTCTCTTTCTTCATCCCTTCATAGGGTTGTTCGTGTTTGTGTGATTTTCTCTTATTAATCATGCATACAAAAAAATCTTTCTATTAAATCATAACATTTTTTGATCTACATTATATAGGTACTTTTTAGATACCTAATTTGCATATGAGTTCGTAGAAATTTTTAGGGTTTCACCTTATAGGAGAAGCATACTTAAATCATGTCTCATCCCATATTTTGTTTTATATTTTCAATTGACATTTCATATGCATTAGTTTCCAAATGATTTACTTAACCCTAATTTATTAGGGAACTCTAGTTTTAATAGAGAAGAGTCTATTGAGTACTTAAGTTTCTCAAGAGAGAATGAAGTAGAGGAAGAGGCAAAGAAATATATGAGAAAACTTAGAGGTATGTTACTTTGAGCACGTCCTAAAGCTCGATCCTTGTAGGAATTGCAATAATCTAGGAATCCTCACAAACCAGCTAGTGGTATAGAGGAAAATATTATCAGCACCCGGGGTTGTGAACCTTTCTAGACACCATCACCCTTCAGAAAATATCCTAGTACTATCCTTGGTTACTATTGAGTTTTTGAAACTAATAGTTACTACAAGTCATTTACAAAAATCTCTATTCTAATACCACTTGGAACGATGCCCTCTGCCTATTATCCCCAATTAATGTGGACTGAGAAGGTAAGGGTCGGTATTTGGATATAACCACAGATCCATATTCATATATATAACTTGCAATAATATTAACTTTAAATAGAGTATTTTTTTTATAAAAGGAAGATGAATATCCTTAAGGGAGTTAGAAAGCTCTTACAATGAGAAAAAAACCAAAATTTAATGAATTAATAGATGTAAAGATATTATTTAAAATACTTCATATTTTTTTTGCTTAGAATTATTCTAACACTTACACGAGGGTCCAATTTTTCATATCAACAATTCTAACATGAAACATCAAGAAATCAAATCATGGGGACAACATAATATTATATTGTGTGAGTCCATGTAAAAGTGTGCATGCATATCTAACAACATAATAAATTAATAAAACAATTTGTAGATAACATAATATATCCTATTGCATTATATTAAATCCATAATATTATTTAACTTACTTGGTGTACAGAAATCAGATCCTTGGTTTAAAATTTCAAAGTGTGTGTCCTGTCATCAGACTCTTCGGTGTGTGTCCTTTCTTGGACTCTCATATTTCACTTCTTATGGTTCCTTGAACCTTATCATATGATTCTATCTTCCTTTCCCAGAATTGGTTTTCTCCAAAAACTGCAAGTGTGAGTTATTGATTATTGGGTTTTATATTATCCATTAGTGATGATACATATATGATTTCATAAATACAAATTAAAATTGATAACATTCAAGGCACATCATGTATCTCAAAATATTAGCAAACTCATGAGTTTGAAAAGATAGATCAAAGTGTTTATTCCCCACATACCTTATCATGAAGTTGACAAAGTCAAACATTTTCAACAATTACATGTTCTAATATGAATATATTAAATAACACCCAATGTGCTATTATATATCCTAAAAAGTTTAATATGTATGGTTATCATATGTTCAAACCTATTTTAAGAAAGAAATATACTTTCTAACATGATCTTTGATTTCAAGATAGGGCTTGCATTTACGTTAGCAATAGTTATTATATATATTGAATTCAAGTCTCCAATCTTGTCCCAATTATGGTTAAGATGATGGAGATTAGTATTTTGCAAAATGATCACATTTTTACTGTAAAAAATATGCACAAGATTCTTCTTTTAGACTTTTAGTGGTGATAAGAGTAGAATCAGGTCATGATTACATTTTTGCAATAATTCTATTTTTCTATATAAGATTCACTATTTACTTGTAATTCTTGGTTAAAGGATGATTTTTTTTATAAAATTTCAAGTTCCAGGTATTAACTAAATTTTGGTCAGTGAGAGGTGAGAATCACCTAAAAGCAAGGAAAGGAGAGCCACTCAATCCCTTAGTCCTTGTTGACTACGATTTTGATCTTATAGCTAAGATTTGTCCCACCCACTAGTGGGGTTAGTGCAAACACTATAAAACATGCCCATAGATCTTGGTCTCGTAAGATGTGGTAGTATGAGAAAATCATTGGAGAAGAAGAGGAACATGTGAAAGAGGCAAATCTAGGGACTAGGAACCTGCCGTTGGTGCCTTCCATTAGTTCTCTTTGGATTTGGGCAAACCAAAAGGTAGGTTTATATATGAAGGGGGGAGTTGGCAGTGAGGGGGGATTTCTTGAAAGTCAAGGCATGATATTCCTTCTTTCCACTCACTTTCCAAAATGAATTTGTGAAAGGAAAATCAATGGAAATGTTTTTATGAGTTGAGGATAATCAAGGAGAGAGAGATACATTGACAATATATCAAAATAAAGGCATCTCATGACATTCTAACATTGTGTAAAACTTAGGTGTTCAAATAATTTATTATTTATATTGAATTTTCTTTTGCTAATATTTCTCTCATGAAATCCAATTCAATATGGCTTGACATAGTTGCATGGCTTATTGTTTTATATTACTAATTTTATATTATTGTCAATACCATTCAACATGACTTGGGCTATAAGAGAAGTGAATCATGCTTCTCTTGTTAGTTTCATAGGATGACCACAAAAACTTTTAACAACTTGTGAATTGGTATTCCAAGTTATTCACAACAGTTATTAATATTTAGTTATAATATTAAACTCATCCTAACTATGTATTGGACCAAAAAAGAGGATTAATGATGTCATATTAACTACTCCTAGTAAGGAATATTTTCAAACTTATTTCCCAACAATACTTTGGTTTGAAGTATATATTATTGCAAGTTATCTATTTGAATCTAGATCCACGGTTATATCTGAATACCGACCCTTGGCTTCTTGGTCCACCTTAAGTGAGGGTAATAGTAGGAGGGGATGGTTACACCTATTTCATCAAGTCATGAGTCATCTTTGGCGGATCACCCACAACTTATTTATATAGATAGTATTTTTTTGCTAATTGCATCTAATATAACTCTTGATAAGATGGATGCATAACTTTTTTCATTAATCATTTGTATGCCTCTTGGTGCTTAATCCTATTAATATCACATAGTTAAGTCCCACCTAAAGTTCAAAATAATAGAATATGCACTCTGCTTTGACAGACCCAAATATCTATATCACACTTCCGAAAAAGGGAAAACACACCACACTTTAGCATACCCAAAGATAGACAATTGAGGTATCATGTGTTTTGAACATTTTTTAGAATCTTCAACTTAGTATTGTATTTAAGGTATGCTATATATGCATATACATATGAAAACACCACATACTTATGATAGGTATGATATACATAATATATCTACAATCCATAATCATAGATGTATTGGTTTTGCACATAATACTATAATGCTTTCAACCACAAAATATTAACATCCACTAAGGTTCTTTCATTCAAATGCATTGATGACTTGTTTAAAGCTTCATTTTTCCTGCATCATGGTGAACAATTCCATGGACATTTATTGGAGTTCCTCATCAAACCAAATCCTCCAATACTAGTTATAATCTTATATAATGTTACATAGTATTTAGAAACCTCAATTTACATTTGAGAGAAATTAGGAATAAAAAATAAAACATTACATGTGTAGATGAAAACAACATGTAATTTGAATACTTCGTAAAAGATCTAATCATCATTCACCACATGCAACAAAAAAGGAGTTCTTGGTCATAACCATGTAATCATCTACCAAACACACATTTTCAAAGACCATGACCATGATATATATATATATATATATATATATATATATGCAATTTACATGTGTCACCCTAAAACAGTTTTGATGGTGAATGTGTAGTATGGTCATGGCTAATGACCCCTTTTATCTATGCATGGTTGATTTATCATATACATATATTATACTAATGTTTGAAACTTTCCATACGACATATTCTCTAGGAACTGATGACATCCACAGAAACTAGACAAGATATATAGGGGCATCACCCTTGCATGAAGATCTCACTACCTGATCAGTCTGCGGGGGTCAAGGGGATTCTACCCTTCATGGAGTCTCATGGGAAACACCACTAAAATCCTATACACAATAATACATCAATGCACTAAGAAAATCACATTTTGCATAATTGACACCATTTTCCTTATCAATATTATAGATCTATAGTTACTAGGATTTATATGATATGCATTGTAAAATTTATCATTTAAATCATAGGAAATGACATTAATAATGTAAATCCAAATATGATCATATCTGTTTAAATCCTAATACATCATGGTTTGATTGGGATATGATAAAATCCATATCTCATGAGTTCATCTCGTCGATAATGGTGTATCACGGAGGAAATGGACGCGAGATATACCTTGTCATGGAGAAAGTTCAACAAATTTGTTTACATGATGTGCATCTCCGGCGATAGTGCATGGATGGTATTTGATACATCCTCCAATGCAATTCCACAATGACTGTGTCTCTACATATGCCATGCATATGAGACGAATCTTCCATTTGCTTCACATACGGATGGAACTCATCATTCCACTTCTTGAGCTGTCTAGGAAGGATCTGTCGTTTGCTTCACAATGTGCTAGTGTTGCACTCTTTTTCCTTTTATTTAATGGAGTCTAGATCCAAATATTTTCCCCTTATCATATTTTGAATTAATAATCAGAAAGACAAAATAATAAAAATCTAGAAATGGTATGTTTGCATATCAGTGATATAGAATGAATCATATTCCAATATATGTGGATCCATTACACCCAACCAAAAAACCATGATTAAAATATGTAAAAAAAATCTTATCCTCCACACCCTTAAAATAGGAGAGGGTAGAGAAGGGTTTCTAAAAGAAATCAAGAAATGAAAAGGCAGTGGATGCATTTAAGTGGCCCACTCATCCAATGATCAACTGCTCCATCCATTTAACCAATTGTGTAGCATTAGAATGTTCTGAAATAAATCAACCATTATAGTGATCTTGTTTTGTCAACTAGTCAAGATGCTCTTGTCTAGTCAATCAATTGGACTTTCTAACTGATTATTTGGCTGATATGTCCATTAAGTCAACTTGACTTTACAACCAATCAATTGGGATACCAAATAGTCTATAACAAGTTTAGATGATTACCTAAACCTTTTAGTAACCAATATAATTGTATCCATTATTATAGTCATCTTCCTTGTGCATCCTATAAGTGTGACCCTATAGGATCCACATTAGTTGGTAGTGATGTCTATAATCATATTACAACTTCATAAGTAATTATTAGTATCTAGATAGAAACTATTGTCACCTAAGTAATTTTATAAGTTGAAGAACAACTTCAACCTTATATTGTGACCAATTTTACACTGACCATGTAATCCAATTTTTTATGATATTTAAATAGAATCTAAGGCATGATAAGTTCATCCTTTTAAGGTTCTATCTTTGTTTCCTGATGAAGAGTAAACTATTTGAGATATAACTAAGTACAATATGAAATATTTTCTCAAATGAACATGACCATGGATTTCATAGTCTTACTCATAAAGTGGTTGGGATATCACTCCATATGTAGGGTTCAATTCCATCTATGTCACTTATAATTATTCAAATGTGTTATAGTGCACCTAGGCACTATTTGTACGGAAATCCTTATTTAAGATCATGTTGAATAGTGCTTAAGTACACTAAACAACATGTGATCATTGTAGTGACTTCAGGTCTAAAGACCACTATCAGCATTGTCAATTGAGATATGATTGTCACTACCATTTTTGGCTTCTGTGTATCATACTAAAGGTTGGTTTTTCTGATATACTTGTTCATTAACATTACATTTGTCTTTGATGTGATATCAAATATCATGAACAATGAGATGTAATCATTAGTCAACACACATGCTAGTCTTATTGATTATTCTAATCCTAATTTCCATAAATATATCTTATTAGAGACTTAAAAAAGAATGAATACTCTTACATTACACATGATCCCATGTTTGGTTCCTCAATCCAAAATGATAAGCGATCTCAACTGTGCTGCCTCTCCGCTTGAGGTCTCGCGACTCAAGGGGCGACTAGGGCTTCCCGAACGCGACGCCTCCGACCGGGGGAAGGGGGTCCGACGGCCTGGGTGCGCCGCCCTGCTTCCCCCTAGGTCGCCTCTGTGCCTGCATCGACGGGGCTTCTGGCCTCTGGTGCCTCATCGTCATGCTCCCCTCTCTGCCCTAGCCCCTCTTTCCATGACGGGTGGTTCGGGTTCCTGATCCAGGTGTAACCGAAGCTGGGGTGGCGGCTTCGATCTATCTGAGGTGGCTCCGGTCACTGGTGAGATCGTTTGGGTGTCCTGGGACTAGCGTGCGGCCTCCCTTTGGCCTCTGCCCCTGTTTATGCGGGAGCTTTTCCTCCCTTTTTCTTTATTTTCTGATCTTGTTGGTTATTTCTGTTCTTTTTTTGCGTTTTGGTTTGGCAGTCCCTACTGCCTCTTAGTCACCGCTTGTCGGCGTTGTTGTTAGTCCCTCCTTGGAGGTTGGTGTCGCCTGGGTTTTTACCCGGCCTTGGTATTGATCGTGGGTTTATCTCTGATCCTTTTCTTGTAGTTGTTTGAGTTGCTACAAATGTCCTCCTATGCTGATTCACTGGTTGGTGATGGCCCTATGGGGATGGTTCTGTTGGCTTCAGCTTTGATGTTTCAGATCTTGAATCTGCTGGTGGTGCTCAAGATTGTGGAGTGTTTCTGTTTAAAAGCAGCTTATTGCGTGAAGAATAGGATTCCAGACAGAAGAGACTTACCTTTATCTAATCTTACCTCAGTTGTTTCTTTGTATCTGTATCTCCGAGTTGGTTTCAACTTCACCCTTATTGTGGATGCCGTTTGGCTTCCAATCTAATAGCAACTTGATGTTATAAAAAAAAGAACATTATTATGCTTAATAATTATCTCATACAGAATCAAACATAACAAACTACAATGCCTTTATTATTAATCAAATCAAGTAAAATGAATCCCATTATGATCGTCATATGCGTGGCTCTAAAGGAATGCAACCAACACATACCTAAGAAGCAATTCTTGGATCTATAAATTCATATGGTTTTTTCATTGATGTATTTAGTATATGAATTCATTTGATAGAGTATTATTTACTACAATAGATATAAAAACATTTTATAAGTCCATAACTGATAGAACAAGAAATGTAGTACATATCCTCATGTGGGTATTGACCATGTTTCTTAGTGACAACATGAATCTACTGTGGGTGACTATATACTTTACATATGTAATCTAGACATGATGAGAACACCACAAGGAAACCAAACCCTTAGCATGAACATATAATGATCTACAATAACATGTCATTTCAATAGATCATGCATATTATATACAAACAAGAAGATACGAAAAAAATTAGAGGCTTTATTAGTAGCTATGAAGGGAAAAAGGAAAACCAAGATGATATATATCATAAATATTTCTAGTCAATGGTCACATGTGTGGTTCATTTCGGTGTTCCCTAATGAAAGGACCCATATTTAAATTCCTGAACAAGCACCCTCAGAAAGGAATTCATCTTTACAGTAGGCCAACCAACTATGTTGATTTTTAGATCCTTAGTGTGCAAACTACTACAGACCCAAGGGTTTACCCTATTGGGGTGGGTCCATTAGTGGCCCTTCTTGGGAGGGGTTTCCTCATCGATAAAAAGTATCATAAATATTATGAAACAAAGATCCAACTATATGGAGTTAATTCTGTCTTTCATTTCCCCTTCACCAATCTTCATATTTACATATCTTCAAGGTAATATCATCTAGTAAATGAAATTACATCACCTTCATCATGATTAGCCAAATAATAATATAACCATCAAATTTTTTACAATAAATTCATTCAATCGCATGAGTTTATAATATGAATATGAATAAACTGTAGTGAAAATATTTCATATTTTAGAATAATCAACATTCATGCATGTCACAATAGTTGGATAAAGGTTTGCAAACTAGAGTCAAAATAAAATTGTGTTAAATTATCATGACATGGTTACCCTAATTTTTGGATGATAATGCATCCCATAACCAAAATTTTAAACCATATACTATATGATAATCTTGCATGAACCTCTAGATTGGTGAAAAACATGATAATCACTAATAGGATAAATCCTAGGGAGATCAAAAGTGCTTCCACTCATTTTGCTAAGGACTGTTTTCAAATTTTTTCTTGAGTCCCTTTTTGTTAGTCATAACTTTCTAATATATCCTCCAAAGTGGTATATGAAGGGATAACTATAAGGGGTCATATAGGTAAGGAAAAAAGCAAAATGTTGAAATATCAAGGCACAAGGAAGAGGTCTGCAACAACAAGGTGCAAAAGAACATGTAGTTGGAGGCTTAATTATTGGTACACATATTTGTTCTAGAGAAAGATGTAGTGTTTCAACTATTGTCTCACTAATTCATACAATAGGTTATTGAGGTTTCATTAAGCTAACATTGTGACCATGAAAGATTATATCTATAAGTAGATAGAGACCAAACATCCCTTTAGAGTTTCATACAAACTAATCTTAACCATCAATTAGGATTGATGGTTATTTGTACAAAATCCTTGATAAAACCATTTTAATTTCAAATAGAATATTTCCTAGGAAATCATAATTACTAGTATGCCATGATATAGGAGGAAATTGAGTGACTTTAATGTTCTTACATTTGCATGCCAAACCGTATTAGCTAAATACAAGGGCCATATGACTCTAATATTTTAAATATGGGTGTTTCATTCATGATTAGTATTCTACTTTATCATAAGTAGAGTATAAGGATATAGGTTGGCCTACCAACTTGGCTATATAGAATACCAAAAAAGCATGTTTTATGTGCATATCTTGAGTTGTTCATACCCTCAAATTTGGGATTATTTATAATAATGATACATTTGCTGAGATCATATATTATATTATATAAAAGAAGACATATATATTAAATATAATAATCATATTATATATAATGTTAATATTATAATTGAGTTGATACAAACAACTCCTTAGTGGATTTCTAGACTGGACAATACAATGTAACAGATGGAATGAACATTCTATAACACTCCCACTAAATATAGAACATCCAAGAAACCATGCCATGCATTAATATATATAAATCACACTAGAAGATATCAAACTATATCATAATATTAGGAAAATGCATATAAAAAGTACTAACTCTCAAAATGGTAAATTATTCATACCCCTTACAATTTTTATGCAAGTGTAACTAATGAGTATCCTAGTAAGATAAAAATTTACAATTGTCTAGGTTATATAGAATTTGTGACATATAATATGGTATTTTCCGCCTTGAGAAGTTGAAATTATTTGATATAGCCTAGAAATGCTGTAAAAATGTTTTGGATCATTGCAAAAACAAAAATATATACTAGAATATAGAACTTATTACATTTGAGTTCACAAACATCACTAGTAGTAGAGGTCAATATATGTCATGTAATACATTGCAATCAAGTATGTAACCAGTTAAGAGTCGATGAAGGTGGATGCACTCTCTACAAATAATTTTTGTAAAGTTAAATGAAAATGTGGGATATTAGGGAATGTAGTAATGAGGTTTATTATCCATGTATTTATTAGGGTAGGAGAGGGAGATTATCCCATGCCATGATTGGATTATCTCAAGTCTGATTGGGTTTGGAAATGCTAATCCTAATAGGATATAAATATAAGAGACATGGAGTTGTCTCACTATGTGAACTTTATATTCCTACCTAGGAGTCAAAACATGACTTAAAAATTGGACACCAAATCAAAACTTCATTTATTAGGGACATATGAAAAGGACATGGGTGAGACCATTGAGATCATCCCACCAATTGATACTTTGCTGATTTCCCATGGTATAATAATTGGAGAAAAAAAATATAATGGGTGGAGATCTCTTATTAAGCATATAGGAACAATGCCTATGACTTGATAAGGAGTAGCAATTAGGTATTGGTGGTGAATAAACAATGCCAATGATCTTCCTATCAATGAAGGACCAAGGTCTAACAACCTCATATGAGGTGAGCTAGATTCTAATGGTGACAAATTTTAGTTATGATAGATGGAATCAACTAGAATAATATTCTCAAGTGGTGAGATGGTATGGGACTTCATTGGATAATATTCAAGAAATGTCTAGTGGAAACTACCACCAGCTCTAGTTGCTAGTGAAGTTTTCAAGAATGCATACATTGGTATCATGAGAAGAATATCTGAAGTAGAAGGTATTAACTAATTAGAATGGAATAATATTCCTACTTCTCTTTGTCCAGAATATTGGGATTATTTGCAATTAGCATTAAATTTGGTGGTATGAGTTGTAAACCTTATTGAAAAGTGCTTTTCTAAAACTATAGATGTGAAATTTTTGTATTTCATGTAAGGGTTTCATGTTAAATGTTATTACTTGTAATCTTCCATATTTTTGATGACATTCAAATAAGTCATATGTCAACAAGGTTTTAAGGTTGTAGTTGGATCAATTATGACATCAAATGATGGGGCTATGAGTATCAAAAGGTTTGGCATGCATAAGTTTGGTTTCTTAAAGATATATATTGCATTATATGAATACACACACACACCAAAAGAAGATACATATGCTTTAAATAGTTCTATATAACAACAAAGAAATTTAGGTGATTGGGTTATCCTTGACTGGCATGAATTTGGAAGTGGTTGTTTTCTAACGAAGAAAAAGGTTGTATTCAATTACAAGATTGCAATACAATGCTAAGAGTATGAAGTAGCGAGCGCTCTCTCTCTAGGGTTAGCTCTCACTTCTCTCTAGTTTTCTCCAGCGGCCACAGCTGGGGGGGGGAGGATGTACGCTCCTTTGGCGGCTTTCTCCCCTTGGCCTTCACTAGTCCTACGTGATATTCTCAAGATTCTTCGCTTGGTGTATTCGTGTCCAAGAAGAGCCTCTCTGGTGAAAAAGGGATCTCGAGCAGCTCAAAACGCCATCATTTTGGGGCAGATCTCAGCTCGGAGTGAGAAGGGGGTGTTGCGCAGCATCGAAGCCCAGAGTCCAGGTCGTCGGCTGATACAACTTCGTTTGACTCCACTCCGTTTTAGGGACGGATGGAGAGGAGCCACCTCCTATAGATTCTGGCTTCAAGCACAGCTGCTCTATCCTCTTCTTTGGCTCCTGCCTCCCGTTTTGGTGTTGTTTGCTCTGGCGATCATGACGTGATGGGTATCTCCAACCGGTTGGTTCCCGCTCTGGGGTTCTGACTCCGACCCAACATATGGACTCCCGTCGGGATCCTTGGTAGAGTCTGCACAGGGGATTCCTTCTCGTCTTCACACTGGATATTCACATCTGGCTGAAAGGTGGATGGGCGGGGTCCTTGATGGGCGGCTTGGTGGCGGCAGTTCTTCGTTCCTACCCTGATGATGCTGTGCCGTTCACAATATGTTCGAAGGTTTTCCCCTATGGGCAAGGGATCAAGCTGGCGGCTGGGCTCTACTTTTCTTCACAAGGTCAGCCACAGCTAGTCCTGGCCTATGGCCACAAGCTCCTCGTGAGGTGCTGCTTCAACGCTGAGCCCACTCGTTTAAGTTGTCCTGCTGATGTGTGGCGATGCACAGTCTGGGTTAAGGGGGGATTTCTTCTCTTCTTCCTGGATCTCCTATGCTGTGTGAAGGAACACCCTCGTGGTGTTTGATGTTTTGCCTCTGCTAGACAATAGAGTGAGATTGCCTGGATTCACTTCCAATGGTGGATTCAACTGCCTTCTTCTTCCTCCCACTAATTTTAGGGAATGGTTGGATTGATATGTGTGAGGGAGGCTTGGTGGGCATGTTTTTTGCCTTTGGTTGTCTGTTGTCCTCAGTTTTCTTCACGATAGATGTTTGGCAGGGTGTAGGCTGCATTTGTTGTCGGTGGTTCACCCTTCGGGTGCTTGTGGGGTGCTGTTGTGTAAACAGTAGCATTCAATGCTTGGTCTCTGGTTCTTACTTAAAGGAATAACCAGGTCCTCTTGGCGGTTTCCTTTGCTTGCTAGAAACCTGTAGACCTAGATGATAGCAGTGGAGGTTCCTGCTATATTGCTCCTGAGATTGCCAGGTTGCTGAAGTGATGTTTCGGCTGCCTATGTTGCCACAATTTCAGATGTTGAGTCTATTGCCAGTGTTGGCATGTGTAGTTTCGATAGTTGTTTTAGTTTCTCTGTTTTCTCTTGAGTTAGTATTGTGGGTTTGTTTTCTTCTTTTATCTAGGTAGATGGATACTGTATAGCTTGTATTTTGTTTATTTCTCTGGTTGTTTGGATGTCTTCATCTAGGGTTGTAATGGTGGCGCAAACTCTTTTGTACCCAAAGTTTTGGTAATACAGTAACACGCGTTTTGGACCGAACAAAAAAAAAGATTGCAACACAACTAATTTAGACACTATCAAATAATTTTGAGAAATCTACTTCAGTGAATGAAATGCATTTGACTCATTACCTTGTGAATCTAAAGATGAGCAAAGAAGACTCAGTTGAATAAATGATCAATGACTTTAATGAGATTATGTCTCATATTAACTCAACATAGATCATGGTTACTAATGAAATCAAGGTCCTAATTTAGTTCCCTTTATACATGAGAATTAGTCTACTACAATGAGAACAATTAAAACTTTCTTTGAAAAGGCAAACTTTCTTCAGGTTGAATGTTTTTAAGGTTGATGGTATTCATCATATGAGTCTTTGTGAAAAAACCAAAACACATATATCTAGAAGACTTTATTCTTTATCTTCAACATTATATACCAAACATAGAGGAAGAAATCAAAATTGGTGTCTCAATTCATGTAAAAAATTAAAGCCAAATAGAAAAGAATGTTACTTATGTGGAAATTTTGGACAAATGTTATGAAATTGCATGACCTAGGTGTCACAAGAAAGTTACAATGAATACAAGGGTTATGTATATGGTAGTGTATATTTTATTATGTAAACCATGAATATGATCTACTTCTGCTAGTAAACGATTAATGCTTGAAGGTCAAAGAATATTCTGAGTGGATGTTGTACATTATGAGATATGTCTCATGCTTCACCTCATAGGAGTTATTTTCTCCTTATAAAAGGGAGACTATGACAATGTGAGGATGGGGAATACCTTTTACTCAAAGATCATTGGGATTAAGGACGCTTGAATTAAGATATACTTTTGGTGCAACCATGAGATCTTATTTTCTTTTTTTGTCATGATATAGTGTTTTAACTCTTAACTATGTTTCCTAAAAAAAAACTCTTAACTATGTGATTTACTTATTTAGGTTTTTGTGGCTGGTTTACTATCGTAATGATTAATTTCCTTCTTTCCATACCTTAAGCTACTTATCCAGGATTTGATATATTTGGGATATTTGTAAACTAGAATTCTAGGGTAAAATTGGTCTTCTCACACGTGCAACTTAATGAAAAAATGTAAGCAATACCCCTTAGGTTTTCATAATGATACAACATTCATTGATAGTGATTTTTGACCTTAGTTAGTGTGTGATGCCATCAAGGTTGCAAGCAAAACCTTCCGTGATAGCTAGTAGTTCTTAGTCAAGATTTGGTCTAGTCTAAAAGATCTGCTGATTCAATTGATACCTTGGTTGACTTACCAATCATACTCATCACTCACTAGAAAGGCTAGACCATTCTTACTTTGATGTCACATTGGGATGGACATATATCCACCAACTAAGAAAACAGCCAACCAACTATTGAGCCACTAACATTAGAGTTCAAGATTTCTAGTAGATAGATGATATATCTACCATCATTTTACTTGAGGACTTCATTGTTCTGAGTAAATGATTTCATTATATAAAAATATCCATAACGGTATAAAATGTGAGTTTTACCATCCTAATCCCTATATTTATCCATTTATTCCTTATAAACAATGTTATGATGTAATACATAAGGATGTTGACTCCCCTGACTAAAAAGAGTTTGAGGCAATTTTGTATGGGATCTAGCCAAGAAGCTATATCCTAACGTTCAAAAAGGCTAAACCTTGGTAAGTTTTTGGTTCTTCATCATCCAATCTCCTCATTTATCTCATCAAATTCTCTCTAAAAAATACTACATATTCCTCTGGAGAAATCGTAGTGGTTATTATTAATATCTTTTTATCATCTCTTTGACCTAGACAGAGTCTAGGTGGATGTTTTAGTGGAAATATCTAGTTCTTATATAGCATGGAGGGAGTTTGGAAAAGCTTCAACACTAACATTATGACTTGCTACAGTCGAGTTGTTCAATGTTACTTTAGTGATTTACAAATGTCATAACTTAATAATACTAAATGAATATCAATAATATTTGTTTTATTATAAACTCTAATTTTAAGGTGAAAAATATGCAATTAAAGGGAATTTTGAGTTCTACCAATGCAATAACATGATTTGTTTAATATAATCCCATTCTTAACCATGCTATATGTACTAGATATTGTCAAACTTAGATTTTTGAATATTTTCAGCATAAATAAATGTCCCTTGTTAAAATCCTATAACTAAGCCTTTCATACGGTAGACAATATATCAAATAATTGAAAGAACTCATTATTCCTAAGATATAAAAATTTACATGTTGTGCTAATAATTGAGAATTGAATTAGATAATTAATCCCAAGAAGGAATTAACCTTCATTGAGGATAACGATGGGTGTATATATATTAATAGAGTGATGTATTTAGGGTTTCATGTGAAGTAGATTACACTAAAATGATCAAGACAATATAATAATTAAGATATCATGAACTTACATTTAGTAGGGATCTACAAAAAGTTGTTTCATATGGTTAATAAATGCATTTATGAATATCAATTTTATATACCAACAATTTACATTCCTTCACCCCAACTTAATTCATAATATCATAAATGAATTAAATCATGGATAATCAATTGATCAAATAATAATTAAATATATATTACGTAAATGGTTAAGACTTATTGGATGTTTATATTGTCACTACTAATTCAAAGTAGGTCACTTTTGGATGATAGCTTTTTGAAAGTAAGTTTTACATAGGAAGGCAACATAGTTTCTAGTGATATATTCTTCTCATAGAAAACTAAGGTTAACAATATCTAGTGACAATTCACATTAAATTTTAATGAGATAAGAACTCTTTCTAATTACAACAAGTATGTGATGTTTAGGATGAACAAAAAATTTTAATTTGAAAAATCTAATTAATTTGGAACATTATGACTCATTATTAGGTGTTACCTTGATGAATATTACAAGCATACGAATTTGAGAATACATATGTAATAAATTAAAATACTTTGAAAGTTTATCTCTAGTTAGTATAAGTTTATTCTTAAAAATAGAGGTTGAATTTTCGTTTATAGTCGTGTTTTCTATTATGATGTAGACTTGGTTACTCTTTTAACAAGCCTTTTCATGCACTCAGGTAATGATTGATGAAGAAATATTTTTAACACAATGTTATTGTTTGTGTATCCTTGATAAATCACATTTACATGATATTAGAAAAAATGAGAATGAGATGAATCAATATAATAGAGTTTTAGTAATACCCCATTTAAGGTAAAAATTTGTGTATTTCAATGAGTATAGTGCCCATGACTAAAAAGATGAGATTGAGATCCTAATAAGGAAACTCCAAGTGAGCACAATAAGATTATGGCATGACACCCACTGGTATAACTTCAACAACATGAGACCATAATGGAAGGATGAATATGTTGTAGTAAGTAATGTAGTGAATAGTCTATTTTTGGACCTTCTACAATTTTCCTTTTAGCAGCCCAATGATCGTGAAAGTATTCCCAATTTGTTTTGAATATAGATGGGAAACTGGGTGCAAACATATCTATGGACCATCTATTTTAGAGTGTAGATAACACGAGGAGTGGGGAATAGACCCATAACTCACATTTTTACAAAAATTCTATTTATGAGATATGTGCATATGCTTATTATGTTGCTAATTCCTGATTAACCATGATTAGGCAACAAGCTCATTGTAAGTCATAGGGAGCTGTGCCCCTATATTATGATATACTCACACTAAACAAGACAATGTGAGAACTTGGCTAGGCTGGTAATACCCAAGTTCTTATACAATGGCTAAGAGGATCATTATCAATTTGATATTTTCATAGGTACATGAACAATTTGTTTGGGGAAAATTAAATAAATAATGCACTCAATCATAGTATACTTATTATTGTAACTAATTTTACATGCATGTTACTCATAAGCGATCAATCACTATAATTAATAGTATACTTGATGAACTAGGATGATTTCCTGCATAATAACGGTTATACTGTTAGAATGGAAATTAGAATTCTAATAAAATATGATGTATGGTACTATGATCAAGTTATTTAGACTTAATAATTACAATTGGAATGCTCATGATTTTCTATCTCACCCTAATGTCATTGCTATTTTGTGGTAACTCATTTGTCTATCTTGATTAAGAGTTTTCCACTCATTAAGGATCTGATTAGTCTCATTATACTAGTTCAGTGTTTTCAGCTCTAACCAAACAAGTAGACACTGACCATGTAATGACATATCAAAGAGTAATATATATTATTTTTAAGTGTCCTTATACTCTCACTTCCCTAAAATCTTGAGTGCGTAGTTTACAATATGTGGTGCATATTACTTTTTCTACTTATCCCTTCTAAATGTAAAGTGCGGTGTTGGATCAAGATGTAAATTATTATGTAGCTTCTTCTACATAATGAATAATTGCAATAAAACTCTAATGATTAATAATATGAGTTCAATATCTATCATCTTATTCATATCTAGTCACCCTCCTTGATAAATAGTTAAACTTTAATATTTGAATTTCACTTGCTACTATATTGAGGCATGGCTTTTGGGTTATAGCTT
Source organism: Alisma plantago-aquatica (assembly GCA_963693085.1). Classification (NCBI taxonomy): domain Eukaryota; kingdom Viridiplantae; phylum Streptophyta; class Magnoliopsida; order Alismatales; family Alismataceae; genus Alisma; species Alisma plantago-aquatica. The sequence goes on along the minus strand of OY856411.1, from coordinate 1,057,336,640 downwards.
TTGGACTACATGATATTCATGGTCAAGCCTATGAAAGATTCTACTTTATTCAATTGTTTACCTATGATATATTATAAAAGAGAGTTTATAATACATATGTTTTAACTAAAAGTGAAAAAGCCATTCTTCCTCCAACTGTTCTGCTTTTGATTTTTGTTGAATGATATCACAAGTTCAGTTATCTAAGGATTTATCCAAATGGTTACACTTTGGATTTTAATCAAAAGGATGTTTATCGTAACACTGGTACTTTCAATATGTTTGTCATGTACCATATTTTAGGATCAATATTGTGCTTGGATTGTTTTTGGACATGGATGCATATCATCTCAAGTTTGGTGATGGCATTTGCATAACAAAATGGTCTTTATTGATTATCTAAGGCATACTATGTTGCAAGTTTACAATTCATGTTCATAGTTCATAAAGGTAATATGAGGGTAGTTAATATTCAAAATCCCACATGAAGACAAAGGTGAGAGACATGTGAGAAACACATGGGATTGCTATAGGTACAAGTTGCATGATTCTCTCAATGCAATTATATGAGATATAAAAGGTCAGTTTTGGCAGACACAGAGGAGTGGTTGGATGTCTTCCAGTTAAACAAGGATACATATATAAGATGAGTTTCACCTTAGAGTCTTTTTCATAATAACATAGATGTGAGTAAGAAGGATAAACACATGGATTTTAATATCATATGTAGAGTAGAGGAACAAACTATTTCGATAGAGGTAACTAGACATGATGAGGTTCATTAAGGTTTTTGAGACTCGTTCATGGATGTATAATCATATTTTTCATGTATAACAATTGATCAATCAAGGGTATAAAAACCATTCCAAATTCAAATTTGGAATGAGAAGTGGCCCACCATCATTCTTCTTCATAGTTATTTGGGAATATTATGAAGTTGAAGTGGGAGTCAAAAGTGTCAATGGCAATTATAGGTGCTAACATTTATCAGTAGAATGACTAAACATGTGTTGAAGGAGTTTGTGAAACAGTCTCTTTATGATCACTTAAGGCAATGAATCCTATTTGAACTAGATAAGGATATTTTTGGTTTGGGAGTGGAAGTCTGGCCTACGTAATACTTGGATTAGGACTGAAGTCTATTTTAATTTGGTATTTTCAATCCAAATAAACGTTAAAAGTTTTGAGATGAATCCATTTGTGCAATATGGATTTATCTTTGGGGGTTCAACTCTAATTCATATTAGGATCCTATGTGTAGTATAGATGTCACTAAATAAGGACAAGGAGGCCATTGTACATCGCACAAGTTACCTAGTGGATGCTTTTATTGCTATAAGAGTGGAAGAACAAATGTGATTGGTAAAGCTCTCTCATGAATGAGAGACAACTAACAAATTTTCCTCAAGGGAGAGTACTCGTTGGGTGCACATAAAAATTATAGTAGTTTCTCCAATTAGTGGAAGATACACCAGTCCTCTAGATAGATATATGTCTAGTGAATCCATCGAGGAGTTATTTAGGTGTTGGTGGAAACACATTACATTTCTTTTGGGAAGACACAACTAGAATGGGTACTACCTAAAACGTTAAGGAAGGAGGCCTCATCACATAGCATTCGAGTAGTGAATACAGGCAGTCACGTTCTCTATCACATCTTAAACAAGAAGAGCATATCTCCACTTCCAGATTCTTGAGACAAAAGGGGCGAGACGAGGGGAAAAAAATCCAAGGATAATGCTTTATGATGGTTGGGTGTGAAAATATTTATTTTTTGTATTTATTTGTAGGCTTGGGGTCTAATCAAATTTAGGAATATTTCATCTAGTGGTGTGAGGTACAATATTTAGTTTAGAGTGCTTTCTTTATGGTATTTCTCCATGTTTTTTCTTTTTCCATTTTGGGGAGGATATGTAAGTATTAAATATTCTACTTCTATTTCTTTATCTCATTAAAATCACTAATATTTACCATGCGACCAAAGGAAAATTCACTAAGAGAATAGAGTCACTTACTACATTTATTTGAAGCTAGATAATAGAAAAGATGGTACATGGGAACTTGATTTGAGTAATATCTACAAATTTTCGCCTACTTTCCTTTCTCAATTTTATTCTCTCTCTCATGGTATCAATTTTCTAAAACTCACTCCTTCATATCACTTCCATATGTAACAAAAACAAGGTTACTTTCAAATGACCACTTTCCTTTGAGAATATGATTTTGGTCAAGAGTGTGCATGCCTACTATGACATGTTAAGAAATTAGTTGATCAGAATGATAGTTGATTCTAGGTTTCTAGGTTGATAAATCAAATTTGGGTTGCATTTAATTTTAGAAGGATTGTATATATACATCATTTTTGTTGCACTTTATTGAATCCATGATATGTTGCTAGAAATCAGATCAAGGAGTGATTATGTTCTAAAACCATATTATATCTTCATTTTCAACCTCCATGCATGAGAGGTAAGATGGTTTTGGTATTTGAAATATGTTGGTGAGGGAAAGTAATCTGAGATGACACTAAATTAGGGTAACTATAAATTTCCCCTATGACGTTGAAGTTATTAAGAATTTGATGTATATCTAGGTTTTGAAGTGATAACTTTATCCTAGAAATAGAATGAAGATAACCAAAAGAGTGTTGTAGCATACAAAAAATGTACATGATATACCAAATAAAAAGCAATGATAAATGGACTAGTATAATTGAATAAAAATGTTGGTTGCCTGCACTTGTTTGGGAGTACATACAATCAACTCAAATGCCCCATAAAGATGCATCCTTATAGATGTTTTTCTTTCCAAAGTTTTCATATGTTAAAACATGATTACACATTATCGCATTAAACTAGTTTACAATTCATGTTTGTTCCATACTTCTAGAAAGTCAAGACACCCTTAATAGCCAAGAAACCCTTATTTAGAAAGCTAGTATTTTAATTCATTCCACACTAATTTTATTCTCATTGTATAAGAAAAAATTGTATAATATATGTTTTAATTATAGTTCCAATTATAAAATTCAATTCCATTTAGGGTTTTCTCCAATTTAAGGGTATAATAGTATAATGTACTGAAACTATCATTTAAACCTTAATTCATCTAAATTCAACATTGTAACTCGCTGGTCCCTAACTACTTTCAACCAAAAAATAGCATATAAAAAAGGTTCAAGAGATATACAAAATATCATTAATAAAATATAGAAAATCAAGCATCAAAAAGCAAAAACACAATTATCAAATTAAACCCTAGTTACTTAGCTATTGTGGAAATTATATCCTCATAGTTTCACTTTCAAAATCTTTTATGGTGAACAACTCTTTGTGTACATCTCACCCCCTTGCGTAATATTTGGTTATGAGGATTCCCACATCCTCAATAACTCTCACACATATGTATTTTTGGATTCCTTCTATTCCATGATTCTTGTGTTGTCTTCATAAAACATATGATGTTCATATGCGTCACGACCTTGAAACCACTTATTTTGAGATGTTTAAGTTGAAGAATTGCATGTAAATGATCACATGATATGCACATCCTTTAGTTTACTATCTCTATACAAGATAATCATTTTATGGGATGTCAGAATTTCAACCAAAGAGATTGAATATATGATCCTTCAAATTTTATTTTTTGTTGTTGTTACCTTTGGTCACTATCATCATCATCATGATCATCATCATCATCTAATCCTTAATCCCAACAACGTCAAATATAAATACATGAACTTTTTTTTTGCATTCAAATTTTAATAGGTCATGTTCTCATCAAGATGAAAACAATACATAATATATATATATATATGTATATATATATTTGTAAGTTTCCCCAAGTTTCAATAGACCTACTTTCTCTCCTTGGTAACTATTCTAAATCACACTGCTTCATATTGACACACTTGTGAGATAAAAGGTTGATGTGCAAGCTATTCCATGCAATCCTCCTTTCTCTTATCTTGAATGCTCATCAACCCACTTTTTTCCTTATAAAATTATACCGCAAACTAAATATCCTTCTCTTCCCATATATCCTTCTTATTTAGCTATATCTAAAGTGAATTGTCCTTGTCTTGCCATTCATCTTAGCATAAACATTTTGATACATTGATTTTGTTGGCATGTTGGTTTTCTCCGTTATACAATATATACTCTAATCAAGATTAGTTTTTGAATTTAATCTGTACCTTCTACTTACATTTTATTCCAGTTACAATCCTCCATTTCAATCACCCTACTCTCTTATAGTGAAAATTTTATATTTAACATTACAATTCAATAATCAAACCCATTTTAGGAAACATACAACATTTGGTTCCTTTATTTCGATTAAACTTAACACAACCACTCAAAAATGCATACAAGAAGAATTTAAAGTCCAATATCCTCATTTGCTTCAATTGATCATAAATCTATATACTACCAACACATAAACCAAATTTCAAAATTGAAATTCAACCATTTTTTTATTCGTCAATGGTATAATACAATCATCAAATAAATTCATTACAGGACAATATCTCATAAAAAAAATTCTCAAATTTTTCATAATAAGAACAAAAAGATATGGGATTTAAGACTATCCTTGATGTAATCCAACTATAATGTCTTTATGTTACTCTTTATGAGACTTGAGTTATGCAACTCATATCCATTACTTAGGATATGTATGTTCCTGGAATATTCACCCAGTCGATTCAATTTATGACGAACATAAAATACATATTTAATATTCTTATTTTTTAAACAACTAAAAACAAATTTAACAAAAAACAACTCATTTTAATATATTTTGGTCAGTCACTCATTTTAAGAATTCAGTTTTTAATATTACAACAAGACTTACAATAATGTTGTCACATGTATGAGATTTATAAAATAAAAGTATAAATATGAAATAACATTTTTCACACACACTCCCAAGAAAATAGTATTAAAGAAACCATTTATTAATACTAATATTCTTAAAAATCTCACTTTTTGATATAGAGGTATTCTCATTCCTGAGGATCTTTTAGTTAATGTTGTCCATGACCTGAACATGTTTTAAAATAGAATTTGTGATGCTCAGTGAGTGAGAAATTCATAACTAGACAACATAAACCACACAATATAATTAAGTCATATATCAGGTAATATAAAAGAAGGCAAATATGAAATGATAGAGTAGACGATCAATAACATGTAGATAGACAATTTGAATTGCAAACAAGGGGTAATACTCGAGAACCTAAGAAAAAATAGAACAAATATTGACTGAATTCTTAGCCATTAAATACATTTCCTTGTAAGTATTCCATTGAACTAGTATATGTAAAATCTTTGATGCTCGGCTTAGGAATCTCCATACATATCCTGGGGGTAAGACTCGAGAACCTAAGACTACTAAAACTAGCTCCTTGGACTACCACAAGGTTGGACACATCTAGCCTCTATGAATAAAAAATTGGATGGTAAAAATTGGACCCCTCCTATATCGTAGGTGATTAGGTGGTGTCAAGGATCTCTTTCCTATAAAATACCTAGTGACATGGTTCGTAAAGGATGAAATGACAAACTTTTCTTAATAAATAGGAGTTTTTCATTCTTTCATAAGACTTACTAGAAACTTTATACCACCATGCTATCTTGTTATTTTTTTGTACCTTACTATATCAAGTAGATGCTTATGCACTCGGATGGGTCTCCAATACCCCACTGATGCAAACTGACTATTCACAGTTAGACTTTTCCAGTCAGTATACATTTTTTATCCTTTGTAATATAGACCTCTACATCATAATTTATGATGTTCAGTGAATGTAAGTGTCTAGTCTTCCATGTAATATTTTTTATATGAATTATCACATTCTTTCATAATAATTTACTTATATCAAAACATTTTGTGTAGTAAATTTCATCACCACTTGGATGAAAGTAGGTTTTATGATCAAACTAAACAACTAAATGGAAAATATTTATTTGGTTTCACATTTTTTGAAAGGCAACTAGTTTAACTTTCATACCTTATATAATACATTAATATTATACTCATGATAAAAAGAGAAATTTTAAAGAGTGAATACCAATATAAAAGTTTGTAAAATCAAGAAAAATCAATTAAATTTGATAACTAGATTCAATTTTTACAAAATATCATTATAAAATGACTATTGTAATATACAAAAATATACAAATAAATTAAATTACATCTCACAAATATTTATTTATACAATTCATATAAATACATGTCATATATAGATTTCAATATTTTCATGTGCATAACAACATGTATAAAGCATGAAACTAACATTTTCTTCTTACCTCTGGTTAAGTATGGTGTAATGAAGAAAATTAGTTACCTCACATGTCACTACACCAATTAAGATCTAATGAACATCTCTTTAGCCCAAATCTTAAAGAATCTAACATTATGAAGACTCTCCCATGCTACCTCAAGCATACATAAAGGATCAAGTCTTTACTAAAAGAGGAGGAAAAGAGAAGGAATTTAATCTAACTGAAAATCATAGAATTATCTTGTCCAAAACTTTTGGATGATAGAAAAGGAAAACCAATCGAGAAGTTAACCCTAAGTCATGAAAAAGTGAATATAAGAATAATCATCATTCTTCATGTCTTATTTCAAAATTTTCCCTAAATTTTTCTTGTTGTAGACTCTAGGGAAATCTAGGTTTTGGATTAGGTAGATTGAACTAAATTGTTAATCTTCCTCAAGATTTATCTTATAACTGAAAACTAGTATAACTTAATATATTTCATTCTTAAATAAAAATTTGAGTGAGTCAACTTACAAAGATCAGTTAGCCTTTTGTAACACTAGATGATCATTTCTTGATAACATTTCTAGAAAATAAGTTCTAATGATCATACATTTTATCCACATGAAGACATTTGCAAATGGTGAGTGCTAAAAGTTCGGTGACTTTTTAGAGATTATCATACCTCTCATCCCTATCCATCTCATTATTGATGACCATGGGCCTTCATGTATGACCATGATCCATTATCCAAGAAATGTATCTTAAATTGTTAACAACATACCCAGTTGATACTATCCTAGAACATAGTTTTTCTACTGAGCTATGTGCATATCCTATTTTGTTAACTCAAGAATCAGAGAGTTTATCCTCTATACAAAGCATAAATCTTGAAACAAAGATGTACAAGTAATCAAAGTGAAAACCTAACTACACATGATATTTACATCACGAATGCAAAAAGGCAATTTTTTTTTGAACTGCAACACTTCCCATTGAAAATGTGTCTATTTCTTTCAAGCTGAATTGGATAAAGGATAAATAATGAAGTCAATTCGGCTCTATCATAGAGCTTTAGAATGTTGGGCAAACAACTGGGAGGACCTCCATAAATCTTACTATATTCAACCCACAAGTCCGAGCAGAATTGACATAAGAACATATGCAGAATACTTTCTTTTTCCCACCACCAATACAAACAAACAAAAGGGAGTTGAACAAAAAACCTTTCTAGAACATCCTAGACCAATATTGAATGGGCTTAAAGTTCAGTTGATCATTGCAAATGTCGAGAAATCATTCACTCATATGTGGAAAATAAGTCTAATAGGAGATAAGAATACAAACATATTCTAGTACTATCTACAAACTAGACCACGTGTAATTAACTCTATAATGATCATATTTCATATATCTAATTACTTCTATAAGTATTCATTATCTATACCTCAAATCAGGTTTTCTTTACTCCATATATAAAGTAATTCAACATAAAAAATGTGAAATACAACACATCCGTCTATTACTCTGTCCAGACATCCAAATAATAATCCAACACTGAAATTAGGGATTTGCTCTACAATTCACATTCTTATTTATTTAGCCCCTAACGTGAAATTAATAAATTCATTTTATATTGTTAATCTATAAATCATGAAAGGAAAAACTTAAAGAAGGATTAACTTTCACTATCCCTAAAATTGTTGATTAAGAGATAAATAGGGTTATGACACTAACACTTACAATTGAACATGATACATGTCTTTAAACGATACATAAAAAATTGGGTTGGTCAACCCTTTTCCTTTAGAAATCGTCAAAGGACTTCCTAGATATGAGATGTTAAACATTTTCTAAATATATAACAAGCATGTGAAATTTTCTTTAGTTTTTTCTATTATTTTTAATAACCCCCTATCATAAGAAAACATTAGTTGTGTATCTTCTGATCATGAAACCAAATTGGTTATGTGATATCTATGTTATAAATACTAAGTTATCTCTCGCAAATATTTATAGCATGATTCGTTAAATTGATATGTCCATAGTTGTATAACATTAAAAAAGTCTTCCACATATAAATTCTATGATATTATTTCTACACTCATCTAACATTTTATCCTCGTAATCATAATGAAGAAATTCATTAACTACATAACTACTATAAATCATGTATTTGTACTGCTTAGGGTTACGATCTGGTCCATAAGTCTTTATTTTTTAATTTTTTAGACATGTGTGGTCTAATTTTGCATCCAATTGTTCATAAGTGATATCACTAGTATCCATGTCACATGCCTTTTATATATATTTAAATTAACGAAAATTATTAAAAATACACCATTTACAACAAACTCGACACTCCCACACCAGGAATCAACGAACTGGGTAACAATGCACACTATGTGACACGGCTTCTGAGTTCCTTAATGTGAATTGGAGCCTACTGTTCATGCAACATATGATCGCCATGGATCTACATGCACTGTTGCAGACCAAATATTCCCAACCAATAAAAAATAGACTAGATCAGTCTTGACCAATCATAAATTACATCTAAACTTCACCAATTCGGTGACTATTCAACTTCTAGTACCACTTTGCTACAAAATACACAATGTCTGCCATTTTATTTTTCAAACTTCTGCTATCACTTCGTTCCCTCCATTTCTTTGGCCTATATATACATTTCTTCACCCCATTTGAATCTCCTGTTGTCGTCTTATCATCATGTACCCACAAATTTCCAACAATAGTTAATATCTTATATCTCTTCACTACTAATAGATATCATGTTACTGACTAGTTGCACATGCTTACTATCTATATTCTTTCATATTTTATGACATTCAGCTGTGCACACAATTTACACCAAAATAGGGTGCCCAACACATTATGTTCAAGATGAGTCGTTCTTAAATCTTATTTTTTGAACGTGCTCTTCCTACCAAATCCCAACTATCGCTCTATGTGATCATAGGATATTCCTTAGTTTTCAAATGATGGTTCATTTTCTGCTATTATCATGTACTTAGTTTGACAATTATCATTTATCATTTGTATTCCAACTTCCATACCATTATATACTCATAACAATACTAGACAACAATCACACTTGTTTAATTGTCACCACGAAACTTACCAAAATTTATGTCCTCTTTTTACAGATGCCTTTAGATGACATCGATCTTAATGTGACAGTTAATGATACTCAAGAAGATGTTATCCACAGCAAAAGTGACCCAACTTTACCAAATATTAAAAACAGTCATTTTTCTAAAATTGTAATACCAAGGACTGACGTAGGGGTTGTAAAACCTAAAGTTGGTATGGTATTTGACTCCATTGAAGAAGCCAGATCATTGTATGAATCATATGTTGATGCATGTTGATTTGGAGTTTCAACAACGCATTCTACCAAAAATCCTATCAGTAAATCTACTTTGGGGTTAACCCTTTCATGTCTTACTTCTAATAGACCTCCTAAATAATCTAAAAATGCTATGTACCGTCATTGCCAACTGCTAAGACTAATTGTATTGCACATATATAGAGATAAAATTGTTGTCACTGCTTTTCAAGAGCAGCATAATCATACCCTTTTAGAATAAAGTGTGCTAAAGCTTTTACCTTCAAAGAGAAAGATCCCTGAAGACATTTGAATATATGACTTTTCCAGACCTGGATAAAATGCACGGATAAGTTACATTTGAACATATTAAATTTATATATATGCATCATTACATTATATGTTTGGTACTATTCTTCTTTACATAAAGTATTGTTATCGAATATGCAAAATATAAACATACCAATCAACACTACAGGTGTTCCTCCCAAGGATATAATAACAAATCAGGCACAACACATTATGAACGCAGTGAAATTGGTTTTCCAAACTATCCGTCATCATCTTTATTTATGGCATTTAATGAAAAAGATATTCGATAAACTTGGCAAGGATTTTTCTACTTCATTTACGTGATGTTTATGATAGTATTACAATAGATGAGTTTGAGTCAAATTGGGACAAGGCTATATAGAATTGCACTATTAAGGAGGATGGATGGCTAGATAGGATGTACCAATTGAGGGAAACGTGGGTTTTAGCATATGTTGATAATTATTTTTGGGCAAACATGAAAACCACACAACATAGTGAAGAAATGAAAGCATTTTTTGATGGTTATGTTAATTCCCATACAACATTGAAGCAATTTCATTACCAATATGAACTTGCTTTGTGCTCAAAATATCAAAAAGAGAGACTTGCTGAATATGAATCTATACACAAAACATCACCTACAAGAATGTATTATATGATTGAATTGCAGTTCTAAGATTCCTACATGATATCAATGTTTAAAAATTTCAGGATCAACTTTGCGGCATGATGAGAGTTGGACGGCCGTCTAAGAAAAAAATCATTTAAAGAGGGACTATCATTGAAAAAGATGAAGTACAAGAAGAAGAAGGTGAATCCTTTGCCTTCCTCCCAAGATACATTTTGTGTTGTTGCTAACTTCAACATTGAAACATCTGGAGATCAACCAATATTCCCACCATTTTGATACCTTCCACGTCGAGAGTCCACAACATAACCAATCAACATGGAAAATAGTGCCCATAACTACTCACAACAGTATAAGAAATGGAACCACCCTCAAACAAAATGGTGGATTGATCTATGCTCAATGTCAAAAGAAGTGATGCTTGATTGTATTACTTTCATGTTTATCAATGTAAACCCTATTACTTTTATGCTTATTAAATTCAAGTCTATATAAAACAAATGCTTCCAGCTAAAATCTTACCAATAAATATAAAAACACGTACCAACATGCATTCTCCACACAACATATCATAGAGACATACAATACCAATGAATCAAAAACCTTATAAACCTTAAATCACTTCTACATCTAATAGTATGTATACTCATCATATAGAATAGTAGTACCAAATCATATAGAAAAACAATACCAAAATATATATATCACAATGTTCGTGTATGACATCAATATGCAAAGTGCGTACAGAACAATTGGACTACGCGTAAAAACCTTTCTATACAAATGTATATGCAGATAGAGCATCTGGACTACATGAAACAATTGTGATTCAAATAAAGCCAAAAGCCAACAACCGTGCCAACCATTAAAAAATAACATACCAATGCCTATGCTTCACAGAACATAATATAGACCCGAACAGTACCAAACATAGATCAATATTGTAAGATACAAACAATATGTATAACAGAAACTAACTTATCATCAAATGTGTACCAAGTCATACATATTTTCAATACCAAATCGTATTGGACAGTAGTACCAAAATGTATAATAAAACATACATGACTGCATTCATGTTTTGCATCCAATCAAGTTGGATAACACATAATTCATAAGTTTTTATATAAACATATAAGGGTAATTACTTAAATAAACAACCATACTTTCCTAACTATTTATCTTCCTCAGAAGATCCATTTATATGTCAAAATTTAACCATTCATTCTATATTATTAATCAACAACACATAGGTACTCCTTCTATTGTAGCAATCCACTTGCATAAGTCCCTCTCTGTAGGTTCACATTAACTCCCCTTGTTTCTTTGATTCTACAATTCTACAATAATTCTTCTATCCATCTGATCACATAGAATCCACAATCATTGCTGGTTGGATCTTTCTGTGGAGCTCTTCTATCATAAATTATTTTCCAATCTTTATATGATATTCCAGCTTCAATCCTCAATGCATACTTTATTGCGTGAACCTAAAGTCATCACACACAAAAAATAATTAGCACAATACTCAATGTCAATTCTATATAGAAGCTTTCAAATTACTCATTATAAATTCATTCAAATCAGATTTTTCATACCATCAGATGTGCATCTTGATCATATATATTGTAGTTCAGTCCTTAGTTAGTCATTCAGTCACTAGGATAGGGTGCGCTCTACCGTCTCTCTAGGTTTGGAGAACTAGTGAGAGAAAGGGGGATAGCCACCGGGGGCAACCGTCAAGCTGGCCAGCACTCCGCTGGTCGGTCACCACCATGACCAAGAGGGGGAAGAACAAGGGGACGAGGGAGAAAGGTTGGCACTGGAGTTGGAGAGAAGGAAGGAGGCTGAGAAGTGGGGGATGACGGTGGGCCACAGTGGCGGCAGAGGGGGTGCGAGCAGAGGAGGGAGAGGGAGTGGTCGGGCAGCCGAGGTGGTATGTCAGGAGGGAGAGGGGATGCTGAGGGTGTTCATACCATAGGGAGGTCCACCAAGAGTAACCTGACGATGGGTGCTACTGTTGTGGCCTCTGGGGCTTCCATCCAAGATTGCAACAAGGAGGTAGATGGAGACAAGGTGCCGACCAAGTCTGAAGGCACCACCGCTACCTCTGGCAAATCATGGTCCATCAAGGAAGGTTGCACCTCGTGAAGGTGTTGGTATGTATGCCCAGATTGCCAATTATATGATGATTGTATTGACATATTTTTTGATTGATTTGATAAATATCAAAGGCAAGCTTCCAATTTATTCTAGCTCAATCGATTATGAAATAAATGATGGAGCATAATGAATGTTTAAAGAATGAAAATAATCAATGATGTATGTCTTCAGGTTGAGGACCTAAATAATGAGATCATACGGATGCTAAGAGTATTTACATTCTTGTTATGTCCCTAGTCGGATGTCATTGTGGAAGGTTGATAGACAACAATGACACATCAAGACTAGAGTGTGTGTTGGTTGATGACAGTGTCTCTTTAGTCATGATATATGATATCAAACCAAGAAGACAGATACATGTTGGAGAATAGCGTATCTGACAGACTCACCATGAGAGTGACACATGGAACCATGACATGGTAATCAGAATCATCTCACATAGTGATGGTGGTGATTGTGATTCTTAGACCTGAAATCACTGCACTCGTCGAATGTGATTGGGTACACTTTGACATCATCAAACGCAGTCCTAAAACAAGGGTTTTCATAACGGTGATGATTGGGTGGCGTTGAAGCATGAGATAGACTGTGAGTGATAGATATGGGATTTGTCCCTCCTAAGGGAGTGTGATGTCCAGGCCACTTGATAAGAGAGACTAAAAAATACATGCACATGCACATGTGAATCAATATATGATAATGATGTCACACATATCTTAGACAGTCTACTTTGGTGCAAGAAACATGAATGAACGTTGAAAGGATGACAACTTCATGCCTGGAGTTCATTCAGGATATCAGAGACAAAGGAATTATACATTCACTTAAACACCAATCACAGACTATAGGATTGAAAGTTGTTCTCCAACTTTCCCTTTCACTTGGGTAGCACTAATGTGCGACTAGGTATCGCTCTTTTCTTATGATGTCATAAGCTAGTTATATACATTCACTTACAACATGAAATGGGACCTATAAGGTCACACACAAAGGATTAACCTGGAAGAGGAGTTTATCCATGAATGATGTTTGGATTGATTACTAAAAGTGTTTAGGTACTCAATCAAATATTCAATCAATAGATCACTTGAATTAGAATCATCAAGTTCAAGTGTTGAACCAACTTATTAGAGTGTCAAATTGATTGAGAACTAAATTGACTGTGTTCTTCACAATCTGGACCACCAACCGAATCGGCTCATGGTCAATGAGACGGTCGATTTACTCCTGGTGAATCGATCGGTTCAACTAGACCAAATGAGCAGTGTTAGGTTTTCCCAATTTGTGAGAAAAGTTTTTCATTTCACTTGTCCAATTCGATTAGGACATGAATTAATATTTGTGTTAATTAGAAATGAATAAGGAAAGTCAATTGTAGGCAGGTCTGGGAAGTGAAATAACCGGTTCATAGGGTGAACCGATCGGCTCACACTCCCAACTAACTGATTCACTAGTGAACTGATCGGCTCACATTCCCAAATGATTGTTTTAGTTATGAAATGACCGGTTTTCCTGTCGTGGTGTAAATTGTTCATGGAAATTTTGGGCCCTTCTACTCCCACACAAACTGGGAACCCTGACCCTACCCTCTACTATAAATAGTGGGGTACATGGAGCTTCTCTAGAGACACAACTTATAACATTAGTTGCTCTGTAAAGTTGTTGTCCTCTCTGGTTGTGGTAACTGAGAGAGCCCAAGCACGTTCTACCCATCCCGGGAGGAACAACGAGGGAAAGACAACTTCAAAAAAGCAACTAGTGGTGGGAGAGTGTGTCAGTGACTAGTACACCGACAGAAGGGGACAACTCCTTCTAGTCCGTTCCTCAAGATGACTAGAGTTTTCGATAGTTCGTGTGTACAATTTATAGAGGCATGAGACTTTTTCCGCTCAGGAGGATGACAGTCAACCGCAGTCCGGGTTAAGAAGAGGAGCTGCATAGACACCATAGAAGACAGGTGGTTAAAGACCGCACTTGTTGTGAGGTATAGTCACTGAGCAAGCCTTAGGACCATGTATAACTCGCTAAAACCATCCTTCTCATTACATAGATATTGATGTGATCTGCTGGTTATGGGTTTATTGTCAAGTAAAAATTTTCTTTCTGTTGCCTACTTCGACCATGTAAAACCCAATAGTGGTATCAGATCCATGTCAAGACTCTATGTTTTGGGATAATCAATATGATTAGATTTTGGTTTTACCATCTTTTGTTTATTGCATATGATGCAAATATTTAAATGAATAATGGGAATATCCAATTAATACCACATGATCCCAGACTAATATATACATATATGATATGGTATATATGAAATCGATACATGTCGCTCTAAAATGGTTTTGATGGTGGATGTGTAACATGGTTATGGCCTATAAACCCTATGTGCATGTATGTG
The DNA here is from genome assembly GCA_963693085.1 of Alisma plantago-aquatica. Classification (NCBI taxonomy): domain Eukaryota; kingdom Viridiplantae; phylum Streptophyta; class Magnoliopsida; order Alismatales; family Alismataceae; genus Alisma; species Alisma plantago-aquatica. Next base: position 1,057,321,540 of record OY856411.1, on the reverse strand, counting down.
GTTGGTTATGGTTGTTTGCATCTCAGTCTGTGCACCAAGCCCTCTTCTTCTATTCTGAATATAACTCAAGATAACTCAAGATTCTATTTTACCTTTGCTCCCCTTAGATGTAACTCGAGGTTTCACAAAGATTATGTAAAATAGGATTAGCTTTATTTCTTGTTATTAAGAAGACTGAAGATGACTGCTTGATGGACCAAGATGACCGACTGATGAGCAGTTGGTGGACCAACAAGAAGCCTAGACGACTGGACGAGCCAACCATCTGGAGGAGCCAAACAACCAGCTAGAGGAGACCAACCGACTGGCCTAGAGGTGATTCGACCGGTTCAAAGTTTGAACCGGTCAACTCGGATTGGCAAGCACAAATCTTCATCAATAATAGGTTGCTTGTGATATAGACCTTAGATGTCCATAGTTACTTGTGGCTCTAAGGAACTACAATAGGATGGCCATAATCATCATTTTATCATTATTGCATGTTTTCACTTGTGGTATATATCATGTATATGATATGTAATATATATGTGGTGATTGGATACATATATGCATATATTAGCATATTAAAACCCCTCAACAAACATATTTAGTTGAAGATGCCTTCCAAAAGCAGCACACATGAAAAGCTTGATCGACTAAGTGTGGGCATGCCCTCACGTGGTGCACTGTCTATCTTGTAGAAGTGTGATGGTAAATATGTGGGTCTCCCTCCGTGGGGTGCATATTCATCGTGTTGGATTTTAGGTCGGACTTAACTCAGTGACCTTGATAGAGGCATAAGGATGAACATGGCAAAGAGTTGTGCATGAAATCTATCAAGAGTTTCATATGATGCAATTGGAAAAAGTTGCCTACCTAAATAAATCTAGTTGTGGGTGATAGCCCTCACTGGTCCATAACTTAGAGGAGGTCAGGATCTTACTCACTAGAAGGTTGAACGCTACAATCTTTCGAATTGATGGTGAGGTCTATCAGTTTGATCAAAATAGTGGGAGCGATAATTAATCAAAGATCTAATTAATATCGTCAATTTTCAAATCAAATCAAATCAAATCAAAAGAGTTTTGGACTAAAATTGTAAATTTCCTTTTTTATAATAAATGGCTATCAACAATAATCACTTTTCGTTGTGATCGGTCCTTGGAAAGGACAAGCTAAATGGGAACAATTCCCATGACTGGTTTAGGACATTGAGAATTATTCTCACTCAAGAGTGAAAGCTCTATGTCCTAGATACACCAGAGCCAGAAGAACCCACTCTCACCACACCAAAGGCTGAAAGGATGCTTACAAGAAGCATACTATGGATGCCATTGATGCAAAGTGCTTGATGTTGTGCTCAGTGAACTATGAGTTGCAGAGACAACATGAGAACATGGACGTCATTGAGATGATTCAACATCTCAAGAACATGTATCAAGACCAGGCACGACAAGAGAGATATGATGTCTCCAAGGCATTGTTCAAGTGTGTCATGACATAAGGAGATCTAGTAGGCCCTCACACACTCAAGATGATTGGGTATGTGGAGAACCTAACTCGATTGGGATTCCATCTGAGCCAGAATGCTACAATTAGTTTGTGATGAACTACAACATGAACAACTTTGACATGTCACTAATAGATTTATCAGGCATGTTGAGGACAACCGAGGCACATATGAAGAAAGACAAACCCAAATATGTGATGATGATCTGTAGAAAGAAGGGAAAGTCTAAGGGCAAGGGCAAGGGCAAAGCAAAGAAAGGTTTTGATGCTATCCAGTAGCCCAAGTCATCTTCAACTCTCAAAGCCAAGGGAGGGGTGAACAAGGGAGGCAAATGTCACCATTGTCATGAGCCAGGTTAGTGGAAGAGAAATTGCCCTCTCTAAATGAACTAAAGAAGAAGAAGGGGATGGAATTCTCCACCTCAGGTATCATGAAATAAACTTAAAATACTTCTTTATCTTAGGTATATGATACCAAGATATGGATCTGACATATATGATGTGTAGGATCTGAAAAGAAGTAATGACCTTTGTGAAAGGACCAAGAAAGAACACTCATCAACATTGGAGCAAGTGTTTTTGCCATAGATAGAAGTACCTTTTAGTTTATTTCAGCCCAAAGGGCATGTAATAGAGTTATGAACTGCTATTTCATTTTGCCAATAAATAGAAATATTTTATTTCTACATCTTGTAATGACAAGGATGTCTATCAATACAGATTCATGTTTCAATTTCAAAGATATGATATTTTATGGCAATGCCTTATTTATCTTGTGGTACTTGGTATGTATGAGCTTAAATAATACTACCTAAACGTTATTGATGACTCAAACAATAAATTAGCATTATCATCTAAAACAATCAATGAGAAAATTATCTCTAGGTTCCATGTTGATGGATAAACTCGACTCTCTTGGTTAATGAACCCTTAAGAGTTATGAATGTCTTGTTTATTGGGAATGATGACAAGTCAATCTTCACTAGATGTAGTGGGAGAGTGACTATTCTATTAGGTATAATACATATTGATATATATACATACCTATTAGATTAAATTCTAATACTTCAAATATGGTATTTAATGAAATACCAATATGAATATATTGAAATGTTCAAGAATATCATAAATGAAGAACAAACTTGGTAAAAGTATTAATTCTTTGATATGATTAATGAACGAGATACTTAAACTAAATGTTTGATGACCTTGTGAATAACTATGATAGTGTATCATAGAGAACTCATGATTAAGGCATAATGATTTCTAAATCAAAGAAGGAATCATACTCTAAATAGTAAGAGTATGATCATGAAATAAATAACTAATCTTCTAGAATTTTTCTAAAGAACATGCTTTACACTAAATAAAGACACAGAAGGACGTTAAGAATCACAAGTGTTATCAAATCTCAAATTCCTTATGTAACAGATACACCTCATATATCTAGTTGAAAGCACCTTGATCTTGATGGATAATGATATCCTACAAACACAAAGGTGTTGAATTGGTCATATGATGATGAGCCAATAATCTATCGAGATGATGTTGAGGAACCAAATTTTGAGTTATGGCTTGAAGCAATAAGATCCAAAATGACTTCCATGTGAACCAAATAAGGTATGACCTTAATGGTAGAACTTATAGGGATAAAACCCATAAGTGCAATTGGGTCTTAAGAGTTAAGATTAACATGGATGACATTTGAAGAGCTGATTGGTTGAGATAAATTCAAGTGAGTTCAAGGTGTTGAACCTGATGATTTACCAATTGCAGTGGTTGTAGGCCATAAAGGATCATGCTTGCTATTGGATCTTGAAGACTATGAAATTTGGAATATGGATATTAAACACACATTCCTAGTAGGAATAACATGAGTCTGTGTATGTGACACAACACGAAGGGTTTTATCATTTCAATAATGCAAATGTAGTCTATAAGTTACAAGAGTTTAATCAATATGATTGATTAAATACAAGCACCTCAGAACTGGAGTCTTTACTTTGATTATATAGTCAAAAGGTTTGACTGATATATCGAAATAAAGAAAGGATCTATGATTACAAAGATATAGTGGGAGTGTATTCATATTCCACATGATGATGAGGAATAAAATGAAATTGGTGTGGAAATACCTTCTTTAAAGGAATAAAGAGAAATGTCCTATGTGATAGGAATAGAGACCTATAGAGATAGTTCTTGAAAGTCTCTTGACCTAATAAAATGAGAGAACATACATAGGATGTTTGTACTAAATGGTTCAGTATGCAAAGATTCAGTGGGAGAAAACTTGTCCATGTTACATGGAGTTAGTCTCTCAGATGTCAAGTGTCCCAAATTCTTATGAAGAATAGGAACACATAGATAGATGCCTTATGCATTCGCAATTGGTTCTATCATGTATGTAATCATCCCATTGTCTTGTATGTATCAAACATGACAAGAAAATTTATATGCATTCATCATCTTGTATGTATTGGGCATGATAATATGATATGCTCATCTAGTTATCTCGTATGTATTGGACATGATGAGTGGATGTCTGTCTACTTCTAGTGAGAGTCATTGGAATACCATAAAGAACTTATTTAAGTACTTATGAAGTATTAAAGGATTAGTTCTATGGTAATAAAAGTAAGAGTTGAGTGTAAATGAGTTACATTGATGCAAGCTTCCAAAATGACAGAAAAATGATCACAAAATATAAAAGTGAATATGTGTTGATAAATGAAAACGTTTCGAGTAAAATTAAAAGCCATTTATGTAACATCCCTGACATGTGTTATGGCATAAACTAGAAAGTTTTGCTTAAGTAAGTTATTTATAAACTGTTTTAATCTTTTGAAAAGTAATTAAGACTCAAGGAGAGTTTAATTTTCAAGTTTGAGTTTATTTACAAACTGTTTATGCATTATATGACAGTTTGGGTGTAATTTGCAATTTACCCAAGATGGGGGGTTATAATGCAATATGTCACATGTTGAACGTGCCTCAAGTTCTTTAGCATCATAAGAGAGAGAATGATGCTAAGGGGTGTCTTTTGGAAAGCCTAAGTTCCAAGTTGGAGCTTGTTTGAATAATGCTTGTGCCTTGTGTACCAATTTTGGTGCAAATTAAAATTTATCCAAAATGTAGGGAAGATATGCAAATTACTACCTCTAGAGTGTCCCTAATCTCTCTTAGCATCATAAAGAGGATATATAAATAAAGCAGCACCACGTTTGAATCATGTTTGAAGTGATGGTATTCTTGGTGATGAAAAGACCAAGTAGAGTTGTATAGTTGAAACCCTAAAATGAGTTGTATTGAGTTGTAGAGCTTATGTGGGAGTAAATATTGGCCAAGAAGCCATAGAGGAGGTCCCATATCGTTTTTTCAACTCTTGGAAAAGGCCATTATGAGTTATGCACCTCAAGAAGGTGATAGATATTGGTTCACAACTTTCCTTGGAAAAGTTGTATAGGTTTGTGATTAAAGTGATGTTGGGTTGAAATATCTTGTTCAACAAGATAACTAATGGATGAAATCTTATCCTTAGATTATCCACAAGAATTTTGCATGTCAAGATAAATATTTTTTCATGCATGGACATGTGTCAACCCATGCATGGATGTGTCACCCAGTAGTATAAGGTGATGACACCTCTTATGCACTCTCTCTCATGAACCTCAATTATATATACCACTCCTTTCACCTACTAGTGAAACTTTTCGAATAATACAACTCTCTTTCTCTTAGATATAGTGCATAGTAGTTGAGGATCAAGGAGGAGATCGATCCTTAAGCTTAAGGTGAAGCCATGATCATCTTCAACCTTGGTTGAAGCATGAATCTCGGGTTGTGATTTTTCCTTTCTTTTCTTCTTCACCAAGTTCTTATCTATGGTGATTCTTTGCATATATATGAGTTGTGAACAAGTCTTAATCTTTGATAAGTTTATCGTCAATTTTGGGAATGTGAAGCTTTGGATTTTTGATCTTTGAAGTTGTTCTTGAGGCAGGTAATATAACTTAAATGCAATCATGTTATTATTCACCTTCAATCTTGCTATACTTGTTGATCTACTTTCAATTTCGATTTTTCTTGAATAATTGATGAATCTATGAGTTCTAATAGTTGCATAGGATTGTTGTCCATGAAATAGAATATTAAGGGATGAGACATCTTCATGGCACAATCCGTTATCGGGTTGAAGCACCTCTAACCCTATATGGTAATGAAACCCAATATGGTGATATGAAATCTATTATACCTTGGAACCCCACACCCCTATCATTTTTTACATTTCGGTTGGTTGAAAAAGGACTAACCAGTTGTCTAGGATGTCACTCAACACATGGTAGGTTAATACTTTGAAGGTTTGAAAAGGTATGAGCATAAGGTTCTAACCCAATATAAGTGACACACACACACACACACCTCTTGGATGATACGGTGATAAGCGCACACCTGTTGGATGATATGGTGGTAAGCCCACACATCTTGGATGATATGGTGGTAAGAACACACCTCTTGGATGATATGATGGTAAGAACACACCTCTTGGATGATATGGTGGTAAGCACACACCTCTTGGATGATATGGTGGTAAGAACACACCTCTTGGACGACATGGTAGTAAGCATACACTTCTGGCCTGATATGGTGAAAGCACCTCAAAACCAATATGGAGGTAAGCACCTCAAATCCGATATACTTGATTGAGTAACACATGAAGTGTGTTACGTCAAATGATACATTAAGATGTAAAGAGTTTAATGCATTTTGATAAGTGAAGGCCAATGTACCTTGAGAAAATGGTTGAGCCAACTTAATAAAATATGATGCATCAATATCCTAGTGAGGATGAGAGAGAAACTCATACTTTGTGTGATAATAATTTAATGATAAATGATGAGAATAAACAAGTATGATCGAATATTTATGATATCAATATATGATCCTAATATGTGTGGAGCTATGAATTAGGGTTTTGATTCTTGATAATATGAACTTGAAACCCTAATCAGATAAAAAGGGAAATCCTAACCCTAATAATGGGAAGGTTGTATTTCTCTTATATTGCATGGAGATGATATGTTCTTGATATTGTTTTTATCATGAAATACTAACCATGCAGGTATCATGAGATGATGAGCATAGCCAGGTATGAGCTATGATGTTTCATATGATATAAATTAAATGGGCCATGTGAAATACTTATGCAACAAGTATAATGTATACCTAGGTCTGAGGACCTAGAGATAATAGTTACCTGATAAGAGGTGACAATATTCAGTGATGAACTAAGAGTTTGAATACCCAAATCTAGCAATCATGATGATGATAATGTTAAGGGATGAGAATCCCTAATAATGTGATAAGGGACTGAGATCCCGAGTGTTATTCATTCAATGTGTTCCAAAGATTATGAAAGTACTTGATAAATGTATTATACCTTTCTTTGTATAATATGTTATAATTCATGCATGTAACTTGGTTGATTCTAAAAGATATTGTAATGCACCTAATTAATCAAGTAGAACCTTATCATGTAGTTGCCCTGGCCATAGATCCCTTCAATGTCAGAATTTGCTGAATGGTGAAATGAGTTTAACTCGGAGAGCATATTTTTGAATATGTGGGGGTAATGGGCAAAAATATCCTTACATCCAAATGAGGATTGTTGTGTGATTGTCCTCATCATCATAAGAGTATGGCTATATGCCATGACTCAATATTAATATATCGGGGTTGTTGTGTGATCTCCCTGAAGAGAGTGCATGTTGCAGCTGTAACTCTATAGTGAAGATGCCACTATACCCTGGCAGACTAATTGCATCTTGACACGTGATGTCACTGCCAATGGTCTCATATTGACCAAGACAGGTGAGGTCTTAGAAGCCAGCTCTTCCTTTAACCTTGTATGGTACTGATGCTTTATGTAACTGTGGTCAGTTGGAGCAAGAGCGGTATACCTCATCTCCTCAGGGCATAAGTGTGATTGTAAATATGTAATAAGTTGTGTAGCATATTTGCTTAAGGATTGAATACAGAAACATTGGTTGATGTTACACTTGCTTAAGGATTCAATAGATGTTATATGTGTTCTTCCTATTCTTTATAAAGTGAATAGATGATTTATTGCTCTATCATAGATAGCTGCATTGCTTGAAAAGATGATATTGCTCTGTTCTTCTTATAAATAGTGATTAATCTTGATTATTAATATAAAAGATCCTCTGCTTAGTTTTATACTATTTACTTGTGATAATAATGTAGTTGGTAGAGAGTTATATCTCTCGCTGGGACTTTTGTCTCACCCCGTTGGTCCCAACATTTTTAGATGGACACGGACGAGAACGTAGAGACCATACTACAAAGGGAGGACAACAACAACATGGACAACAGTAACAGTTCAGGTTGAGTGTGCTATCTCTCGTGTCTTGTAGATAGAAGTCCTATGTGTCATCTCTATACTCTCAGGTCCTTGGGTGTTAGTACATAATGGTTTAATAAATGATCTAAGATTTTGGCTTGTATGCCTCGAGGTTTTATGTTGCTTACGTATATGTTTGGGCAAAGAAACTAGTATATGATATCCTTGAGATGAGATGGTACAATGTATGTACAATGTGAACCATGATGTATATATCACTTTGGTTCTTTCTTTAAGAGTTTCTTGGCAATGGATCTCTTTGCAAAATGGTTTTAATTTTTAGTGATTTTTATTAATCCGCTGCTAATGGTTATTCCGCATAATTACTGTGTGATTTGTCTGTCGGTTTGATAGCGGTCTTCACAAGTTTTTGGTATCATGGCCTAAGGTTTGCTGAGTCTACAAAGATATAGAATTAAGGTTGTTGAGTCTATTCTAGTATCCTCCAGTTTATCTTATAGTGACTTCTACACATATAGGAGAAGAAGTAAAGCTAAAAGATGGATGGAGCACACGAAGAACATGCTGCTGAGAGAAGTGTTGTTGCACTAGGTGGAGGTGTAAGGGATCAGGCAAGAGAGGAATCAGTGCCTAAGAATCCCCATCTTGATGAAGCCATGCTATAAAACCCAACCTTTCATGCTCTTTTCGGGAAGTTCATGACCACAATACGCATATGGCGGACCGGATGCCAGCACCAACACCTAGGGCACCGGTTCCCAATCAGGGACATGGGTCTCGTAAGACCTTTAAGCGGTTATGCCGGGTAGGATCCCCCGAATATGCCAGTACAGCTGACCCAACAGACACATATTTATGGCTCACTGAGCTAGAAAAAACCTTTAGAATCCTTAGCATCCTAGAAACTGATTAAGTTAGGCATGCTATGTATCTTTTAAAAGGAAGAGCTGCCCATTGGTGGGCCATTGAAGAAGGGAAAAGATCGGGTGTTGAGGTCAGATGGGAGGAGTTATAATGTGAGTTTGCCAGTAGATACTTTCCCAAAACTTATCTGGATGAGAAAATCTCACAGTTTGAGTGTATTAATCAAGGACCAATGAAGATTAGTGAGTATGAAGCTAAGTTCATGGAGCTTCTACAGTTTTGTCCACACATGGCTACTACAGAGGAGGAGAGGATTTGACATTTTGAGAAGGGTCTGAACATTGCGTTATCCACAGTTCTAGCTTCTTTAGAGAATAGAGAGAGGTTTGCCACATTTATGGAATCAGATAGGAGGATAGAGAGGTCTGTGACTGAGAAACATGAGGCAAACAGTAGGAAAGGACCTACCCAGTTTTAGGGACAGAGGTTTGGAAGTTTCAAGAAACCAAGGTTTCCTGTACCATTAACACCATAGAGGTTCAATGCACAGACATAGTAGATGTCAAGAAAGGGTAGAGGCCGTAGTTTTTTGCCAAGTGGAGCCCATAGTAAGGCATCAATGTCAGTAACTGGACCATCTAGACCACAGTAGGATAGAAACTACTTCAAGTGTGGGCAGACAAGACATATGATAAGGGATTGTCCAGTTAGAGAGATGGAGGTAACCCAACCACCGAGGCAGAGTCAACAAGGCTCTCAGAGGCAACAGTTTAGCAGTGGCACATGAGGACATGGATAGGTGTCCCAAGTAGATTCATCTACACCAAACAACACAGCACGAAGTTAGCAATATGCAACAACAAGATTCTATGCTATGAATCAACCGGAGGTAGTAGTCAATCCATGAGTCATGACATGTCAGATGGAATTATTTCATTATGATATGTCTTCATCCTGCTTCGTGTCTATTTTGATTGATCTGGGTGCTATGCATTCCTTTATCACTCGCGAAGTGATTCATGACTGCAATATGACTATCAGTTGTAGAGTAGATAATCGTTTATTAGAAACTCCATTAGTCGGATTTGTAGTGTCACGGGAGGTATGTTCTCCCTGTGTTCTTTCTTTTTCATAACACAACATTCTGGTGGATATTATACCACTTTAGATGCATGGGTTTGATGTAATTATTGGGATGGATACCCAAGAAGAGTATAAAGTTGTCTTAGATTGTTGTTCCAAGCAAGCTATGTTCACAGACAGTAATGAGACATGGGTCTTTCTGGGGCACAGAAAGATTCTTCCAACCTATCTAGTATCAATAATGGTAGCTGAGAGAATGATGCGACAATGATGTGAAGCATTTTTGGCACATGTGGTAGATACAAAATCAGAAAGTCCTAGTCTTTCATAAGTTCCTATTGTTAGGGAATTCAAGGATGTGTTTTGTTACAACCCCAATTTTGGGTTCATTTGCTGAGAAATGTAATTTCTCATATTAAAGATAAATGAAAAAATAATGATTTCTTTGATTGAATACATGAATTTCGTTTACAATAGCCGTGTTGATTGTTTTTTGGGCTTGATTGGCTATTGGGCCCAATAACAAGGAAATTCGATTAGTAAATGGATAATTGAGAATTAGCGAAAAGAAAAGATGTGGAAACCTCTAGAAGGCAAAAGAACACAATCCAAAGTTGGATTTCTTGCCTATTGGGTCCCTTGGGTCCCAAGGAGTCCAAAGTTGCAAAGAAAATGCAATAAGAAAAGAAAAGATCAATTAAGTATTTCTTTATTAAGAAAGAAATTGAAAATAATGATAAAATGTGGAAAACAAGTGGAAAGAGGTATATTTGAGTTAGCCTTGGTGTAATTTCGTATCCCAAGGATTCCTAATGATAAAAGGAATACCAAAGAGGAAAACAAAAGAGAAATAAAGAGAAATCCTCAAAAAGAGATATTTTAATAAGAAATAAACATGATAATGAGAAATAATGCCTATAGATGCATCTAGAAGGATAATAAGTATCCTTGAAAAGGAATTTCGAAATCTTAGAGTTTCTTGGGGTCCAAGGAGCCCCAATGAAGGAAAAGAAAGAGAAAATTCCAATAAAGAAAAATAAGAGGATAATGTGATGCATAATGACTGAATTTCATGGTATTATTAAAAGGGAGATATTTTCTACTAAAAGAGAATATAATTTTGTTCCAATAAATCAAAAGGCAAGTACAAAGAAGATAAAGAAAGAAATTTTCGAAATCCTAATATTTAAAGAAAAAGGAATATCAAAAAAGATAAAGAAGAGAGAGAAGGTTACTTCTTATTGAAGGAATTGGGTTCTTGTTTGGAAAGGGACTCTTTGACTCATGAACAACCGACCCAGGGCTTCGTTTCCCACCCCTATATAAAGGGGTAGAGCCCAGGGTCAATTTCAAGAAGGACCCCATGCACCCCTCTCTCATATTCTTCTTCTTCATACAAACCCTAGACCTTGAGCGTAGCTCTATCCTGGAGAAACAAGGGGATGAGAAGGAGGTGCAATGGAAGCCCAGTACTCCCACGACAACACCAGAAGAACTAGGCCATTTTCCATGTTCTGGAACGTGCGCCACATCTTCTAGATGGCTGCAAGACGTCTCCATGTCACAGGCCTTGTGTGCTCTATCTAGCCAGCTAGGCTGTGAGCTGGGTGGCGCCCTAGGTGCGGGGGATGGTGGCAAAGCTAGGGCAACCTTCGGTGGTGGTCCATGAGCCCTAAGCAGGAGTGGGCAGCCCGGAGTAGGGCTGCAACTGGCGGCCAAGTCGTGTGTCTCAAGGTTGAAGAAAACCTTCGGTCATTGGACCATTTTACCCTCCCACAGATTAAAGGACCGGCCACTTACATAAGGGCAGAAGTGTAAATCCATTATATTTTCAATTGAGCAATGTTGCATGGAGAAGGATGGCGTGGTAGCAAGCCATTGGTCAAGTAAGCAAATTCTTATAAAAATCATATATCCTTAATAGTATCTCAGATAGATACATATAAAATATGGAAATTTCTCATAAAAACAAGGGGAATCTAATAAAAATATAGTTAGAAGCTAATTCCTCTTATAATTCGCAAAGTAATGGAAGATAACAACTTTAATACTTTAATGTTTAAAGAACCCTATTTTGAGTTGATTAATATATTTAATAGGGTTTAATAGATGATTAAAGTGGATATTAGCCTGTTAATGATAAAAAGGAACATTAGGAACAAAAAGGATGAACTTTTCATATAAATAGTTAATTTAGAGTTTCATGTGCATGAATATACTTTAATGGGCCTTGAAACCCTAATGTTGACTCTTAATAGCTTTAATTATTCAAAGTGGAGAATAAAGATGAGGTATACTGATTCTAAGCTATTTCGAGCATTAAAGTTCCTAATTTGTGGATAAATAACCTTAATATAGAAATTAGGGTTTCCTATTGGATAAAAGGTAGAATTAATGATAAATAACATTCATATGAGTATTAGAGCATAATGAATTAAGAATTTATGATAAACGAGCATAATGACTTTGTCATAGAAAAAATATGATAAAAATGGTAGCTTTAATGTAAAAGAAGCTTAATGGACTTAATAGATGGTCATTTGTGCATTAATCTGGAATTAAGGTTATGTGTTCGTAAAAGGTAACCTTAATAACTTTCGTGAAGGATAAATGAGAAAATTAGGGTTTAAAAAGAGTAAAGGGAAGTAAAACCCTAATTGCAAAGTAAACCCTAAAAAGAGGAAGAAACCCTAAAAAGGAATAGAAACCATAAGTAGAAAGATGGTTTGGATAGTTTTTGATAAAAAGTAATTGGATGAATATTTCAGGATTGAACTTGCTTGATTCTGGATTACTTGCTTGTTTGGATTATTCCTGCATCTGAGTCTGCCTGACAGATATGTGGTTACACTTATGAATATCTCGAATTAGTTTTTCGAGGTTTTCCGAAGTTTTCCTCAATGACTTGAATTAAACTGTTGGATGAATTTAATTCATGCAAACTATAATGTGGATATGACTATCACTTAAGATATGTGCCTACTAGCTCAGATCCTAGTCCCCTCTATGGCTTAATAGTTTGACCTAGTACATGGCTACCTATGGGGTAGGTCCATCAGGTCATTGGACGACTTAGTACATGACTTAGTACATGGCTACCAATGGGGTAGGTCAAGTCACCTTGAGTCAGGGATTGGGCTACCTACAGGTAGTGCCATGAGACTCATCAGCACACCATGAGTTAGGGATTGGGCTGCCTATGGGTAGTGCCATGTGACTCAACCCTAGATATTGATCTACCTATTAGGTAGGATCATGCAGGGTTTAATGGAGATCTACCATGATGAAGGTAGTATCCAGGTCCACCGCAGGGATAACACATAGATAGGGGATAGGTAAGGATTGAGTAGTATTGCTTAAGATGTAATCTTGGTTGTTAAATGATAATTGGTTGATTACATTCTTACCATAGTTGCACAATTATTGTTTCCCCCACATACCAGCTTCTTGCTGACCGACGTTTTATTTGTCAGCGTTTTAGGTACAATGAAAAGAACAAACAGTAAAGTGGCATATGTAGAATTAAATGAGAATTAAAGTGCAAAGGAGGATTATCTAGATAAATATATGTGTAGATAGAAGTTTTGAAATCCCAATTTTAAAAGGTATGCAAAGTTTTTATTTTTACCATACTTCAGTATAGTTGGTAGAATTTAATAATTGTTAATGATTATTTGTCGAACCTTTGATCTGAGTTATTGGATAACGGATCTGATCTCTTGGTCTCCCTTAAGTAGGGGTTACTGGGAGATGGGGTCGTAACATGTTTCTTGAAGAATTTCCAGATATTCCTCCACCTCAAGAGATTGATTTTGAGATTAATCTAATTCTGGGTACGCAACCAACAGCTCAAACACCTTATAGGATGGCCCCTATTGAGATGGATGAACTCAAGAAATAGTTACAGGATTTGCTTGAGAAAGGTTTTATTTGACCAAGTACTTCTCCATGAGGTGCTCTATTTTTTTTGTTAAAAAGAAGGATGGGTATATGTGATTATGCATAGACTATAGATATCTTAACAAGGTGACTATAAAGAACAAATATCCTCTTCTAAGGATAGATGATATGTTTGACCAGTTGCGTGGTGCAATAGTGTTCTCCAAGATAGATCTAAGGTCAGGATATCATCAGTTACGTATAAAGGAGAGTGACATACCTAAGTCAGCCTTTAGGACAAGGTACAGTCATTATGAGTGTGTAGTTATGTCGTTTGGACTAACTAATGCACCAACTGCATTCATGGAGCTAATGAATAGAATCTTCTAGGCATTCTTTGATCAGTTCATAGTGATCTTCATAGATGACATCCTTATATACAATAGAGATGGTCAACAACATGAACAACACCTTCGTCAAGCCTTGAATTTGTTGAGACAACACAAGCTATATTCTAAGTTTAGTAAGTGTGAGTTCTCATTGTCAGAAGTATCTTTTCTAGGACACATTATATCTTCTTCAGGTATTCATGTTGATCCTAAGAAAGTGGAGTCTATTGTAGAGTGGGAACAACCCAAGACACCAACTGAGATTCATAGTTTCTTAGGTCTGGAAGGTTACTACAGAAGGTTTAGTAAAGACTTCAGTTTTGTAGCATTACCTCCAACTAGATTAACCAGGAAGGAAGTTCCTTTTGTTTGGAATGCCAAGTTTCAACATTCTTTCCATTTGTTGAAAGAAAGGTTGACGAGTGCACCTGTGTTGGTTTTACGTGAGTAGGGAAAGGGGTAAATTGTTTTCTATGATGCCTCTAAGAAAGGTCTAGGATGTATGCTGATGTAGAGTGATCATGTAGTTTCTTTTGCTTCTGGACAACTTAAGAAACACGAGGAGAATTATCTGACGCATGATTTAGAGTTAGCTGCAATGGTCCATGCGTTGAAAATTTGGAGACATTATCTTTATGGAGAAATGTGTTAGATTTTCACAGACCATAAAAACTTAAAGTACATTTTCTCACAGAATGAGTTGAATATGGGAAAACATTGTTGGATGGAATTAATCAAGGACTATGATTGTACAATTGAATATCATCTAGGAAAAGCTAATATAGTGGCAGATGCACTAAGTAGAAAATCTTCATCACCACCCATAGATAAAGCACAGTTGAATTCTTTAATGTGCTTTAAACATGACATGTTTATCTCTTTGAGACAAATAAATGTATAGTTAAAAGTATCCTTGTTAGCAGGATTGTTGGTTGATATGCATGTCAAACCTACTCTAAGACAACAGATTAAAGAGGAACAACAGGCTGATACTATGAATCAGCAGATCAGGTCAAAATATGGTAGTGAGAAATGGAACGGTTTCTATGAGTTAGAGGATGATGTAGTCTGTTACCAAGGTAGGATGGTAGTACCTGATGCCAATGACTTAAGAAAGATAGTTATGGAGGAAGCTCATTCATCCATGTCTGCATCATCTAGGGAGTACTAAAATGTATCATAACTTAAAAGATATGTATTGGTGGTCTGGTTTGAAGAAGGATGTAGTTGAGTTTGTTATGTGGTGTCTAGTGTGTCAATAAGTTAAAGCAGAACACTAGAAGCCTACAGGAACATTGCAACCCTTACCTATACCGCAGTGGAAATGGGATCACGTGACAATGGACTTTGTGGTTGGTCTACCCAGAACAGCCAGAAGTCATGATTCCATTTGGGTGATAGTTGATATGTTGACTAAGTCAGCACATTTTATTCCTATTAAAACAACCTATATTGTTGAAAAACTTGCACAAATCTACATAGATGAGATAGTGCGGTTACACAGAGTTCTAGCCACAATTGTATCTGATAGAGGTCCCCAGTTTACAAGTCATTATTGGGAATGACTACATAAAGCCTTGGGTATGCAGTTAAAGTTTAGCAAAACTTTTCACCCTCAGACAGATGGACAATCTGAAAGGACTATACAGACTTTGGAGGACTTGCTTAGGGCATGTGTTCTTCAGTTTGTCGGAATTTGGGACTTACACTTGAGCTTAATAGAGTTTGCCTATAACAATAGTTATCAGAAAAGTATTTATATGGCACCATATGAAGCATTATATGGTAGACGTTGTAGATCTCCATTATGCTGTTATGAGACAGGAGAACACCAACTTCTGGGTCCCGAATTAGTGCAACAGACAAGATTAAAGTAATACAACAATATTTGAAGGTTGCATAGGATAGAAAGAAGTCATATGTCGATAAATGACATAGACCTTTAGAATTACAAGTTGGAGATAGAGTGTATCTCAAGGTCTCTCCTTAGAATGGTGTTCTGGCATGCTATAACTATGCGTATAAATGCAAGTGTACACGTCGAGTAATATTGGCCTATGAGAGGCCTGAGTCGAACTCAGGGAGACGTAGTCTCAGTGACTAATACTAACTATGATGCGATCAGTTAGGCCGATTAAAAGGTTGAATTTGATTTTAAACAAAATAAAAAGAGAACTAAACAAAAATTAATGGTGGTTAAATCAAATGAGATGGATTCCTTAGGATAACTGATTTCACCACGGGGTCTCGTTATACCTAATTTCGACCAAATTAACACAAATTTTACTCTTAACCTGGACAGAAAGCATGTAGTCAGAATTGTCTGCTTCCACAGTGCAATCCACTACCTAGATCTAAGCCAATTCCACATCTGTAGCAATTTATATCTTAGTCTAGGTGCATTATTGAAGACTCTGGGTTTTCTCCACTAACTGAACGTTACCTTTTCCGAAGAATGCTTAGGAAATTATATAGATTGTGGTTTTTTAACCTTTAATCCTCCTTCCAGAGAAATGTATTTCCAAGAATAGGTAGATCATTCAAACATAGGTAGATTACTCTATTGATGGTGATCAAGCACAAATGTATTTCCAAGAGAAATGTATTTAACCTTTAATCCTCCTTCCAGTCTATTACTCTATTGATGGTGATCAAGCATAGGTAGATCATTCAAACACAAATGTATTTCCAAGAATAAAGAGAAATCTATATTAATTCATGCCAAAAGTCAATACAACGATTCCCCGGGCTACTCCCGGGTCCTAAGGAAAGGAGGGGATTAGCCCCGCATGATATTTAGTTGAATATACATGGAGAGAAAGGAGAAAAATGTGGGAAACATGAAAGAAATTCATGTAACCCCTGGAGAGAAGGTGTTCCGGATGATCCTCCTCGAGAAACACACATTCTACCGTCTTCCAGCAGCAAAAATGCCCATTAGAGGTGCTCAGATCTCCCGGTTGATGGCATTTGGCTCTGTGCTCCTCTCTCTCTCCTCTCTAGCTTTCGTGCGACACGTAATGGGATGATCCCCAGGTATGTCCATCGTTGCTCTAAGTCATAGGGCCAACTTACGGTGCCACATAACGTCGACCGTTGGATATGGGTGATCTAATGATTGCAGAATCCGGCAGAGTCAGTACCACCGACAGGATGGTCAGTGGCACCGAGTCTGCTCTTCTCTTCAAGCCGACTATTGATAAAATCTCGGTGGCACCAACCAGATGGGTCGGTGGCACCGACACTGTAATGTGCATAAAGTACCTGAAAAGTGTAGAGAAACATGCATAAGTATGAGGAATGCATAAAATCATATAAATATGATAAAATAAGTATAATTTGATGCAAACAGAGTGTACATGCTAACAATGGTGCATTATGCAAATATAATCAAGAAAATGACAAATATTTGCACAAAACAGATATAAAATAGCCATGTAAAAGCAACTCAAAACCCGTGCATCAAACTCCCCTAAGCTTAAACCTTGCTCGTCCTCAAGTGACAAAACATTTGGATCTGATTGAGATAAGTCAGCTGAAGGACATAAGTGCATAAAGTACATCTAAAAAGTCCCCACCTTCAGTCCTCATACTGGCCCTCACTGACCACTGAACACTAACCGCCATCTAGGCGACCAGAAACCTCTATAAAATATGTGCATCCCCAATCAATGAAACACTATCAATGAAAGCAGTTAATATGATAAACTCGTTCGGTTCATACTAAGTGCATCGTGTGATCTCCTATCTACATTACTCTTTTTCTCTAACTACCATCTACATGGAAGCAATTCTCCTGATAGATAATGAATGAGGAGAAAATCGAATGAGTGGCCTACCGATAAGAGCAACGGGTGGTCGGGATGGGTGGCTATGGAAGAATCATGAGCACATAAAATCATTCATGCAATCAAAAGTTATGATGAATCTATGATGATGAAAATTATAAAATGATCCTAATGCCTAATCATTGAGGTGGAATGATACATGCAACTATTATTTCATCTCAATATAAGATGAAACATCTACAAAAACTACATGTACTAATTCTTCCTTATGATACATGTTGGACTATGCCATTTCTCCCTCACTTTTTGAAATTATACTCAATCTTTTTTTCGATTTTTCTTCTATATACTTTTTTTTTCAAGCCCCCCTTTTAACATGACATAACTATTACGGGCTTATACTTACACTACACTTTTTAATCATGACACTATTTTTCTTCTTTCTTTCAAGGGTATGGGCAAAATCACTACCTTCTTATGTTTTATAAGAATAAGCTTAGCACATGATGATATTGTATGCTTTATGTAATGCAATGGTTACTATATGAAAAAAAAAGATGTTATGCAACTAAATGACATGCACCGGCATTTTGTTGTGCATGTATGTTTTAATATATATATATATATTTTTCACTAATGCAAGCTAAAATAAACAACTATTATGCAAGGTCTACTATGCAATGTAAATGCAATCAAAAGAAAGAATGATAACATGTACTCAATGTTCTTCTGGTGGAGTGTAAAGCAGATGTGTGCGGTGGATGAGATCACATGACTAAGAGATAGAACCTTTAGAGAAAATCATATATCCCTCTCTAATGACCTATGTACAGGGTAATCAAGGGGTTTCTCTCTTAAATTTTAGTTTAAGGTCACGATAGTGTTTGGTCGGTTCGAGCTCAACAACCTTGTCAATCACTTTCCTTGGACAATTAAGATGGTCATTCATATCCCAATGTCATGAAGCTGACTTACCCAAGCACTTCCTCAGTTATGCAACTCAATTGCTCACAAGATAAGCTCACAAATTTTTAAATTTACTCATTTTTCATGTGCACACAACCCTAGAGATTGATATACTCAAATTAAACCATGCATTTACTTCTCCACAAATTACACTAGATAGACTGTGGATCCTAAAAATTGCAATACAAAGAAATAGAAACAACTAAATTTTTCAAAAATAAAACATCATAAAATAAATAAAGAAAAGCTAAGATAAAAGGTTGTTCCATCACCCCCCCAAGTGTGAATATGACTATGGCCTCATAGTCAAAATTCCAACTTAAGAGGTGGAATAGTGGTACCATTTTCTATGAAGGGTGGTGGAGGTGGATGGTTGGAGGCTCATTTGACCCAGTTGTGCTTTCTAATCTCCCTCTTCTTGGTGGCCCATTTTTGTGTCTTAGTGGTTCTAAGACATGACATTCTTTATCCTTCTTTTCTCTACAAAAAAATGGTGCTAAAAAAAACTATTTCGGTGTTGTTTACGACATGTTTTAGGTGGCTGTCTGCTAGGAGTCGGTAGCACCGACTTGCACTGACTCTGCCAACATGTCAGTGCTTTCGATGAACCCACTGAACCTAGAACAATCAAAAATGTTGGTATCACCGACTAGGAAGTAGGTGGTACCGACAATTTAGTAGATATACATGCCTATAAATTTCTGAAAATCTTCAGGGAAGTCGGTGGCACCGACTTGAATTTTGGTGGTACCGACTCTACCTTTCTGAAGTTGATCCAACTCTGATCAAATCTCAGTACCACTAACAGGGATGTCAGTGGTAGTGACCCTATATGTTCTACACACTTCCAAACACAAATCAAGGTACCATTTTTACAAAAAGTTATGAAAAATTAAGAAAAAATAAGTGCATAAAATTAAAGGAACATAAAGAAACAATCTAAAAGTTGGGTTGCCTCCCAACAAGCACCCTTATTTAATGTCCTAGGCTTGACATGAGGAATACCTTCAACCTGGGTTGTCAAGAGGTGGCTCTGTTGATTCATTTTGCAGTTTAAACTCGACTCTATCATTGCCAATCCCAAGTGTCAAGTAACCTTGCCAAATGGCAGTGATCACATCAGTCGTAGCTTGGAATGACCTTCCCAATAGCATCTCAGATCCTTTCATCTCAGGCATATCCACAACCACAAAATCTATAGGAAAGATGAACTTGTCTACTTTGACTAGAACATCCTCACATATACCATGTGGCTTCACAATTGATCCATCTTCCAACTCAATTGTCATGGAGGTTTCTGTTGGATTCTTCAATCCCAACTTATGAAAAGTAGCAAGAGGAATGAGGTTAATGCTTGCCCCCAATTCACATTGCACTTGTGCAAATTTTTGTCCACCTATAGAACACGGGATGTAGAAGGATCATGGATCCTTCCTCTTTCTTGGTAGCTTTCCTTGAATAATAGAACTCATTGTTTCATCAACATACCAAACATATGTATCTTTGATCCTATGTTTCTTGTTGATGATGTCTTTCATGAATCTTCCATATGTAGGGATTTGCTCTATAGCCTCCACCAGTGGGATGTTGGTGTGGAACTTTCGAAAGATCTCAAGAAATTTCCTAAAGTGCCTTTTCTCTTTCCTCGGCTTCAGATTATCTGGGAATGGCACACTTGGTTTCTCTATGCACTTGTGCGGTGGAACATATGGAACTTTAGGGGTCTCCTCCCCTAAGCTTGCTTCAACACCACCTTATGAGATAGAATTTGACACATCTTCTGTGGATGGCACAACTTGTGGCTGCTTCTCCTTGTTTGTGGGTGTCTCCTTATTGATTGTGGCTGCTCCACTAAGGAGTAGAGCCTTCACCTTCTCTTCCTTGTGTGGCGTTCTGCACCCTCCCAGTAGTCCATACAAACTGTGAGGGTATGGAACTTTGGGGACTTATTCCATATCTAACTATATGATGTTCTGCTTGGGTATCTCCTCAACAGGGGGCTCCAGCTCCTTGTTAACTGAGATATATTTAACCTATTGATGTTGTTGCACATGTGCTACATTCCCAGTAGGTTCTTTCTGAATGAGCTTCTTCATGGAAGCCATTGTAACATCCCTGACCTGGGTTATGAACTAACCCTAGGTGTTTTGCCTAAATATGTAATTAAATCCTTGTGATTAACTTTGGGCATGTAATTAAGTTCCTCAGAAACATATATTTCAATTTTTCTCCTTTATATATAAAGTTGTAGCATTGTTTTGTAATACATGGATCTATGTGCAAATTACCCAGTTAAGGGATTAACTTGCAAATTGCACATGTTGAGATGTTCCTCTGATGTTGAGACATCATGAGGATGTTTATGATGAAGTTTGAGGGATTTCCCAAGCTTGAGCACCAAGGTGCAGCTGTGGAAGCAACCCCTGTACTTGAAAACCCTAAATTGGTGTAAAGTGCAATTTACCCAATTTGAGGGGTGCAACTTGTAAAATACATCATCTAAAATATCTTTTATGACTCTTGGCATCATTTAGAAGAGAAATGATGAAAAGGTCACTTCATTTGAATAATCATATAATAAAGAACACCTTTGTGATTGAATAATCAAGGTGTATGTATAATAGCCCTTTTATGTGTATGCTTTAGTGATGGGTTGATCCTCTTTTCCCTCAATTCTTGACCTTAGAAGGAGTTTGTCCTTAGAAATAAGATTTGGGGACGTGCAAAGAAGAAAGGAAGGACTTAGATGAGAAATGAGGAAAGCATATGTTCTTATGTTGAAATTTCACCTAAGTATATATACTACCTTCCCCACTTAGCAAGGGAACGATCCTCTTCTTTTCATTTCTTTTCCCCTTGCTCAAAACTGACTAAAGCTAAGCTCTGGAGCAGAGAAGGATTACCAAGGGTCCTAGGTAAGTTTGGATCATCCCTTTTGCTTGAATTCATGGAGGAAACTCGTTTTCAAGGTTGAATTCATGGCTAGCTCACCTAGCTTTATCTTTCTAGCCATTCCTTTTCAACTTTCCTTGGAGAATACACCTTGGCCGACCTGTGGAGCTCAAAGACGCCATTAAAGGCTTGGAGCTTGAAAGTTTGGAGCTCAAGGAACAATCTTTAGGCGTGTTTTATAACTCTAAACCTTATGCTTTGATTATACATCTTTTTCTATGCATATAGTTGCTAGTTCTTCTTCTTCCCTATCTTCCCTTGCATCCTTGCAAGCAAAATCGTGAAGAACTGCTACTGTTCTTGAGGTAGAAGATAAGGGCATTACTTCCTATGCTTATCCACGGATTTCCACTTTAACAAACGACCTCCACCAATTGCCCATACGGTTTACACAACCGTTTGGTGGGCAAACGGTTTCAGGGTCGTATGACGGCAAACGGCCTTAAAGACCATTTGATCGCGTTGACCAAACAACTACCATATGAGAATCTTGTTTATAATTATGTAGGTTAATCACCCACAAAATTTGAGGGGTTAACTCCAAAGGAATCGTGAGATATAAGCAAATCAATTAGCAAATCCAATTGAATTAAGTTCTGATTTTCAATCTGTTTAATTTGCCCTTTTTGGGCAAACGGTCTCAAGACCATTTAAGATGGTTGACCAAGCATTGAACGTTTGGGATTACTGTTCATAATGATGTTGATTAATGACTCACCGAATTTTATGGATTAATTCCAAACGAGTTATGAGTTGAAGGTCGATTAATAGGGCAAATCCTAATTGAAATCAGTGCTGAAATTCCAATGAGTTAATTAGTGATTTTGGGTTGATTAGCCCAAACGGTCTCAAGACCGTTTGGGGAATCATCCAAACGGTCTCAAGACCGTTTGGGGATCACCCAAGACCGTTTAGAGGTCTGGGGTCAAGTATAGTTGACCAATTGAAGGTCCAAAGGTACCAAATCATATTGCAATTAAGTATTGATGTAATGATCAACTCAATAGATCAAACCTTGATGAATTTTCACTAGAGTCCAAAGGATGGATGGGCAAACGGTCTCAAGACCGTTTGGAACTCATCCAAACGGTCTCAAGACCGTTTGGTGTCAACCCAAGACCGTTTGGAGGTCTAGGGTTAAGGTAATTTGATCAATCGAGGGCCCAATTACAGTGGGTTATTGAAATAATCAAATTGCTGATTTGTGACTTAATTAAGGTTCAACCCCTATCAAATCAACTTAGATTTTGATGAATTCTTGGGAAAACGGTCTTAAGACCGTTTGGAGGTTATCCAAACGATCACAAGACCGTTTGGGCCAAATTTGAGCCCGATTGGAGGTCAATTGATGGGATTAACTTCGATTTGATTCATATTGTTGAGTGTTGATGGTTGAATGTTTATAGACCTTAATTGAACCAACTCCAACCCTATTTGGATATCAATTGAGGATCAATTGAGTGACCAATTGGTTAAGGCTAACCCTAATTGTCTCAATTGATAAGTGGTTAGCAAGCTTGAGACCAATTGAAGGCTTCAACATAGGAAACCCTAATCGAGTTTACCCTTTGAATCACCTTGGAGGTCCATGCGATCTTGAGCTTTTAGGACCATACGACTTCAGGACCGAATGAGTTCATACGACTTCAGCACCGAATGAGTTCATACGACTTCAGGACCGAATGAGTTCATATAACTTCAGGACCGAATGAGTTCATACGACTTCAGGACCGAATGAGTTCATACGACTTCGGGACCGAATGAGTTCAAACGACTTCAGGTCCGAATGAGCTCAAATGACTTCAGAAGTAAAACTATGACTAAACGGTCTTCACCCTATCTTGGGCAAACGACCTCAAGATCGTTTAAGGGTAAACGGTCTTGAGTGTCATGCGGTCTTGAAGTCAACCAAAGCTAAACGGTCTACAACCTTAAACGATCTCAGGATCGTTTGAAGGTTGAAGGTGTGAAACCTATTGGGGACTTTTAAGGATAAGTCTGCCTAATGCCTTGAAGGCTTAGATGGTTTGATGGTTGTTCAACCTAAACCCTAATGATACCTAGGGACATTAAGGGTCAAGTGGTTAGTATATTAACCCATGTTATGATCAATGGTGAACTTTACCAAAATACCATTTATGGATTCAAGTAGGTAACCCTTTTTTATCATGCAAACCCCAATGGTTACAATGGTGATGACTTGGCTAGGCTTATCAATGTTGATTAGACCTAACCCAATCTAGAGGGATGTAATCATCACCTATGAGAAAGAGGAGAGAGAAAATCCCAATTATGGTTGAAATCCAAGTAAAATACCTTCAATATATATGAATGTACATGATTAGGGTATGATCCACCTATGTGAGATCATGAAAACCCTATTTATGATAATTGATGAATCTTAATCTTATCTGAGAGCATCATTGATGATATTCCTCATACATGATGATGTTATGAGTTCATTTTTATCGTAATGTGAATAATAAACCCTAATTCTAGGGTGATGGCATGTAATGTGAATAGTAAACCCTAATTGATGAGAATCAGGGAACTTAGCTCTTATGGAAAGAGTGGAAAGTATAATTCTTGATTTGAATTGCTTTTATCAGTTGAATTAACCTTGCAGGTTCTGATATGAAGATGATCATATCCAGGTATGGATGATGATGATATATTCATTGAAAGCATGTTGTTAGCTTTATGAATAGTAAAATATCTTGATGCCTTGTCAATAGGCAACCTATGAATTAAATGGGCTATGAGAGACATAAATACCATCAAGGTCATGCTTTAGAGATGACTTGTGATGAATGTATTGAGAAATGATGATTGATGAGAGTTAGGCTTGTTACATTTAGTATTCTCATTTCATAGTTGTTATGTTAATGTTATTGTTTAAAGAACAATGTATGACGTTAAAAGAATACTGAATGTACCTAACTAATCAAGTGTAATGTAGAGCCCTAATAATAGATCCATCATTGTCAGAGATCAAATGATGGTGAAACAAGTTTTCCTAAGGGAACTCCTGGATCACATACTTTTGAGTATGTGGGGTATATGGATGTGTAGAACCTTACATCCTAGTGTAGGTGTTTGATGTAGATGTGTAATCCGTCAATCCTTCATTACAATCCCATACCGTATTAGTGGATGGTAAACATGAAACCTCCTGATGAAGAAGAAAGCACAGATATCCATATCAGTGGAAGATAAAAATGAAATCTCCTGATGACGAAGAGAGTACAGAACGCCACTGTAACTCTAAAATAGCGAAGGACCAGATTACCCTGGTAAGCTATTATAGTAGAGGCACGAGATGTCCTACAAGTAATCCTCTTACTGACTGAGGAAGGTGAAGGTCATGAGAATCCGGCTCTTTCGATGACCTAGTATGATACCGAGGCACTTAGCAGTGATTGGTTGGAGTATGAGTGGTAAACCTCATCTCCACAGGGCATAAAAGTAATGTTTGAAAAACATAATCCATAGTGTAGCATACCTGTTAGAGATAACTACGAGTTGATTGATTGATGTTACACTGTATAGTGCAAATGTCTTCATGTTTCATAACTGTTGAACTCATGCTTACTATTAAATCTGATGTTGAATACATTGAAGCTTTTACTGCTTAAGTTATTCTTTGAGGTGCTATAATAAAGCTTCTGGCGGAGAGTTATAACTCTTGCTGGGACAATTATGTAAAATTCTCTCACCCCGTAGACTTCAACTTTTTAGGTGGACGTCGAGGACGGAGGAATAGGTCTACAGGTGACCAGTCCCAGCAGCAGCAGCACCAGGGGCAGCAGTAAAATCTCAGGTGGAGATTTAGCCTGCCATGTGGTGTAGTTAGAGTCAGTCCTATGTGTCCTCTGTACTCTCAGGTCTTGGAGTCTTTTGGTCTGAGATTTTGGTTATGAGTTATTGAGATTTTGTATCACGTTGTATATAATTACTCAAGAAGTAATTATCTGAGATGTAAACATTTTATCTCCTTTTATGAAGGAAGTTTTATGGTTTCAATGCTTTATCTCAAAAAGTTTTAATTTCCGCTGTTTTTTGGTATTCCGCTGCTAATCGAATCGCTTCCGCTAAGTTTAAATCGTGTTTATATCGTGGTTTGGAGATCAGAGCCCACAATTAAGTGGTATCAGAGCTCTAGGTTCGCTGAGTCTACAGAGGCATAGGACTTAGTATGTCAAGTCTATCCTTAGTATCTCTTCCTTATCTAAAAGAATCTTCTGCTCCTCAGGAGAAGAAGATACATAAGGATGGCAGAGCCACATGATGAGTACGTGGCAGAGAGTAGTGCTAGTGCACCTCGAGGCGGTGCAAGGGTTCCAGAAATAGAATAGCCTACACCTGAACCACCCCAGTTTGACCCAGCTGATATGGGTAACCCAGCAGTTCAGACGATGTTTTGGCAGTTTATGACTGCCATGACACACATAACTGACAAGATGCCCATGCCTGCACCTAGGGCACCTGCCCAGCCTGAAGGACAAGGTATCGGTAAGACGTTCGAGCGAATTTGTCGTGTCGGAGCTACCGAGTACTTTGGGACTGCCGACCCCGCAGATGTTGATCTGTGGTTAACAGAGTTGGAGAAGGCTTTCAGGATTCTTAATATCCCAGAGGCTGAGAAGGTTAGACATGCTGTCTATCTTCTCAAAGGCAGTGCTGGTCACTGGTGGAACATGGAAGAGCAGAAGAGACCTGGGATAGAGTTCTCGTGGGAAGAGTTTCGTCGGGAATTTATCAATATATATTTTCCAAAGACCTTCCTAGATGAGAAGATCTCTCAGTTTGAGAGATTTAGGCAGGGCATGATGAACATTAGTGAGTATGAAGCTAAGTTCATGGAGTTGTTGCGGTTCTGTCTGCACATGGCTGCCACAGAAGAGGAAAGAATCAGGAGATTCGAGAAGGGTTTGAATGTTGATATATCAACCCCTGTATCTGCCTTAGAAAACCAAGAGAGATTCTCTACCTTCATTGAGTTAGTCCGAAGGATAGAGAGATCTGTGGTTGAGAAGAGGCAAACCCAGAAAAGATATCCACAGTTCCATGGTTCTTCATCTAGGGATTCCAAGAAACCGAGATTCTCTGCACCTAACCCTCCACCACCCAGATCAACTTCCCAAACTCAGTGGTCACCAAGTAGAGGCAGGGGACTAAGCCTACCTCAACAAGAGACTCACAGTTCTGCATCAATGTCAGTTACTGGACCACCAAGACCACAACAACTGGAAAGAAGTTGGTACAACTGTGGGAAGGTGGGACACTTGATGAAGGACTGCCGATCTAGACCTGTCAGTATGACACAACCTCAGAGACAGAGTCAACATGGATCACAGAGAAGACAACCTCAAGGAGCAGCTCGAGGACGCGGGCAAGCGTCTCAAGCTGGATCATCAGCACCACCTCAACCCCAGGCGACAGCGAGGTTTTATGCTATGAACCCACCTGAAGCAGTGGTCAATCCACGGGTAGTGGCAGGTCATATGGAACTTTTATATTCTGATATGTCTACATCCTGTATTGTATCTATTCTGATTGACCCAGGTGCTACGCACTCTTTTATCACTCGGAGAGTGATTCGTAACTGCAATATGACGGTTAGTCATAGGGCAGATAGTTTGTTGTTGGAGACTCCGTTGAGTGGGTCTGCCGTTTTGCAGGAGGTATGTTCTCCCTGCATCCTCTTCTTTTCTGATCATCGCATTCAAGTGGACCTTATACCACTTGATATGCAAGGATTTGATATAATCCTCGGGAAGGATACCTTAGAAAGGTATAGAGTTGTCTTGGATTGTGAATCCAAGTTGGCTGTGTTTGCTGATGAAGGCAACACATGGATCTTTCAAGGTGAAAGAAAGATTTTGCCCACCTGTCTTGTATCAGCTATGGTTGCTAATAAGCTGTTGAGGCAAGGATGTTATGCATTCTTGGCCCATGTGGTAGATGTTACCAAGGAAAGTTCCAATCCTGCTGAAGTTCCCATAGTCAGGGAATTCGAGGATGTGTTTCCTGAAGAACTTCATATCGTGGTTTGGAGATCAGAGCCCACAAAAAGAATTTGAGAGAGTCAACAAATCTTTACAACAAGGTCCACTCTATGCGAACCTGATCCATGAAGACAAGGCGCTAAGGGAGAGACTTGATCCCCTCTCAAAGGTGGAGGAGTGCCTCTACTACCAAAGAAGTAGAGTGGCTTGGGTGAAGGATTCTAAGAAAAACATGAGTTTCTACCAAGGAAAAATCAAACGCAAAGTGGCCAAGGACTCATCCGCGAGATCATCACAGGGAATGGTGAAAAAGTACATGCTCATGCCAAATTGTAGGTGGAGGTTGTATCCTTTTTTACTGACTTATATAATGGCAACAAAAATTGTAGGAATTCCTTCAAGATCCAATCGGAGTGGAAGGTAACAACGGAACAAAACAACACTCTCTGTGCCCCTATTACTGGTATGGAGATCTATAATGCATTATGATCCATTGGGGTGAACAAGCCACTTGGACCCGATGGCTTCGACGCCAAGTGGTTCTGACATGCATGGTCAATCATCGTGATAGACATATGTGCGACTATTCGATGGTTATATGAAGGAGGCAGCTTGGTGAGGCAATGCAATCATGCATTCCTTGCCTTAATCCCCAAAACAACAAATACTACAATGATGAGGGACTTAAGACCAATTACCTGTTGTGGTGTTTTGTATCATATTTGGAGTAAACTTTTGGCCAAGAGACTCAAGGCAGTGTTGCCATCCATTGTATCTCCTAACCAAGGGGCTTTCATCTCGGGTAGGGACATTGCGGATTGTGTACAACTGGTGGGGGATTCCTTGCACAGTTTCAAAATCAAATGTGCTAGGCCTAAAGTGTGCATCAAGCTCGACATCAAGAAGGCTTATGACCACATATCTTGGGATGTTTTGTGGGAAATACCACTTAAGATGGAGTTTGATGACAAATGGATCCAATGGATCAAGGAGTGCATTTGCTCTAGCTCTTTTTCTATTCTTAAGAACGGTCTGCCCTTGGGTCACTTCTCAAGAAACCAAGGATTGATACAGGGGATCCCACTATCACCGTTGTTGTTCACTCAGGTAATGGAGAAATTCTCACATGCTAAGTGAGAAGGAAAGATAGGGACAAATGGTCCCGTTCAAAGTCAAGGCACGCCAGTTTTGTCGCACATAATATTTGTGAATGATGTCATGTTGTTCTTGGATGTCACACAACAAAACCTTAAGGCTGTGAAAGATACACTAACCCTTTTTGGGGAATGCTCGGGTCTCTACACAAATCTGACTAAGTCATCAATTTTCCTTTCCCAGCCAGCAAACTAATACAAAGACTTGTTTGCAAGCATTCTTGGAATGTCAATACATCCATTGCCATGCACCTACCTGGGGTTACCACTAACAATAGGCATTGTGAAAGCCCAACAATAGTGCTTGCATGGATCGTCTTAGAAGAATGATCGAGCAATGGCTGACCAATCAAACATCTTTTGCGGGGAGGTTGGTGTTGGTGAGGTCCAACATCTTAGGTTTGTTGAACTTTTGGGTAATGCAAGACCATGTACCAACATATGTCATTGACATATTACAAAATATTGTCTGATAATTCCTATGGGGAGGCATGGCTCATACTATGTCTTGGGAGCACATGGCTCGCCCACTCACTGAGGGTGGATTGAACCTAAAGAATTTCCATAAAGTCAATAGATAGACGACTATGAAGAGAGTCATCAAATTCTCAACCAATAATGATTCCATCTGGTCCATTTGGATGCGTCGATGCTATGGCAATATGTTGGCAAATACTAGAAACCATAGATAAGGTTTCTCTTTCATGTGGAAAAGAACAGTCGAAGAGTTATGTAACTGCAATGAGTTGTTTGATTTCATGCAGTCAGGGAACCCTTCTCTCAAGGAAGATACACCCACACCTTGGGAAATGGTCAGGACAAAGGGGTCGATGTGCCCAATGGGGGACTCTTTGTGGCACAAGTATAATATTACATGATGGGTCGTAACTGTCTATAAGGAAGTGCAATAGGCTTTACAAATGGCAGACATGGTCAGAAGATGGACGTCGAGTTGTGATTCCAAATATTGCCTTTCCAACATGGAAGATGAAAGTGGGGAACACCTCTTCTTCAAGTACCACTTCTCAAAGGACTTGTGTGATAAGATCATAGCTAAGTGTTGCCATCACATCGACAACTACAGCCCGTTCATGGATTTGGAGCTGTTCTAATTGAGGAAGAATGATGTTGAAATCCAACTCATCATCCTGGCCATGAGTGCTGCAACTTACTTCATATGGACAGAGCGCAATAGAAGAAAACATGGCGGGCAGAGGAAAATGCTTTCTGACTTAAAACATGTCACTCGCAATGCTATTAGAGGGCTCCTATCAGCTAATACAAACTTCTCAATGACGCTTCCCGAATACAAGGAGAGCTTGGGATGTCCACTGAAGCAATAAGGCCCATTGGGGGCCATTAGGAAATATTTTTTACTTAGAAGTTTTTTGGCCCTGTTTGGCCTAATTTTTCTTTCTTTGGGCCATGTTTGGCCAAACCTTTGATTTTCCTCACCTTTCTCAAAGGGAAGGAAATGTTGATCTTTGAAAACTAAGGTTCCAAGTGACTCAGGTCAGGAGGGACTAAGGTTAATGGAGTCAGCAAGCTAGATCTCACTTGGAGACTAGGTGGGCCAGCATATTTATGTTGGGAGTAGCAATGACTAACCCATGTTGAGGATGATCATTCCAACACTTAGTTGATTTTGGGACTTTCGAACCCACCTAGTGGGTATGGATGAATCAAAATTGTCGTTCGGCACTAACTTAGGACCATAGAGTTGGTTGAGATTTGGCAGAAATTTTTGGGACATCTGAACCCACCTAGTGGGGATGGATGAACTGAAAACAAAGTCAGACTCTCACTTAGGACCTATTAGTAGGTTGAGGCCCATGGTCCATCTAGACATGATAGTTTTTTGCCTCATAAAACCATCTTGTATTTTGCAGCTTTTATGCTCAAGGGTTGGCGGTTTTCCAATCCTATTGAATTAAATTACCAATATTCAATGATCATATATATTGTATACCACGTCAGTATTAACATTCCTTTCCTCATATGGATTGTTTTAATGAACAAAAACTTTTTTTCCCAAAGTTCATACCAACATGTGCCAGTGTGATGTTGTCAATATAGGAAGAATCATAGTTTTTTATTCTAAGATTTTGCCCATATTTTTCAAGAAATAATTCATCAATCCTAATTGATTTTGTTTCCTAATTGTGTCTGGCAATGGCAAATGTAAAATGAAGCACTTTTTAGGATTGTCTTTACTGTTGACACGATTTTACCGTGCGTATAACACAAGTGCACGCGTCAATGTAATATAGGCCTTGTGAGGCCCGAGTTGAACTCAGGGAAACAGACTTATCGGTAAACTACTACTAACTACTCACGATCAGCTAAACTAGTTTTAAAGGTTGAGGATTGTTTTGAAAAATAAAAATAAAACAAAAGAAAGCAAAATGATCGATTAAATGGTTGGTCTGATCAATTTCGATGGAATCTTTAGGATTGTGGTTTCACCGCGGGTTCTCGTTGCACTAAGTTTTACACAATTATCATGAAATGTCTCCTAATTCAGATAGTGGCCTGGAATTAGAATTGCTCGCTTCCGTGATACAATTCACTCCCTTAACCTAAGTTGGTTCCATGTCAGTAATAACATATGCCTTAGATAAGGTGCATGAAAATTAGGTCTAAAGGTTCCCACCATTAATCGTACATCACCTTTTCCAAGGAATTTATTAATTAATGTGATTATCATTTCTTTTCAACCATTAATTCTTCGTCAAAAACAATTAAAGGTATTCGATTATCACTATGGTGATCAAGCACAATGATATAATAGAGAAAACAATAGCATACCACGAATTTTAGAGACAAATTATGATAAACTATGTTAAACTTGTCATACAACGGTCACCCGGGCTACTCCCAATCCTAAAGACAAAGGGGATTAGCCCCGCATGTTCATCTCAGTAGAAAACATGGTGAAGGAAAGAGGAAACATGGAGAAAATGTGAATAGATGTGAAGTAACCCCTGAACGGAGAAGATCCAGGTGCTCCTCGGCGTGGGATGAGTGTTCTACAACCTTATGGTGGTGGGAAACTCTTTCTATGGCCTCCAGAACGATCGATACATAGCTCTGGCTCCTTTCTTCTTCTCGAGACTTGTGCAACGGCTAATGACCTGATGGTTGACTTAGGGTCGCCATTTTTAGGTATAAGCACCACTTTAGGCCGCCAAAACATTGCCACCGTACGATTAGACTCGAGCTTTAGATTAACCTGATTTGATGGCTCGGCGGTCCTTCTGCCTGCGTTTGGCACAGGACTGGGATTCTGGAATCTAGACTGGGTTAGTCAGGGTTAGTCAGGATTCCGGTGCTGGGGCAGTCAGGATGCAGTCTGCTTTTGTTTGGCAACGCAGTCTGATTCTGGTCAGTTGGTCTGATTTTAGTCTGACTGCAGTCTGAATCTGTTTGGCTGGAAGTCTGATTTTGTTTGGCAACATAGTCAGTATCAGCTTATTCTATCATGTTCTTGCATAACTGTTTGAATAAGTACACAGAATGTGTATTTGTGATGTCGCTTCAACCTAAGTTTAGAATATATTAAAAATATATTTTATTTGTGTTGTGTGGGTGTTATTTTGTATATTTATAATAGTGCAAATAAGATATGATAATTCTAATTTTTTACGTAGTGATTACAAATTAACTGTCATGTTCTTGCATCACTGTTTGAACAAGTACGCTGAATGTGTATTTGTGATGTCATTTCAACCTAAGTTTATAATATATTAAAAATATATTTTATTTGTGTTGTGTGGGTGTTATTTTGTATATTTATAATAGTGCAAATAAGATATGATAATTCTAATTTTTACGTAGTGATTAACAACTAACTGTCATGTTCTTGCATCACTATTTGAACAAGTACACAGAATGTGTGTTTGTGATGTCACTTCAACCTAAGTTTAGAATATATTAAAAATATATTTTATTTGTGTTGTGTGGGTGTTATTTTGTATATTTAAAATAGTGCAAATAAGAGATGATAATTCTAAATTTAACGTAGTGATTAACAACTAACTGTCATGTACTTGCATCACTGTTTGAACAAGTACGGAGAATGTGTGTTTGTGATGTCACTTCAACCTAAGTTTAGAATATATTAAAAATATATTTTATTTGTGTTGTGTGGGTGTTATTTTGTATATTTAAAATAGTGCAACTAAGATATGATAATTCTAATATTAACGTAGTGATGAAAAAGTAATGAAACGTTATTGTCGTCTGGAATGACTTTTGCATGTGGTATATATGTAATGTTGAACCTAGTTAATTGTCGTCATGAGTGTGACGAATTACATTATCGTCAGTAACAGTCAAGATACATGAAATATGAAATTGGCAGTCAAGCTACATGAAATATGAAATTGGCCTAATATATTTTGTTCATAACATAAACAAATTACATTATCGTCGGTAAAAGCAACTGATAATAATCATATTGTCGTCATTAGTGAAACATAAACGATCACTGATATTAACATAATTGTTTACGGGTGATATTCCTCAGGGGAGAAGGACAAAAAAGGGGAGCAATAAACAGACAAACCAAAGCTAAGATTTTGACAAGGCACTTTGGGTCAACGTTATGGCCTCATCGTACTCGTCCCATGACACTGGGCATGGTTCTTGCACCGGCTGCTTGTTTTATTGTTTTATGTCGTCTTTTGGCCAATCAAACAACAATGGCAAATGAGGAACATGCTGACTGACTTTACCCTTGACGACTTTGCCCTTGACTTGATCATCGGTCCCAATTTTGCCCTCCTCGTTTATGTGATTGCAACATGGTTTTTTGCATAAAAGGTTATCTTCAACATAATTATGAATTTTTTCTGGTGACTTCAAAAGTTTTTCAAATTTTGCCGTTGCCTTTGCCTTTGCACGCGATGTCGACATCTATAATTAATAAAAACAAAGGTATGAACAAATAACAGAATTCATAAAGTAACTGTGGCAATAAGATAATAATGAAGTAGGAAATTTGATCGCATTATGGTAGCAACATATAATAATGCAACACATAAGTAGACAATGTAAATTGTTTTGACGCAAAAACACAACTACATTTAGCACGAATGTTACAAGTTCATTTGTTTATTTCAATTGTCAGTGCTAAAAAAAATCCCTGGTGGGTAAGTGTGACGCGTCATCAAGAAGTTGCGTTCAATGCCTTGTTGCGTGGCCAATGTGAGGGGAGGAAATAAATCTGCCAATATGAACATATTGTCTCTTACAAACTCTCTCCTGATGTATTTCCATCGCATTTACAACTCAGGCAATGAAATGTAAGGGCTTTCAATTATGTATATGAACTGGTGCCATGCCTCCATCCAAGCCTGTGTAGAGTATACTCCATTCACACATCTACCCACGTGATATTGGGTTCTCATCAAACCCCTGAGAACCATATCAAGCTCATGTGACCAGATAAAAGACAGTGTCGGCGGTTGGCCAGCCATATCACAGATTCTGTAAGTAATATATTTTTCAAAAAGTAAGGGTGTATATCACAATTAATTGTATTATTTGGTTAGAGCTAACGTTAAGAAAAAATTCGAATAATAATATACATCATTACTAAAACACTCATCAACATGAAGAAAATTTTCATACCACTTAAAATGTAATATGACGTTTATAAAAGTGCCTAAATTAAACAAGTGTATGATGTTCATAACATCCATTGATAGTCATTCTAAACAGAGAAGACAATGTAAATGCATTTGCCATTCAACGTCATGGAGTCATTTGAGGTGAAGGGATGTCGAGAAGCATACGCCAATCTTCCTCAAGACTGGCAACGTTGCGTTCTAAAACCACATGCTCATACTTTTTCATAGAGTATAATTCATCATAGTTGTAATGAATTTCAACGAAGTCCTTCATGTTCATCGCCTGACCCCACACTGACTTGCACTCAACAGTTAGTAACATAATCTCCGCTTTCAATGAATCAATTGTTGGGGGGAGATCGACTACCCAATGGAAGTATCTGCATCAGTCTTTTCCCTAAAATGTAGTACGAGGTACAAGTTAATGGCAAAGAATGTGGAGCCTCGACAAGGATAGTATATTATTTATTGATGTACTATCACACCTCACGAGTAGGGCATATGTAATACATTTCGCCCGACCTTTGACTCAGAATGGCAAAGTCATTTAACCATGCATCCTCTATGTTAAGCCGTAAGGCTGCATTTAGCCCACAATCACACCTCGGAACCTCAGATGGAATCATCGACATCTAATAAAATAGAATTGACGATTAATAGAAAAATATCGGGTTCATGATATAGTTTTCAAAGATAATATGAAGACCGAGTAGCTAATTGTTGCAACAGACAAGTGGAGTTCATTTAGACATATCATAACATAGTATATCTATGACGTATTGTATCCATCTTCTTCTGATGAAGAGTCATTATCGCTCATAATTTGAAGTCGGTGGAGAAGATATCGGCACCTCTCCCGCATACTTGAAATTTCTTCTTGTAACCTATCTGTGTCTGCTCTAGTTGAACAGACAAAGGCACAATGTTCTGACCAGAACTTGCGTTCGCTACGTGCATATGCGAGTTGTGATACCATTGCATCCCTAATTGCAGTCAGCGTAGCCACTGTAGGTGGTACTTGTTGCGCGGGCAACCTCATATGGCATCTGGTTTGTACAAGACCCCTACCACATGTAAAATATGTCATGTGGGGATTGTTGTCTTCAAACCGTCCATTTTCCGCATCTGTGGCATCCAAGTACACTCGTACGGTGCACTGCAGACCACATGGACACGACGGCATGTCTTTGTCCATTTTTAGACAGAAAACCTAATGAGACATAATTTCACATTGTTTATAAGTAGGCAAATAAAATGGTGAACAATACAGTTTGAGAACAAAAGTTGGCCATTAGGTTACACAAATAAGGGAGTAAGTGAAACATGTTGTAGAACATGTTTCAATGTATGCAAGTTACAAAAGAAATGTATAAATCACTGATTTTCCCACATAGAATTGGCAACAGTTTCGCGCAAGACATCTCCCTCTCTAGCATTGACCTGGCTTGTTTGTTGCAGAGAACTCAATTCGTTTGAGATGTTAGTGGTAGTATGAGGCTCATCTAAGTTTTTGTCCATCATAGGATCGCCATCATTTTGGCGCCGGATAAAATTGTGAACGATACAACAAGCCATTACAATCCGAGACTGAGACTGCACGGGAAAAGTTGCTCCTTTACGAAAGTAAGAAAACCTCTTCTTCAACACACCAAAGGCTCGCTCGACAACGTTACGTAGTTGAGCATGTCGGTGGTTGAACATTTCCTTTTTGCTTGTGTATGAGCCTCTATTACCCCGATACTCTGCTATATTGTAAGCAACGTTTCGATATGGTGTAAGAAATTGCCTGGTGTTGGCGTACCCTGCATCAACAAGATAGTACTTCCCAGCGGGTACTTTGAACCCGCCTGTGGTTGTAGCTGCCTAAAGTACCCTTTGGTCAGTAGCAGATCCCTCCCAACCAGTCATGATATATGTAAACTCCATTGAGAAGTCGACTGCAACCATGACATTCATGGAAACATTCCCTTTTCTATTTCTATATCGGTTCTGCTTTTCGCGCTTCACCAAAACGGGGATGTGTGTCCCGTTAATTGCCCCAATGGCATCCTAAGACAAGTATATAAGAAATACGCAAGTAAATACCAAACTCAACGATGACGATAGTGGTTATATTAACAATGGAATGGACAATGGTCAACTAAGTGATGGCCATACCTTGAAGTAAGGGTAAAATCTTGGACTCTCGCTGATGCGGCGGTGCGGAGTTGTGGATGCAGTTGGCATGACAATATACTCACTGCACAAAGCACACACTGCATCCAACACCTCGTTAAACATAATTTCTACTTATGGTCTCACCACTGTGAATGTAGTCCTCAGTAAGAACACGGTTGGTATGGCCATGGCCAACCATCTGAAGGAAGTAGCAAACTACCTCCACTGATAAAACACCTCTGGTACTTTTCAACAAACCTCGGCCCTCAAGTTTGTCAACAAAGGCTAAAACCGTGTTGGGTAGCATACGGTACAGATCGTACGCCCTCCTTTCTTGGCCGGTTATTATTTCTAAAACCTTTTGATGGCCTCTCCTAATACTAACCGATCTCGGTATTGGTTGGTGTGTGGTTGAGGCGTCTAAATTTCCCATGATATTGTGGGAAATTTGGTCGGCTATTTCGTAGGATATTGCGTTAGCAATGTCATAAGCCGGAGCAGACATAACATGCAGTAGTTGTAGAATGTCATCATTTGTTTCATATGGATGCATACCAGCCATCACGTCTATAATTAAAAGCGCTAATCTGCATCAAGGAAATATCGAGATATTGCAGAAATAAAATTAGGGCTTGTTCCATTAAAACCATTACATAGTACTATAGTTCAGAGCTTGTTCCCAACAGAATAAAATAGTACAACAACAACTGAATAAAATAGTACAACAACAACTTCTGATAAAGTTCATCAAATAAAAGGCAGGATATTGATATACTTATTAAATTAGTCAACCTCAAAAGTATGGTGGAGATTGTGGCGTGAAGGGTGATTGTGATGCAGAAGTTGCAGAAGCTGTGTTCTTCATTTCTCACAAGTCTTGCAACCAAATGGTAATTTTGTGTGGGGTGTCCATAAGGCTTAGGTAAATGTTACGGTTAGATGGATCTTTTATGGCGTGCACAAGAGTGGTAAAAACTGGGACAGGGGCGTCAGGGTAGGTTGCATGAAAGTGGTGCAAAATGGTTTGGTGTTCGTCTTTATCATTACACCTAGCAGCAATTCCGCTGCCCATCTCATGTACCTTGGAAAACACCTTTGTGAATTCGGACACAACATCATTAGATAGGACACAACTGTCCTGTGAGCTTGACGCTCGCTTCCTACGCCTCATCGTGGTGGGAGTCGTTGCACCAACACCTTGGTTGTGTGATCCGCCATTGGTGTCCTCACTTTGTGTCCCAGAATTAACCACGTCTTCAGTGAAACCGGCTGGACCGGTTGGTTCTGGGCTGACAAATGAATCAGATGCATCTAGGTCAACAACAACATCATCTTCAGATGCAACATCAGAAGGAGGTTGTCTATCGGTTGAAGACATTGCATGATGGCCCCTATCTATGTTCCTCCCCCCCATCAGCTCGACGTCGTGGTAGTGGTAGAATGGTCTGTTGATCAGTCTCGCTAGTTCCCTATTTGCCTAAAATAGGGGACAACTACTGATTAGGTCAAAAGTAACAAGTTTAATTTAATATATAATAGTCAGTGGAGTATATATTATTAGACATACCGCAAGTGCCTCCCTCCACTCCGGGGTGTCAGGCAATATTGGCTTATGCCTGTTGTCATCCCATCCAACACCACTTTTGTTGGTTACCAATTTTATCTTTGCATAGTCTCTCCTGAGGTTCTTCCACCAAGTTTTTAACTGATCCAATGTACCCTCGTTCCTCCCCATCCTGATATGCCAATCGCGTAGCGTCTCCCTCCATGCGTCCCTAGTGATTATTCCATCGACGCACCTACCCATGTCATATTGTCTCCTCAATGCCGCAACCAGAGCCTCATCCAACTCTTTCGACCATACAATACGGAACCTCGGGTCGGGTGTTGCCATAGTAGAAATCACACTGCGATATATCAATTTAGTGTGGGTGTTTAAACAAAA
This sequence comes from Alisma plantago-aquatica, assembly GCA_963693085.1. Lineage (NCBI taxonomy): Eukaryota > Viridiplantae > Streptophyta > Magnoliopsida > Alismatales > Alismataceae > Alisma > Alisma plantago-aquatica. Next base: position 1,057,282,855 of record OY856411.1, on the reverse strand, counting down.
CCATCATACGAACCTAGTATGAGACTACGAAGTTGAAAGCAATAACTTGTATTGAAGTAGGCTAAGACAAGATCCATTAGCCGGACCAGTCATAAGATCCAAAATGTGTACAACAAATTTTAAATTTTAGTTAAATTTGAAATGGTTGTAGCAAACGCATCATCAAATATGTTCATTACAGCAAAACTACATAAATAGCAAGCATTCAGCATGGCATTCACATTAAACGTGTTCGTATTGCTCATGAGATATACCTGGTAAGCCCAAGTGAAGGTTGAAGAGAGTTGCACGGGTAGCGACAAGGTCAGGGACGGTACATACAAGAAATTCAGAGGGAACACAGATTAGCCAAAATAGTGGTATTATTTGCAATATAATCAGCAGAATTCGTGTGTACAATAGTAACATTGTAAAAATATTGTAAAACCTGATATATACAGGGATTCCAGTACAACATTGAGCTGTTTTGCTCATACAGTGAAAAAATATCACTAATTAGCTAATCAGGAGCATGGGTCCTAAAATATAGAAGGTAATATACAGAGAAGCTTCGAGAAAAATTAAAGTTTTGTACAATTTACTTATGTCTATACATGTGTTCTGATTTTTATAACATCCCCCTTCATGTATATGTTATTTTTACCTATATCAATACACATCTTATGATCTTTATATCATTTCCCCTTTCATATATATGTTATATTTCAGATACATAAACGTAGGTCAATCCAAAAAATTATGGTTAATCCACTGATATACATGTCTTACAGGAAGATAAATATTTTATTGTTTTATACATAGATATATACATTTAAACACAACTAAACCTCAATATATATAGTTGTATTGTTGCATACATAGATATATACATAATTTTGAAAGGTATACTTGTATGCATAGACGTAAATGTGGCAATAATGGGTATTTGAGGTTCCACTAATATACAAAACAGATTTATATAAATTTTGTAATCCACTATACAACAGTTTTGGACTTAAGTAAGGGATTAAGGATAGCAGTGCTTAAATAGCAGCAGTAGATAATTTTTTATTTCAGTAGATAATTTTCATTAGTTTAGGATTATATTCAACTTATATACAGAGTTGTTGCAGCTGATATGGCTGCTTGAAGCTTCCTAAAATAAGCAAGAACGGATTTCTTATAAATACCAAGGATCAGATTCAACCAACTACCATAGGGATGCCTCAACATCAAGATCAAGATCAGATTCAATCAACTAATATGGCCGCAATCTATGTATAGTACAATTGGATAGCTATACAGGGATGCCTCAACATCAAGATCAGATTCAACCAACTACCACAGAAAAAATAGTAAAATAAATACCAAGAGTACTATCCAGAAAATAATGACATTGTACAACAAACATAGATATATATACTTCATTTGTATATTAGGACATGTGTATAGCAAATAAATAATTAAATACCTATATATAGACTCAGGACTCCATAAAAAACTTAAGGCGACATTTTGGTTAAGGCGCAGGTCAAGGCTCACCCCCTTGGGGCACCTTGACAAGTATGACATAAAGGCCAACAAGTTTACCCACATAATTGAAGTGTGTAGAAAAATAAAAACATGATGGATAGAGGATAGTTTCAAGTGGGGGAAAGAGGGATACAAACACATTTGTCAGCACATTTAGTTGACCACTTTGACAAGATGACAGTGGAGTGGAAAATGAAAGAGTCAGTAGTAGCAAGTGTGCCATATCCATCATATGTTGGGTAGCTAGAAATCCAAAATCCACTATACAACAGTTTTGTATTTCAGTAATAATCTAATATGTGGCTATTTAAGTAACAAAGTGATGTTTGCATATAAGTATATAATGTTTATGACATACATCTTATAGATTCCTATTTTTAGTATATTATATTTTATCTATTTAAATTTTAACAAATACTAGAAATACAAGCATACACATTATATAGTGTATTTTCTTCTCTTACCATTGGAAACAAAATAGAATCACACTAGGGATTCAATTTTCTAAAATAATAACCTTTTACTTACATATTCATATGTAATACAACTGACAATATAAATAAGCCTGATATATACAGGGATTCCAGTACAACATTGAGCAGTTCTGCTCATACAGTGCAAAAATATCACTAATTAGCTAATCAGGAGCATGTGTCCTGAAATATAGAAGGTAATATACATAGAAGCTTTAAGAAAAATTAAAGTTTTGTACAATTTACTTATGTCTATACATGTGTTCTGATTTTTATAACATCCCCCTTCATGTATATGTTATTTTTACCTATATCAATACACATCTTATGATCTTTCTATCATTTCCCCTTTCATATATATGTTATATTTTAGATACATAAACGTAGGTCAATCCAAAAAATTATGGTTAATCCACTGATATACATGTCTTACAAGAAGATAAATATTTTATTGTTTTATACATAGATATATACATTTAAACACAACTAAACCTCAATATATACAGTTGTATTGTTGCATACATAGATATATACATAATTTTGAAAGGTATACTTGTATGCATAGACGTAAATGCGGCAATAATGGGTATTTGAGGTTCCACTAATATACAAAACAGATTTATATAAATTCTATAATCCACTATACAACAGTTTTGGACTTAAGTAAGGGATTAAGGATAGCAGTGCTTAAATAGCAGCAGTAGATAATTTTTTATTTCAGTAGATAATTTTCATTAGTTTAGGGTTATATTTAGCTTATATACAGAGTTGTTGCAGCTAATATGGCTGCTTGAAGCTTCCTAAAATAAGCAAGAACGGATTTCTTATAAATACCAAGGATCAGATTCAACCAACTACCACAGGGATGCCTCAACATCAAGATCAAGATCAAATTCAATCAACTGATATGGCTGCAATCTATGTATAGTACAATTGGATAGCTATACAGGGATGCCTCAACATCAAGATCAGATTCAACCAACTACCACAGAAAAAATAGTAAAATAAATACCAAGAGTACTATCCAGAAAATAATGACATTGTACAACAAACATAGATATATATACTTCATTTGTATATTAGGACATGTGTATAGCAAATAAATAATTAAATACCTATATATAGACTCAGGACTCCATAAAAAACTTAAGGCAACATTTTGGTTAAGGCGCAGGTCAAGGCTCACCCCCTTGGGGCACCTTAACAAGTATGACATAAAGGCCAACAAGTTTACCCACATAATTGAAGTGTGTAGAAAAATAAAAACATGATGGATAGAGGATAGTTTCAAGTGGGAGAAAGAGGGATACAACCACATTTGTCAGCACATTTAGTTGACCACTTTGACAAGATGACAGTGGAGTGGGAAATGAAAGAGTCAGTAGTAGCAAGTGTGCCATATCCATCATATGTTGGGTAGATAAAAATCCACAATCCACTATACAACAATTTTTTATTTCAGTAATAATCTAATATGTGGCTATTTAAGTAACAAAGTGATACAGAGCTGTTGCATCTAAACACAACTAAACCTCAATATATACAGTTGTATTGTTGCATACATAGATATATACATAATTTTGAAAGTTATACTTGTATGCATAGAAGTAAATGTGGCAATAATGGGTATTTGAGGTTCCACTAATATACAAAACAGATTTATATAAATTCTGTAATCCATTATACAAATTTTGGACTTAAGTAAGGGATTAAGGATAGCACAGCAGTAGATACAGAGTAGTTGCAATCGGAGAGCTAATATGTACAGATATGTTGCATCTAATATGGCTGCTTCCTAAAATAAGCAAGAAGGGATTTCTTATAAATACCAAGGATCAGATTCAACCAACTACCACAGAGATGCCTCAACATCAAGTTCAAGATCAGATTCAATCAACTAATGTTATACTTTGAAATGTTACTAAATAGTAGGTCGGCGGAGACATATACCATTTTTTATACTGAAAGCCTTGCAATGTTACTGACGAGATCGATGAAAAGGGGCGGCGGATACCTACCTTGCAAGCAGCTTGGCGACTTCCCACAACAGCGGCTCGGCAGCGGCGGCGGAACAGAAGAGTGTATGGAGGCTTCGAAGGTGAAATGCGACCAAATCGATGATGAAATGCACAAGTATATAGCATGCGGGACACTGGTTGCCCTTCCTAGGGTTTACTGCACGGTGCTTTGATGTGAGTTGACAACTCGGGAGTAGCTCGGCGCCTGCAGACGAGCTTGCAAACGAGCCACCATAGCTTTGCCGCTTGATTGACCTGCTACTCCACCTACTCCACTGGGCAGGGTTTAGGGTACGCCAGTCACCTGCCATGGCTGCTGCTGGAACGACCGATGGAAACGATGCCTCAGCTTTATTACTGGCGATAATAGTAATGGCGAGGATAGACCACAGAGCTCGTCTCGAGGTCTCGGGAGAGGAGGTATCGGGAGGGAAGAGAGGATAGGCCACAGAGCAGAAGGAGTAGAAGATAGAGGGGAAAGGAGACGAATGTCGGGATGGATGTGGGGTGAGGGGAGGAGAGGATCGCGTAAACTGGGTTGTGAACCAGAATCCTGCCCCTCGTGGGACTGGGACAACCTCGATTTGGGGGTTCCGTTATCCCATAACGGAGGATTTTCTGGGTTTTGAACCAAACACGAACCAGCCTTGAACCGACAGTTGTTTGGCAGGGTTGGCACTAAAAGACAGCACGAAACCGGGTTTCGGTCCCGTGCCAAACGCAGGCTCTGAGTTTGCTCTGACATGATCTCAATACCATCGACTTCTAGGTCGATGGTATCGACACCTTAGGCATCACTTTTCTATGGAATCTGACACTTAAGATGATTCTACTGAGACGGAGTCAATAGTATTGACTATTTGGTCGATAGTATCGACTTGTAGAAATCTGACTCGCTGAATCTATCTCGCTACCATCGACTTCTGGGTCGATGGTATCGACTCATTCTTCTCTTTTGCGGCTACCTCCATGTGGTCCTGTCGGTACTATCGATAGCCATTGATGGTATCGATAGTTGTATATATCTGTTTTCCCTAAAAATCAAAGATAAACTCGAATAAACTTTGATAAATATGATCATTCATACCAAATGAGATAAAACAAGGAAAATTTGATGCATAATAAGATTATAGGCTAAAGGAACTGAATCATGCATTATTAACCATGAAAATGACCAATAATTGCATAAAGTACATATAAAATTAGCCTATAAAAGTGACTTAAAATCCTCACATCAAACTCCCCTAAGATAGATCTCTGCTCATCCTAGAGCACAAAACTATAGAATAGAATTGTGAGGGTCAACTAAAAAACATAATAGCATAAACGACATCATTGTATGATTCTCATCTGACATGCACATGTCGGCTCTCACTGACCATGGAACGGTAACTACCCTATAGGTGACAATAATCGTTCATGAGAGATGTCCATCCCAAGACCAATGAACACTATCAAATAAGGCAATTGATATAATAAATTCCTCCAGTTCAGGCTTGGTACATCTTGTGATCTCCTATCTATGTTGCTCATTCTCTAACTACCATCTACATGGAAGCAGATCTCCTGATATACACGGATGAGGAGATAATCATGGGTGGCCTACCGTTTTGAGCAACGGGTGGATGGAATGGGAGGTTATGGAAGAACAGAAAGCACAAAATAATCAATCATGCAATATAAAACTTAATGACCTATCATGATGCAGAATACAAAGGAAAATGCCCTAATGCTACATTTTTGGTGGAATGATGCATGTACTATCACTCTGTCTCAAGGTGAGATGGAATATCTAAGAAAACTACACCATGTGCTTATTCTTCTAAATTCTTAGGTGAGAACATGTTCCTTTTTCCATGTTCTTCTTTTTTCTATATATATATATATATATATATATATATATATATATATATATATATATATAGAGAGAGAGAGAGAGAGAGAGAGAGAGAGAGACAGTCAGGCTAGAATACACTCGAGTGTACAGATCGCACGAATACACTCAAGTGTGTTTGCATATCAAGACTATTTTTTTCAAAATGTAAACCATTGATCTTCACCGACATACTATAACTAAGCTACATACAAATTTTGAGCCCATTTGGATGAATGTAAGTCAATCATCCAAGTGCAAAACAATCGACGTGCGAAACTAATTTGAAATGCATAATTTTTGCGGTCTTCATAACATGAGCTATACATATCCAAATGTGCTCAAATTTTGCGTATGAGTTGTTCACGAGATGTTTAAAAAGATCAATGGATTAGATTTTCAAAAAAAAATATTGCATCATGAAAAACTACTTGAGTGTATTCCACTCTGGATACACTCGAGTGTATTCTAGCCTGACTATATATATATATATATATATATATATATATATATATATATATATATATATATATATATATATATATATATATATATATATATATATATATATATATAACTCACTTTCATAAATGACAATGAGTTATTTGTTGGGCATTCTTCCTCTTACATAACGTGTATATTTGATGCATTCTTTTTGGAGGGTATGGAACAAGTTCAACATCTTTAATATTTTTAGAAAATAATAGACACATGATGTATTGTATGCTCAAAAAATACAAATGCAACTACATCATGTCAATTATGCAACTACTATGACATGCACATATAGATAATGTGTATGTAAAACTATTCTCTATTTTTCATTTTTCAAAAAAAAATTATATATGCAAATCCTGCAATGCAAGACATGTCTACATGGAATGCAGTCAATGAGTGAGAGATAGTAATGTGCTAACAGTTTTTATAGTGGAGTGTGAATGACATTGCGGTAGATAGTTCACAAGACTAATTGATAGAACCATAAAAAGATATTATATGTCCCTCCTTACTGATTTGTGTACCACTAAAACAAAGGCTTTATCTCTCTCACTTATGATTAAGGTCTCGTTACCCTTTGATCAGTTTAGGCTCACCATCCAAAACCATACACATTTCTTGAATCATCCAGATGTACAATTAGGACCGTATGTTTTAAAGTTGACCTACCCAATTGCTTTCATCAGTTAAGTGTTCAATTTCCAACAAAGCAAGCTTACAATTACTTGAAAAGTTTTAAATTCATGCTCAATTTTCAACTTTCCCCATATGAAAACAAGAGATGACACACATTTAAAATTAGACATCCACAGATTACACTAGATAGATGTGGATCCTAGAAAGTTATAAACAATAAAAACTAGAAAATACTAAAAGTAAAATAAATAAATAAAAACTAAGATAGAAACTGTTCCATCTCCCCCCCAAGCTTGAATTCAACTATGGCCTCATAGTAAAAAAACAACCTTAGAAGGTGGAACAGTGATACCCTTCTATTATGGTGGTAGTGGAAATGGCGGGTACTACTGGGTATGGGGGTCCCACTCAGGATATTTCCCCTGAAAGCTCGGATCATAAGGCGGCATGGGCGGTGGCTGTGGATACCCTCTGAAATAGTCGCGGCTCCAATAAGGATCTTAGAACGGCTGCTGTTGTTGCTCGATCCTCCCCAATCGGTCGTAGACCTGTTGTTGGTTTGCGAACAACTGACGTTCATTCTCAAAAATTGTCTGTTGGTTCACATACAACATGTTGGTCGTGTCATGTATATCTACAAAAGATGTGGTATGCCGTTGTTGCGTCTCCTGAATGCCTTGTAGCATGGTATACATTCCCTGCATCAAAAAGACATCCTCTCCTTCCTGAGAGGGCTGTGGTGGTAGAGGCTGCGAGGATGATGATGCACCCAGATAGAAGTGTGTCCACTTCCTCGGTGCCACTCGTGCCCGAAGAGGGGTAACAGTCTCGTCTTCCTCCTCATGCTCGTCGTCGTCATCGTTGTCATTTTTCTCCTCATCTTCGGCACTGTCAGAATTGTCAATGGCAATAATGGGACACCTGAAATGTTGGGCCCCCTGGATGTTGAAGAAGGGATCAGGGAGCGCACAATCCTGATACTCTTTGTTGATGTGGCAGTGCACATAGACCACGCCGTCACGAACTGTCAGAAGGTTGGAGCGGTGGAAATGAGCAAGATTCACCAGATTTTTGCTGACCATTGGAGGAAGTGATGACAAATCTAGGCCAAGATAGAGCGCTAATGGCGTGATAAGTCCCCCAAAATGAATAGGGGCTATTCTGGTACTCCTCTTCACGGTCATCACATGCGTCAAGAAAAATGTGTCCAAGTTTAACTTTTCCTCTTCAGTAGCTTGTAGAAGAAAAATAAATCTGTCTCCTGGAATTTGCTCAAAGAAAGCTCGCCGCAAGCAAAGAAGGTGATGCAAAGCATACGGTGTAAAACCCGCACGAACGGGTGCTCAAAGTCGGCCACCGCCGCATTGTGATAGCTGATTGATTTCCCCGCCGGAGTGGTTACCAGTTCCGCAAACATAGCATCATAATCGGTCTGATTATCCGGTCGTTTGTACTGCTCGGATGAGTGCCACCAGTTGTAGATCGAGTTGAATTGGTGGAGCATAATAGTGTAGTTGCGGTTGAACAAACGAAAGGAAATGCGGCCTTTGATCCACTCATGGTCAGTGGAGATAAGGTCATTTGGCACAACACAGATGTCGAGGGAGGCCATGAACTCTGCCACGATCTCCTTATAAGTTGGCCACTCGCCAAAGAAAGGATGACCCTCAATGTGGTAGGGAATTACTTCCTCCACAGCTATTGCCCTCCTCCCAACTTGGCCATGGAGGACATAGGTGAGGTTGTCCTCAAAGCCAAGATCTTGGATCATTGCTCGATCAACGTAACGAGTGGGCTCTATTGGCCACTTCATCAACTCATCAAAGACTTTCTTCATGTCCGCCGAGGGGTGGACAATCCTCGGACGGGGAATGGAACCTGGTGGCGGTGGCACAAATGTGTCAATCTACACAGGAGCCATGTGCGAGGAAGATGAATCTGTGTTCCTCACCATGATGGATGGTGAAAAGGTATAGAAGAAGATCTCAGTGAAGGTCAGAGAAAATGATCTCCGCAGTCGATGCAGAACTCGGATAAGATCGCTCGCTTGCTCGGAGTACACTTTTGATTGCTCAAAAGTGCTCAAACTCAATAGGATTGGAGAAGATCTGAAGGTGTGAAGAAGAAATGAATTCAACCCCTCCTTTTATAGCTGAGATCGGTGCCTCTATTGACCAGTCGATACCATCGACAGGATGTCGAGGGTATCAACAAATGTAGCACAATCAGTCTTCCGCTGGTATCGACGATCGTTGATTACTGGATGTGGGGGCCCAGATTGATGACGTGTCGATACCATCAATAGGTGTTGATAGTATCGACTCATCTCCCAGATCACCCTCCAGAATTGGCGTTCTTTGTTGACGGTGTCTCGCGGATCACTGACGTGTCCCGTAGATACCATCGACGGAGTGTCAATGGCATCGACTTCTGCATGCATCTATTATCCTCGCGAGGCCTTGGCTCTAGTTTCACCTGAAGTAAAGTCGATACCATCGACTATGGTTTTGATGGAATCGACATGACTGAGAAGATTTCATCTGAAAATCTCCAGAGATCTCATGAGCATCGACCATGGGGTTGATGCTATCGACGTGCTCCAAAAAAATTTGTTGATCATCCTGATGGGTGGTTGATACTATCAACGAGGCCATCAATAGTATCGATAGAGAAAGTTTTCTATAGCTACTGCTCTGCACCTTGGTCACTACCATCGACACAAGGGTCGATGGTATCGACACCCAAATAGTATTTCATACTTAACACACACATCAGGGCATCATTTTTATACTAAAAATGAATTTAATGAAAACTACTTAAGTAAGTGGAAATGAAATCTACCAATGGTTGGGTTGCCTCCCAACAAGCGCCCTACTTTAACGTCTTAGCCTAGATGCAATAAAGTTCATTATTCTTCCTTAAGTGCCATGAGTTTAACCTCATGCACCTTTCTTTGATAATCCTCCCCATAATAGTGCTTCAATCTTTGGCTGTTCACTAGGAACGTTCTGTCACCATCCTTAACCATGATAGCACCATGGGGTCGCACTTCCTATACTATAAATGGTCCACTACAGTGTGATCGTAATTTTCTAGGGTGAAACTTTAACCTTGAATTGAATAAAAGTACCATCTCACCCTTTACAAACATCCGCAGCTGGATATGGCAATCGTGGATTTTCTTTGTACGCTCTTTATAAATCCTTGAGTTCTTGTAGGAATTCATTCTCAGCTCATCTAGCTCATTGAGTTCTAACATTCTCTTTCTCCCAGCCACGTCCATGCTCAAATTCAACTTCCTTAGCACCCAATGCACTTTGTGCTCCAATTCTACCGGCAAATGGTATGCCCAGCCATACACCAACCTAAAAGGCATAGTGCTTATAAGTGTTTTGAATGCAGTCCTATATGCCCATAATGCATCTGGTAGCAACACACTCCAACTCTTTCTTGATGTGGCCACAGTGCGCTCCAGTATCTTCTGAATTTCTCTGTTTGAAACTTCCACCTGGCCTTGTGTTTGCGGGTGATACAGGGTTCCTATATTGTGCTTGACCCCATATTTACTCAGTAGTGCAGTGAATTTCCAATTCGTGAAATGGGTTCCACCATCACTGATGATCATCTGTGGTATACCAAACCTGCAGAAAATATGATATTTTACAAACATACACACTACCGCAAAATCATTAGTCCTTGTGGGTATTGCCTTTACCCACTTCGATACATAATCAACAACAAGTAAGATATATAAATTGGATTTGGAGGACACAAATGGTCCCATGAAATCAATACCCCACAGATCAAACACATCAACTTCTTGGAATACCGTGAGGGGCATCTCTTGCTGTTTGGATATATTACCTGCCCTTTAACATGAATCACATTGTCTCACATAGTCATAGGAATCCCTGAAAAGTGTAGGCTAGTAAAGGCCACTCTCTAGCACCTTATCCACCATCCTTGCACTTGCATGATGACCGCCGATAGGTAGTGTATGACAATGACTAAGTACACTCTCATATTCATACTCCGGAACACCCCTGCGCAAGATTCCATCCCTGCATTGTCTCAACAAAATCGGGTCATCCCAAAAATAATATCTTAAAGAGTGGAAAAACCTTTTTTTCTCTTGATAGGTCCAATCATCCAGGATTTCTTAACAGGCAAGGTAATTGACAAAATGTGAAAACTAAGGATCCGTCGATTGAATTGCAAGAATTTTCTCATCCGAATACGTCTCGGTAATGGGTATGTGGGTGTCATTTTCATCAACTCATTCTAATCGAGATAAGTGGTCCCCAACCACATTCTCAATACCTGCCTTATCTTTAATTTCAATATTGAATTCTTGTAACAACAAAATCCACCTAATCAATCTAGGTTTTGCATCTTTTTTCTCCATTAGGTATTTTATGGCGGCATGATCAGTCCACACCACAACCCTATAACCCACAAGATATTATCTAAATTTTTTGAAACCAAAAACCATGGCAAGTAGTTCTTTCTCAGTAGTGGTGTAATTGAGTTGTGCATCATTTAAAGTTTTAGACGTATAAAAAATTGTTGTAGGTTTGTTCTCAAGACGCTGCCCCAGAACAGCCCTGACGGAAAAATCCGACGCATCACACATAAGCTCAAATGGCTTAGTCCAATCCGATGTTTGAACAACCGGCACAGAAATCAGTTTGTCCTTAAGCACCTCAAAAGCATGCAAGCATTTATTGTTAAAATAAAAAAGAACATCTTTCTCAAGCAATTCTGAAAGTGGCTTAGCTATTTTCAAAAAGTCCTAGATGAACCAGTGATAAAATCCCGCGTGACCGAGGAAACTCCGCACCCCTTTCACCGTATTTGGTGGAGTAATTTGGAAATAACCTCAATCTTTACTAGATCCACCTTCAGTCCTTTGTTGGACACCTTGTGTCTTAGCACTATGCCTTCATTTACCATCATGTAGCACTTTTCCCAATTGAGGACTAAATGTGTGTCCTCACGTCTCTATCACACCCTATCAAGATTCTACAAACATTCTTTGAATGATGCACCATAGATGGAAAAGTCATCCATAAAAACCTCCAAGATATCCGAAAAAATAGCAAGCATACAGCGCTGAAAAGTGGCAAGTGTGTTGCATAAACCAAACGACATTCAACGATAAGCAAAGGTTCCATAAGGACAAGTGAAGGTGGACTTCAATTGATCCTTAGGATCAATGGAAATATGATTATAGCCGGAATAACCGTCCAAAAAACAAAAATGAGAGCGGCCAGCCAGCCGCTCTAAAATCTGATCAATAAATGGAAGAGGAAAGTGATCTTTTAGGGTAGCGGAATTCAAGCGGAAGTAATCGATGCAAATACGCCACCCGGTTATCAATCGAGTGGTGACAGGTTCATTCAATAAATTTTGAGTAACAGTGATTCCCCCCTTTTTATGGACTACATGTGTGGGACTTACCCATGTCGAGTCTGAAATGGCTTAGATGATGCTCGCCGAAAGGAGCTTGATCACCTCCTTCTTGACGACCTCCATCATGATAGGATTTAATCGATGTTGTGGCTGAATCACTGGATTGACTCCTTCTACAAGCCAAATTTTGTGCTGGCAAAGAGTAGGGGAGATCCTCTTGATGTTAGAAACAGACCACCCAAATGGACCACGGTGATTTTTTAACACCATCATTAGTTGTGCTTCCTCATCGGCACTCAGATATGCTGATATTGTCACCAGAAGCTTCACATTATCTGCCAAGAAAACATACTTGAGGTGGAGGGCAGCGGTTTGAGTTCCAACTTAGGTGGGTTGACTAGGGAGGATTGGAGCTGCGGTGGCAGCGGTCCCAGATCTTTATAGTGCTTCGTGTAATAGCAAGGAAGCACTTGAAGCATCTTTACACATTCTTGCAATGAGGTGCTTCTCATCCAATCTTCCATTAAGTTAAAAAGACATGCTTCAAGGGGCAGTTGCGAGTATGAGTTAAATATGGAAACTACTATAGCCTCATCCTCAGTAGACGGTGAAACCTCTTCTTCCTTATCATCATGATAACCCACTGCCTTTGTAAGAGAAATTATCTTCGTCTGCTCCATGATGTCCACAGCAATTGTTCCCTTATCTACCTTCATCATAATGTAAGCCATATCAAGGAATGGATTCCCTAGACTAAGAGATATATGGTGATCAAAATGCTTTATTTTATGACATTGTTCACTTTCTTGTGATTGGTTAGGAGTTGGTGGCATGAGTATTTCAAATCTATCATTGGCTATCCCCATTGTCAACCGGCCACTACCCATCTCCAGTATCATGTCGGTAGTGGCTTGGAAGGGTCTTCCTAGGAGAAGCCCATTCCCATGCTCATCTTGCATCTCAATGACGACAAAATTAGTCGGAAATACAAATCTATCAACCTTTACAAAATCAATCCTCGCAGATACCGTACAGCCTCACTACAAAATTGTCTGCCAGTTGAATTGTCATATTGATTTTCTGAGATTCCTTTAGCCCAAGCTTTTTGAATGTAGAAAGGGGCATCAGGTTGATACTTTCCCTGGAATCACATAGTACCTCGCCAAATTTGACTTTACCAATATAGCAGGAGATGTTGAAATAGCCCGAATCTTGTCTCTTTAGTGGCAATTTTCCCTGAATAAAAGCGTTGACCTGCTCCTTAAGTACTACTACCTCGGTATCAGGTATCTTCCTCTTTTTGGTAATTATATCTTTAAAAAATTTACCATATGAGGGTATCTTCTCAATCGCCTCCAAAAAAGGAATATTAATAGAAAGTTTTCTAAAACTGTCCAGAAACTTCTTGAATTGTGCATCTACTTTCTTAGCTTTGAGACTGTTGGGGTAAGGGACGGGAACGACTTGTGCCCTCTGATGTGGTGGCACATATGGCATCATATTATCTTTCTCTTTCTCTGCAATCGGCTCATCTGTGGCCTTATCTCCTTCATCTTCAACCGTCTCTTCCATTTCAGTACCCTCTGCGGGCTCACCTAGATTTTTTGTTGTTGGGTACTCGGTTCATCAACCATAGGGTTTAAAAGTTTCTTCCCACTCCTTAGTAGAATTGTTGTGGCCTGATGGTTCCCTCTTGGAACATTTGTGTTTCCTGGAAAACCTAGCACTGTGGGTTTCTTCAGACTTGTTATTTCAACTTCCATCTGTTCTATGGATGTCTCAAGAGTCCTCATCTGGGCTCCATGACTTTGTAGAGTTTGTCCAAACTGGTTCATAAATTCTCCTTGTTGCTTAATTTGTTGGCCAAACCTGCTCATTAGCTCTTGATTCTACTTTATCACCTGATTGAGCAACCCATTGCTCTTTTACTCTACCGTGGGTTGTGGCTTAGCATCAGGATCCTGCAGGAAATTATTTGGATCCTTCCATGAAAACTTTTTGTCCTTTCTCCAAGAATAATCATTATTTCTATACCCTGCTTGCTGGCGCATGAATTTCACTTGTACCTCATCATCAGATCCTTCATCTTCTTTGGCTAGAAGTCTTTTCGCAATCAAGTCCATCTTGTCATTAAGTTCTTTGATAGCTTTTGCATCTCCTACAGCTCTAACTTGTTTTGGTGCATCTCTGTCACCCAATGACTGTTTCTTAGCCATATTCTTCAAAATCTCCCAACACCTTGTATCTGTGTTATTTAAGAATAAACCTGAGCCTGTTGAATCTAGGTTACTTCTGTCATGCTCATTGAGAGCAAAGTAGAAAATTTTTACTTGTTTCTCCTTGTCCAGTCCATGATGTGGGCAAATCCTCAACATGATCTGGAAGCATTCTCACGTCTCAGAATAGGTTTCTCCCGCCTTTTGGCTAAAATTGTGAATTTTCCTTACTAGGTCATTGGTCTTCTCAGGTGGGAAAAATTGCTCGGAAAAGACCTCAATCATTTGATCCCAAGTTTCCACGATCTCATCATCATGTTATGCAACCATTCTCATGCATTGCCCACCAGAGAGCTGGGAAACAGCTTCAACTAAAGTGACTCTTGTGGAAACCAGTCAATTTTTATCATATCACAGTTCTCTACAAAAGTGCTTATGTGAGCCACTGGATCTTCATTCTTCAACCCATGAGATGCTTGAGATTTGACCAAATTGATCAGTGTCGGATCAATTTTATATGTAGGAATGTTTATCGTCTGTCTTTTAATAGGTCCATTTGACGTAGAAGAGGAAGAAGCCTTGATCTTCTCCCATATTGTTTTTTGTTCAACCATTGCTTCTGGTTCAGAATCTGAATCCACGTCCTTTAACTGATTACAAATGTTGTTTTCCTCATCGTCTGATCTCAAAGATGGGACCTGTGATGATGGATGTGTGTAGTCTGTGCTACGCGTGCTCACCATGCACTAGTACCTACAAAAAGATAAAATGATGATTAATATCAAAAATTAGAATTAAAAAATGAAAAGAAAAAGTAGCCTAGAGTGGCCGCTTGTAGCACTCATAGTGCCGACAATTGTCGTTTCCCTGGTGATGAATCCTCCAGATTCATCTGCACAGTCGCCAATTCTAGGGATTTTATTTCTCATTTTGACTGATTTACCCTCGCTTTGGTTCACCTTGAGTGTTTCACTAATTCCTTGCAAATATTGCCTAAATAGTTCGAATTACTAGTATATTCGATGATATTATCTCTTACACATTCTCTTTTCCCTCTGCAGATCACTCGCAACCACCTGATCGAGATTCAACGGTTCCTTTTCATCCAACCACTAAGGAAAATCAAGCAACTCCATGCATACGGTCTAAAGACCGTTTGGATCCTGGCGGTCTCAAGACCGTTTGGATCCTCACGGTCCTCAGACCGTTTGGATCCTCGCGGTCTCAAGACCGTTTGGATCCTCGCGGTCTCAAGACCGTTTGGATCCTCACGGTCCCAAGACCGTTTGGATCCTCGCGGTCCCAAGACTGATCACATGCAAGACCGTGAGGATGGCCTCATCACCCACGTGAACGAGAGCTGAAGAATAATCCAAGTCAAAGCCGAGATCGGGAAGCACTACGCATGCAGCTTAGACCGTGAAGTGCATGCAGCACTTTGGCAAAGCCGAGACCGCGAGAGCTAGACCGCGAGAGCGAAGACCGCGAGGCTGAAACCGCGAGGCTGAAGTGATTAAGACCGCGAAGGCTGAGGTGAAGACCGTGAGGGCTGAAGTAAATATCAAGACCGCGAAGAGTGCATGCATGCACACAGCGTGACCGAGAGAACAAAAACCGAATGGAAGAGAGTAAAATGTAAAACCGTTTGGATAAGATATTTTCGGTCTGGAATCACACAAAAAAATGTGAGAGCCAGTCCAGTTCCTATAAATAGGACCCCAAGGGTCCCCATTAGGATACCATCTCACTACGGCCCAAGGCTGTCGGACTGGGACCAGGCCAGAACGCTGCCAGATTGCCCGAGCACCGTTTCCGACCAAACTTCACCCACAGCCTCAGAATCCCATCCTGAGTCCAGATCTGGTGAGCAGCCAGTCCGGGCACAGATCTAGTAGGTTGTTCCATCACCATCTCACCATTGCTCACACCATAGCTCCACCTCATCCTACTCTTGCTATTCCGGAGGTTGACCCGAAGATCGAGGCGGAGAAACGGACGGCATCGACCACGACGGAGCAGTCCCGGAGACTACGACGATCTACACCGGGCTGTCACAGATCTACTCTTCTGCTCCGACGATGCTTTCTTTCTCTCTCTTCTCCTTCTTTGTTGCTCCCTCTATGAGGAGCGAGTAGTTCCATCCACTGGGGTGCGGGGACTAGCCCCGCTGCCCATGTTTTGTATCTTGTACTAAAAAGATGTTATCATTTCGTTTCAATACTAAACCGTTTCATACATGCTCGAATGTTGGTCGCGTTCTTGTATGCATCTATTGTCTTTCGTTGAGGTTTGTCTACGACCGCTCCCGAGACTCGAATACCGGTTTAGTGTTGGTTTCTGGTGCGTGTATCCACCGCGCACCCGTTTCGGTATCTAGGAACGCTTTCTAAGGAGTGGAGTAAACTCACCTCCATCGTTGTACTTTTTTACTATGAAATGGAATCAGTTGACGTACAAAAGTGCGACCTTGACAGGTCGAGGAACACACTCTGAGGAGAGAGAGGTGCAAAGTACTTGACCATTCGTTCGAGAATGGCTGACGTTGCAACACTCTCGCGTTTCTCGTAGCTATATCCTCGAAAGAGGGATAGTCTATAAGGATACTAATCGATTTGGTAATTATCGCTCGCTTGTTAGTTTTCCGATGCACGTTTCACGAGGTTGAGTAAGATTTTCTCTTCGGAGACTACATATTTTCATTGACACGTAGATATGTACCGGATGAGAGTTACTCAACCCGTGAAGGACGTGTGCATTACTCTTGTCCTCTAAGACATCAGTATTATACAACATCTAGGTATCTTGCTTACAAGTCTTGCTATGATTGGTACAAGTGCAATCCATGTGTAGTGGTGGCGAATACCCGCATCACCCCAGTGATCCATCATCATTTGCTAATCTTAGATTTTAATCATTAAACTAGTTTTTATTCTTGCCTTTACTTTTACATGTTTAGGTTAAATAACTCAAATCAAACTTCTGGTCTTAGATGATTAACTTATATTGATACGAAACAAGAAAAAGACACTCAGATTCTTAACGTTGTCCTTTGGGTTTGATCCTAAATCTGTACTATGATAAGGCTTCCACACTCTTGTGGGGTTGGAGCATTTATCTAGCACCAGTTGTAGGTAAACCTAGAGAGAACATCAACTCCCTAGGGTTTTTGGTGTATATTAGGACTTCCATTGGAAGAGTAATCTTTTGGTGTAAGTTCTAGCTCCATCAAAAAATGGCGTCGTTGCCGGGGACAACGGTATAAGAATCGTCTTTTTCAAATTTTGTGTCGATTTAGGTTTCTCTAGGGTTTTCTTTTTCTTTTCAAAAACCTAAAAAGTGAAGGACTTAATCTTGCATGTCATCTTGGATTTGAAGTGATTGGTCAAACTTGATAAACTCTTTCTTTGATTTCAGGTACCAATTCTCTTCAAAATGAAGCAATCAGTGCCACCAACCAATAGTTGTCAATTTTGTGGCGACTATTCTCATGCATCGATCAACTATTTCAACGTTCATCCTCTCTACGTGATGGCCTTGTGTCAAGTAATCATGAATCGTATAGTCGGGAAACTCAGAGCAGCCACTTTATACAACTATGGATATAACGCAGGTTATATTACATATCACCCCGGAGGCTACTACGAGAAACCTAGCTATGGCGGATTTCAAGGCATAGACTGCAATACAGGAGAGCAATTGGAAAGCAACTCAAATCAATACTATGATGAGGGAAACTATTATCAACATCAATCAAACGGGTGCCATGAAGAGCCTTTTCATGAAAATCAACACACATTGATGGAAGAACTAAGTGCCTTACAAACATCGGTGGCTCAACAACTAGCTGATCAGATAGCCACGACCAAGAAGTTGATAGCCGACCTTAATCAACTTATGCAACTTTTCAACGCTCCTGAGCAACATGTAGAACAGCCACAAAATTCAACCAAGCACATCTCTAGTCCACATGTTGCAATAAATTATGATGATGATTACGAAATCATGTGGAATGTGCCTCCTAATGATTTTCGAGTGCCAGTACAGGGTGGGGAATCATCCTCAGAACCAATGACTCAACTCAAGGATGATACCTTCACCCCACCACAAGAAAAAGAATCATTCTTCGAGCCGAAGTCTGACCCGGATAATGACTCTTGCACTATGCTCTTAGATGAAAGAATGAGTAACCAATATGAAGATTTTCTTCAATTGGGAGATAAATTGGGAACAAATTTTAATGTTTATCCATCTTCCTCCCCCATAGACTCAGATCTGACCATACAAATTGAGGGACAATCATCAATGATTGACTCCCTATATGACAAATGTTCTTCAACTTCAACTGTCTTGTCGTTGAATTCCAATGAAGAAGGGTCTACGTTACACGAACTCTACACTCCTTCTCAGTCAGACATAGATGAATATGAGACTGATTCAGATGATGAGACGTCTTTTATGCAAGAGACTCAAATGATTCCATTACTAGAAAAGGATCTGATTTGTCCTTATGAAGACATTTCTGATCATTCGGCTGATCTAGAAACAAACTTCGAGGATGGGACTAACCAAGATCCTGATCCGGAGACGAACCATACCACTCTCACTGATGATGAAACAGAATCAAGGGAGGATGAGGGGTCTCAAGATGACAATCCTATGACGGGTCCTTCCCATGAGATGACACCACCACAAGGAGTTCTGACGAAGCCAGTCCTCGAACAAGAACATGATTTTTCTATTGAATCTCCTTCTAGTCACTTGAACGAGTTGAAAGTGCACCATGAAGAGAAACATGAACCATCTCTTGACTTTGGGACGAATTATTATATTATCATAAACTCTTATAATGACAAAAAGGACCCCTGGGATGACATCAAGCCACAAACCTATCCCCTTATAGCCACTCATCCCTATGAAGAAGCCCCCCCTAACACTCATGAAACTGAGATTTATCCATTACCTGAGCTAGTTTCCATTCCTCCCATAGAAACTCTTCCCAAGCACTCAATTGAACTGGAGGAGTGTTATGAAGAAGAACTAGAACAAGAGTATATCAGTCCCAATATTGAAGAAATGGGTTCATCAAGGGATTTTAGCCCTCAAAATGATATGTCAGGGACTAATCCCTCTCATGAAGAGACATCACTGGAACTCCTATCTCAGGATCCCATGACTTCCTCACCCGATAAAGAGTTCATTCTACCAGTCAAATCCTCTTCTAGTTACTTGGATGAATTAAGGATGTTCTACGAAGAAAACTTTGAACAAAACCTTGAAAAGAAGAACGATGCTCTTACCGATTTCAACATTGACAAAAATGATGATACTTCTCAAAATAACTCCTCTGACAAAGAAAAGTCATCCTGGCTACCATATCCCACACAAGAAAATCCAGGTGACAAAATGAAGTCGGAACCAGATCCACCACCTGATCCTAGACAGGAGGAAGTTCAAGTGGCCGACCCTCAATCAACTGCCCTAGATTTTGAAGAAAGTAGTTTTACTTTGAACCTCGAAGGTGAGCCACAACTGGAGGGCACGAGTGGGCATAACCTTGATTTCTCACATAGTCCTCCAGTTGCGGCTGCTTATGTTCCACCTCCCTCGCTGATGGGGGAAGGTCTCTGGATTCTTCTGGATGGACAACGAGGCGAAAGTGATGTGCATCCAAGTCATCCAGAAGACTCATTCAAGTTGCCACAACTTCCCAGCCAACAAGTTGTTCAGACCACTTCCTCGTTCTCAGCACCAGCTATCACGAGATATCTTTGTCGGACCTTCTTCCAACTACGAGGATTGCCTGGTTAACACTGCACAACCCTTTCCCTCCATCTTGAACCTAGTATTTGCTCAGAAATGGGCAAATTCATAAGTTCAAGGTGGAGGGCGGGTGGTATGACTCTCGCTCCACCCTTTATCTTTACTACTTCATGTTTTTCTATTCTTAATTTTCTTTTTCATAATTTTTCCCCTTTTTGTTAGTTTTCTAAAAATAAAGCCTTTATCTAGTCGGCTTTTGTTTTTTGAATCTGAGATCATCACCCCTTTTCGTTACAAATTCCCAAGAAAAGAATGCTTAAAACTAGCCAATGCGTGTTTTTCATCTTGAATAACCTATGAATCCTAATGTCAAACCCTAAAATAGGAAATGATGATACACTTCAATAAAGCTGAGATAGATCAAATACATCATGCCTTCATCTGATTAATGGATCTGTTGTATGGATTTCTCATTTGATGTTTCATCATGTCTCTTTTGGAGCAGAGTGTGATGGAGAATAGAGACTCGTCGCATGGAATCGCTAAGCAAACTGCATCATGATCCAAACTCTCTTCTACACTTCTTCTTTCATTTTCATACCCCTCTGTTCACTAACCATGCCAAAGTCTTAAGTTCGGTGTGGCACGCCACACTCCTTTCTAGTGAAAACTAGAACGTTTCCGAACTTTAAGTTCGGTGTGGTAAACCACACCTCTGCAAAACTCTAAGTTCGGTGTGGTACACCACACCCCTCTTTCCACTACCGCTTCTTCCATACCCCTCAATACATAACAGGGGCGTACCACCTTCTCAAAGAGTATACAATGATGTTTGTGCACATACCGAGGTTGGTGAAAAATCTACCCCGGTTCCAAAAAGAGGCCTGGCAGCCCAAATATGAAAAAAAATCCAAAAATACCCTTTGTCCTAAGCCAGGTGAGAATGAATAAAAGCCAGAGTGTGAATAAAAACATGAGAGCTGTGCCCTGAATAAGGATAACCGATAAAGGTCTTGCCCGGCCGGTACATTAGCTGCCCTCATGAAGGCAGATGTGTCGTGACCGGTAGTGAGATCCTAAGGATCCAAAAATAACCCCTTACCTCCCCTCAAAGAGGTAAAATAGCCAAAAGCCTTAAGCCAACCTATACACACTTCTGAGTTACCTTTAGAAAAAAATAAAAAAAATCGGGTGTAAGGCTAAGCCAACCATAGTTGTGCATAAATCATTCAAAGTATCTCGATGAGTCAATTAATTTTAAGAGTCTTGATTCAATCAGAGGAGAGACTCTTATCTTTTGATCACACCCCCATTCTCTCTTCTTTCAACACCAGTGACAGATCATATGCATTTTGTTGATTCTGTGGGTCTTTTCAAAATCTCATAAAACTCTTTAACATGACCGATACAACTGAGAGTGAGAAGGAAGTACTTCAACAAAGTGAAATCAGAAACAAGGATATCATAAGATGTATTCTGTGATCTAAGGAAGCCTTAATGCTGTATCAATCTGAGCAACGAACAAATCTATCATATGACATAAGGATGAGGCAAACACGAGATGAACCATTTCATTGGCGACTGTTTTAAGTTTTTCATTCCTCAGGACGAGTAACGCTTAAGTTTGGTGTGGCGATGAATCCTCCGGATTCACCTTCAGTCACCAATTCAAAGGATTTTCGACATCTTTGCCCCATTTTTGTTTTGCATCTTTTTCTTTTTTCTCATGAAAAATCTGACATTTACATACAGATGAGGTAATTACGAGACGAACGAGCTTTTTTTCAATTATCTTAAGTTTTTTTCCATTCCTCGGGACGAGTAACGCTCAAGTTCAGTGTGATGATGAATCCTCCAGATTCATCTGCACAGTCGCCAATTCTAGGGATTTTATTTCTCATTTTGACTGATTTACCCTCACTTTGGTTCACCTTGAGTGTTTCACTAATTCCTTGCAAATATTGCCTAAATAGTTCTAATTACTAGTATATTCGATGATATTATCTCTTACACATTCTCCTTTCCCTCTGCAGATCACTCGCAACCACCTGATCGAGATCCAACGGTTCCTTTTCATCCAACCACTAAGGAAAATCAAGCAACTCCATGCATACGGTCTCAAGACCGTTTGGATCCTTGCAGTCTCAAGACCGTTTGGATCCTCGTGGTCCCAAGACCGTTTGGATCCTCGCGGTCTCATGACCGTTTGGATCCTCGTGGTCTCAAGACCGCAAGGATCCTCGCGGTCTCAAGACCGTTTGGATCCTCACGGTCCCAAGACCGTTTGGATCCTCGCGGTCCCAAGACCGTTTGGATCCTCACGGTCCCAAGACCGATCACATGCAAGACCGTGAGGATGGCCTCATCACCCACGTGAATGAGAGCTGAAGAATAATCCAAGTCAAAGCCGAGACCGGGAAGCACTACGCATGCAGCTTAGACCGCGAAGTGCATGCAGCACTTTGGCAAAGCCGAGACCGCGATTGCTAGACCGCAAGAGCGAAGACCGCGAGGCTGAAACCACGAGGCTGAAGTGATTAAGAACGCGAAGGCTGAGGTGAAGACCGCGAGGGCTGAAGTAAATATCAAGACCGCGAAGAGTGCATGCATGCACACAGCGTGACCGAGAGAAAAAAACTGAATGGAAGAGAGTAAAATGTAAAACTGTTTGGATAAGATATTTTCGGTCTGGAATCAAACAAAAAAATGTGAGAGCCAGTCCAGTGCCTATAAATAGGACCCCAAGGGTCCCCATTAGGATACCATCTCACTACGGCCCAAGGCTGCCAGACTGGGACCAGGCCGGAACGCTGCCAGATTGCCCGAGCACCGTTTCCGACCAAACTTCACCCACAGCCTCAGAATCCCATCCTGAGTCCAGATGTAGTGAGCAGCCAGTCCGGGCGCAGATCTAGTAGGTTGTTCCATCACCATCTCACCATTGCTCACACCATAGCTCCACCTCATCCTACTCTTGCTATTCCGGAGGTTGACCCAAAGATCGAGGCGGAGAAACGGACGGCATCGACCACGACGGAGCAGTCCCGGAGACTGCGACGATCTACACCGGGCTGTCACAGATCTACTCTTCTGCTCCGACGATGCTTTCTTTCTCTCTCTTCTCCTTCTTTGTTGCTCCCTCTATGAGGAGCGAGTAGTTCCATCCACTGGGGTGCGGGGACTAGCCCCGCTGCCCGTGTTTTGTATCTTGTACTAAAAAGATGTTATCATTTCGTTTCAATACTAAACCGTTTCATACATGCTCGAATGTTGGCCACGTTCTTGTATGCATCTATTGTCTTTCGTTGAGGTTTGTCTACGACCGCTCCCGAGACTCGAATACCGGTTTAGTGTTGGTTTCTGGTGCGTGTATCCACCGCGCACCCGTTTCGGTATCTAGGAACGCTTTCTAAGGAGTGGAGTAAACTCACCTCCATCGTTGTACTTTTTTACTATGAAATGGAATCAGTTGACGTACAAAAGTGCGACCTTGACAGGTCGAGGAACACACTCTGAGGAGAGAGTGGTGCAAAGTACTTGACCATTCATTCGATAATGGCTGACGTTGCAACACTCTCACGTTTCTCGTAGCTATATCCTCGAAAGAGGGATAGTCTATAAGGATACTAATCGATTTGGTAATTATCGCTCGCTTGTTAGTTTTCCGATGCACGTTTCACGAGGTTGAGTAAGATTTTCTCTTCGGAGGCTACATATCTTCATTGACACGTAGATATGTACCGGATGAGAGTTACTCAACCCGTGAAGGACGTGTGCATTACTCTTGTCCTCTAAGACATCGGTATTGTACAACATCCAGGTATCTTGCTTACAAGTCTTGCTATGATTGGTACAAGTGCAATCCATGTGTAGTGGTGGCGAATACCCGCATCACCCCAGTGATCCATCATCATTTGCTAATCTTAGATTTTAATCATTAAACTAGTTTTTATTCTTGCCTTTACTTTTACATGTTTAGGTTAAATAACTCAAATCAAACTTCTGGTCTTAGATGATTAACTTAGATTGATACAAAACAAGAAAAAGACACTCAGATTCTTAATGTTGTCCTTTGGGTTCGATCCTAAATCTGTACTATGATAAGGCTTCCACACTCTTGTGGGGTTGGAGCATTTATCTAGCACCAGTTGTAGGTAAACCTAGAGAGAACATCAACTCCCTAGGGTTTTTGGTGTATATTAGGACTTCCATTGGAAGAGTAATCTTTTGGTGTAAGTTCTAGCTCCATCACCTGGCAACGGTGCAAAAAACTTGACACAATTTTACCGTACGTATAACGTGAGTGCACGCGTAATGTAATATAGGCCTTGTGAGGCCCCAGTCAAACTCAGGGAAATGGACTTATCGGTAAACTACTACTAACTACTCATGATCAGCTAAACTAGTTTTAAAAGTTGAGGATTGTTTTGAAAAAGAAAAATAAAATAAAAGAAAGATGAACGATCGATTAAATGGTTGGTTTTATCAATTTTGATGAAATCTTTAGGATTGTAGTTTCACCGCGGGTTCTCGTTGCACTAAGTTTTACACAATTATCATAAATTGTCTCCTAATTCGGGTAGTGGCCTGGAATTAGAACTGCTCACTTATGCGATACAATTCACTACCTTAACCTAAGTTGGTTCCATGTCATTAGTAACCTATGCCTTAGATATTGTGCATGAAAATTAGGTCTAAAGGTTCCCACCATTAATCATACATCACCTTTTCCAAGGAATTTATTAATTAATGTGATTATTGTTTCTTTTCAACCATTAATTCTTCGTCAAAAGCAATTAAAGGTATTGGATTATCACTATGGTGATCAAGAACAATGATATAAGAGAGAAAATGATAGCATACCATGAATTTTAGAGACAAATTATGATAAAATATGTTAAACTTGTCATACAATGGTCACCCTGGCTACTCCCGGTCCTAAAGACAAAGGGGATTAGCCCCGCATGTTCATCTCAGTAGAAAACATGGTGAAGTAAAGAGACATGGAGAAAACGTGAATAGATGTGAAGTAACCCCTGAACGGAGAAGATTTGGGAGCTCCTCGGCATGGGATGTGCATTCTACGACCTTTCGGTGGTGGAAAACTCTTTCTACGGCCTCCATAATGATTGGTGTGTAGCTCTAGCTCCGTTCTTCCTCCTTTCTTCTTCTCGAGACTTGTGCAACGGCTAATGACCTGATGGTTGACTTAGGGCTTCCGTTTTTAGGTATAAGCACCACTTTAGGCCGCCAAAACATCGCCACCGTACGATTAGACTCGAGTTGTAGATTAACCTGATATGACGCCGTCGATACCATCGACGCGGGTCGATGGTATCGACCCACCCAGATATCGACGGTCCTTCTAAGTTTGCTCTGACATGATCTCGATACCATCAACTTCTAGGTCGATGGTATCGACACCTTAGGCGTCACTTTTCTATGGAATCTGACACTTAAGTTGATTCTACTGATACGAAGTCCATAGTATCGACTATTTGGTCGATAGTATCGACTTGTAGAAATCTGACTCGCTGAAGCTATCTCACTACCATCGACTTCTGGGTCGATGGTATTGACTCATTCTGCTCTTTTTTGGCTACCTCCCTGTGGTCTTGTCGATACTATCGACAGCCGTCGATGGTATCGACAGCTGTATATATCTGTTTTCCCTGAAAATCAAAGATAAACTCGAATCAACTTTGATAAATATGACCATTCATACCAAATGAGATAAAACAAGGAAAATTTGATGCATAATAATATTATAGGCTGAAGGAACTGAATCATGCAATATTAACCATGAAAATGACCAATAATCACATAAAGCACATATGAAATTAGCCTATAAAAGCGACTCAAACTCCTCGCATCAACTGTCTTTCCTCTTTTGTTCCGTTATTGCTTCCATAACCTATCATGGAATTTTGACATAACAACCCATTACCATACTATTTTAACAACAAAAACATACTAATTTGCATGAACACTACCAATTTATCAATTAATTAACTTCAAACTTAATTGCTTAACATTCCTACGCTCTTGACCATATATTTAAAATCATCCCTCATTGAAGTTGCATGTGGTGACACAAATAGAACATCCCCGTCATTGCTTCCTTCCCTTGTTAACTACAATAGAAGAACAGTATTATATCTAATCATAATATTTTATATGACACTACAATAAAATAGTATTACTATTTCAATCATTTTAATTTCATCTTTTGATATTGTTTGTACTGCACTATTATCAAAGTCTCTCATTCTCCTAATGACTGATTCATCATCATTGTCTCCCTTTGCTTTCCTCTTCAATTGCATTCTTCTGACTGTGGGTATTTGGCTTTTTCCCTTTTGTTTCAATTTTGCAGCTTTAATATCAAGTTCCAATTTATCAACATGCTCACATACTGCTGCAATCCAATCTTCAATGTCCTCCTATTTCAATATCAAGTTGTTATATTTTTCACAACGATAAGTATTATACAAATTATCTGCATACCGTATATGTCATTGTAAGGTCATCGATCAAAAGATTTTCACTCGTTCTCTTAACTAGTCTTTTATCAAAACCACATGGCATCAACTTATTGATGGTGTCATCAATTTGTTTATCTAGCTTTGTGCTAGAATACTCATGATCCTGCAACAAGTTAACAACCATGGCTTATAAATGGTACCAAAATTAGTATATTTTAGAACCACATTTCAACAATAATGTACCATTTTGTTATGCACCCTCTTATTTTGTTCATCTTCACTATCAATTGGTGCACCTTCTCTAACATGTGTTATATAAGAACTACTCTCCTCAACCATAGTTTTATTTTCCTTTTCATGAACCTGCAACAATTTAACAAGCATAAGTTATAAATAGTACTAAATTTCATATATTTTAGAACCACATTTCAACAACAATGTATCATTTCTTTTTACAATACCTGATTTTGTTCATTATCACAATTAATTGACGTGTCTCCTCTAACAGGAGTTTTAAAGGGACTACTCTCATCAGCCATAGTTTCATTTTCATTTTTATGAACCTGCAAAAATTTAACAATCATAACCTTTAACAGTACCAAATTTCATATTTTTAGAACCACATTTCAACAACATTGTACCATTTCTTTTTGCACTCCCTAAGTTTTCTCAATTTACAATTAATTGGTGTGTCTCCTCTAACATGAGTTTTAAAGGGATTACTCTCATTAGCCATAGTTTTATTTTCCTTTTCATGAACCTACAACAATTTAACAACCATAACTTTTAAACAATACTATTCATATATGTTAGAACCACATTTCAACATCAACGTACCATTTCCTTTTCCATCCCCCAATTTTGTTCATCATCACAATTAATTGGTGTGTCTCCTCTAATAGGAGTTTTATATGAACTACTCTAAGCAGCCACATATTCATTTTACTTTTTAGGAATTGTCATATCTGATCCTTCATGAATAAGACTAGCTTTAGTATTAACATTCTCCTCGACCTTAAAAAATAAAAATGCCAAAAACAATTCTTAATTACATGACATAATGCTTTGCATATTAATCAAAGCAACACAAAATCAATTTCAAATAAATTTGATAAATCATCTCCTTACCGTTATTGTATCCACTTCATTTTCTTCCTTGTTCTCACATATCACTTGTCCAACTCCACTAATAGGAGTTTTAAATGGATCACATTCTACTATCATAGTCACATTCATTTGAATAATATTCGTTTGACTTACTTTGCTTTTACCAGACCCAACTGCCTCAAAGACAGTAACTACATTTACCTCCTTCTAATCAAATATTTATCAGTTTACATGACTTATCATATACTTATAATTAAGCATGAAAATACCAATTGTAGGTATATCTACGTTAATGCTTTCTTAAAAGTGAAAAAAAAACTTACTCTATCAATCTTATAATTTTCCTCATCAATTTTTTGTACTTGAACATGTGCTTCACCTCCAACAGCAGATTGTGGATCTCCTTTACTATCCTTTCGATCATTTTAATTTTTCTCTTTGTTGTTCCCTTGGTTCTTTTTAATAAAGCAATTTTTTAGGAACATTCAATACATTTACAAATAAAACCATCAACAAAAAAACCACTATAGATGTAATAACATCTGCAAACAATTTCAAGCTTAATTTCAAAGAACACGCCCTTGTACTGATATCTAGCTTCATATTTTTCACATCAGGTCTTTTCTTTCAGCATGGAATCTTACACATTATGAAAAAAGCATCGTTTCATTTTTTATAGTAAAACAAACATCTACAAAAAACTAGTATCAACACTAACATCTGTATCATCACTGACATGATCCTCGCCTAATTTTTCAACCTTCCTTTTGTTTTTCCTTTGAAATTCATTTATATAAATCATTATATTTAACCAACACATACTATTTTAAGTATTAAACAATACCAAACATAATAACATTAGTATACCTTCAACATATCCTTCATTTCTAATAGTGCATTTCGGTAACATTCTTCTTCCTGGTAGTCATTGTCTTCAGCATTATCAGAGCCCTCACTACATGTGTCCTCCATGGTTGGATCATCTATGCCATCTACAACCAGTTCCTCCCTCAGGAATACACAATCAATTTGGCTCTTGTCCAAAGCACTCTTTAATCCATCAAGTCTTAATTTCAAATCATCATTATTTGCCTTTAACTTTGTTGTATCCTTTTCATATTTGAATTTTAACATTTTCAATTCTAATCCCAATTGCATCTTATCAGCCTCTACATATGCTAGATTCACCCTAGTTGAATCTAGAACATCACTATCCTCAACAACAATAATTTTGTTTCTCAACTCCCCAACCTACCAATCGTCATGGATATAAACTGCATTTAGTTCAACAATTTTTTTGTCATTCTTTTCCAAGTAGTTGTTGAACTTGTGGTCATATTTCCATTTGTTTATGTTAGACGTTTCGGTTGGGTAATCTTCTGTCAACATATTTTGACATTCCCTAAACCAAACACTGAAATAACAATATCAATGTTTAAGTCTTGCAAAATAACATGTCATGAATAAACAATACAAAAAGTAAATAACTATAATCCCATAACATACCATCAGTAGAGCACTACAACATTTCAAATAGCCCTTTCTATTTATACACATCTCCATCATACCTAAATGTAGGTAGTTGTGTTTGGATTCAACTCAATTAATTCTATCTATTTTTTGTAGATCATCAACCAAATCAAACAATACGTTTTGAATTCCAAAGTTACCATACGAAAATAAAAAACTACTTAGAAGCACTAAAATCCAAATTTTCACAAAGCCTTCTTTACTTTTAGTGTCTTCTTTATCTCCCAGTTCCTTTAGAATTTCTATAGCATCATTCACCTCAGGGTCTCTGTTAAAATATTCACACCTCATTTTACTATTTTTACCAGTCGATTTTCCAGAATGTATGAAGTAGCTAACACCTAAAGAAATACAAAATAAATCTTATAAATTTCAATACCTAAAAATTCACAATAAAAAATATTAAGGTGTTGAAATGAGCTTACCTGTTGTAGGTAATTCAGACATTACGTACACCTGTTGGGGGTTAAATCCTACCAATGTTGTCCCAATCTTGGAAGCCATTTTGTTTCCATCATAGGCGTAAACAAGATCCTCTATCAGAGTCTTGCCAAGAGAAGTAGGGCACCTCATATCAATAAAGACACCAAATATAGTATCTTTGAACATTGACCTGTGTACGTCTTTAGCAATTTCTACTACAAGCTTAAATTTACTTATCCAACATCTACTCCCAAATTGTTTTTCTGTTATCTGTTCCTCATTTGCCATGTTCAAAATGGTAATAGCTACAGAAAAAGTAGTTAAACAATTTGCAAAAAATAACAGTGCCAGAAATATATAAGATATTTTCCATGTTGCTCAATTGTGCTTACTAGAACAACATTTACATTAAAAAAACAATGATTATATTTATTAAAAAGCATACCACATAAATTTACCAACATTCCTCATTTTTATTATTTTATAACATTGTGCCTATATTAATAACTTTTATTTATATAATGTTTATATTTACAAAAAAATATCAAAAACACATAACAATTGTTTTCATTATCATTATCCTTTTAAAAAATAGAGTTTGCATTGATCATTACTGCTCAATTATGCTTACCAGAACAAAATTTAGATTTTTTTTAAAATAGTGAATATATTTATAAAAAAGTAAACCAAATAAATTTACCAACATTCCCCATTATTATTATTTTATATCACTGTACCTATATTAATAATTATCTTTTTAGATGATGATTATATTTATAAAAAAACAAAAACCATTCAACAATTCTCTACATTATCATGATCTTTTTAAAAATAGAGTTTGCATTGATCATTGTTGCTCAATTACGCTTACCACAACAACATTTAGATTTTTTTAACAATGATTATATTTATATAAAAGCATACCAAATAAATTTGTCAACATTCTCCATAATTATTATTTTATAGCATTGTGCCTATATTAATAATTATCTTTTCAGATGATGATTATATTTACCAAAAAATACCAAAACCCATATAATTGTTGTTTGCATTATCATGATTTTTTTTTAATTTAGTTTGCATTGATCATTGTTGCTCAATTGCGCTTACCTGAACAACATTTATATATATATTTTTAAATAGTGATTATATTTATAAAAAAGAATACCAAATTAATTTGCCAACATTCCCCACTGTCATTATTTTATAGCATTGTGCCTATATTAATAAAGTTCTTTTTAGACAGCTTTGTTCACAATGACAAAATGCACTAACAAATCAAATACCAAAATGAGTTGTACTTATTTTTTGCTTACATTTTGAATCTTGTTTTTTATTTGTAAAAAGATATTAAATATAGAAACGTCAAACGATAATGTGAATTGTGCTTATAATTCTTTTTGAACCGGTAATGATTTGTACCAAATCAAATGAACATAAATTCCAAACAATATAACAAAACAAATTCCACTGCATACCAAACCAAAAGATCTCCTAAACGGTGCTAATATTTTATACTCCTGTACAAATCTATACAAAACTACAAATTTAACAAATCAATAAATGTCATTTTAAGAGCAATTGAATTCCTGACTTCATAATACTTCATAAGAACTCTGAAACAATGCTAATAGTTTATACTTATGTACCAATATATAAAAATTATAATTTTAACGGGCTACACCACCAGAAGCAAATACTAACATTTAAAAAAAAATTATTTTTCTCCAAAAAAAGAATTATTTTTTACAACTAGCACCCATGATGTCACTGTTTTTAAACTAAATTGTTCAAGAATGGCTTTTCTGAACCTTTGTATCCTCTATTTTTGACCAAAAATTACATTTTTGTGCCTACATTTACTATGCCAGTACATGCAACTCGAAAGAAGAACTCTATTAGTTGAGGTATTTCGATTTTATCAGGTAAATCAAACATACATGCCAAAAATCTGAAAATATTTTATTTTTTAACAAAAATTACATATCGTAGATACTCTAGCATTGTTCCTTTTCGTCTTCGGTGAAGCCTTTGACTTGCTTTCACTGCAGACCTCTGAAGAAGCTTCCACTTCCATCCCTTTAGCCTTCTGCTCCAATAGATAGGTCAGCTTGTTGCCGCGTTCACCTCTGGCGAAGAATCTGAGCACCACACAGTGTCGCTTCAAGCTCGGACATGAGAAGTTGGTTGCCTTTAAGCTCCGACGAGAGAAGCTCTGTCTCCGGGCAGTGGCGTAGCCACGTAGTGGCATGGGTGGGCAAGTGCCCTACCCAAACATTATAATTGCATAGTTAACAAGGTGTATTTTGCTCATATTTTGTTCAAATTTTCAGTAGAAGTGTAAATTGTGCCCTACCTATTATGCTTGCTTAGGCCCTTACTTGAGTGGTGCCCCCCCCGCTTGGTTTGTCTGGCTACGCCACTGTCTCAGGGGACGATCGCCAGAGAGGGAGATGCGTGAAAAGAGAGAGAAAGAAGAGAGAGAGGAAGAGACGAGAAATGAAACCGCACACAAAAGGCGGAAGTTTACTTTTTCCTTTGTGGGTCACACATTTTTTCGGCTCTGGATAACTGAACCTGTTCCTGTTCAACTTCTGATATGGTTCAACCACAAAATAAACACAGTGCAGACAGAACATTGTGACCATGCAAAATCCAAAAGTGGCTTGCGCGCGAGATCTCGTTTGCGGATTTCTGAGGCTGGGGTGTAGATATTGGTGTAACATGTATGCTATATATCACTACTCTTAAATGAAATGTGTCCATTGAAAAGCATATTTAAAAGCAATAACTTTGTTGGTTCTTGATAGCATTAACCTAAATAGTACTCTACCATCTTAATTCTGGATAGATTTTAATTGGCCCATATCAATTTCGTTATTCTAAACGGTTATTTTATTCTGAGTAACCTTTCTCTTATAATGGACATTCTATATATATTTCATTCCCCGTTTTTAGTATCCAACTTCTTATATATCAGGCTTGGCTTACTGAGTTATTTTCTTAGCCTCTATTTTTTACTAATATGTATATTCAAAAAGTTGCATCATTTCTTATTGAGAAGACAGTAGAATAAGACCAATGCTTTAGATGGACTAATGTCAACAGCAAACGAACGTCCATAATAACTTTTGAGCTACGCTACACACAGTCACTTCTATACCCGGCCACCCACCTGTGTATCGGGACTCCACAAAAATGTGGTCTCAGCCGGCTTTTAATACATGCCAATTAACTCCATGCAGCAGGCTTTTAATACGAAATAACTTCATGCCAATTAATTTTATGCAGCCGGCTTTTATTGTCCAGCAATTAACTCTCTCCACTCCTTCACGCCAATTAACTCCATGCAGCCGGATTTTATTGTCCAGCAATTAACTCCATGCAGCCGGCTTTTAGTACAGTACGTCTTTTCTCCAGTTCTCATCAATCTTTCTACTTAGATCGTACAGTACATCATGTAAAAGTTGCGATGGTCAGAGAGTTGAAGCACAAGTACAGTACTTGCCCAGCATTGTTTATGAGTATGTCCAAAATAAGTACAATACTTGCCCAACACTGTTTATGAGTATGTACTCATGATGTGTAGTACATTACATCATGTAAAAGATGCGATGGTCAAAGAGTTGAAGCACAAGTACAGTACTTTCCCAACACAAGTTTACTCATATCAATATTTTTTAATCTCGTATACAGCAGTAAATCTCCTCAAACATCTCCCTCCCTAAGTACAATACTCATTCTCTTACTCTTGATTTAACTTTGTCAAAATGATAGTACGGTACCTACCAAATCATTTCCGTCAAGTACAGTACTCACTCTCTCTCCCTATTCATTTACGCCAAGTACAGTACTCACTCCCAAATCATTTTAGTAAGTACAGTACAGTACCTACCAAATCATTTTAGTAAGTCAAGTACAGTACCCCATTATGATTTTCATTTCTGTAAGAAGCAAAAGTACAATACCCAACAAACCATTAATCACTTTTACAAAAGTACAATACCCAATTATTATTCTCATATAAGTAACAAACCTAATTCGTATATACTGTATTTGCATCAAAGGGGCGGAACTAGTTCAACATGAACAAATAGTACGTACAATACTTACTCAGTGTTGGGTGGAACTGGTTCAACATGAACAAATGGTACGTACAGTATTTACTCAGTTCTGGAAAGAAATGAAGGGAGGGGGATGATTCATTTTTTACAGCTATATACGAGATTCAAAATAAAATAGAGGGAATCATTAGAGGCTATGACTTTTGCATGTAGAGATAATCATCTCTTGCATGGTAGATTCATTTTTTGTGGAGAGATAATCATCTCTTGTATGGCTTTTGCATGTAGATATGACTTTAAATGGTAGTGGGGCTTTTGGCGGCTCTAACTGAACAGGAGGGAGAGGAAGGAATGGCACGGACGGCGATGCTTTTCAAGGTGCCCGGCCGTAAATCTTCGTGTCCGACGGTCAATGCCGAATTGGCGGTCTTTTTCTTTTTAAAAAAGAATTGACAAAATCATTCATTTGGGTCTCGAGCTTGAGACTTGTCGGTCATACGATATCAACTGCAAAATGAATATCTTTCGGTCGGCAAAAAGAAACGACCACAGTGGGAGTCGAACCCACGACCTTCTGATCCGAAGTCAGACGCGCTAATCCACTGCGCTATGCGGTCTGTGATTGAATATCATCTAATTATAATTTATTTATCACTATATTGACATATTTGCTACTGATGGTCCAGAGACGGGCCCACAGGGAGTCGTTGGTCTAAAGTTACAGAAGCAGCCGTCGGATTTTCAGATAAATATGTACGCGCGCTGCATTTCCCTAAGCTAGCAACAAGCTTCAAAAGCCTAATCCCTGTATTGTACAAGAGTAAGCGTGCAACACATCAAATCGATCGACTCTTTCGATACAGTACCTCTTTCTTCCAAGTATGTACTTCGATCCCGGACATACTTAACCTGGCACAAGTTGCAACGACCTTTTTGACGAGGAAAACACGTTAATTCACCAAAATGCGTATTAATAATGAACAAATATCTGGAACGCGGAGTTTTCGACCATTAGACAGCACAGCGGCCTTAAATGGATAATTTATCAGCACGAGGTTGGTTTATACTAAAGCTACTTGGTTTCTGATAGCTGGCTAGTGATCAGTTTCGTCAGTTTTTATTAAACATTCAAACCATATTATCAAAATAGGTAGAAATGTCACAAACACAATGTTCGAAGGCCACGTTTGGTTCGATGAAAAGTAGTAACATGGGATATGGAAGGAAGGAATAGGAAGGCATATGAATAGAATAGGATGTTTGTTTTTCAATCCTACGTCTGGATGTAAAGAAAGAATAGGAAGGCGTATGAATAGAATGGGATGTTTGTTTTCCTATCCTACGTACGTCTGGATGTAACTGAGGATGGGACTAATTAACAATGAAGTTAGGTTGGTCCTACATATTTGTTTGGATTACATTTTGATGATCATTTGTAAATTAGATATGAGTAGCCATATTTATTTTTAACTATAAACTTGAATAAATTTGTAAAGCAATTATTTTACCCTTTGCTCAAAATATACCAAAAAATGGATAGCAATTCTTATATAAGTCATATTGTGTTCTGAAGAAGAAACCATATATGTGCTTAGATGTTATATGATAATACCAATATGGCATCAAACAATTCATTGGTGGAATTCAAACCAGTTCGCAAAGTACGTGTGGGTAATTACCAATACATTCTACATATTTATTTTGTAACATTTAAATATTAATACTATTCACAACCCACCTTGACAATCATAAATCTCGAAAATTGCAAACTGATATAAGTGAAAAGATACCAATTCTACCATGTAGACCAAAAACGTTGGTAATTTGTTACTTTACCATATTATGCTCCAAACATTTATCCAAATATGACATTCGGTAGAAATGCTCTAATTTTTAGGGAAAATGCAGGATTTTAAAACACAGAAAACATGGCTATGACCCAGTTTCCTCAAACCTGAAAATGAGAGGTAGATGATCCTATCTATGTAATCTACCTGTCAAATCAAAATTAATCAACTTGTTTAAAATTTTATTTGATGCATGATATATGGAGAAAGAAAGATAAAGGCACTAGAGGTGCCTGGATAGGAACTTTGCTTGTGAAAGAATGTAGCAGAACTACAATGTGGAGCTGAAGGGGGGGAGAAGAAAAAAAAGCATGAAGCACTACTACAAAAACAGCATTCAGTGTCACTTTTCTGGGCGTCGGTTATTTAGGAAAACTGACGCCTATACTATTAGACGTCGGTTATTTATGCAAACCGACGTCTATGTTCGAAGACCAGCCAGACACGGGTACCGTTTTGTATTCAGCGTCGGCTGGTTA
Organism: Alisma plantago-aquatica; assembly: GCA_963693085.1. NCBI lineage: Eukaryota > Viridiplantae > Streptophyta > Magnoliopsida > Alismatales > Alismataceae > Alisma > Alisma plantago-aquatica. The sequence continues at coordinate 1,057,246,522 of OY856411.1, read as the reverse complement.
TAACAGACCGACGCCTAAAATCACCTGCAAAATCCAATTTTCGAGCAAAAACATTTTAGGTCAGCTACAACGTCGGTTTTTTAACTATTCACTGATGCCTATTTAAAATGAAAATTTGCGCGAAAAGTCTCACTTTCAGTGTCGGTTATCCTTCGATAACCGACACTGATAATTGTTCCCGCTAAATAATTTAGGGTAAAGGTTGTCTAGTTGGGCGTTGGTTGTTTACTATCAACCGACGCTAAATCATAATAGGCGTCGGTTTTGTAGATAAGTGACGTCGTTGACCAACTTAATAAATCCGATCACCCAACTCTTCCCCCTTTCTTCCTGTTTCATCGCGATATTGTTGTGCTTCTGCTCGCCGTCACTCTCCTGAAATCGCCCGACGAACCCGCTGCTGCTCGCCGCCGCTACTGCTGGTGCTTCTCCGCTCGCCGCCGCCACTGCTGCTGGTGTGCCGCTGTTGTTGGTGCACCTCTACTCGCTGCCGCCGCTGCTGCTGGTGTGCCGCGCGCTGCTCTGCTCATTCCCGGTGCCACTGCTGTTCACCGCCCGCCGCTCTGCTCTCTCTTCTTCTGCCGCCACTGCTACCGCCGCTCGCCGCCGCACTTTCCACGCTAGCTCCAGGTAGCCCTACCTCTTTGCTTCCTTCTCCCTAGCTATTTACCAACAGCAAGCACGCCGTTACCACGGCCGTGGTAGGCCAACACAGCCACGGTCGTGCTTGTTGTTGGTAAGGATATAGAACAAATTTTTATGTAATGCTGTATGTAAATCCTAGGATATGAACAAATTTTTTGCTTGCATATATTTGTGCTTCTAATCCTAATGTTTGACTTAATTTAGTAAATTTTGATGCATGTTGAAATAAGATTTAAACTTGTCAATTCTAGCATCCTAATTTGATTTGATTAAACCTAACATTGATGAAACCCTAACATCAATTGTGATGAAACCCTAACATTAATTGTGATGAAACCCTAACATGTACATATCTATTATTGTGTTTGTTGGCCTAGAAACCCGTCCAAGATTTACTCATTAGGAGTAAATCTTGGATAGTCCCTGGTTTGGGACTGTTCTTGAACACCTAATCTCACTTAGGATGTAAGTGTATAATGTGTATTGGGTTTTCGAGAAAATTTCGGCAGCATTTCCCCGTTTGTTCTCTAAGTACATATGTACTTAGAGAACAGCGGGGAAATGCTGCCAAAATTTTCTTGAAAACCCAATACACATTATATACTTACTAGTGAGATTAGGTGTTCAAGGATGGGATAGGTGGTACACATTTATTATATATAAGAATGACATCACATGTGTTTGTTGGCCTAGAAACCCGTCCAAGATTTACTCATTAGGAGTAAATCTTGGATAGTCCCCGGTTTTGGACTGTAATAGGAGTAAATCTTGGATAGGATTTAAGTGTATACCCTAATCTTATCCTAATATATACTTGTTTTCTCTTTGATCATAGAATGGATAGATCATGGATGTCCATTCGTAATCGCTGCACCCCAGAGTTTATATCTGGTCTTGATCAGTTTATTAGATTTGCCGAGGAACATAGGAAAAAACATACAGATAGGTTCTACTATCCATGTAGGCATTGTGGTAACAACTTGAAAGTCAACACTGGTGAGGAAATCAAAAGTCATGTCATGTGCAACGAGATTGTACAAGGCTATACAGAATGGCACTGGCATGGAGAGATTTCAAACTTGAAACCAGTAGATGTCAATAGCAGTGCTTGGGTGGAAGAAGAAATTGCCTCCGATGACGTAGATGTAAACGAACCAGTTCCAGTAGACATCGTTGATGTGATGCTGGATAGTTGTAGGGTAGAGCACACCGATCCACCTCCTATCTTTAGAAACATTATGCATGATGCTGAGATACCGTTATACACATGATGTGCTAAGTTTACGAAGCTTAGTGCTGTGTTGAGATTGTATAAGTTGAAAGCTAACAATAGATGGAGCGACAAAAGCTTCACTTCATTGTTGACTTTGTTGAAAGAAATGCTTCCTGAAGGAAACGAGCTGCCAATCTCAACATACCGGGTAAAGAAAATGTTGTGCCCAATGGGAATGGAGGCCAAGAAGATACACACATGCCCTAATGCTTGTGTATTATTTCAAAAGGACTATGTAGATTTGAAAGATTGTCCAAAATGTGGTGCGTCACGATATAAATTGACGACTTCGGGGGAGTCCAAAACTGGTTCTCCTGCCAAGGTGTTGTGGTATCTACCTATAATATCATGGTTTCAACGCTTGTTTGCAAATCTGAAAGATGCAAAGAATTTGAGGTGGCATGCAGATGTTAAGAAAAATAATGATGGGATCCTACGACATGCGTCTGATTCCCCACAGTGGAAGAAGATTGATCTATTATACCCCAAATTTGGTGAAGAAGATAGGAATCTAAGACTTGGGCTTTGTACAGATGGGATGAATCTGTACGGGACATTGAGCAGCCAACATAGCACTTGGTCAGTCATGCTTGTTATATACAATCGTCCTCCCTGTCTGTGTATGAAAAATAAGTACGTTATGTTGTCGTTGTTGATATCAGGCCCTAAACAACCCGGAAATGATATCGATGTTTATCTTGAACCTCTGATTGATGACTTAAAGAAACTTTGGGCTGAAGGTGTGATGACCTATGATGCTGCAGGAAGAGAGACATTTCGTTTGCACGCTATGTTGTTTTGCACTATTAATGACTTTCCAGCATATGGGAATTTGTTTGGATATAGTGTCAAAGGAGCTAAAGTGTGTCCTATATGTGAAGAAAACACTAATTCAATAAGACCAAAACATGGCGGTAAGACTGTATATCTTGGTCATTGAAGGTTTCTTTCAAAATTCGATCTGTATCGTAGGAAGCGCAAAGCATTCAATGGATGGAATGATGAACGGAGTGCACCTAAACCTATACCAGGGGATGTTGTTTATGAAAGAGTAAAAGACATTGTCAATGAATTTGGTAAGAAATCATAATGTAGTATGGCCACACGGAGTGACAGTTCTTCATTCAAGAAGAAGTCAATATTTTGGGATCTTCCTTATTGGAGTTCTTTGACAGTCAAGCATTGTATCGATGTAATGCACGTTGAGAAAAATGTATGTGATAGCATCATTGGTACTCTGTTAAATATACCAGGTAAGACTAAAGATGGGATAAAATCCAGACTGGACCTACGTGAAATGGGAATAAGGTCAGAATTAAGAGAATTATGTGAAATGGGTAATAAAAGAACATACTTACCTCCCGCTTGTTACACGTTGTCTAGAAAGGAGAAGGAAGCTTTTTGTGAATGCTTGGTAAATGTTAAGGTGCCACATGGTTACTCATCCAACATCCGTAGATTGGTATCAATGAAAGATCTGAAGTTGATAGGTCTTAAATCTCATGATTGTCACACTCTAATGCAACAAATATTGCCCGTGGAAATTCGATCTATATTGCCGAAGCATGTAAGGTTTGTAATCACCAGACTTTGTTTCTTTTTCAACAGTCTATGCAGCAAAGTTATTGACCCTGATACTCTCGATAATTTGCAAAGAGAAGTGGTTATTACCCTATGTCAGCTTGAGATGTATTTCCCTCCTTCGTTCTTTGATATCATGGTACATCTTGTTGTCCACTTGACTAGGGAAGTGAAAAAGTTGGGACTAGTTTTCTTGCATTGGATGTATCCCTTTGAACGATACATGAGCATTTTTAAAGGTGATGTTCGAAACCGTTATCGGCCTGAAGGGAGTATTATTGAAGGTTATGTGGCGAGAGAGGTTATGAATTTTTGAAATGACTTTCTGAGTGGTAATAACACTCATGTTAATGACAAGAATATTGAGGAGGGCAAAGGAATTTTGGGATCACGGTTGAAAGTAATTAGCCGTGAGCAGTTGGAACAAGCTCACTTGTATATTTTACACAACATGGACGAAGTGAGTGTTTATATCAAGGAACATACCAATTTCATCAAGAGACAACATCCTCGAGCAAGTTCAATGTGGCTTGCTAGAGAGCATAATAAGACTTCTACTAAGTGGTTTGAAGATAAAGTCTTACATCAACTATCTCAAACACCAAATGATATTACAGAAACTATCAAATGCCTCGCCTTTAAACCAAAACTGAATGTTATGTCTTATGAAGGGTTTGACATTAATGGGTTCACATATTACACAAAGCGCCAAGATGATAAGAGTGTCATCCAAAACAGTGGGGTCATTCTTTAAGCGTCGACTATGTATTTTGCAAGTGCAAAGGATAAGAGTCCACGTGAAGCTAAAATGTCATATTACGGTGTCATTGAAGACATATGGGAGTTTGACTACATAGATTTCAGAATTCCGCTCTTTAAATGTAATTGGGTTGATAACACCAAAGGAGTTATAGTGGATGAATTGGGTTTCACTTTGGTGAACTTTGAAAAGATTGGTGAGAAGGGTGAACCATTCATATTGGCATCACAGGCAAAACAAATATTCTATATCGATGATCCTGCAAATGATAAATGGTCGGTTGTTCTTCATGGTAAAAGATAGTTCATTGAAGATCATATAGATGAAGAAGAGTACTATGATAAGTATGATGACTCCAGTCCATTCTCAGTTGGGTTGCCAACTCCACAAAATATTGAAGCTAATGATGACTTATATGTGCGCGGAGATCACAATGAAGGATTGTTAATTGATAAAAGATCACAATTTTAGAGGCATGTATGTTTATATTTTTTTTATTGAAGCTAAATATTTGCTTTTTAATATCAATATCATTTTCAGATTTGATTTTTCATTATCTTCTAGTTAATACAAATGCTAAATGTTTGCCTTTTTCTAGTTAATACAAATGATAAATGTTTGCCTTTTTCTAGTTAATACAAATGCTAAATGTTTGCCTTTTCTAGTTAATACAAATGCTAAATGTTTGCCTTTTTCTAGTTAATACAAATGCTAAATGTTTGCCTTTTTCTAGTTAATACAAATGCTAAATGTTTGCCTTTTTCTAGTTAATACAAATGCTAAATGTTTGCCTTTTTATAGTTAATACAAATGCTAAATGTTTGCCTTTTTAATGACATTTTCAGATGGTTGACAATGATGAGCATGATGTCCATGATGAGCATGAAGTCCATGATGAGCATGTTGTCCATGACGAGCATGGCGAGGATACCAATGTAAGTTCTAAAAACATATCTTGTATTTCTATAAAATTCATTATCTTCTAGTTATGTCATATATCCCATATTTCTATATTGCGCTAATTCAGTGCGTTTATTTTTTTCAAATTTTAGGTTGATGATGCACATGTACCCACTAAAGCACTGGAGCAACTTGATGCGCAAAACAAAACACTTAACAAGAAAAGGGGCATCACTCTGTTGAAGAAGTTAATAGCGCTAAGTGGTAGTGGATCCAAATTGGTTGTGGAGTTTGATAATGGAGGAAATGCAATTGGAGTGAACCGCAATAATTTTGTAAACTATCTTGGGTGTGTCACTCGAAGCCATTGTGGTGTTAAGTATGATAATTGGCATAAAGTTCCTCAGGGGAAGAAAGACTTGATATGGAAGGATTTATGCGTGAGTTATTATTATTTGCAATTCTATTTTTGGATACTAGTTAATAAGAATTCTATTTTATAGAATCTGTTTGCATTGGATGAGAAGCTGCATCGTAAAAGCGTGATGCAACGCACTGGAAAGATGCTTAGGAACTATAGGACAAATCTCAACAGAGAATAAATAAAAGATGGTGATAAGAAGAAGAAGTCATCCCTTGAACAGTGGAACTTCTTGGACAAAGAAGATTGGGACAATTTTGTTGCTTCAAGAAAATCTAAAGAATTCAAGGTATTAGGCGTCACTCCCAATTTAATTAATATACGTCGTATTCACCTATTCAAGATTAACATTTAGTTCTACTAACCAAATCATTAATGTGCATACTGACTAGGCCCTCAGTGACGTGCAAAAAGCAAGGCGTGCACTGAATGTGCATGACCACACTATGGGTCCAAAGGGCTATGCAAGTGTTCACCAAAGACTACAGGAGGAGTCTGCGGCTACTCAGGAGTCTGCTCCTACTCAGGAGTCTGCCACACCCATGCCTCGCCATGATATCTGGATAGCTGGGAGGCAAAACAAGAAGGGTGAAATAAAGAAGCCCGTAACTGCTGAGGCGGATGCGAAAATGGTAAAATACAACTCTTAGAGCAATCGTTTGAATATTGATTATTTGTGGTGTTAACTTACCAATTTCTGTTGATGGTGATTAGCGGGAGCTGCACAAGCAGAGGAAACAAGGCACGTTCATCCCTCAGGGCACAAGGGATGAATTGACAGTTGATCTGGGTAACCCAGAGCATCCTGAACGTGTTAGGGGTGCATGCGCTGGTGTGGGCATCAAAGCATTCTTTGGGCCATCCCAGCGCAAACCCAGAGTGGGACTTTCACAAGAAGAGGTAACTTATTCTTTTTTTAGAATGTTACTGCAATAGGGAATTCAATAATAAGAAGCTAATGTTTCTTTTATCCATGTATAGGAGAATATGAGATTCGAGGATATAGTTGCTAAGAAGGTCAATGATATAGTTGTTGAGAAGGTCAAGGAAGAAATAGTGTGGTGGCAGGCATCTCAGGCTTCCAATCAGCCTATGGTGACCCACTCTTCTCCTGATGCACAGACTACGAGTAATCCTGGAGACCCATCGCCTAACACGTCTGTTGTAAGTATTGTTTATGACATTGTAGCTAGTCTTTTCAAGATGATATGTTTTCAAGATGATATGTATATATGTATAACATTCTTTACGTAAATTTGTAGGCATTGAATCCATGCCTCTTAAGAATGCAAGACTATGTTGTTGCAGAGGCGTAGGCTTACCAGTCCCTTCCTAGGGAAACGTTTCATGGGACTCCAATGCCGCAGTGCTATGTTCGTGTGAGCCCGATATGTGTATTACCCGATTGGAGGGAAGCTGCATTGCCATATGCCCACCCAGATATTGATACACTTGGTGAGGCAGAAGGCGGGGTGATATTGTGGCCCAAAGCAGATGTCATCTACACTACTGAAATTGTAAGATAAATTTACATTACTTTAGATTGTTAATGTGTATATATGAGGTCAACTGATCTGAAATTATATATACAGGTTAAAAAGAAGACACTCGGAGCACCTAGGCCTTCACCTCCACTTCCTGCATTACCAAGTTGGGTTCCAACTGACCTAAAATACATGTTAGGTCCTGCTTGTAGGGGAATGGCATGTTGGCTACGGGCACATAATATACATTGCCCTATAATTGTTTCTTTAGAAGCAAATTATGCAGATCAATCATACGATAACTCTTTATTTATACAAGATATTATTGAGTTGTTTATGTATGATTGGATGAATACATCAATGATAGAGACATGGATAAGGTGAGATCTTGTTTATACATCCATATACCTTGTGTAAGATCCGGTGATCTGGTTTCTTATATATTAATGCATATGTAATACATGTTTTGCAGCTACTTAGTCGAAGATCAATGCAAACAATTTGCATTTGATCATGTGGGGTTTTTTTATTCCATCATTGATTAGTATGGTAGCTAAAGACCCTGATAGTGTTCAACAATATTGTATAGATGCTTTTACAATTTTTGGTCAGCAAAAGAAGACGATAATAATAGCTCCATTCAATGTCAAGTAAGTTTACTTTATTTATAATTTGGACTTAAGAAAATTCCATTTTTATTGTGCATTTTGAGTTATTAATTTTTAACTTTTTTACCTCTAGCGGTAGACATTGGGAGTTACTAGTTATTGTCCCCAGGACGTTTACTGTTTATTATCTAGATCCTGCGGGAAGTACATTGAACACTAAAATTGGACACATATTGAGAATGCCATTATTCTGGTGAGAAATATTTCATTTTTATATCCGTTAACATCTGTTATTACATTACTATATAATTATGCAATTTACTGTGTTACATTAACATGTAGGGGTTTAGATGCATTAAAAAATGCTGGAGGAAATGTCCCAAGGAGAAAGAACCAGCCAATAATTTGGGAGAATGTAAAAGTAAGTTCCTGACTCCAATGTATATATTATTTATGTGAACTGTGCTTAGTTGTATTTTTTAATATTTTGTATGTTTAAATTTATAGTGCGCTACACAAGACAACGGCTGGGCATGCGCATACTATGTGATGTGATTTATGCAGATGATTATCCGACATGCCGCATTGGATATTAATACCATACATGAGGTATTATATATAGTCTCATTAGTTAGTATGAAATATATCAATCTTATTTTTATATTATTACTTATATATATACATCATTCTCTTTGCAGGTGTTTAAAACTGACCACACTATAGGTAAATGCTTAAAAAATGTACATGCTCCATATACGATGGAATCATTAAATGAAGTAAGAGAAGAATGGGCAAAAGCCATACAAGCAGTGGCAATTGTAAGATATAATTGGGATGCTGATAGTGAAGCTGAATGATATTTTGTAAATGAATATTTCTGAATGTTTATACATGTATGAATGTTTCTACATGTATTTGAATGTTTCTACATGTGTGAATGTGAGAATTGAATTGATGTCTGAATGTAACTACTTGTGTGAAAAAATATTTGTTGATTTTGTAGGTTTGTGGCATGTTTGTAGGCTGATATCAATGGATGTCGTAAACATGCAGTTCAGAAAACTGAACTGCATGTTCTCATCCTGCTGACCAGCCACAGTAGGCCTGCAAACTGATAAGAAAAAAAATTAAAGTATAGGCGTTGGTTATTTATAAAACACCGTCATCAAAGGCCTACAACGTCGGTTATTAGATAAAAACCGACGCCTAATATGACAAACAACTTGACCGTGCAGGAAAGCACGACCGTGGTGGAAAAGGCGTCGCTTATTTGTATAAAACCGATGCCTATAGTACTAAACATGGCCGTGCAGCGAAGCACGACCGTGTCGTCTGGGAGTATGGCGTCGGTTGTTCAGTTGTTAACCGACGCAGAAAGTGTCCTAGGTGGTGCCCTTTTTTGTGGCGTGAACCCTATAGACGTCGGCCAACTATATATAAACGACGCATATAGATCATATAGGTGTCGGTTAGAAAACCGACGCCGAAGAGTTTGTCCTTTAGCGGCGCCCACATAGGCGTCGCTTGAAAACCGTCTCCAAAGGGGGTTAAACAACCGATGCCAAAGGCGTATTCTGTAGTAGTGAAGATGGATTTCATGGAGGAAGAAAATAATTCAAAAAAGGGAGAAGAACGACGAGGAGCTTGTTATAGATAATGTGAGTAGCTAAGAGAACAAACCTACTTTAGAGAAGAAAATAGAGTATCAAGATGAGAGGAAGTTGGTGGAGAAAGGAAAATATGGAGAATAATGAACAACATGGAGATGGAACCTACTTTAGAGAAGAAAGTAGAGTATCGAGATGAGAGGAAGTTGACAAAGAAAGGAAAATTTGGAGAATAATGAACAACATAAAGATGGATTGATTGGTAAATACCAAAATTTAAAAAATGAAAATAACGTGGAGAAATGGATTTTAATGACATGGATAAGTAGAAGATCATGAAGATCAATAAGAAGGAACCTACTAAATCAATAGAGAGGTCGATGACAACAAAGGGAGATAAGGCATGGTGGCAGGTGCATGGGATGTCTTGGGTTGACGCAGTTGATGGCGAGTGCAAGGGGGAATGGAACCTAAGATAATTAGAGTCGAGGTTAGAGGATGGGTGTCGATGTGTTAGAGAGATCTTATGCCACATAAATACCTAGGGGAGTCCACAACTTGAAAGTCCCAATGGATTTGGACTCCAATGTAGTTGGAATCTGATCCTAATATGGGTTTTAGACAAACAAACATTATACTTCAATAATTTGTAGGATCAGAGTCGAATCTTATCTATAATCCTACAAACAAAATGGAGAGTTGAAAAAAAAAATATTTTTGGTAAGAGAAGTATCTTGATATAGGATAAAATGTCCATGGTTAGGCCTAAGAGTACCATATGCAGGTGTGCTCCCCCTATATTGATGTGCACAAATCATATCATCTTTTCACATATTATCACACACAAATTCGATTCATTTCGATATCACTTAGCCTCTTTTCATATTACTTTTGCCATCTTTTTGTTACTTTACTTATTGCATAACTTGCATTGCAAATATGTTCCAAGAAAGACTGATTTCAGAGTTTGATTCTGCTGAAACAGCAGAATGCACGATGTGCATGTCAAATGCATGACATGCAATATTGCAGAAGAGTTTTCAATTCACCCAGACAGCAAATGCACGACGTGCACTCGAACGCACGACATGCACCTGAGAGTGTCAAGCAAAACAAACTGTCTGGAAAGTTACACGGCGTGCATCAATCCAACTCACGACGTGTACTTGGGAATGTCAAGCAAGAATAGACTCTCTGGAAAGTTGCACGGCGTCCATCAATCCAACGCACGACGTGCACCTGGGAATTTCGACCAAAACAACCTTTTGGAAAGTTACACGACGTGCATTACTACTGTGCACGTCGTGTACAGTGCATTCTGGGTAACTGTCGAAGCTTTTACACGACGTGCACTTTGGACGCATGTTGTGTCTTTGACAGTTTTAGCATTTTTAAAAATACGAGTTTTTCTTTAAAATGAGGGGGGGGACTTAATGGGAGGTTATCTCCAGTCATTTTGTAGAAGTTCCCTCATCCTAGAGCCAGAGGAGAGCAGAGGAAGGCGATTTTGAGGGAAAAATGGTGGTTTCTTGCCAAATGAGCCCATTTCTTCTTCTCTTCTTCTCCATTGTCTTCTCCAAAGGTGCAGCAGAGCTTCTCCACTTCACACAGCTTCTCCAGAGAGGAGCCAGTTCGTTTTGGAGTAGCTAAAGGAGGAGAATTTTGTCCCCAAGCTAAAATTCTACCTTTCTTGGGTTACACCTTGGGATTACTTAGCTTTTCCTTCTCTAAATCATGTTGAATTCTAAAAATTCTACACATTTCCTGTTGTACACATTCATGGATGAGTAGTTTCCTTTTCTTGGACATGGGAGAGTAGCTCCCATGTCATAGCATGTTTGGAACATGGTAATTTTGTACTAAATACTATGTTGCTTGTTTTTCCACCTTACGAGTACCAGTTTCTTCCTTTCTACATGTATGGTTGGCCACCTTATGTGTATGTTTTATGCTCTTTTGCTTGATTTGAGAAGATAGGTGGGAGAGTAAGGAGGTACTCTCTTGGCAACTCCTTCTTTACCATGAGAGTGAAAATTATGGAGTTGAGGAGTAGGTTTGTGATCCAAAATGAAATTCATACATGAGAATGTTGTATTGAGTTAGGATCGTTGTACTTGCACCGAGAGGTGCAACATACATTTCTCCTTTAAAACAAGTTCTTAGTATGTTTAAATTTCATGCTCCTATTTTATGCTATGATATGTTGGTGAAATCCTAGGTCCAAGATCCTTCCAAATCTGAATCTTAACCTTTCTTAAGTGATAATTTACTATTTTGTTTTAAATTTATTATTTAGTTGTTCTAATCCAATCATCGTGTGTACAATGATCTAGATTATTGAAAATCATAACTCTTGCGCCTAACTAACCAACACTCCTTGTGTTCGACATCGACTACAACTACTCCCGTATACTTGTGGAAAATAGCTAGTTGAGTATAAGATCATTCTTAATGATTGAAACTCATTAGTGTAAATAACCAACAAGTTTTTGGCGTCGTTGTCGGGGAGCATCAATATTCCTGTTAGAGTAAGAGTTGTTGATAAGTAAATGAGACTAGATCACAACCTTCATATCCACCCTCATATCAATAAATCATAATTCATCATGATCATCATAATTTGTTGTACCTTCCATGTTTGTTTTTGTATCTCACTCACCTTGTTTATTTGCAGGAGCATACAGGGTGTTCATAAAAAGATCCTTGAACCGTGCATATCTCTACATTCAGAAAATGAACACATCGTTTGCAGCCCTCATGGAGCAAGGAGTAAAACTGAAACATGTATGGAGGAATCACAACCCACACAACCATCATCCATGTCACCATCATCCAAATGACATTCACCCATTCCACCTTCATCCACATCACCTTCATATGCACCACCATCATCCACACATCCTTCATCCATACCACCATCTTCACCCAAGCATCCATCTCAACAAGAAAGACCAATCATAGAAGATGACCGTCCCCTTAAAGACTTCATTGTTCTAGCTGCTACAAAAATCAATGGGGCTATCAATATCCCACCGATTGAGGCAAATGACTTTTCTATCAGCCCCACAATTATATGGATCATATAGCAGAACCAGTTTGGAGGGATGCCAATGGAGGATCCAAACCTCCACATTGCTGAATTTCTGCATTTTCTTAGCACTTTCAAGATAGACGGTGTTCCTACTGATGCAATTTGCCTTCTTATTTTCCCCTTCTCTTTGAGAGACAGAGCCAAGGCGTGACTCTATTCATTGCCAGGAAACTCCATAAACAGTTGGAACGAACTCCTCAATGTTTTCTTAGTCAAATACTTTCCACCAAGCAAGACCGCAAAATTGAGGAGTCAACTCATCAATTATTCTCAAAGGGATGGAGAGACCTTGTATGATACATGGGAGAGGTTTAAAGATCTTCAACATCTTTATCCACATCACGATCTAAGCAATTGGCTTCTATTGCAATCTTTCTATAATGGTTTGTGCTACAATACAAGGATGTATATTGATGTAGGTGCAAATAGAGCTTTAATGAACAAATCTTATGGAGAAGCCTATGCTATTATTGAAGATATGGCAGAAAATAATTGCCAATGGAGTCCAGCTACAAGCTACCACCCATCCTTTTCACATACTACTTCCAGAATGCAAGTGGAAGATCACACGGTTGGTGCTATAGACTTGATTGCAGCAAGGCTAGATATTTTGTCACAAAGGTTTGAGAATCTAAGCACACAACTAATTCAAACAGCCAACAATATTTGTGATGCATGTGGGTTGCTTGGAAACTCATCTTCTACATTTTATGCTTCTTCTATTTATTCTCCAATGGGCTACACTCCATCGGGCTTCTACAACAATGCAAACCCGGATTTCATTCAGCCACAACATCCACAAGTAACTTCTAGATTAGAGTCCATGCTTGCAACATTTATTTCAACTCAAATGCAACAAAATGAGGAGTTCCATCAACAAAGACAATCAATGAAGGGTGCCATTTGCCAACTCTCTTCTAAGGTGGACGATATTGACACTCATGCACACATCTTAGAGAAACCAATTGCCCAGCAAGCTCTTTCTAGTAAAGAAGCATTTCCACCTTTCTTGCCTAGTCCACCAGAGATGAATCCTACATATTTTAGGCCGGTGACATTGAAGAATGGTGTTGTCATAGAATTATATACTTCAAGGTATGATGATGTTGATACCTATGAGGATTATGAAGCTGCAAATCAAGGGGAGAAAGCTACAACACATGATCTACTTTTAGATTCTTTAAGCAAGAAACATGTCCTTCCTCCTCACACTCTAGATGACACATTGCTTTATAATGAGAACACTCTTCCCTACTCATATTTTGATGATGCTTCAAAGGAGAATGAAAAGACAAATACTATTGGCATACAAAAGATTATTCTTGCTACAGCTGATAGGTGCTTTCGCTTGCCCCAAATCAAGGACATATTTGTAAGGAAGCATCAATCTTTAGCACAACAATTTCTAACCTCAAATCAAAGAAATGGAACTCCATCTTCATCATTCACCATGACAGGTATCTGGTTGCAATCCTCTTGAGTTTGTTATATGCAGTGAGGACACTGCAAATTTCATGCTTAGGGGGAGAGGAACCGGTCGGTGGTGTAGTTTTATTTCCCTTTTATCATCTTTTTCTTAGTTGTTGTTTTTAGTTCTGCTCTTCTGGTGGAAAATCTAGTATGATATGAGGTTTATCTTTTGTATGTGGATAGAACTTCTATGCTTAACTGACTCTCCTCTTTTGATGAGAAATATCATTTATAGAAATTGTAAAAGGCATGCATTAATCAAATGAAGCCTTTTGGCCATCAACTTGTGCTTAACTCTGGTTTATGATTCTAGCCTGAACATTCATCTTTCACACCCTTGATTGCTTAAAACATGTAATGGTTTCAATTTTTGTGAGTAAACCAACTTTACAACATTATTTGGAATACAGGATGCCCTTGCCAAGCTCTTAGTGCATTTTCAACCACTCTTTCAATGAAAAAAAATTCAAAACAAATGAATGAAATCTAGCTAATGTTACAATTTAGTTGACTCTCCTATATTTTGGAAAAAAAAAATTCTTTTGGCTTATCTCATCTTTATACCCCATAAAAGATGGCTAAACTACCCACATATTATGCTAGCCTAGTGTAAGTCCGATCTGGCCACGATGGTTAGGTGGTATGTCTTAAAAGAGGGTAAAATACCCCAACCAACATTCCACGTGTGCATAAGCCTACATTAGCAGCTGAGTGTCAGAACCCATAATCCATTCTCATATCATTTTTGGGAAAGAAGGAGAGTACAACTAAATTGTCAATTTTAACTAAGATTTCATCATTTGTATCCTTAATAGTTGAGAGTTTGAGTTGCACATCCACTAATTGTTTGGCTTGGTCATCCAAATTCTACTTAGTGTTGTTTAATTGATTGATTCATTTAATTGCGACCACCACTACTATAGAAATAGCTTATAACGTCACATTTAGAGACGTCAGTTATTACTGAAAATTGACGCCTAAACCCTACAACGTCGACTAATTACAGAGACCGACATCTATATTTGAAGACCGGCCACACAAGGGTATCATTTTTTATTAAGCGTCAGCTCTCTAAATCGAAACGATGCCTAACATAGCCCACCAAATCCAATTTTTTGAGCAAAAAAAATTACCCCCCAAAGTTTCACATACAGCGTCGGTTTTCTACCTAATAAACGACACCTAACGACGAAAAAAATTACCTCCAAAGGTCGTCGATTTTTGTGGAAAAATCGTCACTGATAAGGTTTTGCGCACCGTCCCCGCAAAAATTTTTAGGGTTAAGATTGTCCAATGGACGTCGGTTTTGTCTGGAAACCGACACCTATGGTCATAATTCGAGAACATTTATTTTTTGTCATTATATACAGATAGACGTCGATTTTACTATTTGGAATTGACGACTATCAGTGAACATAAGTGTCAGTGCGTTGGCGGTAACTGACACCGAAAGTTTTAAGCGTCAGTTTATGTTAATAATTGATGCTTATTGTTAACTTAATAACACCCGTGCGAGCCAGGCTCTTCCCCTTTCTCTGTTTCATTGGTGATTTCACTAGGGTCTGGAGATTCCGCCGTCGTCTGCTTCTCTTCCGCCTTCCCCGTCGCCGGTCTGCCTTCCCCGTTGTCGCCACTGTTGCCTCCGCTTGTTCCTGCCGCTGCTGCCGCCACCTACTCCTCTGCTTCGTCTTGTTGTTTCCACCGCCTGCTCCTCCGCCTCTACTCCTGCTCCTGCTCCGACCGTCGCCTACTCACTTCCGCCACCCGCTCACCGCCGCCACCTCCTGCTCCTGCTCCTCTGGCACCTCTTCTTCCTCTGCTCCTGCTCCTACTCGTGGTACCCTTCTTCCTCCTCTTCTTGCTCCTTGGTCCTTGCTCCTGCTCCTGCAATTTTTAGTAACACATGCAGCAAAACGATCAAAATAACCCCTATCTTCTTGCTCCTTACTGACCCTTTTATCATTAGGGTAATTTTTGTCATTAGTGGACTTAGATTGTATTTTTGCAATTAAGATTACACATGCAACATATTTTCTGATTTCCCATTTGTAGTAGCATGGATGAAGAGAGTCTCACTAAAATTGATGCTTATTGACACCTAATTAATCCATTATAATAGAATTGCATTGATTGCACTTGTGCTTTTGGGCTGAATTGAGTTGTTGTGTCATCTGTTTGTGTTTTTGACTTGCATATATTTGTTCTTCAGCCTTCAAGTGAGGTATAATCTCACTCTCCCAATGTGCCATTAGGCTTCATTTTGATTCAAATCTTGTACTTGCATATAATTGTGCTTATAATCCTCATGATTGATCTAATTCAGTAAATTTTGATGCATGTTGAAATAAGATTCAACTTTTCCATTCTAGCATCCTAATTTGATTTGATTATGTGCTTTGAACCTTGAAACATGCGTGTTAAAGATACATTGATGTTAAATATCAAACTTAACTCACATGTGGGTCTTCTATTTCTAAAATGATAATGTGAACTCCTAAATCAGTAACATATATTATTCTTTGTGCACCCAAATACCTTGTGAATCTTGTATGCGCCCTAAGGTGATTAAATGCCTAAATCATGACTTGAAATATGACCTAGTATGTATGTTGATATATGAAGCTCTAATGATAATGGTGAAATGAAGTGGATTGAGGTGGATATGTGGTGGAAATGGTAGGGTAGGTTGGTCACCACGGTTGTGTTGGTGTGCCACGATCGTGGTGAGGGTAGTATAGGACGGTCGTGGTATAATAATATGATCGTGGTATGGGGTTGGTGGTATGCTATGTTGGTGGCCACTGCCATGGCATGCACCACGGCCGTGTTTGGTCACACGACCGTTTTGGAGGAGGGGGATGTGGTCGTGGGCACTTCCCACGTTCGTGCAAATTTATGACCAAGAACTAGCATTTCAACAGGGTTTTTCCCCAAGTTTCCACGACCGTGGCCAATGAAGAACAAAATGACCATGATGTTTCTCGTGGAGCAACATAACTGTCGTTTTGTTCTTCATTGGCCACGGTCTTGGCAGATGGCCACAGTCGTGGTGACTTGGGGAAAAACCCTGTTGAAATGTTGGTTCTTGGTCATAAATTCACACGACCATGGGAAGTGCCCATGGTCATGGCGAGGCTTGCACCACTTTATTATCCTATAAACTTCATCATTCTTGGATGTCTTTGCTTGGTTACGACTCTTGGCCATTGGAGGTAGCTTGAGGGAAATTTTCGGGCATCCTTTGGACCTCCCCATGAGTGGAGGAGCCCAGAACGCCTTCTTTCTCTCTCTTCCATCTAAGGCATGGTCCAAGTACCTGAAAATAGTGCAAAGAACATCATAAGAACGCCTTCTTTCTCTCTCTTCCATCTAAGGCATGGTCCAAGTACCTAAAAATAGTGCAAAGAACATCATAAGTACATTTGGCAATGATAAACACATTAGGGGAAAAAGCTTGTAATCTAACATGTTTAGATGTGATTTAAGTACAAAATGGCACATGATGGAGCCCTAAAATAGGGCTACATCACCCCCTGATTCAAATATTTGATATATGGAATCATGGTTTATTTACTGTTTAGTATTTACTGACAAACATGATTAAATGATGTTACACAAAACTTAGGATATGAATAATGAAACTAGGATTGTAGGTATAAGAATGATAACATACATGTATTTGTTGGCCTAGAAACCCATCCAAGATTTACTAATTAGGAGTAAATCTTGGATAGTCCCCAGTTTGGGACTGTTCTTGAACACCTAATCTCACTTAGGATGTAGGTGCATAATGTGTATTGGGTTTTCAAGAAAATTTCAATAGAATTTCTCCGTTTGTTCTCTAAGTACATATGTACTTGGAGAACAATGAGGAAATGCTGCCAAAATTTTCTTGAAAACCCAATACACATTATACACTTACTAGTGAGATTAGGTGTTCAAGAATGGGATAGGTGGTACACATTTATTATATATAAGAATGACAACACATGTATTTGTTGGCCTAGAAACCTGTCCAAGATTTACTCAATAGGAGTAAATCTTAGATAGTCCCCAGTTTGGGATTGTTGTTGAACACCTAATCTCACTTAGGATGTAAGTGTATAATGTGTATTGGGTTTTCAAGAAAATTTTGGTAGTATTTCCCCATTTGTTCTCAAAGTACATATGTACTTGGAGAATAGTGGGGAAATGCTGTCGAAATTTTCTTGAAAACCCAATATACATTATACACTTACTAGTGAGATTAGGTGTTCAAGAATGGGATAGGTGGTACACATTTATTATATATAAGAATGACATCACATGTATTTGTTGGCCTAGAAACCCGTCTAAGATTTACTCAATAGGAGTACATCTTAATTATATATAAGACCTTAAACCCTAAAGTTTTAACCATGCTTGAACTCTAATATGTTAACCCTAGACCCTAATCTTGTTGTAATATATACTTGTTTTCTCTTTGATCATAGAATGGATAGATCATGGATGTCCATTCGCAATTGATGCACCCCAGAGTTTATTTCTGGTCTTGATCAATTTATTAGATTTGCTGAGGAACATAGGAAACAACCTGGAGATAGGTTCTACTGTCCATGTAGGCATTACGGTAACAACTTGAAAGTCAGCACTGGTGACGAAATCAAAAGTCATGGTATGTGCAACGGTATTGTACAAGGCTATACAGAATGGCACTAGCATGGAGAGATTTCAAACCCGAAACTAGTGGATCTCAATAGCAGTGCTTGTGTGGAAGAAGAAATTGCCTCCAATGACATAGATGTGAACGAACCAGTTCCAGTAGACATCGTTGATGTAATGCTGGATAGTTGTGGGGTAGATCACACCAAAACCGATCCACCTCCCATGTTTAGAAACATTGTGCATGATGTTGAGATACTATTATACACAAGTTTTACTAAGTTTACAAAGCTTAGCACTGTGTTGAGATTGTATAAGCTGAAAGCTAACAATAGATGGAGCGAAAAAAGCTTCATGTCATTGTTGTCTTTGTTGAAAGAAATGCTTCCTGAAGGAAACGAGTTGCCAATCTCAACATACCATGTAAAGAAATTGTTGTGCCCAATGGGAATGGAGGCCAAGAAGATACACGCATGCCCGAATGATTGTGTATTATTTCAAAAGGACTATGTGGATTTGAAATATTGTCCAAAATGTGGTGCATCACGGTATAAATTGACGACTTTGGGGGAGTCCAAAACTGGTTCTCCTACCAAGGTGATGTGGTATCTACCTATAATATCACAGTTGCATAACAAGACATTTATTAAGTGGTTTGAAGATAAAGTCTTACATCAACTATCTCAAACACCAAATGATATTACTGAAACTATCAAATGTCTCACCTTTAAACCAAAATTGAATGTTATGTCTTATGAATGGTATGACATTAATGGATTCACATATTACACAAAGCACCAAGATGATAAGAGTGTCATCGAAAATAGTGGGGTCACCCTTCAAGCGTCGACTATGTTTTTTGCAAGTGCAAAGGATAAGAGTCCACATGAAGCTAAAATTTCATATTACGGTGTCATTGAAGACATATGTGAGTTTGACTACATAGATTTCTGAATTCCTCTCTTCAAATGTAATTGGGTTGATAACACTAAAGGAGTTATAGTGGATGAATTGGGTTTCACTTTAGTGAACTTTGAAAAGATTGGCAAGAAGGGTGAACCATTCATATTGGCATCACAGTCGAAACAAGTATTTTATATCGATGATCCTACAAATGATAAATGGTTGGTTGTTCTTCATGGTAAAATAGTTCATTGAAGATCCTATAGATGAAGAAGAGTACTATGATAAGTATGATGACTCCAATCCATTCTCAGTTGGGTTGCCAACACCAAAAAATATTGAAGCTAATGATGACTTGTATGTACGCGGAGATCACAATGAAGGATTGTTAATTGATAAATGATCGCAATATTAGAGGCATGCATGTTTATATTTTTTTATATGTTTCATTTGTATATGTGAACTATACAATGTTTCTTTTTCAATGTTTCATTATCTTATAGTTATGTCAAATGCTAAATGTTTGATTTGTTAATGAAATTTTCAGATGGCTGAGCATGGGCATGATGACCATGATGTCCATGATGAGCATGGTGAGGATACCAATGCATCACCTCACAATGTAAGTTTTAAAAATATATCATATATTTCTATCTATATGTCCATTTATAGTTATATCCTATAAGTGTGTTTATTTTGTCAAATTTTAGGTTGATGATGCACATGTACCCTTTGAAGCACTTGAGGAACTTGATGAGCAGTACCAAAAAGTTGACAAGAGAAGGGACATCACTATGATGAAGAAGTTAATAGCACTAAAGGGCAATGGACCCAAACTAGTTGTGGATTTTGATAATGAAGGAAATGCAATTGGAGTGAACCGCAATTCGTTTGTTTCATATCTTGGGTATGTTACTCGTAGCCATTGTGGTTGTAAGTTAGATTCTAGGCATAAAGCTCCTAAGGGGAAGAAAGACTTAATATGGAAGGATTTATGTGTGAGTTATTATTATTTGCAATTCTATTTTGTAGATTACTAATTTTTTAGATACTAGTTAATAGCAATTCTATTTTGCAGAGTATATTTGCATTGGATGAAAAGTTGCATCATAAATGTGTGATGCAATGCTGTGGGAGGGTCCTAAGGAACTATAGGACAAATATCACCTGAGAATACATAATAGATGGTGAGAAAAGGAAGAAGTCAGCCACTGAATAGTGGAACTTCCTGGACCAAGAAGAATGGGATGTGTTTGTTGCTTCAAGAAACACTGATGAATTCAAGGTATTAGGTGTTACTCCCTATTTAATTAATATACATTGTATTCACATATTCAAGATTAACCTTTAGTGTTACTAACCAAATCAATGTGCATACTAACTAGGCTCTCAGTGAGGCGCAAAGAGCAAGGAGTGCACTGAATGTGCATGACCACACAATGGGTCCAAAGGGCTATGCAGGCGTTCGCCAAAGACTACAGGCTGAGTGTACTGCTCAGTCTGCTGCTACTCAGGAGTCCTCTACTATAGGTACCGCACCTATGCCTCGCCATGATGTCTGGATAGCTGGGAGGCAAAATAAGAAGGGAGAAATAGAGAAGCCTACAACTGCTGAGGCGGCTGCAAAAATGGTAAAATACAACTCTTAGAGCAATTTGTTCGAATATTGATTATTTGTGGTGTTTACTTACTTACCAAATTCTGTTGATGGCAATTAGCGAGAGCTACACGAGCTGAGGAAACAAGGCAAGTTCATCCTTGAGGGCACAAGGGATGAATTGACAGTTGCTTTGGGTAACCCAGAGCATCCTGGACGTGTTAGGGGTGCAGGCGCTGGTGTGGGCATCAAAGCGTTCTTTAGGCCATCCCAGTGCAAACATGTCCCAAAAGTGGGAATTTCACAAGAAGAGGTAACCTATTATTTTTTTAGAATGTTAATGTACAAGGAAATTTAATAATCAGAAGCTAACGTTTCTTTTATCCATGTATAGGTAGATGTGTTAATTGAAAGGAGAATCCAAGAAGCAATGGTGAAGTGGAAGGCATCTCAGACTGTCACTCAGACAGTACCTATGGCGTCCCACTCTACTCTTACTAAAGAGGTTGGGAGTAATCATGTAGACCCACCACCTAGAACATCTGCTGTAAGTATTTTTATGGCATAGTAGCTAGTCTTTTCAAGATGATATATTTTCAAGATGATATGTATATATGTATATAACATTCTTTACGTAAATTTGTAGGGGTTGAAGCCATGCTATCTAAAAAGTAACGAATACGTCGTTGCAGAGGCGTCAGCTTACCCATCCCTTCTAGTAGAAATGTTTCATGGTTCTCCATTACCAAATGGTTGGGTTCGTGTGAGCCCTATACATATATTCCCCAATTGGATAGATCTTCAATTGCCATATGCCCACCCAGATTGTGAAATGCTTGGTGAGGCAGAAGGCGGAGTGATATTGTGTCCCAAAACAGATGTCATCTATACTGAAATTGTATGGTAAATTTACATTACATTAAATTGTTAGTGTGTATATATGAGGTCAATTGATCTGAAATTATATATACAGGTTAAAACGAAGACACCCAGAGCATCTAGGCCTCCACCTCCACACCTACATTACCAAGTTGGGTTCCACATGACCTACCTGCCCCGTTAGGTCCTAATTGTAGGGGTATGGCAGTATGGTTAGGTGAATTTGATATAAATTGCCTTATAAATGTTTCTATAGATGCAGATGTTGCAGGTCAATCATACAAAACCAAACTATTTATATAAGTTATTTTGGAGTTGTTTCGCTATGATTGGATGAATACATCTGTGATAGAGCTATGGATAAGGTGAGATCTTGTTTATACATCCATATACCTTGTGTAGGATCTGCTAATCTGGTTTCTTATATATTAATGCATACGTAATACATGTTTTGCAGCTACTTAGACAAGACATGTGTAGATTTTTCATTTGAACATGTAGGATTTTTGATTCCATCTTTGATTAGTCTAGTAGCTAAAGATCCTACGTCAGTTCAATAATATTGTTGTGATGCTTTTACAAATTTTGGTCAAAATAAGAAGACGGTGATAATAGCTCCATTCAATGTGGAGTAAGTTTATTTCGCTTATAATTTGGACTTAAGAAAATTACATTTTTATTGTGGATTTTGAGTTATTAATTTTTAACTTTTTTACCTCTAGGGGTACGCATTGGGAGTTACTAGTTATTGTCCCCGGGACGTTCACTGTCTATTATCTAGATCCTAAGGGGACTAAATTGAATACAAAATATGGACATGCAATGAAAATGACATTATTTCGGTGAGAAATATTTCATTTTTATATTTGTTAGCATATGTTATTACATTACTATTTAATGATGTAATTTACTGTGTTACATTAACATGTAGGGGTTTACATGAGTTCAAAAAGGCTGGAGGAAAGGTCCCTGGGAAAAAGAATCAGCCAATAATTTGGGAGAACGTGAAAGTAAGTTTCCAACTCCAATGTATATATTATTTATGTGAATTGTGCTTAGTTGTATTTTTTAATATTTTGTATGTTTCAATTTATAGTGTGCTACACAAGACAACGGTTGGGCATGTGCATACTATGTGATGCAATTTATGCACATGATTATCAAATATGCAGCAGTGGACGTCGATACCATACCTAAGGTATTATATATAGTCTCATTAGATAATATGAAATATATCAATCTTATTTATATATTATTAATTTTATATATACATCATTCTCTTATAAATCATTCTCTTTGTAGGTGTTTAAAACTGACCACACTACAGGTAAGGCCTTATCAGATGTACATGCTTCCTATACGACGGAAGAATTAAATGATGTAAGCAAAGAATGGGCAAAATCCATACAAGTAGTGGGGGTTTTAAAATATAATTGGGATGTTGATAGCGATAATGACTAAAGAATGATATTTTGTAAATGAATTTTTCTAAATTGTCATATGTGTGAATGTTGCTACATGTGTCTGAATATTTATACATGTGTGAATGTGAAAATGAAAGGAACTGCAGGTTGCTACATGAATGTTTCTACATGTGCATGTGTGAATGTGAAAATGAAAGGAATTGAAGGTTGCTACATGAATTTTCTACATATGTCTGAATGTTTCTACATGTGTGAATGTGAAAATGAAAGGAACTGCAGGTTTGTGGCCTATTTCTACATGTGTACATGTGAATCTTATTAAATTTGCAGGTTTGTGGCCTGTTGTTGGCTGATATCAATGGATGTCGTAAACCTGCAGTTCAATTCCACTAAACTGTAGGTTTCTTTATCCTGCGACTAGACACAGCAGGCCTGTAAACTGATAAGAAAAAAAATCAAAACATAGGCGTCAGTTATTAGTCGAAAACCAACAACAAAGACTTGCAGCGTCGGTTAATATCAAAAAACCAACGTCTAATGTGGCCAGACAACACGACCGTGTTGGCCAGCACGGCCATGGTGGCAGGTGATATGGTGTCTGTTATTACTAAGAAACCGACATTGATGGTGTCCTAGATGGCGCCCTTTTTTGGCGCGAAGGGTTTGGGCGTCAGTTGCCCTACTAATAATCGACACCTATAGTGCCCCTGCTGGCACCCTTTTTGTGGCGCGAAGGGTTCTGACGTCGGTTTTCCCACTAATAACTGATGCCTATAGTGCCCCTACTGGCGCATTTTGGGTGGCATGAAGGGTTTTGGCATCGGTTTTAAAACCAATGCCTGAGGGTTCACCTTTTAGCGTCTCCCACATAGGTGTCTCTTTTTAACCGTCGCCAAAGGCCTTAAATAACTGATGCCAAAGGTCAGTTCTGTAGTAGTGCACCCCTGCTGAACTTAAAATATCTTACTTGGGTGTTTAAGTTGAATTGATGGCTATGAGTGTAAACATGTTGATCATGGTTGGTTTGGTCTTATACACATCTTTTATTTCATTTGATCTATGCATGGACTTGACAATTCCTTCATTTGTCTTTCTATGCTCTTTTTGCTTGAGGACAATCAATAATTTAAGCTTAGGGGGATTTGATGTGCACAAATTATATCATCTTTTCACATGTTATCACACAGAAATTTGATTCATTTCGATATCACTTAGCCTCTTTTCATATTACTTTTTCCATATTTTTGTTACTTTACTTATCGCATAACTTGCATTGCAGATATGTTCTAAGAAAGACTGATTTCAGAGTTTAATTCTGCAAAATTAGTAGAATGCATGGCGTGCATGTCAAATGCACGACGTGCAATATTTTAGAAGAGTTTTCAATTCACCCAGATAGAGAATGCATGACGTGCACTCAAATGCACGACATGCACCTGGGAGCGTCAAGCAAAACAAATTGTCGTGAAAGTTGCACGGCATGCATCAATCCAACGCACGGCGTGCACCTGGGAATGTCGAGCAAGAACAGACTCTCTAGAAAGTTGCACGACGTGCATCAATCCAACGCATGGCGTGCACCTGGGAATTTCGACCAAAACATCTTTCTGGAAAGTTGCACGGCGTGCATTACTACAGTGCACGCCGTGCACAGTGCATTCTAGATAACTGTCGAAGCTTTTGCACGGCGTGCACTTTGGATGCATGTCGTGACTATGGCACTTTTAGCATTTTGAAAAATATGAGTTTTTGTTTACAATGAGGGGGGAACTTAATGGGTGGTTATCTCCGGTCATTTTGTAGAAGTTCCCTCATCCCAGAGCGAGGGGAGAGCAGAGGAAGGTGATTTTGAGGAGAACAAGAGTGGTTTCTTGCCAAAGGAGCCCATTTCTTCTTCTCTTCTTCTCCATTGTCTTCTCTAAAGGTGCAACAGAGCTTCTCCACTTCACATAGCTTCTCGAGAGAGGAGCCAGTTCGTTTTGGAGCAACGAAAGGAGGATAATTTCGTCCTCAAGTCGGAATTCTACCTTTCTTGGGTTACACCTTGGGATTACTTAGCTTTTCCTTCTCTAAATCATGTTGAATTCTAAAAATTTTGTACATTTCCTACTATACACATTCATGGACGAGTAGTTTCCTTTTATTGGACATGGGAGAGTATCTCTCATGTCATATCATGTTTGGAACATGGTAATTTCGTACTAAATACTATGTTGCTTGTTTTTATTGCTTGAGAGTATCGGTTTCTTCCTTTCTACATGTATGGTTGGCCACCTTATGTGTATGTTTTATGCTCTTTTATTTGATCTGAGAAGATAGGTGGGAGAGTAAGGAGGTACTCTCTTGGAAACTCCTTCTTTACCACGAGAGTGGAAATTATAGAGTTGAGGAGTAGGTTTGTGATCCAAAATGAAATTCATACATGAGAATGTTGTATTGAGTTAGGATCATTGTACTTGCACCATGAGGTGAAGTGCAACATTCAACTCTCCTTTCAAACAAGTTCTTAGTATGTTTAAATTTCATGCTCCTATTTTATGTTATGATATGTTGGTGAAATACTAGGTCCAAGATCCTTCCAAATCTGAATCTTAACCTTTCTTAAGTGATAATTTACTATTTTGTTTTAAATCTATAATTTAGTTGTTCTAATCTAATCATCTTGTGTACAATGATCTATATTATTGAAAATCATAACTCTTATGCCTAACTAACCAACGCTCCTTGTGTTCGACCTCGACTACAACTACTCTCGTATACTTACGGGAAATAGCTAGTTGAGTAAAAGATCATTCTTAGTGATTGAAACTCATTAGTGTAAACTACCAACATATATCAACCCACAAATTAGGAGACTAAAAAATATGATGATAAAGAACTACAACATCAGAACAAATGCACCAACAATAAGTGTCCTACAACATGTTCCCTATCCATCTTAATCATCATAGGTCTTCAACAAGGATTCATAGGAGGTGACTCCTTCAACAACAACACCATCATCATTGAATTCATTGGCCCTAAGGCCATTGTCTTTGTCTTTTTTATTCGAAGTACTATCACATAAAAATGGAAGAATATAGGAAGGCAGTAAGAGAATTGAGTCACAAATGGAGTTAATTATATTTGTTTTATAACTATGCAATAAATTATTGTGTTCATACCATCATGGCCAAATAAGAGATACAAATAAGACATATTTGTTGTAGATTAGAGTTGCATTTATAATATGAGAATAAATAAGAGCAACATGAGTAAGAATAGGAGTTATAATTCTTAACCCCTGAGTAAGGTATGGAATAAATAACTCCAAATAGTCATGGAAAATAGGCAAGTATAGAAGTCATGAAGAATGTCTCCATAATTACTAAGGCACACATAACAAATGTAGGATCCCTAAAAGCCTCTAGAGTGCTTAGTGTGTGTGCTAAAAAGCAATTTATTTTGTGTTGTAAGCCAGATTTGAACAATTATTCCCATGGGACAAATTATTTTCTAAACCTGACATCCTATAATGTCCATCATTCCAGGGTGTATAAAGATGCCATAAACATCAGATCCAGAAGTGATAATCCTATTTCCATTGAATCTTGCAGGCAACATTGCTAAGAGACTAATTTGAAAGCCTCTTAACACAATGTTTGATTGAATAATATCAAAGAGTATGCGTTTAAGTTAGTTATATCTAGAAGAAGTTATGGACTTCCTACCTACATCAATATCAATGGGCTTAGGAAAGAAGAAATCACTATATGAGGGAGTTAATCTCGAATCTAACCATTCTTGTGTGAAGATTCCACCAAGAAGTGGATTCTTGGGAATGTTAAATTAGATGGGACACAATATTATAGAAACCTTAATATTTTTTCTTTATAAGTAGGGATTCTATTCGTCTACCCATATGAAAAACCATAAAACATCTACTAGGATGAGTGGTTGAGCCAACCATGCTATTCTAGCAGAGTCATAGGCCATGATAACACTAATGACTATACAAAAGTAGATAAAACGAAATTTAAATGAATCACCTACATATATTCTATAATGTATTATCAAGATGATTAATTAAGAAAAATACTAATTGGAATACATCCTAAATCTATACCAAAATACTAATTGGAATACATCCTAAATCTATACCAACTCATCTGTATTTAGTAAATCTTCATTACTTCCACATTGTAAGCATTGAAAATGAAATCTTTACTCATGTTAGACTACAATATGTATGTCATAAGGCGCTATCCATGAAGATCATTTTTTCATCAAACCATGAGTTGTTGAGCAATTTTGTGTATCATAAAATATTTTTGAAAGAATTTCATGGTTGAATGGTATGATAGCCTAATTAAATAAGTGTGACAAATTGTATCTCATTATTAACTAAATGCTAAACTAAATTCACCAACTTGAAGACCAAATAAGAATAATTTTTTTATTATTGAATATGACCGTTTATTGAAGTTGTGATCATGACAAGCACTCATCTATTTTTTTCATTTTATGATTATAATGTTATCATATCTATTTTTCTAAAACAATCAGGTGACCCTCGTACTACCACATTAACCAACATGCATTAGGATGTGTGGCTTTGGGGATTAGAAACGGAATGGTTTGGAAGACTAAACCTAGACACACTGATGCACTGAATAGTTGTTTCTCTCATAGGCTATTTATTATGGATTTTTGTGCACTTATTGCTCATTTTTTATACCAATTGTGTATTATTTATCATCATTAGCATGCGACACTTAATTGAATTAAATAGATATATTTTTTATGTTCTTAATAAATTGATTATTATTTGGGAGCTTATGTTCATTTTTGTGGAATTTCATGTGAATCTATAAGAAACTACACAGCTTGTACAACCGATCTGGCAGTTGGTGGTACCGACACTTGATCACAAAGGAACAAGTGAAATCAAAAAATCTCGATACTATCGACATCCAGTCAGTAGTACTGACAACTGTGTAGGGATTCACAACTTATCGAGGACGTTGATACTACCGACACCTAGTTGGTAGTACCAACCCAATGGGATCAGGTAGATCTGAAATTGCAGTTAATCCAACGGCTGGGACTTAATGACACCCTAATTCATGTCTATGACTTAGGGAGAGTGTGGCCAACCTAATAATCATGTCCCTATTTAGTTTCATGATAGAGGAGAGCAGAGACGAGAGGAAGGAGAGGAGAAAGCAACATTTCATGTGGTTTGTGCACTTTTGGTGGCCCAATTTGTAATCAGAAGATGGAAAATCATCACATTTGTCGGGAGGAACCATCAATACCATCTTTCTCTAGGGGTGTTCCTTATTATTTATGTTTTCATCATTCTTTTCTTCCTTTTCTATGTGTAAAGCAACTGAAATCATGTGGGGCTCATCTACTCGTTCCTTAGGTTCCAAGAGTAGTCCGGTTTTGCATTGGATTATGATTTAATATCCATGTTTCTCTTAACATAAGGACATGATTCTATAAGAGCATAATGAATTAGATGTGCTTGATCAACATAGGTAGTTGTTTAGATGTTAATTACTTTGAGAGCAGTATTAAATGTTGGAAACTCATAGATTTATACATTTTATATTGCACCTTGAAAAGGGCTTACGAATGTGAAGAGAATAACCTAGAGATTTCTGTAAAGCACCTAACTATTAACACAATAGAGCGGGATTGGTATTAGAATAGGTAGTGAGTTACGATGCAAGAGTGGGTAAAATTCTTGCTACAGGACTCTTTTTTTAGGGTTAGGACAATTTAATATTAATGAAATGATGTTCATTGCAATGTGAGTCATGGTTAAACTACAATCCTAAGGAATTCATTCCACTTGTGATCACAACCAATAATCTGAGTTTTAATTCTTACGATTTAGTTACTAATTCAATCAAAACACTATTTTTCTCAGGTCTAGCTAATTTGATCATTGTTAGTAGTAGTTTCTGTGTACACATTTTCCCTGTGTTCGATATCAGGTCCTCTTTAGGCCTATATTACATTAATACGTGGACTTCTATTTTTGATGTGTAATATACGTGCATCAAGTTTTTGGCATCGTTTCTGGGGAAAATAATGTGTCCAACAATACAAGTGATGTGATCGGCCACTCTAGGACACATTTTTTTATTATTTTTCCTACAATTTATAAGTTGAGTTCTAATTTTTTATTCTACTACTAGTATTGATTTCTCATGGATTTCATAAATTTCAGGTTCTAATGCATGGTCCAGACGAGAAGCACCGATTACGGAGCCTCATCACCACAAAGTGTATTTCAGGAGGATTTCTTATGCAGAGCACATGAGTACAGTGGTTCTACACCAAGATTGATTTAGACTCCACCACCGAAGATGCCATCACCTTAGACTCTGATACCCCCAACAGAACAACCAGTGCAAGCAAATATGGGTGACACAGTAGTTGAAGAACAGACCATCTGGAAGAAAATTAAGGTGTCATCTGTAACAACGCAGTTGGGTCTGATTAAAAGGTAGGCTATAAATGTGGGCAGTTACAAGATAGACCCTAGCTTGGTGGAACTAGTCAAGTCACAGGCATTCCATGGCCATGGCACGGAGGATCCAATGATGCATATCAATAATTTTGTCAAGAGTTGTGATATGGTGAAAATTAGTAGGGTCCTAGAAATCGTCATCTATCTAAAACTATTTCCATCTTCTCTAGTAGACAATGCAAAGTCCAGGGTCCTCAACCTCCCGCCCGAGTCAATAGAAACACGGGAGGGGATAATAGATGTGTTCTTTGAGCATTATTTCCCACCTAAGAAGATAAATGAGTTGGTCAAGAAGATCTAACTCCCCTAGGTTGACAAAACAAGACTACAATGAGTGGCAGTATAGTTGTTATACTTCATGGTAGTCTAACGTGGATATCATATATCCAATAATAGGGTTTGTTAAGGTGTGTCCTCCTCACTTCATTCATCCTCTATAGGATCACCAGTAAGAAAAGAAATCCTCATATTTAATTTCATTCTCCTTAATCATTGATTCTATCTTCATCAAGTGATTAGGGAATTAGTTGGAGCAATTTCTGAACCACTTGCAAGAGAAGAACTAGATCTGATTGGGGGGTATTGATGTGGAAGACGTGTGTGGGACTATCACGGTGAATGTTATGGAGTCAGAAATAGAGTTTTTGTGACACCCATTGGCATACAAAATAAGATTACTCAAAACAAGCATGAAGTTATCACTAATAACCAAATTACCACAAAACATCTCATAAAGGCATCTCAAGCTGAATACATCATATTTAAAGCCATAAAACTTGTGTCACTTATATTTCATTCATGCCAGAAGACGTTACAAATCAATGTTCACTAGCAAACTAGCCACAACCTGTTCCATATGATAACATGTTCATGTATACAAATCATGTATGTTCCTCCATAGTATAGCCTCAAAAACACAAACAGATGTACAACGTCTATAAAAAACCCCAAGGACTTGAGAGTATAGGGATGAAACATAGGACTCTATTACTAGACACTAGCTACATGTCCATGATCCAACGGATATTGTTCCTCTTACTGTCAGCTTTAGCGACACGATCTTGATCCCCATGTTCACATCCACCTAAATGATGTGGAAACCTACAGGGTGAGACCAAACATCCCAGAGAGAGATATAACTCTCCGTCAAGGTCTATTAGAAGCACAAATAACTAAGCATGTAGATAACATACTTCACTGGTTGAGTAGAATCAACTAAATTATATGTATCCAATAGATAATATAGATTAAACAAACTAAGCAGTTACCACAAAGTAGTAGAAAAATGAATATGTTAAGAAGGAATATGAAGAACATGTATAACTGTTATCAACTAAACAATACAAGATTAAGGCAAAGGGGTCATGTAATGTTATTCGCATTTGACCCTAAGCAAATATACTATACGGATGTGTTACGTCTTTTATTATTGCCCTCAGGATTTGAGTCATACCACTCAAATCCAATCGACCACTGCTAAGTTGAAATCAGTTCCATACAACGTCAATGGATGAGCCGGAATCCACGACCTCCCCAACACCTCTTGGATAATATAAGAGTAATAGTGACATACAGTCAAGCTGAAGGATTGACTCACACATGGCCATCCATATAAAACACCTAGCCCACCTTGGTACAGGTCACGATGCTAGAAGAACAAGATCACACATGTCCATTCTTAAAAAGAAAGGATTGGCTCACACATGGCCATCCGTATAACAAGGAGAACAACTCACACATGACCATCTCACACAACCTGTCATTTGGATGTAAGAATATTCTCGACTTTCACCCTCACATATTCAAAAATATGCGCTCTGAGTTTCCTATAGGAATGACTCATTTCACCATCCAGCACTAAGACTGGCACTGGAATGGATCTATGGCACAGGGAACCTACATTATTACGGTTTCACTTTATTAGTTATGCCAATTTAGTGAATTAAGACTTTATCAATCAAGTGGACATCCAAAACCCTAATTCAATCTAGCAAGAATAACTATGAAACAACTTCAAAAGATATAAATGGATAAGGCATGATACTTGTAACACTACCACTCACAAGGCCATCATTAGTGTCACACAGCCATACAAGGCTATCACAAATGTCACATCACTGTGGATATCAATCCCTCAATCTCATCACTAGAGGATATATCCTCATAATAGGCATTAATCCTTCACCGGGTCATAGGACCCATCACATCAATATGATCTCAATATGTCTCATCAAGGCTCATATCCATCACCCTGTGTCATATGATCACCATCATAGCATACTCATGCTATGGCATTCATTTAACCTACAAGTGTAGGGGTCCATAAACAAGAGAGAGAAAAAATCATAATGTGGTAACCATTTCAAATGTTACAAGAATACACATCTTAGTTCCCAACATTAGGGTTAGGATTAAATGTTTAGATGATTAGGATTTCATATCATAAAACAAGCACCAAATACTAATTATGTCACCTCCCACTTTCTTGGAGCATACTAGGATTGGAACATCATTACATAAACATGATTAGAGCATTATGTCAACAACACTAAGTATCAACATCATTCACATGTGTATGTGTACCATCTCATTATGTTATGCATGTGTTACGACCATAATCCATCCAAGTCTCCCGACCTCAAGCCAACTAGGAGACTAGTCCAAGGCAAGAACATGTGTTTCAACTACCACAAAAGTAGGTGTCTCGACCATGCACAAAACAAACATCTCAACCATGACCAAAACACAAGGCTCGACCACTCATAAAATAAGAGTCTCAACCGCAACAAAACCATGAGTATCGACCACTATTCACTATGGTGTCTCGAGTCTCTCGACCATATACCAAAATGGTGTCTCAACCGCCAACCAAAACCAAAGCATCATAACTGAAACAACTCAAGAGAGTCATGACCAAAACACAAGCATCAAACATGTTATGATGAGAACCAAAGCATGTTTTGACTAATACATCAACCTACACATGCGTCTTGACCCAACCAACATAAAGGTGTCTCGACCAAGACCAACACATGGTCACGACCAAAACATTAAGGAGGACATATGAGTCAAACAAAACAAAGGTTAGATAGCAGAAAAACCAAGCATCAATATGCTCACAACTCATATGTTCTTGATCATCAAACCCTAGAACAAACACCATGAAGATCAACAAGTAAATCCACATAGGAAAGAGAAAACTGAACTTCAACACATATGAAAACTACTCAAAACTTCAAGGAAACACATGTTGGCTGAAAATTTGCATTGTGATAAAGCCAAAGCTCATGGTGCATGTAAGATCATCATCAAGAATAACCATCATCAAAAGAGGGAAAACCCCATGCAAAAGGGCATCAAAATCTTGAAATCCGAACTTCAACATGAACACCTTCATGAAACCAACTAGGTAGGGGAAAACTAAGCTTCAACCTCAAGAAACCCAACTAAGAAAACTACAATAGACACAAAGGTCAAACCCAAACACAATTATGAAACCAAGAAACATGTTACATGTATCAAAATCACCTCAACCAACACATACCAAGTCGAATACAAGAAATTAGGGTTTAAGAAAGAGAGAAATCTACATGAGAATACTACAAAGTCTTAACCCTTATATCATGATAACCTCATTTAGCACATTAGCATAAATATTAGATATCAAAATAGAAGATTATCATCAAGGAAAACTTATCCCCATTTTCTTAGAAAAACTCTATACTAAGGTGGTTACCCAAACTCTAAACATACACCATAGAAATCACCATGGAAGAACCTTATGTAGGAGAGATATCTCATGATCCACATGTGGAAAACAGAACCTAATATCTCTACTACATCAAGGTACTTGAACCATTGCATGTTGATGGAAAACCTTGATCTGACACAAGCAGAGCACATCTATCTCATAACTTTTTCAAAATTGGGTACCAAGATTAGGGTTTTGACGAATGGGAAAAACACATAGGATCATCCCCAAGATTCAAACCCTAGATTATATCAACATCATCTAGAATGATAAGATCATGTTTTAGAAATAGAAACAAAAAAATGCAAGCAAGATTAATAGTGCTACTAATAGAAGAGGGTAGAGAGTTATATAACCCTCCTTAAGAGAAGGAACAAGCTCCAAGCTCTCCATCACCAAGGAGGAAGATGAATCTCCACCAAAAGCTCAACTCTTGGCCACAAGATCACCTCAAGAAGAAGAAGACACCACAGTCAAAGATAGATCAAGAAAAGTGGGCAAGAAACCCTAGGCCGAACCAAGAAGAAAGAAGAGAGAAGAGAAGAAAACTTCCTCACACTTGGGTACCGCCTTTTCAAAACTTGGTCTCCAACCCCTTTTGATGAGGAGCTTTCTCTCAAGTTGGCCACCACGGATAGTCCATAGTCTATGGCTAAGAAAGGAGAAGAAGAAGAAGAAGAAGAAGATAAGGTTGAGGAATCACTTACCAAGAAGAGAAACCACTAAGAATCACCACAAGGAAGGTGACACTACATCAAAATTGATCAATAGTGGCATTTTATATGTGGCATTTGCTAAAAATGTCATTATTTATTCATTTATATTGGTATTTTCTTTACAAAAGCCATCAATCACACTACCGAAAGTGTTCTACACTTAGAATAGGTATTCTGGCATTTATATATAGTTTTATAGGCATTTATTATATCCAATTTCATCTTTTGTATCTCTATTTAATTTTTTCTCCATATATGCTTGGCTCCCCACTATGGCTACCTCTTCTTTTTCATATAACTTTGGGGTTTAACCACACAGAAAAAGAAAATTTACAAACTAACTCCCCCACTTCTCACGCCCTCTACCCTAACTTTCTCACTGGCCACACTCCACTGTCTTTGGCGTGTGTCATGCAAGCAACAAACTATCGTGTTGTCCTTTCTGCTGAAACCACCACCATTCTACCCCCTTCTATCAAAATTTGTTAGACTAAAACAAACCATCCTTGGCTGTCCTTCGCTGATTGCAAGGGATATAGAAACCGATGCTAGCAACTAGCGAGCAATCAATGTAAATCTCACTACTAGAAAACACTTTATCTATTACGCTCAAGTGTGTCACCTATATCCTAATAGATGACATGATTGGTTGTCATGGACTTAATACACGTCATCTTTTATGTGTAACCTTTGTGCTATGTAGGCTCTTCTAAAACATGTCATCTATAGCTAGTTACAGGTTTGCTGTAGAATGTCAATAGATGACATCATCATCATTACAAGTGAAAGCAACATCTATGGTTGTCACCTATGTAATAATAGATAATTATATTTGATGTCACCTAATTGATACAATGTGTGTTGAATAATCATATAAATTGTGATTCAAAATGGTTGTATGACGAGTAGAATGATCATGGTGTTGTCTCTCCAGAATGTATTAACATTTTTAAATATTGGCTATATTTAATATAATGGAAGAATAAATACATTATTTTTTTCATGGTAGAAAGAACCAAATAGAACTGAAATGAATATATTTTATTAATAACCAATGTATACATTAATCATACACATTCAACGTCAACTCTATATTTCTTATCTCAAATATACAACTACGACAGCAATACAATTGACTCACACATAGTGACATCATGGCCATAGAAAGATAAAAGCTTGATCATGTTGACCACTTGACAATACTCTTGTTGCCATTCTTCAGATAATTCCATCACACAACTGCAGTTGAGACTATTTCACATCACGCTTGTTAATCCAGTAGAGACACATGTTGGCCGGTTGTGACACCAACGATAGCGGGTTCCTGCTCATACCGAGTAGCCATGTGGCCGTTCTGAATGGACCCCTAGTTCTTCTGGCTGCACCTGAACATAAACACATGGAACACATTGTCAGTTTTGGATGTGGTCGTGAGTGTCAGCTCATCCTTGCAGAGGAACGTGATGCTTGAGGAGCCATCCCCATAGCACACCCCATAGATACATCTCTTTTCGTGGAAACTTTTATGAGGAGCTTTCCATAGGCCGTGTTTCCGCATAACACGTTGTTGTAAGAGGACAAGGCCAAGGGGTCAAATATCAGCTGTTGTTGTGGATAGCAAGAGTGGTTGCACGGACGACACTAGATCCAACCAAGGTCTCTCCCTATTTTAAAAGGACAGTCTAGTATTTCTTGGACGTGCCAATGCCCACTGTAACAAGGTAATCCCCCACATATAGATGGGTTGGGATTGTTGTTGTTGACTGTAGGACGTTGGCAGAGTTGGACGCCCCTCCAGAGGAATCAATCAGTTTCTTCCATCGCGTGGGGACTCTTATCCTCATCTTCAAGCAGTAGTTGGCGAGAAAACTCCTTCCAATTGATCACATGTATCGTTGATGTCGTGCATAAGGGTGGGCAGGTGCCATCACAGTGGGATATGGTTCATGGACTTCTTCCCCTACTTGAAATTCCTACAATACAAGACAATTAAATAATTACTACTACTACTGAGTTTGTCATCAGTGCAATGAAAACCATTTCCTTTTCTTAACTCACCAACTGAAAAATGGCTCACCTTTGGCAGTCAAGCAATTGGTAACTGGATAGGCTATCCACCTTGACCACCAAATGGTCACACTCGAGTGAAAGGCCTATCCAGCAAGGTACATTGCCATTATGTCACCCTTCCAAACTGAAATCGCTCAACAATTGCTATTCCAAGTGCGACAGATACGAGCAGAAGGGGAAGCGACTCACATTTAATACTATGTAGCTACCGTTGCAGGTGAGAGTTCTCTACAAATTGGAATGCTGGAATAGCCTGCATATATGTCCATTGTGGTTGTCAGACACAAAATCAAGTCATACAAATAAATGATCTAACGACTCCATCTAAAGTTCTGTGTAACAAAAACATCTTCTGAGAAGTGGTATTTGGCACTTACGGATCATGCCATCACTAGTAGTAATGGGGCCATGATGAACGGGTGAAACCGTCCAATACAAGGCATCAGTCAACCTTTTTATTTGGATCCGGGAATGCAAGTTGTCCTCTCCAACTCCATTAAAGACCCTACCGGTTTGGACAGATATAGCAGTCTCGAAGGTAAATGTTGTCCAACCTGAGATGTACCCATATTAATAAACAATACATCACATAATTCAAACTAGCAGATGGCATTTCTTCATTCTAGTAAAAAAACATCACAATATATTATTGAGAAATTTGTACAAAATACATTTTAGTCTTTACTATCAAATAGATCATATGTGAGTTAACTAAATTTTTTTTTAATATTGATACACCAATGAGAGGATATGGCCAAGCCTTTTCCCCTTGAACAAATCACAAACACGTACCAAAACCACTAGATGTTTTGCAATAATTTCAAATCATACAACAATTTTGAAATAAAACACTAGAAAACCAGTTTGCCGAATATTTACATGTCTGGAGATGACATTTTCACAAGTTTCCTAACAAAATTTGCATAGAAAAGCATGACATTACCTCTTAGATAGACTACATGTGTATATGTTGAACTACCTCTTAACTAGTTTATTACTGTGGACTTTCTTTGATGTAGCATACTAACAATCTTGATCAACTGCATCAAAGGATATCATAATAAGGTAGAATGATACATTTGCATGACACACAAAAAAAATGTAGTAGAATTTTTTTTTCTGGTTAAGGTAGTAGAAAACAAGTCTGGTTAAGCATATTTAGCCAACTTGACCTAGAATCATTGCATATCTAACACACCCACTTGTGTTCATCACGTGTCTCAACAAAGTAATATCTCACATGACACAATTGCTTCTAAGATTATGCATTTTTAAGGGTGAAAGGAGTAGAGTTTGTATGGGGCTATCATTAGAAATTAGATTGCCACCACCTTTTGTCATACAACATTGGGGATTATTTTAACACATAGTTTATGTTGAGTCATTCAGACAAGTCCCTTCTTCCATATACAAGTGCAATACACCCAAATACAACATGCAGAGTTTATCAAACTGAAAGTTCTATATCCAGACCATAAATTCAAGAAAAATTATCTTTTAAAAGGCACACAAGTATCCAACAAGTGTTGTTGGATATGAATATGCTTTCCTCCTATAATTGTCCTCCTATCATATCAACTGATGCCAAGAAAATTGATAACGTGTAATCTCATACCCACCTTTTGGGACACAGGAGGTCATTAACACATATAGATTAACTGCCTGCAACACAACAAATCCATGTTTCACTCAAACAAAAATTCATAGAGGCGCTTATTATTAGGACTCCACTAGTTAGACTATAAAAAGCAAGACAGGTTAGTAAGTCATTGGGAGAATAAATATAATAAAAATACATCAAAGAGGCTTTTTTACAGAGCTGGGAGAGCTAGCAACATTGAACAATCATTTCCCACTAGCCACATGATAAGAAATTTCTTCAGTTGATTTGTTGTACAAAGTAGAAGAAATTAAATTCAAGTGGATAAGGAGGCAAGTGTCTCCCCTTAGGGTAGCAGTTGTAGTGATATCAAGAGGTTTAAAGAAGGCAACAGTGGTACAAGTTATAGCAATGGAGACTTTTGTAATTGTCAACTCTGACCACTTGTCTAGGAGTGTCAAACATAAGCGAATTATAGGATTGTGAATGGTTATGGGCATAACCACATTCCTATAAATTCAATAGGCCTAAAACCCTTCACTTACATACTTTGTATATAACCATGGACCACCATACCCTTATACATGTTTCTTAGTGGGTATACTAAGGCCTACATGTATAGGCATACTCGTTATACACCCTGAAAATTTATCCCTTCAAATGTAACACCCTGGTTGGAGTGAGACTAAGATGCTAACATCTAAACCAGTCCCTCATCATTTTCACAAACACCTTGTGAGCAGGGCACCCAACAACAATTTCACCCCTGTAGACGACCCTTTTGCCCCAAGAAAATGGCTCCCACAGCCATGACGGAGAAGGAAGGCAACATTCATCCGATGGAGAGAGAGAAGGAAGGCAATGTTCACACATGTAGAAGAAAGTAGTTGAAGATTAGGGGCTTACCTAGATGATGAAGTTCCAACCGCCGACACCAACTGTGCTTGTCACCATCGACGATTCCCTTTGGAGCTACCCCAGGATCTTACGTATGTCGTCGCCAATCCCCTATGTAGTTCGCCCAAAATTTGATGTATATCGTTGCTGATCACCTTTGAAGCTCGCCGAGGATCTGTAGCATGTCGTTGCCGATGCCCTCCTTTGGATCATTTGTTGCGAGTCTGAACGTCAAATAGAAAGGAAAGGAAAACGGGAAGTATGTAGATGATCGAGGATTGAAGCAAAGGGAAATTGACTGTCGTTGTTCCTAGAGATGGAAGCACTGTGGATTCAACGAGCAAGGTGACTCATAATCATTAGACTCCTAGATTCCTTGCTCCGCCTATAGGAGGAAAATGGAAGGAGATGCAAATTAGGGCTTGTTCATGAAGAAGAAAATGGATTGAGGGTCAGAGAGAAAGAGCGGAAAATTAGAACGTACACATCGCATGCGATGGGAATGGGGTCTGCCAAGAGGTTTTGGGAGTGAAGTTGAAATAATATCTTCGCGCTGGCCGGTCGCGGGAGCGGGTGTTTTAGGAAGCGAGGGATTCAGGGGGTGCACAGTTAGTGCGTGAAACAGTGGATTTTTTTTAATTGTATTTTTGGCCCCTGAAAATGCAATCTTCATCGATAGGCTTGCAGTTCTTCCTAGTTGGGTTTGCAGCTCTCCCTTGTTAGGCTTGTATCTCTCACAGCGATTCTTGCATCACTTTCTTGTGGGGCTTGCATCACACACTTCAAGGTCTTACATCACTTCCTTATGCTACTTGCATCTCTCACTAGTTGGGCTTACAACACTTGCTAGAGGGGCTTGTAGCTCTCGCTTGCTTGGCTTGCAGCACTCGCGACGGCCTATATCATGACAATGTTTTCTTACAACAACTCTCCCAAAATGCATTTGTGATGAGCTAGATCCCATATCATGAGAGTGTCATCTCATAACACCTCCTTAAGAATGAATCTGTGTGGATTCATAACCTATGTTCTGACACTTTCCACTCGCAACAAGTCCATGTAAATGTATTTGTGAGGTGTCATGACCCATATCTTGACAATGACATCTCATAGTAGTTTCCTAAAAATGTATAGAGAATAATATCGTGATAATGTCATATCACCAAAAGTCCCTAGAATGGATTTTCAATGCATATACTCAGTTTTGCTCCTAATAGTCATCAATCCATTTGATTCCAATGCCTTTCTCCAAAGTTGAATTTTATCATCCAATCTATCTTTAGTTTCGTCAATCAATGCAATATCATTAGCAACATACACCAAGGAATATTATCCTAAACATTCTTTGTCAACTCATCCGTAACAAGAATGAACATATATGGGTTGAGTGTGGATCATTGGTATACCCCAACTGTGATAGGAAATGTTGGTGTCTCTCCTACATGGTCTTCACACTTGTAGTAGAGCTATCATGCATGTCTTTAGGGTTTAGAATTCATCACAATCCAATTTAATCTAGGGAAACGACATATTAGGGTTTATAAGGAAATTTCAACTATAATTAAATATATAGTTACATATATTAATTTTTATCACAATCATACAATTCATCACAATTTAATTAAATTTAGGCCAACAACATATTAAGATATACACATAATTTTCAATTATAATCAAATACATAGTTATGTATATGCATTTTCATCACAACCATACAATATCATATTAAACACATTATCCCTTAATTTTGTGTAATCAGAAAGTTACAAATAGAAAACCCTAATTTGGCCATTTGAAAGTTGATAGGGCATAAATTTGAATGGTGTGTCTCTGGCATGATGGGTGTGTGATTCGTCAAGTTATCATGAATCATCAAAGAAATGGGCAGAGCCCACATTGACCTTCCAGAAGTCAGGGTTTGGTGCATATATTAGCTCTAGAATTACTAAAATTATCCGAGTAGTAGTTACCATCAAACTAACTATAATAGATTTAATGAGCCATTCACAGTTCATGGCTTAAATCTTCAAAAGCAAAAAAAGTATAGAAAGACCTACCTTGCCGAAAGAAGGAGAGAGAAGAAGTAGAGCCCTCAACTTGGAGAAGAGGTGGTGGAGAAGTAGCTAGAAATGGTAAGGAGGAGTAGTGGCATCACCAGAGTCTAGGAGCAGTGGTGTCAGCAGCGATGAGTAGGAGTAGCGGCAACGTCGGTAGAGGCAAGCTTAAATCAGCACTGGATGGAGGAGGAGCACAGACTGGAGGAGGAACAATGTCGATGTCCATAAAATGGACCAGCGCAACATCGACATAAGGAGGAAGCAGTAGTGGAATCACTAGAGTAGTGTCCTCTCACAATAAGTCCTTGAAAATGCATCTAGGAGGTTCCAAGGCCCATATCATGACTAGTGTCCTCTCACAAAAAGTTTCCAAAATATATTTGGGAGGTGCTATGACCCATATCATGATAGAGCTTGTGTTCATCCTTGACCCAAGAATATTAGCTCTCTTCTTCCTCTTTTCCTACTTTTATTCATCCTTGAGCTTGGTGGTGGAAGTGAAGGTGATTGAATAACATTAAAACAAGGTGTCACGACCATCGTTACACATAGGCTTCGTGACCAACCCACAACACAACGTCGCAACCCACCCTCACAACACAACATCAGAACCACAACAAAC
This sequence comes from Alisma plantago-aquatica, assembly GCA_963693085.1. NCBI lineage: Eukaryota > Viridiplantae > Streptophyta > Magnoliopsida > Alismatales > Alismataceae > Alisma > Alisma plantago-aquatica. Next base: position 1,057,205,002 of record OY856411.1, on the reverse strand, counting down.
ACAGTGTCGTGACCAAACCAAAATGAAGTCTCACGTCCACAAGAAAAACAGACCATCATGACTGAAACAAGGCTAACCATCACAACTAAAACAACACCAACTGTCTCAACCTCAAACCCACATGGTGCACATCTTTCTTGACCCAAAACACAAGGGAAACGACAGTATTAACCAAAACAAGACCCAACAACAAGAACACCAACATCATCAAGGTCAAAACTCATTGATCCAAGATCATCAAACCCTAAAACGAGCACTGATGCGTTTCTGCCTATGGTGTTACACACTACTAAATTAGAGTTTGAATAGATGCAACCCCGCAAACAACAAACACGATGGATCTTTAAAAATTTATATATGGACCTAGTACGATACACTCGTTTAACTAATCACACATGCCCATATGAGCACGGGGTCGTGTTGTAGTATAGGCAAGTGGCAAAAGTAGGGTCAATTCTCAGGGAGATGGGGGTACTAGAGCTATGTTAATGTGAGCTATGTTCCTAAAGCGGAGAGTAAGGTTTGAGGGTTTAAAAGTTGGTTTTGGAGTATTATGCTTCATTTGAAAGTGATTAACAACAAGAAGGAAATTAGATCTCACAACACAACATTGCAACTGCCTCCACGACGCACGTTGCGGCCACGATAGAATGTGATACAATAGTGTTAAAGCAAGGTGTCACAGTCAGTGTTATACATAATCTTCATGACCAACCCACAACACAACATCGCGACCCACCCTCACAACACAACGTCATGATCAAAAGAAATGCAATGTCACGATCAGATCAAAATGAAGTGTCTCGTCCAGAAGCATAATGGACCATCACAATTGAAACAAGGCCAACAATCACAACCAAAACCATCCCAAGTCCTTGAAAACACATTTGGAAGGTGCCATGACACATATGATGACAATGTCATATCACAATAAGTCCTTAAAAATGTATTTGGGAGGTGTCAAATCCTATATCATGACAACATCCTCTCACAACAAGTCCATGAAAATGCATTTGGGAGGTTTCATGGCCCATTTCAAGACAAATTTTATCTCACATCAAGTCCCTAAAAATGCATTTGGGAGGTGCCATGACCCAAATCACGGTAATGTCTTTTCACAACATCTACCTTCAAATGCATTAAGGAGGAGCCAGGGCCGATATATTGACAGAGTCCTCTCATAATAAATCCCTAAAAATGTATTTGGGAGGGGCCATGGCCCAGATCATGATAATGCCCTTTCACAACGTGTCTCTTCAAATGCATTAAGGAGGATCCAAGGCCATATATTGACAATGTCCTCTCATAATGAGCCCCTAAAAATACATTTAAGTGAAGTTTGGGCCCATATATGCCAACATCCTCTCACATTAAGTCCTTGAAAATACATTTGGGAGGTGCCATGGAGCATATGATCACAATGTCATCTCACAATAAGTCCTTAAAAATACATTTGGGAGGTGTTAGGTCATATATCACGACAACGTAATCTCACAACAAGTCTATGAACATGCATTTGGGGGGTGTCAGGGCCCATATCATGACAACATCCTCTCAAAATAAGTCCATCAAAATGCATTTGGGAGGTTTCAGGGCCCATTTCACGACAAATGTTATCTCATATCAAGTCCCTAAAAATGCATCTGGGAAGTGCCACGACCCAGATGATAATAGTGTCCTTTCACAACATGTCCTTTCAAATGCATTAAGGAGGAGACATGACATGCATATTGACAATTTCCTCTCATAATAAGCCCCTAAAAATGCATTTGGGCAAAGTTTGGGCCCATATCATGACAATCTCCTCTCACAAACGTAGTGTCGCGACGTCAGAGCACAATGCCATATTGACAGATTCCTCTCATAATAAGCCCCTCAGAGCACAACATCATGACCATAACAAATTTAGTGTCACGACCAGACCAAAACAGAGTCTCACATCCAAAAGTAGAATGGACCATCACGATTGAAACAAGACCAAGTAACACAACCAAAACCATCCCAAGTCCTTGAAAATACATTTGGGAGTTGCCATGGGACATATGATGATAATGTTATCTCATAGTAAGTTGCAACCCACCCTCACAACACAACGTCATGACCCACCCTCACAACACAACGTCGCGGTCCACACTCACAGTACAACATCGTGACTGCATCAAACAAAGTGTCCCGACCAGACCAAAACAAAGTGTCACGTCCAAAAGTAGAACAAACCATCACAAATGAAACAAGGCCAACCATCACAACCAAAACAACACCAACTGTCTCGACCTCAACATGTCACTGAATATGTTTTTGGGAGGAACCAGGGCCCATATCATTATGGAATCCTCTCACATCAAGTCTTTGAAAATGTATTTGAGGGGCAGGAGAACTGAAGAGAGAGCAGGGTGGTGGTGATAAACCGATCAGAGGGTTGGAGGCGGGGGATCGATGATGGAGAGAGTAGGGCAGAAGGAGAAGAGTCTCCTGGGGTGGAGATGGAGGATCGGTTGGCAGAGAACACAAATTGTGAGAACTGGGAATGTAGAGAGGCACACGGAGTTAGGGGAGATGGAGAGCGCTTTGGTGCAAATAAAGTGGTGAGAGAAGGGAAGTGTGGGTGTGGTGGGGGATGGGTCAATGAAAAAATTGTAGTCTTTTAATTTTCTTTTAAACAAACTACCTCTCAATCCATTTAATCTGATGTGGAGACTATGTATCCTCCAAATAATTTAATGTATATGTTCCTATGTTGCTTTCAAAAAAAAAGTTCCTATGTTTATGAATGGGGCCCCAACAACCATAGAAACTTCTTAATCAACAATTTACAATTATGCTTTACTGAATGGTGTGCTTCTTTCTTTTTAAAATTGTAATATTTAAACTTACCATCGAATTTTCTTTCCTCAATACCAAATTATCCTCTATATCAGGTTATTTCAATTTAATTACTTAAGTTCCTTTTTTCATTTCATTCACTCATAAAACTTACAATATTTCTTTATTATAGTATCTATTTAGTCCCAGAGAAGTAGAAAATTCTATGTCTTGATATTTTCCTGAATAAAGAAAAATCGTACCCATATCATTCTCAAAGAATACAAACATCCGGCTGTGTACATATCACTGGGCACATGATAGATCCAATTGTTGAGGCATATGGAATCTTACTCAACCATGCCTGCTATTCTAAGGAGCCGGGACATTCAGATTTAGAGAGACTTATTCCATATAACATGGATAAGTTTCCTCTCTAAAAATCATGCATGCTAAACCTCTTTACCACTTAGCTAATGAATGTACTTCCTCTTAGGTCAAGAAGTCTTCTAGATATATCTATATAGATATTGATTCCTAGTACATGCGGTGCTTATCTTAAGTCCTTCATGGAGAAGTATTGTCTCATGTCCTTAAAAATGTTTATGAGGATCTAGTGCCCATATCATGATGGTCTCCTCTCACAACTAGTCTCTAAAAATGTATTTGGGAGGAGCCACATCCCATATAATGACGGTGTCCTCTCACTGCAAGTCCTTAAAAATAGATTTGGAAGGATCCATGACAAATATCATGATAGTGTCCTCTCACAACATGTCCCTAGAAATGAATATGTGAGAATACAAGGCTCATACCATGATGGTGTCCTCTCACAAAAAGTTCATGAAAATTCATCTAGGAGGATCCACATACATAATGAGATTGTTATCTCATAACAAGTCTCTGAAAATACATTTGGGAGGATCCACGACCAATATAATGACAGTGTCCAATCACATTCCTGAAAATAAATGTGTGAGGATCTAGTTCCCATATCATGACGGTTCCCACTCACATCAAGTCTCTGAATATGCTTTTGGAGGAACCATGGCCCATATCATGATGGCGTCCTCTCAAAGCATGTCCCTGAAAATGCATTTGGGAGGAGTCACATCCCATATCATGATAATGTCCTCTCACATCAAGTCCCTAGAAAAACATTTTGGACGATCCACATCTCATATCATGACAATGTCCTCTCACGACAAGTCCCTAGAAATGCATTTGAGAGGAGTCACGACCCATATCATGACAATATCCTCTCGCAACATGTCCCTAAAAATGAATTTATGAAGAGACAAGGCCCATATCTTTGATGGTGTCCTCTTGCAACAAGTTCTTGAAAATAAATTTGGTATGAGAAACATCCCATATCATGACAATATCCTCTCGCAATAAGTCCTTGGGAATGCATTTTGGATCAGCCACGACTTATACCATGACAATGCTCACACATTAACTCTCTACACATGAATTTGTGAGGTGCCATGGCCCATATCATGACAATTTCCTCTCACAGAAAGTCCCTGAATATGCTTCTACAAAGAGCCATGGATCATATCATGAAAGTGTTCTCTCACAACAAGTCCCTAAAAATGCATTTGGGAGGACCCACATCTTATATTATGACAACGTCCTCTCATAGAAAGTCCCCATAATAGTATTTGGGAGGAGCTAAATACCATATCATGACAAGTCCTCTCATGACAAGTCCCTAGAAATACATTTGAGAGGAGCCACAAATACAGTTGGCCCGAATTGAAGGCTTGTTTATGAAATACTTCTGCTTGAGATACTTATTTGCAAATGGTTTTAATTTACCCTATTTTGTGGTAATATTGTGATAATTAATAATTGTGCACTTTGATTTGAGTAATATCTCTTTGTGTGATGAATGGCATCATAGTTGAGAGGATTCATGGCCCATCTCATGAAATTGTCATCTCATAACAAGTCTCTAAAAATGCAGTTGGGAGGTGTTTGGGCCCATATCACGACAAATGTCATCTCATAACAAGTCCCTAAAAATTCATTTAGGAGGATTCAAGACTCATATCATGATGGTGTAATCTTACAACAAGTCCATGTAAATGCATTAGAGAGGACCGACGACCCATATCTTGATAGTATCCTTTCTCAGAAAGTCTTTAAAAATGCATTTGGGTGGATTTGGGGCCCATATCACCACAATGTCTTCTCACAGCTAGTCCCTAAAAATGCATTTGGGAAGTGTCAGGGCCCATACCATGACAGTATCATCTCACAACAAGTCCCTAAAAATGCATTTGAGAGGATCTAGGATCCATATCCGTACAATGACCTCTCACAACAAGTCTTTTAAAGTGCATTAGGAAGGAGCCTGGTTCCATATCTTGACATTGTCCTCCACAACAAGACCTTGAAAATTCATTTTGGGAGGATCCAAGTCCCATATCATAATCACCTAGATAGTTTTTGCCAAGAAAATTGCATAATTATGGTACTTGTGGCAGTTTCTTGTGACTTGCATCACTTGCTTACGGGGTTTGCAACACTCACTTGCGGGTCTTGTAGTACTCACCTGTGGGGCCAGGAAACTTTTTCTAGATGGAATGGCAACACTTTCTTGTAGGGTTTGCAAGTCTTGCTTGAGGGGTGTTTAGATCTTGCTTATGGGGTTTGTAGGTCTCGCTTGTGGGGCTTAAAGGTCTAACTTTTTGAACTTGCAATACTCACTATGGCCCATATCATGACAATTTCCTCTAACAAAAACTCTCCAAAAATATATTTGTGAAAGGTTGGATCCACATCATGAGAGTGTTTCGTTCAACAACTCCTTAAAAATGCATTTTTAAGGACCGTAGCCTATATCGTGACATTGTCCTCTCACTAAAAGTCGCTATAAATGCATTTTTCATGTGTCATGGTCCATATCGTGATGTGTATCTATCAACGTAAGTCCATGAAAATGTATTTGGGAGGAATATCGTGATAATGTTCTCCACAACAAGTCCCTAGAAATGCATATTTCGAGGACCCATGACATATATCATGAGAGTGTCTTCTCATAGAAAGTCCCTAAAAATGCATATTGGGAAGATTCATGGCCCATATCATGATAGTGTCCTCTCACAACAAGTCTTTTGTCCACTCATAGCAATTCCTTACAATGTGTTTGTGAGGAGCTGGAGCCCATATCTTCATAGTGTCCTCTCACAACAAGTTCTTACAAATGCATTATAAAGGAGTCCGATCTCATATCATGAGAATGTTCTCTCACAAAGTCTCTCCTAAAATGTGTTTATGAGGAGCCATGGACCATATCATGATATTGTACTCTAATAGCAAGTATGTGAAAATGCTTCTAGAAGGAGCTAGGATCCATATCATGATAGCATCCTCTCACAAAAAAAATCTAGAAATAATTTGATTGGAGATGTGTATATATGTATTGTACTCTTAAATATTCATTAAAGAGACATGTATGAGTTTGGGGACAATCACAATACAGTCAGTCACATACTTATGACAACCACAACATACTTGCATCAATTATTGTTGGTAGTGGGTGGTCGAGCCACTGTCACTGATAAATTTATTTTTCAAGACAAAGCGAATTAGCCATAGAATGGTCACAAAAGAGATATGTATGAGTTTGGTAAAGATCTTTATGCCAATATTATTTTATGAATAACTATCAGAATGACTTAAAATGACTCCCAAAAACAATTTCTCTCACATATCTCCTCTATTGAAACAAGGCCAACCATCACAACCAAAACCATCCCAAGTCCTTGAAAATACATATGGGAGGTGCCATGGCCCATATGATGATAATGTCATATCACAGTAAGTACTAAAAAATGTATATGGAAGGTGTCAAGTCCCATATCATGACAACATCCTCTCATAAAAAGTCCATGAAAATGCATTTGGGAGGTGTCAGGGCCCATTTCAAGACAAATGTTATCTCACATTAAGTCCCTAAAAATGTATTTAGGAGGTGCCACGACCCATATCATGATAGTGTCCTTTCACAACATGTCCCTTCAAATGCATTTGGGAGGTGTCAGGGACCATTTAAAGACAAATGTTATCTCATACCAAGTCCCTAAAAATGCATTTGGGAGGTGTAACGACCCATATCTCTCAATGCAACATCACAACTGTCTCCACGATGCACGTCGTGACCATGATAGAAGAACGTTAAAGCAAGGCATCACGACCAACCCACAACACAACGTCGTGACCCACACTACAACACAATGTCATGACCGCAACAAACATAGTGTCGTGGCCAGACCAAAATGAATGTCATGTCCAGAAACAGAACGGTCCATCACGAGTGAAACAAGGCCAACTATCACAGCCAAAACAACACCAACTGCCTCAACCTCAAACGCACACGGTGCACATCAAAACCATCCCAAGTCCTTGAAAATACATTTGGGAGGTGTCATGTCACATATGATGATAATGTCATCTCATAGTAAGTCCTTAAAAATGCATTCAGGAGGTGTTAGGTCCCATATCTTGACAAGTCCATCAAAATGCATTTGGGAGGTGTCAAGGCCCATAGCATTACAAATGCTATCTCACATATAGTCCCTAAAAATGCATTTGGGAGGTGCCATGACCCATATCATGATAGTATTCTTTCACAACATGTCCCTTCAAATGCATTAAGAAGGATACATGGCCACAACACTACGTCGCGACCCACCCTCACAACACAACATCGCGACCACATCAAACACAGTGTCGCAAACAGACCAAAATGAAGTGTCACATCCACAAGCACAATGAACCATCACGACTGAAACAAGGCCAACCATCACAACCAAAACAACACCAACTGTCTCGACCTCAAACGCACATAGTGCACATCTTTCTCTACCCAAAACACAAGAGAAATAAAATTCTTGACCATAACAAGACCCAACAACCCATATCATGATAGTGTCCTTTCACAACATGTCCCTTCAAATGCATTTGGGAGGTGTCAGGGCCCATTTCAAGACAAATGTTATCTCACATCAAGTCCCTACAAATGTATTTGGGAGGTGTTGTGGCACATATGATGATAATGTCATCTCACTATAAGTCTTTAAAAATGCATTTTGAAGGTGTTAGGCCCCACATCATGACAACGTCCTCTCACAACAAGACCATAAAAATGCATTTGGGAGGTGTCAGGGCCCATATCATGAAAAATGTTATCTCACATAAAGTCCCTAAAATTACAATTGGGAGGTGCCACGACCCATATCGTGATAGTGTTCTTTCACCACATGTCCCTTCAAATGCATTTGGGAGGTGTCAGGTCCCATTTCAAGACACATTTTAATTTACATCAAGTCCCTAAAAATGCATTTGGGAGGTGCCACGAGCGATATCTCACAACACAACACTGTGATTGTCTCTACGACGCACGTCATGACCGCGATAGAACGTGATACAACAATGTTAAAGCAAGGTGTCATGACCAACCCACACTACAACATCGTGACCCACCCTCACAACACAACGTCGTGACCGCATCAAACACAGTGTCACGGCCAGACCAAAATGAAGTGTCACGTCCAGAAGCAGATCAGATCATCATGACTGAAACAAGGCCAACCATCATAACCAAAACAACACTGTCTCGACCTCAAACACACATGGTGCACATCTTTCTTGACCTAAAACATAAGAGAAATGATAGTCTTGACCAAAAAAGACCCAACAACCCATATCATAATAGTGTCCTTTCACAACATGTCCCTTCAAATTCATTTGGGAGGTGTCAGGACCCATTTCAAGACAAGTTTTATCTTACGTCAAGTCCCTAAAAATGCATTTGGGAGGTACCACGACCCATATCTCACAACACAACATCGCGACTGTCTCCCCGACACACGTCGTGACTGCAATAGAACGTGATACAACAACGTTAAAGCAAGGCATCACGACTAGTGTTACACATAGGCTTCACGACCAACTCACAACACAATGTCGCGACCCACCCTCACAACACAACCTCATGACTGCATCAAACACAATGTCGTGACCAGACAAAGACGAAGTGTCACATCCACAAGAAAAACGAACCACCACGACTAAAACAAGGCCAACCATCACAACCAAAACAACACCAACTGTCTCGACCTCAAACACACACAATGCACATCTTTCTTGACCCAAAACACAAGAGAAATGACAATCTTGACCAAAACAAACCCCAACAATCCATATCATGATAGTGTCCTTTCACAACATGTCCCTTTAAATGCATTTAGGAGGTGTCAGAGCCCATTTCAAGACAAATGTTATCACACATCAAGTCCCTAAAAATGCATTTGGGAGGTGTCATAACACATATGATGATAATTTCATCTCACAGTATGTCCTTAAAAATGCATTTGGAATGTGTCAGGTCCATATCATGACAACGTCCTCTCACAACAAGGCCATGAAAATGTATTTGGGAGGTTTCAGGGCTCATATCATGACAAATGTTATCTCACATCAAGTCCCTAAAAATGCAATTGGGAGGTTCCATGACCCATGTCGTGATAGTGTTCTTTCACAACATGTCCCTTCAAATGCATTAAGAATGATACATGGCCCATATATTGGCAGTGTCCTCTCATAATAAGTCACTGAAAATGCATTTTGGTGAAGTTTGGACCCATATCATGGCAATATCCTCTCACGCCAAGTCCTTAAAAATACATTTGGGAGGTGTCATCACACATACGATGACAATGTCATCTCACAATAAGTTCTTAAAAATGCATTTGGGTGGTGTCATGTCCCATATCATGACAATGCCCTCTCATAACAAGTCCATCAAAATGCATTTGGGAGGTGTCAGGGCTCATATCATGACAAATGTTATCTCACATCAAGTCCCTAAAAATACATTTAGGAGGTGCCACGACCCATATTGTGATAGTGTTCTTTCACAACATGTCCCTTCAAATACATTAAGAAAGATACATGGCCCATATATTGCCAGTGTCCATTCATAATAAACCCTTGAAAATTCATTTCGGTGAAGTTTGGACCCATATCATGATAATGTCCTCTCACGCCAAGTACTTGAAAATATGATTGGGAGGTGTCATGGCGCATATGATGACAATGTCATCTCATAGTAAGTCCTTAAAAATATATTTGGGAGGTGTTAGGTCCCATATCATGACAACGTTCTCTCACAACAAGTCCATTAAAATGCATTTGGAAGGTGTCAAGTCCATATCATGACAAATGTTATCTCACATCAACTCCCAAAAATGCAATTGGGAGGTGCCATGACCCAGATCATGATAATGTCCTTTCATAACATGTCCTTAAAAATGAATTAAGGAGGATCCAGGGTCCATATATTGACAATGTCCTCTCATAATAAGTCCCTGAAAATGCATTTTAGTGAAGTTTGAGCCCATTTCATGACAACAACCTCTCACGCCAAGTCCATAAAAATACATTCAGAAGGTGACATTGAGCATATGATCACAATGTCATCTCACAGTAAGTCCTTAAAAATGTATTTGGGAGGTGTTACGTCCCATATCACGACAATATCCTCTCACATAAAGTCTATGAAAATACATTTGGGAGGTGTCAGGGCCCATATCATGACAACATCCTCTCATAACAAGTTCATCGAAATGCATTTGGGAGGTGTCAGGGCCCATATCATGACAAATGTTATCTCACAGAAAGTCCCTAAAAATACATTTGGGAGGTGCCACAACTCATATGATGATAGTGTCCTTTCACAACATGTCCTTTCAAATGCATTAAGGAGGAGACATGGCCATATATTAACAGGTCCTCTCATAATAAGCCCCTAAAAATGCATTTGGGTGAAGTTTTGGCCCATATCATGACAATCTCATCTCATGCCAAGTCCTTGAAAATACATTCGGGAGGTGTCATGGCACATATAATGACATTGTCATCTCACAGTAAGTCCTTAAAAATGCATTTGAGTGGTGTCAGGTCTCATATCATGAGAAAGTACTCTACCAACAAGTCCATGAAAATGTATTTGGGAGGTGTCAGGGCCCATATCATGACAAATGTTATCTCACAACACATCCCTAAAAATGTATTTGGGAGGTGCCATGACCCATATCATCATAGTGTCCTTTCCCAACACATCCCTTCTAATGCATTAAGGAGGTGTCAGGGCCCATATATTGATAATGTCCATATATGCATTTAGGAGGAGCCATGACCCATATCATGACAATATCATCGCACAATAAGTCCCTTGAAATACATTTGTGAGGATCTTGGGCCCATATCATGACAATATCATCTCACAAAAAGTCCCTTGACATACATTTGTGAGGATCTTGGACCCATATCATGATAGTGGTCTCTCACAACAAGTCTTTGAAACTGCATTTGTGAGTATCCGTGCCCATATCATGAGAATACTCTCAGGAAAGTCCCCCAAAATGCATATGCGAGGAGCTATGACCCATAACATGACAATGTCCTCTCAGACAAGTCCATTAAAATTCTTCGAGGAGGGTCTAGGGCCTATGTTATGACATTGTCTTCTCACAAAAAAGTCCTTGAGATGTGTATATATGTATTGTCCTCTTAACTATTCATAAATGGATATCTATGAGTTTGGGTACAATTAAAGCTTATTGGGTGCTTATGGCATCTACGTACCTCCCATTTGTAGGAATCGTTGCTAGGTGTGGGAGGTCTATCTATGTAAGATGTTTCCAAGGAGAAATTTGCCTCATAAGACAAAGGCTCATTGGCCTTAGAATGATCACCGAAGAGACATGTATGAGTTTGATGACTATTTTCATACCAATATCCCTTTATGAATCATTTGGAATGACTCTCAACAAAATTTTCTCTCACACATCTCCTTTACAAGTTGTCATATAAATGTACTGATATATCCCCATGAAAATGCATTTGGGAGGATCCATGAACCATACCATGACAGTGTTTACTCACAACAAGTTCCTTGAAATGCAGCTTTGAGGATTTGTGGCCCATAACGTGATAGTGTACTCTCACAAAAAGTTCCTAAAAATGTACTTGTGAGGAGATTGGGCCCATATAATGAGAATGTCCACTCATGGAAATCTCCTAAACTGTATTAGTGAGGATCCATGATCCATAACATGACAACGCGTGTCGATAGAAAGTCTGTGAAAATGCTTCTGGGTGGAGCTAGGGCCCATATCATGACATTGTCCTCTCATAGAAAGTCCTTGAAAATTCTTAGATTTGAGACATGTATATATGTATTGTCTTCTTAACTATTCATAAAAGAGATGTGTATGAGTTTGGGGATGATGGGAGCAAGGTCGTAACTATTCATAAAAGAGATGTGTATGAGTTTGAGGATGATGGGAGCAAGGTCGTTGGAGTGCTTTCGATAGCCACCACTTTTTTGCATCAATTGTTGTTGGGATGGGTGGTCTACGCAAACAACCGTCAAAGAGCAATTTGCCTCGTGGTATGTCAATATTCAGATTACACCTTCTCGATTTCCCCAAGCAGCTATTTCTAAAACATAGTTGTCCTCCTATAAACAAATTTAATGAAACAACATACCAGTAACTGATTCCCATGAACCAACACTACGCGACGAGCTATTTTTTTGGTTTGAGTCAACTCTCTCTTGCCACACGCTACTTGCTCTTGGCGGAGATGGATTTGTATATTCCTGTTATTACCATCTTCACGTGGACGGAGATGGTACTGCTCTTGTCATGCTGGTACGGACATCATGACATGAATGTCAGAGAGATCTTTTCTTCATACAATCCGGAAATAGAAATTGTGACGCCTGTCATGACCTTCACTCCACTGAGATAGTGCGTTGTGATGGAAAACTAGCCCGAGATGAAATGGAAGGGACCGAGCGGCTATAGCTTCTTCACGAGTTCCCAGTAGAGCGCCTGTGGTCTTTGTTGTAGCCGCAGTGCAGCGAAAGCTTTCGGAGACAAGGAGTGCAAATCCAGAAAAGAAATCTCTTCTGAGTTTCAATAAACTTATGTCAACCATTAATTTTGGGGTTACGACAATAGCGTATTATACTGTAGTTAATAAAATGTAGGTCTTCGTATACCGGTTATGATGGGGCGTGCTTCGTGATACATGTGGATGGTGAGTTGACGATGTTTAGATTGTGATAAATATGAAAACCGTAATTCAAAAATGAGATAGGGATGTAATTTCTATAACGTTGAGTTATATATGATAAGCTGATGAAACGTGATAATTAATGAAATTAACCCTAATGTCTAATAGATTGATTAAGTGAGAATCATTTTTGCTTTGTTTTGAGAAGTTTCAGTTCATTCATAGTTCACCTTTAGTTAACTCGAAAGCAGAATTCCAAAACTTATTTAAACTTCTTAATGTTATATTTTATAACTTCTTCAAGTTAAAGCATATCAAATTTGTTTTGTTTATTTGTACAAGTGACGATGTCATTACCTGTCACGGCTAAGACTTAAATGATTCAAATTAATGTAACTATACAAGATATTTACATATGATAAACATAACTAATTAGTATCTTACTAAATCAATAGAAAGAACTAATATATAATATTGGTCACGGGATCATAGAGAATTCCACATTTCTCATAACCTTCAAGGGTGGTTCTTTGTCTTTGTAGTTTAACTTGTTTAAATAGTTCATTTGAAATGAAAACTATGTTTGCCTTTCATTATATTGATATGTTAAACATGTAATGTTGTTACAACAAAATTGCCTCTGACTTATCCCACGATGTTGGAAGTGCACTAAGCTATTTTTTTACTTCAATTTTATGAGGTTGAAACCCGCTCTGCTTCCAGGAAGCACCAGCACCCGATCGTCCCTCTCGCTAACCACACTTCTTGCGCTCAAGAGTCTTATTCTCCTTCCATGCGTCAACCATCCATAGCTTGTCCATTGGATGTGAGGAATATGGATCTAGATGCTTTAAACTGGTCAGTAGGTCAATGCGGATCAGGAAAAAATTAGCTTCTTTAGGTGGGTGTGCTTTGGGTACATCCGTGCAATGGAAGTCACAGAGATAGAAGTACCATCGACCAGTTTGTCTACCAAAAAAGATTATGGAGGTCAATCATCTTCCTTGAATCATACATATATCGACTGACGACGTAGCTTACCGGGGTTCCAGACAAGTTCAAAAGTCGGGGAAAAAACTCAGTTTAGAACTAGCAGTACTAGCAATTGTTTGAATGTATCAGGAAAGAAGCCATGTCGTGGTTGATATGGCCTCAAGTATAACAAATCCCTCTCATAGTGTCGGTGTTGGGTTCTTTGTTAAGAAGACGATGCATGCACACTTGCTTAACTCTACGTCAGCTACTACTTGTATACTAGACAAGTGCTGCATCATTGATATTTGCCAATCTCAAACATTCTCATTCAACTGTACGACATAGATCGACACACTGTTGGATGAGAGTATCCTGACTCTTCGTGAGAAAGGGTTCGTGATGCCAGATATCAACATGAATAGTCCATTGGTAACTCCTTGGTCAGAGCTTTTTTTGTTGTAGCGGCCTTCATGGCACTTTTTCATGCCTAACTATTCATCTTACATTATATACATTTTAAAGTGGTAATTGTTGATCTCCTGTAATACCTTTCGTGCCTCTCTCTCTCATCTCATATATATAAATTTGACAAATTAGAAATATAACAAAGGTTGGTGTTGTGTTGGGGCGTCATACATGCTAAAACTAATACCTACACATATCAAAAGAGTATCATATCATTATATAAAAGTGATACATGGAAATGGGAAGAATCATGTCTTACTTATGCTTAGTAGTGCATATTTTAACTTGATGTACATATTTTAGAAACTTAAAGTGAAAGTTCCTCCAGCAGATTAAATGTGCTCCTTTTTGCATGTCAACTTCAACTCCCTTATCTGATTACTATGTGGATCTCCCTCACTTTCTGGCAATGTATTGGTTAGTGTGATGCTTGTTCTTGACAACTTAATTAGTAGACTAAAGAGACTCATATCCACATTTTAAAACTTAGTCTTCTTAATTTTGTTGATTTTCTTTCGCACATGTAAAGGGGTCATGATGGATGGAATAATTCCAATTCTTCAAGTAGTGCCAAGGGAGCTGGAAATGAAGAAATCAGTGAATCAACTAGTGACATTTTTATCAGTTCGTTTAATTTTCCTTCACAACCCCCTTCACCCATAAAACCTGTGTAATTTTGTCCTCATAATAGATTTATGACTCAATCCATTTTTCAGGTCAGCACACATTGATTTAACTTCATTTTGGATATACGACCATTTGAACACAATACTTTGAGCCACTTAAAAGATATAATATGAAAATGTACATATTTATTCCCATATCAGACTCTACAATCTAATCATAAAATATTTTATTTTGTATATCTCTATACAACCTCAAATGTACCTTACGTCTAGACTGTAAAGAAACTATATCCCAGATAGAATGTAAAACATTATGTCATCTCAGTTGATTCCCGCCTAATCATCATTTTCATCACACACATATGGTTTGCTTTAGTCTATCTATACCCTCTTGTTGTTTTATTCTAATTTCATTAGTACTAATTTGAACTATATTTGCTTGCTTTAGAATCCACATATGCATCTCCTATTTTACAACATAACATGTGTTTCTTTTAAGAATTACAACCAATTTAGCCGGGTTGTGCAACCCAATTGTCACTTGATAATATCTTGTTTTGGGTAAGAACTACTAGTATGGACCATTTATTTTATATTTCTATTTGTAATTTATTATAATAATCTTTTATTTTGATTCTTTTTCTATTATAATTGGTCGACATTGTTGTGTGATTTTTCTTGTACATAATGGAAATATTACCCAGTGTAAAAACATGCAAGTTAATGCTTAATGTTAAGGTGGGTAGAAAACCATACTAAATTTGAACCAATTCAACATGAGCAAACCTCTACCATACAACTTACTTTTAGCATGTTGCCTACCTTACATGAATGTCACTTGTCATACTTCTGATTTAATCACAAAATTCTTTTTCCTTTAATTTACATTTATTGAATTCATGTTTCCGTATCTTCAATCAACTTAGACTAATTCATATAAGGCAACTAATTTATGGTAGGCAACTCAAGCTTTAGTGGAATATAATTGTGAAGTTTCATATGTATTAATTTTAGTTTTTTGTTTATCTCCGCAAACACATTACCTCTCTTTGGTTTCATCATATAACATCATATTCTACAATTATCCATTTTTTTGGTGGGGGATCACATTGAATATAGGCATGCCATTTAATAAATCTGTAGTATGCCTGAGTTGTATTTGTTTCTAGGGTCAATCTAATGAAGATCTATTTAGATGATCCACATGAAAGATGAAATTTCTCACTATTGTCTAAAGGTGGAAAAGAGCGTTCTTTACATCAATATGTCTAAAGAAGATCTTATCTTATGCATAAGTTGACTAGCAATGTAGTACATCTAGACATACTTTTTATATTAATTAATGTATAGCTCCCACATTACAAATTATACATAAAATTGATCCATATGTAATTACAAATTGATTGTCATTTTTTGTTCATTTGATAAATCCAAAAAATAAACACTATGAACTTCATAGTAGAAGTACGTCTCAGATGAAGGTACCACACCATGACATTGGTGTTTGCATCTTTTTATTTTTATTAAAAATATTTTTCTTTAAAGTTCAATGCTTATCTTATTATTTGTTCATATCATCCAAAGTTGTTGCAAGGATAAATTCCACAAAGTATTCAGTTTTGAAATGATTATTCTTGAGGTTATTGGCTTCTTTTGATAGATTATGAGCTACCCTATTATTGGTTCTTTTAATGAAGACTAGGTTGAAAGCCAGTAAGTCTAAAACTCTAACCATATGTGTAAAATTTAAGTCTAAAACTCTCTACTATAACATAATTTGTTGATTTTCTCTCCTTATGTCTCCTATTACTAGTTTTCTTGATATGTTATCAATAATATTCTAAATTGATTATTGAAAGTTGGCAAGGAAAGACCTATTGATTTCATCATAAGAGACAACATGAAAACAATTAACATTGTTTTAACTCTTTTTTATTCTGACAATCATGATCATAATGATAGATATATCCATCCTAAAAATGCAAATGAAGTTCCATTATGATATTTTGGTTATAAGATAGTTTATATGTGACCTTGAATTTTGTTATCTAAATTTTGTGTCTTCTTTCAACCAGTTCCTGCCTTTTTATAAAAAAAAAGACATTTTAATTTTCTATCAAGTGTGCTCAAGGAAAATAGATGTCATTGTCAAGGTTCTTAAGAAACCTTCGGATCTTGTTTCGTGAATATGTCCCTCCTAGTTAGGGTATTAGATGTCAAATAATGTATCTTTTCATACTGTTTATGTTCCCCTTTTTGTGTTGGTGCAGGGGAACTAATACAACCAACCATCTTTTTTATGTTTATAATTCTTGGAATGATATTGGAGTTGTTTCTTTATGCCATGAGAAGTAAAAGGAATCCATTTTCAACTCGTATGTGCTACCTTTCCATGGCATTGAATTTTTTAAAGGTCGCTCCACATCCACAAGATGGTCAAATCCTAGTCTAATACATGAAACAAAGCAGGTGGATTCCTCTATTGAGATCTGTAATGTGATATAGAGATGCTTTAATATGTCTTCCTTGTCAAGATAATATGAGATAATGTCTCATATCAAGCATCTACAAAAAGGTATGTGATATATTTCTTAAGGCATCAAACCTTCCCATCAGTTGAAGCATTGCTCTCTTTCCCAAGTTCTTGAAGAGTGGTGATGTAATATTTGTGAAGATGATTCCCACAAGTCAACACTAAATTTTTATCATGAAAATATGAGAACATCCAATTCACGTGTAACCTTTTTAAGGAAGAGATGGTCAAAGGATGTAGAAATATTATGCAGATTAGCAAAATGTTGTATGAAAGAGTGTCTCATGTGTGTTGTATATAATGTAAGGGGCAAGATAAAATGTCCTCCCTATGTAATTTTCATTTGATTGTATAAAAAGATAAATTTTCAGAATATATAGTTTTGGAAATGTGAGTTCAAATTGAAAGTGGTGTTCAAATAGAAATCTAGGTAATGAACTAAAAATTGAATTGTTAAAAGACATGAAAATGTCATCTTAAGAAATACTTACTCCATTCTAGTGGAATTTTATATTCCATTCACAACAAGAATAGTTGCATACAACATCCTAATACACAATAGTGGCATTTGTGTAAAAGCCAATTGATGTAATAGTGACATTTGTATAAATTTCAAATGATGTTATAGTGGTATTTATTGAAAGCCATTAAAACCAACTATTTAGTGTCATTTACAACTTATACAACTACCTTTCTAGTGGCGTTGGTACTAGATGCATTTTTTAAAGTGTCAACAAATGCCACTAAAGATATTTAGTGGCATTTTTATTATTATATCAGTATTTGTTAAATGCCACTAATAGACATGCTTGTTGTAGTGTGATCAAGCTCCAAAGCACCACATGCAAGGTTGTCCGACCTCCAAATCACCCACGATCAGCCCTTCTTGCTCCTTAAAGCTCCAAGGATGAACAAAAGAGAAGGGAGAAGAAGGAGGGCCGCAAAAGATACTTTCATGAAGAGGAGAGAGTTTATATACTCAAAGGAGGAGGGAAGCAAGGTAGGAGTGAGGTGTCAACATGAGAAACCACCAAAGAGACACTTGTCCACATAAGAAACTAACATGCTACCACTATATGCATGTATGCACAAGATGGTGATACAACCAATGTTGGGTATCAACCTCTTTAGGTCACCAACACATTGGTTTTGGTCGAGACACATCAAGAGGTTGAGACAATACCAAAGCAACTTATCTAGGTCGAGACAAAAGGTCACCAAACACTCAAGGTCGAGACACACCACAAAAGGACAACCCATCTTGACCAAACTATTCCAATACCATCATGGTCAAAGCAAAACCAAGCGTGTCTCGGTTGAGACACACCCAAGACACCCATCAAGGTTGAGACAAAGATCGCTACACTCAACCATGGTCAACATGGTTGGCACCAAACCAAACCCTAGAAACCCTAATCACTTCTAGAGATGTCACCACTCATCCAAGGCTCAACCAAGGTGATACAAAGAATCACACTCTCTCATGATGCTAAAGCACTAAGGGTACACTCAACATGTAAGGACCCTGACCTGCGTTTAGGGTTTACCCTGTTTGTTTTGCTTAACCTTGGTGGTTTGATGTTTGCTAATCACCTTTGAGAGGTGATTAGGGTCTTGTTGTGCTTTGTTGAGAGTTCGAAGGGCTACTTGCAAATAACCCAAGTTTAGGGTTTTGTGTGCAAATTGGACATCTTGTAAGAAGTTTTTCCCTCTTTGCTTCCTCTAGGGTTGAGAGGAAGGCTTGGGCTTGTTGTTTGAGTTCTTTGGGCCTGAGTTGAGCTTGTTTGGGCCTTGAGGTGCCTTGGTTGGGCTTGCTTGAGCCTTGTGTCGGCCAAGACCTACTTTGTGTCGCCCAGCAGCTTGTCTGTGTCGCCCAGCAGGAGTTGTTTCTTGTGTCGCCCATGTGGCTTGACCTTGGTTGGTGACACTTGGTGCCTAGCTTGGACAAGTGTCCCATGCCTTGCTAGTGTGTTGGCTTGAACCCTAGGACAAGTGTCCCTTGGGTGGACGACACATTGCATGGTTGTACCTTGGTTTCTCCTCCCCTTCTTTCTATATAAGCAGCTCTTCTCCTCGCCTTAGTCTCTTTTGCTCTTTTGGTCTCCCCTCCACCTTGAGTGCACGATATCCCTCTCCATCTTGCTTGGGTTGGCCGATACACTTCCTTGGTGAAGCAGTGGTGGCCGATACACCTTCTTGGATCAGCTTGGTGGACGATATCCCTTGCAGCTCGAAGTGCTTCTTCTTCCTTGCTTCAAGGCGGGTTTCATATCTTCTAACCCTAATTTCTTTACCTCTAGCTATGATCTTGTTGCATGTTAGTAGCTTAGCTTGGCTCCTTGCTTTTGTACCTGGCTTGAGTTCCCTTTGGTGGCCGATATGCCCTTAGGGTTTAGGGTTCCTAGTGATCTAGGGTTTGTGATGTTTTGAGTTAGAGGTTGATGGTGACCTTGTGTTGGGCGATATCCTTCCTTGGTTGGATGTGTTGGGCGATATCCTTCCTTGGATGGGTATGTTGGGCGATATCCCTCCATGGTTGGGTGAGTTGGATGATATCTTTGAGTTGAACGACATGAGTGATGTCCCTCTGTGCTGGTCGATATGGTGACTATGTTGGACGATATGGTCTTTGTGTTGAGCAACACCTTGTCCTTGAGTTAAATGATAGGATGAGAGCTCTTGTGTTGGGTGATATCCTTGCCCTTGTGTGGGCGATAGGTCAACTTAGTGAGGTGTTGGCCGATAAGTGTGGTTGGGTATAGGGCGATACCCCTTGTTGTGTCGGTCGACATGATGAGCATGATGGGCGATATGGAACTTCTTGTGTTGAGAGACATCCCCTTCTTTTTGTGGACGATAGACCTAAGTTCTCGTGGTTGGTTGGTGTTGGACAATAGCCATGCATGGAGTGCTGGCCGATATCCATGTTGGCCGATATCCATGGTGGCCGATAGCCAAGATGGGCGATAACCTAGGTTGGTTGTGTGTGTCGGCCGATAGGCCTTGATGAGTTTTAGTAAGGGGTGGTGATGAGTTATAGTGAGGGTCGTGTGTTCTTATAGTGACAGTCTCATGTACTATGGAAGTGCATGCTCATGCTCAAACGATAATGATGCCTTGCAAACAATATTAATGCTAATGATAGTAACAATAAATGGTAATGACGATGCTAGGTGACAGTTACACTAATATCTTGCTAATGATAGCAATAATGCTAAAGGTAATGAGGTATACGAAGTAATCCTTATGTTTATTTGTTAATGGCAATAGTAAGTTGTGGTTACATTAATGGTTGTTTAGTGATACGGATAATAATGACAATAGTAATGGATGGTGACAATTATGATTGCACGGTATACTCAAAGTGAATACCTTGGTTGTTTGTATGATCCTGAGATAAGGGTAGGCATGATTATGGTATGATGCGCTTAACAAGTTTGATAATCAAATATAGTAAATATTGATAAATAGATTATCTTGAGTGATAGCCCTTGATAGTGAGCATATTCCTTATGATTGAAGCTATGGTTATTGTGTATCCTAACCATGCAGGTGATGCGTAGCCATGAGTGGGCTATGTGACAGATGTGATGAGTAACATTACCTTGATAATCGTTCTATGAGATTATATATGTAATGTGTTGGTCCCATGATGATGATGTGAACCCTGAGAGGCAGTGACAATACAGGATGAAGGATTGATATCCTATGGTATGTGATGATCCTTGATATGGATCTGGATGGTCGGCAAGAGGCCAAGTTGTAACATGTGATGCTAGATCCTTGTGATGGATCAGGTTGAGGAGGTTTCAATAATAATATGATGTTCTTTATTTTCTGTTATATCTTACATGTTATATAACTTGGTTGAATCCTGCAATCCATCTAAAAGATACTAATTAATCACAATGAATTATATCATGTAGTTTGCCCTGGCCATAGATCCATCATCGTCAGGACTTGGTGATGGTGAAACGGGTTCTCCTACGGGTTAACCCGGAGCGCATATTGTTGAATATGCGAGGTTACTCCTAGCCTAGAGTAGGAGGTAAGAGTGTAACTTCGGTTACAGACTCAAGTACGTATATAGAGCATGGTGAACAGGCCCATGGCTCAGAATATGTGATATGTAGAGCATGAATGCGTTCATGGATCAGAACACGGTGATCAGGCCCGTGGCTCAAGTTGTACTAGCGCTGAGACCTGTACCAAGGCGGGCTAGAGTGAGGGTAGCCTATGGAGCTGACCCAGTGGCTTAGACCACTACAACATGTGACTATGGTCCTGCTTATGTTTTACTCATGTACTGACCACGAGGTGGGAGGTTGTGGAGTCCGGCTCTTCCATTGACCTTGTATGGCACCAGTCTTGGGCTTCGCAGCCAGAGGTTGGATTTGAATGGTGCGATTCAAATCCTCTGGGCATAATAACACGTAATATATCCGTTTAGTATTCATTGATTATATCAAACACGAAACATTGGTTGAGGCCTTGTTTGTGTAAATATCTCTGTTGTACCTTTCAGGTTATATGGCAATCTTGTTCTAATAATCATGTTACATAGTGATATATCTTGTCAATCATGTTTCATTGAGAGACATCTGGTTATATGTTTGTGTACAGCTGGTGAGCTTGTCGGTAAGAATAGCTTTGCTATAAATATATACATATATAGACTACTCTTGTTGTACCTGCTTTTAATTATCTGTTGTTATAGCTTAAGCTCCTGAGGTTCTGTAGTTGTGGTGGGAAGTTATGTTTCCCGCTGGGACAATTGTTCAAATTGTCTCACTCTGCTGGTTTTTAGGTGGTCGAGGTAGACGTGGTCGTGGTCGTGGTGTTGCGGCCGAGTAGCCTGAAGAGCAGTAGAAGGCAAGCGATGGATATGCTGCTGTTTTGGTTGTTTGTTAGTAGAGTCTAGAGTCATCCATGTACTCTCAGGTCCTTGGCAGTGTTTTGACGTTGATTCACATTGAACGATCGATAATGTTTTGTATATCCTGCTGTTGGCCGGATGTGGGCCTCCGTGTATATGAACAAGTGATGAACCCATGTGATGGATGAGCAGCTGTTTCGGTAAGTTGTAGACACGTATTAGATCTCGTGTATGTGTATATATGATATGTTTATGTGTAGGATGAGGACTAGAAAGTAATACGAATCACAGTTTATCAGTTTTCCGCAATCGGTTTTAATTAACCCGTATTTTTTATAATCTGTGGTTATGGTGATTCCCGCACATTTTCGCGTAACACCTCGTTATCTGTATGATAATGGGATGTGTTGCCACAAGTTTTGGTATCAGAGCCTTAGGTCCGCTGAGTCTACATGGATTTAGGATTAGGTTGAGTTGTTCTTATGTGTGTCCAGGTTTTCTTACAATATCTTCTGCCCTCAGCGGAAGAAAAGTCAAGATGTCTGGAAACCATGAAGAACACTCTACTGAGTACATTGATGCTGCATCGGTTGATGGAGTAGATGGACATGCACATGAATATCATGTGCCTGAGGTCCCCCAACCTAACCCAGCCATTCTTGAACATCCTGCTTACCAACAACTTATGGGGCAGTTAATGGCTACGATGAATCTCATGGTTGAGAGATTACCAGTGCCTCCTCCGCGAACACAGGTTCCCCATGGAGAAGCATCGGGTATTGGGAAGACCTTCGAGCGGCTTCGCCGAGTTGGAGCTTCGGATTATGCTGGAACTGCTGATCCGGCGGATGTAGATCTGTGGCTGACGAGTCTCGAGAAGGCTTTCCGGATCCTCGACATCCCTGAAGCAGACAAGGTAAAGCATGTTGTCTACCTTCTGAAGGGTAGTGTTGGTTACTGGTGGACCATAGAAGAAGAGAAGCGGCCTGGTGAGGTGATCTGTTGGGAAGTGTTTCGACGCAAGTTCATCACCAGATACTTTCCCAAGATGTACCTAGATGAGAAGATCAGTCAGTTTGCGAAGTTGAGACAAGGAATGATGAACATCACTGAGTACGAGGCCAAGTTCATGGACCTATTGAGGTTTTGTCCTCACATGGCGACAACAGACGCGGAATGGATCAGACATTTCGAGAAGGGTTTGAGTGCTGAGCTGACGACACCGATTTCTGCGTTGGAAAACAGAGAGCGGTTTGCTACGTTCGTGGAATTTGTTCGGTAGATTGAGAGGTCAGTAAGGGAGAAAAGAGAGTCTATGTCTCTTAAAAGACCTACTCAGTTTCAAGGAGGAAGGTTTGGTGGCTTTAAGAAGCAGGTTTCTGACACCAGTAGTGATGAGAAGCTCTGGTGTGCCATCTCAGTGGTCTCCGAGTAAGGGGAAAGGTTATGTTTCTTCACCGTCTAAGGCACACAATTCAGCTTCTGTGGCAGTGATAGGGCCAGCTAGGCCACGGTTTGAAGATAGGGCGTGCTATCTCTGTGGACAGACCAGACATCTCAAGTCACATTGCCCGAATAGAGATGTTGAAGTGACGCAGCAGCCGAGACAGAGTTTTCAGAGGTCAGAGAAACTGCAACCCAGTGGTAGCATAGGACGTGGACGCGGTCTAGCATCTCAAGCTGGATCGTCTGCTCAAGGAAGTAGAGGTCGTGGACAGCAAGCAACGGCTCGATTCTATGCCATGAATCAGCCGGAGGCGATAGTCAACCTGCGAGTGGTGACATGTCAGATGGAGTTATTTCATTATGATATGTCTTCTTCTTGCTTTATATCTGTTCTGGTTGACCCGGGTGCTACACACTCTTTTATCGCCTATAGTATGCTTGAAAACTGTCGTTTACCTGTTAGCTGTAAGAAGGATAGCTTGTTGTTAGAAACCCCTCTTGATGGTTCCTCTTTGCTTCGAGAAGAGTGCCCATCTTGTGTTTTGTCTTTCTCGGGACATCGCATTCAAGTGGATCTTATACCACTTGATATGTATGGCTTCGATGTTATCCTTGGGATGGATACCTTAGATAAGTATAAGGTTGTCTTGGACTGTGGTTCTAAGCAGGCAGTGTTTGAGGTTGCTAGAGAGAAGTGGATCTTCCAGGGAGACAGGAAGATTCTTCCGACATGTTTGGTATCAGCTATGGTGGCAGACAAGTTGTTACGACAAGGATGTGAGGCGTTCTTAGCTCACGTGGTAGATACCGTTGTGGTTAAAAAGGTGAAAGGTCCTAGTCTCGAGGAGGTGTTAGTGGTTCAAGAGTTTGCAGACGTGTTTCCTCAGGAGTTTCCTGGTGTTCCTCCACCCCGAGAGATTGATTTTGAGATCAATCTGGTTCCTGGAACACAACCAGTTGCAAAGTCAGCGTATAGGATGGCTCCAGCAGAGATGGCAGAGTTGAAGAAGAAGTTACAAGAGTTGTTGGAGAAGGGTTTTATTAGACCGAGTACGTCGCCGTGGGGTGCTCCCGTGTTGTTTGTTAAGAAGAAGGATGGTTCGATGCGGTTGTGTATAAATTACCGGCAGTTGAACAAGGTCACGATCAAGAACAAGTACCCGTTGCTGAGGATAGATGATCTGTTCGATCAGTTGCGTGGTGCTACCGTGTTTTCAAAGATCGATCTACGGTCGGGATATCATCAGTTGAGGATAAAGGCGGATGACATACCAAAGTCAGCTTTCAGGACGAGGTATGGTCATTTCGAGTTCGTGGTTATGCCGTTTGGGTTAACCAATGCACCTACAGCTTTCATGGATCTGATGAACAGAGTGTTTCATCCGTTCTTAGATCAGTTTGTTGTAGTCTTTATAGATGACATCTTGATCTATAGTCGGGACAGGCTAGAGCATGAGCAACATCTTCATCGAGCGTTGACTCTTCTTCGTCAACATCAGCTGTATGCCAAGTTCAGTAAGTGTGAGTTCTGGTTGGATGAAGTGGCTTTCTTGGGTCATGTGATATTTGCTGAAAGAGTTAAAGTAGATCCGAAGAAGGTGGAATCCATTGCGGATTGGGAACAACCGAAGATGCCGACAGAAGTTCGTAGTTTCCTCGGTTTGGCAGGATACTACCAGAGGTTTATCAAGGACTTCAGCGTGATCGCGTTATCGATGACGAAGTTGATCTGAAAGGATGTACCTTTTGATTGGGATGATCGATGTCAGCAAGCTTTCCAGAGTTTGAAGGAGAAGCTGACCAGTGCTCCAGTGTTGATTTTGCCAGAGTCTGGGAAAGGCTATGTTGTTTTCTGTGATGCTTCCAAGAAAGGTTTAGGTTGTGTGTTGATGCAGGAAGATCACGTGGTGTCTTTTGTCTCACGACAACTCAAGAAGCATGAGGAGAACTATCTGACTCATGATTTGGAGTTGGCAGCAGTAGTTCATGCGTTAGAGATTTGGAGACACTATTTGTATGGGGAAGTGTGTCCGATCTTTATGGATCATAAGAATCTGAAGTACATCTTTACGCAGCAAGAGTTGAACATGCGACAACGACGATGGATGGAGTTGATCTGTTATGACCCATAACTAAGTTATCTAATAAGTACCTCGATTAGCGTGAAGCACCTTGATTAGTGATAAGCACTTTGTTAAACATCATGGTTAATCAAGATAAGTTAATTGGTGAATCAATAGTTGAGATTTAATCATCTGAGGTAATTAATGAATATAGAAGTGATAATTGATAGGTTAATTAAGTTGAGTTAGGTCTCATTTATGTGTTTAGTGCTTTGATCAGGTGATACAATCCAATTAGGATTATTTCTTCCTTTGAGGGTGTAGATAACCTCGCGCTTGAAACGATGCAAAAGAAATCATCCAAATCGGACCCCCGAGGCCATAGTTATGGCATTTTTAAGAATGTTGGACTTGAGATGCAATTTTTCCAATCTTTCACCCCTTTAAGTGGGTCGGCTATCTTTTTTTTTCATCACCTTCCCGATAGATCAGAATAGCCGCTAAGCGGCGCTTCACCAGCAGCAGGAGGCGGACAGGTCCAGGGGCGATTTCCTGGCCATGGCTCCGATCTAGCAGGGCGCCAACCTCCTCTTCTCCTTCTCCTTCCCTCTTTCCTTTTCCTTCACCCTTCCGTGGCCTGAGCCAGTGGTGGCGCCGGCCAGCCAAGCAGCAGTCATGGTCAGCTGTAGGGCGCTGACCGACCTACAAAGCTACGCCAGCAAGCAAGCAGCAACGCGAGGCAAAGGCCGATTAGGGTTTGGGAAGGGTCGTTTCAGCGACGCCTTACTCGTCTGCCATCCTTCTTTTCCTCCTCTGCCAAGCACCGTCATATCTCATCTAACACCTCCAAGCATTTGCCCGTTCCATGGAAGCTTATATCACAGGCGGAAACCCTATTCCGGATCCTGTGCCCAGCAGGCAAGACTGGCGGGTGATAGGCAAGGGAGGCTCCATAGTGCGGCAGTTTCGGGTGGAGGCAGGCGCCATGATCAGGATCGATGATGCGGTGCCTGGGTCAGTTGATCGTGTTTCCATATCAGGTCTTCCTGAATCAACCCGAGAGCTTGGTAACTTGCGGGAATTATGCCTGAGATCCTGTAATCGATTACAATCACTTCCAGTCTCCATAGGCGGCCTCTCCAGGCTGAAGAAGTTAGATATGAGCAACTGCTCCATGGTAAGAGAACCGCCGACATTAATTGGTTAGCTTAACAATTTGCAAATACTGATAATTAGCAACTGTCGCAGATTGACTGAATGGAGCCGCCTTGGGCACGGCCAGCAGCATGATTCGAGCCTTTGAGCTCGGCCAAGAGGGTGCTATGCGATTGCAACAGGTTGTTACTGAGAAATTCTAAGGTTGAAGACAACCGAATCTTGCCCGGAATCAGGCCCTGGACGCACCTCCGGACGAATCCGGATAGACCAAATAGATGTGAGTAGGATTTCATTCATTTATCATTAAATAACTCAGGCGTTTGAATATTTTCTGTTTGGTGCGCAAATTACGCTGATAACAGGCGTTATCAGGCGTAGGGCGGCGTTTGGCATCGCCCGACTTTTTATTTCATAAATTGATTCTAGACGCTGTTATATGATTAAATTTAGCAATTGATCAGTGTGGATTGAATCGGTAGGTTTATATGGTTCATTGGAACCTAAATTGCTTATTTGAATGTTGAAATTAGAAATTCATGTCTAAAAATGGTATGGATTGGGTATGAACCCAGACAATAAGGATTTCTGATAAATTATCAGATGTACAATTTTAAAGTTGATATGAATAAATAAAATATGCAATAAAACCCTAAATTGCATATATCTTTTGACGTTAATATGTGTAAATTGATATTTACATGAAATGGCATATTTCTCTGAATTATTACCAGAAATTCTCAAGTATTGTTATTAAATTGTGTTGTGATAGGTAATTAACTCTTAATTGAGTTAAGTGATGCACAAACCAGGATTTGGGTTAATGTGCACGTTTTTCGAGAAATTTAGAGAATTGATAATTGTTGAGTATGATTCTCATATGTGAAGTAAATTTCTTTAATTTGTGCAATAAGATGTTCAATTACGTAAATTCGCTATGTATGTGCCAAATTGAAATAAGTTGGGTTATTTATGCATTTCTAATTTGCCTGAATGCATGGTATGAGAATTTATCAGAAATTACAATGATTTGAAATATATTGCTCTGTCGGTTTAGAATGACAGTGTATTGTGATTTGATATGAAACCAGTAAATGTGATATTCCTGTTTAAATGTTTATTTGTTAATCAGTTAATAGACTTAGGTGCCC
Organism: Alisma plantago-aquatica; assembly: GCA_963693085.1. NCBI lineage: Eukaryota > Viridiplantae > Streptophyta > Magnoliopsida > Alismatales > Alismataceae > Alisma > Alisma plantago-aquatica. The sequence goes on along the minus strand of OY856411.1, from coordinate 1,057,176,815 downwards.
TAACGCCGTAGAACCCCTCGTGAGGTCTGCACCTTGGGGTGAAACGACCTACCTAGCGTGTGTCTAGATGGTCGGTGACTCGTGTTCAACAATAATCCGTGCGTGTGTCACGGTGGCACGAGGGCAGAAAGGCAGTGTTCAACAATAATCTGTGCGTGTGTCACGGTGGCACTGGAGTATATGGGGGTTATTCAACAATAATCCGTGCGTGTGTCACGGTGGTAACCCCGACTCTCCGCCTGTGTGCTCAGGTTAAAGGAGGAGTCTAGAGTACACTCTTTTGAGAGTGCAGTGAGGCCGTGTGAGCCTGAGAGTCCTGTAGCAGACCAGGACAGCAGTCAGACTTAGCATTTCCCGGGTGTGTCGCTAAGTCTTGTACGGTGGGACCGTAGCATGAACTTGCTGCGGATCTTTATATGCAGAGTACACTGCATATATTTAGGGCATAATAATAATATGAATAAGTAATCGTGTAGGATCACAGTAAATTTATATAACTGTTTATTTATTCGAGATATCTGTTGATGCTTAGAAATGTGACTAATATCTGTATATCTGCTATGTATTTAGAACTGCCTTGCTTAGATCTGCATTTATGTTTAATTTTAATTTATAAACCTGATGAGTTGTTTAGTGATAGCTAAGTGAAATACTATTCACTGAGCGAGTAGGCTCATACCTCTACTCAAAACATTTTCAGGTTATCATCAGCAGCAGGAAATCAGAAGGATCGTTTCATCCTAACGCCTAGTCTGTAGAAGGTATACGTAGTTAGTAGTTAGAGGTCTCTTAGTCCTTTCCCCTCGATCTTTGGGACAAGGTGTGTGTGAGAGAGTGAATGTGTATAAAGATGTAAATTATATGTTATGCTTTATTTTATGTCGAACAATGTAAAATGTTGTAGACTCTGTTTATATTGCTAGTCAGTTAATTAAGATGCTTCCGTAGTTTGTTTAGTTTCATTTTACAGCATAAAATAGATTATCTTTTCAATCTCTTTAAAATGTTTTAAAAAGTAAAGAGTGGTTGGCTTTTGTGTAAATCCCATCCTGTCGCGTCCTAATCTCGTGGTTGTGGTTAATGTGAGATTGGGGCGTGACAACTTTGGTATCAGAGCCTTGGTTTGAGTACTTAGTTACTCAAGGTCAGGGGACGATAAGAGACCAATAGGATTAAAGTTTAGGTGTCTTTCTTCTATCTGTAATTTTCTAACAGGAAGTGTTCTGTTATATTATTACAGATAGCAGGAAGAGGATGTGGTCACGAGAATCCAGTAAAAGGCTTAAGATGAGTCGTTAAGAAACATTAAGGTCAAAGAATAAAGTTATAAGTAAGGCGAATAATAAATGATGTGTTTTAGCTCTGGAAGATCTGAGTGTTTAGATACCCTGGCCAGGTGTCTGAATACTTAGATTGACCAGTATCAAGCTACTCTGTTTGTTCTTCTCTGGATGCCCTGGCCAGGTATGCAGAGGAAGGATAGGCTAGAGAGAAAACCCTAGAAATCTTAGGGTTATGAGATAAGAAATTAATATAGGAACAAGAGATTAAATATAGGATGCAATGCAATTTTTGATTTATATTGTTTATTTGATTGAAAAACCATTAAAAATGCTCTTATATGCATAATTTAGATTTTCAGTTTGTAAAGTAAATATGATTCTTTTATGTTGTTGTATGTCATGAAATGATTTATTTATTGTTTAAATTCTTTGTATCATGTAGACCAAAAGTTATGTTTAAATGAGTTTGCCTTAAGTGGATATTCATTCCACATGTTTGAGATTAATGGGAGTTGGTTAATCCCGAGTAGCTCTTGGCTTCAGGACTACAGGTTCGGCCTGGTCCGGCTGGCAGGATGCGTTACTGGGATCTAATGACTCCTATTAACAGTATAATTAGAATAGACTCTGAACGATTTAGACCTGAATCATAGTAAAAATGTACATACGATAAGACGTTGAGATGTAAGAGAAAGATTAGAACATCTAAGAATCTGCTGGAAATGATATCAGAGGCCAATGTTGGAACCTCATATGTGCAATCCTTAATTGGAAATAAAAGGAAATGATATAAGGTTCAAATTAAATTCAATGATTTGTATTATATGAACTCTAAATATAAGAGTATGGAAAGGATATGAGAAAAGCATGTAAGGGCTAGGACGTAAGAATCAAATTTGGGTTGGATCATGGAATGGAGTAAAATACTTTATATACTTTAAGGCGAAGGGAAAATAGAAGAAAATAAGTTGAGCATACAATAAGTACATAGAAATAAAGAGTCTTATGAAAATCATAAGATCAAGACAAGAAACCTAGTTGGATTAAAGGAAATGTTAAAAATGATGACTTGAGTAAGGAACGAGAATTATAAGACATAATTGAGAGTATGGAATGCATATCTTTATTATAAAGTTAAATACATTCCTACATATTACCTTTGGATTCTAAGTCTCTATAAACTAACAAATTAGTTTTTAAAATAAAGAACAAACACATAACTTAGAAAATGAATGCATGATATAAAAATTTCTCAGTATTTACAATTATACGATCACATTTTCTGAATGATATAGCAGTGTGGTAATTGAATTTTATATTTTTATTGGTATATCCAATTGATCTCAAATTTTAACTGTGTTTGAATAACACAATTTTAGACACTTTGTAAAATTGGCGTAATTTTTGGATGACTTTTGACCTCTACAGTAAGGGTGTCGGCCGAGTTTGTAACTCAGCCGAATCTGCTGCAGACTGCAATATAGCAGTGCACTGTTCGATTTTTAATTAATTATTGGTAACTTGAAATGACCTGAAATTTTTACTGTAGGTCTAAAACTTTATTAGGCACAACATATAAAATTTTCAAAATTTTTGGAGTTTCTGTTTACAGTTTAATAAACGAATTACAGAAACTATTATAAAACTGAATTTTCAGCTAAATGTAATTAAAGTTGAGTGCTGGATTAATATGCTATTGACCCAAGCAACTCAAATTGATCTATATGATCGATCACACATACACACAATAATGCTATGTTACTGATATGGACCAAAACCCTAGAATGATTAGAGTTAAAGCAGATTAAGGGATATCATTAGTGATGTAACCTTGAATACTAGTAACTTCGTAAAAATAAGATTTTGAGATATGTTCTATGAAAAGTAAACTGGCTTTGAAAGCAATCTAGGGTTTTGAAGTAGATAATCTGATCAGTACATGAACAACATGAAATGATTTAGAGAAAAGAGTAAGACATAAACTTGAAATGTAATTATAAGAAAGTAGCATAGAAAGCGAAGTATTATCCGATATATGATCTAAAGATAGCTGATGTAGTTCATGTTTTTAAGACATGGCGTCACTATCTTATGATGTGACAATAGATTACCACCTTGGTAAAGGGAATATGGTGGCTGATGTTTTCAGCAGAAAGTCAAGTTCAACAACTAATGCATTCTCTATGGCAGGTTTCAATAGAGACTTGTTAGTAGAAATGTGGAAGTTGAACTTAGACTTAGGGGCAATAACATAGAGTGATTTGATTGTACAGATGTAAGTTAAGCTTACTTCTTATGATCAGATCAAGAAACTACAATAGGGTGATAGTGAGTTAAACCAGACTATGCATGACATGATAGGAGGAAAAGAGACTACAGTTTAAGTTTTTATGATGATAAGGTGTTGTATTAACATGACATATTGTGTGTATCTCAAGATAGTGTAAAATTCTTTTAAGGGGAAAAGCTGAAAGAAAAGAATTTTTATAGAAGTGTATGCATTGATGTATGCTATGTTTTCAGGAAGACACTAAGATGTATATGAAATCCAAGAAGTTGAAATGGATGGTCAGATATGCAGAAGGATGTAACTGAGTACGTGGTTAAAAGTAGTGTATACCAGTAGGTTAAGGCTGAGCACCAGAAACTTGTAGGTATATTGCAATCTGTTTCTATGCCTGAATGGGGGTGGGAACATTAAATCCATTGTGATAGGTTTTTCCAAGACACCTAAAGGTTATGACTCGATATGAATGATTGTGGATAGACTAAATTAGTCTGCTCATTTTCTTCATATTAAGTCAACCTTTGATGTCCCGAAGTTGACTAATATATATATGGATGAGATAGTCAGGTTGCATGGTATCCTAGTTTCAATTATACCAAATAAGGATCCTAAGTTCACATCTAGGTTTTGGAATCAGTTGCATCATGCTTTGGGGACAAGTTGAGATTCTGTACAGCTTTCCACGCACAGACGAATGGTCAGTCTGGGAGGACCATTCAGATTCTTAAGGACATGCTGAGAGCATGTCTCATGCATTTCAGTGGAAGTTGGAAAGAACACTTGAGCCTTATAGAGTTTACATACAACAATAGTCACCATTCCAGTCTTGGTATGGCCCCGTATGAAGCTCTGTATGGTAGAAAATGTAGATCACCCATATGTTGGTATGAGGTAGGTGAAAAGCAGATTCTTGGACCCGAGATAGTGGATTTGACCACTGAAAAGATTATTGTGATCAAAGAACAGTTGAAAGTTGCACAGGACAAGAAGAAGAGTTATGCTGAGAAGAGGCGTTGACCTCTTGAGTTTGAGGTTGGTGATGAAGTATACTTGAAAGTTTCACCATGGAAAGGAGTGCTGAGATTTGGTAAGAGAGGTAAACTGACTCCTAGGTTTATGGGCCCGTATCCTATCATTGAGAGGATTGGACTTATAACCTATAAGTTGGATTTGCTATCCAAGTTGTTCATTTACATGACGTGTTTCATGTATCGATGTTGAAGACGTGTTCCATGTGTCCTATGTTGTGGGAGCTTGAGTCAGAGATGCGTAACAAGTTTTCTTTTCTCTTTTAGGAATTTCGGGACGAAATTCTTATAAGGGAGGGAGATTGTTATGACCCATAACTAAGTTAACTAATAAGTACCTCGATTAGCGTGAAGCACCTTGATTAGTGATAAGCACTTTGTTAAACATCATGGTTAATCAAGATAAGTTAATTGGTGAATCAATAGTTGAGATTTAATCATCTGAGGTAATTAATGAATATAGAAGTGATAATTGATAGGTTAATTAAGTTGAGTTAGGTCTCATTTATGTGTTTAGTGCTTTGATCAGGTGATACAATCCAATTAGGATTATTTCTTCCTTTGAGGGTGTAGAGAACCTCGCGCTTGAAACGATGCAAAAGAAATCATCCAAATCGGACCCCCGAGGCCATAGTTATGGCATTTTTAAGAATGTTGGACTTGAGATGCAATTTTTCCAATCTTTCACCCCTTTAAGTGGGTCGGCTATCTTTTTTTTTCATCACCTTCCCGATAGATCAGAATAGCCGCTAAGCGGCGCTTCACCAGCAGCAGGAGGCGGACAGGTCCAGGGGCGATTTCCTGGCCATGGCTCCGATCTAGCAGGGCGCCAACCTCCTCTTCTCCTTCTCCTTCCCTCTTTCCTTTTCCTTCACCCTTCCGTGGCCTGAGCCAGTGGTGGCGCCGGCCAGCCAAGCAGCAGTCATGGTCAGCTGTAGGGCGCCGACCGACCTACAAAGCTACGCCAGCAAGCAAGCAGCAACGCGAGGCAAAGGCCGATTAGGGTTTGGGAAGGGTCGTTTCAGCGACGCCTTACTCGTCTGCCATCCTTCTTTTCCTCCTCTGCCAAGCACCGTCATATCTCATCTAACACCTCCAAGCATTTGCCCGTTCCATGGAAGCTTATATCACAGGCGGAAACCCTATTCCGGATCCTGTGCCCAGCAGGCAAGACTGGCGGGTGATAGGCAAGGGAGGCTCCATAGTGCGGCAGTTTCGGGTGGAGGCAGGCGCCATGATCAGGATCGATGATGCGGTGCCTGGGTCAGTTGATCGTGTTTCCATATCAGGTCTTCCTGAATCAACCCGAGAGCTTGGTAACTTGCGGGAATTATGCCTGAGATCCTGTAATCGATTACAATCACTTCCAGTCTCCATAGGCGGCCTCTCCAGGCTGAAGAAGTTAGATATGAGCAACTGCTCCATGGTAAGAGAACCGCCGACATCAATTGGTTAGCTTAACAATTTGCAAATGCTGATAATTAGCAACTGTCGCAGATTGACTGAATGGAGCCGCCTTGGGCACGGCCAGCAGCATGATTCGAGCCTTTGAGCTCGGCCAAGAGGGTGCTATGCGATTGCAACAGGTTGTTACTGAGAAATTCTAAGGTTGAAGACAACCGAATCTTGCCCGGAATCAGGCCCTGGACGCACCTCCGGACGAATCCGGATAGACCAAATAGATGTGAGTAGGATTTCATTCATTTATCATTAAATAACTCAGGCGTTTGAATATTTTCTGTTTGGTGCGCAAATTACGCTGATAACAGGCGTTATCAGGCGTAGGGCGGCGTTTGGCGTCGCCCGACTTTTTATTTCATAAATTGATTCTAGACGCTGTTATATGATTAAATTTAGCAATTGATCAGTGTGGATTGAATCGGTAGGTTTATATGGTTCATTGGAACCTAAATTGCTTATTTGAATGTTGAAATTAGAAATTCATGTCTAAAAATGGTATGGATTGGGTATGAACCCAGACAATAAGGATTTCTGATAAATTATCAGATGTACAATTTTAAAGTTGATATGAATAAATAAAATATGCAATAAAACCCTAAATTGCATATATCTTTTGACGTTAATATGTGTAAATTGATATTTACATGAAATGGCATATTTCTCTGAATTATTACCAGAAATTCTCAAGTATTGTTATTAAATTGTGTTGTGATAGGTAATTAACTCTTAATTGAGTTAAGTGATGCACAAACCAGGATTTGGGTTAATGTGCACGTTTTTCGAGAAATTTAGAGAATTGATAATTGTTGAGTATGATTCTCATATGTGAAGTAAATTTCTTTAATTTGTGCAATAAGATGTTCAATTGCGTAAATTCGCTATGTATGTGCCAAATTGAAATAAGTTGGGTTATTTATGCATTTCTAATTTGCCTGAATGCATGGTATGAGAATTTATCAGAAATTACAATGATTTGAAATATATTGCTCTGTCGGTTTAGAATGACAGTGTATTGTGATTTGATATGAAACCAGTAAATGTGATATTCCTGTTTAAATGTTTATTTGTTAATCAGTTAATAGACTTAGGTGCCCTAACGCCGTAGAACCCCTCGTGAGGTCTGCACCTTGGGGTGAAACGACCTACCTAGCGTGTGTCTAGATGGTCGGTGACTCGTGTTCAACAATAATCCGTGCGTGTGTCACGGTGGCACGAGGGCAGAAAGGCAGTGTTCAACAATAATCCGTGCGTGTGTCACGGTGGCACTAGAGTATATGGGGGTTATTCAACAATAATCCGTGCGTGTGTCACGGTGGTAACCCCGACTCTCCGCCTGTGTGCTCAGGTTAAAGGAGGAGTCTAGAGTACACTCTTTTGAGAGTGCAGTGAGGCCGTGTGAGCCTGAGAGTCCTGTAGCAGACCAGGACAGCAGTCAGACTTAGCATTTCCCGGGTGTGTCGCTAAGTCTTGTACGGTGGGACCGTAGCATGAACTTGCTGCGGATCTTTATATGCAGAGTACACTGCATATATTTAGGGCATAATAATAATATGAATAAGTAATCGTGTAGGATCACAGTAAATTTATATAACTGTTTATTTATTCGAGATATCTGTTGATGCTTAGAAATGTGACTAATATCTGTATATCTGCTATGTATTTAGAACTGCCTTGCTTAGATCTGCATTTATGTTTAATTTTAATTTATAAACCTGATGAGTTGTTTAGTGATAGCTAAGTGAAATACTATTCACTGAGCGAGTAGGCTCATACCTCTACTCAAAACATTTTCAGGTTATCATCAGCAGCAGGAAATCAGAAGGATCGTTTCATCCTAACGCCTAGTCTGTAGAAGGTATACGTAGTTAGTAGTTAGAGGTCTCTTAGTCCTTTCCCCTCGATCTTTGGGACAAGGTGTGTGTGAGAGAGTGAATGTGTATAAAGATGTAAATTATATGTTATGCTTTATTTTATGTCGAACAATGTAAAATGTTGTAGACTCTGTTTATATTGCTAGTCAGTTAATTAAGATGCTTCCGTAGTTTGTTTAGTTTCATTTTACAGCATAAAATAGATTATCTTTTCAATCTCTTTAAAATGTTTTAAAAAGTAAAGAGTGGTTGGCTTTTGTGTAAATCCCATCCTGTCGCGTCCTAATCTCGTGGTTGTGGTTAATGTGAGATTGGGGCGTGACATGATCAATGATTACGACTGTACTATCAAGTATCATCCTGGTAAGGTGAATGAGGTAGCTGATGCGCTTAGCAGAAAGTCTTCTTCTTCTCTTTCTCCAAAGAAGGCACAGTTGAGTTCTCTGGTATGCCATAGGCGAGATATGTTTGTTTCTCTGTGACAGATGAATGTGCAGATGGGAGTTTCTTTGTTATCTAGTCTTTTCGCACAGATGCAAGTTAAGCCTACGTTGAGACAGCAGATCAAGGATGCACAGCAGACAGATGATGCGGTACAGTTGATCAGATCAGAGTTCGGCAGCGACAAGCGTGATGGGTTTCATGAGTCCGAGGATGGACTAGTTTACTATCATGATAGGATGGTGGTTCCAGATGTTGATAATCTGAGGGAGTTGGTGCTTGAGGAAGCACATACATCGATGTATGCTATGCATCCAGGTGTCACCAAGATGTATCATAGTCTGAAGGATTTGTATTGGTGGCCTGGTATGAAGAGAGATGTAGCTGAGTTCGTAGCAAGATGTGTAGTGTGTCAGCAAGTGAAGGCTGAACATCAGAAGCCAGCAGGTACGTTGCAACCTTTGCCGATACCGCAGTGGAAATGGGATCATATAACCATGGATTTCGTACTTGGTCTACCCCGGACAACTAGGAATCATGATTCCATTTGGGTGGTAGTGGACAGATTGACTAAGTCTGCCCATTTTCTACCAGTAAAGATGATGTATATAGCTGAGAAACTAGCTCGAGTATATGTGGATGAGATAGTACGTTTGCATGGTGTGCCAACAACGATAGTTTTTGACAGAGGTCCTCAGTTTACGAGTCATTTTTGGGAACAGTTGCACAAGGCATTGGGAACGCAGTTAAGGTTCAGTACAACTTTTCACCCACAGACAGATGGACAGTCTGAAAGGATTATTCAGATTTTGGAAGATCTCCTTCAAGCTTGTGTTTTGCAGTTTCTAGGCAACTGGGATGTACATCTGAGTTTGATAGAGTTTGCCTACAACAACAGTTATCAGCGGAGCATCGACATGGCTCCTTATGAAGCTTTGTATGGAAGGAAGTGCATATCTCCTTTGTGTTGGTATGAGTCTAGTGAGTATCAGCTTTTGGGTCCTGAGTTAGTCCAGCAGACGACAGATAAGATCAAAGTAATACAGCAATAGTTGAAAGTGGCACAAGATAGACAAAAGTCGTATGCAGACAATCGCCGACGACCTTTGGAGTTCCAGGTTGGAGGCAAAGTGTATCTTAAAGTCTCGCTGTGGAAAGGTGTGCTAAGGTTTGGACGGAAGGGTAAGTTAGCTCCCATGTATATGGGGCCTTATCCCGTGATAGCATGTGTTGGCAAGGTAGCTTACGAGTTAGAGTTGCCTCCAGAATTGCACAGGTTGCATCCAGTGTTTCATGTCAGCATGTTGAAGAAAAGTCATCCGGATTCAGGTACAGTGATATAGCCAGTTGAAGTTGAGCTCGATGCAGATGTGACCTACGAGGAAGGTCCTGTGGCGATCCTTGACAGAAGGATCAAGAAGCTAAAGAGGAAGGACCTGGCTCTTGTGAAGGTTCTTTGGCAGCGTCGTGGCGTTGAGGAAGCCATGTGGGAGCTTGAGGAAGAGATGAGGAGGAAGTATCCCTTGCTTTTCTCTTCGGATTTCGGGGACGAAATCCCTTAAAGGGGGTTAGCTTGTAAGGACCCTGACTTGCGTTTAGGGTTTACCCTGTTTGTTTTTCTTAACCTTGGTGGTTTGATGCTTGCTAATCACCTTTGAGAGGTGATTAGGGTCTTGTTGTGCTTTGTTGAGAGTTCGAAGGGCTACTTGCAAATAACCCAAGTTTAGGGTTTTGTGTGCAAATTGGACATCTTGTGAGAAGTTTTTCCCTCTTTGCTTCCTCTAGGGTTGAGAGGAAGGCTTGGGCTTGTTGTTTGAGTTCTTTGAGCCTGAGTTGAGCTTGTTTGGGCCTTGAGGTGCCTTGGTTGGGCTTGCTTGAGCCTTGTGTCGGCCAGGACCTGCTTTGTGTCGCCCAATAGGCTGGTGTGTCGCCCAGTAGCTTGTCTGTGTCGCCCAGCAGGAGTTGTTGCTTGTGTCGCCCATGTGGCTTGACCTTGGTTGGTGACACTTTGTGCCTAGCTTGGACAAGTGTCCCATGCCTTGCTAGTGTGTTGGCTTGAACCCTAGGACAAGTGTCCCTTGGGTGGACGACACATTGCATGGTTGTACCTTAGTTTCTCCTCCCCTTCTTTCTATATAAGTAGCTCTTCTCCTCGCCTTAGTCTCTTTTGCTCTTTTGGTCTCCCCTCCACCTTGAGTGCACGATATCCCTCTCCATCTTGCTTGGGTTGGCCGATACACTTCCTTGGTGAAGCAGTGGTGGCCGATACACCTTCTTGGATCAGCTTGGTGGACGATATCCCTTGCAGCTCGAAGTGCTTCTTCTTCCTTGCTTCAAGGCGAGTTTCATATCTTCTAACCCTAATTTCTTTACCTCTAGCTATGATCTTGTTGCATGTTAGTAGCTTAGCTTGGCTCCTTGCTTTTGTACCTGGCTTGAATTCCCTTTGGTGGCCGATATGCCCTTAGGGTTTAGGGTTCCTAGTGATCTAGGTTTTGTGATGTTTTGAGTTAGAGGTTGATGGTGACCTTGTGTTGGGCGATATCCTTCCTTGGTTGGATGTGTTGGGCGATATCCTTCCTTGGATGGGTATGTTGGGCGATATCCCTCCATGGTTGGGTGAGTTAGACAATATCTTTGAGTTGAACGACATGAGTGATGTCCCTTTGTGCTGGACGATATGGTGACTATGTTGGACGATATGGTCTTTGTGTTGAGCAACACCTTGTCCTTGAGTTAAATGATAGGATGAGAGCTCTTGTGTTGGGCGATATCCTTGCCCTTGTGTGGGTGATAGGTCAAGTTAGTGAGGTGTTGGCCGATAAGTGTGGTTGGGTATCGGGCGATACCCGTTGTTGTGTCGGTCGACATGATGAGCATGATGGGCGATATGGACCTTCTTGTGTTGAGAGACATCCCCTTCTTTTTGTGGATGATATACCTAAGTTCTCATAGTTGTTTGGTGCTGGACAATAGCCATGCATGGAGTGTTGGCCGATATCCATGTTGGCTGATATCCATGGTGGTTGATAGCCAAGATGGGCGATAACGTTGGTTGGTTGTGTGTGTCGGCCGATAGGCCTTGATGAGTTTTAGTAAGGGGTGGTGATGAGTTATAGTGAGGGTCGTGTGTTCTTATAGTGACGGTCTCATGTACTATGGAAGTGCATGTTCATGCTCAAACAATAATGATGCCTTGCAAACAATATTAATGCTAATGATAGTAACAATAAATGGTAATGACGATGCTAGGTGACAGTTACACTAATATCTTGCTAATGATAGCAATAATGCTAAAGGTAATGAGGTATACGAAGTAATCCTTATGTTTATTTGTTAATGGCAATAGTAAGTTGTGGTTACATTAATGGTTGTTTAGTGATACGGATAATAATGACAATAGTAATGGATGGTGACAATTATGATTGCACGGTATACTCAAAGTGAATACCTTGGTTGTTTGTATGATCCTGAGATAAGGGTAGGCATGATTATGGTATGATGCGCTTAACAAGTTTGATCATCAAATATTGTAAATATTGATAAATAGATTATCTTGAGTGATAGCCCATGATAGTGAGCATATTCCTTATGATTGAATCTATGGTTATTGTGTATCCTAACCATGCAGGTGATGTGTAGCCATGAGTGGGCTATGTGACAGATGTGATGAGTAACATTACCTTGATAATCATTCTATGAGATTATATATGTAATGTGTTGGTCCCATGATGATGATGTGAGCCCTGAGAGGCAGTGACAATACAGGATGAAGGATTGATATCCTATGGTATGTGATGATCCTTGATATGGATCTGGATGGTCGGCAAGAGGCCAAGTGGTAACATGTGATGCTAGATCCTTGTGATGGATCAGGTTGAGGAGGTTTCAATAATATTATGATGTTCTTTATTTTCTATTATATCTTACATGTTATATAACTTGGTTGAATCCTGCAATCCATCTAAAAGATACTAATTAATCACAATGAATTATATCATGTAGTTTGCCCTGGCCATAGATCCATCATTGTCAGGACTTGGTGATGGTGAAATGGGTTCTCCTACGGGTTAACCTGGAGCGCATATTGTTGAATACGCGAGGTTACTCCTAGCCTAGAGTAGGAGGTAAGAGTGTAACTTCGGTTACAGACTCAAGTACGTATATAGAGCATGGTGAACAGGCCCATGTCTCAGAATATGTGATTTGTAGAGCATGAATGCGTTCATGGCTCAGAACACGGTGATCAGGCCCGTGGCTCAAGTTGTACTAGCGCCGAGACCTGTACCAAGGCGGGCTAGAGTGAGGGTAGCCTATGGAGCTGACCCAGTGGCTTAGACCACTACAACATGTGACTACGGTCCTGCTTATGTTTTACTCATGTACTGACCACGAGGTGGGAGGTTGTGGAGTCCGGCTCTTCCATTGACCTTGTATGGCACCAGTCTTGGGCTTCGCAGCCAGAGGTTGGATTTGAATGGTACGATTCAAATCCTCGGGGCATAATAACACGTAATACAGCCGTTTAGTATTCATTGATTATATCAAACACGAAACATTGGTTGAGGCCTTGTTTGTGTAAATATCTCTGTTGTACCTTTCAGGTTATATGGCAATCTTGTTCTAATAATCATGTTACATAGTGATATATCTTGTCAATCATGTTTCATTGAGAGACATCTGGTTATATGTTTGTGTACAGCTGGTGAGCTTGTCGGTAAGAATAGCTTTGCTATAAATATATACATATATAGACTGCTCTTGTTGTACCTGCTTTTAATTACCTATTGTTATAGGTTAAGCTCCTGAGGTTCTATAGTTGCGGTGGGAAGTTATGTTTCCCGCTGGGACAATTGTTTAAATTGTCTCACTCCGCTGGTTTTCAGGTGGTCGAGGTAGACGTGGTCGTGGTCGTGGTGTTGCGGCCGAGCAGCCTGAAGAGCAGTAGAAGGCAAGCGATGGATATGCTGCTGTTTTGGTTGTTTGGTAGTAGAGTCTTGAGTCATCCCTGTACTCTCAGGTCCTTGGCAGTGTTTTGACGTTGATTCACGATGAAAGATCGATAATGTTTTGTATATCCTGTTGTTGGCCGGATGTGGGCCTCCGTGTATATGAACAGGTGATGAACCCATGTGATGGATGAGCAGCTGTTTCGGTAAGCTGTAGACACGTATCAGATCTCGTGTATGTGTATATATGACATGTTTATGTGCAGGATGAGGACTGGAAAGTAATAAGAATCACAGTTTATCAGTTTTCCGCAACCGGTTTTAATTAACCCGTATTTTTTATAATATGTGGTTATGGTGATTTCCGCACGTTTTCGCGTAACACCTCGTTATCTATATGATAATGGGATGTGTTTCCACACAACATGTGACAAATTGCAAGATAACTCCTCAACTTGGGTAAATTTCAACTTAGTCTAAAACAAGCATACAAAGCTCAAACATCATCATAACAAGACCAAACTGGAAACATAAGATTGTCACATGTTAGAAAAGCATATAAAGGAATAAAATTAAGGTTCTAAGCATCTTATTAAGCAAATCAAGTATATAAAGCACTAAACTAGATCAGGGGCCTTACAGTTGTTGAAGAAGAATGATGCCAAGGGTTGAAGTTATTAATATCATCTTTTCTCATGCTCTACCTGCACAGAAACGTGAATGACACCATCCATAGAAGAAATCAATGAATTAGCTAATGATAAGGTGATAGAAAAATTAAGACCATGATACAACATATAATTTGCATGTGAAATCTAACTTATAGATTCAGTCATAGAATTTGCAATGTTATTCATCCATATAATCAAATCCTTGTTGTAAGTTGGATAGTTTGTGACACAACTATTTTTTATAATTGGAAGAAATAAAGAAGGGTTTCATGTCAAATTTCATCTCTTCCAAGATGTGGATGTGGTGAAATGTACCCAAATGCTTGCACAAAATAAGAATGGTGCCATGAATCATGGCTTTTGAGTATCAGATCTTGCGATTATCGGGAAGTTTTTGTCGGTGAAAAATTATTCCGTTCTTTGGAATCAATCATAGAATACATCAAGATTGCATGTTGATGTAAAAATCAAGAACTTAAATCTTAAGAAAGCTATCTTGTTGGGAAGAGTCTCCTGAAGTTGTTGACTCCATTTTTATATCACTCTTGCATGTGACAAATTTAGTGTTGAAATCTTTATTGTGCACCATGATATGCATTAGTGGAATGGCTCACTATTGTTTAAGTGCATCTCCTCCCCAAAATGTGCGGATCCAACTATATAGGAAACAATTTTGCTATTTAGGTATTCAAGAATAGGCGAATTGCAATACGCCCAAAGGAGAATATGAAAATCCTAGTGTGACATAGTAGGCTCTCAAATTCATAGGTGGTGCATAGGGGAAAGTAAAAGATATAACCAAACTAACTTGGAGATGAAACCACCAAGTTACCACTTGACATCAATCTTGCTAAAGTAGCTATGAGTGATGGGTAGGCCATCATAGAGATTTGTGCTCCCTTTTTGAGATACCGTTGCACATGAAATTTTTATGGTGGCTAGATGGGTATGTGGGAAACCTAGATGAATAATTTTTAGAAGTGCGGGGGGTATTAACGTCAAGCTTCACGACCACTTTAATATCTTGACGTAATTGCTACACAAACGGCGTCAAGAATTTTTATTTGCCACAATTGGTGTACTTAATAACGACGAAAGGTTTATTCTGACATTAATCAAGTAAGTTTTCCGCCGTGAAAGATTCTTACACCTTTTGATGCGTTTAATACAGTCTAAGTCACATTTTTCGTTATAATCACTGAAGGTTTTGGTCTATTTTTAACATTTACACTGCTTAGAAATATATATTCTAAAACATTTACAGCCCATCAATGACGGAGCCTGAGAATATGAGATCGATCAACTCATGTCCTCATATCTACAAAATACTAATAGCCTAATCCTAACCCCTGATGCCCATTACCTAGCCGGCCCTAAAAGCAAACATTGTTCGCTGCCGTTCCCAGCCCCGCGTCTCGCAACATGCTTCAGAAACTTGTTCCACTTCGGCCTTGCCCAAGTTGCCGACTCCATTCACCAGACTGCCACCACCTGCTCCAGCTCAAAGCCGCCCACGTCGACTCCTAGCTCGCCGCTCCCCGACTGGCTCTGGTCCATCTCTGAGATCCCAAGTCGGGCGTCTGCTAGCTCCAGGCACTGTTCCTCGCCCAGGTCAATGTGCCCAGATTTTTGGTTCTTGCCAAGATAAACGGTGTCTAAATGACATTTGTTCTAGTGCAGTGACACACTTCCAACGACTACAAATGATTTCTTTAGCTCCACTTTACCTTCTCTGCCTTGTCATCTCCCACCTTCCACCAGCCAAGCCATTATTTTTGAAAGGATTAAGATCATCATCTTCCCGAAAGCATCCTTAAAAAGGTATATCTAAAGATCCTTTCTTATGGTCCGATTGATTTTTCCATTTGAGTAAATTGACAATGAACTGAAGTTTCCAGACACCTTTCAAGTGTTTGGTTTTTTGTTTCATACACCTTTCAAGATGATATTAGTTTCTCCTTTCTAACACAGTTGCAGTTGAAGATTGCCCTTTTTAATCAGGACACTGTTGTGCTTTTTTGGGTAATTGAAATGCTTGAATACTACGACACCCTGCTTCAAGATATGGTCATCTTCATGTGGAGGTCTTCAAAAACCCAAGAGAGGATGGCTTTCTCAGTGTCGCTGGCAGTGTTCTTGCCGCCGGTGTTCGGTTGTGGCCTGTGCACGTTTTCAGGTAATAAGTACGTATAAAGTAAAATATAAAGATGCTAGGTTTCTTCAATGTATATCCTGCTCAGTCATTCCATTAGTTGCTTTTGAACCATGAAGCTAACATGATGAAGAGAATGCCTCATTATTAATTAACCGGTGTTTGGTCATGATAAGCTTGTCTATAACCATTCTAAATGGCAAAAATACTAATATTATACTTATATTTTGTGAAGAGGCATATGAATCGTATCACGATAAACAATATAATGATATAAATGTTATTTAAAAGCCCAGAAACCAAAATCAAACTCAATATTGATACTTTTCGACAAAAGACATAAAAGATCCTAGGATAAGTTATGCATGCATACCTTTGTTAATGGAAGCACCGAGAAATCTAGTGCTGAAAAGTATGAGACTTTTGCATGAAATACCAACTGTCAGTGCTTTATCAAAAGTAGTAATTAATATTTTCATAAAAACTGCTAATTAATAATGTGGGATATTCAATTACATTTTAGCATGTAGCCCTATAAAGTATTCAATGAAGAATAAACTATATTTGTTGAATTTTGATTATATATATACACACAACTAGCTAGGTAGATTCAAGTTTACTATGTTAAAATAACGTGGGGTGTAGTCCACCTGCTCAATGCATTAACAATTCCATAATAGTCTTCTACGGACTACAGTGGAGTCGTCTGCCATTGTTGTGGGTTATTAGGACTAGTGTATTAAACGACATGCTTGCAACAAAAGTAATATGTACACTAAGATTTATTTGGAAAATTATTTATAATATTTTAGTATTAGAAACTTGTCCCCCCATGAAAAAATCATACATGTTAGCTATTTGCTTTTCCCTAAGAAACACTCTATTCAAAATTTAAAAGCTTAGATATATTTTTCCTAATGTTGTATGAACTTTTGGTATCATACTATAACTTAGTAGTAGACAATGAGATAATTAATTAAATATTACATAATAAATGTTAAATACATGTTTCAACTCTCTTATGTGTTTGTTACATAAATGATCAAATGATCTAAATTGAGGTTATTAAGAATTTAATAGTGTAGTGGATAATATGGAATGTTAGATACACCATACTCCACACATGCAAATGCTTGTAATGATGATATTGGATCATTAAAAGTCTATCTAATTTCTTGATTTATTACCTAGTTTTGTACTTCTTCCAAGATTACAACATAATATTTTATAAATATTTATTTTTGAAGAAATGTTGTCTTGTAAAGATATACACCGAATCAAATAATATAGGTCTAATTTTTGTGAAGTCTAATAGTATCCAATGTCAAATGCGTATTATATAGGTAAATATCACCTGTTCTGTAGATTATTATTATCACATAGATTTATTCAGTATATCCTTGTTTATTTTCCTATTACAATTTATATGTAACTATATGTTTTGAAACATGACATGCAAATGTTACAAATAGTTATCAAAGAAATGTTATGTTGTGTCCATGTCCTTATAAAGTATATTGACACATATTATGATATCATTGCATATGATGTCTATATTTTCAAATCGATTATTGCATAAACAAGATAGTGTAGGGATTATATGATACTAAGAGTTATACATGGATTTTAAATAAACAACAATGTGATACATTTATTGATGAGCATTACACATTAAAGAGAATTATTTATAGCTTATTGTGACTAAGGAAATGAAAAATTATGCATGGACGTAAGGGTATAAACAAAATTAACTTGGGGCGAGGTGAAAATAGAACGACCATGTAGATGTATTACATCACATGGTTGTCCCACTTAGTGGACCTTATTTCTTTGGTGTAAGAAAAATCAAGCATGGGCATTGAAAAAGTAAGTACTCTTCTTTTATAAATATTGAATATGTGAACGTAAGCATTTTTCATCTATTCATGATATATGCATATATATGTACATATATGTATATATACATATACACATATGTACATATATGTATATATACATATACACATATGTACAAATATATTTATATATGTACGTATTCATATACATATATATAGGTATACATATATGTATGTATACGCACATATACATATATATACATATATATGTGTGTGCATATATACATATATATATGTATATATACAGATATATATACCATCATGGAGGCTCACCGACGTCAGGACGTAGTAAAAGGAACACGACCTCCCGGACTGTCACTTGAAGGGTAGTCTTGTAGCCCGTGATCTGTCCTAGAGGTGGGATTGGTTTGTAGACCAACAACCTTTCATTATCTATCTCACAGACCAACAACCCTTGGGAGAAGCAAGCTTGAAGGTGACCCTTTCACTGGAAGTTGAGAACTTACACATTTATACAATCGGAATTAGTTGATATCTTATCCATACAAAGATAATGGTAATAGAGTCCAACCTTATTTTTATTATGTGTTTCAATCTAGCGTGTTTCTTACTTTTGACGGTTTTCTTCTTCCAAAGAAGAGTATTACTTTCTCTGCAAATTAAATTATGATAAATCTTATACGGAGATGCTTCCTCTATCATGCTTGTATGAGTATCTTGGCAATCCATAATGTATTCTTCACTCGAAAGACTTCCTTATTGATAGCATATGTCATTTCAAAGGAGGTGATCACTTATGAAAGAAATTCTTTACCTTCTAATGCATCTGAATTTTTATGTGCATTTCGTAAATAGTGTTTCTAATGCATCTGAATTTTTAATGTAGGTTTCATTTCTCATTAAGTGATGATGACTAATATATTGCATATTCTATCAATGTCATGATTCATCAAATTATCATTTCACCTATCAATGAATGAAATTATTATAAATCTGATATATATGGAGATGCTTCCCCTTTTTTGATGGCCTTCTATTACAAACAAGTGAGTTTTCAATCATGAACTAACTCATTATATTTCTTTGATATATATATATATATATATATATATATATATATATATATATATATTCATAGTTGCTTTCACTATATGTTCATATGTTTCTTTGCATTTTCAGGTTTTTTTGATGATTTACATGGAAAAAGACCGAGTGGAGTCTTGTATTGAAACACTTCTTGGAAACCCCTCCCTATCCCCAAACTTCTAAATGCATGCCGTTTTGCTTTTCAACGCACAATGTATATGCTGTTTTGGTTTTCGAGTGAGCATATGGAAATTATGCCCCGTAGCACATGCAGAAAATGTGTCCGTTGCACATCCGGAGATATGTATCCATTGCACATCCGACTTTATGTGTCCGACGCACATCCGGAGATATGTGCATTTCATATATAGTGTTTCTAATTCATTGAACTTTCTTTTATAGGTTCTCGTTTATTGTTAAATGATGAATAATGATATTCACATGATATGTGACATGTACTTGTGGGACTGGACTATATATGGTTGTCTTCTTCTGTACGTTTTTCACTTCTATGGTCACCTCATTTCTTTTGTGCAAAAAAAAAAATCAAACAAAGTAAGTGCCCTTCATTTATACATATTAAATATGTGAATGTAAGTATTTTTCATCTATTCATAATAGATATATAAAATAGATTTGATAATTCATAGTAAACATACAAATTATATCTTACATGTCATGCATTATCTAGGCATTTTTTGTTTATGTCATAGTTGTCAATTCAACCTCAAATGCAACACAAATTCTCTTTTTTCATAATTTTCTTCATTCAAAGCAATGTATTACTCCTTGTTTGTTCTTAAAATGTATGATAAGGTATTACCCTAAAGGAAAGGTGATATGTTACTTCAATAATTTCAAAATCTTCCTCATCACTATCTGCATCATCATCACTATCATCGCTGAGATCTGCATCATCATCACTATCATCATCTAATTCAAAATCTTCCTCTGCTTGTTCCTCCTCAGTTGCATCATCATCATCAAACTCGTCTGATTCCTCAAGTGAAACCTCACTAGGAACTTTTTTTATCTTGGATTACAGAACGAAACCACCCATTGGGATTGAGGAAGTAAGCTGCATCGTGCAATACTGATACCATCTGATCTTTGTATCGTTTTTTAACAATGGACACAACATGACCATACTTTCTCTCATCCCGTCCTAAATTCAACTAAATGTTGTCAACTGCGGTTTGCATAGCTCTGCTTATTTATCCCATACATGGCTTGGAATCAGAATCAACTAGCCTCAACAATTGCACAAGTGGTATAGTGGCCCTCAGATAGCTATCCACTGCCTCGTAGAACTTATGTGATAACGCAGTCCTCGCAACCTTATCCCCAGAATTTGATTTAGCCCATTTACTTATTGTCCACAAATCGGATGGAAACAAGGTGCCCAAGGCGTTCCTGGCATTATGTAAGCTTTGAAGTGTCAGATTGGATAGAAACAAGGTGCCCAAGGCGTTCCTGGCATTATGGTGATCAATAAAAATAATTGAGCACATGATTGAATATTTCCTAAATCAGTAAACCAATGTATATAAATCAGTTGATCAATAAATATAATTGAGTACATGATTAAATATTTCATAATAGTCAACCAGTAACTAATGCAAAGGAATACATAAATACATACAAATCAGTAAACCAACTTGTACATGATTAAATATTTCATAATAGTCAACCACTAACTAATGCAAAGGAATACATAAATACATAAAAATCAGTAAACCAATATGTATATAATTATAAATCGGTAGTTCGATAAAAATAATTGAGCACATGATTGAATATTTCCTAAATTAGTAAACCAATGTATATAAATCAGTTGATCAATAAATATAATTGAGTACATGCACATTGATTAAATGTTAGTGAAATCAGTAATACGGAGATACACATCCTTAATGTCATATAAATAATTACAAACAAAGCAGTAGAGGATTTATTATTTTCTAAATCACTACATTAAATTATGAATCTCACTAACTTACACAATCACAATCATTAATTTGGTCTATTTCTATTCATGTACCAATACACAATCATTAATTTGGTCTATTTCTATTAAACTTACAGTTACACAATACACGCACATCAGCATTCAACAATACATACAGGTTGCAAATACTTGCAATACAAAAAAAGACAACAAAGGCTGCAATACGTACTTCAGCCAGTGGACAGTGGGCGGCAAGCACTGGACAGGGAGAAGACAGAGGAGAAGAGGCACACTTGCGCAGTGACCGTAGTCCCTGTTTTGCTGTACAAAAAAATAAAATAAAAATGTAGAAAACAGAGCAAGCGGAGAGGAACAGAAAAGGGGGGAGGGGAAGCCAGAGGGGATGATCAGATGAGAGGGGATGGTAGGGGGAGGAAACCGTACCTGACGGTCTGCAATTATCCGTGAGGAAGACACACAGTGGCTGCTTCTCGTCGTTGACAGTTGGCACTTGGCAGTCGGAGTCCGCAATCGACGGACTAATGAAGAGAAGGATTAGCAGGAGTAGCCGTGTCAGTAACATAAGAGGTGAGAGGGGGAGGGCGAGGGGAATGCAAGAAGAGGAGGGGAGGCAGAGGGGAGCAGCAAGGAAGCGTACCTGTGCCAAGGTTGGCCGGTGCCTGAAACTTGCAGCGTCGGGCTGCCACTCGCGGGAAGAGGACTGCGGGAACAGGGCCGCGGGAAGTCTCAAACAGAAACAAAGAGACGTTTGTGCGTGAGGGGGCTTTGAGGGATTAGTTTACATTAGATTAGGGTTATATTTATAGATGTTTAAGTTATATTAATTAGGAAAGTTTTCTTTTTTAGTTTATAATTTAATTATCCTATTTTGTTGGGCTTGAAGCCTTTTTTTAACAGTAGAACTGGGCCGCACGCCTGGGCGGCCCACCTAGTCGACTGCCTGAACGCCTAGACCGCCTGGTCTCATATTCAAACCTGGGCGCCTGGATATGGGTGAGCCTTGGGCTGCCTGGGTGCGCCTAGGTGCCCGTTCGTACAACTCAGAGAACATGCCTCTGACATGTCCACTTAATAGAAAAGTGTTGTCATCCTTATTTTCTTATCTCAACAAAAGTAGTAAAAAGTTCATCCTTATGCCTCATCTTTCCTTGCTTCTCTACATCTCCATCTCCCCTACTCTTCTCTTATCCATGCATCTTAAGTAACACTTGAATGTATTCCTCTTCTCTTTCTTCCCTCTCAACCTCCAAGACACCTTATTCTTCATCTTCTCCATCACCACCAACATATTTCTATACCCTCTCTCATTCTTCCTCCAAATAGTACATGTTCACCATTACTTACATAAATAAAGAAAACTATTGCCTACAAAATTTTTCTTCCCTTGATTTTACCATTCCATATATTCTTATTGCAACAATTTTATAATTAAGGATCTTAATATATTTGTTGAGTTAATTTGTACTCTGACTTGTGGATATATTGTATATGTTGATTGTTGGATGGATTCCATGGAGATTGCCTTCATGGATGATTTATTTATATCAATTTGTGTGTTTATGCACAAAGTTTAATATATGTCAAAATATTTATATATAAATCGACATATTTGTATACTTATAAATTATTCGTTCCTAGTGTCACGTCCTGCATTTTTGGAAATTGTGGTCCCTCTTGTCTATGGAGAAATCCATGCATGTGTACATGTTCATGTTTTTAGGTGAGGATCCAAGTGTGTTGCAAATGTGATGGACAAATTTAGGAATTTAGTATTTTTTTTGTCACTATAGCTATTTACGACGGAAAAAAGAAGTAGTTGTTGACCTTTGTGATCAAGCCTGTTAGTCGTCGTTACTAGTATCAACGACAAGTTTGTGTGGTTGCAAATAGTATCAACGTCAGATATTTAATTTCGTCATTAAAAATATTGACGACAAACTATATAAGTCGTCGTGATTTGTATTAGCGACGAACTGAAATTTTTCGCCATTATTTTTATTAACGACAAGACCAATAATGACAAGATGCGATGACTTTTTTTTCTCATCGCTAATAGTTTTAACGGCAAACTTATTCACATTTACGACCAACTTTTTCCGCCGTTATTGCTAATTTTTCCTGTAGTGCTAGTAGTGCTCCAAAGATGACGATGGCCACATGGGTTGATCAGGCTAGTGTTGTTGGAGTATGCAATGTTTTCTACTTCTGATCAGGGGGACTAAAACCTCTAGCTTCCACTTGGGTAGGCCTCCGAGTTCCAAGGAGTAACCCACACCTGCACATACTGACAATTGTTAAGGAGATGACACCTAGAGACTACTTTGGGACATTGTGGTGCTACAGGAACATGTTGTAACAACTGACCAAACATACTCAAATAAATAATAAACAAAAGAAGGGGAGTCAGAAGAAGGTTTGGTGAGGAATAGGAGAACTAGGGATGAAGATATTGAAAGGAGAAGAAATCTTGAGGAATGTATGGAGTGAGGAGGAAAATATGGTAGCTGTAAATGACAACGTACTATTATGGAAATAGTAATTTTTTTAAACTTATTTGATATAAGACGATGGGCGAAATTTGGTGGATGAGAAGGATTAATCCTAACCTATAATTTGGAAATAATTGATGGATCTAACCTAGGGATTGGATCTGATGGATGGTGGCCATGGATCCTTGATCGTGAGTTTCAGAGACCAACGAGTAGTGTATAGGTGGGATGCATTGCACCTATAGTTTTGGCTGTTTCTTGGGGATGTTAGGGTCTAGACCTAGGGTTTAGATCTTAGGTCATGGTCCATTTGATGCAAACCACATTGTAAATGAAACTCATTTCATATGATTCAATGTAGTTGGATAATACCCAAGGGCATATGTATCTATAAATAACTCACAGGAAGCCATAATCTTATTTCCTCTCAAGACCTAAATAAAATACAAACAAAAAACTAATTTTGAAAATAACTTAGAAGTAAGCCCCTAATATTACATGTAGGCCCTAAAAATAAAATGATTACATAATAAAAAATAAATGAAAATAATAAAAATATAACAACAAATTAAAAGACAAACATAAACAAGAGATAACTCATGACACAACTTAATGAAGAGGCTCCAAACCCTATTCAAGCTCTGAATTAGTAGGTTTTCCAACATCAATTGACCAATTTTTTAGTTATACGAGGGAAAAGTTAGTTTATCAAATGTAAGCATCCAAATGTATTTTATTCCTTGCTAAAAACAAACACATTTTCTTAATACTATCTTAATTATTATTAAATATACCAATCATTTTACAAGTTTTCTTTATTCATACCTCAATCTAGTGTTTAATTTTACTCCATACTTCAAATAATTCAACATGGCATTGAAATATCAAACTCAAGACATCAATCTATTACTCTATATTTTCATCCAAATATATTAAAACATTTAAACTTGAGTTTTGTATTTGTAGTACAAATTCTTATCTTTTAGTCCTACAATCAAAGTATTAATTTTTTTTCTAAGTTTTTCAACTAGAAATCATGTGAGAACTAATTAAGGAAGGATTATGTTTTCACTAACATTAGGTTATTATATAAAACTTGTAATTAAACATAATACAAGTCTTAGGATAAGACAATTTCTTGAATTGTAACAACTTTGTCCTTAGAAACTTACTAAAGGACTTTCCTAGATACTCAATATAAGCCTTTTTAATTCAACAAAAACTATGAAGATTTTGTTTTGTTTTGGGAATTGTTTTTCATAACCTCCTACTATATGAAAACATTGGTTGTGTATCTTATGGTCATGAAACCAAACTTATTTTGTGATATCTATTTGAAGATTTGAGTCTTTTTTCGTTTATACCTCCCAATTATTAGTATGAATTATGAAATAGAAACCTTAATGGTTTTGACAACTTTAAATAATCTTCCATGTTTTGGCATATGAAGTCTATGATATTATATCAACAGTCCTATAACATTGTCTTTTTTCTCATTCATCAACCACATAACTACTTCAAATGTGTGACATGCCTTTGGACATATATATGGATATCATGTGGCCCATAACCCTTTCTTTTTTCATGTTTTCCAAAAAAAAATTATTGAATCCCATTGCACAACTCATATACAAAAGTGATTTTAGATGTATTTGTATCACACAAGTATTCTACATTATTTAAAGTGTGTCCACTGGAATTCACATACATATGGGGTAACTTTGTTGGTTCTTTATAGAATCAACCTTTACCAATACCCTTCCATCTTAATTCTGGATACATTCTAATTATCCCATACCTCTTTCTTTCCTTTCTCTTACGTTGGACATTTTATATATCTCTCCCCCATATTAAGTATCTAACTTCTTATATATCTATTCAAAGTTTGGTAGCTACTACAGGAAAATAGTACAACAACGGCGGAATATAGTTGTCGTAGATGTGGAAAAGTTCGTCGTTATAACTACTAACGACAAGAAAAATAAGTCGTCGTATGTTGTCGTTACTGGTCTTGCCGTAAATGAAATTTGTGACAATTAATTTCATTCCATCATTATTAGTAATTACAACGAGTTGAATATGTTGTCTTTATTGATTATAACGACAATATAAATTGTTCATCATTGATGGTATTAGAGATCACATTATTCTATCGCATATACTAATAATGATAACATAAATTATTAGTCACTAATGGTATTAGTGATCACACAATTCTGCCGCATATACTAATAATGACAAATTTATCAATTTTATGGCTACTGATAATAAAGACGTCATTTCTGGCCATAAATAGCTATAACGGCCAAAATATATATATAATTTAGCGCATTAAACATTCTATGTTAATTATATTTGTGAAGATGTACTTGACTTTCAAAATTAATATAAATTGGTATAGAACAAAATCTTATTTCATTAATACATAAAGTGAATTACATCAGAAGTTCATTACATGGGGAGGACATTTGACCTTGCCCCTTATCTTGAAAAAGTGCATATATCTAAGCAACATGGTTCATACATATATTTTCTTCAATAATATGCAACGTTCACATGTTGTAACATCCATATTTTATTCTTTGTATCCAAGTGCAAGGACGTCTATTATTTCCATATATCATGACAATGCTGAGAATTAACATTAAAAAAATTGAAAGTAAATATAGATCCTAGCATCAACTAAGTTTCCAGCCAATTCACTTCCTGCCAAGAGCTACAGAAGTATTCATCGTCATTATACTTGATTTCAAGATCCAGAAGCAATAAGGAAGTAGGGATAGGATGTACAATATCATGTTCAACCACAGATCATCTTGCTTTGTACAATTTCCCATTTTCTTTCCATTGTTTCTTGTTGGTTTTTGATGAATCCAAGCAGCTGAGTTGGCGATCATTATCTAGACAAGGATAGAAACAGTGGTACGTCATTTGTGTTGCAATAGTTCTCTACAATTTTGTCCTGCAACTTGAAATAACAAATTTGAAATATTCATATGATAGTTATACGATAACATGAAGAATAAAAGTAAATATAAAATGGAATGTGCATCACCGGTAATACATTCGTAATTGCATACTACCAAGACATTACACCAATATAATAAAAGGAAATGTGCAACACCTTATAGTATTCTTAGATATACTATAACTTCAGCTATATGGCTAGCTACTTCCATTGGTTACTTACTAGGTGTATAAGCAAAAAAAACTTCATTAAGGAAGAAGACTTCAACCAAACAGCTTTACACTAATATCATAGCTAGGATCTTAGTTAAAACCAAACAATAAAAAAGATTGGCTTTGTCAGAAATAGAAAAAAAGAGATCTACAGTAGAATTTCAGCCATCAAAGGCCTTCACTTGAGCCAAGTTCAGACACAACCTAAAGAAGAAAGGTGGCAGCAACTCCATAGTCTCATAAATTCTTGGATCAAGCCTATATTGGCTTCTCTGTCATCAAAACAATATAGAAACCTCCAACGTTTACTAAATCAGCAAAAGAAGATAGATAGCTTGTTCAAACAATGCTTAAATGGGAAGAAGCTTTCAAGCAGGGACTAGACTTACACTAAAAACCTCTGTATTAAAAATAACAACAGCTCCATGATTATTGAGCATCAACAGAAATTTAGGAAGTACATGTCTTTGTATTCTCAAATAAGAAAGAGCAACAAGCTCAAAGATTGAGTAATACGCGTAACAACAAAATACAACATAGGAATGGATAGTGACAACAAAGACATGAATTGAGCTATACCCAAAAATCTACAAGATGTTTATAAAGAATAAACATCAACATGTGTATGAGATAAAAAGGTTAAAAAGTTATGTAGGGCCCCATCTCCATAAAGATGATAAATAACATGGTTGGAAGAATCATAATGAGATGAGTTTAAATGGAAAAACTACGGGACTGCCCGGATAGGAATCTGATTGTAAGGCAGAGGTGAGGTTGTAACATAATTTTCATGAATCAGAGTTATCATTACATGCTTAAATTACAACTACACGCCAACCCAATGTCACCCATTGATGCCATCGATAATGAATAAACTCCTAATAATCACAACATAACATTTTACCTTAAGAGTATTGACCATGAGAATGGGACACCCCCATTTCATAATAGACATCTATTCTCATCATTCATCTTGATCAGATAGACCACTCTTATATCATGATGTTAATGAAAATTGAATATCATGTGTTTAGTATATATCTGGCTCTTGCCACACCATTCAGATTCAAAACATGACAACGATGACATAAGCTAAAAGAATAAAAAGTTGGTTGCATGCATAGGTTAGCTGTGTCTTCATATAGAGATTTAAAGTATAAAAAGTATGCTTAGTTAGAATAGAAGTAAATACATGAATTTCTCTTTCCTAACACCACTATGGGGCTGAATTAGAATATCTACTTGGAGCAAACTCACCATTCTTACCCTCTCCAACATGTGATTGGTGGTGACTTGTCCAAACGATCTGGGTTGCTTGAACTAGAAACAAGGGGTAAGTTCAAGGGGTCTAATATCATTTTGCCACAACTTTGTGGTCATATCTTCACACAATTGTCTTTGACTTTTAATTACATTTGGTATTGGTATTGGGTGACCTGAAATAAAGGAATAGGTGATTGTCAATATGCATTGCAAATACAAATAGGAAATGATATATAGGGCAAGCCATCTTTTTCCAATTGAATGAACCATATCTTACTTTCATAAAATAACATGTTCTAACAAATTGTCTTTAATCCTTTCTACATAGACCCATTCAACTAAATGAACAAGTAAAAAGATAGAGAACCTCTTATGTTTATCCACGTATAGGTGAAACAAACTAATCATACATCTTAGTGTGTATTGACTTGCTTTGATGAGACCTTTTGACAATTCACCTAACTCATGTGCATTGCATTCAAAAATAAGAACACAATTTATAGGGGAATGAATATTAGATTAGTAGACTCAACACCAACTGAAACTTGAGAATTATATCACTAGGATAGGTCAAATATGAATCTGAAATTCATATACCTAAGATAGACACATTAGTATGTACATCCAGAGAATGTAGGAGGGAGAAGACACATACACATGGATCAAAAGTATTGACCTAACATCAATTAGAATTTTTATCCACAGGAATCACAAAATTTAGTTTATTATCCAGTTTTCATAAACAAAGAAGTAGAATAAAATATAACTATTTGATAGTATTGTGTGGAAAACGGAGTACAATATAACAATCAGGATTATTGCATGTTCTTTCATTGATCACTAAATTTTATAATTTGTGTCCTCTACTCAAATACATAATGACAATTCAAAGTCCTTAGTATTATACATGACATTTCTATTCATCTGATTGGTTCAATGCTTCCAATTCATCTGGTATACCAGAAATAAAAGGATGCCGGTTTTCCCTTAAACCTGATGAAAGTGTTTACCAGTGATCTGGAAAATGTAGAGATGATAAGAATGCAAATAGTAGGCATATGTTCCATAGTTTATGTATTCATATTCAGACTTGAATCACAATCTTTGAGATATTATGTTCTGACAACATGAATTCAGAGATAGTTTGAGGATTATGGTAAATTCTAAATATCAAAATTGGTGTAATTCCAATAATATATTAGTAAAATCATAGGAATAAAATATAGGAATCTAACTGAAACATTTAAAAGTGTCAGCAAGAAGCATTCTATGCTTTGTAGATATCTCTTAACCTACAAACACTCACCATTTCCAAGTCTATAATAGTCAGATGGAATATATTGAGCAGTTGTGTTGTGAGGGGACTCCTACTATCCCATGAGAAAAAGGTTAGGATGAAATCAATATCCTAGCTTCTTATATCTAGATCAAAGGGAGGTAATGACCAACATATTTGGTCCTCATTGTATTGGGATATGCGTCTGATGCTTAATAGTAGAACCTGGCAATTTGATCACTTATCCTTGTTAATAGTTATGAAATCTCCTATCCGAGGAGATATTTCAAGCTACATGGGTGTGCGCAAAATAGGAAAGAGTCACCCAATAGATATTGGCACCATTTGTGTATTGCTACGATGAGGGTGATTCTCATATGTGGATTTGGAAGCTTGCAAGTTGGAGAGCATGTCACTTGGATAAGGAATGGAGTAGTTATCTTCCATATTAGGGTCAGACTTTACTCCCATGTGTGACACAAAGTGCATCACATACTACATTTAAGCAACAAACATAATGTGAAGATGAGTAGTTGATCAACAATTTAGTACAAAAGATGTTCGCCAACTAGTAGATCATTAGAAAATCTTAGAGACACATCAAAACGAGGGGAATCACGGGCTGTTAGGTCCATTTTAAACAACTCACCTCGTATTAGAAATAATAAAGTACCTTTAAGAACATGGTATTTACTGGTTCACGTATATAGTGTTGATGTTGTGGGATTTTCAAGTCTCCCATATTTGTTGGGTCTCTTGATGATGCCCTAGTCTCTATCTCCATATCCATCTATGAGGTACACAATCAACATCACGATCCCTTAATTTCACCCTCAACTACTACTAATTTTCTCTTATCCAAATGGCCTAACAATAAACAAAATAGAGAAAAAAATGTAGAGTAGTAGAGAAGACATGTTTGTTAAAAATTGCAGCAGAAAGTAGAGTTCAAAAATGCATAAAATTTTTGTAAGAAGACACTAATAGATAGAGATGGAATCCATTACAATATAAACTTTTTGAAGATGACATGGATTAAATTTCAAAAATGTAAGATCTACATGTAACAAATTAAACTTATTTGATAGCTTAGAAAATTAGCAAGATATTGATTATCTAACTGGCATAAGAAATTGACACTCAAATGCTCAATTGCCTGGCATTAGAGAAAATGGAAGTAGGATGAATACGAGGTGAATTGGTAATGAATTACAACGTCCTAGTCATAAACTAGAACTAACCTTGAGTATCTGATCCAATTCAATGTTCCAAGTCCATCCCTATATTGTAATCATGGTGTTAAAAGAAAAAGACCATGCATAGAATATATTGTAGAGTTTTCTCTATCTTCACAACAAGATATCTATTATCAGTTTAACTTTATATGCTCTATGTTTCTCTACAATTTTGTGTAAACCTACATTGTTCTGGCAGAGGATCTTATTGAGCAATGGGATGCTTAATGTTCTCTCAACCGTCAAAGCCAAATTAATCCCACCAAGCTGGATAATACAAATGAGAAGAAAAAAGTTGAAGATGGAGAAAAAGAAAACAGTCGGCGGAAGATGGCAGCTACTGGAGACAGTCGGCGGAAAAGGGTTGGTGGTGCCTGGACTAGCTGTGGCGATAGTAGTCGTGGGTGGCTACGGCTAGGCTGACGGCAGCGTCAGTTGTTACTGTTGCTGGCGGCGGTGATGGTTTCTGGAGGCCGGCGGCTGGGGCGGCGGTAGTGATCGATGTTGTTGTCTAAAGAGGATATGGCGGCTACAGGCTAGCCATAAAAGGGAAGAAAGACCCATGTAGGCCGAAATTTCCTAGCGAGAAGCCGGCCTAGGCCATGACAATAGTGGCGGCCGCCCGTAGGCAAGAGTTCTCCCCCAGTTGCGCTCTCTCGAATAGAGGCGACAGATACTCTAGGGTTGTTGTAGTGCGTTGGGAACAAAGACTCATCTTGCTTCATGGTAAGTTGTCAGTATATCTGGCAGAGTAGGAATACCTATGCTTTTTAAAACAAAGATAGATCCCTCAAGCACCATGCTAGGTTCATAAAGAAAGTAACTAGAGACATCCAGAATACATGGAGCACGTAGGAGATACACAACCAAGGTGGTCAACCCATTTCCATTCAAGGGAACCTCAAACTCATGGGTAAATAAAGTACAATATGAACATCAGTTACACAAAGACGAAGGTAGTATTTGCCTTGGTTACTATGGATATTAGAACCACTTTATCACTTTTTTCTTTAGTAGATGTCATCATAGCAGGTACAGCAACTAAGATAGATATTATAATCATATATATGGCTCTGGAGGCTGCATGGAAAGGTGGTAGGCATGTCCTCATTGAATTTGACAGTAAGATTTTCATCCAATCTACTAATGGGGGATAGTAGAACACCCCACCCCAGCTAGATGCAAGGAAAAGATCCTCAATCTTATAATGAAAGACTATGATGTGGACATCAAATATGCTAGAACAGATGTTAATGGCCTTGCTGACAACTTGGCAAACACAATTAAAAAAATACTACCTATCACATATATGTGGGAAATCCTGATAGTATAGTGAGCCTAAACTTCTAGAAAACTATTTTAGAAAATTGTTTATTTTCAGAACTGAGAATAGTCCTTAGAATGAACATTCATCTTATCCTTAATTAGGCATCCATAAGGAAGATTTTTTCCGTGAGATGCCTCTAGAGTCTACTGAAACACTAGATATCACCAATATATCTTGTTCAATTTGTTGGCAGCAATGCAAGAAGAAGAACTCCCTTATAGGGACAAGAGAGGAAAATTCTTGTAATTCCATATCCATCTCTAGGTTTTTTTAATAAAAAAGAAATACTTATAATAAATTTAGCAACTAAATAAAACAAACTACTAAGACTAATTTATTTTATTACCAATAGAAGTTGTCTGCCACCTCCAAAAAAAGTAGTCCAATCTTCCTTTGAATGTCCTACAATCACAATTAGTTACTATTATCCACATATCTCTAATTTTGAAGAGAATAGAGGATTCATAGATGTTAAAGAAACTGCATTTACAGAGTTCATGAAGACATACAAAAAGGGGGTGCTGATTAGTTTGTCTCATTTCAGATCCATCCAACAACAGAGAAGTTGTTCGATCCTTCGTTGGCTCCTTGCCATCTACATGATCTAGAAAACTAGGTTGGCATGTAGATGAAAGCAGTCTTGCTCACTCCTTTCCATGATGAATACCTTGTTTTGGGTATCGGTGATACACTGATTGAAGAAGACATAAACTCAGTCAAACAAGGGGGACAAAATGTTGCCATAATAAACATATGATACTCAATATAGAAATGAAATATAATGTTAAGAAACATGTCTCCAGTAGGAACGTTCCCATTTGGAACCAAGAGTTACATACTGATGGATAATTTTTGCAAAATGCAAATCATACTACTAGCTATTCACACTAAATTCCTAAAGGGTGTCTTACTTATCAAGCATTGTCAAATTTCAACTATTTAGTTTATCCAATTTGTACGACCTTGTTCTATAATGATAAAGGATTATTCCAACTAGTATAGTAATACAAGCACTTAAAACATGAGTCATCAAATCATCATTTCAAAATTGGTGCTTGTGGGTGTAAAGTAGAAGGGATGAAGTTAACCCATGCCTCGATTATCAAACAAACATTACGTGGACACTAGAATCATCAAACCTCATAACTATTTGTATGTGTTTAGTTCTTACGTTAAAGATGAACGTTGGTCCTTAAGAGAAAATGGGTTGTATAGCATGATCAAAAAGCAATCTAAGTGGTTCTTCGTATTGTAAATAGCCACAGTGAATTCTCATTTCATATAACTGTAATTGCATGTAATCAAATACCAAATCCCCACTTACATAATACAGACTATATGAATGTCTTCCATTGACATGTCCAATAGTGAAGCCAGTATACCATGCCATTGCACCATGTATAACACTCTGAGCAAGTAGCGTGCAATAGACATTATCAGATGAATCACTAGGGATTGCATGAATCATGTATGTTGGATCTGCAATAAAGGTGAGAAAAAATATGAATATAATCTAAAATATTGATAGTATGTGAAAGACAACCAAATAAAACCTTACACTAACCTATGTACTTTAGAGTTATCACCATCTTCCACAATTGCGTATCAACTGAAATTGCAAAAAAAAATTGTAAAAGAATTACTACTCTAATGGTTGACTTATCCAAAAATATCTACCAGAAGGGCATGACCCTCTTCAATATGTACTTGGTGACTTATCCAAAAGATCTACAAGATAGCCTATAATGGTTGATTGACCTGAGTGTAGGTAATATTATAAAAGAACTACTAGTCTACAGAAGGAAGGGAAAACATTCACACTCAGGAACCAAGTAGCACCATTCCTTGTATCAATAGGAAAATGAGAGAGAACTTATAAAATAAAAGGAATTCAGCCCATGACTTAAGCATCATCTAATCTCTTAGAAACAACCTTAATCATTAATAAAAGCTCTAACCTGAATTCCATAAGTAGTTGCCATCATGCACCTTCGGGAAGGAGAAACCATCGATCTCGACCTCATCTCAAAGAAACACCAAGTAACACACCATCTACCAAATACTTTTCAATAGCCTTCCTGGCAGCAGCTCCAAGACACCATCCATTTGCTGAC
The DNA here is from genome assembly GCA_963693085.1 of Alisma plantago-aquatica. Classification (NCBI taxonomy): domain Eukaryota; kingdom Viridiplantae; phylum Streptophyta; class Magnoliopsida; order Alismatales; family Alismataceae; genus Alisma; species Alisma plantago-aquatica. The sequence goes on along the minus strand of OY856411.1, from coordinate 1,057,142,877 downwards.
ATGGAATGTTGGTTCGTTTCTAATCCTAAAACACCATCCAAGTGACCCAGTTAAAACCCAAATGAACAAAAAATGCAAGAGTCACTATAGTTGTCCATGTATAAATGGACCACAGAATCATTTACACATCATGGTGATTGATATGAATGAAGTTATACTGAAATAGAGAGCATCACAAGAAAAACTGTTATTATCATAGTAGGAATATATAACTAGCTTAAAGTTAATGGTAAAACAAAGACAACTAGATGCATTTGGTTATCAGTATTGTCGAGACTAGATACAACTTTTTTCTGAAATGCAGGACTTGTAAAGAAGACCAGAGTATGAAACAAGATACGTAATCATCTTACAAGTTTTTAGTATTAGATATAATCATGTTTACATAGATAACTACATCACTCATATTTCTTTGCAACCAAACAACAATAAATCTGAATCAAGCACATCTCAAAAATGGAAAGAAAAAGAAAGTGTAAAAGGAGGCCATAGATGTTTTCACAATTACATGGTTGTACAGATACCTACCAGGAAAATAGGACTACATGATTATTGCATTTACTAGAGAAACTTAAAGAAAGGAGGGTCTGGGAAGCTCTCGATCAACCTCTAGACAATATATAGATGGTTTTCTGTAACCACACGAGTACAAATGAAGGTCACCAAATCATCTCTGGAGATCGAAACCACCCAGGGTTGGGAAGGGAAATGGTGCCAATCCAACTTACATAGATAGTGTTTGTATATTTTGCATCATCCAAGGAAGGTGTAGCCTGAAGGAATCACCCTCATGTTGCCTAGAGACAGGGCGTGATGTCTTCAACAGTGAGGTTTCCGATAGCCATGATGAATTTGATATCATATAGAGGGGCATGACAATGCATGAAGTAACCGATAGGGGGAAGATGTATAGTTGGGTTAAGGATGCATTGGAGGGCATGGTTATTTATGGGACTTGTTTGAATGGTATCTAGAATAGAATGTGGATAGAAGAAGGGAATTTAATAATTTATTTTCCAATTGAATGTAGGGTATATGCTTCAAATTTATGTGTGTACAATCTCTAGAGGAGCCCATGGGAAAAAAATTGCATGAAATCATTATGGGATAAAGATACTATTATGCAGCAAATATGGAAACTACATCAAGGTGTTTTATAGATCTGGTAGCTGTCCATCTCCAGGTTCTACTGAATAAAAAGAAATATTCATAACTCTCAGGTGATTTATGAAGATGATTAAGAATGTCAGAATTTTGAAGATGTTGCAGAATGTCAGAATGTTAAACAAATTCAACAATTGGACATACCTACCAGACTTATTGAGAATACGTCAACTCCTTATGCTTGCTCTGTAAAGAAATAACTACATTAACACTCATTCCATAGATAGACTTGGTAACATTGAACTTTTTGAATTTATCCTTCAACAAACAGAAATAAATATCAACATGGTAATGGATATTTTGCTCCCATATTTTCAGCAAAGGAACGACATGTTGAGACTTTCTACTGATTGGTTTATGTAGGATGATATCAACTCTAAGACAACAAACATTTAGTTATTCTCACCATAATAGATGCTACATTCTTGAGTGGCCATTTTTGTTTACTTTCACATAATAGAAGTTACTGTCATGTCATCCTTTAAAGCGTCTATGAAGATGATGTAGCCTATTGCTAGCTACATTCTTGAGTGGCCATTTTTGTTCACCTACAACCTTGAATTGTCCCATGTTCTGCTACAGATCAAACTGGATGAAAAAGGTGGGACAGGAATCGACCATATGGATGCTAGAATCAAGTGAGAAAAGTTAATAAAAAAATACCTAAGGTGGGGCAGGAAACGACCAGATCTGGTAGCTGTCCATCTCCAAGTTCTACTGTAAAGAAATAACTACATTAACACTCATTCCATAGCCTTAATTTTATTAGGAATTGAAACTAAAATGACTAGTGGCGTGCATATTCTACTATAATATTTCTTGTGTGACTGAACTCATGGATTTTGGTTCTGAGTATGTTGTGACTGAGAATTCAGTGCTATTGAATTTATCCTCACACTCGTGGTTGTTGGTCCGAGTATGATGTGAGTAAGAATTTGGTGCTTCTGAGTCAATCCAATTCTATAACTATTTCCTAGTTGCTTGAAAGAGCCACAATAAAGATGTGTTCAACCAATAAAAAAATTTTTTCATAACTCTCAGGTTTTCCCTCTCCATGCTAACTGGGGGAGAATGGAACAATAATATTTGTTTTCCAGGGAACAATAATCTTTGTTTTCAGAATTTTGAAGATGTTGTAGAATGTCAGAATGTTAAACAAATCCAACAATTGGACATACCTACCAGACTTATTGAATAGCAATTAGAAAAGTAATCATTTTTGCTTGATATTTACTCAAGGAAGTGCTCACTTGATACTTACTTGAAGTACTCTGAGGTGGTACTACATCAGTTGCCTCTAGAATATCCAATCTTTGGATGAGTGATATAAAATAGGAATGTCATGGCAACCTAGTTTCAGACCCATATGTGCATGTAAACTACTAAAAGACTTGAAAAGATCCAAAGTCCCTACAAATGAGAACCACTGAAATCTAATTAATCTGCTTATCTTCATTCTGATGATGTTTCTGGAATAGATATTGCTACTTATTAAAGGGGAAAAAATCAGGTGCAACAAAATCATAGAACACTAAAATACATTTGAACATCAATATACCTATTGTGATTAACTCAGAGTTGGTTCACCACCATTCTGACTCAGCCTCATTGGCAGTGGGCTTTCTAGAGCTTGAAGAGTACAGTTATGTCTGAACTAAATGTTAACACATTATTACATATGATTGAAAAGAATGACAAATGCTAAATGATAACAACCCCTCATGGGTTACATACAACCAATTTGTACTCAAAGTGATACAACCACATTCATACTATGGCATTAGCTTAACCACAATCTAAACATCACTATCATTGGCCACCTTCCATAGGACCAAGTGTGGGGCCTACAAACCAACATATATAGAAAATAAACCAATGTTATACTTATAAAAGATATAATTGATTTTCTCAATAAAACTTCACCAAACAAGTCTAGTAAATTAGCTACATCATAGCTGAGAAACACAAATATATTTTTTATCCTACTATTAGTTGTACTCAGAGCAACACTAGTACATTTTGTTCATAAGAAAAGGTGGAGAATGTCTAGAACAATAAATATAAACAACAACGAAATATAAATATTAACAAGTTCTTCCTTCATAGCCTAATGTTCCAGCTTAACCATATGATGGGATCCAAATGGTTAATAGAATTGGAGACTCCAATTCCTACAAGATAAAATAATAAAGCAGTTAGTTTCATTTCACCATTAGATATGTGTAATTGAAAACTATGATATGCAAAAATATAAACTATAAATAATACAATGGCAACAAAAAACATCATCAATTGGTGAACTGACCTTATAACTAATTTGAGGTATCATCATCTGAAATAGCCGGAGAAAAGGCACAACCATCATCATCCTCACTAAAATCCAAAAGTTCCTGAAATTTTTGATTGCTGATTATCCTATCTAGTACATTTTCCACATTTTCCAAACATTTTTGTGTGGCACGCTTTCCATCTTCAACTATTTTATGAGCTTTCTCTTGAACTTTCAAAGCTTCCTCCTTGTCTTTCAATGCTTGGTCTTTGGCTTTGAGTTCATCAAGTAAGGCATTCTTTGTTTTGTATGGTCCTCTAACATCTCTTGGCTTTACACCTCCACCATAACAGGATATGTATTTCTTTGTCTTTGATTCTCCATACACTTTTTCGGCGACCTCAACGGGGCGTAGGGATGGCTCTGCTTGTTGGATGGTTATGATTTTTTCCTGAATCAACAATTTATGTTAGTAACTAATGGGCCGAAAATAGATATTTTTTCTTACTTACATGAACTTGGGATGACTCCATAGTAGCTAAGGTATCACCCTTCTTGTGGCTTTCAAAGTACATTGTTCCCAAGTCAGGTGGGTTCCCATCTTTTCCTCCCTATAGTACAACAAAAAAGTTATATGCATACCTAGAGACAAAGTATAGCATAAAGAGAAAATTAAACAACCTTCTGCCATGATTTTTCTCTAAGAGGCATGCTACCAGTGCGATGAAGTAACTTATTGTTCATCCCTTCTCTGTTTATGGAGTTTCTCTTACTCGATGCCTGCATTTAATATAATGTGCATATAGATAGAATAAAAAAAATAAATATAAGAACAAATAATTTGAATTGATGTAAAGTTTTATAATAAAAAGGTCACCATAAACTTTTCACTGTGAAAAATCTCTTTCACAAGCCATTCCCAATCACTATCACCTTCAATCGCCATAGGTTTCTTTGATAGTTGTTGTTGCATGTCCAACCCCTTGACAGTTTGATGCATTGATGCCCTCCACGTTATCCATAATTCTTTAAAGTGTTTTAAAGTGTGAGCTTTGTGTTCCTCCATGTGGTCGTTTGAGAATTTATCGTAATACATGTTTAATTACACAAGACCATCAATGCATCATGGATGTTTGTCAAATGATGATAACAATAAAGTATAGATGATATTACCATAACTGCAACCCACATGTGATCTTTTTGTCTGTCTGTAACTTCATTCCAAGAATGCACTTTGATTGGACAAATATTCTGATCATGAATAATCCTGCCCAAATGTCTACTCCACACCTTATGATTTTTTCCAACAGGGCGACCTTGATAGAATGTGACATCTATCTTGGCACCACCTTTTAGTCTAGCCACTTTTTTACATTTGTTACATCCTCGACGTCTGACTGCCTTTTCAGTGGCATTGGCTATATTCAGTAATAAAAAATAAAATAAAAAAGTTAAGGAATGTCTGACTCAAGCCCTTGAATCTGCTTATTATGAATAAAGGAAAGCGAACATACACATGGAAAAATCATTGATGACATTAGTGGACATCAGTTTGGTCTCCACGTTCTGTTCTGGTTCAATAGGAACTTCTTCAAGAGGTGTAGGATCAGCTTCAATTTGTGGGGAAGGAACATTTTCAGTTGGAGGAGCATCACAGTCTTGTGGTGGAGAAACATTTTCAGTTGGTGGAGGAGTAATTCTTTTTGACATGGGAGCCATCCTAGATTGATCCTGAATATTTCTTTGTTTGGAAGTCAAGTAGTTCAAAAAGGATAAATGATTATCACATGACTCCATGTAACCACAGCTTTTGCTACCTCCTATATGATTCAACAAGCGACTCTTAATTTGTAATCCATGATTACGTCCTTTCCCAATTACACTCAATTGTTGTGGTGAGATGGACTTCTTAGCATTGGACTTAGCCATTAGATCTTTCCCATTTCTTGATGTGCTAGCAACCAACTTCCTACAAAACCGTCAAGCTAGTTGTTAATATAATTGCTTGCATAAATCAGTATAAATGAAATTATAATTGCATAGAATGTAAAAAGGAATAATTACGTTGACACCATCAAAAGAACAAGAAGCTTATGATCCAGCATAGTGGCAAAGCCAAAACAATGATCGGTTTTGTTATGTACAACACATGACAGGAAAGAAATAGGAGGGTCTTCCTTAATAATAGAAGGGAGGTCCAGGAAGTGTGGGATACTGCTCTCTATGATTCAGAGAGCATGTATAGATAGCTGTTTCGTTCTGTACAACTCTTTTTTTTTCTTTTCTTTTCTATTTTGTACATATTTTTACATAGTATCAATAAAGAGGAGCAAGCTGGTTACCATAAAAAAACATTGTAATGAGATATGAAAAAAATAAGTTTGACTATTATAATTGTTACACGTTTAGAAGTACTTAAAGAGGAATAGTAATCTAGTTAACATTATAAAATAAGCATTGGATCATCATGTGCATCATTTGTATCATCAACTAGCTCCAACTTGTCCCCTGGATCGATCTTTGTCACAATATGCCACCCCTTATTAATCTGATCATTCGCATAAAAAACTTGAGATGCTTGAGTTGCTAATATAAATGGCTTAAAAGTTTTCCAAATACGCTTGCAATCAACACTCATGAATCCATACACATCAGTCTGTACTCCTTTAGCAACATCAAACCAATCACATAGAAATAATACCACTCTCTTACAACCCAAATATTGTAATTCTATAATCTCAGTCAGTTGTGCGTAGTAATCTCTGCTAATTCCACTACCATCATCACCAACCACGGTTACCCCACTGCATTGTGACCTTGATCTTTCATCATGAGACTTAGTGTGGAATCGATAACCATTCACTATATAGACATAGAAACATTTCACGCATTTGAGTGGACCACGTGATAATGAAAGCAACTCATCTGTCTTCTTGCTTTTATCATTCACATGTTGATCTCCTATCTAAAAAAAGATAGTTAGTAGAAAAACTAAATCAAATTAGCGTGTATACAAAACCATATTGAACAAATCAGACCAGCTTACTTTCATCTTAAACCATTCGATGAAATCCTCATATAAATCCTTAATAGATATTTGATCTGGATCAACTCCTTGAGCTTGATAATATTCTTTAGAATAAATTGAAAATGCATGTGATGAAGTTAGTAAACAAAATATAAAATCTATCAGCAAATGGCTCAGCTACACAATTCAAGAATCACATACTCAATGAACGGCTTAACTTCATCACAATTGTTCAAGATGTATAAATGAGCTTTCTCCCACTCAACTACATCAAGGTCCCTTGTTGTTCCACATCCTAATCCTCTTCCCTTGTATGAAAGTACAGATAATGTTGCACATTCATTGACATAATCATCATAGTTTCTATCAAGACGATTGAACCTTGTCTCTACAGTATGCAAATATCTGGAACAAAGATTCATGCATTCTTCTTCTATATAGCCTTCTGCTATGGAACCCTATGGACAACATCTGTTGCGAATATAGGACTTCAATGTGTACAAATATCTCTCTATCGGATACATCCAATGATCATGAACAGGCCCACATAACATAGCCTCATGTGATAAATGAATAGGCAAATGTAGCATCACATCAAAAAATGATGGTGGGAAAATTCGCTCCAACTTACAAAGTGTAATTTCAATTTGAGCTTCAATTTGTTTCAGATCCCCCATATCTAAACATTTGTTTCCCAAAATCTTGAAGAAACACGACAACTCAAGAAGTGGTTCATAAACATCCTTAGGAACAAGGTCACGCAATGCAAGAGGGAGTATGCAGTGTAACAAAATATGATGATCATGACTCTTCAATCCTAAAAGTTTGTTTTCTTTAAGATTCACACACTGGGAAATGTTTGAAGAAAAACCATCTGGTACCTTTAGATCCTTCAAAAATCTTAAAAACCTACATTTTCCATCTACAGATAATGTGAATGATGCATCAGGAAGCACTGTTTTCCCTCCAATTATCATTGGGTGCAACTCTTGCCTAATATTCATTGCTTGCAAATCTAGACGAGAGTTATAATTGTCCTTTGTCTTATTCTTCACATTCAAAAGAGTTCCAAGAATACTATCACATATGTTTTTCTCAATATGCATCACATCTAAAGTATGTCGTATCAATAGATCTTTCCAGTATGGAAGCTTAAAGAAAATGCTTTTCTTGTTCCAACTATCCCCCCTACTCTTGTGAGATACCTTTTTTGAACATTTGCTAAGAACATTCCCTTCCAAACTTTTCACTTGAATGAGGACATCATTACCACTTAGTGGTGTAGAGGGTGTGCCCTTCTTGATCGTGCCATCAAATGCAGATTTATTCTTTCTCCACCGATGATCCAAAGCCAAATAACGCCTATGACCCATAAAGCATTCCTTTCTCCCATTAGGCAGCCTAATCGGATGAGTACCCTTATGGCAACATGGGCAAGCAAGTTTTCCCTTGGTACTCCATCTAGATAAAATCCCATATGCAGGAAAATCATTGATGGTCCACAACACAGCAGCACGAAGATTAAAATTTTGATGTGTAGTTACATCAAATGTTTGTATACCATTATTCCAAAGATGCAATAATTCATCTATTAATGGTTGCAAATAAACATCAATACAATTACCTGGACCATCAGGACCTGGAATCAGCATGGACAAAATGAGATTTGTTTGCTTCATGCACATCCAAGGAGGCAAGTTGTACGGAATAAGAATAACGGGCCAAGTGCTATATGATGACCTAGAATTGTTGAATGGTTGAAAACCATCACTAGCAAGGCCTAGTCTGACATTCCTGGGCTCTGCAAAAAAAGTACCATGAAGCTCATTCAACTTTTTCCATGCCAAGGAATCAGCCGGATGATGTAAATTCCCATCGTCTTCTTTATCGTGATGCCACCTCATTAGTGAAGATGTTTTTGAGGACATAAACAACTTTTGAAGGTGGGGCTTTAGTGGGAAGTAACGCAAGATCTTTGCTGGTAATTTCTTGCCATTTGCTTTTAATTTCTCTTCCCCATTGTGCTTGTCATACTTCCATCTTGAAGTATTGCAAATTTTGCATTTATCAAGGCCACAGTCTTCCTTCCAGAACAACATACAATCATTCACACATGCATCTATCTTATCATATGAGCAACCAATATCTTTAATTGTCTTCTTTGCTTCATAATAAGAGCTAGGTAAGGTTGAATTACACGGGAATAGTTCATCTTTCAATAATTCAAGTAGCAATGTGAATGAATGATTACTCCATTTTCCAAGGCTCTTGAGATGAAGCAATTTTACCAAGGCAGATAATTTTGACCCCTTCGATCCCTTATAGAGAGGTTGATTGAGGTCGTCCAGAAACCTAAAAAATCGTTTAGCCTCGGTATTAGGTTCCTCTTCATGATCATCGTGGTTGGAATTTCCCATTCCATTATCATTCCTCTCAAGATTATGTGAACTAGGGTGCATTTCTTCAAGAAGATCTAGCATCTCATCATCTACTTCATTATCCCCTTCATCGTTATTGACTAAAGTATCTGAATCAGACTCACTTTCATTTCCCATCTCACCATGATGATACCACAGAGTATAACTGCTCAAAATACCATAAACCATCAAGTGTATTTTCACCACATCATGTTGGATAGAAGAAGTATTAACACAACGAACACACAGACATCTGATTTTATCTGCACCAATTTTTTGACATGCATAGGTAAGAAACTCTTCAACACCGATTTCATATGATGGGTTATCAAGCCTATCGTCAACAAGTCTGATCCATTCCTTATCTAGTGCCATTTTCTACAAAGAAGAATTCATGTTATTGTTTACAAGTCATATAATACAATTATTTCTTGTTGGTGATAAATATAAGATTTCTTTCTCTTATTGGTTACCTTTATAAAAAAAAGATCAATATGTGTAGCATGCAGCTCTATGCCCGAGTCCTTTGGGCGTCTATATATTCAATGTTTAGCACTTGGGTTATGCAACACCTTGAAAACTAATAAGGAAGTTAATATAGGGTATACACAGTTATATCATGCGACCATGATGCAGGAAGTAAAAATAGTTTTCCAATTTCGTTGTTGCAGACCATGATGCATGAAGTAAAAAGTCATATCATTCACTATTGCATAGAGGAGTGTGACTTGTTTTATATCCACTCACATCATGTTTTTTGTGAGGTATGACGGAGGATTTATCAGGGGAAAGGGTTGAACATAAACAAAGTTAGAGGACGAAGTGCAAGAAGACACCACCAATGCAATCCCTTCTTAGTCCCCCCCTCCGGCATCTTCCCTACCCCCTTCTATGCACTCTCTGCCTAGACAGAGAGCGGTGGCCCAACTTGACACACCATGATAGCTCTTAGAGGATGAAGAGCAAGAAGACACCACCAATACAATCCTTCCTCCCTTTCTCTCTTTTCTTGCCCATGTTATATAATACATCAATATCACCTTTGTAACTATTATTTTCCTTAAGTTGTATGACCCTTGGACTGGATATTGTCAGAAAAGCAGACCTTAAAATTGCAAATGACCTGGATAGCTCATTTTTTATCCTAGGTGCAGGGCAGAAAATAGGGTAAGGAATGGTGTACTTACATGCATAGTTTACTGGACATCTGGTATAGCTGAGACTATGGGATACCTGAACAATCGGGATGTTCTAGAAGCTACAGATAGTTTAGGACTAGTGACTGACCTCCAGGGCATTCTTGATAACCTACTTTTACAAGGTTATCAGATTGATGCCTCAAATCATGCAATCTTTTCTCAGGGGTAATGGGACATTTGAGAACAACCATAGGGCACATGCCTCCATTAACGACAATAATGGTTTACTGATACTAAATTCCATAATTTCAGACCATCAACAAAATTCCATTGCTTTATACAAACAATTATCCATCCTTTACAATTGCTTTGGCTTACTAAATTTTCTAAGAGTTCAAAAATAAATAACTTCACCACATCTTTGGAATTAAATGGACTTTCTAGCTGCGACAATGCATCCAAGGACTTAGCAATCAATTGGCCTACGGTATCACTAAGAATATCTCCTCAATGATTCAACCTTGAGTTCCCTTCCTAAGTTCCTACATTTATCAATGCTAGTATACATTTCTTTCTCTTCATTTGATTTATTCATATGATCATGCTGGCCTATTTCTACCTGCACATCGTCCATAATGATGTATCTATACTATCCTAGCCGAACTTTATAGTTTTCTAGGTTCATTTTTCTATGAAATTGTTGGATACACCATTCTATTCGTTTGTAATATCATTTCTATTGTCCAACAGTTGGGCTTAGCTTCAATCTCCAAGTCATATTAGTTTTCCATAACAACATTGTAGTGCTAATAATATTTTTCATATACTAGCTCTCTTTAATGCTCTAAATCGAATAAGAGATTCAGATAGTAAAATGATTGGACCGAATTTGAGTTGAACTAAATTGGACCTAATTTAACTTTGTATGCCCTAATTTGGCCTAAGTAAGACCTATATTAGTATAACATGACCAAATCAGACGTAACTTCCCCTAATTTGTCCTATATTGATAGCACAAAATGTCTATTATCTGAATAAGCAGCTTTCATAATAGGATTCGTCAATTTTGCATTTGTCCCACTGATTGAATACCACCTAGGGTATTGGTGTAAGGATGAATAAATTAAATCTATCATATGTCTAAGCCGTTCATCCTTATTATGCAATAGTTGTTTCTATCTCTAACCATTTCACTGATGTAACTCGTTATGTGACTTTTCATACATAATGTTCTTCCAGTGACAAAAAAATCCTAATGCTAAAACTAAAATGGACAAGAGGACAACATATTAGCCATCACTATGTAGGAGTCAGAGAAGCAAGTGGATATTCATTCTAACCATTTCATTGAAACTTTATATTTAGGTAAATACACATTCATAGAATTTCGGATCTGTGTGCAACATATTCCAACATCTTCCCCTAATTGTGGTTTAATTAACTTCTGACATTATTCAAATATCATTTTCAATTTAAAAGAAGGCATCAGTGACGAAACATGTCGTGTAGCTGGTTCATGTGATACTTGACCTTTATTCTGCAGAGAATGAATCCAATACAAGTACTATGCAAAACACTCATTGGTGTTGGTAGTCATCTGGTACTTCTTTTGAAGTAAATATTATCATTCATCGTAACGTTTACATGACTTTAAGTCTAGGACCAATTAGTACAAGAAGATTATATCATAATGGTGGCTGCCAAAAGTGACTGTAAGGTTGGCATATACATGATCGTGCGCTCTTGTATTACTCTCTCTAAAAACGGGGATAAAGGATATGTTTATGAAACTAGGAATGAGTTTATGATGGTTGTGTAGCAAATCATAGGAATGGGCCTTATAACTTTGCCATTGATGTGGTAGATTATGTAGCAACATCTAAATTAAGGATGAGATGTATGAAGCCTTTAGACACAACAATCTCAGTGGTAAGTACAACCACATGAGCCTTCACACGGCCCTCTAACAACATACATATTAATAGTTCCTTATAACTATTAGATTACTCACCCCTTTACTGTCTGTGTATATGATGCCTAGCCCTATTTTTTCATTATGAATGGTCGCATTAGTATTCTTTGACCCAACCCTCAAGAAGATCCACCCAGTTGTCACTTCTGCTTGTCCTTTAGGGCTTAGTTCTAAGGACAGCAGTAAGAACATCTTTATGTCCCACCACCTAGCTGATTAATTCTGAAATATGATTAACAGGTTGACAATCTTACCATTAGTCAATTTCTCATGTCTGCATTTCCGCAAGGTGATGAACAAGGTACTGATATTCATGATTTTGTCCTCAATTTTTACAGATCCCAACCAACTGTAGAAATATGACCTAGCTTCAGTAGGCACACTAGCAAAAGATGTGCTAACAGAAAGAGATAACCATAATGATATTGCATCTGTACAAGCAAATAGGACGTTATTGGTACTTACTTCAGCACAACCACATAACTCATAGGTGTCGTTAGGAATATTGTGTCTCCTATGATGAGTCTCTTGAGGGTAGTTAGTAAGTGCAAGCATGCCACAAAAGTGTCTGATCTTTGGAGATAACTTTATTCTTCATAGGTTTACCCATAGTTGGACCATATCCGGTGTAGTCATAGCACCCCATTCATCTATGTGGCCAATAGCAACCCACCGGTGTGTCAGTTCAACCATGTACCAGCCATTAGAAGTGGGATACAAGTATCAACGTCCTCCCTTTCCTGAACTTCTAGCAATATCTACAAACTAATTTAGTTTTTTATGTCTTTCACTCATACATTAAATTACTGTAGGAATTTTCTTAATGGATCAATTAAATAAGAAATTTGTTGAATTGATCAATAAAAAATGAAAGGGTTCTTTCCTACAACCTAATCACCCTCTTCAAGTCCACCCCCATGCTATCACACGATTTGGATAAGTACACTGTCAACTTGAGGTTACTTAACTAGGAACAAAACAGTTAGAGGGCGATCAAGGTTGTTATCTATATCCACTTTCATGAAAAATATAATGCAAAGCTCATGCATATGAGCTTTAAAAATAATTTTTCCCTACGCATCGTTTTATGTTTTATCCTTAAACATAAGTAGTTACATTGTGTGTATTAATAAATTACAAACTACCATTTGTGTCGTATAAATTAAATGTGATATTAGTTTTGCTTTGATTTGAGATCTTATGACTCATAACTAATCCATCATTACAAGTTAGTAAAATGATATTTAACAGCATATAATTCTAATGCATTTTCATAGACTTTACAGAAATCCTACCAATATTTTTGAGTTTGTATGTTGTGCTGTCAGCAGTGGGGGTTCTTCCAAGTAGTTTTCCCTCCCTGGACGGTCATGGAGGGATGGTACAAGGTGAATGTGGTTCTATGTAAGCCATAAATAAAGTGACTATGTGTGCACAGATTCAAAGGAAGGTGATCTTCATATCTAATTACGGTCTTCTCAGCTCTTGATTTGCTGAGTGGTAGGACAAGCTCAACTTCAACATGGTACCCTACCTCGTGGAGCTAGAGGAGACATTCTGAAGCTATAGGTAACCCACATAGAAAGAGAGAAAATCACATACCCTCCTGCAACATTTGAAGCAAACATCAGTTCAATAGTCTTGGGTCCGTAGAGATCACCTCGCCTCTTGCCTTTGGGTCTACGGTCCTTTATCCTACCTTGGTTCGCCTAGGGACACATGATGTTACTGCACGGAGTAGAGAGAAATAGAAGTAGGGAATAGATGAGTTCAGAAGACATGACTGTGGGAGTGGAGTAGAACAACGGCCGCATACCTTGTTGTTCCTCCTGCAGATCAATCATCAGCTCCTAGCTAGGTTGACACTCGCCTCTGGTTCTAGATCGGGGTTCTATTACTCGTAATTCCTGGCTTCGATGTGATGCCTGGCGCGTTGCTCTAGGTTACCCTTGATCGGCCACCGAAAGTACTAGATCGACCTGATCATCATTGTCGAAGAGGAGAGCTTGGGATATAGCAGGCGATCGACCTAGTGTGAAATCAGTTGCATCGTCAGTCACTGCGTAGAGAGCCAAGGATCTCTCTGCTCATGGGTTGGTAGGCGTGGGAATTATCAGTGGAGTGGGATAATGTGGGAGTCGGGGCCGGAGTGGTCTGTTCCGCCGCAGGGATCGGGCGTCAGTTCCTGGTCGCATGGGGGGTGTGGCGTTGGCGGGGGGCTGGGGCGGGAGGGAGTGGTCATATTCGTTTTTTTTCTTTCAATCTGTCAAATATACATACATAAACTTCTAATTTGTCAAACATAAATACATAAAGGGGCTTTATGAAATGTTGGAGTAATAAAATGACATATATGTATTTTAGCGACAGAATAGACACCATATTTATGACGACTAATATATTTTTCCGTTATTAATCATACTAATATTGACCATAAAAATGTGTGGTTGCGATTAGGGTTACAATTACTACAAACAAATTATGTTGTCGCTAATTTGGTCGTTAATGCCTTTGTTTCTTGTAGTGTAGGTTTAACCAATTGCATTGTATTCTTAGCTTCCACTATGAAAAAGTAGGAATTTATTGCAAATAATTTACACACATTTACCATATTTGTAGTTAAAAGTTATTTTTCACTACAATTTGTCGAAGTATAACTAAAATAAATGTAGGTAACCAGCCCGCATCGGGTTACTTATCACCAAAATTTCATTCTTCCCGCATAATCATCTTTCTCCTCCCATTTGAACTCCTATTATTTTAACTCCACTGAACCTAATGGCAAAACTCCTATTAACAAATTATCCCCATCTCTCAACCATCACCCCCTCTCCCATTGTCTCCTTTGTGTTTTCCATTTGTTCTAATAGGAAACCCCTCTTTAATTTCTAGCACTCTTCCCTGAGTGATAGTTGGATAAAGAGATGTGGATTCACATCCCTAATTGTTATGGTCGTGTAGGGAGAATAGTCATGATGTAGGCCTTCTTATCGATTTGTTCACATAAGCAGCTTGATAGATAACATAGAAAACTATAGTCAAATGGATAGATATCAAGGTGATCATTGTGATGATGGTGGAGAACTAAGGTCGAAATCAATATCGTGCATCTGTAGGTTCTACCCAGACAACTCATGTTATGGATCACATCATGGTGTGGGATGTCAATGTCCCTTCCAAGGATGTCCGTCTCTAGGTAATCACACCATATATCCAAATCATCCCTAATTTTTTACTAGTAAAATACTGCTCATCATAGAAATTTTAGGACATCATGGATGTATTTGTTGAGCAGGACAACTTGAGGGTGTATGCATTTGAATTACAATGCATGATTTAGACTATTAGAATAGTGCTCCTCATAGGAATTGCAAGACATCGTAGATGTATTTTTTGAGCAGAAAATCTTGAGGGTGCATGTATTCTAATTGATAAGTTACATCAAAATTTAACTTCCTTTGGTTTGGCTAAATCTTTGTTGTTCTATTTTAAAACTTTAAGTCTTAGATTTTTTTGTTACTAAGACATAATTGCCTAGATTTCTCATGAAGAGAAGGCTCTCCGTAGAGAACCCTCAACATTTTCTAACACACCTGACCACCACACTGGTTACAAAAGGAGACCCCAAAGACATACCATCACAAAGCTACTTGTTTATTCACATGTATACATTCTTGTATGCTCGTCCTTTTAACCGTTCCGATGTGCTTCTTGTTAGAATATTAGATGATCTTATGGTATAACTTTCACTACATACTCAGTATATGTGTCAATTCATATATTCTTCCTATTTGGAACAATGATTGTAAAGTGTTCCTTGGTTGCTAAGGTATAAAATTTCCTTTTTCCAATCGAGTGGCTATATTTTATTAATCATTTCTTCATGTTATTTGAACATCATAGTTTGTACTTCTTTTTTATTTGGAAAACGGTTTGGCATTAATATTATTCATGAATAAAAAGTTTTAGTTACATGGTTTAAATCTATTTCTAACTAATAGATATATTATACATCAGTCAACGACTAATGTGCTCATTGCCTTCTTTATGTATTACATGCTTTTCATACCATCTAATATGTTACCGTTCTAGTAATAAATTAATGCAATGGTACACTCATTAGATTCACAATACAACAATCCGCTAGCCTACTTAACTATATCAACATAGTGATGTGAGGCATCACCATTTTGTTATTTAATACAAAGTCTCAATTAAACAAACATCTACTAGACTATGGCTTGTTTTCCAAATAAATCCTAATTGGACATTGTCTCAATAATTCTTAATCACAAAGATGAATACATCAGTACTTGTGTCAAGAATTCACAATCTATTCGGCCTAAATCTGATATTTGACTTGAGTTGAGCTTGGTTTTCAAGAAAGTATTTATTAAAGTATATTATAATCTCAATCACACCTAAAGTAAAAGGAACTTTTGACTAAACACTTGAATAATTTTATGAATGGCTAGGAAATGTAATTCTCTCTAATTATGCGAATAAACTTGATCTATGGAAAATAAGTATTATATTCCATAATCAAACCCCACTAGCCATATTTATTGGGATAGCAAAAGTACATTCTTAGTGACCTGAAACACTAATGTGCTAGTATCCCAATCTAATAATACATGAATCATTCTAGATTGAATTCATGATCAACATCCTATAAGTGAAGATCTAGTCTTTGAGGGACTTATACTTCATTGAACTTAACAAAATGCATTAGAAGATGACCTTGAGATTGGAACAGGTTGCTTTTATCCCTGTTATTTCTGTATGTTTGTGGTCCACCAGTGTTGGTGAAATTACAATTTAGTTGTATAATACCGAATGAAATATGCTTAGTCCAAACAAAGTAGTTTGAATAATAGGAAAATCTGAAGAAGATAAAGATGATGCTTGAATGCATGTTATCATCACTGTAATTACTCAAGAGTAGCACACAACCTGCTATAATAGAAAATCTACAACTTTACTAGAAGAAAGTAGATAATGTGCTTAGTAGTACCAACAAAAAATAAAATAAACGTGCCTTAACAATGTCAAACACAATAGAAATCTCAAAAACTAATGCTTAGTTGGTTTTCTTTGCTTTCCTTTGAGAAACTCATACATTTCCACTTGATATTTGCATTATAAGTGGTATTAGTGCACCTTTAAAGAATGAAATATTTTCTTTAAGGGTGGTATTTTTGCAAATTTAGGGAATGCTAATATAAATTTGGATTTTAGTTACTAAGTTCACAAAAAATACCTAGGTAGCCATGGACTTTTACTAATCTAAGTTAGATCTACTTAGATCTAAATAAATAAAATATAAGTAAGAAAATTTTGTATAACTTAGATAATAAATGTTGACGTTTACAACACATGCTTGAACTCAGGTGTAGGTACCAAATTTTTATTGGTGTCATGGGCTTGGTCAAAATCTCTATGATGTTTAGACGACAATCGATTATGTTGGGTCAACTAGGATGCCATTGACTAACATTTGATTCAAGATTTAGATAAAACTTGATGTTTCTATGCTTTGATATTTTAGGAGGTTGAGATCATGTTATCATCGAAGTTTCTACAAACTTGAGATCCATATTTGCCTCTAAAATTGAACTACACTAATAAAGTGAAATCATCATATTACACACATAGTAATTCTAATATACCACACTACATCTTAACAGAGTATGAATAGGTTTCTAACTCTATTGTCAATCTTGTCATTTGTCCTCCTAGTTAAAAAGTGGATTATTCTTCTCCTGTACAGGTTACAATCCTCCCAACGATGTTGGGCAGCTAATCTTTGATTACATAGTTTCAAAAACAAATCTTATGTGATCTTGTCATTGTTGCATTTTAACACAGACGTACATAATAGCCTGATTTTCATTGGAGACGACGTAACGTTCAAGGTCAAATCCATAAAACTGGAGTCAAGGTTCATGTATAATGTTGAGGGTAAGAGCCCAACATGTTCATCTAGAGATCTATGAAACCTATTCGATGGTGTTTTCTATAAGCAAATCTCTCTAGGAGTGGTCCTTCAGGTGCTTTCCATCCTAATATAGTGCAAGATAAAGGGTATTATGATGGTTGTTGTTCATATCTTGAAACACCTAACCAAGCTCCAGCCATCAGTTACTATTACCAAGATTTTTAATATACAACACTTTTGTTTTCATGATATTGCTTCTTTACACGATTTAGTACCTGATTAGTGGCTTTTTAACTTAATCCCATCTTATAGTGAAGACTTACTCATTGTTTCCTCCCACAAACATATTTCTTACCATATTTATCATATGAAATATCTATACATCATTCCTAGATGATTAGGCTCCATAGTGGTGAGTAAGTGTCCATTTTTGTCATATGCTTCCAGATTCATACTTTCTATCATAACTCTAGTATTATATTTCGTCTGGATTTTTCTTTATGGTGCATTTTGTGGTATATTTATGTTGAAATATGTCATATTTAATTTTGAAGGTATAATGATTTTGTTGTTCTTTGAAATAATTTGAGTTTTCTTCTGACTTCTTTTTGTAATGTAGTTGAACATGCTATTTGTCTCATTTCACCTTCCATTTAATCATATAATTCAGTTTGAATTGATTTGATTCAAGAGTGTCCAATTTCTTAAAGATGAGAACCTTCATCTTGCATTTCTATGAAGTACCTTGCTTTTTCCACTTGCTTGGGTACAATAATGGTTGTAGGTCTGTCATTTTTTGTGATTTTTTGCAAATAACATCCTTCTATTCTAATGCTATCTAACTTTGAAGCTCAGTGGCAACACAAAATTTTCATCTATATCCTAAGCAAAACGTGCATGTAGATATTTTGATTTGGGAATGCAACTTTCTGCTGTCTCCATTAGGATTTCCTCGTCAAAAAATAGCATAATTTTGCTGCTAATATTACTGGATCAACACCCTGGAGCAGAATTTGGTTGACTTTGTTATGTCTGTCTTTAGGAAGGCTTTGAAGTTGGACTCGACATGAAATTCTGCTAAAGGCTAGTATGCTGATAGGTTGTTGTCACAAAGGGTGCATGAAGTAGGTCAGGTATGAGGGATTAGTTCTATAAAAATTGGTTCTACATTTGTTATATTTGTGATTTCTACATTAGGATGAACCAAATTTTGTTTTAATTTTGGTCAATAAGTCACATAGACTCAAATCACCAGAAAATTACTATAGATTAAAACATTAAGTTGTAGGTAGTGGGAAATTAGACATGTGTAAGTTACAGGTATGGGTGACTCATTTGTTTCTGTCGTTTGATTTGAATCTACCAATTCAAGATGTGGAGACTATACAAGATAAGGTAGTTTGTGTCGTCAGTTTAGTTTTATGAAAGATAAAAATGTGATGATATCTTTTTGGACAAAATTTTGTAACTCATGAAGGTCCAATAGTTCATGTCCTAGCCTTTATATACTCTTTGTTTACATGTGAAACAATTTTTTCTACATATTCTAACAAGTATTAGGTTATCCCTTTACATGATTACATTCAACAATTCAATAATCTTGATAACTAGTAATTTAATCCTTATCATTGCAATAACTTTTATACATAGAAGGATGACATAAGCTTTAGTTGTGAACGCTTACCACTCATCAACAACTGTACGATGTATCATGGCCGTCATTGGACCATCATGGCTATGGATTATCTCACTAAAACTAATCCACCGCTACTATGACTAGAATCATCGATGTTAAGCTTTAAAAAGCCTTTATTAGTAGGTATCCATCACTCCTGGTCAAAAGATAGAGGTTCAAGGGGCTTAGATGTATCTCATCGTCAGGTGATGTGATTCCCATCTCCACATGCCAGCAATTATGTTTATAGGTTGGGGTTGCACATTTTTGAAGATATCTTCATTTTGACTTTGCAAGCAGCTAGGCACTTGGAAAAGAGCCCCATGTTGCCTGTAATATCAAACTTACTATGGATCAACTAAAAGAGGTAGGTAGAGATCTTCTAGGAAAGTCATTGATAATCTATGCATATTTTCTTTTCTACCAAATCTGCTTGCCATTATCACTAGAAATAGAGGTATCTTCATGACTAAGGCTTTGTTCTCCGTCATTTCACATGCCATAAGAATGTCAACTCGCAACTAGGTGTAATGGAGGAAATGAAGGATATGGTGGTGTACAAGGTGACAATAGAGTAGGTGGAGGTGATCATGCTTGTGGATATGGTGGTGGAAATGGTTATTATGTGCTAAATTATGTATAGATGCCTATATTCTTCATCTTTGATTTGTCATTTCCATTTCATGTAGGGGCATTCACTTGTACTGGTATCAGGAAACAATCAAAAGGAATGATAAAACCATATCAACACCAACATCAGATGCTACTCTACAAGTCATAGTATCACAAACATCAACTACAACTAAAAATTTGCAGCTGGTTGCATTATGTCATGGAAGGCACGTAACAAAGCTATATTTTAGAATAATGGGACCACAACAATGTCAAGCTTAATCATCAATATTCATGTCTATATGAGGAACATACATATATACTTTGGAGCAAAGAGTTAGTCACTCAATCTTAACCACATGACAAATACAGAGCGTTGGCCCACTCCATGAATTGGGTGGACAACAATAAATGGAGATATACCAATTAAGATACAACAAGGGCTTTTGAGATCCACCTTCATTGTGAGAAATGAGATAGAAAGTGGATCATATGTGATATCAATGGTAAACACCTGGGGAGTGACCCTATGAATGGGAAACTATTGGTGATCAAGATAGGAATACCAGATGCAATCAATGACAATATGAAGGAAAATATTCTCTTCTATAATTCCGATATAGTAGTCCAGTTCATTAGAGATAGACAACAGTGTCAAAGGTGCTACAAAGTGTAGGTACATGCTATATGAATGTTGTTCACTCGCTACACAAGGTCATTGACCTCCCATGTATCTGAGAGTTAAGGATGTGAGACGTCTTTTTTTGGATTTTATTTTTTGTTCAATGTTGTGTTTGATCTCTAATGTCACCCACAAGGATAGGTAATAACACCATTAATTTATTGCTTAATATGTTATGTCCTACTCACTAGATTCCTTACTTATCTTGTTGTCTGATGGTGTTAGCTTCTTGTTTATGCAGATCAAATGGTGACCTATTTTATATAGTAAGATGCAGTGCTCTAGTTCACTAAGACTTAGCTATGCCCTATGATGATTCACAATGTGAACTAGTTTATTCTGTAGTAGATTGTGTTGTTGCTGAGCTACTACAATCTACATGGCTTCTTTTTATGACCTTTATTGATGGTATTCTTTACCGATTATATTTTGTTGACAGTTGGCGATATATTTATTTGACCATGTTCCTGACATGCTACTTGGAATCACCATGTTCCTAAATCCTAATTGGGATCCTGAAAGGACTAGGCAAATAATTACCAATCTTATTGCAAATTCAATTATGGTAAGTAGTTCTTATCTAACTTCTATGATATTCGATGGTGAATTCAATTATAATGAGTAGTTTTGCTATATCTTCTATGATATTTGATGAAATGTGCTTATAATAAAATATCTAATATATCCTTTCTTTTACAGCTCATAGAGAAAGGTCACGTCTCTGTGATCATGCCTCTTGTTTAGGAAATATCTAATATATCCTATCTTTTACAACTCATAGTGAAAGGTCACGTCTCTGAGATCATGCCTCTTGTTTAGGAAATTATGAATTCCGATGAGTTGGACATGTGACCTAGCATAGACATACATTGATTGGATTTTCTATGGCCAATAAGAAAGATAGCAGGGAGTAATTTTCAATGTCTAATTAGGAAGAGTAATCCATCAACAGTAATTGTCTTCTTCTGAGTTTATCAGCCTTAGCATATCAATTGAAGATACAAGTGCTAGATTTAATGTGGAAGCAAAATCATGGAAGAACAATATGCACATTATCATGAGGTGCATAGATGTTGTAGTAATTGGAGGAAGTTAGAAGAATACGTCATTATAACATACATGATCATGAGACGTATAGTGGCTATTATATACATGAATCTTTTTTCCATACATATTGTAAAATAGGAGCAAGGTCAATGTCCTCCCCATATGTATTCATTGTTTCAATATAAATAAAAATATGCTTATTGACATTATATGCAAAACTCCATTTGGATCAGTATTGATTGTATCTTCTTTCTGAAATACTTTTGAATTTGCAAGTTATTGATTGTACACATAATTTGACTACATATGTATGTGTAGTACACGATGTCTTTCACTACACACTTACTACATTTACAATTGTAATAAGTATCAATTTTTGTTACACATGAACTACATATAAAATTGTAGCAAATGTCTTTTCCCCCTACATATTATAGCTACAAAGACAATTGTAGTCATATATTTGACTATAATTGCAACTACATTTTATGTGTAAGGATAATTTTTACCTACAATTAGAGTTACACATAAATTTGTAGCTAGATGAATATCTAACTATAATTTTGAAAAAATATAGTAAAAATAATTAGCTACACGGGTATTAGCTTCATATTCTAAATGTAAGGATAAATTATGCTAAAGCTTTTAGCTGCAAAATTTGGAATTTTTGTTACAATTTTTTTTATAGTTAAAGACTATTTTTGTTGTAGTGTTCTATTTTCACTGATGTGCATCTCTACAAAGTTGTGTCATTTTGGATTTGATATTTTCATTTTAATACCCATTTACTTCGTCGCAAAGTCATTTTTTTATAAAGGTCTGCAACTTCTAGATTCTTAGCAATTACTACAACTCATGGCCTAATATTATTCCATATAGAGTTAAATTCAGTATCTAAGATCCAACTTCCAGCCATGGCAAGCTTATGATATAACACTACTTTTTTTCTCCTCTACACTTAATTCTTCAGTATTGGGTGCTCTTATGCTTACGCTTGGTCAGCTTCATGTTAATATCCATAATTAAAAAAACATGCCAAGTGGTAATTTTATTTGCAGGGTTCACTTTGCAATCCTTACATGCTTTCTATATAGCAACCTAGTGAGGACGTATTCAAGTTTTTTTATAAATTTTCCAACTCAAGATTTTTTGTCAAATAACTATTTTTAAATGGATTCTTACAAAGTATTATAAAAATATAATATGTATATGCATTTTTCATCATTTGGACTATCATATTCAATACAACCATGCAGCCTCTCATAACCAACATT
Organism: Alisma plantago-aquatica; assembly: GCA_963693085.1. Lineage (NCBI taxonomy): Eukaryota > Viridiplantae > Streptophyta > Magnoliopsida > Alismatales > Alismataceae > Alisma > Alisma plantago-aquatica. The sequence continues at coordinate 1,057,119,660 of OY856411.1, read as the reverse complement.
GCCACTTCCCATATGGACATTGATATCACTTCTAACAATGATCTTCCTCAGCAGAGATATTCTGTACAACAATGCATCTATGTTATCTCAAAAGTACTTCTTAGCCTCATCACTAATCCCATCTTTGGGGCACAATCACTAATAATAATTATAGTTTTCTTCTAAGAAGATGTTTTATAGATATTATTCTATCACTACCCTTCTTATGATATTGACAATATTGCTCTTGAACATGTTATCCACTATAATTCTACTCCATGTCTAAATCTGTCGATTCATATATTTAAAATTTTATTTAAAATTTTGTACCGTGTGTGTAAAACTGCTCAACATCATTCCCCTAGTTATCTTATAAGAAGCTAGCTAGGAAAATTGACTTTTCTTTTGATCTTAATATCCACCATCTCCAAATTTTCTCTATAAGAGTCCATGCTTTGAGGTTATACCATAAATTTTTTTCTCTTGGAGTTGTTTCCTTACCGTCTACATTCATAGCGGTGCCCTTGAACATCTATTCACAATATCCTAGTGACAAATGTCACAAATAAGCTTCTTTACTCACGCAGGTGCAAAAACTCTTACGTTTCTTTCACCAATACTTGGAGCTCAATGTGTGGAACTTATTTGATTATTGAAAAAAAATTAATTTAACACACTTTTACAAAAATATTTATCAACATAGCACACTTTGTAAAATATTTTCCAAAATAAAATACTTTGTGTAGAACACGCCATTTAAATTGGGGTAATTTTTTTATTTGAAATTGAAAAGTGCTACAAATATTGATGTGTTCATTTTTAAATAATTTTTTTAAAAAGATTTCAAAAAGATCAAAAGCGTCTCTCAGCATGACACCATATGTTAGTGCAAAGGTGAAAGCGCCACTCAATGTGAAGCTTTTGTCTTTCTTTTAGTTTTTTTTTCTTCAAATTTTGTTATTTTTAAAATAAAAACACAAATATTTGTGACACTTTTCAGCCCGGAATATATAGAGCTCCACATAAAGTAGTGTTTAAAACTAAAGTGTGCTATTTTAGAAAATATTTTACAAAGTGCGCTATGTTGACAAATGTTTTGACAAAAGTATACTAAATTGATTTTTTTCATTGATTATTTATCACTGCAATGGGATGACTAGTGCATGGTGTTGTTAGGGAGGTATGGTCCAACAAATAGCGACAAAGTTTGTAGCTGCTTGTCAGCCTACCACCAATCTTTCACCTTTATCCCGATTCAGGACCGGATACATTTGTGTATACGCATAGTTCCATTGTTTTCTTTGACACTTGTCGATCACATTATTGTATATATCCTAAAATGTATACTGTCAGCAGTAATTTTAGTATTCCTAAAATGTATACTGTCAGCAGTAATTTTAATATTCCTGTAAAAAGTAGTTAGGATTGAGAGTCTTGGACCGACATGGGGAGACTGTTCCAGTTTGCTTTCAGTGACCGAGTCAGTAGCACAACCGTACAAGGAATCCGAGTACTTCAATTTGTAGTGCTTTGAAACTAATTCTTTCCAATTTAGAAACCTAAGGTTGTGACAAAAACCCAGGAAAAGATCATTTGGGCAGTCAAGGTGCGTTTCTCACGCAGTCATGCACTTGCAGTCGAAGTTAAATACTCGAAGTCGGTGATGTTTCTTTGAGTTGGTTGACAAAGTTACAATGACATCGCAGTGGACAAGAGAAGACAGTAGAGTAAGACCTGTGCTTTAGATGGGCTGATGTCAACAGCAAACCAATGTTTACAACAACTTTGACAAGCAAGCGATGAACTACTTTTGCCAGTTTATGCGAAATATCTTCAACCATAACCTCTATAACAGTTTCTGAAATGCAACCAACGAACATGTTGCAATCAGGGGTTGATATTGCTGCCCTACGTATATATGATGATCGAACAGCCCCGATATGTCCGGCCATGAGCGGTCCAGGTTTGTCTGCCGGCGAGAACCTGAATTGGCACTGCCCACACCCACCTCGCGGCGCTGCGGATGGAAGTTGACTGCCGTAGAAAGGACACACAATTGTCGACATCGTTGAAGCATCTAATTTAATCAACGAACAACTGGAACGTGGCGGCGCACAGAAAATTTGTCCAACCACCACGGCACCACCTGCTCCCATCGTACAATCTACATTCACAACTGTCGTGTTGCTCTTTTAAACTACAACCACGCAACTCGATCCAAGATATAAGTTGACAACGGACATGGCCAGTTTGTAATTTAATCACTGTTTTATCGGTATGGAAGAAAACCCATATGTCAGCTCATGTATACACTATGGGCATGTTTGGTTTATTGGATCTGGATGGATTGGATCGTATTTTCTACTCCAACAGTAGAAATATTAGGTTTGTTTAGCTGGAGTTAGAATAGTATGGAATCCTACATCATCTCAAAAATGGCGGACGTCGCCGTCACTGCTATCCTGATCGAAAGGTAACTGACAGATCTACTTTTTTTTCCCTGTCAATACCCGCAACTGGCCGTTTCACAATCACACAAAGAGTTCTTAAAACTGCCTACGATCCATTTATGTATGCTTGAGCCAGTTTATTACGAATATACAACACAGCCAAACATATATTATTAATTTACAGCATTTGATCAAACCAAGAGCTCTTAAAACCTGGATGACCAAAGTACTGGATTCACTATAATCCGGATGAGTACATCAAACCAAACGTCCCATATATGGACGAGCACTTTAAAGTTGGTCCAAATCTTCTATACTCAACTTCTGTTTCGACCTCTATCCCAAATCTATGTAGTTCTTTAACTTAGAAGTCTCATGATAAAATATACATTGTTTCGGGCATAGAGGATGTGAGCCCGTTTAAAGCCATGTTGACAGCTCTAGCAGTGCAGGAAGGAGAGGGAAAAATGGCACGGACGACGATGCGCTTCAAGGTGCGGAGAATCTTTTTGTCAGACGGTTCATATCGAATTGGTGGTTATCGCCCTACAATTTTGGGAACGATCTTCCCAGTTGGACAAGTGTTGGCTATTACTTAGCAGTTAAGAGACGAGCCCACGTGGGGTCATTGCCTCATTGGTCTAAAGTTGCAGACGCAGTCACGCAGCCCTCTGGTCTTTGGACAATACGTACGCCCGCTGCATTTCGCAGAGCTGGAGCTAAAATAAGTTTCAGAACCCTATGCCCCTCTTTGGAAACAGACTGCGATGGGATTTAAGCTTGTCTTATTAGACCACATCTGCGCCACATCAGCAGATCCAGTCCTGATCCAATCCGGTTTTGCACTTGTACGTTTAGTTGGAAACCGTAAAATGCTCCGTTTCAAGATTTCATAATTCCAAAAATTAGACTATTTCAGTCCCGTCAACAGCAGGATTAGGAATTTCAGTCCGGATTTCACTCTGTCTTTTGTGTATTTTATTTTATATAGCAGACTGAAAAACACAAGTTACGAGGTCGGTCGAATTGGTTTGCCAAACATGGCCAAGTGGGGAACCCCACTCCCAATGATCCTGATCGACTGGACTAATCTCAATCCGGATTTCATAATCCCAATAATTTCAGTCCATTGCCAAACAGACCCTATAATATACGATTCGTAATGCCGTATAGTACAAAAGTAAGCGTGCATTGTTTCGCTCTTTCTTCCAAGTATGTAAGACATCACCAATCGGGTACAAGTTGCACCGACCTTTCTGACGCAAAAAATATTTTAATCGCCACTGCGTGTTACCAATGAGGCGGCGATTTATCAAGACGAGGGTAGGTTATACTTTGAAGCTACCGGATTTCAAATAGCTAGTTTGTTTAGTTTCGTAAGTTCTCTCAATTGGCCATTTTGTTAAATCAAATGCACCTCGGTATTTACAATTTTTTTTCGTTATAAATAGGGATTCTATTTATGTACCTATCAAGAACTACCACAAACATCTACTGGGATCTATGGCGCAACCAACCACGAAGATCTAGGGGAGTCACAATTAAACTATAACAACACTTATGACGCTGCATAAGTAGATAGAAGGAAAATTAACAGAGTAATTTATTTATATGCATCACCTACATATAATCTAGAATATGGTATCAAGGTCATTAAGATCAAACAAACAAAAAGTTACCTAATGGATACATCGTAGATTTATACCAGGTCATCAACATATAAAATTGCTTCGCAATTGCCACATCACCAACATTGCCGATGATATTTTTTTGTGTGTAGAAACCAATATGTACGTAAGGAGCTATCTATATAGATCATTTTATCAGTAAACCATTCCTTGAAGAACCATTAATCTATCATTAAGTATTTTCTAAAGAGTGTCATGGTCAAAAGGCTACGGTGGCCCTATCCACATTATTTTATGCATTGTATCTCATTTGTGAACTAAAGTCTAGATTAATTTCATCATGTTGGAGATCAAATTCCAATATAATTTTTAAATGTAGTTGTGATCATGACTGGTGTCTCTTGTTTATTTTCTCATTGTAAAGTGATCATGACAATATATTCTTTCTGGAACAATAGCGTGGGGTCATGCTTCAAGATTAACCACACAAACTTCAAGAAGTGTGGTAATGGGGAGGTAGATAGTTTATGCGACTCAAGACTAGGCACAACAAGTACTTAAATTGACACTTCAAAAGAAGAGTTTTGATTTTTATTTCTTTTGGATATTTTTTGCATATGATTGTATATAAAGGTTGTTACGATTTATAAGAGATCTAGTGTGAAAGTGATGAGACACTAATGAACCTCATTCATTGAGGAGAAAAGTATGGCTCCCATTATTGCTTTTTTTTGTTGGAAATAAGCCTCCCATTCTAGTGTAAGGTTCATTACCCTAATACCATATTCTATTTCTTGCTCTCTTTTTAGGGAATATGACCTTAGATGACTCAACGTGTGTCATCCAAAGTTTTATCACCACACATACATGCCCTAGTACTTCCTTGCCCATAAACTAATTAGCACATGTCTAATAGAGAGCATAAAAGTGTTATTCTTATCAAATGAAAAGATAAATCCAATATTGGAACATCTATGTTGGTCATTCATGATGTTGGCATTAATAACTATGCACACTTTTAGGTGTGATAGAATTCCTATGTGGAGAAAAATTAATTGAAACCTAGGATGCACTGAATTGAAAAAGACTATACCAATATGAGAAAGAAAATGACACTCAAAGTAGTTCGCTAATAAATTACTCTCATGACATGCTAGGTGTATATAATTTTACATATTAAGAGGGTCACATGCCCCACCTTGACCCCCTTAGACTAGCCATTTACTTTTTATGAACATGAATAAGAGATCTTCCAACTAGTTGCAATGCCTATGAGTAAAGTTCATCCACTTCGCCCACCCTCTTATCTTTTATGTAGTGCCAAATAGAATTTGGAATCTATTTAAAATGTTTACTATGAATTTACATGCATTGCGTAGGCTAAAGATCAAATGGATGGAAATATTTGACTATATAAACTAAGGAATTTTTTTTCTAAAATGTATAAATAATGCACGTAAAACTAGCTTTCAAATTCATATCAGGCACATATATGACCTATAAAGTAGCATCTTAGAAACACTTGAAAAACCAAGTTTAATAAGGGTAGTTGTCCATTGGTTGTCACAACACACAATTGTAACTCAAGGCCAAATATTCATTCCAGTAAATTACCCTTGGAGATGTTAGCCAAGGTCCTATAATAGGGTATATAAACTAATGATACCAACATTCATGTCGACTAGCTTACCTTTGGGTTAAAGTCAAATGGGAAGAGTTGGTCCATGACGCCAGTCGGTCGACCGGAAGTCTAGTCGGTTGATTGGCTTTAATGTTTTTTTAGACCCATATATAAGTCAATCAACCGGTTGGTGACCAATCAGTCACTTCATCTGTAACAATGAGCCTTCTCGATTCTAACTTTGACTGAGTCTTGTTGGAGAGCCGATCGACTAGGATGTTAGTCGATCAATTGGCTTTAATGTTTTCTTTGACCCAAAGGCAACTCAATCAACCGGTTGGTGATCAATTGATGAGTTCATCTATTATAATGAGCCTTCTCTGTTTTAGCTTTGATTGAGTCTTACTAGCAATTGGATCGACTGAGATGTCAGTCAATCAATTGGGCATTCTAGAATGGATGAAATTTATGTCTTTTAGAACGTGTGATAAGAAATTATGGAGGAAGGTAGAGTAGACATTTTTTATGGACTCCACATCACTCATAAGATTCAACTCAACATACAAATCTACGACCTTTCAACTCAAATATGACCACACATGTCCATAGATAGGGGGAATTCCTAGCCTACCATACCAAGTATGGACTAGTGTTGTGCCTCCCATGCCCAAACACCAAAGATATCACATCAACATGAAAATGGAACCAAGAATATAAATAACGATGCTTGGATTCCCCCTTCCTAAAACTATAATTAAGGTCCTTCCTGGAAATATAACTAGGGCCAAAATCAAACTACAATAGAGGTCCTATAGAACCAGAATCAAGGCCCAGAGGGAGGACCATACCAAAATCTAGATATTCCATGGTTCCAACATTGTAATTCTTACCACCCAGACCATGCATGTTCCATGGTCCTGTCTTCTATTTTCATAGTAGGGCACTTCAAAGAAAAGTGAATTTGTCATCCTCCTAGTTGGACCAAACTGGTTGACCATAGGCTAACCCACTTTTCTTTGAATTAAGAGGCGAGTGATAATGTAAACAAGACAACATAAGGAGTCTTTAAATTGTAATCATTTTTATGATATAATTAGCATAGTTAGAATTGTTAAACAACCTTATGTTGGGTGTATGTGAATGCAAATATGATGTATCTTTATAATCACTTAGTAATTTCCCATTTTAACTCCAGTTCAACTCACACCTTCATGTATCAAAATGCATCCTCCATGATTGATGTTAGGATACAATACACATTGTATCCTCTCAATGTAAGCACCCCCAGTTGCAGAGTGAAAACTAAAATGCATCCTCAATGCTTGATCTCTTGTGCCAATGTTCATTCTGAGTTTAACTTTATCCTTCTAGGAATGGAGGACTTTGAACTTTTACTCGGTATGCATTAATTATATGACATGGTAATTTGATTAGTTACCATGCAAAATAGATTAACAATCTCCATGCACAATCTCCCTACTCTTGTTATTTCTAGATGAAAGGATCAAAACTCCAACTTCATCATTTACTTGATTAAATACCAATCTATGATATCCAAAGGGTGGAAACCATTGTTAGAGAAAGTCATTACAATAAATCCAGATATGACTACCCTAGGGAATATCAATTTGGTGTAGTAGTTGTGATGCCCATCGCCACACAAAATGAGATAACTCAAAACAAGCGCGACACTAATACTAAACATTCAGGATTACCAGAAAACTAGGTAAATTAAAATCAATTTTTATATAATGATAAAAGTAGAAACATTTTACATTTGAGTCCACAAACTATGCCACATGCATTACATATCATATCATAGAATGATGCATATCCATGTTAAGTGGCCATCATGCCACAAACCTGTTACATATACAAGCCGTCTTTTTATAGCCATGGCCTTCTGTCAAAACTTGTATTGATATATAATGTCTACAAAATACTCCCAAGGACCTAAGAGTACAGGGACCACACATAGGACTCTACTAAAAAACACTAGCATCGTATCCAACCTTCAACAACTACTACCCCTATAATGACCCCACCCCTCAGCAACCCCCAATTAAGGAAGGCTAAGGAGCTGGTGTCTCTATCCCAAAATAGGATCAACTGGTTTTGTAAATATTAAAAAATAATTAATAAATTCTACCACAACTAAGCTCAAAGCAAGATAAAATTCCCTTTTAACACACCATTCAAAAATATGAGTTTGGAACTTTACCCAAAGTAGAGTTCTATCTAACTAAATCCTCCAATCTTTATTTAGCTTTATTCTTCAAATGCCACTTTAAATATTCATCCACTATCATGTATTCCTAAAACACCGACAAACAAAACGTCAGTCAGTATAACAAGTTATACTGGTATGTGGGGTAACCAAAGCTTGCATCTATTAGTAACAACATTTTGCAACCAAATTATTGCTTAGCATATCAAACTTTACATCTTAAAGATAACTACTTGATGCATTGTAGTATCACCGGGGAAGGAAGGTTCATAGGATGTTCACAGTTGTGTATGTGGATAATGAGTTATATCCGACCTTCGCCTCCGATTTTTTTTCCCAAAATTCAGTTTACACCCATCCCATTGAAGGAATTTGCAGTAGCAAAACTAGGATGTTGAGTCCCCGGGGAAGACATTTGTGTATTAATTAGTCAATTAATTGATCATATTTGCATAAATCATTATTGTTGGCCTGTACACTCTGTTTGTATTAAATTATGCTTATTTTATCATATTTACATGATTTTATGTATTCCCCGACCTTATACATGTTTTTCTACATTTTTCAGGTACTTCATGTACAATACAGAGTCAGTGCCACTGACCCCTATATTCGGTACCACCAAGATCTCAACAGTGGCCAGGCAAATAAGAGATAGCAGACTCAGTGCCACCGACCCCTATAGTCAATGCCACCGAGATTGGTTCAGAGAGGCGGGTCAAATAGGTGTACCAGCTCGGTGCCACCGACCATCACGAGTCGGTGGTACCGACTCAGTAGGGCAAGGACCACACTCGAAGCTGTCGGTGCCACTGACTTCCTAGTCGATGCCACCGACTCTGCCGAAAATCAATAATCCGATCAGATCACCCAAATCCGACGGTCCACGTTATGTGGTACCGTAAGTTGTCCTATGACCTAACCAAGGATGGCCAGACCTAGGGATCATCTCATGTTGCACTACATGAAGATTGAAGAAGAGAGAGAGAGGAGCACAGAGTCAAAGGACATCAACTGGGAGATCTGAGCACCTCCGATGGACGATTTTGTTGCCGAAAGACTACAGAACGTACGTTTCTTGAGGAGGATCATTTGGAACATCTTCTCTCCAGGGGTTACATAAATTTCTTTCATGTTTCCCAAATTTTCTCCTCTCTCTATGTATTTTCACTTGAAAACCATGCGGGGCTAATCCCCTCCTTTCCTTAGGACCCAGGAGTAGCCCGGGGAATAGTTGTATCAACTTTTGCATGAACTGATATAGGTTTCTTTTTATTATTGGATATATAACTATGAAATTGAATGATCTATCTATGCTTGATTACCATCAGTAGAGTTTTAGACTGATAATTGCTCCACAAGGAAGATTAAAAGTCTAAAAATCACAAGTTATACACTTTCCTACACATTCCTTGGGAGAGGTAACATACAGTTAATGGAAAGAAACCCAGAGTCGTCGATAATGCACCTAGACTAAGATATAAATTGCTACAGACATGGAATTGGCTTAGATCTAGGTAGTGAATTACACCGTGGAAGTGGGCAATTCTGACTACAGGCTTTCTATCCAGGGTAGGAATAAAATCGATATTAATTTGGTAGAAACAAGATATAACGAGACCCCGTTGTGAAAGCGGTAATCCTAAGGAATCCATCTCATTTGAATCAATCATCCTTTATTTTTGTTTAATTTTCCTTTGCTTTGTTTCAACTCAAATTCAACCACTTTTTAATCAGCTTAACTGACTGCACTGTAGTTAGTAGTAGTCATTGAGACTACGTCTCCCTGAGTTTGACTCGGGCCTCACATAGGCCTATATTACTCGACGCATGCACTTGCATTTATACATACAGTTTTAGCGTGTCAAGTTTTTGGCACCGTTGTCGGGGAGACGGTGAAGTTTCAACACTACGAGTGTTGCAGGCGGCCACTCTAGGCCACCTTTTACTTCTTGAAACTTTATTTTAATCACTGAAATTCATTGCATACATATAAGACAAATTTTCTCTATTGAGTACTGTGATTAATTGATTCCACATTTTCAAGTACTAGTGCATGGTGTAGACACAGACCATGGACTATGGAGAATCTACACCAGAGGTCCCAACCACTATTGAGGATCCACAAGGGTCTGTCAGAACCTTAACGCCATCTCCAATTCGAACAACTCCATCTAAAGACATACCGTTGACGCCCGGACAACAAGAAACGGGGGACGATTTTCCAGGGTCTGAGAAGACAATATGGGAGATGATTAAGCATCTTCCTCAGTTGCACAGACATGACCTATCAAGAAACAAAATGTGAATGTAGCACAATACAAGATTGATCCAGGGCCGATCGTACTCGTCAAGTCATATGCTTTTTATGTGCACACTCATGAGGACCCGGTGGCACACATCAACAACTTTATGGAGTGCTGTGACATGGTGAAAGTGGATAGGTTTCCACAGACAACTATTTATCTAAAGCTATTCCGATCATCACTGGTGGACATGGTAAAAGAATGGCTGCACAACCTACCAAAGGAATCGATTGAGACATGGGATCAAATGATCGATACGTTCTTTGAAAGGTACTTTCCTCCAAAAAAGACAAATGAACTGGTGAGGAACATTCACAATTTCAAACAAAGGTGGACAAGGGTACACTAGCTGTGGATATCATGGAGAACACTAAGGTGGTCTCACTTACCAAGGCAGTAGGGTATCCAGACAACAAACATGAGGAATTAGGTTTATCCACTATGGATGAGGATGGAGAGGACTCTCTAGTATAGATACATCCACAACTCCCACTAGAGTCATGCCTAATGAACCTCATAGATGATTGCGTGCAGAGTCGATTACTAGAAGAATGTGCAAGGCTACTGAAGCCTTTGTTGTGTTACTACACAAGACACTTCGAGGATTTGGGACCGCTTCCATCACCACTGGTTTCTTCACTCCTGAGCCCACCTGAGTTGGAGCTCAAGCTGCTACCACTCATCTGAAGTATGTGTTTTTAGTTGTAGAGGAGAAGTTTCCGGTTATCATATATGCATCATTGAGTGAATCAGAAAGAGAACAATTGATTATTGTGCTAAAGAGCCACCGAGGTGCATTCGGGTGGACTGTGGATGACATCAAAGGGATTTCCCCTGCATGGTGCCAACACAAGATTTTTCTAGAAGAAGGACCAAATCCGGTCATTCAACCTCAGTGTCGCTTAAATCCAATCATGATGGAGGTAGTCAAGAAGGAGGTAATCAAGCTACTATTGGTAGGTATAATTTCTTCTATTTCTAATTCCATGTGGGTTAGTTCGACACAGGTAGTACCAAAGAAGGGGGAATCATTGTCACTACTAACTCCTCAAATGAACAAATAACCACTAGATTAGTGACAGGATGGCGAGTTTGCATTGATTATCACAGATTGAACACCGCCACGCTTAAAGATCATTTTCCATTACCGTTCATTGATCAGATTTTGGAGCAACTCGCCGGTCACTCCCACTTTTGTTTTCTTGACGGTTATTCGGGCTATAATAAAATTTCAATCGAGCCTAAGGATCAGAGAAGTCTACCTTCATTTGCCCTTATGGCACTTTTGCATATCATCGTATGCCGTTCGGGTTGTGCAATGCACCCGCTACTTTTCAGCGTTGCATGTTGACAATCTTCTTGGATATGGTGGAATGATGTATCGAGGTTTTTATGGACGCTTTTTTGGTCTATGGGGCATCTTTTGATGATTTCTTGAAAATTTTGGATAAGGTTTGCAAAGGTGTGAAGACACACACTTAGTGCTTAATTGGGAAAAATCCCACATGATGGTTAGTGAGGCGATCGTGCTGGGACACAAGGTGTCCAACAATGGATTGGAGGTGGATCCAGTTAATATGGAGGTGATTTCAAAACTACCTCCACCAACGTCAGTGACGGTAGTTAGGAGTTTTCTAGGCCATGTCGGGTTTTATTGCCGATTTATAAAGGATTTTTCAAAAATCGCTAATCCTTTGTCTGAGCTCTTGGAAAAGAATGTTGAATTCAATTTTAATGAGAAATGTTTAAATGCTTTTGAAATCTTGAAAGAGAAACTCATATCCATACCAGTTGTGTAGGCTCTATATTGGAGCCAACCTTTTGAAGTGATGTGTGATGCATCAGATTATGCTATGGGGGCGGTGTTGGGGCAATGATTAATGATGCACAACTCAATTACATCACTACTGAAAAAGAATTATTGGTGGTTGTCTTTGCTTTTGAGAAATTTAGGCAATATCTTGTAGGAGCCAAGGTGGTGGTGTGGACTGATCATGCGACAATTAAATACGTGCTATAGAAGAATGATGTGAAACTAAGACTTATTAGATGGATCCTTTTACTGTAGGAGTTTGATATTAAGGTCAAAGATAAGGCATGGATTGAAAATGTGTTGGATGACCACCTATCTAGACTAGAGAGGGTTGATGAAAAAGATGTTAATATACCCATTATAGAAACTTTCCCTGATGAATAGCTATTCTCCCTTGAGTAAAGGGACCCTTGGTTTGCTAACATCATGAATTATTTAGCTTTCAAAGAATTACCTGATGATTGGGGGTACCAATAAAAGAAGAGATTCTTTCATTCATTGCGCTATTAATTTTGGGATGACCCTATTTTTTGAGACAATGTAGGGATGGAATATTGAGGATGTGTGTACATGAATGTGAGTATGAGAGTGTGTTGAAACACTGCCACACACTACCTATAGGTGGACACCATGCCAGTTCTACGATAGCCACAAAAGTTTTGGAGAGAATTTTGTACTGGTCGACCCTGTTCAAAGATGCATATGACTTTGTGCGTAGGTGTGATGCATGTCAGCGGTCAGGTTACATATCAAAGAGACAGGGGATGCCATTGAATGTGTTTCAAGAAGTAGAGGTATTTGATTTATGGGGTATTGATTTCATGGGACCCTTTGTGTCCTGTAACTCTAACCTCTATATCTTACTGGCTGTAGACTATGCGTCAAAATGGGTGGAAGAGATTCCAACCCGCACCAATGATGCCAATGTTGTATGCAAATTTGTCAAGGATCACATTTTTTGTAGGTTTGGAGTGCCAAGGATGATTATAAGCGATGGAGGAACTCATTTCACCAATCGGAAATTTGGGGCACTCCTAAGTAAATATGGGGTGATGCACTATGTGGGTACACGTTACCACCCACAAACTCAAGGGTAGGTGGAGATTTCTAATCGTGAGATCAAAAAGATTCTTGAGAAGACGGTGTCGTCTAGTAGAAAAAATTGGAGTGAATTGTTGGTTGATGCGCTATGGGCCTATAGGGATGCCTATAAAACACCAATAGGAGCTACACCCTTTAGGCTAGTCTATGGACGAGCGTATCATCTCCCTGTGGAGTTAGAACATAAAGCTCATTGGGCGTTAAGGAGGATCAATTTTGATATTGATGAAGCAGGTAAGACAAGGATGCTAGAGTTGAATGAGCTTGATGAAATTAGAATGAATGCTTATGAGAATTCACGATTGTACAAAGAGAGAACTAAGCAAATACATGACTGACATATAGCAAGGAGAGTCTTTTATCTGGGAGAAAATGTGTTGCTTTTTAATTCAAGGATGAAATTACACCTTGGGAAACTGAGATCTAGGTGGAGTGTACCATTTTTCATAGAGGAAGTGTTTCCACATGGGGAGGTTAGAATCAAAGAGGGAGAGAGATCCTTCTTGGTTAATGGCCAAAGACTGAAGCACTACTTTGGAGAAGATTTCAATAGGAAGGAGCATGAGGTGAAACTAATTGCTCCTAATTGATTTCAAGAATGGACTTGTCTAGCCTAGGACATTAAAATAGGGCATTGTTGGGAGGCAACCCAACCATTAGGATTTTTATTTCATGTCATTGCATTATTTTGGTTTAGTAGTACTTAGTTTTTCATAATTTTTTGAAAAAATGATACCTTGACCCATTTGTTTAGTGTGCAGGACTGTGCAGTGTCGGTGCCATCGACTCCCAAGTCAGTGGCACCGAAATCATGTCAACGAGAGGGCCCATTCGATTGAAAAAAAGTTGGCACCACTGACACCCCAGTCGGTGGCACCAAGATCTCTGAAGAAAGTATAGAAAAATTCGAGCGGCTAACTGATAAGCCGTAGGTACCACCGACTCCCAAGTCGGTGGAACCGACACATTTCGCACTACAGGATCAGTGAGTGCATTGATGCACTGGAAAAAAAATCAACATAGTTGGTACCACCGACTCATCACACTTGGTGCCACCGACGACTGATGTCACCGATCCGTGGGCGCCTTCATCAACAGTCCAAATACATACAGATCAACAATCTGTAGCACCGATCCACTACAAAGTCAGTACTACCAACTTCTTTGTCAGTGCCACCGACTCATCGACAATCCACCTATCCAAGATGGCACACAGATGGCCATCGATGTACTGAGGCCACAGATATGCCCCAGACTTGATGCCACCGACTCTTCAGTCGGTGCCACCGACTTCACCACAGTAGGGTCATGCCATCTCTATAAAAGGTGAGGTGGTGGATTGTTTCTCTCCACACCTTTAAGAACCACTCTTCCCCAAGTTTAGGCAACTACACCAAACACTCAAATGTTGCACCAAGCTCTACTTTCTCAACCTTCTTCTCTGATCTCGTCAGCACCATGGCAAGGAGATGACAAGCCCCCATCCTAACGCCATGACCCAGGATAAGTCATCCTTAATCAAAGGTGCAGAAGGTGTATGAGGAGCTCGCTAAGAGGCCTTTCGATCCAACAAGATATGGGGACCGAAAGCTAATGGAGGACATGGGCTTCAATGACAACATGGCAGCTGTCCTTGAAGGGCAAGAGTTCGATGGAGGGTTTGTGAACCCTATCTTCGGTGGGTGGCCCACATACATGGAGATCATCCTCGAGTTCCTAGTGTCTCTGGAGATATGTGTGGTCCCTGACCCAGCATGCCCGATGTGAGGTGAGTGGAAAGAAGGGAAGGTGGACTTTTGCCTTTACAACACCAACTACTCCTTGACCCTTTGCGCCTTCAACGAGATCTATGGATGGCCTCATGTTCCATGCCGCCATATCAAGACTGTCGACTTCGACACGATATGGTGGGATATCGTGACTGTGACAGAAGGCTACAAGTTAAGCTGGCACCACAACTCATTGATAGACATCGAGCACCCCTTTCCTCAGGTGCTACACTGCATGCTCACCAACACTCTCTTCGCCAAGTCTACGCAAGGGTAGGCAAAGTTCCAGCGGCCAGACTTATACTTCCTCTACCAGCTTTTGGAGGGGAGGTCGGTCAACTTCGGGGCCTTATTCCTCACCCATGTTATGGTGGTGAAGCGCAACATAAGGAGAACCACACCTATCCTTTTTGGGGGACTTATCACCCCCATTTCTCTGTACTTAGGTCTGGATCTCTCTACTCTGGAGCTTCTGCAGTCCAAGCTTCAGATTGACCGTCTCCACTTCAAGCAGGCTGGTCTTATCATTGTCCAAGACAACACCAGCTTTATAAGCTGTTCTGTCAATGGCAGCTTCTATGAGCGTCAATTACCTGATCCTGTATTCAACATTAGGCAAGTTGACCACTATAGATGGCCAAACATTTATGAAGAAGAAAAAGAAGGAGATGAGGAGGAGGAGGAGCAGCCAGGCGATGATGATGACATGGAGGAGGTGGATCCCACCATCCCCATGATGCATCGAGTTGCTCCACGGAAGCATCCATGACACTATGCAGCCTCTATATCTTCTGCCCTGCCACCCTCTCAGGAAGGAGAGGAATCTTATTCTATGGCAGGCATGTATTCCATGCTACATGATGTTCAAACACATCAACAACAACACACCACATCTCAGGCAGGAATTTAGGAGGTGTAGGGCCAGTTGTACACCAACCAGTAGGCGCTCTACGAGAACGAACATCTTCTCTTGGCCAACCAAGAGAACATGCATCAACGCCTGTAGAGGATGGAAAACTACCAGCAGTCGTTTTTTGACCACTACTAGAGTCAAGGATACTTTGGAGGATATCCGATGCCACCGGATATGCCCTCTTATGATTTGAATTTCCAGGGGATGTTTCCTCCCTAGGACCCTAGCCAGCCACCACCACCATACTAGTTGGGTATCTCTGTTCCACCTCTTAAGGTGGAATTTTGACTATGGGGTCTGTAACATCCCTGACTAGGGTTATCTTTTAACCCTAGGTGTTTTGGCTTAATAAAGTTGTTTAGATGCTTGCACATATATTTTGAAAAGTAATTAAGGCTCTTGAGGAACTTATATTTCATTTTCAATCCTTTTTGAATAATGTTGAAACATTGTTTGTTAATTTTGGACTAAAGTGCAAATTACCCAAGTTGAGGGGTTAAATTGAAAATTGCACATGATAAAATTTTTCTATGATGTTGAGACATCATAAGAATGAATATGATGTAATGGTATGGTTTCCACAAGCTTGGGCACCAAGGTAAAGCTTGTAGAGCAATCCTTGTGCATTAAAACCTAGTTTTGGTGTAATGTGCAATTTACCCAAAACCTAGGGTTCAATATGCAAAATACCACCTCTAGAGGGTCTCTCATGTTTCTTGGAATCAAGATGAGAAAATAAAATGAGAGGGGCACCTCATTTGAATTATCTTGGAGGAGAGAGAATCTTGATATTAAAATAATCGAGATTTATGTACAAATGGAACTTTGATTTAATTTAATGCAAAAAGAAATAAATTAATTAAGGAGCCCTTCAACCAAAATTTGAGGGATGAAATAGCAAAGTTTTGGACGAGCTTGTGCCTTTCTTGGGCACAAAAAGATCTTAGTTGAGTGGAAGCCCACTCACATTATCTTAATAAAAAGTATTATCCACTAAAAGTTGGATATTAATATAAAACTCTTTAAGGTGCTTAATTCCTTTTCCATTAATTCTTGGATAATGGAGAGGTTTTGCAAGATAATGAAGGTGGCTTCATGGCCAAGTAATGGAGGGGGAATTGGTGGAAATAATTTTGGAATTAAAAGAAAATAATCCCATTTTCTCTATCCTTGAAATCCCTTATACATATCCTTTTTCCAATACACTTAAGGATTTTTTACTTGGATTTCTTTTCTCATTTGCTTTTGCCAACCACGAGAGAGATCAGGAGCAGGAGAAGGACGACTCTAACCTGTTGGTAAGATTTTGATCATCTTCCACCTTGGATTCATGGTGAAAACCCTAAATCAATGCTTGATTATTGGTTTTCTTCACCCGATTTCCAATCCTATCCAACTTGTTCATCCAAAAGCTCAAGAACAGACCTTGGGAAGTTGCTAGAACTTCATCCACCATTAGAGACGTGGATCTTGGAGCTTGGAGATCAGATTTTGAGGTGGGTTTTATAACTTTAACCCTTAAACATTAGTATTGCATTCAATTATCCACGATTTGTTGGTTATTTTCTTTTATTTGGAGCTCTTGTGATTCATTGTTGAAATTCCCATGAAAAATGGCTACTGTTCTTGGATGCACGAAGGAATATGATGATGACATCATCTTGACACATTTTACAATAAACTATTAGGCCAAACGGTTTCCATAAGTTGCTCAAACGGTTTCCCAAACCGTTTGGGAGCAAACGGTTTCAAACCGTTTGGGAGGAAATGATTTCATCAAACCGTTTGAAAGGAAATGGTTTCAAACCATTTGGAGGCGTTGACCATGGTTGACCATTAGGGGAAATGTTGACAAGGTTGATGGTTAATGATTAATTAAATATAATTGACTAGTTTCAATTGGTTCATGAGTTGAAGGACAATCAATCACCAAACCCTAATCGGGTTAAGTGTTGATTTCATAAGTAATTGAGTTAGTTCTTTGGGTTGATTGACCCAAACGGTTTTAAAACCATTTGGGGATCACCCAAACGGTCTCAAGACCATTTGGGGGTCACCCAAGACCATTTTTAGGTCAAGGGTTAAGCATGGTTGAGCAATTGAAGATCCAATGATACCTGAGTGGAATACAATCAATAATCGATTTGATGATCAATCCATTGATCCAAACCCTAATTGGATGATATGGATTTTGATTATGTCATGGGAAAACGGTCTCAAGACCATTTGGAGGTCATCCAAATGACCTCAATACCATTTCAGGTCAGATCATGTCCAATTTGGATGATGATCCAATAGTTTCAAAGTAACTAGTTTCATAATGATCAACATTGAAGGATCATCGATTCCAAACCCTAATCCAATTGGAATCCAAACCATAATTGATGATTAATTGGAAGTTGATTCACTTGAAGGATAATTTATTTGAGTCCAATTGATGTATGGAGCTTAGGCTCAATTGATAATTGGATACAAGAATTCAATCGATCAGGGGATCAACATTGGAAACCCTAAATCAGCTTGAATAGTTGAGACCATAATTGGTCCATTCAGTTTTGAGGAGGTTTGGACCAAATGGTCTCAAGAACGTTTGGGACCAAATGATCCCAAACGGTTGAGTCTCATGCGGTTTCAAAATTTTACTTTAGCAAACGGTTTCAACATCAACTTTTTCAAACAGTTTTAACCTCAACTTTACTAAACGGTTTCAAGTATACAACCAAGACCGTTTGGAGGTATATCAAGAAAGACCGCTTGAGGTCTGATTTGGTGAAGACCGTTTGGGGTCTAAGTGATCAAGTCTGTTTGGAAGATAACTAATCAAAACTGCATGGATACTTAAAGTGGTTAAAGGACAAATTGATTAATTGAATAATACAAGATGTAATCAAGGATGGTTATAGTAATTATATCTTAATAAGATAGGGTGATTAATACCTTTGAATGATTAATCCTTAATGATTAAGGAAACAATAACATAATACATTGAGTCAACCTTTATCCAAGTAAAGTTGACCTGATCTAATCAGGTCCAAAGTAAGGATCATCTTTTAAAGGATGAAAGAGGGAGGACTTCCTACATGAATGATAATCATGTAATGGTTAAGTCCTAACACGTTCAACATGAATGAATGTGTAATTAGGGTATGATTCTTGACAGGGAGATCATAAATCCTAATTATGAGTACAAACCCTAATCTATGATGATGGAATGATCCTAATTTAGGGAAATGACATGAGAAACCCTAATTCAGGGTATTTTGATGATCAACCCTATGTGAGTGAATATTAAACCCTAATCTAGGGTGATGTGATGTAAATAGTAAACCCTAATCTAGGGTGATGTGATGTAAATATTAAACCCTAATCTAGGGTGATGTGATGTAAATAGTAAACCCTAATCTAGGGTGATGTGATGTGAATAGTAAACCCTACTTTTTTTTAATTAAGGTGAAGGTACATGTGAAACCCTAACTCTGGGTTATACTATATAGCATGAAACCCTGATCTTGGACAATGAGATGATAAGTCATTGATCCTATTTGAGCTAAGGGGATGATTAACCCTAATTGAAATAAAAAGGGAAACCCTAACCCTAGCAAGGGCATAGTGGTGTAACCCTTGAATAGTGATGTTATAATTATTTTGCATTGTGTTGATATCAAATTGATGTATTTTTTATCATCTGTACTAATCATGCAGGATTTATGAGACAATGAACATAGCCAGGTATGAGCTATGATGCTTTGTTTATTGAAAGTACTTTATGAGATTTGTAAGCAATGATATGTTATGTTGCCTAGTGAGAGGTAACAAAAGAGATTATTAGGCTGTAAGAGCCATGTGAAATATCTGTACTACAATTATCATGCTTACACTGTCAGATGACTTGATGGCATTAAGTTACCTATTAAAATGGTAACAAGTGTTTTGATGATCTAAGGGTTTTGAACACCCATATTCTTGAATCATGATGATGATATGATAAGGGATTGAGTTCCCAATGTTAATAAAGCTGTGAAATGAACTTGATAAAAATAGTACTCTTTCTTTATAGCAATTGTTATAATGGCTTATGTTTGAAAACATGCCTGATGCTAAAAGAATGATGTTATGTACGTAAATAATCAAGTGAAATGATATCATGTAGAGCCCTGACCATAGATCCATCATCGTCAGTAGTTTAGTGATGGTGAAATAGGTTTTCCTAAGGGAACTCCTGGAGGGCATACTTTTGAGTATGTGGGGGTTATGGGCGCGAATATCCTTACGCCCTAATGGAGGAATTGATGTGAGATAAACATTAAATATCTCAATCCTTCATTATATGTATATGTCGGGATGATGTATCACTAATCTCCCGATGATGATGTTAATGCTGAATCGATGTGAGATAAATATGAAA
Organism: Alisma plantago-aquatica; assembly: GCA_963693085.1. Taxonomy (NCBI): domain Eukaryota; kingdom Viridiplantae; phylum Streptophyta; class Magnoliopsida; order Alismatales; family Alismataceae; genus Alisma; species Alisma plantago-aquatica. The sequence continues at coordinate 1,057,099,448 of OY856411.1, read as the reverse complement.
TCTCTCGATTGCGAAAAGAGTATAGCATGCCACTGTAACTCTAATAGCAAAGTTTCCAGTATTCCCTGGAAAGCTATTTTGGTATAGACACGAGATGTCCTACAAGTTGTTCCTCACACTGACTGAGGAGGATGAGGTCATGGAAATTCGGATCTTCTATTGACCTATGTATGGTACCGATTTCAATTTCGCAATGGTCGGTTGGAGTATGAGCGGTATACCTCATCTCCTCAGGGCATAAGTATGTTTGTAAAATGTAATCATACGTGTAGCATATTTGCTTAGGGTTGAATTACGAGAATCAATGATTGATGATAAATTGTCTATTATATCCTAGTTGGATAAATGTTATACATGTTCTTCATATTCCTTATTAAATAAATGACATGCTGCTTTATCAAGTTATAATTGAAATGAACAACATAGAGAATACTGCTCTACATAGTTCAATCAATGATTTACCTACTGCTGAATATTATGATCCTTCTTCTCAGTGTTATTTTATTATCTGCAATAACAATGTTTCTGGCGGAAAGTTATATCTCCCGCTGGGGCAATTTTCAATTGTCTCACCCCTATAGAATTAATTTTTTTTTAGGTAGACGCCGAGGAAAAGGTAGAAACCCTACAGAGGGTGAACAACAGCAGCAGTAACAACAAGGAAAGTAGTGATCCTCAGGTGGAGACACTATCTGTCAAGTGTTGTATATATAGAGAGTCCTATGTGTCGTATTTGTACTCTCAGGTCCTAGGAGTCAGTAGATGGTTTGATATAGATCTGAGATTATTGGCTTGAAGCCTTGAGATTTTTGTACACTACTTATGTACAGTTTAACAGGGCAGTCAATGTTGTGACTCTCGATATGAGATGATATAGAGATGTACTAATGAATCAGAATGTAAATAACTTACTTTGGTTGTCTATGAAAGAGTTTTATAGTTTGTGGATATCTTTGCAAAAAGTTTTAATTTTTAGTAATTTTCAGTAATTCCGTTGCTAATGTTACGCTTCCACCTAGTTAATAATGTTTTGTTTGAATGGGGTATCACAATTTAGTGGTATCAAAGCTCTAGGTTCGCTGAGTCTACAGATACATAGGACTAAGGTGGTTGAGTCTGTTCTCTTCTAGTCTATCTGATAGTGTCTTCTGCTCATATAGGAGAAGAGAAAACTAAAGATGTCTGGATCACATGATGAACATGTTGCTGAAAGTAGTGTCGCTGCACCCGGAGGAGGTGCAAGAGACCAAGGAAGGGAGGAGCATGTGCCCGAACCACCCTAGTTCAATCAAGCTGACATGGGGAACCCAACCCTCCAAGCTATGTTTGGGCAGTTTATGGCTGCCATGACACATATGACCGATAGGATGCCCATACATGCACCTAGGGCACCTGACCATGATGATAGACAGGGAACCGGCAAGACATTTGAATGACTTTGCCAGGTTGGAGCCACAGAATATGCCGGGACAGCTGACCCAGCAGATGCTGACATGTGGCTAACTGAACTAGAGAAGGCCTTTAGAATCATTAACATCCCAGAAGCTGAGAAGGTTAGACATGCAGTGTACCTTCTCAAGGGGAGTGCTAGTCACTGGTGGACCATAGAGGAGGGGAAAAGGCCAGGTGTGGAGATCGAATGGGAAGTATTTCAATGTGAATTTGTCAACATATACTTTCCTAAGATGTTCCTGGATGAGAAGATCTCTCAGTTTGAGATATTAAGACAAGGATCGATGAACATTAGTGAGTACGAAGCTAAGTTCATGGAGCTTTTGCGGTTCTGTCCGCATATGGCAACCACAGATGAAGAAAGGATTCAACATTTTGAGAAGGGATTAAACGCTGAGTTGACCACCCCTGTGTCTGCTCTGGAGAACAGGGAAAGATTTGCTACTTTTGTGGAGTCTGTTAGAAGGATAGAGAGGTCTGTGATGGAGAAGCGACAAACCAAGAACAAGAAGGTGTACCCCCAGTTCCAAGGATCCTCATCCAAAAGTTTCAAGAAACTAAGGTTTTCTGCACCAATGGCACCACCTAGATTTAATACCCATACACAGTGGACGTAAAATAGGGGTAGAGGATGAAGTTTACCACAAGAAGGAGACCACATCTCAACATCTGTGTCGGTTACAGGACAATCCAAACCATAGCCAGGGATTAAAAGCTATTTCATATGTGGAAAGATGGGGCATCTGATGAAGGATTATAGAGCCAGAGAGGCAAGTGTGACTCAACCTCAAAGGCAGAGTCAGCAAGGTTCCCAAAGGTGACCATTTCCTGGTGGCGCTAGAGGATGTGGACAAGCGTCCCAAGCTGGATCATCGACACCCAGTCATCGAGCACTGAATCAACCACAAGCGACGAAGAGATTCTATGCGATGAATCCACCTGATGCAGTGATCAACCCTCAGGTTGTGACAGGTCAGATGGAACTGTTTGATTCTGATATGTCTACATCCTACGTCGTATCTGTTTTAATTGATCTGGGTGCTACACATTCCTTTATCACTCGAAGAGTGATTCTTGTCTGCAACATGACTACCAGTCATAGAGTAGATAGTCTATTATTAGAAACTCGTTTGATGGGATCTCCTGTATTGCGGGAGGTGTGTTCTCCCTGCATTCTTTTCTTTTCTGAACATCGCATTCAAGTGGACCTTATACCACTTGAGATGCACAGGTTTGATATAATCCTTGGGATGGAAACCTTAGAAAGGTATAAGGTTGTCTTGGATTGTGAGTCCAAGCAAGATGTGTTCACAGATGAAAGTGACACATGGATCTTCCAAGGAGATAGAAAGATTCTTCCAACTTGTCTTGTGTCAGCTATGGTAGCTGAGAAGCTGATGAGGCAAGGATGTTATGCATTCTTGGCCCATGTGGTAGATACCACCATGGAGAGTTCTAATCCTTCTGAAGTTCCTATAGTCAGGGAATTTGAAGATGTATTTCCTGAAGAAATTCCAGGTGTACCTCTGCCCCGAGAGATTGATTTTGAGATTAATCTAATCACAGGCATGCAACCAATAGCATAAACACCGTATAGGATGGTGCCTGTTGAGATGGCAAAACTTAAGAAACAACTACAAGAGTTGCTTGAGAAGGGCTTTATCCGACCGAGCACTTCACCCAGGGGTGCTCCGGTCCTCTTTGTTAAAAAGAAGGATGGGTCGATGCGGTTGTGCATTGATTACAAACAATTAAATAAAGTAACCATAAATAATAAGTATCCTTTGCCAAGGATTGATGATCTCTTTGATCAGTTGTGTGGTGCAACTATCTTCTCAAAGATAGATTTGAGGCCAGGATATCATCAGCTGCGTATTAAGGAGGGTGACATACCTAAGTCTGCCTTTAGGACAATGTATGGTTACTATGAGTTCACAGTTATGTAATTTGGACTAACTAATGCACCAGCTGCATTTATGGAACTCATGAATATAATCTGTCGACCTTTTCTTGATCAGTGTGTAGTTGTCTTCATAGATGACATCCTGATCTACAGTAGAGATGCTCTGCAGCATGATCATCATCTTCGTCAGGCTCTAACTTTGCTAAGAGAGCATAAGTTGTATGCTAAGTTTAGCAAGTGCGAGTTCTGGTTATCTGAAGTTTCTTTTCTTGGACACGTAATATCTGCTTCAGGTATTTGTGTTGACTCTAAAAAGGTAGAATTTGTCCTGCAATGGGAACAACCGAAGACACCGACGGAGATTCGTAGTTTCTTAGGACTGGCAGGCTATTATAGGAGGTTCATTAAGAACTTCAGTTCTATAGCCTTACCCTTAACCAAGTTGACTAGGAAGGATGTTCCTTTTGTCTGGAATGACAAGTGTCAGCAATCATTTCAGATGCTGAAGGAAAGGTTGACAAGTGCACCTGTGCTGGTGCTACATGAGCAAGGGAAAGGATATATAGTTTTCTATTATGCCTCTAAGAATGGACTAGGATGTGTGTTAATGCAGGATAAATAAGTGATTTCTTTTGCTTCTCGATAGCTTAAGAAACACAAGGAGAATTATCTGACACACGATCTAGAATTAGCTGATGTAGTCCATGCTTTGAAAATCTGGAGACATTATCTCTATGGAGAGACATTCCAGATTTTCACAGACCATAAGAACCTAAAGTACATCTTTTCTCAGCATGAGCTAAAAATGAGGCAACACCACTGGATGGAGTTAATCAAGGACTACGATTGTACAATTGATTATCATCCAGGGAAGGCCAATGTGGTGGCTGATGCATTAAGTAGGAAATCAGCAACACCAGCTCTAGATAAAGCACAGTTGAATTCTCTGGTGTGCTCTAGGAGGGATATGCTTATCTCTTTAAGGCAAGACAATGTACAATTAAAAGTATCATTGTTATCTGAATTGCTAGCTGAGATGCACATAAAACCAACTCTGAGATAGTAGATTAAGGAGGCACAACAAGTTGATGTTGTAGTTCAACAGATTAGATCAGAATATGGTAGTGAGAAACGAGATGGTTTCCATGATTCAGATGATCAGGTAGCCTGTTATCATGGTAGAATGATAGTGCTTGATGTTGATAACTTAAGAAAGTTAGTCCTGGAAGAAGCTCATTCTTCAATGTATGATATGCATCCAGGAAGCACCAAGATGTATCATAACTTGAAAGATATGTATCGGTGGCCTGGTTTGAAGAAGGATGTTGCTGAGTTTGTTATGCGGTGTCCAGTGTGTCAGCAAGTTAAAGCCGAACACCAGAAACTTACAGGAACAATGCAACCTTTGCTTATACCACAATGAAAATGGGATCATGTAACCATGGATTTTGTGGTTGGTTTGCCTAGAACAGCCAAAGGTCATGATTCCATTTGGGTGATAGTTGATAGGTTGACAAAGACATCATATTTCTTACCCATCAAAACAACCTATTCTACAGAGAAGCTGGAACAGTTATATGTTGATGAGATAGTACGGTTGCATGGGGTCCCAGTTACCATTGTTTCTGACAGAGGTCCCCAGTTTACAAGTCATTTTTGGGAGCGACTTCATAAAGCTTTAGGCACATAGTTAAGGTTTAGTACAACCTTTCATCCTCAAACAGATGGACAATAAAAAAGGACTATATAAACCTTGGAAGACTTGCTTAGGGCATGTGTTCTCCAGTTTACAGGAAGTTGGGATCTACACCTAAGTTTGATAGAGTTTGCATACAATAATAGCAATCAGCATAGTATCGACATGGCACCTTATGAATCCTTGTATGGTAGACGTTGTAGATCTCCCCTATGTTGGTATGAAACTGGTGAGTATCAACTTTTGGGTCCTGATCTTATGCAGCAGGCCACTAAGAAGATTAAAATAATACAACAATAGTTAAAGAATGCACATGATAGGTAGAAATCTTACATTGATAGGCGTCATAGACCTTTAGAATTCCAGGTTGGAGACAGAGTGTACCTCAAGGTCTCACCTTATAAGGGAGTTCTTAGGTTTGGAAGAAAAGGAAAGTTAGCTCCTAGATTTATGGGGCCTTATCCAATCATTGAACGGATTGGAAAGGTAGCTTATAAGCTGGAGTTACCACCTGAGCTGCAAAAGTTGCACCCAGTGTTCCACATTTCCATGCTAAGGAAATGTCATCCTAACACAGAGTCAGTTCTCCATCCTATGGAAGTAGAATTAAACGATGATATATCTTATGTTGAAGGATCTATGCTGATTCTTGACAGAAGGATCAAGAAGTTGAAAAAGAAAGACATTAGTCTTGTAAAAGTCCTCTGGAATCATCGTGGCATTGAAGAGATACATGGGAATTAGAGGATGAAATGAGGAGGAAATACCCTACTCTTTTCTCTTAATATCTTGTTAATGATTTCGAGGACGAAATCCTTATAAGGGGTGGATAATTTCTAACATCCCTGACCTGGGTTATGTTTTAACCCTAGGTGTTTTGGCTTAATAAAGTTGGTTAGATTCTTGCACATATCTTTTGAAAAGTAATTAAGGCTCTTGAGGAACTTATATTTCATTTTTAGTCCTTTTTGAATAATGTTGAAACATTGTTTGTTAATTTTGGACTAAAGTGCAAATTACCCAAGTTGAGGGGTTAAATTGCAAATTGCACATGATAAAATGTTCCTATGATGTTGAGAAATCATAAGAATGAATATGATGTAATGGTATGGTTTCCACAAGCTTGGGCACCAAAGAAAAGCTTATAGAGCAATCCTTGTGCATTAAAACCTAGTTTTGGTGTAATGTGCAATTTACCCAAAACCTAGGGTTCAATATGAAAAATACCACCTCTAGAGGGTCTCTCATGTTTCTTGGCATCAAGTTGAGAAAAGAAAATGAGAGGGGCGCCTCATTTGAATTATCTTGGAGGAGAGAGAATCTTGATATTAAAATAATCGAGATTTATGTACAAATGGAACTTTAATTTAATTTAATGCAAAAAGAAATAAATTAATTAAGGAGCCCTTCAACCAAAAGTTGAGGGATGAAATAGAAAAGTTTTGGACGAGCTTGTGCCTTGCTTGGGCACAAAAAGATCTTGGTTGAGTGGAAGCCCACTCACATTATCATAATAAAAAGTATTATCCACTAAAAGTTGGATATTAATATAAAACTCTTTAAGGTGCTTAATTCCTTTTCCATTAATTCTTGGATAATGGAGAAGTTTTGCAAGATAATGAAGGTGGATTCGTGGCCAAGGAATGGAGGGGGAATTGGTGGAAATAATTTTGGAATTAAAAGAAAATAATCCCATTTTCTCTTTCCTTGAAATCCCTTATACATATGCTTTTTCCAATACACTTAAGGATCTTTTCCTTGGATTTCTTTTCTCATTTGCTTTGGACAACCACGGGAGAGCTCAGGAGAAGGATAAGGACGACTCTAACCTGTTGGTAAGCTTTTTATCACCTTCCACCTTGGATTCATGGTGAAAACCCTAAATCAATGCTTGATTATTGGTTTTCTTCACCCGATTTCCAATCCTAGCCAACTTGTTCATCCAAAAGCTCAAGAACGGACCTTGGGCAGTTGCTAGAACTTCATCCACCATTAGAGCCATGGAGCTTGGAGATCAGATTTTGAGGCGGGTTTTATAACTTTAACCCTTAAACATTAGTATTGCATTCAATTATCCACGATTTGTTGGTTATTTTCTTTTATTTGGAGCTCTTGTGATTCATTGCTGAAATTCCCATGAAAAACGGCTGCTGTTCTTGGATGCATGAAGGAAGATGATGATGACATCAATTGGACACATTTCCCAATAAACTATTAGGCCAAACAGTTTCCATAAGTTACTCAAACGGTTTCCCAAACCATTTGAGAGGAAACAGTTTCATCAAACCGTTTGAAAGGAAATGGTTTCAAACTGTTTGGAGGCATTGACCATGGTTGAACATTTGTGGAAATGTTGACAAGGTTGATGGTTAATGATTCATTAAATATAATTGACTAGTTTCAATTGGTTCATGAGTTGAAGGACAATAAATCACCAAACCCTAACCGGGTTAAGTGCTGATTTCATAAGTAATTGAGTTAGTTCTTTGGGTTGATTGACCCAAACAGTTTCAAAACCATTTGGGGATCACCCAAACGGTCTCAAAACTGTTTGCGGGTCACCCAAGACCGTTTGGAGGTCTAGGGTTAAGCATGGTTGAGCAATTGAAGATCCAATGATACCAGAGTGGAATACAATCAATAATCGATTTGATGATCAATCCATTGATCCAAACCCTAATAGGATGACATGGATTTTGATGATGTCATGGGCAAACAGTCTCAAGACCGTTTGGAGGTCATCCAAATGACCTCAAGACCGTTTGAGGTCAGGTCATGTCCAATTTGGATGATGATCCAATAGTTTCAAAGTAACCAATTTCATAATGATCAACATTGAAGGATCATCGATTCCAAACCCTAATCCAATTGGAATCCAAACCCTAATTGATGATTAATTGGAAGCTGATTCACTTGAAGGATAATTTATTTGAGTCCAATTGAGGTGTGGAGCTTAGGCTCAATTGATAATTGGATACAAGTATTCAATCGATCAGGGGATCAACATTGGAAACCCTAAATCAGCTTGAATGGTTGAGACCATAATTGGTCCATTCAGTTTTGAGGAGGTTTGGACCAAACGGTCTCAAGATCGTTTGGGACCAAATGATCCAAAACCGGTTGAGTCTCATGCGGTTTCAAAATTTTACTTTAGCAAACAGTTTCAACATCAACTTTATCAAACGGTTTTAACCTCAACTTTACTAAACGGTTTCAAGTATGCAACCAAGACCGTTTGGAGGTATATCAAGCAAGACCATTTGCGGTCTGATTTGGTCAAGACCGTTTGGGGTCTAAGTGACCTACACTGTTTGGAAGATAACTAATCAAAACTGCATGGATACTTAATGTGGTTAAAGGACAAATTGATTAATTGAATAATATAAGATGTAATCAAGGATGGTTATAGTAATTGTATCTTAATAAGATAGGGTGATTAGTACCTTTGAATGATTAATCCTTAATGATTAAAGAAATAATAACATTATACATTGAGTCAACCTTTATCCAAGTAAAGTTGACATGATCTAATCAGGTCCAAAGTAAGGATCATCTTTTAAAGGATGAAAGAGAGAGGACTTCCTACATGAATGATAATCATGTAATGGTTAAGTCCTAACACTTTCAACATGAATGAATGTGTAATTAGGGTATGATTCTTGATAGGGAGATCATAAACCCTAATTATGAGTACAAACCCTAATCTATGATGATGGAATGATCCTAATTTAGGGAAATGCCATGAGAAACCCTAATTCAGGGTATTTTGATGATCAACCCTATGTGAGTGAATGTTAAACCCTAATCTAGGGTGATGTGATGTAAATAGTAAACCCTAATCTAGGGTGATGTGATGTAAATAGTAAACCCTAATCTAGGGTGATGTGATGTAAATAGTAAACTCTAATCTAGGGTGATGTGATGTGAATAGTAAACCCTAATTTTTTTAAATTAAGGTGAAGGTACATGTGAAACCCTAACTCTGGGTTATACTATATAGCATGAAGCCCTGATCTTGGACAATGAGATGATAAGTCATTGATCCTATTTGAGCTAAGGGGATGATTAACCCTAATTGAAATAAAAAGGGAAACCCTAACCCTAGCAAGGGCATAGTGGTGTAACCCTTGAATAGTGATGTTATAATTATTTTGCATTGTGTTGATATCAAATTGATGTATTTGTTATCATCTGTACTAATCATGCAAGATTTATGAGACAATGAACATAGCCAGGTATGAGATATGATGATTTGTTTATTGAAAGTACTTTATGAGCTTTGTAAGCAATGATATGTTATGTTACCTAGTGAGAGGTAAAAAAAGAGATTATTGGGCTGTAAGTGCCATGTGAAATATCTGTACTACAATTATCATGCTTACACTGTCAGATGACTTGATGGCATTAAGTTACCTGTTAAAATGGTAACAAGTGTTTTGATGATCTAAGGGTTTTGAACACCCATATTCTTGAATCATGATGATGAGATGATAAGGGATTGAGTTCCCAATGTTAATAAAGTTGTGAAATGAACTTGATAAAAACAATACTCTTTCTTTATAGCAATTGTTATAATGACTTATGTTTGAAAACATGCATGATGCTAAAAGAATGCTGTAATGTACTTAAATAATCAAGTGAAATGATATCATGTAGAGCCCCGACGATAGATCCATCATCGTCAGTAGTTTGGTAATGGTGAAACAGGTTTTCCTAAGGGAACTCCTGGAGGGCATACTTTTGAGTATGTGGGGGTTATGGGCGCGAATATCCTTATGCCCTAATGGAGGAATTGATGTGAGATAAACATTAAATCTCCCAATCCTTCAATATATGTATATGCTGGGATGATGTATGACTAATCTCCCGATGATGATGTTAATGCCGAATCGATGTGAGATAAACATGAAATCTCTCGATTGCGAAGAGAGTACATCATGCCACTGTAACTCTAATAGCAAAGTTGCCAGTATACCCTGGAAAGCTATTTTGGCAGAGACACGAGATGTCCTGCAAGTTGTTCCTCACACTGACTGAGGAGGATGAGGTCATGGAAATCCAGATCTTCTATTGACCTATGTATGGTACCGATTTTGATTTCGCAATGGTCGGTTGGAGTATGAGCGGTATACCTCATCTCCTAAGGGCATAAGTATGTTTGTAAAATGTAATTATCCGTGTAGCATATTTGCTTAGGGTTGAATTATGAGAATCAATGATTGATGATACATTGTCTATTATTGTAAGGACCCTGACCTGCGTTTAGGGTTTACCCTGTTTGTTTTGCTTAACCTTGGTGGTTTGATGCTTGCTAATCACCTTTGAGAGGTGATTAGGGTCTTGTTGTGCTTTGTTGAGAGTTGAGGGGGGGCTACTTGCAAATAACCCAAGTTTAGGGTTTTGTGTGCAAATTGGACATCGTGTGAGAAGTTTTTCCCTCTTTGCTTCCTCTAGGGTTGAGAGGAAGGCTTGGGCTTGTTGTTTGAGTTCTTTGGGCCTGAGTTGAGCTTGTTTGGGCCTTGAGGTGCCTTGGTTGGGCTTGCTTGAGCCTTGTGTCGGTCAGGACCTGCTTTGTGTCGCCCAGCAGGCTGGTGTGTCACCCAGCAGCTTGTATGTGTCGCCCAGCAGGAGTTGTTGCTTGTGTCGCCCATGTGGCTTGACCTTAGTTGGTGACACTTGATGCCTAGCTTGGACAAGTACCCCATGCCTTGCTAGTGTGTTGTCTTGAACCCTAGGACAAGTGTCCCTTGGGTGGACGACACATTGCATGGTTGTACCTTGGTTTCTCCTCCCCTTCTTCCTATATATGTAGCTCTTCTCCTCGCCTTAGTCTCTTTTGCTCTTTTGGTCTCCCCTCCACCTTGAGTGCACGATATCCCTCTCCATCTTGCTTGGGTTGGCCGATACACTTCCTTGGTGAAGTAGTGGTGGCTGATACACCTTCTTGGATCAGCTTGGTGGATGATATCCCTTGCAGCTCGAAGTGCTTCTTCTTCCTTGCTTCAAGGCGGGTTGCATAATTTCTAACCCTAACTTCTTTACCTTCTGTTCTTGTCCTTGTTCTTAAGTTAGTAGCTTAGACTTGTACTTGCTTGAGTTTCCTTTGGCAGCCGATATACTCTTAGAGTTTAGGGTTTCTAGTGATCTAGGGTTTGGGTTCCCTTGAGTTGGAGGTTGATGGTGAACATGTGTTGGGAAATATCCCTTTGTTGTTGGGTATGTTGGACGATATCCTCTTTGATGGACGACATGGCACCTTTGCCTTGGAGTTGGACGATAGGGTGCTCTCTATGTTGGACGATATGGAACCATGGGTTGGACGATATGATGGGTTCTTGAGGTTGGTCGATACCCTGACCATGTGTTGGGCGATAGGGTGATCCATGGTGTTGTTGGCCGATCTGGCTAGGTTGAACGTTATCCTTTTGATGGGCGATAGGCCTTAGCATCTTGTTAGTCCTTGTGGTGGACGACAGGGCCTTCTTTGTTGAGTTGATGGAGTTGCACGACATGCAAGAGATGGTGCAATGACCGATAGGTGTGAGGGTGTATCGGGCGATACCCCTTGTGTGTGACGGGCGTCAGGAGTGGGCTGTGACGTGCGATAGGATGTGATTTGTGACGGGCGTCACACCCTCCTTTCCTAGAAATGTGCTGGCCATTAGGCCTTGTGTTGTTGCACGATATGTGGGAGTGCTTCCCTCTCTCCTTTCCTTCTTTCTCTCCTTCTCTCTCCTAGAAGTTGTGAGGTTGTTAGATAGGTGCTAGCCTAGGATGTCGGGCAAGGTGGTAAGCGGTGACGGGCGTGTCGCGCAACACTCCCTGACGCGTGACACCCATGTCGCCCGGTTCCCTTGTGACGCGCGTTGCGGGAAAAGGTTGGGTGCAACGCAGCGTTGCTGCCTCCCCATGCCTAGCCGAGTCAACTAGCTTTAAGTAAGGGTTGTGAGACCTTAGGTGAGGGTAGGTAGTTCTTTGGTAACGGTCACAGGTGTGATGGAAGTAGTTGCTTCTGCGCAACATGTGTTAATGGTGCTTTTGATAACAATGATACCAATGATAATGTGGTGGATAGCAAAGATGTTAATAGTTTTGATAATGGTAATCATGTAATGATGGTGATGCCATGTTAGTAGTAAAAGCAATAATAATATTAATGTGGGTAATAATGTGGCTAAGTAACAGTTACATTAATAGTTTGTTTAATGACATAGCGATAAAGATACTAGTGGATGATGATGCTGATAATAGTAATGATGGTAGCAAGAGTAGTAATGACATGCATAATGTAAGTCTTATGCTTAATTGTTAATGGCAATGATAAATGGTAGTTGCATTAATGGTTGCTTAATGATAAAGGTAATGATGATGATAGAGGATGGTAACAGTAATGATTTTGGTAATAATAGTGTATACTCAACATAATTGTTATATAAAGTGAATACCTTGATTGTTTGTATAATCCTGAGATAAGGGTAGGCATGATTATGGTATGATGTGCTTAACAAGCTTGATCATAAAATAGTGTAATATTGATAAATAGATTGTCTTGAATGATAGCTCATGATAGTGAGCATATTACTTATGTTGAATCTATGGTTATTGTGTATCCTAACCATGCAGGTGATGATTAGCCATGAAAATGCTATGAGATATATGTGATGAGTAACATCACTTTGATAATTATTCTATGGGATTGTATGTATGAGGTGTTTGTCCCATGATGATGATGTGAGCCTTGAGAGGCAGTGACAGTACATGATGAGGGATTGAGATCCCAGGGTATGTGATGATCCTTGAGATGGATCGGGTCGATGTGATTACAATGATAATATAAGGTTGAGTTATATCGTTTACTTTAGGTTATATCTTGCATGTTATACAACTTGATTGAATCTTGTAATCCATCCAAACGATACTAATTAATCACAGTAAAATATATCATGTAGTTTGCCCTGGCCATAGATCCATCATCGTCAGGACTTGGTGATGGTGAAATGGGTTCTCCTATGGGTTAACCCGGAGTGCATATTGTTGAATATGCGAGGTTACTCCTAGCCTAGAGTAGGAGGTAAGAGTGTAACTTCGGTTACAGACTCAAGTACGTATATAGAGCATGGTGAACAGGCCCATGGCTCAGAATATGTGATATGTAGAGCATGAATGCGTTCATGGCTCGGAGCACGGTGATCAGACCCGTGGTTCAGTATTACTAGCGCCGAGACCTGTACCAAGGCGGGCTAGAGTGAGGGTAGCTCAAAGAGCTGACCGTGTGGCTTAGACCACTTCAACATGTGACTAAGGTCATGCTTGTGTTGTGCTCGTGTACTGACCACGAGGCGGGAGGTCGTGGAGTCTGGCTCTTCCATTGACCTTGTATGGCACCAGTCTTAGGCTTCATAGCCAAAGGTTGTATTTGAATGGTACGATTCAAATCCTCGGGGCATAATAATACGTAATACAGCCGTTTAGTATTTACTGCTTAAAGTTAAACAAGAAACATTGGTTGAGGCCTTGATTGTGTATTAAATTCTGGTATATCTATAGGTACTTCTACATTCATCAGGTATGTGGTAATATGCCTTATCTTGATAATCAGGTTATGTGACATTGTATCTTATTCTGATAAACATGTTCTATTGAGAGATATTTGGTTATATGCATCTTGTACAGCTGGTAAGTTTGTCGGTAAGAATAGCTTTGCTATGTATATAGACTGCTCTGGTTATACCTGTTGATAATTATCTGCTGTTATAGTTATCTTGCTGAGGTTCTGTAGTTGTGGTGGGGAGTTATGTTTCCCGCTGGGACAATTGTTCAATTGTCTCACTCCGCTGGTTTCCAGGTGGTCGAGGTAGACGTGGTCGTGGTCGTGGTGTTACGGTAGAGCAGCTTGAGGAGCAGTCGAAGGCAAGCGATGGATATGCTGCTGTTTTGGATGTTTCGTAGTAGAGTCTAGAGTCATCCCTGTACTCTCAGGTCCTTGGCAGTGTTTTGATGATGTTTCACGATGAACGATCGAAGCTATTTTGTATATCCTGCTGTTGTCTGGATGCGGGCCTTTATGTATGTAAACAGGTGGAGAACTCATGTGATGGATGAGCAGCTGTTTCGGTAAGCTGTAGACACGTATCAGATCTCGTGTATGTGTATATATGACATGTTTATGTGCAGGATGAGGACTGGAAAGTAATAAGAATCACAGTTTATCAGTTTTCCGCAATCGGTTTTAATTAACCCGTATTTTTGATAATCTGTGGTTATGGTGATTTCCGCACATTTTCGCGTAACACCTCGTTATCTGTATGATAATGGGATGTGTTGCCACAATTATATCCTAGTTGGATAAATGTTATACATGTTCTTCATATTCCTTATTAAATAAATGACATGCTGCTTTATCAAGTTATAATTGAAATGAACAACATAGAGAATACTGCTCTACATAGTTCAATCAATGATTTACATGCTGCTGAATATTATGATCCTTCTGCTCAGTGTTATTTTATTATCTGCAGTAACAATGTTTCTGGCGGAAAGTTATATCTCCCGCTGGGGCAATTTTCTATTGTCTCACCCCTGCAGAATTAAATTTTGTTTTAGGTAGACGCCGAGGAAAAGGTAGAAACCCTACAAAGGGTGAACAACAACAACAACAATAAGGACAACATTGATCCTCAGGTGGAGACATTGTCTATCAAGTCCTGTATATATAGAGAGAGTCATATGTGTCGTCTCTGTACTCTCAGGTCCTAGGAGTCAGTAGATGGTTTGATATAGATCTGAGAGTTTTGGCTTGAAGCCTCAAGATTTTTGTACACTACTTATGTACAGTTTAATAGGGCAGTCTATGTTGTGACTCTCGAGATGAGATGATATAGAGATGTACTGATGAATCAGAATGTAAATAACTTACTTTGGTTCTCTATGAAAGAGTTTTATAGTTTGTGGATCTCTTTGCAAAAAGTTTTAATTTTTAGTAATTTTCAGTAATTTCGTTGCTAATGTTACGCTTCCACCTAGTTAATAACGTTTTGTTTGAACGGGGTATCACAGGGTCATAGTCATATTCAAGCTTAGGGGGTGCTGGAACAACTTCTATCTTAGTTTTTCTTTCATTTTAGCATATTGTTTTTATTTTGGTAAAATTAGTTTTTTTTAGTTTTTCTGCTTATGTAGGATCCACAGAATATCTAGTGTAATTTTTGGAGAGTAATTGCATGGTCTTTTATCAATCTCTGGGGTAGGGTGCACAAAAAAAAGAAAATTTAAAAAAAATTGTGAGCTTATCTTGTGAGTAATTGAGTTGCATAACTAAGGAAGCGCTTGGGTAAGTCAGCTCTAGGACATGAGAACATAAATGACCATCTTAATTGTCTAAGAAAAGTGATTGACAAGGTTGTTGAGCCTAAACTGACCAAACACTAACATGACCTTAAACCAAAATTTAAGAGAGAAACCCCTTGATTACCCTGTACATAGGTCATTAGAGAGAGACATATGATTTTCTCTTCAGGTTCTATCTCTTAATTGTGTGATCTCATCCACCGCATACATTTGCTTTACACTCCACCATAAGAAGATTGAGTACATGTTATCATTCTTTCTCTTGATTGCATTTATATTGCATATTAGATCTTGCATAATAGTTGTTTATTTTTGCGTGCATTAGTAAAAAATGAAAAAAATATAAAAACATACATGCGCAACAAAATTCGGGTGCATGTCATGTAGTTGTATAACATCTTATTAATGTAGTTTGCATATGCATTACATATCATCTTGCAAATATCGTGTCTAGATTCTTCTTCTCTAACATAAGAAGGTAGTAATTTTGCCCATACCCTTAGAAAAAGAAGAAAAGCATTGACATGAATCAAATGTGTAGTGCAAGTGGAAGCCCGAAGGAATTCTACCATGTTGAAAGAGGGCTTGAAAAAAAAGAGAAAAAAATAATATATTAAAAAAAAGGGATTGAGTATAGTCTCAAAAAGTGAGGGAGAAAGGGCATAATCCTACCTGATCATAAGGAAGAATTCGTACATGATGTAGTTTGTAGATATTTCATCTTATTTTGAGATGAAATGATAGTTGCATGCATCATTCCACCTCAATGATTAGGCATTAGGAGCATTCTATAAATTCTCATCATCATAGGTTCATCATAATTTTTGATTGCATGAATGATTTTATGTTCTCATGATTCTTCCACAGCCACCTATCCTGACCACCCGTTGCTCTTATTGGTAGGCCACTCATATGATTTTCTCCTCATTCATTATCTATCAGGAGAAGTGCTTACATGTAGATGGTAGGTAGAGAAAAGAGCAATGTAGATCAGAGATCACACAATGCATCAAGTATGAAACGAACGAGTCTGTCATATTAACTACTTTAATTGATAGTGTTTCATTGATTGGGGGACGAACATCTTTTATAGAGGTTTCTGGTCGCCTAGATGGCAGTTAGTGTTCAGTGGTAAGTGAGGGACGATATGAGGATGAAAGGTGGGAACTTTTTAGATGTACCTTATGCACTTATGTCCTTCAACTGACTTATCTCAATCAGATCCAAAGGTTTTGTTTCTTGAGGACGAGCAAGGTTTAAGCTTAGGGAAGTTTGATGAACGAGTTTTGAGTCGCTTTTACAGGCCTATTTTATACTTGTTTTGTGTATTTATTTTTCAATTAATTGATCATATTTGCATAAATCATTATTGTTGGCATGTACACTCTTTTTGCATCAAATTATGCTTATTTTATCATATTTATATGATTTTATGTATTTCTCGGCCTTATACACATTTTCTGCATTTTTAGGTACTTCATGTACAATGTAGAGTCGGTGCTACCGAGATCGCAATAGTGGTCGGGCAAATAAGAGATAGTAGACTCGGTGCCACTGACCCCTACAGTTGATGTCACTGAGATTGGTTCAGAGAGGCAGATCAAATAGGTGCACCAGCTCAGTGCCATCGTGTAACAACCCTGACCTGGGTTATGAATTAACCCTAGGTGTTTTTCTTAATAAAAGTGATTATATGCATACTCTTATCTTTTGATAGGTAATTAAGGCTCAAGAGGAACTTATATCGCAATTTTAGTCCTTTTTGAATATTGTTGAAATCAATATTTTGCCTATTTTGGACTAAAGTGCAAATTACCCAAGTTGAGGGGTCTATTTGCAAATTGTGCATGATAATATGTTCCTCATGTGTTAAATCATCATGAGAGTGAAGATGATGCAGATGTATGGCTTGTGATAGCCTGAATTCCAAGAAAAAGTTGATAAAGCAATGGTTGTGCATGAAAACCTAGTTTTGGTGTAATGTGCAATTTACCCAAAACCTAGGGTGCAATATGTAAATTACCACTTCAATAAGGTCCCTAATGTTTCTTGTCATCATGTGGAGCAAAGAAAATGAGAGGGGCGCCTCATTTGAACTAAGTTGGAGGAGAGAGAATCTTGATATTAAAATAATCAAGATTTAAGCATAATGGAAACATTAATGCAAAAATAAATAAAATAATTGAAGGGACTTCAACCAAAATTGAAATGGTTGAGTTCAGATATGTGTGGTCGTCTTTGTGCCTTGCAAGAGTCACGAAATATCCTAAGGAGGTGAAATTCCACTCACCTTATTATAAGGAAAAGAATTTCCACTCAAAAATATATATTAATATTATAAGGGATTAAGGTGCTTAATTTCTTTTCCCTTAATCCATGGATAATGGAAGGGAGCTCGGTAGGATTGAGTTGCCTTTACATGCAATAAAACCAGGGAGGAAATGGTGGCAACATTTTTGGAATTGATTGATTTTTATAAAACATTTTCTCTTTCATCAATTTTATTATAAAAGAGCCTTTTCCAACCCACCTAAGGATCTTTTTCGATTCCTTTCTTCTCCTTGCTTGCAAAACCGACCAAGAGACCTAGGAACAGAAGGAAGGACGTTCCCAACCTATTGGTAAGTCTTTGACCTTCGTTCTTCTTGATTTCATGGTGAAAATCATAAAATAATGTATGATTCCTTCATTTCTTCACTCCATCTTCAACCCTAGCCGATCCTTTCACTCCAAAAGCTTGAGAAATGACCTTGGGAGGTTGCTAGAGCTTCAACCACCATTGGAGCCATGAAGCTTGGAGCTTGGGATCAGATTTGAAGGCGGGTTATATAACTTAAACCCTTAATATTTGTCATTGAATTTGATTTCTCCATGCAATTGATTTAATTTTTATTATTGTAATAGCCTTTCTTGATTAATGGAGTTGCCATGGAAAATGGCAGTAGTTCTGTGAGTCTAAAGGTTGAAGATGATAACTTGTTCATAAGCATACACCTTAATCAAAGATCAAGATCAAACGGTCTTGGACCTTTGGTCCAAACAGTTTCACCAAACCGTTTGAGACCAAACAGTTTGCAAAACTGTTTGGTGTCTTGGACTCCAAACCACATGAAGAGGTTGACCCATTTGGTATAGTTGATCGTTTGAGGTCTGAATTTAATTACTTGTTGGATGATGATCCAATGGACTCAATTGATTGATTCAATGTGCGCACAATCCTTCAAGTGGAAACCCTAATCAAGTTGATTGAAGAATCCTTGATTGGTCCTAACAATTTCAAGACAACTTGGGTCAAACGGTCTTGAGACCGTTTGAGCCCAAACGGTCTTGAGACCGTTTGAGCCCAAACGGTCTTGAAACCGTTTGGGACCAAACGGTTTCAAAACCATTTTGTGGGTTAGTGGTGGATCCTTGACCCATGGATGATGATCTAATGGTATTGATTGATGATTCCTTCAATTGAATAACCAATAGTTAATTCAATGGTGCAATTGAAATCAATTGGATTGACAAAATGACCTAGTGAGCCCTTGCGGTTTTGGGACTGATTTGGCCCAAACGGTCTTGAAACCGTTTGGGGACAAACAGTTTCAAAACTATTTGGTAGAAAACGGTTTCAAAACCGTTTGGTAATGAAACTTCAAAACCGCATGGAGGTTGATGGTGATTCAATTACTTGGATATTGAAGGTAATGATAGTTCCAATAATCCAATGATGGTTAGTATTGATAATCAATGAAGGTACAAAGGTTAAAACCCTAATATTACCTAAGTGATTAGTGTCAATTAAGGAAGGAACCCTAATTGCTTATAAGATCAATGACTTGGTACACTATGTCATTCATAGTTGTATGAACTTGACTAAAGGGTTGATGTAACCTAATTAAGTTGAGAGGATGATACTATGGAATTGATACAGGAGTATGATTCATGTGGTTATTAAGGGTATGATCCTTAAGTAAAGAGATCATGAAACCCTAATCATGAACATAAACCCTAATTGACAAGGTTGTTGAACCTTAACCCTAATCCAGGGCAATTTATAATTGAAACCCTAATCCAATGTATGGATGTAACCCTAATTCAGGATGATGATGTGTATAGACCTAATTAAGAGTAATGTAATCCAAAACCCTAATTGGGATGAATAGTAAACCCTAATTATGGGTAATGGAACATGAAACCCTAATTGGGATGAATAGTAAACCCTAATTATGGGTAGTGCAACATGAAACCCTAATTGGGATGAATAGTAAACCCTAATTGTGGATTATTGAATGTAAATACTTTTCTAGGGTGAAATTTATGTGAAACCCTAACTAAGGATAGTTTCATGAGAAACCTGATGTTTGATGTTCTGTGGAGCTCAAATCCTGGGAAATACTATGTATTGCTTAATGAATCCTAATTTTGGGCAATGTGGTGATAAAACCATAACTATGATGTGGTAATGAGATGATTAACCTCATATGACATGAAATGGGATACCCTAATCCTGGTAAAGGAACAATGGTGTTACCCATGAATAGTGAATTCATAATTGTTGAACATGGTTCTGACATGCAATTGATATCACTGTTATCATCTGTGCTAACCATGCTGGTATGTTGAAATGATGATCATGGCCAGGTATGAGCTATGATGTTTAATTCACTATTGTGATTGTACCTTGAGTGTCATAATATACCTTGTTGCCTGGTAAGAGGTAACAAGAGAGTTAATGGGCCTCAAGTACCATGTGTGATGCTTGTAATGGCAAGTATCATGTTTGCCTTGGTCAATTGACCTGAAGGTGATGGTTACCTGGAAAAGTGGTAACAATGCTTAATGATGAATCAAGGGTTTAATTACCCATGGCCATATGACTATGGTGATGAAATTGTGAATGGATGAGAATTACCAATTTTGAAATATGGGACTGAGTTCCCAATATCTTTTAAAGACAGTTAAGTATTTGATGACAATAGTACATGTTTCCTTATAGCACTGTCATAATAAGTTTTGTTTGAGAACTTGCCTGATGCTAAAAGAATATGAAAATGTACTTAATTAATCAAGTGAAATCTATTCATGTAGTGCTCTTACCATAGATCCATCATCGTCAGCAGTAGGTGATGGTGAAATAGGTTTTCTATGGAATTCCTGGAATTCGCATATTTTGAATATGTGGGGGTAAATGGGCGAAAATATCCTTATGCCCGGGTGAAGAGATTGAGTGAAGGTAAACACTAAACCTCTCAATCCTTCATGTGTCGGGATAGATGTATCATAAATATCCCGATGGTTGGGATGGATGTATCATTAATCTCCCAATGTTATTTTATGCCGGGTCGATGGAGATAAACATTAATGATCTCGATTGCCGATGAGAGTGCAGTTGACGTTGTAACTCTATAGAGAAGTTCCAGTATACCCTGGAAAGCTATTTGAGAAGTCGACACAGTCTTGCTTGTGGTCCCATACTGACCAGGATGTGGGAGGTCATGGGAATCCAACTCCTCCATTGACCTATTTATGGTACCGATTTCGATTCTAGAAATGGTCAGTTGGAGTATGAGCGGTATACCTCATCTCCTCAGAGCATAAATCTGTTTGTAAAATATAATCAGCCATGTAGCATATTTGCATAATATTGAAATACGGGAACCAGTGGTTGATGTTATACTATTTAGCATGCCCTTGATACATAAATGTACTTATGTTCTTTTAATTCATATTGAATATGTGACATGCTACTTTATCAGTCTATAACTAAAATACTTGCATAAGAATGCTGCTCTAATCTACATAGATGTTGATTCATCTGCTACTGACTTATATTATCCCCCTTCTCAGTTTATTTCTTTTAAATTGCAATGATAATGTTTTGGCGGAGAGTTATATCTCCCGCTGGGACAATTTTTATAATTGTCTCACCCCTGTGGGATTCAACGTTTTTAGGTAGACACAGACAACAAGGCAGAAACCCTTCTGCAGGAGAAGAGTAGCAGTAGCAGCCTCAGGGATAGCAGTGATCCATCGAGTGGAGACATTGGCTGTCTGGTCTTGTATAGTGAGTCCTATGAGTCATATGTTTACTCTCGGGTCCTAGGAGTTAGTGCTTTTGACATTCGATCTGAGATTTTGGCTTGATGCCTCGAGATTTTATATACTGATGTACAGTTTAACATGGCAGTTAATGTTCTAACTCTCGAGAGGAAATAGTACGAGAGATGTACTAGTGAACCAGTATGTACTTGAAATACTTTAGTTTGGAATGAAAGAGTTTTCCTGTGAATGGATCTCTTGATAAATGGTTTTAATTTTTAGTGATTTTCAGTAATTCTGTTGCTAATCAAATGCTTCCGCATTAGTTAATCTAGTTTTATGAGTTGTATGCCACAAATAAAGTGGTATCAGAGCTCTAGGTTCGCTGAGTCTACAGAGACATAGGATTAAGGTTGTTGAGTCTGTTCTAGTGTCTTACAGTTATCTGATGGTGCCTTCTGCTCATATAGGAGGAGAAGAAGAACTAAAGATGTCTGGATCACACGATGAACACGCTGCTGAAAGCAGTATTGCTGCACCGGGAGGAGGTGTAAGAGACCAGGACAGGGAGGAACATGTACCTGAACAGCTCCAGTTCAATCAAGCTGATATGGGGAACCCAACCTTCCAGGCTATGTTCGGGTAGTTTATGGCAGTTATGAACCACATGATGGATAGAATGCCAATACCTGCACCTAGGGCACCAGCTCATGATGAAAGACATGGTGCCGGCAAGACCTTTAAAAGGATGAAGAGGGTAGGAGCCTTGGAGTATGTTGGTATAGCCGATCCAGCAGATGTTGATCTATGGTTGACTAAACTGGAGAAAGCCTTCATAATCCTTATGATTCCTGATGATGAGAGGGTCAGGCATGTTGTATATCTCTTAAAAGGGAGTGTCGGCCACTGGTGGACCATCGAGGAAGGCAAAAGACCTGGAGTTATGATTGGATGGGATGAATTCAGGTGTGAATTCATCGCTAGATACTTTCCTAAGACGTATCTAGATGAGAAAATCTCTCAGTATGAGAGGATTAAACAAGGACCAATGAACATTAGCGAGTATGAGGGTAGGTTCATGGAGTTTTTTCGGTTCTATCCGCACATGGAATCTAATGATGAGGAGAGGATTCGGCGGTTTGAGAAGGGGTTGAACGCTGAATTAACCACTCCAGTGTCTGCTTTGGAGAACTAGGAGAGGCTTTCTACTTTCATGGAGTCTGTCAGATGCATAGAGAGGTCTGTAATTAAGAAGCGACAGACCAAGGGTAAGAAGGAATACCCACAGTTTCAAGGACAGAGTGCTGGAAGTTTTAAGAAACCAAGGTATTATGTGCCTAGACCACCACCAACGTTCAATACCCAGACATAGTGGACGTCAAGTAAGGGTAGATAATGCAGTATATCACCGAAGGGAGCTCACAACTCAGCCTCTATGTCAGTAATAGGACCACCCATACCACCAAGGGGGAATGTAACCTGTTATAGATGTGGAAAAGAAGGCCATGTGGTGAGGGATTGTCCTGAGAAAGTCAGGAATGTGACCCAGAAACCGAGGCAGAGCCAACAGGGCTCTCAGAAGCAACATCCTAGCAGTGGTGCTAGAGGACGTGGACAAGCATCCCAAGCTGATTCTTCGACATCCAATAATCGAGCACAGGGTCAACAACAAGTGACAACTAGATTCTATGCTATGAATTAGCCTGAAGCAGTAGTCAACCCTCGGGTTGTGACATGTTAGATGGAACTATTTTATTCTGATATGTCTTTATTCTGCTTCATATCTGTGTTAATAGATCTGGGTGCTACTCACTCTTTCATCACTCGAGAAGTAATTGATGACTGCAATATGATTGTCAGTCATAGAGCAGATAGATTGCTATTAGAGACACCTTTGATGGGATCTGTAATGTTGCGGGAAGTGTGTTCTCCCTGCAATCTTTTCTTTTCTAATCACCGCATTCAAGTGGATCTTATACCACTTGAGATGTAAGATTTTGATATAATCCTTGGGATGGACACCTTATAGAAGTATAAGGTTGTCTTGGATTGTAGTTCCAAGCAAGCTGTGTTCACAGATGGTGGTGACACATAGATCTTTCAGGGAGATAGAAAGATTCTTCCAACATGTCTTGTATCAGCTATGGTAGCTGAGAGGCTGATGAGACAAGGATGCCTTGCATTCTTAGCCCATGTGGTTGATACCACGATGGAGAGTTCTCATCCTTCTGAAGTTTCGGTAGTCAGGGAATTTGAAGATGTATTTCCTGAAGAACTTCTAGGTGTTCCACCACCCTGAGAGATTGATTTTGAAATTAATCTAATCCCGGGCACGAAACCAATAGCTCAAACACCGTATAGGATGGTGCCTGCTGAAATGGCAGAACTCAAGAAACAACTGCAAGAGTTGCTTGAGAAGGGTTTTATCCGATCGGGTACTTCACCATGGGGTGCTCCAGTCCTTTTTTTTAAGAAAAAGGATGGCTCTATGAGATTATGCATCGACTATAGACAGTTAAACAAGGTAACTATAAAGAACAAGTATACCCTACCAAGGATTGATGACTTGTTTGACCAGTTGTGTGGTGCAACTATCTTTTCTAAGATAGATCTGAGGTCGGGATACCATCAGTTACATATCAAGGAGGGTGACATACCTAAGTCTACCTTTAGGACAAGGTATGGTCACTATGAGTTCATTGTTATGTCGTTTGGACTAACTAATGCACCAGCTGCATTTATGGAACTCATGAATAGAATCTTTTGACCTTTTCTTAATCAGTGTGTAGTCGTCTTTATAGATGACAGCTTGATCTATAGTAGAGATGCACAACAACATGAGCAACATCTTCACCAAGCTCTAACTTTGCTAAGAGAGCATAAACTGTATGCTAAGTTTAGCAAATGTGAGTTCTGGTTGCCAGAGGTTTCCTTTATTAGACACGTAATATCTACCTCAGGTATTCATGTTGACCCTAAGAAGGTAGATTCTGTCTTGCAATGGGAACAACCAAAGACACTGACAGAGAAAAGAAGTTTGCTAGGACTGGTAGGCTATTACAGGAGGTTCATTAAGAACTTCAGTTCAATAGCCTTACCCCTGACCAAGTTGACAAGGAAGGAGATTCCTTTTGTCTGGAATGATAAGTATCAACAATCTTTTGAGTTGCTGAAGGAAAGGTTAACATGTGCACCTGTGTTGGTGCTACCTGAGCAAGGAAAGGGGTATATAGTCTTCTGTGATGCATCTAAGAATGACTTATGATATGTGTTGATGTACGACAAGCAAGTGATTTGCTTTGCTTCTCGACAGCTTAAGAAACACGAGGAGAATTATCCGACCCATGATCTAGAGTTAGCTACTGTGGTCCATGCCTTGAAGATCTGGAGACATTATCTCTATGGGGAAACATTCCAGATTTTCACAGACCATAAAAACCTAAAGTATATCTTTTCTTAGCATGAGCTAAACTTGAGGAAATGCCACTGGATGGAGTTAATCAAGGACTACGATTGTATAATTGATTATCATCCAGGGAAAGCCAATGTGGTTGCTGATGCACTAAGTAGAAAATCAGCAACACCAACTTTAGATAAAGCACAACTAAACTCCTTAGTGTGCTCTAAGAGAGATATGTTTATCTCCTTAAGGCAAGACAATGTACAACTTAAAGTGTCATTGTTAGATGGGTTGTTAGCTAAGATGCACATAAAACCAACTCTGAGACATCAGATTAAAGAAGCACATCAGACTGATTCTATGATTCAGCAGATCAGGTCAGAATATGGTAGTGAGAAACGAGATGGTTTCCATGTTTCTGATGATCAGGTAGTCTGTTACCATGGTAGGATGGTAGTACCTGATGTTGAAAACTTAAGAAAGTTAGTTATGGAGGAAGCTCATTCTTAAATGTATGCTATGCATCTAGGAACCACCAATATGTATCATAACTTAAAGGATATGTATTGGTGGCCTGGTTTGAAGAAGGATGTTTCTCAGTTTGTTATGCGGTGTCCGGTGTGTTAGCAGGTTAAAGATGAACATCATAAGCCCACAAGAACAATGCAACCTCTGCCTATACCGCAGTGGAAGTGGGATCATGTAACTGTGGACTTTGTGGTTGGTTTGCCTAGAACAGTCAAAAGTCATGATTCCATTTGGGTGATAGTTGATAGGTTGACAAAGACAACACATTTCTTACCTGTCAAGACAACCTATACAGCCGAGAATCTTGCACAAATCTACATAGATGAGATAGTGCGACTGCATGGAGTACCAGTTACCATAGTATCTGATAGAGGTCCTCAGTTTACGAGTCATTTTTGGGAACGACTTCATAAAGCTTTGGGCACTCAGCTGAGGTTTAGTACAACCTTTCATCCTTAGACAGATGGACAGTCTGAGAGGATGATACAAACCTTGGAGGACTTTCTTAGGGCATGTGTCCTTTAGTTTGTGGGGAGTTGGGATCTACATCTGAGCTTGATAGAGTTTGCTTATAATAACAACTATCAGCACAATATTGACATGGCACCATATGAATCTTTATATGGTAGAAATTGCAGATCTCCCCTATGTTGGTATGAAACTGGTGAATATCAACTTTTGGGTCCTGAGCTGGTTCAACAAACAACTGAGAAGATAAAGATCATACAACAACAGTTGAAAACAACCCAGGATAGATAGAAATCATATGCTGACAAGCGTCATAGACCCTTAGAATTCCAAGTCGGAGACAGGGTGTACCTCAAGGTTTCACCTTGGAAAGGTATCCTGAGATTTGGAAAGAAAGGAAAGTTAGCTCCGAGATTTATGGGGCCCTATCCGATCATTGAAAGAATGGGAAAGGTAGCCTATAAGCTGGAGTTACCACCTGAGCTGCATAGATTGCACCCAATTTTTCATATCTCTATGTTGAGCAAGTATCATCCTAACACTGAGTTAGTTCTACAACCTGTAGAGGTAGAACTAAATGATGACATATCTTATGTGGAAGGGTCAATGTTGATTCTTGACAGAAGAATCAAGAAGTTGAAAAAGAAAGACATTAGTCTTGTAAAAGTTCTCTGGAATCACTGTGGCATTGAAGAAGCTACGTGGGAACTATAGGATGAGATGAGAAAGAAATATCCTACTCTTTTCTCTTAATGTCTTGTTGATGATTTTGGGGACGAAATCATTGTAAGGGGTGGATAAACTTGTAACATCCCTGACCTGGGTTATGAATTAACCCTAGGTGTTTTGCTTAATAAAAGTGATTATATGCATACTCTTATCTTTTTATAGGTAATTAAGGCTCAAAAGGAATTTATATTGCAATTTTAGTCCTTTTTGAATATTGTTGAAATCAATATTTTGCCTGTTTTGGACTAAAGTGCAAATTACCCAAGTTGAGGGGTCTATTTGAAAATTGTGCATGATAATATGTTCCTCATGTGTTAAACCATCATGAGAGTGAAGATGATGTAGAGGTTTGGCTTGTGATAGCCTGAATTCCAAGAAAGAGTTGATAAAGCAATGGTTGTGCATGAAAACCTAGTTTTGGTGTAATGTGCAATTTACCCAAAACCTAGGGTGCAATATCTAAATTACAACTTCAATAAGGTCCCTAATATTTCTTGGTATCATGTGGAACAAAGAAAATGAGAGGGGCACCTCATTTGAACTAACTTGGAGGAGAGATAATCTTGATATTAAAATAATACAGATTTAAGCATAATGGAAGCATTAATGCAAAAATAAAAAAAATAATTGAAGGGCCTTCAACCAAAATTAAAATGGTTGAGTTCATATATGTTTGTTCATCTTTGTGCCTTGCAAGAGTCACGAAATATCTAAGGAGGTGAAATTCCACTCACCTTATTATAAGGAAAAGAATTTCCACTCAAAATATATATTAATATTATAAGGGATTAAGGTGCTTAATTTCTTTTCCCTTAATCCATGGATAATGGAAGGGAGCTCAGTGGGATTGAGTTTCTTTTGCATGCAATAAAACCAAGGAGGAAGTGGTGGCAACATTTTTGGAATTAATTGATTTTTATAAAACATTTTCTCTTTCATCAATTTTCTTATAAAAGAGCCTTTTCCAACCCACCTAAGGATCTTTTTTGATTCCTTTCTTCTCCTTGCTTGCAAAACCGACCAAGAGAGCTAGGAACATCAGGAAAGATGTTCCCAACCTGTTGGTAAGTCTTTTACCTTCGTTCTTCTTGATTTCATGGTGAAAATCATAAAACAATGTATGATTCCTTTATTTCTTCACTCCGTCTTCAACCCTAGTCGATCCTTTCACTCCAAAAGCTTGAGAAATGACCTTGGGAGGTTGCTAGAGCTTCAACCACCATTGGATCCGTGAATCTTGGAGCTTGGGATCAGATTTGAAGGTGGGTTATATAACTTAAACCCCTAATCTTTGTCATTGAATTCGATTTCTCCATGCAATTGATTTAATTGTTATTATTGCAATAGCCTTGCTTGATTAATGGAGTTTCCATGGAAAATGGTAGTAGTTCCGTGAGTCTAAAGTTTAAAGATGATAACCTATTCATAAGCATACACCTTAATCAAATATCAAGAGCAAACGGTCTTGGACCTTTGGTCCAAACAATTTCACCAAACCGTTTGAAACCAAACGGTTTGCAAAACCATTTGGTGTCTTGGACTCCAAACCGCATGAAAAGGTTGACCATTTGGTATAGTTGACCGTTTGAGGTCTGAATTTAATTACTTGTTGGATGATGATCCAATGGACTCAATTGATTGATTCAATGTGCGCACAATCCTTCAAGTGGAAACCCTAATCAAGTTGATTGAAGAATCCTTGATTGGTCCTAACAATTTCAAGACAACTTGGGTCAAACGGTCTTGAGACCGTTTGAGCCCAAACGGTCTTGAAACCATTTGGGACCAAACGGTTTCAAAACCGTTTGGTGGGTTAGTGGTGGATCCTTGACCCATGGATGATGATCTAATGGTATTGATCGATGATTCCTTCAATTGAATAACCAATAGTTAATTCAATGGTGCAATTGAAATCGATTGGATTGACAAAATGACCTAGTGAGCCCTTGTGGTTTTGGGACTGATTTGGCCCAAATGGTCTTGAGACCGTTTGAGACCAAACGGTCTTGAAACCGTTTGGGGACAAACGACTTCAAAACCGTTTGGTAGCAAACGGTTTCAAAACCGTTTGGTAATGAAACTTCAAAACCACATGGAGGTTGATGGTGATTCAATTACTTGGATATTGAAGGTAATGATAGTTCCAATAATCCAATGATGGTTAGTAATGATAATCAATGAAGGTACAAAGGTTAAAACCCTAATAGTACCTAAGTGATTAGTGTCAATTAAGGAAGGAACCCTAATTGCTTATTAGATCAATGACTTGGTACACTATGTCATTCATAGTTGTATGAACTTGACTAAAGGGTTGATGTAACCTAATTAAGTTGAGAGGATGATAATATGGAATTGATAGAGGAGTATGATTCATGTGGTGATTAAGGGTATGATCCTTAAGTAAAGAGATCATGAAACCCTAATCATGAACATAAACCCTAATTGACAAGGTTGTTGAACCTTAACCCTAATCCAGGGCAATTTATAATTGAAACCCTAATCCAAGGTATGGATGTAACCCTAATTCAGTATGATGATGTGTATAGACCTAATTAAGAGTAATGTAATCCAAAATCCTAATTTGGATGAATAGTAAACCCTAATTATGGGTAATGGAACATGAAACCCTAATTGGGATGAATAGTAAACCCTAATTATGGGTAGTGGAACATGAAACCCTAATTGGGATGAATAGTAAATCCTAATTGTGGATTATTGAATGCAAATCCTTTTCTAGGGTGAAATTTATGTGAAACCCTAACTAAGGATGGTTTCATGAGAAACCCTGATGTTTGATGTTCTGTGGAGCTCAAATCCAAGGAAATATTATGTATTGCTTAATGAATCCTAATTTTGGGAAATATGGTGATAAAACCATAACTATTATGTGGTAATGCGATGATTATCCTCATATGACATGAAATGGGATACCCTAATCCTGGTAAAGGAAAAGTGGTGTTACCCATGAATAGTGAATTCATAATTGTTGAACATGGTTCTGATATGCAATTGATATCACTGTCATCATCTGTGCTAACCATGCAGGTATGTTGAAATGATGATCATGGCCAGGTATGAGCTATGATGTTTAATTCATTATTGTGATTGTACCTTGAGTGTCATAATATACCTTGTTTCCTGGTAAGAGGTAACAAGAGAGTTAATGGGCCTCAAGTACCATGTGTGATGCTTGTAATGGCAAGTATCATGTTTGCCTTGGTCAATTGACCTGAAGGTGATGGTTACTTGGAAAAGTGGTAACAATGCTTAATGATGAATCAAGGGTTTAATTACCCATGGCCATATGACTATGGTGATGAAATTGTGAAGGGATGAGAATTCCCAGTTTTGAAATAAGGGAGTGAGTTCCTAATATCTTTTAAAGACAGTTAAGTATTTGATGAAAATAGTACATGTTTCCTTATAGCACTGTCATAATAAGTTTTGGTTGGGAACTTGCCTGATGCTAAAAAAATATGAAAATGTACTTAATTAATCAAGTGAAATCTATTCATGTAGTGCTCTGACCATAGATCCATCATCGTCAGTAGTAGGTGATGGTGAAACAGGTTTTCTATGGAATTCCTAGAATTCGCATATTTTGAATATGTGGGGGTAAATGGGAGAAAATATCCTTACGTCTGGGTGAAGAGATTGAGTGAAGGTAAACACAAAACCTCTCAATCCTTCATGTGTTGGAATAGATGTATCATAAATCTCCCGATGGTTGGGATGGATGTATCATTAATCTCCCAATGTAATTTTATGTCGGGTCGATTGAGATAAACATTAATGCTCTCGATTGCCGATGAGAGTGTAGTTGACGCTGTAACTCTATAGAGAAGTTCCAGTATACCCTGGAAAGCTATTTGAGCAGTCGACATAGTCCTTCTTGTGGTCCCATACTGACCGGGATGTGGGAGGTCATGGGAATCCAGCTCTTCCATTGACCTATTTATAGTACCGATTTCGATTCTAGAAATGGTCGGTTGGAGTATGAGCGGTATACCTCATCTCCTCAGAGCTTAAATCTGATTGTAAAATATAATCAGCCATGTAGCGTATTTGCATAAGATTGAAATACGGGAACCACTGGTTGATGTTATACTATTTAGCATGCCCTTGATACATAAATGTACTTATGTTCTTTTAATTCATATTGAATATGTGACATGCTGCTTTATCAGTCTATAACTGAAATACTTGCATAAGAATGTTGCTCTAATCTGCATAGATGTTTATTCATCTGCTACTGACTTATATTATCCCACTGCTCAGTTTATTTCTTTTAAACTGCAATGATAATGTTTTAGCAGAGAGTTATATCTCCCGGTGGGGCAATTTTTATAATTGTCTTACCCCCGTGGGATTCAATATTTTTAGGTAGATGCAGATGACAAGGCAGAAACCCTTATGTAGGAGAAGAGCAGTAGCAGCAGCCTCAAGGATAGCAGTGATCCATCAGGTGGAGACATTGGCTGTCTGGTCTTGTATAGTTAGTCCTATGAGTCGTCTCTATACTCTCGGCTCCTAGGAGTTAGTGCTTTTGACATTTGATCTGAGATTTTGGCTTGATGCCTCGAGATTTTTATATTGTTGATGTACAGTTTAACAGGGCAGTTAATGTTCTAACTCTTGAGAGGAAATAGTATGAGAGATGTACTAGTGAACCAGTATGTACTTGAAATAATTAGGTTTGGAATGAAAGAGTTTTCCTGTGAATGGATCTCTTGATAAATAGTTTTAATTTTTAGTGATTTTTAGTAATTTCGATACTAATCAAATGCTTCCGCATTAGCTAATCTAGTTTTATGAGTTGTATGCCACACATCGACCATCATGTGTCGGTGGTATCGACTCAGTAGGGCCAGGACTACACCCGAAGCTGTCGGTGCCACTGACTCTTCCGGAAATCAACAATCCGATCAGATCGCCCAGATCTGATGGTCCACGTTATGTGGTACCGTAAGTTGTCCTATGACCTAACCAAGGATGGCCAGACCTAGCGATCATCTCACGTTGCACCGCACGAAGACCGAAGAAGAGAGAGAGAGGGGCACGGAGCCAAAGGATGTTAACAGGGAGATCCGAGCACCTATGATAGATGATTTTACTGCCGAAAGACTATAGAAAGTGCCTTTCTCGATGAGGATCATCTGGAACATCTTCTCTCTAGGCATTACATGAATTTCTTTCATGTTTCCCATGTTTTTCTCCTCTCTCTCTATGTATTCGCACTTGAAAACCATGTGGGGCTAATCCCCTCCTTTTCTTAGGACCCGAGAGTAGCCCGGGGAATTGTTGTATCAACTTTTGCATGAATTAATATAGGTTTCTCTCTATTCTTGGATATATAACTGTGAAATTGAATGATCTATCTATGCTTGATAACTATTGGTACAATTTTAGACTGATAATTGCTTCGGAAGGAAGTTTAAAAGTCTAAAACTCACAAGTTATACACTTTCCTATGTGTTCCTTGGGAGAGGTAACATACAGTTAGTGGAAAGAAACCCAGAGTCGTCGATAATGCACCTAGATTTAGATATAAATTCCTACATATGTGGAATTGGCTAAAATTAAGTAGTGAATTGCACCGTGGAAGCGGGAAATTCTGATTGTAGGCTTTCTATCCATGGTAGGAGTAAAATCGATATTAATTTGGTAGAAACATGATATAACGAGACTATATATGCCTGAGTTCGACTCGGGCCTCACATAGGCCTATATTACTCAACGCGTGCACTTGCATTTATACGCACGGTTTTAGCGTGTCGCTACTCAATCCTAACATATCCTTGCCTCTGTGATATCCCTGCCTTGGACATGGATACTACCTTTCTCATATGGTAGATCCCAAATAGCCCCTTATGGTCCTACCCCATGGGTAGACCAACACAAAGGGTCGTATAGTCGTATGATCCTACCCAAAGGTAGACCAAACATCGAGTCAAAGATAACCTGATGATCCTACCCCAAGGGTAGACCAATAACTAGGTTATCCATCTCTCAGAAGTACTCAAATTTACAAAGGAGGACTAGGATCTAAGTTAGTTATGCACATATATTTATGGTGATATCCATAGTCACTTTATAGTTGCATGAAATAAAAGTCAACCAAGTAGTTATTTTCAAGCAATCGGTACAACCTCAGAAATTGATGTGAAACTAGAGCGATGAGCCATAAGCGTAACCACATACCTATTTTGGTAGTCTCAAAACCAAGCAAGATAGATAATCCAACTAGCAGTCCAATTCAACCAAACCATACAATAAATCAATTCACTTAATCCTGAAAATTATTTATTACACCTAATTATTAGGATTGCACCCGAACATCTCTTTATGGACTTGAGACTCCATTCTAGGGTTTCTAAGTCTTATTAGGGTTTTCAAGACTATTAATATGCATATGTCATTATGGTTTCTTAATTAGGAAAATCATGAGTAAACATTATCCAATTAAACCTATTACATCCTTTTTATGTAACTAGATCAAACTTCAATTAAGAACATCAATCTAGTTCATTGGAAACACTAATACTCAAAACTAGGGTTTTGGATTTACTTAAAGCATTAAAGTTATCATCCTTAATTACTCTTCGAATTATAGGTATAATTAAGATCTAATTATATTTCCATTGGATTCCTTGTATTATTCTGAGAAAAATCCATATATTATTTGCCTTAATCTAATCATCCTATTAATTACTAGGATTTTTACAAGTTTCTTTATTTTTTGGCCAATTAGGAGCTTCCTTGTGAGCATGAGGCACCCGACCCCAACCTACCTATGCCTGAAAGGTTGAGCTAATGGGCTCACACCAGGCGGGCATCCCACTCAGCATTAAAACTATTCAAGAAAACAAAATAAATAATGGGAAAACCTTGTTTAACCCCTTACCTCTTCAATGAAAACACAAGGACAGACTGGTCTTTTCCTTTCCAATCATTGTCTTCCTCTCGCAGGTGGTCTCCCGCTTGCAGCCGAGTCCACTAGAGAGTTTACTTCACTCTTTGAAACTCCAGCGTGCAAGGTGAACACACCTACACCTTTGCATGACTCGTCCAAACTCACCGGTTCTCTCCAATCATCCTTCGGCAGTGACTACAGGCGGGTCGAGGTTGAGATGGCCTCACCCATGCAACTGACTATGGAAGGGTGAAGGAGGGTTGAAACTAATGAATTGGTAGTGCTGGGTGATTCACAGGTACTTGAGGGTTACATGACCGTATTTGGGGAATCTCATAGGGTCTTATATAGGCATGTTTGTGTGAGGCACTCCCAGTCGAGATCTGTCCCTCGAGCAAATTGGGGAAACTTTCATTCATCCTTAGAATAGGTTCCCCAAGGGATCGTTGGGTCTAGTTTTCTCTCCTAAACACAAATGGAAAGAAAACAAGAGCAAAGATTCCTGAGGGAGAGTAGTATTCTCGCGTGAGTTTGGAATCTACTATTCCCTAATTTCCTTGTTGGGAAGAGCTAGGTGATGAATTCATCACCATAGGATTAAGCATCCAACGACTCCCATGTGGCGTGACACTTATTAAGCCTAAAACAATATTCCCTGCATGAGAGGGAAATCATTACATTTAATGTAACATCTTATTAATTGATACAATTTATGTATTTTTTTAAAATCTATAACTCTCTCACCTTAATTCCTTTTCTTCTCAAATTTTAAGGGAAACTTACTAATGCCTTTAATACTTGTGAGCAAAGTTTGGAACTAAAATTCGAAAGTAATAGAGACTTTTCTTCATATGCAAGTTATCACTTAGTAAGGCATATTTTATTCATATTTTCTCTTTCCTACTCTTTTATTTTATTTATTTGGATTCCTTTTACCATTAGCAACCATGTGGATTCGAAATATTATCCATGATGATCAATCATACAACTATAAAAAAAAATCTAGAGAATTCCACATATTTCTCATCATTATCTTAATTTCTTTTCCTTTTTTAATGCATTATTTGAATTGATTCAACTTTTCTTTCCCTTTTATCATATTGGACTCACTAACTAATTAGGATCCACAAAACCATACATTTAAAGGAAATATTATCAGATAAATCCACTCATTACACATAAATCATACAATTTCATAATCATACATTTTATTAAAGAAATTGCATTTCAAACCATATAAGCCCAAAAATTGGGGTTGTAACAACTCCTCTTGCTACTCAACCTCAATCGCACAATCTCTACCTCATCGTACATGACCACCAAAAAAATGTAGAAACCCACAAAGTGAGACCAACGTACCAACGAGAGATATAACTCTTATGTAATGTGTATTATTATATAGATAATCTAAAGTAGGTAGATAGCATTAGCATCAGGTTGAGCCGATTCAGCTAAATGATATGAGTAAATTAACTAATTTTGTTTAAGCACTTGAGGCATCTACAACTGAGCAGTAGAACATCTTATACTTTTATAAGGAATATGAAAAACATGTATAATAGTTGATTTCTCTTACCACATTATAAATAAACTAATTAGTACAAGAGATAAGGCAAATGGTAATCCAGTGTGATTCATGTTTAACCCTAGGAAAATATACTACATGGTTGCATTTTGTCTTTTATTATGCCCTGGGGAGATGAGGTATACCACTGATGCTCCAACTAACCACTACTAAGTCAAAATCAGTTCCATACAAAATCTAGGAGGAGTCAGACTCCTATGATCTCCCACACCCTCGACCAGTCGGAGTCTGTCATAGTGACATATAAAGTCCAACTGCAAAACAACCTAGTCAGCCATGGTATATAGGCACAACACTGGTGGAAACAAAGTTACGACCGCAACTGCACTCCTACCGAGGTATGACTTCATACATCCTCAAAACATATCATATACATATACTGAATCACATCACATGAGATACAACCATAAGAAACCTAAGTGTAGAGACCAACCCACAAATAGGGTTAGGGTTTGTTACACCTGCAACAACCCACCAACAACATGTAGCGGCCAACTCAAAATCATAGCACCAAGGAAAGTGTAGTGACCTCAAGGACAAGCTACTCAAACAACACATGACCAAATCCAAAACAAAACCAACCTTCAATCAAAATAGATATTTAAGCATTAAAAATGAGACATCTACAAGAGGGAAAACTTCATGCAAAAGAGGAACATCAAAAACCTAACAAACGTCACCAAGGTGTACATGGGTAAAACCATGATAACAAGAGGAAAACCAAGCGTCCAAATCATATAAATAGAGATCAAAACTCTCAAATTTCTTATGATAACCAAAACATAACATGGTGACAAACCAAGGACTAGGTTGCATGCAAGGATCATCAACAAACCATAACATAAGAATAGGGTGCATGAAATTTGGGTCTAGGAGAAAGAGTAATTCATGTAAAATTACTTCAAGATCATATACCCTAGATTCTAATCACATTATCTAGCATCTTTAATTCACGTTTTAGAGACTAGGACAAAAACATGCAAGAAAGAATATAGTGCAATAATAGAAGAGGGTAAAGTTATATAACCCTCCTTATGAAGAAGATTTAGCTCCAAAGCCTCAAGCTCCAAGAAAGAGAAAAGAAGCTTCAACTAGGATCAACTCCACAAACAAGGTCACCATAAGAAGAAGAAACATACCAAGGTCAAAGGATAGCTAAAAGTCAAGAAAACTCAAACCCTAGGCTGACCAAAGAAGAAGTCAGAAGGGAGGAAGTTTCATTTCACTAGGTACTACCATGGTCAAACCATAGTATCTGACCTTTATGAAGAGAAGATCCTCAAGATAGCCAACATAGTGATCCATAGTCTTACATCCAAGAGAGAAAGAAGGAAGGCATGGTGCAAAAAGAAATTAGATCATGGTGATAGAGCTACTTACCAAGAAGAGAATCACCAAGGATCACCACAAAGAAGATGATCAAGCTCAAGACCACCACATGCAAGGATGATCAGCCACCAAATCTCAAAGATCATCCCTCTCTAGCTCCACCAAGCTCCAAGGTCAGATCAAGTAAGAAAGAGGAAGGAGAGAGAGCTAAAAGGATATTTTTCATGTGAAAGAGAGAGCTTATATACATATGAGGTAGGAGGGAGGTAAAGATATGAGTTGTTAAGAAGTTAGAGCACCACTAGGACACTTTTCCCTCAAGAGATCAACCATGCAACCACTCAAAACATGCATGCATCAAAGGGTGATAAAACCAAGGTGGTGTAGCAACTGCTTTGCTCCCCTACATACCCTCTTGTGGTCACAACAACCCTAGGACCACCATGTAGCGATCGCTACACATAGCCTAACAAGGAAAGGTTGCTACACTCCACAACACTAAGAACCCTAGTAATAAAAACCAAGACCAAGGTACCATGGTTGCAACAAAAATCATCCAGGAAGGTGTTGCGATCACAACAATCCCATGGTATAAACACATAGGTCACTACAAGGGTCAACACTCACAAGGTTGACACCACCATTAAGCAAACCCTAGTATGACCGCAAGATGCCACATCACCAACCAAGGTACAACAAGGTGCCCCATAGCATCATATTTTCTCTCATTATGCTAGGGTATAAGCGACAATTTGCAAGATTAACCCTCAACATGGTTAAATTGCAACTTGATCCAAAACAAGCATAACTAGCTCAAACATCAACAAAATAGGACCAAACTGAAAAAATAAACTTTCTACATGTTATTAAGGCATCTCAATAGAGTAGATTAAGGTTCAAGCATCTTATTAACAAAAGAAAGCACAATCAAGCACTAAGCCAGGTTACGAGCCTTACCATTATAGACCCCTAACAAGGATTTCCCCCCCAAAATCCTACACAAAAAAGAGACAGGTACTTCCTATGCATTTCTTCCTCAAGCTCCCATGCAACTTCCTCCATGCCATGGTGATGCCACGAAACCTTAATCAAGATGATATCCTTCTTCTTTGACTTCTTGATCCTCCTATCCATTAAGAACATAGGACCCTCCACATATGACATATCCTCATCAAGCTCAACCTCTATGGGCTGTAAAACTAACTCAATGTTGGGGTGATACTTTGTCAACATCAAAACATGGAAAATTGGATGCGATTTGTGCAAATCAGGTGACAACTCTAACTTATAATCCACCTTCCCAACACGTGACACCATAGAGCAAGGTCCCATATACGTGGGATCCAACTTACCCTTCTTTCCAAACTTCAATATGCCTTTTCAAGGAGAGAATTTGAGATACAACCTGTCTCCCACTTGGAACTCTAAAGGCCTATAATGGTTATCAACATAAGACTTATGCCTGTCTTGGGCTACCTTCAACTATTGTTGTATCATCTTATTCTTCTCTATGGTCTTCTACACAAGCTCAATTACTACAAGTTGATATTCACCATACTCTTACCAACATAATGAAGATCTACAACGTCTCCCATAAAAAGCCTCATATGGTGCCATGTCGATAATCCTTTGATAGTTGTTATTGTAAACAAACTCAATCAAACTGAGGTGTATATCCCAAATGTCCAAAGCCTGCAAAACATAGTCTCTCAATAGATCCACCAAGGTATGTATAGTCTTCTCAGACTATCCATCTGTCTATGGGTGAAACGTTGTGCTGAACCTCAACTATGTACCCATGGTTGTGTGCAAACGCTCCCAAAAGTGACTTGCAAATTGAGGACCCCTATCAGACATGATGGTAGTTGGGATACCATGAAAATGAATGATCTCATCAACACAAACTTGTGCCAATTTCTCTGTTGTGTATGTTGTCTTCACAGGAAGGAAATACGCTGACTTGGTCAACCTATTAATGATCACCCAAATAGAATCATGACCTTTGTCTATACTAGGATGTACAAACACAAAGTCCATCATAACATGATCACATTTCCACTGTGGTATAGGCAATAGTTACAAAGTTCCTACATGTGTCTAATGTTCTTCCTAAACCTACTGACACACTATGCACTTAGACACAAACTCAGCTACATCATGTTTCAAGATAGACCACCAATACATGTGCTTTAAGTTCTGGTACATTTTAATGCTACCTAGATGCATAGTGTATATTGAAGAGTGAGCCTCTTCCAGAACTAGCTTCCTCAGATCGTCAACATTAGGAACTATTACTCTGTCGTGATAACACACTATTCCATCCCCTGCCTCATGGAAGCCTTCACTCTTCTCGCAGCCTAACTCTACTCAGATTAACAAAATCATAATATCATCATGTTGTGCATCTCTGATGTGATTCCTTAATGTAGGCTTCACCTATACTTGTGCCAACAGTCCTACTAACAAGGACACTTCCAACTTCACATTCATCTTACGCAAAGAGATCAAAATGTCTCTCTTGTGTCACACCAAAGAACATAACTGTGTCTTATCCACAGATGATAGGAAAGAGGAATTCCTACTCAAAGCATCTGCCACCTTATTTGCCTTCCCTGGATGTAGTCTATGGTGCAATCATAGTCTTTGACCATCTCCATCCAACATCTTTGCCACATGTTCAATCCCACTATGAAAGATGTACTTGAGGTTCCTATGGTCGGTGAAGATATGACGCTTCTCACCATAAAGGTAGTGCATCCATATCTTTAAGGCATGGACCACTGTTGCAAGATCCAGGTCATGTATCAAGTAGCTCTCCTCGTGTTTCTTAAGATGACGTGAAGAAAAAGAAATCACATTCTTATCATGCATCAGCACACATCCCAAACCATTCTTTGACACATCACAAAATACTATATATCCATTCCCTTGATTTGGAAGAACTAACACTGGTGCACTGGTCAACTTCTCCTTTAAAAGCTGAATAGAACTGTTACGACCCCATCTGAGCTTAATTGGTAAACTAGGGTTTACCTAGACAATTGCAAAGATTAATTAGAATAATCATTCTTGAAATATAATTAATGATGATAAAACAATTAGTATGTTTTAACTATGATAAGAAGTCTAAATGTTCTTTTGTCTTGAGAATTAGGGTTTGAGAAGCATAAACCCTAATCGGCCCAAAATAGGGTTTTGATGATACATGAATATAGAATTTGATAAGTATAGTGTCTCAGTAAATGATTTTTAGTATTTTATGTGTAACTCTGATTTACTTCAAATTTGGATATGACTTGGATATATAAAATGTGAACAACATTGGTAAATATCAGAATTTTTGAAAAATGTTCTGACCTGTTTATCGGTCGAGTTTCAAACTCGACCGATCTATTTCCAGATTTATATAGCAGTGTGGTAATTGAATTTTATCTTTTTATTGGTATATCCAATTGATCTCAAATTTTAAATGTGCTTGAAAAATAAAGTTTTAGACACTCTGTTAAGTTGGAATAATTTTTTGATGACTTTTGATCTCTACAGTGAGGGTGTCGGTCGAGTTCTGTGCAGGGCAAACTCGACCGAATCTGCTGCAGACTGCAATATAGCAGTGCACTGTTCTATTTTTAATTATTTATTGGTAACTCCAAATGATCTCAAATTTTAACTGAAGCTTTATAGATCAATTATAAACAACGTGATAAATTCCCATAATTGGTGGAGAAGGTTTGATCTCTGAAATAAACGAATTACAGTAACTTTTGTATAACTGAATATTCAGCCAATATAATTAAAGTTGAGTGTTGGGTCAATATGTAATGGACCCAAGCAGCTCAAATTGACTTATATGATCGACCACACACACACACAGCTCTCATTCTTCGTCATCCATCCCAGAGAAATGAAAATCTAAAGAGAGAGGGAGAGTTAGGGCTTGAGTGGAGAAAGAGGAGGAATTGCTGACCTAGGGTTTTGCGGTCCGAGGAATGGTGAAATCAAGTAAGTTTGGATCCTTTGCATAGAATTTTATGGTGAATCTTCTCTCTCATGTCAAGATTTCGTCCATGCTCTGATTTGATCCAAGATGATGTCGAAATTCCCTCTTTTCTCACCCTTTCTTCATAATCCCTCATTTTCAAGGTTTCCTAATTGAATGGAAGAAGAATTGGGAGATTTGCTAGGGATTTGATATGAGTTCGAGATCCCCTGAGTTGAGATGCAGTTTTGAGGTGTTTTCACACCTTAGGGTGAGTGGGTTCTTCCTTTAAACAATATAATGCACGAAATTTGATTATAGCATCCAAATCCCTAATTGCTTGGTATGTGATTCTAAACCCTAAAATGTCCGTTTAATTTAAGTTGTTGCAATTTGATATGATATGGATTCCTTCTCTGTTTGAATGACTCCTTGATGGTAGATTCACATCAGAAACATATACAACACATCCTAGAAAGAATGCTTTTCAGATTTATACCATATGATGTAATTAGGGTTTAACCTAATTGAGATATCTCTAGAGTTTCAACCTTATTGAAAAGGACTAGTAAACTTATAAGTGGTTAGGATGTCCCTCATGGATTACCTTATTTGAATTTTATCCTTGGTGCATGATATCTCAGTGAATAGCATGGAAACCTAAATTTAGTTCAATTTCCATGGTTTCATACATATATCGATTGTATATGATTTGTTGAAAACAATCTTTATTTAGTGAATGCTTATATCCTATGAAATCCTTATGAGAGCCATGTGACAAGTGAATGAGGTAAATGAAAAGGTTAATGAGGCAAATGAAACCCTAAGAGTAGGGTGTTGGCATGTGATGAATGAATAAGGCAAATGAAACCCTAAGGATAGGGTGTTCAATGAATCATGTTATGATGACATGAAAGGTCTCGATATGAGATGTGGTGATACTTAACTATTGAATTGTATGTTTCTAGTGCATTTAACTTTATATGCTTGTTCTCTCTTAGTTGATATCTACATACTGCAGGGCTTCTTATATTTCAATACATATCTCGTAAATTGCAGGTGATGAGATATGACATGCCCTAGTAAGGGTTGTTACTGAGACATGGTATATGTTGAATACATGAGCTATGATGTTTTATATGATATGATATGGCAGGCCGTGTGAGCCTTGTGAGAAATGTAAAATGAATTATGATTTATGTTTTACATGTATCTATAATATTAATGTTAGACTTAGGTGCCCTGAACACTGTAGAATCCCTTCGAGAGATCTGCTTCTTAGGGGTGAAACTCGTATTGCAACATTAATCGTACGGAGTCATGGTGGCACGAGGACAGAGAGACAGTGTTCAAAATTAATTCGTGCGGAGTCACGGTGGCACTGGAGAAAATAGGGGTTATTGCAACAAGATCCGTGCGGAGTCATGGAGGTAACCCCGTGAGACTCTCCGCCTGTGTGCTCAGGTTAGAGGAGGAGTCTAGAGCACTCGGAGTAGTGCCTTGAGGCCGGAGAGCCTGTGGTCCTGTGACAGAACAGGGCTGGTGTCAGACTTAGCATTTCCCGGGTGTGTCGCTAAGTCTTGTACGGTGTGGCTGTAGTGCACTTCGAGTCTCTATGCAGAGTACACTGCATAGATCAGGGCATAAGTTAAAATATGATCATATAGGTTCACAGAGTTCCTTATAAATGAAAGAGTTAAGGAAGACTAGAGCATAGTCTTCTAGTAGTTATTCTTTGGATGCAATATTTACATTCTTTGTTATTTCAATTATATTGTTTTAGAACTGCTCAGTGTAGTATTTATTGTTGTTAAATTTCATAACGTTTATTCAAAGTTATATCTGTAATCACATTAGTGCCTTAGACTGTTTCCTTGAAGTACTCATTCACTGAGCGAGTAGGCTCACCCCTCTACTCAAACATTTTAGGGTTAACCGCGTGGACTTGAAGATGGTCAGAGCATCAGTGTAGATCTGCTACAAGAGTTAAGTACAAGATTAGTTGAGTCAGTCGGTCCTTGTCACTCTAGGTCCTTAGTAAGAGATAAGAGAGAGAGTTGTAATTACGATGTGTAATATTGTTCCTCTTTTGATATGTATGCTAATTAGCAAGTTTTATGTGCATAAGGTGTGAGAGACATCATGAATGTTTATACATGTATCTTTACTATTGAAGTCTGATTAGTAAAAGAAATGTTTCAGATTCCTTTGTTAAGATGTTATGTGGTTCAATGCGGGGAAACAAGAGTTTTAAAGAAAAGAAAAAAAGTTAAGGGTGTTCTTTGTGTTACATATAAATCCTATCTTATGCCCTAATCTCATGATTTGAGGAAATTGTGAGATCGGGGTGTAACAGCTTGGTATCAGAGCTTAGGGTGAGTTGTCAAGGACCATTAAGTTAGTAAGTTAGCGTCATAACTGTGGCAGATAGGAGATGTTTTGATGTTAGCTTTGGGGATTTGAGTATTTGGATATCCTGGCCCGATATCTGAGTACTTGGATCAACCAGTACAAGCTACTATGTCTATTCTCTCACGTATACCCTGGCCAGGTATACAGTGGAAGAATGGGCTAGAGAGGAACCCTAGAAATGTTAGGGTTAGAAAACGAGAAAAGAAACAAGAATTAAGAGCATAAATGTAAAAGGAGATAGAACTTACATTTCGTAATGTTGTTTTTGTTGGAAATGTATAGAAATGCTCTTATATGTTTGAATTGAAATATTCAATACTTTGAAATATGGGTCTTTAATATCTGTTGTACACTATGTAGTTGTAGCATTTATTGATTTCATTCTTTGTAACAAGTAGACTAGAATTGACCTTTGAATGAGCTTTTGTTAGTGGATAAGTTTTCTTCCACACTTCTGAGATGAATAGGAGTTGAGTAATCCTTTGTAGTTCTTGGCTTCAGGACTTCAGGTTTGGCTTGGTCCGGCTGGCAGGATGCGTTACTAGGATCTAATGAATCCTATCAATAGTATAATAAGAATAGAATTTAAATAATTAGACCCACATCAGAGTAAGAATGTACATACAGTAAGATGTTGAAACAGATGGGCAAGATTAGAACAACTAAGAATCAGTTGAAATTGGTATCTGAGGTTCAATTTTGGGGCCTCATATGAGAAACCCTTAATTGGGAATAAAGGAACATGATATAAGATTCATAATCAGTTTATTGATTAATATTATATGAACTATACATATGAAATATAGAAAAGATATGTGAAATGTATTTATGATTCAAGATAGCAAGAATCAATCATGAAGAAGGAATCATATAATAGAGTATAATGCTTTTATGAACTCTAAAGCAAAGGCTAAGTAGAGAATAGGGTTGAGCATTCAATAGGTCCATAGAAGTAAAGAGTCTTCAAAAGAGTAAAAGTAAAGAGAATCGTATGAACATGTAATTCATAAGACTAGAACAACAAACTAGTTTCAAAGCAAAGAACATAGGTGTAGTTTAACGAATGAATAAGTCATACAAAGGTAGACTGTATTCAGGAGAGAAAAACTTGATTGAAAGAGAAACTATGTTTGACCCATGCATGATCCACTTGATTTAAAAATGAAGAATATGTAATGTATTCAACATGAGGAAAAACTAATAGAAGGACTATTAATTTAGAACGTTAACTTCACAATAGTATAAAGATAAAGGAGGATATATGTGCAACATGGTATACATGACCATACATATGAATAAGCAACATGGTCATAAGAGAAAAATTTAGAATTAAAGATGACGGGTTAAAGAGTAGTATATTGTAAGAGGACTATGAAACGTAAGAAAGGGTTTGAAATATGATGGAAAAGTTATAAATAAAGAGGTTGTGAGATTCAAGCAAGTGCTAATTAATCAAATATCTTTGTTGATAACTAAGTAAATCTACATACGAGAATGTATTAAGGGAATGTTTGAATACAAGTATTCCAAGTCTTAAAATCATCTTCTCTTTCATATATTCCTTAATGAGAGCAAGGTGGGAATGAAATGATAAGAGAAAATGAATCATATATGGTGCATAACTACCTTGGTGGGGTCATCTAGTGAATGTAATAGTGACATACTATATGATGAAGTGCGATAAGAAATAAAACTCTTGTGTGATAGCAAGAATGATGAATAATCTATTCTTATCTTAAATACTTCAATGTTAATGATGTTTATTGTATATAATCATATGAAAAGGATAGGTAGCAAAAAGTAAAGAAGTAATGAATGAGCAGAGAGATATGGGAAAACACTAGCTTTGTGTAATATGTGAATTTGTTTTTACATGTATGATTTGTTGAAGGCATATTAAGGTATGAAAGTTGGTTCTACATATGATTTCAGGGTATTTGTGTAAGCTATATGTTAAATTAAAGGCGTATGATAGTTGTGGTAA
Organism: Alisma plantago-aquatica; assembly: GCA_963693085.1. Lineage (NCBI taxonomy): Eukaryota > Viridiplantae > Streptophyta > Magnoliopsida > Alismatales > Alismataceae > Alisma > Alisma plantago-aquatica. Next base: position 1,057,054,699 of record OY856411.1, on the reverse strand, counting down.
TTCATACCTGATATGCATCTTACGATTGTGTATTTGTAATATGGTGATACAGTTTGGATGATGTCAGAACACATGGAGAGATACCCTGAACAAGGTAGTCATACTTATCCACTCATATTAATAGAAAGGGATGATAATCAGATTGTCTGGACAAATAACCCTAATGAGGTGTAGCTTGTTATACCTAGCTCTAATATAACTGAGTGATGGTAATTGAGTATGATTAATGCTTGAATGACTGATACAATTGTGGATTACTTTATTACTGTGGTTGAAACCCTAAAATGATATAATACGATGGTTACACTTTGAATTGTGTGTGGGCCCATAACCCACAGGTCCCAGGATCGAAACAGGATAGTATGGAATGAGGTGGTAATGCTTCACCTCATGCATCCATGACCCAATGGGGATGCCAAGAGTAGTATTGTGCAATTGATTGTTGAATCTAGACTTTTAATTCAAGACTGTTTTGCTATTTGAATAGCACTTTATTAAAGTTTAAAACATCATGGTGAACTCGCTTTTGTCACTTAAAGGTGATACAGAACAATAGAACTTTCTGAGCCGCATAAGTTGAGATAGTTGTATCAGAGTATCAGAGTTGCGCAGCAAAAGCATGGTGGTTTATCTTTGCATTCTATGTTTGACTGTGGCATAAAGAATTTGCTTGATATCATTGAAAACTATTTGAAATATATTGTGATTTAGTAAAGAATTAAAAGATCTAAAGTTGAAAACTACATTCAGGTATGAAATACAAGAATATAATGACATGGAAGGCTTTAGAAGCTTAGAATAACCTTGAATGCATCTTTCTTGTGGGTTTATGTTTCGAGGTCGAAACATTCTAAGGGGGGAAGAGTTGTTACGACCCCATCTGAGCTTAATTGGTAAACTAGGGTTTACCTAGACAATTGCAAAGATTAATTAGAATAATCATTCTTGAAATATAATTAATGACGATAACACAATTAGGATGTTTTAACTATGATAAGAAGTCTAAATGTTCTTTTGTCTTGAGAATTAGGGTTTGAGAAGCATAAACCCTAATCGGCCCAAAATAGGGTTTTGATGATACATGAATACAGAATTTGATAAGTATAGTGTCTCAGTAAATGATTTTTAGTATTTTATGTGTAACTCTTATTTACTTCAAATTTGGATATGATTTGGATATATAAAATGTGAACAACATTGGTAAATATCAGAATTTTTGAAGAATGTTCTGACCTTTTTATTGGTCGAGTTTCAAACTCGACCGATCTATTTCCAGATTTATATAGAAGTGTGGTAATTGAATTTTATCTTTTTATTGGTATATCCAATTGATCTAAAATTTTAAATGTGATTGAAAAATACAGTTTTAGACACTCTGTTAAGTTGGAATAATTTTTGGATGACTTTTGATCTCTACAGTGAGGGTGTCGGTCGAGTTCTGTGCAGGGCAAACTCGACCGAATCTGCTGCAGACTGTAATATAGCAGTGCACTGTTCTATTTTTAATTATTTATTGGTAACTCCAAATGATCTCAAATTTTAACTGAAGCTTTATAGATCAATTATAAACAACGTGATAAATTCCCATAATTGGTGGAGAAGGTTTGATCTCTGAAATAAACGAATTACAGTAACTTTTGTATAACTGAATATTCAGCCAATATAATTAAAGTTGAGTGTCAATATGCAATTGACCCAAGCAACTCAAATTGACTTATATGATCGACCACACACACACACAGCTCTCATTCTTCGTCATCCATCCCAGAGAAACGAAAATCTAGAGAGAGAGGGAGAGTTAGAGCTTGAGTGGAGAAAGAGGAGGAATTGCTGACCTAGGGTTTTGCGGTCCGAGGAATGGTGAAATCAAGTAAGTTTGGATCCTTTGCATAGACTTTTATGGTGAATCTTCTCTCTCATGTCAAGATTCCGTCCATGCTCTGATTTGATCCAAGATGATGTCGAAATTCCCTCTTTTCTCACCCTTTCTTCATAATCCCTCATTTTCAAGGTTTCCTAATTGAATGGAAGAAGAATTGGGAGATTTGCTAGGGATTTGATATGAGTTCAAGATCCCCTGAGTTGAGATGCAGTTTTGAGGTGTTTTCACACCTTAGGGTGAGTGGGTTCTTCCTTTAAACAGTATAATGCACGAAATTTGATTATAGCATCCAAATCCCTAATTGCTTGGTATGTGATTCTAAACCCTGAAATGTCCGTTTAATTTAAGTTGTTGCAATTTGATATGATATGGATTCCTTCTCTGTTTGAATGACTCCTTGATGGTAGATTCACATCAGAAACATATACAACACATCCTAGAAAGAATGCTTTTCAGATTTATACCATATGATGTAATTAGGGTTTAACCTAATTGAGATATCTCTAGAGTTTCAACCTTATTGAAAAGGACTAGTAAACTTATAAGTGGTTAGGATGTACCTCATGGATTACCTTATTTGAATTTTATCCTTGGTGCATGATATCTCAGTGAATAGCATGGAAACCTAAATTTAGTTCAATTTCCATGGTTTCATACATATATCGATTGTATATGATTTGTTGAAAACAATCTTTATTTAGTGAATGCTTATATCCTATGAAATCCTTATGAGAGCCATGTGACAAGTGAATGAGGTAAATGAAAAGGTGAATGAGGCTAATGAAACCCTAAGAGTAGGGTGTTGGCATGTGATGAATGAATAAGGCAAATGAAACCCTAAGGATAGGGTGTTCAATGAATCATGTTATGATGACATGAAAGGTCTCAATATGAGATGTGGTAATACTTAACTGTTGAATTGTATGTTTCTAGTGCATTTAACTTTATATGCTTGTTCTCTCTTAGTTGATATCTACATACTGCAGGGCTTCTTATATTTCAATACATATCTCGTAAATTGCAGGTGATGAGATATGACATGCCCTAGAAAGGGATGTTACTGAGACATGGTATATGTTGAATACATGATCTGTGATGTTTTATATGATATGATATGGCAGGCCGTGTGAGCCTTGTGAGAAATGTAAAATGAGTTATGATTTCTATTTTACATGTATCTATAATATTAATGTTAGACTTAGGTGCCCTGAACACTGTAGAACCCCTTTGAGAGATCTGCTTCTTAGGGGTGAAACTCGTGTTGCAACATTAAACATGCGGAGTCATGGTGGCACGAGGATAGAGAGACAATGTTCAAAATTAATCCGTGCGGAGTCACGGTGGCACTAGAGAAAATAGGGGTTATTGCAACAAGATCCGTGCGGAGTCATGGAGGTAACCCCGTGAGACTCTCCGCCTGTGTGCTCAGGTTAGAGGAGGAGTCTAGAGCACTCGGAGTAGTGCCTTGAGGCCGGAGAGCCTGTGGTCCTGTGGCAGAACAGGGCTGGCGTCAGACTTAGCATTTCCCGGGTGTGTCGCTAAGTCTTGTACGGTGTGGCCGTAGTGCACTACGAGTCTCTATGCAGAGTACACTGCATAGATCAGGGCATAAGTTAAAATATGATCATATAGGTTCACAGAGTTCCTTATAAATGAAAGAGTTAAGGAAGACTAGAGCATAGTCTTCTAGTAGTTATTCTTTGGATGCAATATTTACATTCTTTGTTATTTCAATTATATTGTTTTAGAACTGCTCAGTGTAGTATTTATTGTTGTTAAATTTCATAACGTTTATTCAAAGTTATATCTGTAATCACATTAGTGCCTTAGACTGTTTCCTTGAAGTACTCATTCACTGAGCGAGTAGGCTCACCCCTCTACTCAAACATTTTAGGGTTAACCGCATGGACTGAAGATGGTCAGAGCATCAGTGTAGATCTGCTACAAGAGTTAAGTACAGGATTAGTTGATTTAGTCGGTCCTTGTCACTCTAGGTCCTTAGTAAGAGATAAGAGAGAGAGTTGTAATTACGATGTGTAATATTGTTCCTCTTTTGATATGTATGATAATTAGCAAGTTTTATGTGCATAAGGTGTGAGAGACATCATGAATGTTTATACATGTATCTTTACTATTGAAGTCTGATTAGTAAAAGAAATGTTCAGATTCCTTTGTTAAGATGTTATGTGGTTCACTGCGGGGAAACAAGAGTTTTAAAGAAAAGAAAAAAAGTTAAGGGTGTTCTTTGTGTTACATATAAATCCTATCTTATGCCCTAATCTCCTGATTTGAGGAAATTGTGAGATCGGGGTGTAACAAGAACAATAACAATTGCAATCTCAAACAAACAATACATCCTTCCTCATCAACTTTGTTAGGGGTAACACCACTATGTTGAAGTTCTTGTTGAACCTCCTATAATAGTCTGCCAAACCAAGGAAACTACGAACGTCTTTCAGTGTCTCCAGATGCTCCCACTCTAACACAGACTAAACCTTCTTGGGATCCACATGTACACCTTCAATATATATGATGTGCCCAAGGAAAGACACCTCCTTCAGCCGAAACTCACACTTGCTGAACTTAGCATATAAATTGTATTGTCTCAACAAGGTCAACGCCTATCGTAGATGCTTCTCATGCTATTGGATGTCACAAGAGTAGATTAGTATGTTGTCGATGAACATCACCATGAACTGGTCAAGAAAAAATCTTAACACTCTATTCATCAGGTCCATGAATAATGTTGGCACATTGGTTAGCCCAAACTAAACCATAAACTCATAGTGACATACTGAGTCCTAAAAGATGACTTGGGTATGTCATCCTCCTTGATCCATAACTGATGATATCCTAACCTTAGATCTATCTTCGAGACCATTGTATCACCTCACAACTGATCAAACAAATTGTCTATCTATAGCAAACAATACTTGTTCTTGATCTTCACCTTGTTTAGCTGTCGGTAATCGATGCACAATCTCATGGATTTGTACTTCTTCTTCACGAGCAACATGGGAGCACCCCAAGTAGATGTGCTCCATCTGGTAAAGTCTTTCTCAAGCAACTCCTGCAACTACTTCATCAACTATTACATCTCAGTTGGTTGCCATCATGTATGGTGTCTTTGCTATCAGTTGTGTTTTGGGTACCAAATCGATCTCAAAAGCAATCTCTTGGGGTGGGGGAACACTAGCAAACTCATCAGGAAACACATCCTCAAACTCACAAACAACTGAAACTTCCCGAAAACTAGGACTCCTCACCTTAGTATCCACCACATACACCAAAAAATGGTTCACAACCTTGCCTCATCAGCCTTTCCACTGTTATTGCTGACACTAGACACACCAGGAGAATCTTCCTATCTCCTTGGAAGATCCATGAAACATCACCATCAAAAAAATCACCACATTGGCACTATAGTCCAAGACCACCCAATACTTCTCCAAAGTAGCCATTTCAAGGAGCACATTGAATCCATGCATGTCAAGTGGTATGAGATCCACTTGAATGCTACATTCTGAGAAAGAAAGAACGCATGACGGACACACCTCGCGCAACTCAGACGAACTAACCAAAGGGGTTTCTAAATGAAGATTATCATGTCTATGACTAATAAGAAAGAACAACTTCCATTCATCTCTCTAGTGATAAAAGAGTACGCACACCCAGGTCAACCAAAATAGCTATAAAGTAGGAAGAAGACAAATTTGAATGAAATAAATCCATCTGACCTAACCCTCGGGTTGACTACTCCTTCTGGCTGACTCATAGTATAAAATCGAGTCGTTTCATGTTATCACCCCAATCCTCTTCTAGCTTGCTGATGCGATGATTTTGAGTCGCATTTATAGACCTGTTTTATATGTGGTTTGTGCTCTTATTAGTCATTTTTATGGATAATATTGCATAATTCACTCATTTCGGTCTTTGCCATCATTTTATGTCAAATCCCCTTAGTTTTATCATTTTGAGCATTATTTATCACATTATCATAATTTGTGTGGATTTATTTGATCTGGTCTTTAAATTTCAGGAAAAACAAGTATCTGCTTCCGTCGATACCATCGACGGGAGTCGATACCATCGACTTGACCGCAGGTTGCCAGCTGAAGGGAGTAGCAAAGAGTCGATACCATCGACGTTGATGTCGATGGTATCGAGACGTCTTCAGATTGCTGGCGAAGGAGCAGTCGATAGTATCAACACCAAGTCGATACCATCGACACATGGAGGCTACAGCGTCGCAAAATGACAGAACCGACGCCAAAAGGGAGGGTCGATACCATCGACCCGCGTCGATGGTATCGACGCCGGAAGATATGCGTTGGATTCATTTCGATCTCAATCGGATGGCTGGAGTTAATTGACGACCTAATTAGGGACTTATACCTAATGACGGCCGCCCAGACGAGGGGATCATCTCATTTGCCATTGCACAAGTGCCGAGGAGCGAGAGAAAAGGGAACGGAGGCCAGAAGCTCATCCCTGTCGATCCGGACGCTGCCGAAGACAAATTTCACCACCGAGAGGCGGGAAAGCTCATGTTCTACGCAAAGGGTCCATCGGTTCTCCTCCGTTCAGGGGTATTCCCATTTGATTCATGTTTTTCATATAATTTCCCCTGTTTCTACCATGTATTTGTGCGAGATGAACATGCGGGGCTAATCCCCATCATCTTTAGGACCAGGAGTAGCCCGGGAATGCATTGTATGACAGTTTTATATTAATAATTCATATTTTCTCTCTTAAATCCGTGGTATAGTTTTGTTTTCTCCATATATTGTTATGCTTGATCACCATAATAATAACTTAATGCCCTTAATCACTTCTACAGAAGGATTAACGGTTGAAAAGAGACGAAACCTACATTAATCAATAAATCCCTTGACGAAGGAGGTGTAAAATTAATGGTGGAAACTGAGAGATCGTTCGTAATGCGCTTAGTTTAGGGGAATGATTACTACGACGGTGGAATCAACCTAAACTTAAGTAGTGAATTACACCACAACAGTGGGTAATTATGTTTTCAGGCCACTACCCGGATAGAGAGAGAAGATTGAGGAGTTATATGAAACCTAATGCAATGTTGACCCGCGGTGAAACCGAAATCCTAAAGATATCCTTTTGAATTGATTAAATCAACCTTTAATCGATTGTTTGCTTTGTTTTATTTTTATTTTCTTTTAGTTTCGACAACAAACCCTACTTTGTTATCCGGCTTAGCTGATCGCAAATAGCTAGTAGAAGTCTCCAATAATTCAACGTATCCCTGTGTTCGACTCGGGCCTCACAAAGGCCTATATTACTCGACGCGTACACTTGCGTTTTTTAGCGCGTAGTAAAATACACGTCAAGTTTTTGGCGCCGTTGCCGGGGAGCACGGCGAATTGTTGGCACTTCGAGTGCTACGAGCGGCCACTCTAGGCCACAAATTTCTTTTTAATTTTCATTCAAATTCAAATATTTTTACATTGCAATATAATTGTTATACTCGTCTAAGCATAGTATTGAACTCTAATTTTCCTATTTCAGGTACTGTGTATGGTGCATACACATAGTACAGACTACGACAATCGCACACCCGAGGTTCCATTTCCGGGACCTGAGGACGAGGAGCATTCTGAGCACGAGTACCAAGAAGAGATAGATTCTGAATCTGAACCAGAAGACATGGCCGAGCCACAGACCATATGGGAGAAGATCAAAGCTTCTTCCTCATCAGCATCAAAGGGTCCTATAAAAAAGCAGGCGATCAACATACCGACATATAAGATCGATCCAGTGTTGATTAATTTGGTGAAATCAAATGCATTTCATGGGTTGAAAAATGAGGATCCTATTGCACACATCAGCCAGTTCGTTGAAAACTGTGACATGGTAAAAATAGATAGGTTTCCACAAGATGCTTTGTACCTCAAGTTGTTCCCGAGTTCCTTGGCAGGAGCAGCAAGAGAGTGGCTACATAACCTCGATGACGAATTTGTGGAGTCTTGGGATCATATGGTGGAGGTTTTCTTCGAGAGGTTTTTCCCTCCTGAGAAGACCAACGACATGATTAGGAAGATTCACAATTTCACCCAACAGGCGGGTGAAACATATTCTGAGACCTGGGAGCAATTTCAGGTTATGTTGAGGAGATGTCCGCATCATGGTTTGGACAAGGAGATGCAGGTGAAAATCTTCTATTTTGCTCTCTCCGAGCATGATAGGAGTAATCTGGATTCAGCCGGGTCGGGATTTTTTCTAAACAACACAGACACTAGATGCTGGGAAATACTCAAGAACATGGCTAGAAAGCAGTCCTGGGGAGAAAGAGAGAGAGGTCCAGTTGAGAAAGCACGAGTTGCTAGAGAATCAAAGGCAATGAGAGAGCTGAATGAGAAGATGGATCTTCTCGCAAAGAAGTTACTACTAAAAGAAGAAAATGAGTCCGAGGATGAGGCTCAAGTCAAGTACATGAGACAACAACAAGGGTACAGGAACAATGACTACTCATGGCGTAAGGACAAAAAGTTCTCATGGAAGGATCCTAACAATTTTCTGCAGGATCCGGAAGCCAAGCCCGCACAAGCTACAGAGGACAAGAGCACGGAGTTGCTCAATCAGGTCATCAAGCAAAACCAGGAATTAATGAACACATTCGGGCAGCAAATCAAGCAACAGGGTGAATATATGAACCAATTTGGGCAAACATTGCAGAGCCATGGGGCTCAAATGAGGACCATAGAGACCTCCATGGCGCAGATGGCAGCTGAAATTGCTAGTTTGAAGAAGCCAACACATCCGGGTTTTCCGGGGAACACCAATGTTCTCGGGGGAAACCAGCAAGCCAAGGCCATTTTACTGAGAAGCGGCAAGAAGGTGTTGAATCCAAGAATGGATGAAACAAGCATACCACAAGATAAAGTTGAAGGTGAAACCACTACGGAGCAGCCCACACCAGTCACAGGGCAGGTTGAAGACATAGCCGTGGATGGTAATCATGAACAGGTTGCTGAGGAGGAACCGCAGAAAATGACACCATATGTGCCACCCCATCAAAGGGCACACACCGTTCCGGTCCCCTATCCGAATAGTGCAAAGGCAAGGAAGGTAGATGCACAATTTAAGAAATTCTTGGACAACTTTAGGAGGCTTTCGGTCAATATTCCGTTGTTGGAAGCTATTGAGCAAATTCCGTCATACGGGAAGTTTCTAAAAGATGTTATCACCAAGAAGAGGAAAATACCAGATACTGAGGTCGTGGTGCTGAAGGAGCAGGTGAGTGCCTTCATTATGGGCACTCTACCGCCAAAGAGACAGGATCCCGGATGTTTCAACATTTCTTGCTTTATCGGGAAGTTTAAATTTGGAGAGGCATTATGTGATTCTGGGGCAAGCATCAATTTGATGCCCCTTTCGACATTTAAAAAGTTGGGATTAAAGAAGTCACAGCCGAGCAATATGACTATTCAATTGGCCGACAACTCTGTGGTGAAGCCTTATGGAATCTGCGAAGATGTCTTAGTGAAGGTGGATCGATTTGTCTTTCCAGCTGATTTTGTGGTTATGGAGATGCAGGATGAGCATGGCAATGAGCTGTTACTTGGACGTCCATTCCAAGCTACAGCAGACATGATCTTAGAGATGGGGAGAGGTCGCTTGACCTTAGGCATAGCAGATGACCACTTTGAGATGGTCATGCCCTCTAGCACTGCGTCGTCTAAAGCAAAAGAACAATGTAATATGGTGAAACACATGGATCACAACATCTCACTCTGCCTTGGAAAACCATTCTTGGACATGGATCATGTGATGAGTAAGATGGATAATGGAACCTTAGCTGTGGACATCATGGAGCAAACTAAGGTTGTCTCTTTATGTAAAGCTGTTGGATTTCCGAATGATGAAAATGAGGACATTCCCCCTTCTTGGGAGGATGATGCGATTACTACTTTGGTTGTTGAGGCATATCCGGAACTGCCGCTGGAGGCTTGTTTGTTGAATGTTACCTATGATTGGATGCGAAGTAATTCACTCAAGGAGTGCGCCAAAATGCTTCAGATGCTTCCATGTTTCTATACGAGGCATTATGAAGATTTAGGTACACTTCCCCCACCGCTGCAATCATCTCTTATCAGCCCGCCAGATTTAGAATTGAAGCCGCTGCCCCCGCATCTCAAGTATGTCTTTCTAGCTGAGAAAGACAAGTTACCGGTGATCGTATCTGCTTACTTAAGTGCGGATGAGGAGGAGCAATTGCTGATAGTGCTCAAGAACCACCGTGGAGATTTTGGGTGGTCTGTTGCAGACATTAAGGGGATCTCCCCTACACTTTGCCAGCATAAGATACGGCTCGAGGAGGGAGTCAAGCCAGTTATTCAGCCTCAAAGACGTTTAAATCCGAGCATGATGGAGGTTGTGAAGAAGGAGGTCATCAAACTTCTTGCTGTAGGTATTATATATGCCATATCAGACTCGACGTGGGTGAGTCCCACACAGGTAGTCCCTAAGAAGGGGGGAATTACTGTTACTAAAAATTTGTTGAATGAACTTGTCACCACCCGATTGGTAACCGGGTGGCGAGTTTGTATTGACTACCGTCGTCTGAATGCATCCACTCTTAAGGATCATTTTCCTTTACCATTTATTGATCAAATTTTAGAACATCTTGCCGGTCGGTCGCATTTTTGTTTTTTGGATGGGTATTCGGGGTATAACCAGATTTCGATTGATCCTTTGGATCAAGAGAAGTCTACGTTCACCTGTCCCTATGGGACTTTTGCTTACCGACGAATGCCGTTTGGTTTATGTAATGCACCGGCGACGTTTCAACGCTGCATGCTCGCCATATTCTCTGACATGGTAGAGCGTTGTCTTGAGGTTTTCATGGACGACTTCTCGGTTTATGGTGCGTCATTTGATGAATGTTTATATAACTTAGACAAAGTGCTGCAGCGTTGTGAGGACACACACTTGGTCCTCAATTGGGAGAAATGTCACATGATGGTGACAGAGGGAATAGTGCTAGGACACAAGGTGTCTAGCAAAGGTCTTGAGGTAGACCCTGTGAAAATTGAGGTGATTTCCAAGATGCCCCCACCAAATTCTGTAAAAGGGATGAGAAGCTTTTTGGGACACGCCGGGTTTTATCGGCGATTCATAAAAGATTTTTCTAAAATTGCAAAACCTTTATCCGAACTTTTGGAGAAAGATGCGGTCTTCGATTTCAACGATAAGTGTCTTCATGCATTCAAAGTTTTGAAAGAAAAATTGATTTCGGCCCCGGTTGTTCAAACGCCGGATTGGACAAAACCCTTCGAATTGATGTGTGATGCTTCAGATTTTGTAGTAGGAGCCGTTTTGGGGCAAAGGGTAGATAATAAGCCCGCTGTGATTTTCTATGCTTCCAAAACTCTGAATGATGCTCAATTGAACTATACAACTACTGAAAAAGAATTACTTGCCGTTGTGTTTGCTTTTGAAAAATTTCGGCAGTATTTAGTTGGATCGAAAGTGGTTGTATGGACTGATCATGCGGCGATAAAATACTTGATGGAGAAAAAGGATGCAAAGCCCAGACTCATTAGGTGGATTTTGCTTTTACAAGAATTTGATATTGAAATCAAGGACAAGTCTGGAATTGAAAATGTAGTGGCTGATCATTTGTCTAGGTTAGAAAGGGTAGAGGAAAAAGATTTGCACATACCCATAACCGAGACGTTTCCCGATGAACAGCTTTGAAAATTAATTCTAAAGAACCGTGGTTTGCTAAAATTGTTAACTATTTGGCTTGCGGGATCATCCCGAAAGACTGGTCATATCAAGAGAAAAAGAGATTCTTTCACTCTTTGAGATACTATTTTTGGGATGACCCAATTCTTTTGAAGCAATGCAGGTATGACATCCTACGCAGGTGTGTGCCTGAGGTGGAGTACGAGAGTGTTCTCCATCATTGTCATGAATCGCCTACGGGAGTACCCCATGCCAGTTCGCGAACAGCAGCAAAGGTGTTGGAAAGCGGCCTTTATTGGCCAACTTTGTTTCGGGATGCCTACGATTTTGTAAGGCAATGTGACCCGTGTCAGCGAGCAGGTAACATTTCGAAGCGACAAGAGATGCCCCTGAATGTATTTTAGGACGTGGAAGTATTTGATTTGTGGGGAATAGACTTCATGGGACCGTTTGTGTCTTCAAATTCAAATTTGTATATCTTGCTAGCTGTTGACTATGTGTCGAAGTGGGTGGAAGCAATCCCCACAAGGACTAATGATTCTACGGTAGTGTGTAGTTTTGTGAAGGAAAATATTTTCTGCAGGTTTGGGATACCCCGAATGATAATAAGCGATGGGGGTACACACTTCTGGAATCAGAAATTCTCGACACTTTTGAAGAAATATGGGGTCAAGCACAACATTGGCACCCATATCATCCACAGACGCAAGGCCAAGTGGAGGTCTCAAATCGGGAAATCAAGAAAATTCTAGAGCGAACAGTGGCATACACAAGAAAGAATTGGAGTGCCCTACTACCAAACGCACTTTGGGCATATAGAACGGCTTACAAAACACCTATAGGCACTACGCCTTTTTGGTTGGCGTATGGCCGGGCTTGTCACCTTCCGGTGGAATTGGAGCACAAAGCCCATTGGGCGCTTAGAAGGTTAAATTTGAATTATGATGAAGCTGGGAGAAAGAGGATGTTCGAGTTGAATGAACTAGATGAGTTGCGCATGACGGCATATGAGAATGCCCGCATATACAAGGAGCGCACAAAACTGATCCACGATCGCCATATCGAGCTGCGCACGTTCAAGAAGGGAGATAGCGTTCTGTTGTTTAACTCCCGACTCAAGTTGCATCCCGGGAAGCTGAAATCCCGGTGGAGTGGACCATTCGTGGTGGAAGAGGTTAAACCGTATGGTGCGATTCTGGTGCGTGATGGAGATGCCACGTTCTTGGTGAATGGACAGAGGTTAAAGCTCTATTTTGGTGAAAATTACAAGAAAAAAGTGAATGAGGTCAAACTCATTACATTTTTGGACGAATGAGATGCTGGGAAGCCGTCTAGCCTAAGACGTTAAATAAGGGTGCTTGTTGGGAGGCAACCCAACCATCGGTACATTAGGATAGTTTAATTATAGTCATAGATTGCTTTCATTTCATTTAAATTTTGATGTAAAGAAGATACCTTGATCCGTTTGTTCATTGTGCAGGCTGAGGCAGGGTCGATACCATCGACACACTGGTCGATGGTATCGACATAGGTTCAGGTTGAGAACTGCAAGATTTGTGCTGCGTCGATACTATCGACGGCCTCGTCGATGGTATCGACACACCTACAGGCAGGTCGCGGAACAACTGTCGATAGTATCGACACAGCAATCGATACCATCGAGATCTCTGGAGAAGTTCAGAGCAATTTGTCTCAGTCAACTTGATACCATCGACGGTCGTGTCGATGGTATCGACATGGTCACAGGTTGAAGTGAAAAAGTGGCGGTGTCGCAATGAAGCCAAGTCGATACCATCGACTCATGTCGATGGTATCGACCAGCCATGTCACCGATCCGCGCAACGACATCGACGGCGATCGCGAAGTCCACGTCAGCGATCCGGGTGCTGCGTCGATACTATCGACTCACGTCGATGGTATCGACAGGTCAGCAATCTGGGTTTCACGATCCAGCAATCGTCAGCCATCGATACTCGTGAGGGAGGCGGATAGCATCGAGACGTATTGATACCATCGACCCGCGTCGATGGTATCGACGGGTCTACAGTAGCACCGGCCAAGTCTATATAAGGAGAGTTATTACGTCATTTGACGTCACACCTTCAGAGTGAACTTCCTCCTTCACGCCGAGCACTCCCCCGAGCCATCCAAGATCGAAGAGAAGCAACATCGAGCAAAGATCTTCACCGAGCGGAGAATCAAGTCTCCATCTTCCCCGAGCTCTTCTTCTTCAACCCCTTTCTCGTCGCCACCATGGTGCATACAGCCGGAGAATCGTCCTCACACGCAACTCCGACGGAATTCATCCCACCACCAACGGCATTAGTTTCTCGTCCCCGACTCATCCATCCTTCCCCAAAGATTCGAAAGATCTACGAGGAGATAATGAGGAGGAAGATCGAGCCCACCCGTTATGTGGACCGGGAGATGGTGCGCGATCTGGGATTCGAGGCCAACTTGGCCTATGTTCTTAACGGACAGACCTGTAACACTAGAATAAGGCCTGGCGAACTGGAGCGTCATCAAGATGGCCAGCCATTCTTTAGTGACTGGCCGACATACAAAGAGCTAGTAGCCAAGTTCATGGCATCGTTGGACGTCTGCATCTATCCCAACGACATCAATGCTACTGACCGAGAGTGGATTCAGGGCCGGGTATCTTTCCGGCTGTACAACCACGACTACGTCCTCACGCTGTGGCAGTTCAACAAAATTTTCAATTGGAATCATTCCCAGTATGACCACCAGAGGCCGGACCACCGCACCGATTATGACATGATCTTCTCCGAGTTGGTGACGGTGCCACAAGGGAGGTCGGTTAGCTACCACAACGCAGTGGTAGCCGACTTCGAGCACCGCTTCGTCTGGGTTTTGCATCGAATGCTGAGTTCTACTATTTTTGCGCGGGGTGATCTGGCCCTTAGCAAATTTCAAGGCTCCGATCTCTTCTTTCTATACAAGCTTCTGAAGAGACAAGAATGCAATTGGGGTGCATTCTTTTTGCAGCGTGTGATGGATGTAAAGAGGAGTACGAGGAAAGCACCGATTCACTTCGGTGGGCTCATCACCAAACTGGCGTCGTACTTGGGACTGAATTTCCAAACCCTCACTCCTCTTTCTACAAGAAGCAAGGTCAACTTGCAACATCTTCATCAGGCCAACTTAATTCTTCTTCGGGATGGCGTGGCATTTGCACATTGCCATGTGAATCAAGCGTACCAGGAGTGCGCACTGCCGGATCCCGTCTTCAACATCGAGGGCGCACAACATTTCAGATGGCCGATCATAGCCATCGACTCCGATGAGGAAGAAGGCGGCGATGAAGGCGGCAACGACGGACAAGAAGGCGAGGCTGAGGAGGAAGAGGAGGCATTCACACCTCTTTGTGCATGGGTAGCACCCCGGAAGCATCCTCGGATGCATCCGGGTGCGTCTTCATCATCACAGCCCCCGCTGCCATCACCACAGCCCTCGCAGCCAAGCTAGGATGTCTACTCAATGCAAAGCATGTATACGATGCTGCAGGACATACATCAGACACAGCAGCAACATCTAGAGATGTATACCGGTATTCAGGATACTACGAACCGGTTACTTGACAACCAAAGGACGATGTTCGAGAATGAACGTCTCCTCCTCGACAACCAACAGCAGATACACAATCGGTTGCAAAGGATGGAGATGCAACAGGAGACCTTCTACGACCACTAATGGAGTCAGAGCTACTTTGGAGGCTATCCACAGCCTCCGCCGAGGACCCATTACGATCTGAGCTTCCAGGGGAGTATCCTTCTTGGGATCCTACGGCTCCACAGTACCCACCTCCGCCTCCACAAGACTGATCGGGTATCTCTGTTCCACTCTTAAGTTTGTTTTTGACTATGAGGCCATAGTCGAATTCAAGCTTAGGGGGGTAGTTGGAACAGCTCTATCTTTTCTTTTATTGTTTTTAATTTTTAGCAGTGTTATTTGTTTCTTGCATTTTTAGTTTTTGTAGGATCCACGTGCTATCTAGTGTAACTGTGGATGTCGTAAAAGTTTTTCATCTTGCTGTATGTTCATGGGGAATTTAAGGGAAGTTTAAAATTTTTTTTGTCTTTGGATAGCTTGCTTTGGTTGACCTTGGGGAACACATCCTACGAAAATGATTGATTATGTCAACTTTAAAACAACATTTCACACCTGTACTCCTATTGATTCATGAAAAGTGGACAGTAATGGTTGTTTGAGCCTAACCTAACCAAATGGTAATGAGACCTTAATTGGATGTAAGAGAGAGAACCCTCTAAATCACTACACAAGTCAGTAAGGAGGGACACATAATATTTTTCTAAGGTTCAGTCATCTAATCTTGTGATCATTCCACTTCATTTTTCCATAATCCACCTAAGAATTGGAAGTAAAGTGCAGTTTTAATTCCTTCTTGTGTGCATAGCATTTAGATAGGAATCGCATTGATATTTTTCCATACTTGTGCATAAAAAGAAAAAAATATAGGGATTCATGCACATTACCTTTAGGTGCATGCCATGTAGTTGCACTCATGATATTCATGCATAAAATACACCATGTATCTCAATTTTTCCTCAAAGGTGAATTTAACTGTTCCATACCTTCTAAATATTGCAAAGATTTCCAAGCATGAAGAAATTAGCCCAATAAACTTTTCCTTAAGCAATTATGGATATGTGGGCTAAAGAAAACAAAATTCTGAAAATCTGAAAAAAAAAGAAGAAAAAAAAAGAGAGAATTCAGAAGGAAGTGAAATAAGAGGGAGAAAGGAACAGGATATCACTCGCATTACAGGAAATTGAGTACATGATGTAATTTGATTAGACGTCCATCTCATTGTGAGGAGGAAGGTTAGTGCATGCATCATTTCACCTGATTTTAGGCATTAGGGCATTTCTAATGTGCATATGCATCATATAGGACATTTTTGTATTATGCATGTTGAAACTGTACAATACTTCCAAATTATTCCATGAGCCACCCATTTTCATCCACCCGTTGCTCGGAGTGGTAGGCCACCGTGAATTTCTCCTCACTAATGATTATCAAGAGAACTGCTTCCATGTAGATGGTAGTTAGGGCGAGCAACGTAGTATAGGCGATCACAAGATGCACCAATGCTGAATCGGCAAATTTTATTATGTTAACTGCCTTATGTGATAGTGTTCATCGGTTTGGAGGTAAATTTCTTTTATTAATGATTATTGTCGCCTTTAGGGTAATTTCTGTTCTGTGGTTAGAGAAGGCCGGTTTGAGAATGCTCAGTGGGAGTCACATAGGATGTTGGGTTGGTGTGTTGTTTTTCAGTTGACATTTGCAATTCTATTCTAAGGATTAGTTGCTCGAGGGCAAGCAACGTTCAAGCTTAGGGGAGTTTGATGCGATGATTTTGAGTCGCATTTATAGACCTGTTTTATATGTGGTTTGTGCTCTTATTAGTCATTTTTATGGATAATATTGCATAATTCACTCATTTCGGTCTTTGCCATCATTTTATGTCAAATCCCCTTAGTTTTATCATTTCGAGCATTATTTATCACATTATCATAATTTGTGTGGATTTATTTGATCTGGTCTTTAAATTTCAGGAAAAAAAGTATCTGCTTCCGTCGATACCATCGACGGGAGTCGATACCATCGACTTGACCGTAGGTTGCCAGCTGAAAGGAGCAGCAAAGAGTCGATACCATCGACGCTGATGTCGATGGTATCGAGACATCTTCAGATTGTTGGCGAAGGAGCAGTCGATAGTATCGACACCAAGTCGATACCATCGACACATGGAGGCTACAGCGTCGCAAAATGACAGAACCGACGCCAAAAAGGGAGGGTCGATACCATCGACCCGCGTCGATGGTATCGACGCCGGCAGATATGCGTTGGATTCATTTCGATCTCAATCGGACGGCTGGAGTTAATTGACGACCTAATTAGGGACTTATACCTAATGACAGCCGCCCAGACGAGGGGATCATCTCATTTGCCATTGCACAAGTGCCGAGGAGCGAGAGAAAAGCGAACGGAGGCCAGAAGCTCATCCCTGTCGATCCGGACACTGCCGAAGACGAATTTCACCACCGAGAGGCGGGAAAGCTCGTGTTCTACGCAAAGGGTCCATCGGTTCTCCTCCGTTCAGGGGTTTTCCCATTTGATTCACGTTTTTCATATGATTTCCCCTATTTCTACCATGTATTTGTGCGAGATGAACATGCAGGGCTAATCCCCTCCATCTTTAGGACCGGGAGTAGCTCGGGAATGCATTGTATGACGGTTTTATATTAATAATTCATATTTTCTCTCTTTAATCCGTGGTATAGTTTCGTTTTCTCCATATATTGTTATGCTTGATCACCATAATAATAACTTAATGGCCTTAATCACTTCGACAGAAGGATTAACGGTTGAAAAGAGACGAAACCTACATTAAACAATAAATCCCTTGACAAAGGAGGTGTAAAATTAATGGTGGAAACTGAGAGATCGTTCGTAATGCGCTTAGTTTAGGGGAATGATTACTACGACGGTGGAATCAACCTAAACTTAAGTAGTGAATTACACCACGACAGTGGGTAATTCTGTTTTCAGGCCACTACTCGGATAGAGAGAGAAGATTGAGGAGTTTTATGAAACCTAATGCAATGTTGACCCGCAGTGAAACCGAAATCCTAAAGATATCCTTTTGAATTGATTAAATCAACCTTTAATCGATTGTTTTCTTTGTTTTATTTTTATTTTCTTTTAGTTTCGACAACAAACCCTACTTTGTTATCCGGCTTAGCTGATCGCAAATAGCTAGTAGAAGTCTCCAATAATTCAACGTATCCCAGTGTTCGACTCGGGCCTCACAAAGGCCTATATTACTCGACGCGTACACTTGCGTTTTTTAGCGCGTAGTAAAATACACGTCACTTGCCCAAACAAACTAGCATGTGATACCTGGCCCAGTCCTCGACCCCCAACACTCCTGAACTGTCGTTGTTGTGACCCTTGTTGACTTTGTCTTGGTCGTTGTGTCACTTAATCATCCTTCATTGGACATTCCCACCTCAGATTGTCTACTTATCCACACTTGTGGAAAATCCTAGTCTCGTACTGTGGCCTAGACTGCCCCGTCACTGACATTGAGACCGCACTGTGAGCTCCTATCAGTAGAAAGGTTTGACCTCTACCCTTGCTTGGTGATCACTGCGACTGAACTGCCAACCTCTATTGTGACTAAGGTGATGAAACCTAGGCTTCTTCAAGCCTCCAGACGAATGTCCTTGGTACTGTGTAGGTCTCTTCTTGGCATTTGCCTCTCGCTTCTCCATAACTGACCGCTCTATCCTTCTGAATAACTCCACAAACATGGTGAACCTCTCTCTATTCTCTAAAGCTAACACTGGCATTGTCAACTCAGAGCTCAAACACTTTTCAAAATGTTTGATCCTCTTCTTGTATGTTGCTTCATATCCAGAGAAAACCGTAGAAGCTCAATGAACTTCACCTCATACTCATTGATCATCATAGATCCTTGTCAGATCTTCTTAAACCGTGTGATCTTCTCAACTAGGTAGGTCTTTTGGAAGTATCGACTCAAAAACTCTCACCAAAACTCTTCCCAACTGATCACAACACCATGCCTTTTCTCCTCCTCAATGGCTCACTAATGGACAACACTCCCTTTCAATAGGTACACCACGTGCTTCACTGTATCCTCTTCAGGGATATTGAGGATCTTGAAGGCCTTCTCCAGATCAGTCAACCACATTTCAGTGTTAGCCGGATCCTCTGTACCAACATAATCCAACACCCCCACATGCCACAACCTCTGAAAGGTCTTCCCAGAACCATGGGATTATGCATTAGCGACTGAATCTCTAACTTGGGATACGGGCATCCAATCCACCATATGCATCATCATGGCCATGAATTGTACAAACATGGACTGAAAAGTGGGGTTGGCCACAGTTGTTGGGTCGAATAGAGGCTCTTCAGGCACTCCATCAACCCTTGTCTACCTCCTGGCACTACCACCTAGTGCAACAACACTGCTCTCAGCATGTTCTTTGTGTTCTCCAGACATATCTTTTCTTTTATTCTTCTTCTACATAAGTAGAAATTATCATTAAACAAGTCGAAGGTTACTAGAACAGACACAAACCCTAGTCCTATGTCCATGTAGACTCAGTGAACCTATATCTCGGATACCAACCAAACTGTAATGCCCATCACCACACAAAATGAGATAACTCAAAACAAAGCACGGAACTAATACTAAACATTTAGGATTACCAAAAAAATGGGTAAATTAAAACTAGTTTTTACATAATCACAAAAGTAGAAACATTTTACATTTGAGTCCACAAACTATGCCACATGCCTTACGTATCATATCATAAAATGATGAATATCCGTATTTAGTGGCCATCATGCCACAAACCTGTTACATATACACGCCATCTCTGTACAACCAAGACCTTCTACCAAAACCCGTATCGATATACAACATCTACAAAACACTCCAAAGGACCTAAGAGTACATGGACGACATATAGGACTCTATTATAAAACAATAGAAGCATATCCAAACTTCAACAACTAATGATCCTCTTGTTGCTCAGCCTCAGCCGCATGATCTCTACCTCATCATGCACGGCCACCTAAAAGATGTGAAAACCCACAGAGTGAGTCCAATGTCCCAGCGAGAGATATATCTGTCTGTCAATTTCTATTATTAACACAGATAAGCTAAAGTAGGTAGATATCATTAACATTAGGTTGAGCAGATTCAACTAAACGATATGAGTAAAGCAGCTAACTTTGTTCAAGCACTTGAGGCATCTACAACTGAGTAGTAGAGCATCTTATACTTTTATAAGAAATATGAAGAACATGTATAACAATTGATTTCTCTTACCTAATTATAAATAAACTAAATAGTACAAGAGATAAGGAAAAGGGTCATCCACTGTGAGTCATGTTTAACCCTATGAAAATATATTGCACTGTTGTATTACGTCTTTTATTATGCCCTGAGGAGATGAGGTATACCACTCATGCTCCAATTGACCACTACTAGGTCAAAATTAGTGCCATAGAAGATCTAGGAGGAGCTGGACTCCTATGATCTCCCACACCCTCAGTTAGTCTGAGTCTACAGCAATGACATATAAAGTCCAACTATAAAATAGCATAGTCTACCATGGTATATAGTTACAACACTAGTGGAAACTGAGTTACGACCATAGCCTCACTCCTACCGAGGTATGACCACATCCATCCTCAAAACACATATATCCATATACTAAATCACATCACCTGAGATACAACCATAAGAAAGTTAAGTGTAGCGACCAACCCACAACTAGGGTTAGGGTTTGTTGCACCCGCAACAACCCACCAACAACATGTAGAGACCAACTCAAAATCATAGCACCAAGGCAAGTGTAGCAGCCTCAATGTCAAGATACTCCAACAACACATGATCAACTCCAAAACATATTCAACCTTTGATCATAAGAGATGTTTAACCATCAAGAAAACAAGGCATCTTCAAAAGGGAAAACTTCATGCGAAGAGGAACATCAAAATTCTAACAAACGTCACCAAGGTGCACATGGGGAAAACCATGATAACAAGAGGAAAACCAAGCGTGCAACTCATATAACTAGAGATCAAAACCTTCCAAAAATCTTATGATAACTGAAACATAGCATGGTGACAAGGCAAGGATCGGGTTGCATGTAAGGATCATCAATAAAGCATCACTTAAGAACCAGGTGCATGAAATTAGGGTTTAGGAGAAAGAATAATTCAGGTAAAAGTAATTCAAGATCATAACCCCTAGATTGTAATGACATTATCTAGAATTTTTAATTTACATATTAGAGATTAGGATAGAAACATGAAAGCAAGAATATAGTGCAATAATGGAAGAGGGGAAAGTTAGATAACCCGACTTATGAAGAAGATTAAGCTCTAAAGCCTCAAGCTCAAAGAAAGAGAAAAGAAGCTCCAGCTAGGATCAACTCCATGGCCACAAGGTCACCTCAAGAAGAAGAAAACAAACCAAGGTCAAAGGATAGATTAAGGTGAAGAAAACTCAAACCTTAGACTGAATAAAGAAGAAGAAAGAAGAAGGGAGGAAGCTTCATCTCACTAGGTACTACTGTGACAAAGTGAGTTTTTATAGTATTTTCTCTCTCTTAAAAGTTTATTATCAAATTTGTTGACCAAATTACCCTCATATTCTTCCCTCACTTAATTGGACTGATACGTGTCACAAATTGCAAAAATATGCGAGCCCTAGTATGCTTTTATAATTGAATACATATGTTAATGTATTTAGTAAATGAACATGTCAAAATTTCAAATTTGGGTTTCAAATTTATATCATAGTATCATAATGACCTTTTGAAGCTACACCTCAAATTTCATTAGAATTGGGTTTACCAATCAAGAGTTATGGCCAATCTAATAAATCACCTTAGATATATGTCCTAGACCTAAGTTTCCGTTTTAATCAATGATGAATGTATGTCACGCTTGCCTTTGATAACCCGGCCCCTCTCCTAGCCGTCAGATCGGGCGATCCACGGATCTTCCCTGATCCAACAGTGGAGACCTCGTCTCCCACCTCCCGCAAAGGGCGGGGAGGTAACAGGAAATGAGGCTCGACCAATCTCGCCACCTCATGACTCTTTTCAAATTTCGAGCCAGCAAATATCTTCGACGCTGCAATTTGAGGTCAACAAGCCTTATCTTGACCCCCTCACTCTCAGAGCAGGGAGAACCGACCCCCGCTTCTCCACTCTTCTCACCCCGGTGGCGGCTGAGTTTAGGGCTTCATTGCCCAGTCTACCAAATGTCTATTTAAACCCTCCTCTAGCTACGCCTATTCCCCTTTAACCATCCCGCAACCCCATTTTCACCCGAGAAACCTCGAGCATACACCTCCTTTCCATCTTCATCAATCTCCAGCCACCACCACCAACCAAGTTCTCCAGCACCTCCCGCTCCTTTCTAATCTCACCTTCACCTTCGCTGCACCACTACGTTTTCCCCCGTCACAACCTTGAGGTTCTAGAACGCCTCTCGCTCCATTTCGGTCCCAACTCCGGTGAGCTTGCCTGGCCACGCGGCGGCGACGAGCTACGCAGGGTTTGGCACCCTATTATGACCTTCCCTAGCTTCGAACTGAGCCCCTGAGTCTTTTCCAACCATCTTCTATTCGCGGTTAGCAGCTGAGCACAGAAGAGACCTCACCGGAGTCTCCCCGCTTGCTGCTCGAGCAAGCAGCAAGGCCAGGAGGTGCTGCCCGTGTGGAGCCGACCTCTGTTAGCTGGACCAATCCCAGGGTGCCCAGTTAGCAAGCTAGCCCCACCTATTGCAAGCAAGGGATCAATCTGAGTCGTTGATCCAGTTGGATCCGGCCATTGATCCAGGTTATTTTTCCCTCCCTTTCAATTTAGTTATTCTTTTTATTACTCAAGAAAATGCATTATCTTAGAAAAATCATAGTAAATGCTAGAAATGTCAGTTTATGGCAAACCTATATACCATTTTGATTAGAAAAATATCGTCTATCCATATAAAATGTTATCAATACCTGAATCTGTTCCCTGTTTCAAAAATAACTATCTAAGGCCTAAAGGACCTCCTTGATCATAATTAATTATTAATAATGTTTTTCTTGATGATATACGATTTCAAAAGTGTTGTTAACCATTTGGTTAGACCCTGATTTTTAATGAATCGAAATGTCATTCTATGTTGATAAGTGAGCAAGGAATTAGAAGAAACCCTAATTTCAGCTACATCTTTCTACATGAAATTAAAGATATATCTTTATGACAAAAACTAATATCATTAGATGATAATTAGTGTTTATTATTTGGTCAGAATATTTACAATGAACCCTGATGTTATGAACGGTTAATATGTTTAGGGTTTCCTTTCCCCTTTTTATCTAACCCTCTTATAAACCCTAGTTGTTGGAAATCTTCTAATTGGTCAATTAAGTATTATCTTTTATTCAAAATAGTTTATGATGGATCAGACCTGATAATATTGTTGAACTCAATTAAGATATGGGAAATCCCTGATCTGGACTAAGATAACATAAAAAAGGAATAATAACGAAGAACATATCTTAGTCTTGGTCACATGGACCAATAGTAATGTTGTACCCTTGCTTTCTTTGCAGGGTGACTAAATTCTTGATTGATTTTAAATCTTTGGACGTCTGATTTGAACAAGCAGGTACGTGGTCTTATAAGTATAAGACTAGATTTCTGGATGCCTATGATATGTATACCTTGAATGCTCATAATTGAATATTATTGCTTGGTTGACTAGTATGAGTTATACTTCGCCAAACCTAATGTAACATAAATGGTTACGATGGGTTGTAGCTACTAGAGCACATAGCCTAGTGTGGATGTATGTTGCCTAACATGGATGTATGTTTCCTTGGCCCATGTTAGATGTATGATGATATTATATTGCCCACACTAGATGTAAGTCAAGTGCAATATATGTAGTACAACCGCATCAAAATGATTGTAATAAAAAGGATGTTTACCTGATTTTCGCCTTAAGAAATGGTTTTATCTCTCTTTTCTTCTTGTTCAAATATTTTCCTTTATGAAACCTTATTAGTGTAACTTTTACCACGTACCAGCATTGCTGATGTTTTGTTTCTCGTATTTTCTATGTACAAGGAACAATTGACAACAAAGTGAAATGCATGCTCAAAGTACCTGAAGGCATAAAATAATAAACTTGGAGAATATAATAGATAGATCTTTTCCTCTTATCTTATTTCTTGCTAGATGTTAGTTTAATTCTTTTCTTAGTTGAAATTGAGGATGATTGAGATCCTATGTAATAAAGTTAACTTTCTCTAGAACAATATTTTCTCTCCATATGTAATGACTTTATTATCTTTATGAATGAATGTTTCTGTGGCATTATATGATGATGTGGACTAGATCTTGGCTCAATCTCATGTTTTAGTTGACCACCTTAATCTCTTATATTTTCCCTTTTGACATCTATAGATATGAGTGCACGCATATCTATGAATGTCACTATGGAAAGTATATAGAAATTGGGGGACGTCACAGTTAATATCAAAGCCAATGTTCACACATCAAGTCACATGAACCTCATTCACCCTATTTTGAGTCTAGGGTAGTCCTTGAGTTAGGGATGTGAAGGGTTGAGGTGTCTAGGATAGCATCTGCCATGGGTCTGACTAAAGTCTCTGAGCCACTTAGCTTGGCAATCACGAGGCTACCTTTATGGCAGTATAAGTCTACCTGGCCGATATCCTAAGTGTCCCCTATTCTTGGACGTACCTTAATTTAGGAACCTTCTCATCTATAGATTCTCCCTCTCACCTCTTCTATAGGAAAAATTCATCCCTCTCATCTATGTTTTAAAATAAATAAAATTTCCCTCTTACCTCTATTATAAGGTTAGGAAGGAGTCTCTCTATTTAGTAAAGTCCTAAGGATCGACTGATAAGGATTTTAGGATATCCTCCATAAATCATAACATTTAGAACATTAATTACTGATAAATGAGAATAATGAAATATCATGTGATGATAATAAAGATAATTATAAGAATAATTATTAAAGTAATAGACCTAATATGTTCATATTAATTACAGGATGCCTCCTAAAACTCGCAACTCAAAGGCCTCGAAGGAATCATCCTTTAAGAAGCGAAAAGAGCCTGAAACCTCCGAAGTACCTGATCCAAATGCCGCGGCCAAGGAAAGATGGGAGGAACAGAAGAAAATCCTTTTAGACTTTATGGAAACCCTCGCCACTAAAGGAACCCGTGAACCTAGATCCTCTAGGAAAAAGGAAGTGACGGTGATAGACTTCATTAAGCTCAACCCTGACTCCTTTTGGGGGGAAGATCAACCTGAGGTCATGGACAAGGCTGAGGCGTGGATCCTTTCCATAGAAAATGCCTTTCGTACCCTAGAAGTACCCGAGGAAAAGAAGGTCAAATTCGCCACCCATTTACTTAAGGGAGGGGCAAAGATCTGGTGGGAGAATTATGGTGGGAATCGGGGAGAGGAAGTAGACAACTTGGGATGGGAAGCGTTCAAGACCCTCTTCACCGATCGTTTCATGCCCATAGCTGAGAGGAAGAGGAAAGAGAAGATGTACATGGAGCTTAGGCAGGGCAGTCTCTCAGTGGCCGATTATACCCAGAAGTTTAGGCTTCTAGAACGCTATGCCCCTATCTAGACTGAGGACCGCCTCACTGAGCACTATGTAGACTATCTCTCCGCACACCTAAAAACCCTAGTTATAGCCTCTCATCTCCAAAGCATTGATGAAGCCCTAGACATGGCCCTTAAGCAAGAAAGGGAGCAGGGATTGCAGAAGCCTTCTAGCATGGGATATTTAGGGTTGACCACCACTGAGGAAGAGAAGTTCAAAAAGTTCCACCCCGGCCATAATAAAGGATCAGGGAAAGGAGGAGGTTCAGGGAAGAAAGGATCGAAGAATAGCAAGCTGATGGATTATCGTAACAAATGCAAGACTTGTGGACGAGGACATGACGGGCCTTGTCGCTACACCAAGTCGGTCTGCTACAACTGCAAGAAGGAGGGACATTTCCTTGCCAAGTGCCCCAATGCATCTATCCTTGGCAAACCTCCAGCGGGTGCTCCACCCCCTCAGGGACACCGCAATGCCAGGGTGTTCGCAGTAACAGCAGAGGAGGCTAGGGCAAATCTGAACCAGCTTGTCGAAGGTAACCTAAAATCTTTTCATATATCTAATATCTTGTTCAATGCCTTAAATTATTTAAAATATAATTATCATGTGTAGGCATTGTTTTCTTGAATGGACATCCTGTTAAAGCACTGTTTGATTCCGGATCTACAAATACATTTATCTCTCGAAATCTGGCCTCAATGTTGCACTTACATATAAGGGACTTGGGATACATTCTGGATGTGTCAACTCCTAGTGGCAAAATATTCACTACATTGCAGAAAACCGATGTCCTCCCTTTAAAATTTGAAAATCACGACATGCCCTTTGAATTCATTCTCTTAACCATGGAAGACTTTGATGTTATTCTTGGCATGGATTGTCTATACACAAATCATGCCTATATTGACTGTAGAAACAAGATGGTAGTTCTCTCACAACCTAATTCCTCTCCTGTAGTGATCCCTCGGGGAAGCAGATTCTGTAATAATATAATAATTTCCTCTCTTAAAGCTAAAAATCTCATATCTAAAGGATGTAAAGTCTTCCTCGCATTCGTCTCAGAGACCAGTCCTGACAACGGGCCTATAGAAAGATTGGAGGTGGTGCGTGATTTCCTTGACGTATTTCTGGAGGAGCTTCCTGGGCTGCCTCCAAACAGAGACCTTGAGTTCTCCATAGATCTTCTTCCTAGAACCACTCCGATTTCTAGGGCACCGTATAGGATGGCACCTGCTGAGCTTATGGAGCTGAAGAAACAATTACAAGAACTTCTTGATAAAGGTTTTATCCGCCCTAGCGTTTCCCCTTGGGGTGCACCTGTTCTTTTTGTCTTGGGGTGCACCTGTTCTTTTTGTCTTGATATAGGATGTTGCCTAACATGGATGTATGTTTCCTTGGCCCATGTTAGATGTATGATGATATTATATTGCCCACACTAGATGTATGTCAAGTGCAATATGTGTAGTACAACCACATCAAAATGATTGTAATAAAAAGGATGTATACCTAATTTTCGCCTTAAGAAATGGTTTTATCTCTCTTTTCTTCTTGTTCAAATATTTTCCTTTATGCAACCTTATTAGTGTAACTTTTACCATGTACCAGCATTGCTGGTGTTTTGTTTCTCGTATTTTCTAGGTACAAGGAACAATTGACAACAAAGTGAAATGCATGCTCAAAGTACCTGAAGGCATAAAATAATAAACTTGGAGGATATAATAGATAGATCTTTTCCTCTTATCTCATTTCTTGCTAGATGTTAGTTTAATTCTTTTCTTAGTTGAAATTGAGGATGATTGAGTTCCTATGTAATAAAGTTAACTTTCTCTAGAATAATATTTTCTCTACATATGTAATGACTTTATTATCTTTATGAATGAATGTTTGTGTGGCATTATATGATGATGTGGACTAGATCTTGGCTCAATCTCATGTTTTAGTTGACCACCTTAACCTCTTATATTTTCCCTTTTGACATCTATAGATATGAGTGCACGCATATCTATGAATGTCACTATGGAAAGTATATAGAAATTGGGGGACGTCACAACTACCATGGTCAAACCATAGTCTCTGACCTTTGTGAAGAGAAGATCCTCAAGATAGCCACCATGGTGTTCCATAGTCTCACTGACAATAGAGAAATAAGGAAGGTAGGGTGCAAAAAGAAACAAGATCATGGTGATAGAGCCACTTACCAAGAAAAAAATCACCAAGGATCACCACAGAGAATATGATCAAGCTCAAGATCACCACATGCAAGGATGATCGGCCACCAAAGCTCCAAGATCAGCCCTCTATAACTCCACCAAACTCCAAGGTCGGCTCAAGAAAGAAAGAGGAAGGAGAGAGAGCTAAAAGGATTGCTTGCAAGTGAAAGAGAGAGCTTATATACATATGAGGTAGGAGGGAAGTAAAAGTATGAGGTTCCAAGAAATTAGAGCACCAGTAGGACACTTGTCCCTCAATAGATCAACCATGCAACCACCAAAACCATTCATGCATCAAAGGGTGATAAAACCAAGGTGGTGTAGTGACCACTTAGGTCCACTACACATCGTCTTGATAGACCAACAAGGCAAGGTTGCTACACTCCACAACACTGAGAACCCTAGCGACCAAAAACCAAGACCAAGGTACCATGGCCACAATAAACATCATGTAAGGAAGGTGTCATGGTCGCAACACTACCATGGTACAAACACATAGGTCTCTACAAGGGTCAATACTCACAAGGTCGATACCACCATCAAGCAAACCCTAGTATCACCACAAGATGCCACATCATCAACCATGGTCCAATAAGGTGCCCCATAGATCCATCTTCTCTCTCATGATGCTAGGGTACAAGAAGCACAACCTACATGTGAAAAACTTCAAGATTAACCCTCAACATGTGTAAATTGCAACTTGGTCCAAAACAAGCATAACTATCTCAAACATCAACTAAACGGGACAAATTGAAAACATAAACTTGTCACATGTTATTAAGGCATCTTAATAGATTAGATTAAGGTTCAAACATCTTATTAAGAAAAGCAACAACAATCAAGCTCCAAGCTAGGTCAGGGGCCTTACAGTAGTACCAAAATTATTTTTCCTAAGGAACTCCTAATGCTTCCTCAAGATTGCAATATTGAGGTTTCTGCAGACTTAACTACATGTGTTGCACTAATCTCTCAAGCAGTATATAGGATTTCTACTACCAAAATGATGGAACTCTAAAAGCAATTGTAGGAATCACTAGACAAGGGTTTCATCCACCCTAGTTCTTACCCTTGGGATCTCCCGTACCCTTTTTAAGAAAAAGGATGGGTCTTTATGCATGTGCATTGTCTACCAAATGATCAATCAAGCCACAGTGAAAAACAAGTATTTATTGTCTAGAAATGATGAGCTTTTTGATCTACTTTCTTTCCCACATGTTCCCAAATACTGATCATTGATATGATTAACACTAACTCATATATAATGACTACGAATCCCCTAATAGTTATTGTTGAACTTGTAATGGGCATTACAAATTCACGGTCATACCATTTGGGTTGACCAATGCCCCATGTAGTTTGATGAATACAATATATTGTATGTTCCAAGCTTTCCTAGATAAGTTCTTAGTGATGTTCATTGATAACTTCTTGATATGT
The DNA here is from genome assembly GCA_963693085.1 of Alisma plantago-aquatica. Lineage (NCBI taxonomy): Eukaryota > Viridiplantae > Streptophyta > Magnoliopsida > Alismatales > Alismataceae > Alisma > Alisma plantago-aquatica. The sequence continues at coordinate 1,057,025,210 of OY856411.1, read as the reverse complement.
TGGAATGAGAAATGAGTAACACCATAATCTTCACAAGGTTCTTGATATCATCCATACCTATAAGATTTATGTAAATCTATCCAAATGTGAGTTATGGATTTTTGTAGTCATGTTCTTGGTACACAAAAAATCTAGTGGGAAGATTTCCATTTACCCCACCAAGCTCTCTGGTGTTCTTGAGTGGTAAGAAGAAGAAAAACATTTTTTAGAATTCGAAGATTTCTAGTTTGGTTATTACTACAATTGCATTACAGACTTTAGAAAATTGCCTCACCTCTCACGATACGCACTAAAAAGGGGACATTTTTTCTGACCTAAAGCATGTAAATTTGGTTCCCAAGAGGTAAAAAAGTTTACCACCACTCCATTTTGACTCTTTCTTCATGAAAAGACAAATTCATAATCTTCACTAACAGTTTGAGATTAAGATTAGGATGTAATCTTGTCCCATAAGAATTAAGGTTGTTACTTATGTCTCTTGATAGTTGATACCTAAAAAAGAGAACCACTGACATGGCTTATATTATCGCACTAAAAAACTCACTTAGGGTTGAAATCCCTAAATTTTTAACCAAATCAACGTGCAATAATACCACCCGCAAGAGGACGGGTCTTATCACAGTATAGTTGAGGATCGAATCCCAAGGGACAACGTTTTTAAGAATCTTTCTCTAGTCAAATCTAGTTGAATCAAGACCAATATTTAGAACAAGGTTGGTTGAATTGCGTTTAATTAAACTAAATGCAAGGAAAGTAAAAGAGCAGGATTAAAGGTTGATTAAAGATTAATGATGGAAATCGCTGGGATGGTCCCGGGTTTCACCACCACTACACATGCAATCACATCCAAACATCAAACATCCAGGAAAGATATAACCATTCAAATAGAGCTACTGTAGAACCCCCCATATGGGCGTCACGTTCGCATAAGCATCACCTTAGGTATCAGATGTCTCGTCACCATCCAGATCGCATACTTACAGCTCCGGAGATACAAAAATCCAACTGAAGTTGTGGGCCCCCTATACAGGCGTCAGGCACATAGAAGCGTCACCGTGGGCTAGATGGATCGTCACCACACAGATCATACACTTACGACCTCAAGGAATCCCATTCTATTTCTAGTTTGGGAGTCAACCGCGTTAATCGACATTCAAAACCTACGCATTGAAGTTCTCACAACATAGGAAACGAACAAGATATATGCAAGCAGGTGATCAATCCACAAACACTCATCGACGATTAACAACGAAATGAAAGATTATATACATGCCATGGAATGTTTAACAGTGAGATATGAAAGCATGGCAGCGGGGTTAGTCCCCGCACCCCAGCGAAAGTAAACTACTCGCTCATGGTGAGAGAAACAAGAATAACAAGAGAAAGAGAGGATTCCGCCATGAGCATGGTGAGGAAGATGATCATAGTTCCGTGGATGAACGGTCTTCTACACAAGGTCGAGGCAGATCTGGACGAGGAGGGAAGAACACCACGGTAGACGGGGTAGATCTTCTCTCTCCACATTCTCTTTCTTCTCGTGGACCTTTCTTGCAGTAGGAGGAGCAGCTTGTGGACGAGATGGCGGCATAGAAATGGCATAGACGCAGCAGATCTAGACCCAGATCTAGATCTAAATCTGAACGAGGTGGCTTGCAGATTTGAGTCTTCACTCCAGATCTGGGTGAACAGGCCGCAAAACCACCACGGGGGCAGGTTATTGGATATGGAGATCGTCTCCTTAGGCCCATGACAGACCTGCAGCCTAACGGCGTCTGGAGATGATGATTTGACTGACTGGAGTCGAGTTCTATTTATAGGTAGGCTGGGCACCGACTTAAAATCGCGACCTTGTCATTTCTGCAGTGGTTCGCGACTTTTGTCCTGGTCGCGACATTTTTCGTGGTCACGACATTTGTCGTGGTCGCGGATTTTGTCGTGGTCGTGGCATTTGTCGTGGTCGCAACTTTTGTCATGGTCGCGGCTTTTGTCGTGGTCACGACAAATTGCGTGGTCGCGGTATTTGTCGTGGTCACAACAAAGGTCATGGTCGCGGCAAATTGCACGGTCGTGATTCAGTGAAGTTTCCCCCGGTTAGGGTATAGAGGGCCCGTAGTTCCTTTGGAGGGAAGAGACCACAACGGATGTTGGAGAGGGATCGGCTACTATGCCGTGTAGTCCAAGTTGAGGCGAGGGTATCTTGAACTAGCCACGGTCATGGAGGCTATCTCCGCGGGTCGCGGTTGCAGGCCGCAGGCAAAAGGAAAGCAACCACGATCGTGGTTTGTGCATGAGGGTGGTCGCGGTTGCAAAGGCGGATAGCCGCGGTCGGGATCAACAGTAGGTCATGGCCACAGGCAAATGACCTGGTCGTGATGTAGCAGAGCTCCCTTAGTCACGGCTATTCTTGGATGTGGTTGGATAGCTGTGGACTGCGGGGAAGATCTCGAGCGGAGTCGCGATTGTGGAAGGGTAGAACCGTGGGCGCGATCATGGAATCGCAGACAGGTGGCTTAGCAAAAGATTGCGACCAAGCTCTGAATCACGATAGCGATTAGGTCATGCTGGGAGAAGAAGGGGACCCGCTGACTGCTGTTGCTACCAAGCGTGCTTGAACATACGAAGGCCCAAAATAGAGTATTGGGCCGAGAAGACAAGGCCCAAATGCTCAAAGTGACCTGCACAGAGGTGCAAAAATTCAATAAAAATAGAAGTAAAATCAATTAAGCCAATATAAGTTGCATATGAAAATATAAGGCCAAAAAAGGCTCATTAAAGCAATTAAACCAAGTCATCTCGCATATAAGAAGATAGAGCTAGTAAAGGCGAATAATTAGGGCAAAACTGGGCCAAATGAGGCGATAAGACTCAGATGAAAATGCATTCATCAAAATACCCCAAACTTAAACGTTTCTCGTCCTCGAGTAACACTAAATCTAAAACACTCACCGGATGAATACTTTCAACTCGTGTGATTGCCTCATCTTCACATAATGATTATTTCTTTTCTTCTCCATATGACTAAGTGTCTCAACATCCTGAGATCACAGAACACATCTTATCATATCTTCATTTCTGAGTTCGCTTCCCAATATCACTTCCTCTCTACTTTTTCCAAAATCAAGCATGTCAGAGAGTTTCGTAAGAGTCCAGAGATACCCGCAAAACAACAAGTGTGCACCTGATCTGACATTGGTGTTTTTAGGATGTTGGTGAGAGTAGGCATTCATTGTGCTAGTAGGCGGAAAAGGGAGTGAAGGGTGGTATGGAAGGAAGAAATAAATCTCTCCTCTATTTGACTCGAGATTTTTATTATATGATTTGCAATTTCATTGATTGCATTTTTTTGTGTGAATCTCTCCTCTATTCAACTCGAGATTGCATTTCTTTTTGTGTGCGCTTAGGCATCTTTTCTTGGTGATACACCCCTATTTCGTAGTGAGGGGTATGGAAGAAGCGGAAAGAGAGAGAGGGTGTGCCACCCCGAACTTGGGGTTTGGCACTATATTGGATATTTTTGTTTGTTTTTGTTGAATGAAGGGGTAAGAAGATGATAGAAGAAGTGTAGAAAAGAGTTTAGATCAGAATGCAACTTGATTTACAATCCAGTACACCAGGTTGTTCTCCTTATCATACTCTGCTCAAATAATGACTTGATGAGGATCCAGTGGAGATTCCATGCTATTGTTCCACTAGTCATATAGGAAGCACAACGTGTTTGATCCCTCTCAGTTTGACAGATACTTGCCATATCTACTGATCATGATGTTAGGATTCATAAGCTTCACACGGTGATTTCTAGTCATAGGCTAGTTTCAGAAATTGTTCTCCTTGAGGCTTCACTTCGAATAAGGAGGGTATAATGATTCAAAACTACATGGGAAAATGGGATAGCCGGCTAGGTAAAGGCTTTGATTGAAACAAAAGCATCACAACTTCATCAAGTTTCTATACAAATTGCTATGAAAACTTTTGAAACTTTTGAAAAATTTGCTCAAAATTGTGACAAAATTTCAACGATGAGATCTTAAGTCAGAAACGGATAGGAGAGGGTGGAAAGTAAAGTACGTGCCACCCACCCTCCACTCTGAACTTAGAAATTTGCTAGTCCCGAGCAAACTCTAAATCCGAGATGGAGGGGAAAACTTGTGCCGGTTGGTCCACCAGATGTGGTTGCATTCCTTTCGACGACGCGTCCTCCATCTGAAATCTCAAAATGGAATCTATCAGAACTTAAGACTGCATCTTGTGATGCATTGTCTATCAGGTGCAAAATTTTCTAAAAACAAAATTAAAAGTAAAAGCTAAGTTAAAGATCGGGTTGCCTCCCGACAAGCGCCTTTATTTTACGTCGATGGCTCGACGTGATTTCTTCAGTTTTCGGGTAGATATGTCGGTTTGGATAGATTCATCAATTCTTCAGTGTTGGTATCGGCTGTGGTGAAATATCTCTTCAAGCGTTGTCCATTTGCCACAAAATCACCTGACTTCTCATTCCATAAGGTAAATGCACCATGTGGGTAGATGCTCTTGACAATGTATGGTCCAGACCATCGAGAGTTGAGTTTCCCTGGGAATAACCTCAGTCTCGAGTTGAATAGTAGAACTTTGTCTCCCACTTGAATGTCCTTTCTCTTCAGATGACCATCATGCCAATGTTTCGTGCGTTCCTTGTAGATTCGTGCATTCTCATAAGTTGTCATTCTGAGTTCATCCAACTCTTGAAGTTGTAGAATCCTGGCTTCGCCTGCTTTCTTCATGTCAAAATTCATATGTTTGATTGCCCACCATGCTTTATGTTCTAGTTCCACGGGCAGGTGACATGGTTTTCCATAAATGAGTCTGAAGGGTGTTGTTCCAAGAGGAGTTTTGAACGCAGTTTGGTAGGCCCATAAAGCGTCATTGATTTTTACTGACCAATCCTTTCGGTTGCGTCCTACTGTCTTTTCCAGGATAGCCTTGAGTTGACGGTTCGAAACCTCTACCTGCCCACTTGGTTGTGGGTGGTAGGGGGAAGCTACCTTGTGTGTTACACCATATCTTCTCAACAACGCTTCAAAGCTTCTTTCTAGAAAATGAGAACCTCCATCGGAGATCACAGTGCGTGGAACTCCAAAACGGGGAAAAATGATATCTTTGAACATTTTAATGACAGGTTTTGAATCGCTAGTAACCGTTGGTATTGCCTCTACCCATTTGGAGACATAATCAACCGCGACTAGGATGTAGGAAAATCCATGTGAGGGTGGGAATGGACCCATGTAGTCCACTCCCCAAACATCAAAAATCTCAACTTCTTGCCATAGCTTAAGTGGCATCTCATCTCTTTTCATAATGTTTCCCGTTCTCTGACACTTGTCACATGACAACACAAAGTTATAAGCATCTCTGGATATGGTTGGCCAGAAGAAACCACATTGCAAAACCTTCAAAGAAGTTTTCTTAGAACTCATATGGCCTCTGACTGGGCCTGAGTGGCATTGCTCTAAAATAAGTTGGGCTTCTTCCTCAGTGATACAATGTCTGTAGAGACCATCGGCACAAAGCTTGAAGAGGTATGGTTCATCCCAGTAATATTGCTACACATCATGCATGAATTTCTTTAGAGCATTTCTAGTACACTCAGGGTGGATGATACCGGCGGCAAGGTAGTTCACATAGTCTGAGTACCAAGGGGTAGCTTTTGAGACTTTCATAAGCTGGTCATCTGGAAGAGAGTCGTTGATTGGGACCTTCTCAATTTCCAGAGTGTGGATACGACTTAAGTGGTCTGCTACAACATTTTCTGTGCCTCTCTTACCTCTAATCTCAAGATCAAATTCATGCAATAGGAGAATCCATCTTTTTAGCCTTGGTTTTGCATCTTTCTTTTTTAGAAGATAATGGATAACAGCATGATCTGTGTAGACAATCACCTTTGAACCGATGAGGTAGGATCTAAACTTATCAAAGGCATAAACGACTGCTAGGAGTTCCTTCTCAGTAGTTGCGTAGTTCCTCTGAGCTTTGTCAAGGGTCTTCGATGCATAGTAGATGACATGATGTTTCTTCTCTATACATTGGCCCAAAACAGCACCCACAACGTAATCAATGGCATCACACATAATTTCGAATGGGTTGTCCCAATCTGGGGCATGAATGATGGGTGTTGTTGTAAGGGCATGCTTTAGGTTGTTGAAACTCTTGATACACTCTTCATCAAAATGGAAATCAGCGTCCTTCAGCAACAAGTTTGTCATGGGCTTGGTTATCTTGGAGAAATCCTTGATAAACCTTATGTAGAAACCTGCATGACCAAGGAATGCGCGGACTTCTCTTACATTGGTAGGGATAGATAGTTTGGAGATCACTTCAATCTTGGCCTTGTCCACTTCAATTCCTCGAGTACTGACTCTATGGCCAAGGACAATGCCTTCTTTTACCATAAAATGACATTTCTCCCAATTAAGCACCAGATGTGTTTCTTCACATCGTTTGAGGACAAGGGAGAGGTGCCTTAGGCATGAATCATATGAATCCCCATATATAGAGAAATCATCCATAAAAATTTCCATAATGGTTTCGGTTAAACCAACAAATATGGCCGCCATGCAGTGTTGGAAGGTTGCAGGCACATTACAGAGTCCAAATGGCATCCTTCTAAAGGCCTATGTTCCAAAGGGGCAGGTAAACGTAGTTTTCTCTTGATCATCTGGATGCATAGGAATTTGGTAGAATCCAGAGTAACCATCGAGATAGCAAAAATATTCCTGGTGACCAATCGCTCTTAGACTTGATCTAGAAAAGGCATCGGGAAATGATCTTTACGTGTTGCCTTGTTTAACTTCCTGTAGTCGATGCACATCCTCCACCCGGTGACCGTTCGAGTAGGGATGAGTTCATTTTCTTCGTTCCACAGTAGTGCCACCCTTCTTTGGAACGAAATGCACAGGACTCACCCATGGTGAGTCAGATATCAGATAGATGATGTCGGTAGTGAGCAACTTGATAACTTCATGGTGGACTACTTCCTTCATATTAGGATTCAACTTCTGTTGATGCTCAACAGTCAGCTTGTGGTCTTCCACCATAGGGATTTTGTGCATGAAAAGCGCTTGACTGACCCCGGTGAGATCGCTCATCTTGTAGCCGATAGCTTTCTTTCTTTCCTTTAATTCTTTCAAGAGTCTATCTTCTTGTTCGGTCGTTAGATCAGAGTTTATAATAACTGGACAAACCTTAAGATCATCCAAAAATACGTACTTAAGTCCCTCAGGTAGGGGCTTCATTTTAGGGGCTTCTGGCTTCTCACATGGCTCTTCAGTTACATTCACATCTTTTATTTCCTCGAACATAGATTCAGGATCTTCTTCTACAGAGTCGAGGTGAAGGATACAATCCTTAACTTGTTTGTTAATGAAAATTTTGGCAGATGGGTTTGTTAGTGCCACTTCTAAAGGATCGTCTTGTTCATATTCCTCTTGTGTGAGGAGAGACATTTTCTCAATGCAATCAATCAGATAGACTTCTTCCTGCATGCTCGGTCTTCGCATGCTTTCAAAAACTTTGAACCTGAGGGTTTTTTTTCCTAGTCTGAGCAACAAGGTCCCTGCTTCAACGTCAATCAAAGCTCTTGCAGTGGCGAGGAACGGACGGCCAAAGATAAGAGGATATCTGGCATCTTATTTTATGTCCATGATGACAAAGTCACAAGGGACATAAGAGTCTTTTCCAACCTTGACAGGGACATCTTTGATGATTCCCAAATGAAGAGTCATAGAGTTATCTGCAAGTTGAATGGTCATTCCAGTTGGGAGTAATTATGCAAACCCTAGCCTCTTGCAAAGGCTAAGTGGCATGATAGAAATGCTAGCACCAAGATTGGATAATCCCTTCTTACACGAAGATTCACCGATATGGCATGAAATCCCAAAGGATCCTGGGTCTTTCTGCTTTTTGGGCATCTTGCTTTGGATGATATAAGAAGTGGTTGTTGCTAGCTTAACAGTCTCGTATTCTTCAGTTATGTACTTCCTTGTGAGGAGGGACTTTAAATACTTAGTCCAGGATGGTATCTCGGCCAGCGCATCTAGAAAGGGTATATCTACATGAAGCTTCTTCATAGCTTCTTTAAACTTGTTGAATCGAGTATCGAGCTTTGTCTGCTTCAAGCGAGCTGGGAAAGGAGGACGAGGCTTGTATACTGGCACATCCGACTCAGGTGTGTCTTCTGCCTCTGTAACCAATGGTTCCTCCAATCTTGCTTTGTCTATCTTATCAGTGGTTGGTTGTTCCTTCAGTTTAGACTCAGGTATTGTATAGTCTTGGACATTCACATAGTCATCATCGTTTGTTTCAGTTATTGGTATCTTAACTGGGGGGTCAGAATAGTCTTTTCCAGACCTGGTGGTGACAGCTTTCAATTGCTCTGGGTGCTTAGGATTGTTCTCTGGTTGTCCAGCAAAGGTTCCCACAGGTGGCTTCATGCTAGCTGCAAGTTGAGCTAGTTGGGATTCAATAGCCTTTTGATGGGCTTGCTGGTTAGCTATCATAGTCTGTTGTGACTGCAACATCTTCTCAATAGTTGACAATTTGTCATCAGGATGGATGGGACAGACTTGTTTCCCTTGTTGTTGTTGTTGATAGGGGACTTGGTTGGGGTTCTGAAACTGAGAATTGTTCTGATAATTGTTGTAGTTTCTATTCTGGCAGTTTCCTCTAAAGTTCCCTCTATTCCCGAAATTTGGTTGTTGGTTATACTGGAATCCCGGCGGGCCTCATTGTTGAGTATTTGAACCAAGTTGTCACGATTTTTCCGCTCCAGAAGGGTTTCCATATTGAAAACCTGGATGGTTCCTATTCTGATTCGGATTATAGTACCCTTGACCAGGGATGGTGTTGACAACATTCAGATTTTCCATTTCACCATTATCTCCTTGGGCACATGTATTGCTCAAAACAACATCATAGAGAATGTTACATGCTAGAGTAGAATGGTCAGTTCCTTTGCATGCTTCGCAGAAGAGTGAGGCTGACTTAACTTGCTCTTGTTGTCGAGGGGGTGAACGTCTTCTTTCATAAGCTGTGAGAGACGATTCTAGATGGTCTTGCTTTGCAACTAGGAGTTTGAGAGATTCAATGATAGACTTGTACTCGGGTGTTGCTTCAGCCATAGCTACCTTCAGCACTCCTTTGCCAACAGGTCTACCCCAGTTGGCTTGGTTTTCGGCTCCAAGGGTGACCACCTTCCATGCAATATCATAGCTTTGACGCATGAGGTTTCCTCTGGATGAGGAATCCAAAAACCTCTTGATATCATCGTCCACACCTCTATAAAAGATTTCAATGAGTTGATTCTTAGGAATGCCATGATGTGGGCACTTGCGTAGAAGCTCTTTGTATCTTTCCCATGCTTCAGCAAGAGATTCTCCAGGGGCCTTGGTGAATTGCGTTATTCGGCCCCTAATTTCATAGGTGAGAGAAGGTGGATAAAACTTTTCCAGAAAAACATTTTGAAGTTGTTCCCAAGTGGTGATGGGTTCGCATTGCAAAGAGTTATACCAACTCATAGCTCTATCAGCAAGAGAGTACTTGAAGAGGCAGAGTCTGATGGCATCATCTGTGACTCCATTTTGCTTTGTCATGGCGCATAAGTCTATGAATCTCAGAAGATGTTCTTGACTATCTTCTCCTTGTTTACCATAGAAAGGACTGTTTTGAAGCAACGTAACCCAATGTGCTCTTATCTCAAAATTCAGAGCGTTGATGGGAGGAGGTTGCACTGGGTGACGTACGTCCGCAACTTTAGGGATCGAGAATTCTCTAAGGTCTTTTTGTAGCTCGGCTTGTTGAGCTGCTACTTGAGCTGCCTCGATTTCTTCTTGAACTACGGCTCGGGCTTCTTGCATAAGCCTATCTCTTTGTGCATTAAGGGCTTGAGCTACCCTTCTGGAAATTTCCTCCTCTTGAGCCATTCTTGGTTGGTTCTCTCTGTACTGATGGTGAAAGGTTCTGTCTATCTCAGGGTCAAAGCTAGGAGAGAGTTCGGGACTGTCCGAGCGGTGCATACACTAGACTTTGTGGGTACCTAGGATGGAAAGATCTTTTGCTGGTGAGATGGACACAGTAGAACCAAATTCAAGTATATATGATCGATAGTATCAAAAGTAAAATAAAAACCTAAATTAGTCTCAAAAGAACTAGATTTAACTAGACAATTCCGTTGTCCCCGACAACGGCGCCAGAATTTGATATGGCTTATATTATCGCACTAACAAACTCACTTAGGGTTGAAATCCCTAAGTTTTTAACCAAATCAACGTGCAATAATGCCACCCGCAAGTGGACGGGTCTTATCGTAGTATAGTTGAGGATCGAATCCCAAGGGACAACATTTTTAAGAATCTTTCTCTAGTCGAATCTAGTTGAATCAAGACCAATATTTAGAACAAGGTTGGTTAAATTGAGTTTAATTAAACTAAATGCAAGGAAAGTAAAAGAGTAGGATTAAAGGTTGATTAAATATTAATGATGGAAATCACTGGGATGGTCCCAGGTTTCACCACCACTACACATGCAATCACATCCAAACATCAAACATCCAGGAAAGATATAACCATTCAAATAGAGCTACTGCAGAACCCCCCATACGAGCGTCAGGTTCGCGTAAGCATCACCTTAGGTATCAGATGTCTCGTCACCATCCAGCGCATACTTACGGCTCCGAAGATACAGAAATCCAACTGAAGTTGTGAGCCCCCTATACAGGCGTCAGGCACACAGAAGCATCACCGTGGGCTAGATGGCTCATCACCACACGGATCATACACTTACGACCTCAAGGAATCCCATTCTATTTCTAGTTTGGGAGTCAACCGCGTTAATCGACATTCAAAATCTACGCATTGAAGTTCTCGCAACATAGGAAATGAACAAGATATATGCAAGCAGGTGATAAATCCACAAGCACTCATCGATGATTAACAACGAAATGAAAGATTATATACATGCCATGGAATGTTTAATAGTGAGATATTAAAGCATGGAAGTGGGGTTAGTCCCCGCACCCCAGCGAAAGTAAACTACTCGCTCATGGTGAGAGAAACAAGAATAACAAGAGAAAGAGAGGATTCCGCCATGAGCATGGTGAGGAAGATGATTGCAGCTCCGTGGAGGAACGGTCTTCTACACAAGGTCGAGGCAGATCTGGACGAGGAGGGAAGAACACCACGGCAGACGGGGCAGATCTTCTCTCTCCACCTTCTCTTTCTTCTCGAGGACCTTGCTTGCAGCAGGAGGAGCAGCTCGTGGATGAGATGGCGGTGTAGAAATGGTGTAGACGCAGTAGATCTAGACCCAGATCTAGATCTAGATCTAGATCTGAATGAGGTGGCTTGCAGATCTGAGTCTTCACTCCAGATCTGGGTGAACAGGCCACAAAACCACCACGGGGGCAGGTTCTTGGCTATGGAGATCGTTTCCTTAGGCCCAGGACAGACCTGCAGCTTAACGACGTCTGGAGATGATGATTTGACTGACTCGAGTCGAGTTCTATTTATAGGCAGGTTGGGCACCAACTTAAAATCGCGACCTTATCATTTCTGCAGCGGGTCGCGGCTTTTTGTCATGGTCGTGACATTTGTCGTGGTCGCAGCTTTTGTCGTGGTCACAACTTTTGTCATGCTCGCGGAATTTGTCGTGGTCGTGACTTTTGTCGTGGTCGCGGAAAATGTCGTGGTCACGACATTTGTCATGGTCACGGAAAATATCGTGGTCGCGGCAAATTGCACGGTCGCGATTCAGCGAAGTTGCCCGCAGTTAGGGTATAGAGGGCCCGTGGTTCCTTTGGAGGGAAGAGACCGCAGCGGATGTTGGAGAGGGATCGGCTACTATGTCATGTAGTCTAGGTTGAGGTGAGGGTAGCTTGAACTAGCCGTGGTCATGGAGGCTATCTCCACGGGTCGCGGTTGCAGGCCGCAGGCAGAAGGAAAGCAACCGCGATCGTGGTTTGTGCATGAGGATGGTCACGGTTGCATAGGCAAATTGCTGCAGTCGGGATCAGCAGCAGGTCATGTTCATAGGCAAATGACCTGGTCGTGATGTAGCAGAGCTCCCTTAGTCGTGACTATTCTTGGATGTGGTTGGATAGCTGTGGACCACGGGGAAGATCTCGATCGGAGTCGCGATTGTGGAAGGGTAGAACCGCGGGCGTGATCATGGAATCACGGACAGGTGGCTTAGCAAAAGATCGCGACCAGGCTCTGAATCACGATCGTGATTAGGTCATGCTGGGAGAAGAAGGGGACCCACTTACTACTGCTACTACCAAGCGTGCTTGAACATACGAAGGCCCAAAATAGAGTATTGGGCCGAGAAGACAAGGCCCAAATGCTCAAAGTGACATGCACAGAGGTGCAAAAATTCAATAAAAATAGAAGTAAAATCAATTAAGCCAATATAAGTTGCATATGAAAAGATAAGGCCAAAAAAGGCTCATTAAAGCAATTAAACCAAGTCATCTCGCATATAAGAAGATAGAGCTAGTAAAGGCGAATAATTAGGGAAAAATTGGGCCAAACGAGGTGATAAGACTCAGATGAAAATGCATTCATCACCCACCTGACCCAAAACCTTAAAATTAATGTCATTATATAGCTTTTAAGGATCTAGTGGAATCACTTATATAGTGGTACTTTTGACATCATCACCTACCATAAGAGTCTCCAGTACATCTTGAAGCAAAAATATCTAAAATTAAGTCGAAGAAGGTTGTTCAAATACCTCAAGGATTGTGACTTCACGATGCATACACTACTGATAAGGTGAATGTGGTGGTTGATTCCCTTAGCAAGAAAGATTGGAAGTATACTTTTATTTTTTCTATCAAGTGGAAAAAACAAGGAGGTCATATCAATATGGCCCCTAAGGCATATTGGTGAAAAATCAAATCCTGACTTTAATGTAAAATGAGACATTTGGTCTTAAATCCTTTACCAAAAATAACAGTCAAATCATTGACGGGATGACCAAGTTGTTAGAAAAACTCCATACACATATTTCTATCTACATGGATTATGTAATATAGTACAACCAATGCACATGGGTTCTTGAGGATTCAAATTGATGGAGTTATAGTAGTAAGAAGATCATGGGTTCAAGTACACAATCCCCATAGAATTGACTAACATGTGCAAAGATGTATAAAGTCACTTTTTTTTGTCATCAAAACTCACCCTGATTTTTTTGTTTTTTTTGAAAAAAGTACAAAATAGATGAGAAACAAAACTATACAAGTAAATGTAACATTAAGATTCTCTCCATCTATATAGCCTTCCCACCAGAAAAACCAAAGACCAGAGACCTTCAGCTCCATGTCAGATTATGGACATGAAACCAAGACTCAAGGATCATGCTATCAAGTTTTACACTCTCAGTCAGTCAAAAAATGTCAACAAATATCCCAAGATCAAGATATCAAACAAAAATAACTCCAAAATTCTCCTTTAAGAATTAAAACATGCAACAAACTGAACAACGTGCCAATCAGTACCAAGAGAACCAACATAATTGCACGACTCCATACCAATAATCTTCATCTTAGTCAGGAATCCATAGGCATCAAAGATCAAACAAGATATCTATGAGAACTACACAACCTCTCAATCCCAGTCAGCTGAGATTGATACTCAAAGTAAACAAGAATCAAAACACAATCAAGAAGAAAATCCCAGGTCTAGAACATAAATGCAAAGAACTTGTCAAAAAATAGCTCATATCCAATATATAATATCTTCTCTCAACTCCAATAGAATATGAGCATTCCCCATCACCACACATTATCCATACATAAAAAAATAGAAGACAATAGATTCAATCCCCTACAACCATTTTCACTGCTCAATCATGAGGAACAAATTTCATAATCTAACCACACCATCTTCTAAACAACATCCACATTTTAACTGCAATTGTGATGAACTCTTCTATTCCTCTCAAGCCATCTATGGTACATAATCAGAGGATTGATAGCCCTTCCATTGGATCCAATCTTATCAATCAAAGCACTCCACCCAGTTGGAAATAATTCTATAACATTCCTTTGATGAGCAATATTCCAGAAATCCAGAACAAACATACAACCAAAGCATAAATTGAAGGTATCTTCATAATTTTTCATACACGAAAAGAAAATATGAGCAATAGAAATCCCTCACCTTCTTGAGTAATATGAATTAGGTAATGGTTTATCTCTAGCCTTCCAAAGATGAACTAAAGCATTAATATGACTTTTACGATGCCAAATCCACCCAAAACCTTCATCCTCTATTCATTTTATTCTGATATTTTCCCAGATGATATTAACCAATTTACTTCCTTTAAATAAAATGTGATCATCTTCCTTTGAAGAAATACTAACAAGATTGGCTACATTGATAATCCTCAGAGAACATCTGGATTCAGGAATACACCATGCTCCATTAGAAATAACCAAACTCAAATTAGAGTCAAACAAAATTCATGCCTTGATGATCATCTCTTTATCAACAAAATAGCCCATAAACTTAAGGTTGATCCAAGGATCTTGCCAAGTTTTAAAACTATCACCAAAATCTATCTTAGAATCAATGAGAGGCAATAACACACCTCTCACTCTCAGAATATTATTGAACATCCAAGAAAATTTTGTGAACTCAGATAAAGACCAAAAAGAAAGTTTCTTTAGATACTTCTATCTGACCGATTTGACCCAGAGAGAGTATTTATACTAGCAACATCCCAAGACTTCTTACCAAATAGGCTTTAGCCACTTCCCTACTTTTCCTAATATGCAAATCCCATTCCTTCTTTGGTAACGTCACATTGTCCCACTTTAGTAAATGAAGATTTCTTTTATGATCAAATTGTCCCCAAAGAAAGTCCTTGCAGATATTATCAACTACTTCTAACATGAAGCTTGGGAGAGAGAAAGATAGAACCCAAAAATATGCATAGTAGAAAGGGTTGACTTGACCAGTTCAACTCTTCCAACAAAAGATAGCAAATTAGCCTTCCAACACTCAAGTTTCTTCTTGATTTTATCAACAAGAACAACACAATGTGTTTTTGTTAATTTCCCTACAAACAATAAAATCCCCATGTACTTAGCATTTTCCAACTACCCACCTTCATATTCAGAAGACTAGAAACCAATGAGGAGTCAACTTTTATCCCATAGAAGATGGCACTCTTGTAATAATTAATATCCAAATCAGAAACTAAGATAAACCAATCAAGAAGATGACTAATGTTCCTAACATTATTAGTTTCATATTTAGCAGAGATCTTTAAGTCATCTGCAAATATTAGATGAGGCTAAAATTGGAATAATTCTCTTCTCTCTGATACTATTTTTCATCAACTCAGAAAAGCCTTACATAGTTATAATAAGCAGATAAGGAGCAATTAGATTTCCCTACCTAACACCATTCCGAAGAAGGATAGGTTCAGATGACTCCCCATTCACAAGAATCTGACATGAAGTAGATAAGAAGATGTCCACAATCCATCTAATCCACTTGTAAGAAAATCCCATTCTATGAAGAACAGAAAATAAAAACTTCCAACAAAGGAATCATATGCTTTGGAAATGTCAGTTTGAATACAAAAATTGGAGTTTGAAGCCTTCGTAAACTAACTAAGAATCTCATTTGATAACAGATTAACTTCCTTAATAGACCTCCATTTCACAAACGCACATTAATTTATGTCAACAATGGAAGGTAAGACTTTCTAAAGTCTATTGTCTAGGAAATTTGAGATAATTTTGTAGATAATATTTCATAGACACAATAGATGAATCCAGTCCCTTAGGCAAAAGAGAAATGAACGTTATAATAGCCTCTTTTAACATACTTCCATTCGCAAGAACTCTTTAATAGCCTCAAAAACGTCATCCTCTATGACCTTCCAAGCACACTTAAAGAAATGGCCATTAAAACCATCTGGACCAGGGGCCTTATCCTCATTCATATTAGAAACCACATGTTCAACTTCTATCATGGTGACCATGTTAGTAAACATTATATTGTGCTTCTTAGAAAACATGGAACATTTCAATCTCCTTCCGATACACCACCAGTAAACTCCCTGTAGAAAATACCTGAATACTAGTCCACCATAAGTTTTTGGATATCATTGATATCATGAACCATCTCCCCATTAACCTTAATGCCCTTGATGGAATTCCTGCTTCTCCTAGTTTTTGTAGAAGAATTGAAAAGTTTAGAATTGGAGTTACCCTCCTTAAGCCACTACACCTGAAACGTTTGTCTCAAAAAGGATTTCTCCACATCCATGGCCTTCTTGGCATCTGACCTCAACTCTTTAGCAACAAGTCTAATAGCTTCATTCAAAGGATTTAGACCTAAATTTCTTTGAGCATCCAAGGCTTTTTCTTTACAAATAGAAACATATTAAAAAATGTCACCATAACCTTTCTTGTTCCACTCACAGAGCTTGCATCTAAGAAGATTAAGTTTCTTGTAAAGTTTGAACATAGAAAACCTTCAAAATTTCTATCCCAAATATCTTTAAGAATAGAAGAGAAATCAGGATGATTGGTCCAACTGTTAATAAATCTAAATGGTGATTTGAACTTCCTTGGTTTACTAATAAACAAACTAATTATTTTATGATCACTCACGGCATTGAAGATGCATTCACCATGAAAATCCTCAAAAGTGTTCTGAAACTTAGCGTGGAACATGATCTTATCAATTTTAGACGGGACAAAACCATCTCCATCTTGGTGATTATCACAAGTAAAGAAAGGCCCACTTAAATGAAGTACAAACAAGCCACTGTCTAGAATGAAATCCTTAAAGTCATCCATATACTTTTTAGTAGGTGGTTGTTTCCCAACCTTTTCCTCATTCTTCCTCATAGCATTAAAATCACCCATAATCACCCACGGTTTAGAAGAAGATCTATCTAAGTTCTCCAAATCCTTCCACAACCTCACTCTATCAACATATTCTTTGTGACATAAATAACAGATAGGACAAAACTATGCTCTTCAGCTCAAACTCAAACATGAATAATAGGATCACACTCTGACAATTTAGATACATTGCAACTTTCACTCCTCCATAGAGTAATGACTCTCCCCAAGGCATGTGAGTCTAGATTGGACACATAATTAAACTCAGAGAAGTACTTATTCATGCATTTAGAAATTTTACTAGACCTCAGTTTAGATTCATTCATAATAATGATGTCACTTCTGGATCTCCTCAACTCCTGTTGAACACTCATGATTTTATTACTTATGCCCCTAATGTTCCTAGAGGTGACTTGCAAAGATGGAGTCATTTGACAACTGGGTCTGTTGAACTAACAACCTCAATATTTTCATTGATAATTTCTAGACCACCAAACATGTTGGCCAGAGGTGAGAAAAAGGAATTAGCAACCCTATGAAAGATACCAACCTTAGATTTTGCTTGACATTTAGATGGGAACCTTTCTTTCTTTTTCCCTGATACAACTACTCCTTGGTCTGAGGAGTGAGACTACCGCTAGAGCTTGGCAAATCACTAGGGACAACAGGAATACGAGTAGAGGGTATTGATATTCTTTCTAAGACAAATGAGGCCTTAGTTTGCTTCACCAATTCCTCATTATGTTGTTTCTCAACGTCATTCACTCTTTTGGATCCTATTGAAAAAAACTACAATGAGAAGGTCTTCCACTAGACTAGAGAAATCAACTGAATCTATAGAAACACACTTCCTCACATCCTAATTTTGTTCAACTATCACCAGAAACTTCTTCTTCCAGTTTATCATATTCTTCATAGATTTAAATAAACTTTCCTTCACTTCAGAATCTTTACTAAGACAATCATCATGCCCCAAATAGCCACAAATATAACACTTATACGAAAATGATTTGTATTTGATAAAGATATCATGAACCTCACCCTCATTATCCCATAAGGTGACTAACTCTAGACATTTAGCATCACAAAACATCAAAATTTGAATCCCAACAAAATATATCTACAAACAGTTCAAAGTATGTTCATTCATCTTTAGTGGGTCTACAAGTAATGTACCAATTCATTCGAACATTATACTATCCCAAATTTTCAGCATGAGATTAGGAATTTTGATCCAAATTGGAAATTCCTTCAGTCTGGTCTTCACTTGAGAGTCATAGATCTTCCATTTTCTCATCAACAATGGCCTATTTTTAACATAACAATCACCAGTGAGTACATCATTCAAATTGTCCTGATCTGCAAACTTAATTATGAAAAAAATTATCCCCTCTATTGAAAATCTCATACCAACTACGAGTATGCCCCAACCCAGAGCCAAAGTGGGAAGATGAGGACAAAAATCCAAAATGTACCCTAATAGGCATATACTCCATCTGTCAACATTCTCCTTAGCTTTAGTCTTCAGATAGATCAGTTTGCCTTCAATGATTTGAATATCTTTGTGATGTAACATTAATAATCCATTCTTCTCATCCTTATAGAGTGACTCTAATGATACTAGATAGTGATACTGAGTTAGCTTTGAATCCAGATCTGTAGCCACATAAGGCGTATTCTCTCCCTTCACTATGCATAGATTGCTAGGGTCCCAGGGGTGGCCAGCAGAACTAGATTACCAAGCCCATCACCCTCCTAGTTGCTTTTCCATTCAGGAGAACCATCCTTGGCTGAACATCAAAGACACTTATAATGGAGAAATAAAAAGAGTAATTTTATTCTTTTAAATCTAAGTGCTTACCTACCAATAGATCCAAGCCAAACACTAGAGTCTAAGAGGTGTTACGAAAACCCTACTATCACCATATGTAAATGGGAAAACATCACCATGGGTTTTGGGATGGGGTTATCCAAGACCAAGAAAAGGAGTTTCTCTATTTAGGTTATAGTTTATAGTCTATGTTGAGCAATTCATTTGATTGCATTTAAGACAACAACTTCTAGAGTTAGAGAAACTATATATTAAGGAGATAGTCCGTCTACATTGGATTATAGTTTATATAGTATATGACAATGACATATATCTCATATCCACTTATGGAAACAAGTTAAAGAAGAACTGGTGAATCAACTAAAATTTAGTATGGCATACCATACCATCCACAAATGAATAGGAAATCTGAGAGAAAAATATAAATATTGGAGGACTTAGCTGGGGGGTGTTCTTCAGATCACTATCTCACTTTGGAAAAGTTCTCACATAGTAATAGATATAAATTCAGTGTCGACATGCTCCCATGTGAAGCTTTATATTGGATGTCTTGTAGATCCCTACTATATTGGAATGAAGTAGGTGAAAGACAAATTCTAAAATTTGAGGTGTTATTCTATATCATGAGAATGTCAATTTGATCCATCTGAGGATGAAGAGGGAACATGGTCGTTAGAATTCATATGATGAGGCACACATAACAATGTATATATTTCTTAGTGGGTGATAATTTTTCCCTCAAGATAAGGCCAATTTGAGCTAGTTTAACGACTTAAGGGAATCTTAGACCTAGATATGTAAGTCCATTCGAGATTCTAGACCATATTTGGGGTGTGTAGACAAATTGTCCTTACCTCCACAGTACAATATGATGCACAATCTTTTTCATCCATTCTAAAATGATATGTCAAGGACTCCATCTATGTTCTCTTCCAGAAACCAATTGAATTGAAGGAGACTCTTATATAAAAAGAAGTCCCAATCAAGATACTTGACAAATGAATTATGAAAATACAACATAAGAAATATTTATTTGGTGAAAATGATTTAGAAGCTCTACAAAAATGATGGTGCTACTTGGGAACTCAAATCCGACATGGACTAAAGATTTCCTAATCTCTTCAAGAAAATACAAATTTGTAGGGTTTAAGTTCCTTTAAGGAGGGGAGGATGTGATGAAGTGAGTTTTAGATAGTGACTCACATTACTATTTTTTTCTTAATATACTTTTCTATTGATTCACTGAATTATTACACTAATATATTATCCTATTTGACTCTATGATTGAAAACATAGGGTATTATTCAATTATACATATTGGTACATAAAACCCATGTTTGAAATAAGTCACTACTCATGTTGATTGATTTATTAGCTACAAATATCTTATGGACCAACGATTTGGTGTAAGATCCTGAATTAATTTCAAGTTATATTCCAATGCTTTTACGTTTGAACACACCTATGCTTTTATACCTTTTTATGAAGTTCATATATAAAAATTCTCTAGTTCCTTCTTTAAGTTCCCCTTTTTCATTATTGCGACCTTTTTTCCCCTCCAATAGATCACCCTACAATGGATCCAAAACTTGATCCACTTATATTGACATCATCTTATACCTTTCAAAAATATCTGGAGTGATAAGAATAGTTATTTTTATGAACTTCTCCCCTCTCAACCAATACATTTTACCTTTCTCTCTCATAAGCCCTCTCTTTGTTCCATCTCTCCAATATGACCCTATATATGGGAAAAATCATTGTGTTGAAGCCCTCACCACTTAGATCACAAACCGTGCTTCTTCTCATTCTTGCCTCAACAATATCAAAACCTTGAACATAAAACTTAGCTTTGTTTTCTCTCATAAAAACCCTTCCTTAGATTCACCTCTTAATGCTATCCCTCCCCCATATTTGTGAGTTCTCTAATTCTTCACAACATACTTCTTGAATTCACTTCTTCTTTCCTTTGCTTCACAAAAACTACAACAAGCCTGATGCATTGAGATTTAGTCTCTTTTCATAGGCTATTTTTCAATGCATTTAGTGTATATTTGTTCATTTTACATTATGTTATTCATTGTTTATCATTATTAGCCCGTGAGTTATAGATTAATCAAATACTGAGTATTTCTATTAAACTATACTAAATTATCATCTTTAATTCAGACTTATGTAGATTTTCCCTTGTTTTAGTAATTCAATAATTCATATTACAACTCGGTGCTAACAACACATATGTTGATGGTACTAACATGACACACAATTCTAACATGGAATTCCATAAATGTATGTGCTACCAAGACAATGTTGGGTGCTACCGAGTAAGCAGCCAATGCTACTGAAGCTAGGAGTCAGCGCTATTGACTGACCATCCAAAGAGCATCACTGACTGAAACTATTTGACTTGGTGCCACTGACATGCCAATCAGTGGCACCAATTTTAGCAACTAAATCAAGCAAGAACTCATGGAAAGTAGCTCGGTGCAATTGATACACTCGTTGGTGGTAATGACATAGTTTGAGGGTTTGGAGTCAGCCAAAAACTCGATGCCACTGACATCTAGTCATTGGTACCAACTTTAAGCAATTAGTGTAGATTATAAATCATGATAGATCCAAAAATTGTGACCTGATGATGGCAAAAGCCCCACTTATAACCTAAGGGGAGTTCGGCCAAAGAAAGATAGCATGTTCTATCTCATTGAAACAAAGCACAAAACTGAGAAAGGAGGTTTAAAAGGAGATAGACATGGACCTAAAGCTCGAGGCACCTTTGGAAGATATATTTACAACCATAATGTTGTGGATCAAGGTGTCTACCAAAAGGATCATGGAGGCTGCTTCTCTAAGGGTTTTCATTGATTTTTTAATGTCTAGATTTCTTTCTCCCTCTTTCTCTCTTTATATGATGATAGAAATCATTCGGGGCTAATCCCCATATTCCTTAGGACCCAGTAGTAGCCCAATTTTGCTTCATATTTGGATTTTGTAAATAAATAACCTATTTGCTATAATCTTTGATGTTAATCTGTAATTTCTTATGAATTGTTTTTGCTTTGTTAGCACAACAAATATGTTAGACCACTAATTTCTTCAGGAGAGGGATTAGGAATTGGAAAAGTCATAGAACTGCACAGCTCACAGTGTGCCTTGGGAGAGGGCTTACAAGTGTGAAAGAACAACCTAGAGTTATTGATAATGCACCAAGCTAATTCCTAAACCACCACACAAGTGGGGTTTTGCCATAGTCTAGTTAGTGTATTACCCATGAGAGAGTGGGTAATACTTGATACAAGCCTTTACTCTAGGGTTACGAGTGAATAATCATTGAGAAACAAAGTTAATGGAATGCATACCCTGGTAAAACTATAATCCAAAAGAATCCATATTCTTGATCATATTCACTTAATCTAGATTTAATTATTTGCTCTTAGTTATAAAGCAACCATTCAACCACTTCTTCTCGGCCCAACTTCTTAGATTATAGTTAGTAGTAGTTTTTGGAAAACATTTCCCTAAGTTTGACATTTGGGCCTCATAGGTTTATATTACATGACATGTACACTTGAATTTTACACATATAGTTTAGGTTTGTCCTATTTTTGGTGCCTTTGACGGGTAAATGGCAATGCTAACACTACTAGTGCTATAATTGGTCACTTTAGACCATTTTTCTTTCTTTAATTTATTTTTAGTTTTTTTCATTGAATTGGTGCATAATTGAATTTTTTTTCTTTTGTCATTTTATTAGTACTGGTATCTTACATTACCATTTCACATTTTTAGGTACTAGTACATGGTTCACCTTGAAACCATGGATTACAGAGAATCTTATCCACCGAGTACATGTTAGGAGGAGTTTTTTCGTAAGATAAGAGAGCTTGGGGTTTCAGATGAAAAGCTCATCCAACCCTCCCCCCATCATAGGCAGAGCAGGCACAATGAGTAGACATGAAACCAAAAGGTGAAGAACATGTTGAGAAAGATCCTAAGGAACAAATAGTCTATAAGAAAATAAAGCATATTCAGGAACAATACAATTAGGGCCAATAAAGTGGCAAGCAGTTAATGTGGGAAGCTATAAGATAGACCCCTAACTGGTGGCACTAATCAAATCAATGTCATTCCATGATCACAACATGGAGGACCTGATAGCGTGCACAAAAAACTTTGTGGAAAGTTATGAAAGGTTGAAGTTGGACAAGTTTCCGACCACAACTACATATTTAAAGTTGTTATCTTTTTTGGGATATATGGCTACAAAGTAGGAAGCAAAAATAAAAAAAATTTATCTACCATATTCTGCATAAACCAACAGATCACATCAATAACTATAATGTGGGAATGATAGTTTTGAGGATATACCTGGTCCTGGAGCAAATCCAGTGACATCTCCTCATTGTCATGGATACACAACTATTGAGTAGTTTTGCTTGGATGAGGTTTGTGCAGCTCTTGATCTTCACCGCATACAGTGGATAGGACAATGTTTATAGTGGCTCCTGCGGTCTTTCCATGGACTGCAGGTTGATGTTGCCCTCCTAGCAGCAGTCCAAGGACTCCTGCCTCTAGAGAAGTCCACATGGACTGCCTAGAACTCCTGTCGCCTACTAGAACAGACTTGAAGGAGCTGTCCCTCTTTTGGCATACTAGTCACCAACTTGCTCTCCCACAAAAATGATCCTTAGTTGTTCTCTCCCTTTCTATTTCTCCCTAGTCAGGTAGGACTAACTGAGCAATATCACTCATCAGACAGTCATCTCGCTCACCCTGACGATCATCTAGTGACCTGAGCCAGTCAGTTCAACTGAATGAACGGGTCGGTTCACACCTTAGTTCGAGCATAACTTAGCCAATTTCAATTTGAATCAGACATGATCCTCCAAACACTCATCTCAACTCTGGAGCCGACCGTATGAAACTCCAAGCAGCCATCTCACTCAGTGAGCTGATGGTTTGGCCGTGTACCCAATAGTTGATTTGTTGTGTGAATTCAATACCTAAATACTTTAGTAATCAATTCAATCATCATTCAAGGTTAAAATCCTCTTCTAGGTCGAGTCCTATGTGTGTGACTCGATAGGTCCCATATCACGTTGGTAGTGAATGTCCATAACAACTTATGGCATCACAAGCAAAGAGTGGTGCTTAGTCACACATCAATGCTACCCAAGTGAATGGAAATTTGGGGAACAACTTCAACCTATAATCTGTGTGTGGTGTTGCAGTGTTTGTATAATTCCTTTTTCACTGATATCTAGATTGATGTCGAGGCATGGAGTAGTCACCCTATTTAACATTCAATCTTGTTTCTTGAACCAGAGTAGATTTTCTAAGATATATGTAACCTCAATATCACATATTGACTCACATGTGCATGGCCATGCATTTCTCAATCTCTCTAATCAAGAGGCATTGGATATCATACTCCCTTAGGAGGGACAGATCTGGTATCTATCACTCACATTCATTCCACATGTGTCATAGTCACTCAATCATCACCGTTATAACAACCCATGTTTCGGGACTACTTTTGATGATGTCAAAGCATACTGAATGACATGTGATGAGTGCAGTGATGTTAGGTCTAAGAACCACAAACACCACCATCACTATGAGAGTTGACTATGACTAATATGGTAATGGTTTCCATGTGTTAGTCTCACGGTGGGTCTATCTGGTACACTCCTCTCTAACATGTATCTATGTGATTGGTTTGATATAGCCATATCATGACTATTGAGACTCTGTCATCAACAAACTCACATTATGATCTTATGTGTCATTGTCTTCTATCAAATTTCCAAAATAACAACTGATCAAGAACATAATGAGAATATATATATATGTACTCTTAACATCTGTATGATCTGATTTCCCCAAGTCACATACTTGAAGACATACATCATTGAGTAATATAATTCTCTAGACATTTATAATATTACATTATTATCTCATAACAGAATTAAATAGAATAAATTGGAAGCTTGCCTTTATTTATTAATCAAATCAATTACAAATTATGCCATTACAATCATCACATGATTGGCTCTCTGGGTATACATACCAAAACACTCCCACTTGTGCATAGACCCAATCACTCATGAATTGTATTCCAAATGATCTAACATATCCATCATGCTTCTGTTGTGAAAGTGCCTTATTCAAGGAGTCAACAACATTGTTCTCAGTTTGTACTATGTAAATCATTACATCCCCTCACTACACAATCTCTCACATGAGATGGAAACACCTTTATATATGCTTTGAGTGCTGATGTGATCTGGGTTCCTTAGCTTGTGAAATAGATCCATTGTCGTCACAATATATCTCAATTTCATCATTGATGCTTGGAATGACACCAAGTTCTATAATGAACTTCTTGATCCACACAACCTCCTTTTCAGCATTCAATGCAGCTATATACTCAGCCTTTGTTGTAGAATTAGAAACTATCTCTTACTCTAAACTCTTCCAACTTATAACTCTATTGTTTAGGCAAAACACAAATCCTAATTGCAATTTATAATCATCTTGATCAGTCTGGAAGCTTGCATCAGTGTAACCCATTACCACCAAATCTTCCTCTCCTCCATAGACCAAGAACTAATCCTTAGTTCTTCCCAAGTACTTGAGGATGGTCTTTACGAATATCAAGTGAGCGTCACCTAGGTTTGACTGATACCTTCTCATCATGCTCAAGATATACGAGACGTCTGGATGGGTACATAACATTGCATACATGTATCTCTTCTGCTTGAGTTGCGTTAAAAGCTCAGAATGTATTTGCACCGTCACCATCTTCAAATTAAGTGTTTTCTATGGTAGCACCATGAATAGCGCATAGTAGAGCTGCACCTAATACTCTAGCAACTCCCATAATATGAAATGGGTTCAAGGCCCAATTATGAAACCCTTGGAAGAAGAGAATAAATCGAAATATAGATGCTACACCAAAACTAGGTGCAAAAAACCAACCAGACTGACCTAGTGGATAAATAAAGAATATAGAAACAAAAACAAAAATTGGGCCAAAAAATGCTATTGCATTATAAGGTCATAATTGAACGAATCGAGCAAGTTCAAATTGACGTAGCATAAAACCTATTAGACCGAAAGCACCATGAAGAACAATAAAAGTCCACAAACCTCCTAATTGGCACCAATGAGTAAAATCTCCTTGTGCTTTAGGACCCCATAGTAGAAACAAAGAATGTGCTAAACTATTTGCAAGAGTAGAAACAACATAGGTTGAAAAATTGCAACCTTCTAAATAATACTAGCCAATCCATGGGTATACCATGAAGTTACAAAAGTTGAACCCGTGAACCAACCTCCTAAAGAGAAATAAGCACAAGGAAAGAGCAATAGGCCTTTTGATCAAATTGCTGAGGCATATGGAATCAAACTCATGTGTTCTCGTTCTTCACAGGAACTGGGACATTGAGCTCTAGAGATGGGGACACCATGATGCATAGGCATATTTCCTCTCTTTGAGTTCTCCATGCTGAACAGCTTAAACACTTTGTCAATGTATGTGCTTTGACTTAGTCTAATAAGACTTTTGGATCTATCTCTATAGATCTTTATCCCCAAGATGTAGGATGCTTCTCCCAAGTCTTTCATAGAAAATGTATTTCCAAGCCATGTATTTACCTTTTGTAATTTAGGGATGTCATTCCCCATCAATAATATGTCATCTACATATAATATGAGGAATGTCACTATGCTCCCACTAACCTTGTTGTACACACCAGACTCATATTCATTTTGAGTAAAGCCAAACTCTTTGACTATTTCATCAAAACAAAGATTCTAGCTCCAAGATGCTTGCTTCAATCCATAGATTGATCTTTATAGCTTACAGACTTTATTTGCAAACTTTTGATTTATAAAACCCTTAGGTTGTGTCATGTACACATCCTCAATAATATTCCCATTAAGGAATTCCATTTTAACATCCATTTCCCAAATCTCATAGTCATGATAAGCTGCAATAGCAACCATGATCCTAATGGACTTAAGCATGGCCACTTGAGAAAAGGTTTTGTCATAGTCAACACCTTGAACTTGTCTGAAACCCTTTGCAACCAATCCACCCTTATAGGTTTTTACTTCACCATCCATGTCGGTATTCTTATTGAAGACCCACTTGCACCCTATGGGTTTTACCCCTTCAGGTGGATCCACCAAATTCCATACTTTGTTGGTATACATGGATTCCATCTCAGATTCATGGCCTCAAGCCATTTCTTTGACTTGCATCCCTCTATAGCATCTTGATAGGTTGTTGGCTCATCATCTATGACCAATTCACTACCTTCCCGAGTCGCAATATATCCAACTCTCTCAGGCTCAAGGTGTGTCTATTAGATCTATGAGGTTCCTATGTTACTTGAGGAATTTGAGACTCCACAACACCTTGTGATTCTCTTGGTTCCTTTTTTTAATCTATCAATTCTATGTTCTCTTGTTGGTCTTGAACCTCTTCGAGTTCCACTTTCCTCCCATTGATTTCTTTGGAGATGAAATCCATTTCAAGGAATGCAGCATCCCTGGAAATAAACACTTTGTTATCAGATAGGGAATAAAAACAATATCCTATTATTTCTTTAGGACATCCAATAAAATAGCATTTATCAGATTTAGGACTACTCTTGTCAGAAAACAATCTTTTAACATAAGCTTCCCATCCCCAAATCCTCATAAAAGACACTTTGGGATGGTTCACATGCCATATCTCATATGGTATCTTTTGAACTGATTTAGATGGTACTTAGTTTAGTGTAAATGTGGCGGTTTATAGAGCATGAAGGTAGTTAGAAGCTCAGCTAAACTCATCATTGATTGCACCATATCTAACAATGTGTGATTCCTTGTTCCTGACACACTGTTATGCTGAGGTGTTCCAGGTGGAATCCATTAGGATACAATCCCATGGGTTCTTAGAAGGTTCTCAAACTCTTGGATTAAGTATTCCCCACCTTGACTAGAATGAAGTGTCGTAATATTTTTACCAAGTTGGTTCTATACTTTATTCATAAACTCCTTGAAATTTTCAAGAGTTTCTAACTTATGTTTCATTAAATAAACATATCCATACCTATTGAAATCATCAGTGAAGGTAATGAAGTACTAATACCCACGTCTAGCAGTTGTTCTAAAAGGTCCACACACATCAGTATATATGAGTCCTAATAGATAACTATCACTCTCATTGCTTCCAGTGAAAGGGGTCTTATCCATCTTGCCCAACAAATAAGATTCACATGTCTCTATTGATTCTAAATCAAAAGAGTCTAGATAATCATCCTTATGGAGTCTAGATATGCAATTCTAGTTTATGTGCGCTAGACCACAATGCCCAAGGTATGTTTTGTTTGAGTTGTTGAGTTTTAGTCTTTTGATATTTATGTTATAAACTTCTATCTTTAGATCTAACAAATAAAGACCATAAGCCATTGGAGCACTACCATAAAAGATCCCATTAAAACAGAACATCAACCATTTTTAGTATGGAATCTAATTGCATCATTGTCCATACAAGATATAGAAATGATGTTTCTATTTATATCATGTACATAATAGCAATTCATTAACTCTATTACAAGCCCTATGGGAAGAGATATACTATATGTTCCAGCTATGTAGGCCACAATTCTTGCACCAATAGCAACTCATAGTTCCACCTCACCTTTTCCCAAATGCCTAATTTCTTTTAGATCCTGCATATTAGAACATATGTGAGATCCACATCTGGTATCTAGTACCCATGATGAATAAGTAGATAGGTTTATCTCAATAACATATATACTTGAAGTGGAGATCACAATCCCCATCTTCTACTTCTTGAAAGCCTTAAAATACAAAGGCTGAGTTCCTCATGTACTTTTCTTTCTCCTTATCTTGAGTGTTGAAGATTTGGATTTACGCTTGACCTCAGAAATCTTCTCAAATTTTCTTTGATCCTTGGACTCAACTCTACTGATCACTATCATGGGCTTGTCCTTCTTCAATCTTTCTTCAACATGAATCAGCATGGCAAGAAAGTCTAACATCTGTCCACCCATATTAGTCACATGATAACATTCGATAAAGCGACTATATGATTCTGGCATTCTCTTTAGAATCATATCAGTGGCCAACTCTTTGCTCAAGGTGAATCCTAATTCTTCAAGATGATACACATTATCAATCTATTCAATACATTGTCTTCTACTGAGGTTCCCCTTGTCATCTTAGACTAAAGTATCACCTTTAGGATATTGTCCCTTTCTTTCTTTATAAGGCCAAGTATCACTTTCCAAAGATATGTTACCATCTCAAGAACACTCATGTCCTTGCACTACTCAGGAAACTCAAAGTTCATGCAGCTGAGCATAAGGTACTTTATCTCCAAGGCATCATTGGCATGCTTCCAGTAAGCATCCACTTGTGCCCTAGGTGCATCAGGAGCAGGTATTTTTGGCACTAGTTTGACAAGGACATATGTCTTACACTCTTAATTGAGAACCCTTTTCAAAGTCCAAAACTAGTCAAGGAAATGTTTCCCATCAATTTTGTCCTTATTAAGGACCAATCACAATTGGGATTTGTTTGACATTTGATTCTACAATAAAAAAATTCATTTATAAAAAACTTTTGATTTGATTTGAAAAAAATGACGATACTAATTTGGTATTTAATAATTATCAGTCCAACTATTTTAATTCAAATTGATAGCCCTGACATATCAATTTAGAATATTGTAGCGTACAATATTCTAGTGAGCCAGATCCAAGATAATTCAATTGTATCCTAGTCAACACCACAAAACACAGTCAATCACCAAGGCATGCAACTTTTTCCAATTGCATCATATGCAATTCTGGATACATGTTATGCACAATTGCTTGCCATACTCAGCTGCATGCTTTTTGGCTTAGACGCTCTAAGAATAACTTGTTTAAGCCCAACCCAATATCCAACACGATAGATATGCACCCTAAAAAGGCAGAAGCTACATATCTACCAGCACACTTCCATGAGATAGACGACACACCACGCGAAGGCATAACCTACACTTGGTCAATCAAGCTTTTCATGTTGATTGCTGTTAGAAAGCATCTAAGACTTAATCGAACTTTTATTTGAGGGAGTTTGTATTTATAAGTATATATATACTTTACCCAATCACCACATATATAGTATGCATCATATTCATGCTATATCCACAATAAAAACATGCAATAAATGAAAGTGATGGTTATAGCCAAACTTTCATAATTCCTTGGAGCCACAAGGAATTACCACATCTCGGTATACCTCACATGAAGAAACCTGTCATTGATGAAGATCCATGCTTGCCAATCTGGGTTGATAGGTTCAGACCTTGAACTGATCGACTCACCTCCTGGCCGGTCGTTAGGTCGTATCACCGGTCGCTAAGTTCTTCTGTCCATCATCTTCTAGCTCCTCCCGTTGATCGGTCGGGTCCACCAATCGATTAGTTTGACTCGTCTATCTTGTCCTCCTTGCTCCTCAATCTTATAAGCTCATATTCAAGATGTCATCTTCTTCCTCTTAATAAGAAAGTAATTGTCCTACTTTTATATAATTATTGAGAAACCTTGAGTTACATTTGAGGGGAATAAAGGTAGAAGAGAATAATACTTTTACATTGGGAAGATAAGATAGAGGCTCATTACATAGACTGAGATAAAAGGATCAACCAACCACACAACCATGCATAGATAATAGGGGTTATTGGCCATAACCATACTACACATTCACCATCAAAACCGTTTCAAGGGTGACACATCTAAATTTCATATATATATATATATAATATTAGTTTGGGATTATTGTGGTATTTCATTGGATATATATTATTCTCATTGCATGCAATAATAGAATGACAAAACCAAAATCCATTCATATCTATTTATCCCATAATATAGTAAATTGACATTAGCTCTAATACCATTATTGGGAAATATAGCTACGAAATAGGTGGCGGAAACAAAAATAATAATCTACCATATTCCCTATAGACGAGTAGATGGCATCAATAACTATAATATGGGAAGGATGGCTTTGAGGATATACCTAGTCCTAGAGAAAGTCCAGTGACATCTCTTCATCATCATGGATACACAACTATTGAGTAGTTGCTCTTGGACGGTGTTTGTGCAGCTCCTGGTCTTCACCATGGACAACTGATAGGACCATGTGTACAACGGCTCTTGCAGTCTCTCCATGGACTGTATGTTGATGTTGCCCTCCTAGCAGCATCCAAAGGACTCCTATCTCTAGAGAAGTCTACACATACCACCTAGAACTTTTGTTGTCCTACTAGAACAAACAAGAAGGAGTTGTCCCTCCCATTGGCATACTAGTCCCCAACTTGCTCTCCCACAACAATGATCCTCAGTTATTCTCTCCCTTGCTATCCCTCCCTAATCAGATAGGACTTGCTCCGAAATTCTTGGTTACCACAACCAGAGAGGACAAAAATTGTCACATCAATTGATTCTCAATTGTCTGTGTTGTGCTCTGTGAAGCCCCCAATACCCCTCTACTTATAGATGGGGTTTGGGTCAGGTTTCCCAGTCGATGCAGGAGTGGAAGGGACCAGAAGATCTTAAAGTTTCACAACCTACAGACACCCAAATAGTTATCTGGAAACCTAGATGGTTGTCTGGTATGTGAGATGATTGTATCAACTACAAGACAGTCATCTAGTAGTTTTCCAATCCCCACAATATTGGCAATTCATTTCCCATTAATGCTAAACATTAATATCTTGCACCACAAGTATTGTGCAATCAAAATGACTCAGGAAAGTATTAGAACCCTCCTCCAACCTAACTGAGTTATCTCCACCATGCGAGACGGTCGTCTCACTCACCATACAGTTTTCTGGTGAGCCTGAGCCGAGCATATCGGTTCAACTAAATGTACTTGTCAGTTCACACCTCAATTTGAGCAGAACTTTGCCAATTTCCATCTGAATCAGCCCTGATCCTCCAAACACCCATCTCAACTCTTGACTCGACTATCTGGCACTCCAAACAGTCATCTCACTCAGTGAGCTGATCATCTGGTAGTGTAGCCAACTGATTTGTTGCATGGATTGAATACCTAAACACATTAGTAATCAATTCAATCATCATTCACCATTAAACTCCTCTTCTAGGTCGATACCTATGTGTGTGACCTTGTAGGACCCATATCACATTGGCAATGAATTTCCATAACAACTATGACATCACAAGCAAAGAGTGGCACCTAGTCACACATCAGTGCTACCTAAGTGAATGGAATGTTGGGGAACAACTTCAACCTATAATTTGTGTATGATGTTGTAGTGTTTGTATAATTCCTGTATCACTAATATCGAGATTGAACTCGAGGCATGGAGTACTCACCATCTTCAACATTCAATTTTGTTTCTTGAACCAGAGTAGACTGTCTGAGATATATATAAGCTCAATATCACATATTGACTCACATGTGCATGGCCATGCATTTCTCAGTCTTGCTAATCAAGAGGCCTTGGATATCATACTCCCTTAGGAGGGACAAATCCCATATCTATCACTAAAAGTCAATCCCCATATGTCACAATCACTCAATGTTCACCGTTATAACAACCCATGTTTTAGGACTGTGTTTGATGATGTTAAAACATACCAAATGACATGTGATGAGTGTAGTGATTTCAGGTCTAAGAACCAAAAACACCACTATCACTATGAGAGCTGACTATGACTACCATGGTAATGGTTTCCATGTGTCCATCTCGTAGTGGGTCTGTTCGATACACTGTTCTCTAACATGTATCTGTGTGACTGGTTTGATATAGCCATATCATGACTAATGAGACTCTTTCATCAACCAACTCACACTCTGATCTTATGTATCATTGTTGTCTGTCAACCTTCCACAATAACAAATGACCAAGGACATAATGAGAATATATATGTACTCTTAACATCCATATGATCTCATTTCCCCAAGTCACATACTTGAAGACATACGTCATTGATTAATATAATTCTCCAGACATTTATAATGTTACACCATTATCTCCAAATTTAATTTAACATAATAAATTGGAAGCTTTCCTTTATTTATTAATCAAATCAATTACAAATTTTTCCATTACAATCATCACATGATTGGCACTCTAGGCATACATACTAGCACTCCTATTCCCTCTCAGATAAATCCAAGGCATGGTTCCCTATCATCCCTATAGAATTGAAAGAGACCTAGGATGAGATGATCGGTGCATTCTTAAAGTGGTATTTTCTTCCACAAAACACAAATGAACTAGTGGGGGAGATCCGTAGCTTCTAGAAACTTGTAGAGGAGTCATATTTAGAATCTTGGGAGAGATTTTGGAATATTCTCGTGAAGGTCCCTCATCATGGGATTGATCTATATGGGATGTCAAATACATTTTATTATGGCTTACAATAAGGGGATAGGACTTGTCTTAACAACATAGGAGCATGTTTCTTCCTAAACAACAAGGTACAAGGTGTCACGAGATTTTGAAGAACATGACCAAGAATCAATCTGGTAGGAGGATCAAGAAGCACTAACAACAATTAAAAGTGCTAGAGAATCAAGGGAGTTCTATGCTCAGATGGACAGACTCACAACGAGGTTTGATAAAAAATATGGAACCTAATTTGGAGGTGAAAAGGAGGAGTGCATGTACTTGCATCAACAATATATATAGGATAGGGTTCCTAGTAAAATAGATAGGGTTGAAGACATGTTGGGCAGACTTGTGAGAAAAAATGAGGCCTTACTGGACCAGAAAAAGGATGCAGCATAATCAAGGGGCTCATGTATGCAATATTGAAAATAAAATCTCTCAATTAGCAGTAGAGGTGGCGTCATAATGAAGCCCATTCAAAAACAATTTCCTAGGAACATAGAGACATTTCATCAACATCATCAAGTATTTTTTGTCTCTATTTTCAAGGAAACATAGTAGGTTACTAAAAATCACCTATTTAACATACTCCTGAGATTGATTGGGTGTATGTGCCAAAAGTTCCATTTCCATGCAACCTATATGAAAGACTAGGATGATGTACAACACCATGGCATTGTTCTCACACATGCACGTCAATCAATTAGTGTCTGCAAAAAGCAACAAGTAAACCCCATATACAATCATTTTTCAAGATAAGGAACCTCAAGTTTCCACAATTGCTATGCTTACTCCTCTTGTTCCAAAAAAGGAGGTTCCTGAGCAATAATGAAGGTTCTACTTTGTAGTGGATTAGTCACAATCAACAAGGAATAACCCACAATCATGAAGGAGTAGCCACATGTCACCCCATCCGCGGGATATGTGCCATAATTTGTCCTAGGATGTGGCATTGATGCAATCTTAGGGGAGGAGATCCCTAATGTGACATACATTCCTCCTCACAAGTGTGTAGAGAAGACACATGTCATTTCTAAATAGTCTAAAGTCAAGAAATAAGAAAAAACAATTCAAGAAATTCCTATACAACTTCTAAAAGATCCACATCAACATCCCACTCGCGGAGGTGATGCAACATATCCATGCATATGGAAATTTCTTGAAGGATAGCATCAACAAGAAAACATGGGAAAAAATATAGATGTCTTGCATGTTGATGAAGTTGTGAGTGTTATGATCCAAAGAAGGTTGTCAATAAAAAGAAACGACCCATGATGCTTCTACATCACTTTTTTAATGGGCGACAAACATTTCCAACAAGAACAATGTGACTTTGGATGAGCATAAATCGCATGCCTATCTCTGCCTTACAGAAGGTGGGATCAAAGAGACCAAGAAAGACATCCATGACAATCCAGTTGGTAAAAAAATCAATTATGTGGCCTTAGGTGATTTTGATGCAAAGGTAGTTTTTTTCAAGAGCGAGCAACATGAAAGCTTAGGTGATTTTGATGCACTCAGGTTTGGTCACTTTTCATAGGCTATTTTTCCATGCATTAAGTGAATAATTTTTCATTTTGAGATATGTTATGTATTGTTTATCATTATTATCATGTGAGTTACTATTGCATCGAGTACTAAATATTTCTACCTAATCATGCAAAATTATCATCTTTAATTTGGACTTATGTTGATTTTCCCTTGTTTCAGGTAATTTGAGCATTCATATGGCAGCTCGGTGCTATCAAAACATATGTCGACTTATGTTGATTTTCCATTGTTTTAGGTAATTTTGAGTATTCATATGGCAGCTCAATGCTATCAAAACCTATGTCACTGAAATAGGTTTTGATAGCACTATGCTGCCATATGAATGCTCAAAATTACCTGAAACAAGGGAAAATAAACATAAGTCCAAATTAAAGATGATAATTTAGCATGATTAGGTACAAATATTTAGTACTCGATGCAATAGTAACTCACATAAAATTATAAACAATACAAAACATATTTAGAAATGTTGGTGCTAATGAAACAATGCCCGGTGCTACCGAGTAAGAATTTGATGCTACTCGAGCCAAGAGACAATGCTACCGACTCACCATTTAGAGAGCATAAGTAACTGGAATTAATTGACTCAGTGCTATCGCCTAGCCAGTAGGTGTTACTAGTTTTAGCAACCCAATCAAGTCAAAATTCATAAAAAGCAACTCGGCACTGTCGATGTACTCGTCAGTAGTACCAAAATAGTTTGTGGGTTCAGGTTAGCCGAAAACTCAATGCCACTGACATCCAGTTGGTGGAACTGACCTTAAGTGATCCGTGTAGATTGAAAATAATAATTGATTTGATGGCCACAAATAAATATTTGAAAAAGCCTCACTTATGACCCAAGAGGAGTTCAAATAAAGAAAAGATATCACACTCTATCTCGTTGCAACAAAGAACAAAGCCAGGAGAGGAAGACACAAAGGAGATATCCAAAGACTAGACACTTTGGGCACCTTTAAAGGGAATATTGCAAATGGAATGTTGCAGATAACAGTGTCTACCAAAAGGGATTGTCGGGACTGATTCTATGAGGGGTTCTCATTGGTTTTCTAATGTCTAGGTCATTTTATCCCTCTTATTCTCTTTTTTTGATGATAGAAATTATGTGAGGCTAAACCTCATATTCCTTAAGAGTGAGGAATAGCCTGGTTGTTCTTTGTATTCAAATTTTATGAATTAATAATCTATTTCCTTTAATTCTAAATATGAATCTATAATTCCTTATCACATTATTTATGTTTGATCACCACAAACCAATAAGTTAGACTAGTAATTTCTTCGGGAGAGGGATTAGGGGTTGGAAAAAATATTGATTTGCACATCCCATATTTCCCCCGGGAGCAGGCTTACGACTATGAAAGAAAAACCTAGAGCTATTGATAATGCACCTAGATAATTCCTTAACCGTTATGGAAGTGGGGTTTTCCTTAGTCTGGGTAGTATATCACACTACAAGAGTGGGTCATACTTACTACAAGTCCTTAGTATAGGGTTAAAGATCAATAACTTTTTATGAAATGAAGTTGAATGCAATGCATATACCATGGTGAAAATCTAATCCTATGGAATACATCCATTCTTGATCACATTCACTTAATCTAGATACAATTCTTTGATTATATTTATAAAAAAGCATTCAACCACTTTTCTAGGCCTAACTAGTTTGATTACATTTAGTAGTAGAGTCTACAAAATCATTTCCCTTAGTTTGAAACTCAAGCCTCTTGGCCTATATTACACAAGCTTACACTTGCATTTTACACACATAGTTTAAGCATGTCAAAGCCCCATATATGGATCCTCTTATATGGGTCATTTCAGCATGAGTCTAGGCTATTGTTAAGTCCATAGAGCCTTACCATACAAAACTAGGTTAATTTTGGGTTTAGTAGTCATCCTCTGTTCCATAATCCTTTGGTTTTAGTGAGCCCCTTACCAATTGACAAGTGCTTCCACATGAGACTCCTCGTGGACAAGTCAAGCCACAACTATAGATCCAGGTCAAGGATCAATGATGACCTCATACTAACAACTGTACATAAAACAATCAAAACCATAACTCATAAGACCAGAAATGACTGTGCATAAAACAATCAAAACCATAACTCATAAGACCATCTCATGGTGGAGCAAATCCCACCCATAAATATGCTCCACAATCATTGATTACAATCAACTAGTAGTTATTATGTTTCTAATTGTAGTTACTATATCCCAGTCATAATTTTCACAAAAAATCATTTAAAAATACTTTTAAAAGGCTAAATCTAACTTTTCCTTGCATAAACACTTAACATTTTACTATTATTCATCTTGCACTTTACTACATGCCAAAAAATTATGAATACAAATGTCTAAATCCACCTTCGAGTCCACCTTAATTGAAGGTGGTGTATTAGAAGAAAAAATAAAATAATGTGAATGAAGTGAGTGCTTTGCAAGACTATCAACAATAGTATTGTGCTAGTGTGGTATGTAGGAGAGGTATGGCTTGCCTACAATGTTAGAGAGTTTATCAAATTTTCTATGGATAGGGGTGAATTTTTTGTTTGCTAGACGAGCCTCAACGAGAACTTGTATCGCTGATGTAGCATCTAAAAGAATGGTTGAATGTTGCCATTCTCTAGATTTGCATAGACTAAGGGTACAAATGATGCCCTATGGTTTCACTTCCAATGCTGAAGTAGCATGGTTAAGGGTTTTCTGTCCTAATCCCAGCTTTCTTGTACCATCAACAATGTCAATATTGATACCTACAACCCTGGAGTGGTACTGGTAAGCCACACTATGAAAATGTAGAACTGACATCCTTCTGACATTCTGGTCATGCTAAGAACCCAAGTAAGAGGTGTAGGGTTAGCCTTAGTGAGTTTCAAGATAGCGACTAATTGCTCCTTGATGAATGCAACCTAGGTTTATGAATTTCCTTCTTTATATAGTGGATCATATCATTCCAAGATTACTAGATGGCCCAACCTACAATGAGGAGTTGAATCTCTTCTATAGAATCTTTGTGAAGTGTGATGATCTTGGTAATAAGGAGGGATTATCATATTATGATGTCCATGTTGGCTTATTGAAGGAGAAGTCATGCAGACAGTAAATCAAGGTATCTCTTGCATTTTTATAGACCAAACAAACTTCCTAACATGATATATGTCTACAGACCTTCTCCATGTTGGCCAGGATGGCTCGATCTTGGAGGAGCCATATGAAAATCCTTATGTATGCAGGCAAGGATACTTCTTGATCTTTTTCCAATTGCCCAGTCTTCAAATCTCTTTCTAAATGCACAACCATTAATATGTTGACATAAATTTGAAGTCACCTCTCAGTTCAAAGTGCCAGGACCATGTCAGGGCTAGACCCAGGGGCATGTGGAAGAATATGTTGGATCAAAAACCATGAATCCAAGGGAAGGTATGCTTGGATAAAGGACCAATCCCAATCTGTTTTTTTAATACCATGGGAAATGCAAAGAGGTGTGCAAGGTTATAAGTGATTGTAAAAATTGGGCTCAAGGTCACCTATTGAGAGGCCTTGTAATCACCTATCTACCCATACATTTGTGTCTGACTTGGAGTTGATGGTTCTATGGGATGCGACTTTAAGCGTTCGATGTGCTTCTTGATAAAAGACAAGGTTGAAGAGCAAGGTCTGTGACTAATAACTCCATTGTGCATATTTTTTTTATGCAAAATTTGAACCCAGAGGGTTGACAGACTATTCAGGAAGTGCCAAATATTTTTGAGCACAAGGGAGATGTTTTGGTTTCTCGTGTCCTTTCTCCCAACTCCACCAAAGTCCTTACAATTGTAACCTTATTCTAAGATACAATGGACAACTTCCTATACTCACGGCCACCTGACCTGATGAAGTCCTTCATGTGCCACTCAATCTCATCGTAGAGTGAGGGAGATAGTTGGACGACATGCATTGTAAACGAAGGTTGATATAGAAGTGTATATTTCACAAGGGTGATGTGCCTAGTCAAGGAGAGGTGGTGAGCAGACTAGCTAGACATGCAGTTTTGGATAGAGTGTGTAATGGATACATGCGTGGTTTTTTTCACATGATGGTGTATAATTGGGATGTGAAGATATAAAACCAAGTCACTGGTTCTTAGGATGCCCAATAATCTATGGAAAGACAATAA
Source organism: Alisma plantago-aquatica (assembly GCA_963693085.1). NCBI lineage: Eukaryota > Viridiplantae > Streptophyta > Magnoliopsida > Alismatales > Alismataceae > Alisma > Alisma plantago-aquatica. The sequence goes on along the minus strand of OY856411.1, from coordinate 1,056,986,344 downwards.
CTCATCCCGAGAGGTATTTTAAGAGGAGACACAACAAAACTTTTCCTTAGAGATAGTTTGTCTCGAGACCCAATCAAACTCCATTAGTAACTTGTTGATGGGAATAGCTTATTTGTTGAATAGTTCAGCCATAAGCAGGTTGTTGTATGCTACATGACATGGGATAAAGGTGGTCATTGTGAGTAAGGATAATAGACTGCTAATCCCCATACATGATGGATCTTGAAATAGCCTTGCTCATCAACTCCATGAAAAGGATGAAGATGTAAGGATTGATGGTATCCCCTTAGCGAACAATTTGGGTGGATTCTAAGGGCTCCATTAGAGTGCCTTCTAAAAGAATATAGGTGTCTTCACTTGTGACAATTTTTAAGATTAGAGAGACAATCTTCTTTGAGAGTCTGGCTCTTTAAAGGGTGCCCAAGGCAAAGGATTATTGTATGTAATTAAAAGCCTAAGCAAGATCAATCTTGATGCACACCATGTTCTTGACTTTAGTCTTGTTCCTCATACTGTGAATGACTTACTTAACTAACAAGATGTTACATGCAATGTGTCACCCTATAATGAAGCTCGACTAAGTTTTGAAGATCTAGGTTCCATGAAGGGGTTTTATTCTCTCTACTAGAATCTTTTAGATAAGTTTGAAATTTCATTTAATCAAAGAGATTGACCAAAATTCACTACATCTCTAGGGTTGGCGTGTCTTCGGGAATGAGGCAATTTGTGAATTAGATGGATGTTGATTGATGATACACGTGATGAAGGATGATTGAACCATTTTTACTATCAAGGGGCCATTGCGGGTCCAGTTGGATTGGATGAACACATTGTCTACTCTATCATGGCTTTGTGCTTTCGTCAGGGCCATCATGAACATGACACCCTAAATTTTATCATCGATAGGAACCTAAAGAAACTCATTGAAGGTTGCAATGTTAGGGAAGAAAACATAGATGACATAATCAACCATTGATGTTGTGTGTATGCTGCTTTTTAGGGAAGACGTCATCAGGTTGATAACAAAATCCCATACAAGGGCCTTAAGCATTGACATCGAAGTAATCCAGGTGTCAGACTCATTCCTTGGGTAGGTAATTTGATTGTGGTGCCTGTAGGCCTTCAAAAAGGAATGGGAGAATTTTGTATTCATGTCTCCTAACTACAACCAATTGATATTGCTCTCTTCTACAAATTTGCTTCTTCTCAGCATCCCAGTGGATGGAAGTGGATTGAAATGTCAGCACAACCTCAAGAAAAGTTTGTCAGGATCCCATATTGGTAGCAGATCCTCCCAAAATTGTGGAATCTAGTTCTAGTAAGATTTTGTTCTAAATAAGTGGTGGCATTTTGATGGTGCACATTGTTTGAAATAAAGATAGGGCTATTGTTATTGTAGAGGCATGGCATGATAAAGATCAAGAAGTGATTGTCAATGGAGAGCCATTTATCATTAGCTACCACACAATCCAGTTTCTCTAGTAGCGTTAGGTGCTTGAATGTAAAGAAGTGGCCTTCCACCTTCATGTCTTCTAACCCTATGAAGAGGAGTAAGTAATTGAATGATTTTCTAGAATGCTGGTTGAAGGGGCATCCACCCTTCCTCCTCGAGTGATTCAACATAGTATTGAAGTTCCCAATGGCCGCCCACACTTCAGAGGTGATGGAAGAGTTCTCAAAAAGGTGTTACCATAGTAAGTCCTTTTTGTAAGGGTTGAATCCCTCATAGAAAATGGTAATATGTCATTCACCATTCACTCTATAATGGATGAACTGGTGTGGTTTTGAAGGATGTTAAAATTGGAATTTTCCTTTTCCCTAATAAGAAGATACGCTAAGAAAAATCTAGGGCTTCAACCTTATTAGACAAAGAGTATTAAAGATGACTGATGATACTAGAAGCCTCAATTACACTAACATTAGGCTTATCTAGGTTGAGCATGGGTATTTTTCATTTAGTTTGTAGTCATTCATAAGATAAATTTACTTTTTGAGGAAGGCCCCTTGGATGTTCCAACAGATGAACTTAATCATTTGTGAATCTAATGGGGGGAGTGTGTGGTGGATCATGTTATGGAGGAGCACAGTTGAATGGACTGGTTTTCACCACTCATTTCATAATCATTATCTTCAACCATCTCACCTTGAAACTCTAAGGGTCTCCTTGCATCTGGTGGCTTGCTGACATTCACAAAAAACTTGGCCAACTTGTCTTTTTTTCCTTTCTCTACCCAGGCTAATTGATTGGTTTATAACCTTCCTATTTTATAGGATGACTCCATCACCACTACCCTTCTCAACCCACCAAAATGATGTATGTTACAAATTTAAGGTGTTGGGCACATCCCTAGCCACAAACTAAAAGGGGGTTTGTGACTAAGAGCAAGTTTCCTTCCCAAATGGGTTTAATCATCTACCATAGTCATGTCCGTGTTGCATGTTAAACTACCACTATTAAAGATGTAGGGTTCAACCTACTGTGCCTACTTCTAGCTCTTGTCTACTGATCTAGTGGTATTTTTTAGCCATTTTTTCTACCACCTGTCTTGCACATATTCCCACTTCTTCCCTTCCTTTTTGGGATGTATTCTAGTTTTCCTCAACAACTGGCTTTTAGTTTTGATTTCCATAAGTGTCTTGATCTTTCCCTTTTCCCCTTGGTTAGGACTGCCATTCTTGTTTGGATTTGGGTGACGCTTCAATTTTTTGGTGTAAATTTTCATGGTATAGATAACTGGGTTAGCCATTATGGGGATGGATGATGATGATGGATCTATAAGGGTAAATGAAGTGAAAAAGGTGCACTTTGCATCCAAACGGTGACTCTGTCCCAGTGCATCCATAATGTATGAAGATTTCTATACTCTAGTATGTAGTATTCCTCATTGAGGTAGATTTTAATGAGAAGAGGCTTGGTTGTTTTGACTTCTATTGCCTACCTCACAAACTTCCCATTATGGCTAGAAAGAGTAGTGGAAAGAATCTTGATTGCCTCACCAGATTGCCTATGCTTACAAACAACTGGTTCTGGTACAAGAAGATTGGTAAATTTAGAAACATACCTAGACCACAAGTGTCTAGGGGATAGGATCTGAGGGCCAAAAGGAGTGGGACCACAATTGTAGAAACATGTAGTTTCCAAAGATGGTCCAAGGTCCATAGTTATGGAACAAAAAAATCATGATGGTTGTCAAGTTGAATGATAAATTATCCCATATTAAGATCTACAATGAAAAATTGTTTGGTTGGCTTCCATAAGGGTTGGATCCTGTTGACTAGGTCGGTGAAGCTAACATTGATTCTGACAAACCTAACAACCACCGCAAACCTCCACAAATCAAGTGATGGAGTTAGGGTTCCTAAATTGACTATGCTCAAAGGAAGAACTTTATTGCAATTACTGAGGATTACATTATCCTTTAGAGTGTATGGTGAAATTAGTTTAAGGGGGGGTTCCTTTTGGATTGAACCATTATTTTGTCTCTAAAAGACAAGGAGGGTGTTGTAGTGTTTCACTTGATGGCCTTATGGGTAGAACTCTAGTTGGCGTAAACCATTTTTTCATCTTCCACACCATTATAGACAAAATCCTTCTCCATCTTTGTGGTGTTTTGACTACAACTACCATCATCTCCTTCAAGTGTATGGGTGAAACTGAAGCTATCCCTACTGAATCTTCCTCCCGCACGGCTGCCACTTCTCCTTTAATGCATCAACCTAGTAGAGAATAAACCCTACGAGAACATGATGAGGCTAGATCTAACAATAACTTCATAGATATCTCAAATAAACCAATATATGATCCAAATTTTGAGGTAATGATACTCTAAGACCTTAATTTTATCCAAATCAATGATTATGATTTACTTGTTATCATAAATTAGATGTTGATGACCCATAAAAATGGTAAATATAATCATTGATGATATGGTATTCACTGCAGTGGACTTATCATTTATGACCTAAGTGGTAAATCTTATTATTTAATGTTAAACATTATTTGGAAGTATTTTGATCTTGAAAACTAGAATATTAATAACGTTGAATATGATAAATGACTACACTAAGGATCATAAAATGATCAAATCATCCTTACAATGGAAATTGAGACCCACAATGCTTGAATTTATTTTGATCCATGTGTATATTTTTATCTATAATGACCTTCGACCCAATCTTGATTTCTAGTTTCTAAGATCTAATTTTAGTACTATGAACCAACAACAGGATACACTTATTCTTCTATTGAAAAAACTCATGGCATTTCGATATATTTTATGCATCTCTTGAGTATTGTTTCCTCAATTTTTTTGTTAAGATATAACATTCCGTATTTAAGTAGTTTTTGATTTGCTATAGTTACTTTTATAAACACTAAAAAAGAAATGAGTTGTCATTATTCTATCTAAACCTGTCAAATAGGTGGGTGGAATGGATTTGGCTTGGGTCATTGTAGATGCAAATCTGGAGAGAACGATTTGAAAAACCTAAGGTTAATTGGGTGGAGCAATAGCACACTCAAACCCGACCTAGCGAATTGTGGGTCACCCGTGGGTGCCCATATAAATATGCAAAATATAAAGATGTTACTATTTGTTGCTCCTCAACTCAAAGTTGAATGGTTCATTAGTAATGTTTAGTGCAAGCATAGGGAAATGAGAGAAACTGTTCAATGTATATGGAATCAAATACAATCTAATGCCTATTGCTTTATTTAACATACAATTGTAAGAAAAAATAAGCCAATCGTTGTAACGTAAATAAAAATATATAGATTTTGCAAAAGCATAATATATCACCATAAAATAATATGTTTATCATGTAATGTTAAAGGTTCCCCATCTAGCATATCATATTCATTATTGCACAAAGTAAAAATAAAGAGAATATAATTGTCACGATGGAAACAAATGACATTGTTCATTAAAATAAACAACAATATAAAAGATAGCTACTTTGTTTTTATTAGCATAAAAAATAAAAAAAGATATTAGTCATGGTCCTTAGACTTTCTATTTTTACACTATATACATTAAACATCAACAGATTAGTTGCATGATAATTTTACGTTTGCGGCATGTCTTAAGAGTCATATATGTATTATATTTATACTAATAAATTTTTATTTAACTGATGTGATGCCCTGATGGGCCACAAATGAGATTACTCAAAACCAAAAGCGGAAACAACACTAAGAAACAAATCATCAGAAAACATAGGAAATTAAAACTGATTTCATTAAAGCATTGTAGGACAAAAACATATTACATATTAGTCCAAAAAGCCTGCCACATGCAGCACATAACATGTCATGTGGTACTTACATCACTGTAGATCAACGTTCCCGTCATCAACCTGTTACATAAGATACAGATTCCACATACATACATGTACATTTGTCATAATTGTACACATAGGCCAAAACCTCGTATCGATCACATAACCACAAAACAACTCAAAAGAAATACATCCGAAGGACCTGAGTGTACAAGGGTGACTCTAGGACTCTAACACCCACAAAACTAGCAGCACATCCAACCTTATCATCTACTGCTCTTTCTACTACTCTTCCTCATCTACACAACCTCTACCTCTTCGTGCACGGTCACCTAAAAGATGTGGAGACTCGCAGGCTGAGAACAAAGGTCCCATCTAGAGATATAGCTCTACACCAACACTATTAAACAAAAAATAAGCTAAGCAACTAAAATGGCATACTACCAAGTTGATTAGATTCAGCTAAACGATATGTATCCAACAGATGAAGCATATTAAGCAAGACTAGGCAGCCACCACTGAATAGTAGATCAAGTTATATTCTAAAATGGAATAGGAAGAACATGTATAATAGTTGACTTCTATTACCGTCTTATAATTCAAGAAATTAGTAAAAAGATAAGGCAAGGGCTCAACCAATGTGAGACATATGTCACCCTAAGCACATATAATACACGGTTATATTATGTCTTTTATTATGCCCTAACGATTTGAGTCGTACCACCCAAATCCAACATACCACTACTTAGTCAAAATTAGTGCCATATAAGGTCAATGGAAGAGACAGAATCTACGACATCTCCAACACCTCTTGGTTAGCACAAGAGAACACCACATAGACATATAAGTCAACTACAAAAGAGTGACATATACTCAATAAAAGGATCATCTCACGCATGGCCATATTCATATAAACACCTAGCCCACCTTGGTATAGGTAACAACGCTAAACGAACATTCTCACGCATGGCTATTCTGAAAAGAAGGATTGGCTCAGGCATGGCCATCCACATCATAAGGAGATCGGCTCACACATGACCATCTCACACAACTTGTAGTTAAGGATGCAAGGAGATACTCGACTTGCACCCCGCATATTAAAAAATATGCACTCCGAGTTAAACTCATTTCACCAATCCAGCAAATAAAGCTGACACTAGAATCGATCTATGGCACATGGAAAACTACATGATTAGGGTTCACTTGATTAGTTAGCCAATTGGGTGACTTTTAGCATCAATAAAGTTATGACGTATAAAGCTAAAACAAACTATACAACAATAAGGGTGTGTTCCCACTTTAGAAGATATCCAACGAACAAGGTGTGAACTTTTCACACAATCACCATGATACTCATTGCTCTGCCATTCACAAGTCTATTGCCAAAGTCACATATCACCATGAGATATCAATCCCTTAATCACATCACTTGAGGATAATACCTCTCAATAGGCATCAAGCCGTCACTAGGTTATAGGACCTATCACATTAAACCTTACATATGCCTCATCACATCATGCCTTATCATTGTGCATAAGAACCTCAATGTATTGTATAATCACCACCATAGCATACACAAGCCATGGCATACATATCACCTCCAAGGTTAGGGGCATATAAATAAGAGAGATAAAGCATTACATATGATGAATATCTCATGAGAGAGAAAGCAAACAAATCTCATAACTCAACATTTGGGCTACATACTTAGTCAGTTAGTGTTTTGTGGATTTTTATGAACATTAAGTCCTAGGTGGGACATCTCCCACATTCTTGGAATACTTTATAGTAAGGGATCATCGTAAGGGTTAAGAAGCAACTATCCACATAGCACAAGATGTGGCTCATACATTGCTTATAGATGTACATCAATTAGGTATTCAAGCATGTAACACAACCATACTTCAACCATGTATCCTGACCACCACCACCATGGGTCGTTACCACCCATCTTACACATGTCACGACCATGTCCAGCCTCCTTCATGTCGTGAGCATGACACACCAAAGGATTGTATCATGTCTCGACCCAAAAGTAATTATCTCACAACCATCAACAGACCCAGATGTCATGACCAACTAGGGTTAGGGTTTTAGCCACCCAAAGAAAAGCACGTCGTGACCCCTAGAACAAAAGCCATATCGACCTGTGACAAGGACATGTCTCAACCTCAAAACCCAACCATGTCGTGACCAACCAACAAAGAAGGAAACATTATGACCAAACTAGTGTGTGTCTCAACCCCTCTAGAGCGTAGGTGTCACAACCATCAAGGATGTGGATGTCACGACCTCCACTAGCTCAGCTATCTCGAACCAAAACCAACATGCCAAGAGATGTCAGGACCCAAGACAAAAACAAAGCATGATGACCACTAATGGTCAAGTCTCAACCAAGACTAAGGACAAACTCTGACCCAAGGTTAACCACAATCAAAATAGGGATACCCCGCGGCTAAAATATGAGAAAACACAAGGAAAAACCCATTGTCCCCATGAAGGAGAGATCTCATACAAAACACTAATCAAACCCTAAAATAAGCTTCATGAATCTTCCATGAAAAGGAACCCCAACAAGGAAGAGAAACCAATATCATAACCAATAAAACCTCATAGAGAATATAAACACTCGTTCATCATGCATGCAACTCAAACCAAGGTCAAGAAAGGAAGTAAAACCACCAAGCACCACAAACACCAAAAATGATTACAAAACTAGGGTTTTGGATTGCATTCAAACCAAGCATGATCTAAACATCATACAAGTTCTAAGGTCTATAACCATATACTAGAATGTTAAGGAAACATTTAGGGAGAGAAGACAACAACATGCATGTAAGAAAGGTGCATTAATACAGAAGGTTAAGAGTTATATAACATGCCTAAAGGAAGATCACTCCAAAGAAGGCAAGCTCCAAGCACACGATCACCAAGGATGATCAAGATCCTCAAAAAGCTCCACTCTTTAGCCACAAGAGCTCCTCAAGAAAGAGAAGACACCATGGTCAAAGATCGCCCATGAAAAGAGAGCCAAAAAGATCTAGGCCGAGCCAAAAGAGAAAAGGATACAAAGAGAAGAAACTCTCCTCACACTTGGGTCTACCTTGTTAAAACATGGTCTATGAACCTTGTGATGAGGAGTTTCTCTCCCAAAATGATCACCATGGAGGAACCATGGTCTAGAGTCAAGAAAATAGGAGATGATGGGGTGGAAGGTCCAAGGAAAAGACCAAAGAGGAAAGCTAAACACTCACCAATGTTGAAGGTGACCAAGGATCACCACGAACTCCACATGGAAGATTGAACCACCTATAAAGCACCAAGAATATCTTCTTATTTATCCACCAAGCTCCAAGGACGAGAACAAGGGAAGGGAGGAAGAAGATGGCTGAAAAAATATCACTTGCATGGAGAGAAGAGGGTTCATATAGCAAAGGAGGAGAGGGGTAGGGTAAGAGATGAGGTGTCAATAAGATAGAGATCCAAAGGGACACTTGTTCCACTAAAGAAACTGCATGCAACCACTTAAAGCCCACATGAAATAGATGGTGATACACTCTAGGTTGGATCGCAACCACCAAGACCACCCAACACTATGTCACAATCGCGATCCACCAAGGGAACCACCCATGGTCGCGACGTTACCACCAAGAACCACTAGGTCAAGACATTCCACACCAAGCTATTGTCTAACCCAAGACCATCTTGGTCATGACCACCACACCTAGGGGAGGTTTCTCAACTAAAAAACTCTCCCAACAAGCCCGAGGTCACGATCTAGGTTGAGACAAACCAACAAGGGTCACATGGTCAAGGCACACTAACCCTAGAAACCCTAATCACCACTAAGGGTGATGCCACTCAAATAAGGGTCAAACAGATGCCCCAAAGCTCCATACTCTCTCTCATGAAGTCAAGATAGAGAAGGAATAATCTAGAGGTGGCAAATTAAAAGAATACCCCCATAAATGGGTAAGTGTCAATTTACACTAAAACTTGCACATAAAGCACAAAAAACATCCAAACAAGCTGAAACTGGAGACTTAAGCTCTCCACAAGCTCTAAGATCATCTCAGAGGATTAGAGTAAGGTTTTAATAATGTCACTAAATCCAAAGCAAATAGTCCAAAACATAGGTTAGGGATCTTACAAGCCATAAACCCCTAACGAGGAGTTCACCCCTGAAATCCTAAGTGAAAAGAGACGGGTACTTCCTCTGCATCTCTTCCTCAAGATCCCACATGGCTTCCTAAACACCAAGGTGATGCCACAAAATCTTCACGAGCACTATGTACTTCTTCTTCAACCTATTAACTCTTCTATCTAAGATCAACATAGGTCCCTCAAAATAGGACATATCCTCATCAAGCTCAACCTTCACTGACTGCAAAAACAACTCGGTATCAGGGTGGCACTTCCTCAGCATGGACACATGGAACATTGGGTGCAAAGTGTGTATCTTAGGTGGTAGCTCCAACCTATTGGCCACCTTCCCAACATGTGCCACCATAGGGTATGGTCCCATATATCTAGGAGCCAGCGTACCCTTCTTTCCAAATCTCCAAACACCCTTCCAAGGAGAGACTTTGAGATACACCTTGTCTCGCACTTGGAAATCTAAGTGTCCCCAATGGTTATCAACATACGACTTCTACCTATCATGTGCTTCCTTCAACTATTGTTGAATCACTTTAATCTTTTCTATTGGCTCAATGTCGGCTTTACCAGCAACTATGCCAACAGCCCTGCTAGCATAGACACCTCTAGATTCACATTCGTATGACACATGGAGACAAGAATGTCTCTCTTATGACACACAAATGAGTTAAACTATGCACTGTCCACTGATGATGTTGAAGAATACTTTCTTCTCAGTACATCTTCCACGACATTCACCTTGCCTGGATGGTACTCAATAGTACAATCATAGTCCTTGATTAACTACATCCAGTGCCTCTATCGCATGTTCAACTCCTACTGCGAGAAGATATACTTCAGGTTCTTATGGTCTGTGAAGATATGCCACCTCTCACCATAAAGGTAGTGTCACCAATTCTTTAAAGCATGAACCATTGCGGCCGACTCTAGGTCATTTGTAGGGCAGTTCTCCTCATGCTTCTTTAGTTGTTTTTATGCAAAATATATCACATTCTACATCATCACACAACCCAAACCATTCAATGACACATCACAAAAATATATGTGATCTTTCCCTTGCTCTGGCAATGCTAGCTCTGGTGCACTTGTCAACTTCTCCTTCAACAACTAAAGGCATGCTGACACTTGTCATCCTAAACAATAGACACATCCTTCCTCGCCATCTTGGTTAGGGGTAATACTACTGGGATGGGGTTCTTAATGAACCTCCTATAGTAGCATGCCAAACCCAGAAAGTTGCACACTTATGTTGGCTTCTTTGGTTGATCCCACTCCAATACAGATTCAACCTTCTTGGGGTCCACATGAACATCTTGAGCAGATATCACGTATCCTAGGAAGCAAAACCTCCTTCAGCCAAAACTCGCACTTGGTGAACTTGGCGTACAATTGATGTCGTCTCAACACGGTTAATGCCTGATGAAGATGATATTGATGCTACTGGTTATCATGATTGTAGTTCAAGACATCATCTATGAACACCATGATGAACTGGTCAAGGAATGATTAGAACACTCTGTTCATCAAGTCCATGAATGTTGTTGGTGCTTTGGCTAACCCAAACGGCATAACCATGAACTCATAATGACCATACTAAGTCCTAAAAGCTGACTTAGGTATGTCATCTACCTTGATCTGCAACTAGTGATACCCTGACCTCATGTCTATCTTGGATAAGATTGTAGCACCTCATAACTGATCAAACAAGTCATCAATCCTCAGTAAGGGATACTTATGGTAGAACCCCTCCAAGTACATACATGATAGTGAAAGCAAACCCTATGTTGTCCATAAAATGGGTCATTTGACTTGGAGGTATATTACAAAACATGATAAGAATAGCAATAAGATAAATGAAACACCTTGCATTTATTGGAAATCTTGATTCATGCATTATTGTTGGAATAAAGGAAACTACATCGCATGCATCTATAAGATCTAGTCTACTTGGTATTGTAACTAAACATAATGGAAATATTTTGCATTTCTAGATCAACTTGGTAAATGGCACCCTACCAGGAGCTTGAAGTTCCACTAGTGCTTGATGGTCCTGCTTTTCTTCACTTGCTCCAAGTCCTACAAACTTCACGTCCCCAACCATGCAAAACAAACAACACATAAGTAAGTGGCATTTGGCACTTTATAAAACATAAAAATAATAGCTTGACATGAAATAATTTGACATAACTTGACCATGGATCATCTTAAGAATGCATTGGATAATTTTAAACATAATCAATTGGGAAAGTTGATATATGCCACCTCTCTTTACATCCCATAGGAGCCCATGATTTCTAGGAAATCCCATAATGCTAGGAATTCCCATAACGACCCTTTCAGGTCCATAAATGAGGCACATATAAAAACTTAGCCAATTCCTTAATCTTCATCATTAACTTAGCTCTTAACTTAAACAATGACATTTCTTAATCTTAATCTTGAACATGATGGGATTACTCCCTTTTAATTCCATGATGGAATTTCTCCCTCTTTGATCATAATAGGGTTTCCCCTTCTTGAACATGATTCATTAATCTTAATCTTAATCTTAATTTGTGTTCTATCATAGACCATAAATAAACAATCAACCAAAGAATGATAAATATGCCTGATGTATTCTTGAAAAGACATTCATCATTCATGTAATCAAGTGATATGCATAATCATAAATAAATATACATTAAACCAAGAATACTTATTCCAGACATGCATGGCCCACTCACCTAAAGCAAAAACCTTAAGGTCAAGTCTCCTGACTTGATTGACCCTTTAGTCACCAGTAATTAAATTGAAAACATAACATATATATAAGTTCATATCCCTTAAACCCTAATTTCATTCATGAAACTATTGAGGAAATTTAATGTGGAAAATAGGGTTTGAAAACAACACCAATAGATAGAAAATCCTGAGAGATTTCCAAAACTTATTTTTATATATTTTTCTGAGCATCCTATGAATTACTACATTTTTTTGTAAAACTAGAGTAATCAAAAAAGGATAAAAGCCACATGTATGAATATATTACCTACAAAGCGCACAATTGGTTTGGGCTCCACGCTGGTGTGGTCCTATTTCATCTGGCTGTGTGGCCAAGCAATGTGCACAGTAGGTAGACTAAAACAAGCATCAGAAACATGAGAATACCCTTGTGGTAAAAATCACCCTATTGAGCCAACATGGGTAAAAATGAGAAAATGACTATTTGATTCTTCTTCTTCTCTTCTCAATGGCGAGGAGCTCTTCTTGTGACCTCAATCTCAGGTTGAGATTCTAGGAAGTCAGTGTCCATTCAAGGCAAGACCTTGCATTGCCGGTCCACTAGGCTATGCTGAACCTAGTGAGCCATTAGTGAGGACCCTACGGGGAACCCTGAGCTGAAGCCCTTACTGCCTCCATGGCGGGACAGAGGCGGGGAGGTTTAGGGAGAAAATGTCGTGAACTCATGAAAGCAAAGCACCATGATGGATAGAAAAACCTCAAGAGATGAAGCTGAAGACAAATGCATCATCTTGAGAAGAAAAAAGGGTCGTTAAGTTGTCGATTTGACGAAGAAAGCCAGAAAATAGAGAAATCGACTAGTTATAAGGAAACACTGGTGCAAGGAGATTTCATGGGATAAGTAATGTGGGAAACACTCATCAGGATCCCATAAGCCTTCTTGTCCATTCTCAGAGACCAGTGAGCCATTGGAGAAACATGGCTACAAGTGCCAGGGAAAACTAGTAGAGGCCTGATAGGCCATGACAAATCAGGCAAGCGAGGGTTGAACTAATATTGTAGAATTGTTGAAGGGTCAAAGGTGTTGCTTACGTGAGCGTTAATTCCACAGAAATAGGTAGAGTCAGATGAAGCCAGGCCAAAGTCACTGGATTTGCTCTTCGAGTAGGTCAGGGCATTTAGAGACTTCTGAGCACAAATTGGTGGAGGAGGAGGACGAGTTTGGGCCTATGCATCCTCTTGAAACCTTGAGGAAAGGAGGTCAAGAGGTATGGTGGTGACACTGGAAAACTACATAGAGGGAGGGAGGTCAAAGCCATAATGGGCGTTTCTTATATGCTCCATGAGAGGATGCACGTTTAGGCTTATTTTGATTGAGAGAGAGAAAGTTGAAGGCATATGAGAAAGAATCATGCAAATACATGGACAAATGAGGGAGAAAGAGAGTCAGGGGAGGAATTACTGTATCCGTGTTCAGACTTACAAAACAATGTGTGGTAGGAGATGAGGCAGTTGTCGTCGGATCTTGATCCAATGGATGGTGATGCGCACATGAAAAAGAAAACGTGTGATAGGAAAATAAAACCGAATCTTAGTGGAAATCACGCAATTAATGCATAATTAAATAAAGTGATGTAAATTAAATTCCTTTTCTTTCCCTTTTAAAATGGATGAGCAAATAAATTCCAAATAAAACCATAATTGGTAGGTAGACTAATAAGAACCCAAAGAATCTGAATTCAAAACCAATTTTTCTTTTGGGGGAACTTCAATGCTTAAAACACAAAATTTGAAGGAAATTCCATTTTCTCTATATTAATGCATCCCTTTATCATTTACTAACCAAATTTTATGTGTACCTCTCTCTTCCCTAAACTTACCCATAGGAAAAATCTAGAATAATGGTTTTGAACTTAAATGTCTCAATTTGATAATTTTGCACAAGTTGTGTCCCTTGTTTCCATACTAGTCATTTGAGATTCCAAGAGTCCTATATCCTTTATGCCTTTTTGAGCAACATTTTTGGAGGAGAAAGAAAAAGGATAATTACACTTTCTTATAAAGGGAGACTTCTTGCCCAAGTTAAAATATTACCTATTTTCAAATTTCACTCCTTTTATATTTCTCCTTTATTATTTTTAAACAATTTCAAGAATAGGAGTGAGAAGGGAAAGGGAAACTAATGTTTATCAAATCAAGTTAATTGCAACACATAAAAAATAGATGAAATAGGAAATGCATTTTGAGTCTCATTTTAATTTCCTAACTTCATTGTCTTCTATGAAATTTAATTTCATTATCTTTTTGCATTAAGCCCCTCTACTATTTTTATTTAAGAAAAACTACACTCTAAATTTTAAATTACTCTAAGGAACTCGGGATGTTACACTTATTCTTTATTGTCACCTTGTTCAACTACCTGTAGTTTATACACAACCTCAAGGATCCATCTTTCTTCTTCATAAGCAGCATGGGAGCACCCAACGGAGAAGTACTTGGTATGATGAAGCCCTTTTCTAGCATCTCATGCAACTATTTTTTTTACTCTACTATCTCAGCTAGTGGCATCCTATATGGTGTATGTGCTATCGGTTGCGTGCCCAGGACTAGATTGATCTCAAAATCAATATATCTGATAGGGGGAACACTTGGGAACACATCCTCAAATTCTCTGACAACTAGCACCTCTTGGATACTCAGACTCCTCACCTTGGTATCCACCACATGCACCAAGAACACATCACAACCCTATCTCATCAACTTCTCAGCTACCGTCACCGTCACCAAATAGGTTGGAAGAATCTTCCTATCATCTTGGAAGGTCCACGACACACCACCGTCTACGAATGTCGCAACCTTGGTACTAAAGTCCAAGACCACCTGATACTTCTCCAAGATGTCCATTCCAAGGATCACATCAAATCCATGCATATCAAGTGGTAATAGATCCACTTGAATGCTATGTTGTGAAAAAGAAAGCACATAGAAAGGATACCACTTCCGCAACTCCACGGGACCAACTAATGGGTTTTCTAAATGAAGACTATCCCGTCTATGATAACAGACAAAGAACAAGCATCAATCACTTCTCAATTGATAAAAGACTAAGTCGCACCTGGGTCAACAAAAATAGATATAAAGTAAGAAGAAGACAAATCAGAATGAAGTAATTCCATCTGACCAGTCACTACTCATGGCTTGACCACTCCTTCAGGTTGACTCATAGTATAGAATCTAGCCATCACCTGTTGACATCCTCTTCCTCTACTAGCCTGTCTTGAAGAACTAGCTTGAGATTCTTGTGCACGTCCCCTTCCACTGCCATTGAACTGCTATCTTTGTGAGCCCTATTGGCTTTGCCTAAGTTCCTGGGTCACTTCCTCATCTTTCATAGAGAAAAACAACTTTGTATGCCCAACATGTCCACACTTGTAGCAGGTATTGCTCTCATACCATGGCCTAGACAGCCCTATCGTTGAATCTGATGCTACACTCTAAGCTCCTACTGGGGGAAGACTGCATCCTCTGCCCTTACTGGGTGACCACTGGGAATGTGCACTGGACCTGTGTTGCGTAGGTAGTGTAGAAAACCTAGGCTTGTTAAAGCCTCGTGAAGACTATCCCTGGTACTACACTGGCCTCTTCTTGGCACTCTTCTCCCGCTTCTCAACCACAGACCATTCAATCCTCCTGATGGACTCCACAAATGTCATAAAATTCTCATTGTACTCTAGAATTGTTGCTGATGTTGTCCGCTTACCATTCAGACCCTTCTCGAAATGTCAAATCATCTCCTCATCCATTGATGCCATGTGAGGACAAAACCTCAACAACTCCATAAACTTATTTTTGTACTCATTGATCACATGGATCCCTACAGGATCTACTCAAATTGACTGATCTTCTCATCCAGATAAGTACATGGAAAGTATTTGCTAAAAAACTCTCATATGAACTCCTCCCAACTGATATCAACACCTGACGGTTTCTCTTCTTCAATGGCCCACCAATGGCTAGCACTCCCATTAAGATGATACACTATGTGCTTCACCTTATCAACCTCGGGGATATTAAGGATCTTGAAAGCCTTTTCCAACTCCGTCTGCCAAAGATCAGTATCTGTTGGATCAGTCATACCAGCATACTCTACAACACCAACATGTCTCAACCTCCCAAAGGTCTTCCCAAATCCTAGAGATTCAACACTGGGGACAGGTGCCCTAGGATTAGGGGTGGGCATCTCATCTTCCATGTGCATCATCGTCGCCATAAACTGCCCAAAGAGAGACAGGAAGGCAGGCACTCTATCACAGCTAGCCAAACTGGGGCTCGTCAGCCACCCGATCTTCTCTTCCCTGAGCCCTTGCACCACCACTGGGTGTAGCAACACTGCTCTTAGTAGTGTGTTCTTCATGTTCTCCATGCATCTTTTCTACTCGTCTTCTTCTTCTTATTCTTTTGCATAAGCAGAAGTCACTATATGACAGACTAAAGGACACTAGAATAGACACAACCCTAGTTCTAGGTCCTTATATACTCAAATAACCAAAAGCTATGATACCAACCTTAACTGTGATGGCCCGACAGGCATAAACAAGATTACTCAAAACCAAAAGTGAAAACAACATTAAGCAATGAATCACCAGAATATATAGGAAATTAAAACCAATTTCATTAAAGCATCATAAGCTAAAAACTTATTACATATGAGTCCACAAAGCCTACCACATGCAACACATAACATGTCACGTGGTACTTACACCACTGTAGATCACCGTTCCCATCATGAACCTATTACATAAGACAAAAATTCCACATATATACATGTACATCTGTCATAACTATATAACCATGGCACACAGGCTAAAACCTCGTATCGATCACATAACCACAAAACATCTCAAAATAAAGGCATCCCAATGACCTGAGTGTATAGGGATGACTCTAGGACTATAACACCCAAAAGACTAGCAACACATCCAACCTTATCAGCTACTACTCTTACTGCTGCTCATCCTCAGTTCCACGACCTCTACCTCTTCGTGCATAGTCACCTAAAAGATTTGGAAACCCATAGGGTGAGACCGAACATCCCAGTGAGAGATACAACTCTCCGCCAACGCTATAAAGCACATATAAGCTAAGCAAGTAAAATGAGATACTGGCATGTTGAGCAGATTCAGTTAAATGATATGTACCTAATAGATGAAGCATATTCAGCATGACTAGGCAGCCACCGCTGAGTAGTAGATCAAGTTATATTCTAAAAAGGAATATGAAGAACATGTATAACTATTGACTTCTCTTACCATTTTATAATTCAAGAAATCAATTAAAAGATAAGGCAAGGGCTCAACCAATATGAGACATATGTCATCCTAAGCACATATACTACACAGCTATATTACGTCTTTTATTATGCTCGAGAATTTGAGTCGTACCACCCAAATACATCTAACCAATCTAAGTCAAAATTAGTGCCATATAAGGTCCATGGAAGATCCGAGTTCCATGACATATCCAACACCTCTTGGTTAGTGATAACCTCCAATTTTGGATGTTATTTTAGTCTTTCCTTTAGTTTTTCCACACTCTTTCTTAATTAGAATTAGACATTATCCCTAAATTTTCCCCCTTATTGTAAATATACCATCAGACTAACTTTTCCTCTTTATATCTGCAGAAAAAGACACAAAAAAATCATAAAAGACTAAATCAGCCCCAAGACCGCATGAAGCCAAACGGTCCCGAGACCGCATGGAATCAAACGGTCCCAAGACCGCATGAAGCCAAACGGTCCCGAGACCACATGGAGTCAAACGGTCCCAAGACCGCATAAAGCCAAACGGTCCCGAGACTGCATGGAGTCAAACGGTCCCAAGACCGCATGAAGCCAAATGGTCCCGAGACCGCATGGAGTCAAACGGTCCCAAGACCGCATGAAGCCAAACGGTCCCAAGACCACATGGAGTCACACGGTCCCGAGACCGCATGGAGTTAAACGGTCCCGAGACCCCATGGAGTCAATCGGTCCCAAGACCGCACGAAGCCAAATGGTCTCGGGGTCCAAACGGTCTTGAGGCCCAAACGGTCTTGAGGTCCAAACGGTCTTGAGGTACAAACGGTCCTGAGATCCAAACGGCCTCAAGATCCAAACGGTCTTGAGATCCAAATGGTCTCAAGATCCAAACGGTCTTGAGATCCAAACGGTCTCAGGCCCAAACGGTCTTGAGGTCCAAACGGTCTTCAAACCGTTTGGGCTTCACTTAAGGCCTATAAATAAGACCCCAAGGGTCCTCCACCAGACATCAAGTTTCAGATGTCCAAAGGCTGCCTCAATCACTCCAGAGCAAATCCGACTTCCATCCTCCGCCCAGGGGCTTCCGGTCTGAGACCCATACTCCATCTCGAAGATGCTTTCTCTCTCTCCTCCAAAGAAGGTGGGAAGGGAGATATCTCGTCATCAAGCAACCTGTGAAGCCAGTGGATCATTTCTCTCTCTCCAAGGGGTTGACTTTCCTCTCTCCTTTGTGGGGATGACGCTCTCTCTCTCTTCTTGCCTCCTTCTTTGTCCTAGTCATGAGTGAGTAGTCTCTCTCACTAGGGTGCGGGGAGTAGCCCCACTACCCATGTTTTCATATCATGCAAATGTAATCCATAAGTTGTAATATAGAGTTCATATCTTTTCAGTTCAACATCAAACATTTAATGAATGCTTGTTGCTTGATCACCAACTTGTGTTATCTTTTATATTTTAGTATGAATTGTCTACGTTTGTGCTATTAGATCTGAAACTCATTTGCATGTTGGTTTTAGGTGCATGTATCCACCGTGCATCTGTTTCAGTATCTAGGAGTGCCTTCCTAGAAGTGGAGTATACTCACTCCCATCGTTGTACTTTCATTCTATGAAATGGAATCAGTTGACATGTGAAAGTACAACCTTGATGAGTCGAGGAACACACTTTGTGGAGGGAATGTTGTAAAGTAAGTGACCATACCTACATGGATGGCTGGCATTACAACATTCCCACACTCCTCGAAGTTAGTAATCTGAAAGGAAGCTAAGTCTACAAAGATACTAGCAGATCTAACTCTTATTGCAGGTTATGCTTTTATGTTGCATGTGTTGATCCATGTGTAGTGGTGGTGAAAACCGATCACACCCTAGTGATTCATTAATCATTGTTAACAAACTAAGTTTACTTTCTTGCCTTTACTTTACTTGCATTTAGTTTAAAACAACCAAATCAAGTCTTTGATCTAAACACCAATTATCAAGTGATTAAGTGAAATTCCAACGTTTTCCATCTTGTTGCTCACAACAAGATCGTTGTCCCGTGGATTCGACCCTTAACTATACTGCGATAAGACTTCCACGTATCTTAGCATACGTGGGTGGAGTTCTCTATGTAGTATAAGCAAGGCAAAACCTAAAGACTTACCATCTTTAGGATTTTTAGTTGGTGCACGCAATTCCACGTAAGTGGAAGCTCCATCAAAAATTGGCGTTGTTTCCGGGGACAACGAAACGTTTTAATTTCATTTAGTATCTTGCTAGTTGGTTAAGGTTTTACACTTTCCTTTAATCATTAATCCATATCTTCTTGAATTCATTATATCTTTATCATCATCTAAAAGGTGTTGTCTTCTCTCTACTCAGGTAGAAAACGTGTATGCAACCTGCGCATAACCTCGGATTCTCCCTTGATCCAGAGTTTGACTCTGAGGTAGAGAGAAGCTTCCACCGTCGCATCCGACTTAATTGCCAAAGAGCTAGGCAAATGGCTGAAGATCAACGCCAGGCTACTTTGGTGATGGAGAGGGTAAATGCCGCCATCGCCGCTCAACGTGCACAACTCATTGCGGACACTCGTGCCCAAATCCAAGCAGAGATTCATGCGGAAGAGCAAGCTCGCATCAGAGCTGAAACCGAGGCAGCAACCCAAGCTACTCAGTTGGAGTTAAGGAACAAGCAACTGAGGGACTATGCTGTCCCAAAGAACTATGAGGATAACCACCCAGTCTGACCTCCGATTATCAATATTCTCAACTTTGAGATTCAGACCCAGTGGATCAAGATCATGCAAGGCAATCCTTTCTCCGGAGGTTCTGGAGATGATTGCATGGATCATCTGAAAAGGTTTAAGGAACTGTGCCGCCTGGTTCCGCAAGCCGGAGTCGCTTTTGATGTAATAATGCTTCATCTGTTCCATTTCACTCTGTCTGGGAGGGCCCTGAGTTGGTACAACTCACTTGACAGGGAACCCATAATAACTACCTGGGCTCCCCTAGAGGAAAAGTTCTTAGAGAAGTTCTTTCCCCCTTCACTGACTTACGAGATCAGGGATCAGATCAATCACTTCTCTCAACTTCCTGGAGAATCCCTTGCTGAAGCATGGGAAAGGTTTAAAGAACTTTTGCAGAAGTGCCCCCATCATGGAATCTCCCAGAACCAATTGATAGAAACCTTCTATCGGGGAGTGAGCGATGATATTAAACAGTTTTTAGATTCCTCATCTGGAGGAAACTTCATGAGAAAGAATTATGAGGACGCCTGGAAAATTGTTACACTCGGAGCTGAAAATCAGTCCAATTGGGGACGATCAGCCAGTAAAGGTGCCCTCAAGGTCTACAAAGCTGAAGAATCGATAGAGATGAAGGCAATAGCGGAAGCCCTGAAAACCATAGTCCATAAACAACAAGCTCTCGAGACTTCTCTCGGAGAGTTTGATAAGAAGAAAACTCCTCTGGTTCAACAAGTCAAGGCCTCCACAGGAACCTGTGAGGCCTGTCATGCTTCAGACCATCCGACCCTTTCTTGCGGTATGATTTATAATGTGATGATGGATCTGCATCCACCACCACAACAATATGAACCTATTACTGATCAAACTGAAGAACAACTACCTAAACAAGTCAACTCTATCCACTCTATCCCTGGACAAGTCTATTACAATCCTAATCAGCCAAGGAACCATCCAGGATTCCAGTATGGAAACCCTACTGAGACCGCTAATCCACAGCATCAGACGCAGGGGGATCCTCTAGTAGGTTACCACCTGGATTCCCAAATAATTTTAACCAAAATCAAGGGAATTCCAGGAATAACTTCCCCAGGGCTAACTACCCCAGGAACCAATCAGCCTACTATCAGTACACTCATCCCCCGCTCCATCCACATCTGCATACTCAACAACCTCAACTGGCACTACCACCACAACAATCTCAGCAAGCCCAACAACAAATCCCTCAGAAAACCACTCCTCCTCAACCGGAAGATGAAATATCCTTGATAAGGCAGATGCTGCAATCTCAACAGACTATGTTCGCTAATCAGCAAGCACAACAAAAGGCAGTAGAAGCCCAGCTTGCCCAGATTGTTACACAATTGAAGCCTCCGGCAGGCACTTTTGGAGGGCAGCCCGAATCAAATCCTAAGCATGGACAGAACATGCATGAACAGTTGAATGTTGTCACCACGAGATCGGGACACACTCTTCATGAGACTACCAAGATCACCCCGGATAATGATGATACCCCTGTTTTATGACAAATGAGAGCCCGCAACAAGGAATAGAAAATCCCTCAGAGGGCAAAAAGGGCAAAGATAAAGACCAAGTGTCCGCAGAACTTGAAGTCCTGCAATATAAAATAAGAATCCCGTATCCAGAAAGACTGCGGGAAATGAAGATGGACACCAGGTTTCAAAAGTTCAAGGAGGCAATGAAGAAACTATACATTGATATCCCGCTCCTTGACACTCTTTCTGAGGTGCCCGCCTGGGCGAAATACCTCAAGACCTTACTATCAAGAAAGTATATCACCGAGGAGCAAGAAACTGTTAAGCTTGCTCAGACCACTTCTGACATCATCCTAAACAAGATGCCCAAAAAGAAGAAGGACCCAGACTCCTTCGGAATCCAATGTTGCATCGGAAATGCATCTACAAAAAAGGGATTAGCTGACCTAGGGGCCAGTATATCCATCATGCCTTATTCTATGTGTAAACGTCTGGGTTTCACCGAATTTTTGCCTACAACAATGACTATCCAATTAGCTGATTCCACCATAACTGCACCTCTGGGGATCATTGAAGATATCCCAGTAAGGATAGGAAAGGATGCCTACGTCCCATGCGACTTTGTTATCATGGATATTAAAGAAGACTTGAGATACCCGATTATTTTCGGCAGACCTTTCCTCGCTACTGCCAGGGCACTTATTGACGTTGAAGCTGGTACCATCATTCTTAGGCTTGGAAAAGAAGCAATTCAATTCCGAGTCCTTAATAGCATGAAAGGCCCTAGTATCCAAGAGGAGGTCTTTCTTCTTGACACAATACAACAAATGTCTCAGTTAGAAATATCTGAGCCAACTGACGAACTAGAGAATGTCCTAATCAATCTGGATGTTGAATTCTCTGCGAACGAACTAGTTCAACAGTGTCTGCAACATTTAGAAAAGGTCGAAGAAGCATCAACGACCACTTTTGAAGAACTTAAAGTTGTTACCATTATAGAAGCAGCTGAACCACCAAAAACCCCTGAAATGAAGACTTTACCCACAGGTCTTAAACATGTTTTCTTAGATAAGGAAAAACTATGCCCGGTTATCATCGACTCTACCCTTATAGAAGATCAGGAAGAAAAGCTCCTGGATGAGCTGAAGAAGCATAAAAAGGTCACTGGATATAAGATAACTGACCTAACAGGCATAAATCCAGCCCTGTGTATGCATAGGCTTCCAATGGTTGAAGAATTCAAGCCAACCCGCGAACATCAAAGAAAACTGAATCCTAATCTCAAGGAGGTGGTTCGCCTGGAGGTCCTCAAATTACTCAAAGCTGGCATAATCTACCCTATCTCTGACTCCCAGTGGGTCAGCCCTGTCCAGGTTGTTCCTAAAAAAGGAGGCACTACCGTCGTGCTTAATGATAAAAATGAGTTAGTGCCCACCAGGACTATAACAGGGTGGAGGATGTGTATTGACTATAGGAAGCTGAACAAAGCCACGAGGAAATATCACTACCCTTTACACTTCCTCGATGAAGTCTTGGAGCATTTAGCTCATCAGAAATATTTTTGCTATCTTGATAGTTACTCCGGGTTCTATCAAATACCCATACACCTGGAGGACCAGGAAAAAACTACCTTCACCTGTCCTTTTGGGACATACGCCTTTAGAAGAATGTCATTCGGGTTGTGTAACGCACCCGCTACGTTCCAACGATGTATGTCCTCCATCTTTGCCGGACTAACTGAATCCATTATGGAAGTGTTTATGGATGATTTCTCAGTTTACAGAGACTCCTTCGATAGCTGCTTAATCAATCTTGGACAAGTTCTATAGCGCTACGAGGAAACGAACCTTATCCTAAATTGGGAGAAATACCATTTCATGGTAACAGAAGGGGTCGTCCTTGGACACAGGGTAAGCGACAGAGGAATCGAGGTTGATAAAGCAAAAATTGATGTTATCTCAAAATTGTCACCTCCAAAGGACATAAGAGGAGTTCGAGCTTTCCTGGGTCATGCAGGACTTTACAGAAGATTCATCAAGGATTTCTCAAAGATAGCCAAACCCATGACCCAACTCCTGACTAAAGATACCGAGTTCATATTCAATCAAGAATGTATGCAAAGTTTCTCTACCCTCAAGAAGGCTTTAATTTCCGCACCTTTCTTAAGAGCCCTAGATTGGTCACAGCCCTTTGAAATCATGTGTGACGCAAGTGACTACGCCATAGGGGTTGTTCTAGGACAGCGGATTGATAAGAAACCCTATGTTATCTACTATGCATCCAAAATGCTAGATGAAGCACAGAAAAACTATACTACCACAGAAAAAGAGTTTCTGGCTGTCATCTACGCGTTCGAAAATTTTGCTCATATTTGATTGGTTCTAAGGTCATTGTTTATACCGACCACTCCGCCATTCGATTCCTGATTCAAAAGCAAGATGCCAAACCCAGGATCATCCGCTGGGTGCTGATTCTTTAGGAATTCAACTTGGAAATTAAGGATAAAAGTGGAGTGGAGAACGTTGTAGCTGATCATCTCAGCCATATCGAGGTTGAAGAAGAGGATAAAATCCCTATTTGGGATTCTCTTCCAGATGACCAACTTATGAAGGCCACCCATGGATTCCCTTGGTACACGGATATCGTCAATTATCTAGCCACAGGGATTATCCACCCCTCTGCTTCCTATCATGACAAAAGGAAGTTCCTTCATGACATAAAACAATATCATTGGGATGAACCCTACCTATTTCGCCTTTGTGCTGACGGACTTTTCCGTCGCTGCTTGCCTGAAGAAGAAATAACCCCAGTCCTAGAGCAATGCCATTCAGGACCCACGGGGGGACACATGAGTGCTAAGAAAATAGCTATAAAAGTTTTACAATCCGGTTTCTTCTGGCCCACCATATCAAAGGATTCATATGATTTTGTGAAAGCTTGTAACAAATGCCAATTTTCTGGCAACATATCAAAAAGAGATGAAATGCCCCTCACTATGTGGCAGGAAATTGAGCTTTTCGATGTGTGGGGGGTAGATTACATGGGCCCTTTCCCTTCATCCTATGGCTTCTCTTACATCTTGGTCGCAGTGGACTATGTCTCGAAATGGGTCGAAGTTGTACCCACTGTGTCCAGCGATTCCAAGCCTGTTATTAAATTGTTCAAAGATATTATTTTCCCAAGATTTGGAGTTCCAAGAACTGTCATATCAGATGGCGGGACCCATTTCTTGGAACGAAGTTTTGAAGCCTTACTGAAAAAGTACGGAGTCAATCACAAAGTCGCCACACCCTACCACCCACAGACAAGTGGTCAGGTTGAGATATCCAATAGACAATTAAAGGCGATTCTTGAAAAAATGGTGAATAGAAACTACATTGATTGGTCCACCAAACTTCCTGATGCCCATTGGGAATACTGAACTGCATATAAAATACCAATCGGGACAACCCCGTTCCGTTTGGTATACGGGAAGTCTTGTCATCTTCCAGTAGAGCTGGAACACAAAGCCTGGTGGGCCATCAAACAACTAAATTTCGATCTTAAAAGTGCGAGAGAGAATAGACAACTTCAACTACAGGATCTAGAAGAGCTCCGTATGACTGCCTATTAGAGTGCCAGAATTTATAAAGAGCAGACAAAAATGTGGCACGACGGTCATCTCAAAAGGAAAGACATTGCCGTTGGCGACAACATACTCCTTTTCAACTCCAAGCTCAAGTTGTTCCCCGGAAAACTTCGAACAAAATGGTCTGGGCCCTTCACCATAAAGCATATTTATCCAATTGGAGCTGTGATAATTGTCGATAATAACGGAGGAGAAAGGACGTTCAACAGCCATCGTTTGAAAAGATACTACTCTTCGACAGACAAAATGCCAAGACAAACCATAGAAATCAAAGACGCCACGCCGTCAGCATAACTACGTCTCAGCTTCGTCGAGTCAGCGACGTAAAACCCAGGCACTACTTGGGAGGCAACCCAAGATTTCAATTTCTTTCTTTATATTCCCGTTCTCTTTTGAAAATACAAAAAAAATCTTATACAACCAAAACAAACATAAAAATCGCAAAATGAAAATATACAAAAAATTCACATAACTAAAACAAACATAAAAAATATAAAGTTTTGTTCGACCTTAACCCTACCAAACGGTTCTGAATCTGTTTGGGACCAAATGGTCTTGAAACCGTTTGGAACCAAATGGTCCAGAAACCGTTTGGGACCAAACGGTCCTGAAACCGTTTGGGACCAAACGGTCTTCAAACCGTTTGGGACCAAACGGTCTTCAAACCATTTGGGACCAAACAGTCTTCAAACCGTTTGAAACCAAACGGTCTCCAAACCGTTTGGCATCCAAACGGTCGCTAAAACTATTTGACCTAGGGTTTTTGTCAGGTCCACCCCCCATTTCCTATAAATATAAACCCTACCCCTCGTTTTTCTTTCTTTCGCCTCCCGAGCCTTCTGACACTCTCACGCAGAGCTGTTCCATTGCCCTTGCACTCTCCTGCTCCCGCGTGTTTTACTTCCGGCGACCTCGCCTCCGTCTCCGACGTCCTCCCAGCAGCAGGGTAAGCACGTCACCATCGCTGACGCCGGCAGTATCGCTGCAAGTACCTGTTCTATCACTTTTACATGCAGACCGCCGCCATCCTGGTTACCCCCGACATCCAACGGCACTGCCTACCTCCTCCTCCAACACTGGCGCCACCATCATCATCATCTTTACAACCGACCTCGCCGAAATCATTCCCGTCTTCTTCGCCGACGGCTTTGTCCGCCGCCGCCGTCACCTTAGTTTCAATCTACGTCGTGACACCAAGGATGCCAACAGAGGTAGTGGAAAAGGAGTGCGCCAACAAGTTAATCGCTTTTCTAAGTCAGCATACAAGGGCGTACGACAAAGAGCATTTTCATCGCCCTACCTTCTGACACAAATGCCCCCAGCAAATCCGAGAATCAAATGACTGCGAATTCCACGTCCTCTATTGGATGTACACCATCATCGTCCTCCAAAGACTAGTAGAGGATATGACTGATGTGGAGTATCACGCTCTACGTGGACAGTTTGCAGCTAATCTACTTCAATCACCAGGGGAAAATTCGGACTTAACTTAGCCTGCAGCCCTTGTCATCGTACTTCTCAACCTATCACTTTGACACTCTAAGGACAGAGTGCGTGATAAGTTAGGGGGGGTACATTAGACAAGGGCGAGGTATCATTTCTAAATCCCTCCTTTTCCATTTTCCTCCCTTCTCTGTTTGTACATATTTCCTCTTTAACTTTCTTCTTTTTGAAAAAAAATCACCCTCAGTTAACTTTAGAACCGGGTTAGTCCTCAAAAGTAAATAACACTTAGACATTTAATGGTGATCTAATAATGTCCCTCCACTATTGATTTTCATGCTTTTGCTTTGACTTCTTTATCTGACTCTCCACAGGTCAATATCAAGTCAGAAATAAGCCAGGCTCTCAAGGATGAGAGGGGCATCAGGCAACTTCCAAATCAAGAAGTTCTGCAAGTGGACCACAAACCAAATAAGTGCATGTTGAAAAATTCTAAGAACAGCTTTCCTCTCAGAAAAACAAAAGAGGCTTGGCCGCCCAAAATAAATTCCCAAGCAAAACCCCAAAACCCAAGCCTGCGAGTCTCCGAATAAAAGCCAGAGAGTCGAATAAAATTATGAGAGTTGTGCCATAAATAAGGATCTATATAAAGAACCGATGAAGGTCTCACCTGGCCGACACATTGAGCTGTCCTCACAAAGGTAGATGTGTCGTGTCTGGTAGTGAAACCCTAAGGTATCTGAATATATGAAAGGCTTATAAAGGACTCGCCCGGCCGGTACATTCAGCTACCCTCACAAAGGCAGATGTGTCGTGCCCGGTAGTGAGATCCTAAAAGCATAGATAACCCCTCCCCCACTTGAAGGGGGAGTTACACTTCAAACCTTTAGCCAACCCTCATACCCTCTCTAGTTTCCAGTAGGTCCTTCTGAGAGGTATAAAGCTGATTAGAGTCAACAACATGCACAGAATAAAGGTGGTCCCGATGCGAGCTACAAGATAGAGATGACACCTGAGGCCCAAGCAACTCTCTAAACCTGAAAGAGTCATAGCAAGCAATAAGACATGATATGACCTTAGGAGAACTCAGGTTAAGAATTGAAGCAAGAGTATGGAAATCCTAACTAAATAAAATCGCCTCGCCATTACATGCCACAGCTCTATCTAACTTGAGGACAAGCTAGACTCTAAGTTAGGGGGGGTGATAACCTCCAATTTTGGATGTTATTTTAGTCTTTCCTTTAGTTTTTCCACACTCTTTCTTAATTAGAATTAGACATTATCCCTAAAGTTTCCCTCTTATTGTAAATATACCATCAGACTAACTTTTCCTCTTTCTATCTGTAGAAAAAGACACAAAAAATCATAAAAGACTAAATCAGCCCCAAGACCGCATGAAGCCAAACGGTCCCAAGACCGCATGGAATCAAACGGTCCCAAGACCGCATGAAGCCAAATGGTCCTGAGACCACATGGAGTCAAATGGTCCCAAGACCGCATAAAGCCAAACGGTCCTGAGACCGCATGGAGTCAAACGGTCCCAAGACTGCATGAAGCCAAATGGTCTCGAGACCGCATGGAGTCAAACGGTCCCAAGACCGCATGAAGCCAAACGGTGCCAAGACTGCATGAAGCCAAACAGTCCCAAGACTGCATGGAGTCACACGGTCCCGAGACCGCATGGAGTCAAACGGTCCCGAGACCGCATGGAGTCAATCGGTCCCAAGACCGCACGAAGCCAAACGGTCTCGGGGTCCAAACGGTCTTGAGGCCCAAACGGTCTTGAGTTCCAAACGGTCTTGATGTCCAAACGATCCTGAGATCCAAACGGTCTCAAGATCCAAACGGTCTTGAGATCCAAACGGTCTTAATATCCAAACGGTCTTGAGATCCAAACAGTCTCAGGCCCAAACGGTCTTGAGGTCCAAACGGTCTTCAAACCGTTTGGGCTTCACTTAAGGCCTATAAATAAGACCCCAAGGGTCCTCCACCAGACATCAAGTTTCAGACGTCCAAAGGTTGCCTCAATCACTCCAGAGAAAATCTAACTTCCATCCTCTGCCTAGGGGCTGCCGGTCTGAGACCCATACTCCATCTCGATGCTTCTTTCTCTCTCTCCGCCAAAGAAGGTGGGAAGAGAGAGATCTCGTCATCAAGCAACCTGTGAAGCTGGTGGATCGTTTCTCTCTCTCCAAGGGGTTGACTTTCCTCTCTCCTTTGTGGGGATGACACTCTCTCTCTCTCTTCTTGCCTCCTTCTTTGTCCTAGTCATGAGCGAGTAGTCTCTGTCACTAGGGTGTGGGGAGTAGCCCCGCTACTCATGTTTTCATATCATGCAAATGTAATCCATAAGTTGTAATATAGAGTTCATATCTTTTCATTTCAACATCAAACGTTTAATGAATGCTTGTTGCTTCATCACCAACTTGTGTTATCTTTTATCTTTTAGTATGAATTGTCTACGTTTGTGCTATTAGATCTGAAACTCGTTTGCATGTTGGTTTTAGGTGCATGTATCCACCGTGCATCTGTTTCTGTATCTAGGAGTGCCTTCCTAGAAGTGGAGTATACTCACTCCCATCGTTGTACTATCATGCTTTGAAATGGAATCAGTTGACGTGTGAAAGTACAACCTTGATGAGTCGAGGAACACACTTTGCGGAGGGAATGTTGTAAAGTAAGTGACCATACCTACATGGATGGCTGGCATTACAACATTCCCACACTCCTCATAGTTAGTAATATGAAAGGAAGCTAAGTCTACAAAGATACTAGCTGATCTAACTCTTATTGCAGGTTATGCTTTTATGTTACATGTGTTGATCCATGTGTAGTGGTGGTGAAAACCGATCACACCCTAGTGATTCATTAATCATTGTTAACAACCTAAGTTTACTTTCTTGCCTTTACTTTACTTACATTTAGTTTAAAACAACCAAATCAACTCTTTGATCTAAACACCAATTATCAAGTGATTAAGTGAAACTCCGACGTTTTCCATCTTGTTGCTCACAACAAGACCGTTGTCCTGTGGATTCGACCCTTAACTATACTGCGATAAGACTTCCACATATCTTAGCATACGTGGGTGGAGTTCTCTATGTAGTATAAGCAAGGCAAAACCTAAAGACTTACCATCTTTAGGATTTTTAGTTGGTGCACGCAATTCCACGTAAGTGGAAGCTCCATCAGTTAGCACATGAAAATACCACATAGACATATCAGTCAACTACAAAAGAATGACATATAGTCAACAAAAGGATCAACTCACTTATGTCCATCCTCATATAAACAACTAGCCCACCTTGGTACAAGTAACGACGCTAGAAGAATAGGCTCACACATGGTCATTCTTAAAAGAAGGATTGGCTCATGCATGACCATCCACATCACAAGGAGATCATCTCACACATGGCCATCTCACACAACCTCTAGTTAAGGATGCAAGGAGATACTTGACTTACACCCTACATATTAAAAAATATGTGATCTGAGTTAAACTTGTTTCACCAATCTAGCAAATAAAGCTAAAACTGGAATAGATCTATGGCATAGGGAAAACTACATGATTAGGTAACCCCTTTCGAGGCTGATCAACTTTTCTAGTTCTGCCCCAAAGAAAGAGATCAACCAAACTAGCAATCATAACTAGAAAAATAAGATAGAATAGAAAATGTACTAGATCTGAAATAAAACTGCTCACTTAAGATAAAAGTACATAAACATGCCCAAAATAGGCTACATAGCCAATAACGAGCTCAACTAGCCATGGAAAAGTATAGTTGGCACCGAACAAAGATGGAAGAACATCATTTGTATAGAAAAAAGGCGAACAATAGAAGAAAGGAGGAGAAGAAGAGATTTTGACCATAGAGGAGAGGTGGCTCTCACTCCTTAGCCTTTGTATAGGTTGGATCTCATCTTTGGGTCACCCTCCTTGATCTTCTGGACTCTTTGGCCTCCTTTCTCTTTTATTCTGCCCCAAACAACAACTTGGTTGGTGTATGGAGGTGGAAGATTTATAGGAATGGTAGGATATGGGTGAATGGTGGCAGAAAATGATGGTGGATGAAAGCAAACTGAAGAGATGGGCATAGGATGAGCACTTTTGCCCTTTCATACCTTGGAATTCTCCCACGGGGCTCTGGGAACTAAGAATGTGCAGAACCAAAATGTGGAACCTCCCAAAAATCTGGAACTGGGGACTTCCCAAAATTCAGAACCCTTTTCCAGGTCACAAGGGGTCGGTATTTATAGGTAAAGGCAGAAGATGGTCATGGAACCTGCCTTGGTCACAGCCCTGGTCTCAGCTTGACCATGCCAGGCTGGGTATGTTCATGCTAAGGGTCACAGTTGATGCAACCACTATGGTTGAGGTGGATCCCACAATTGAGATAGATGCCTCAGTAGAGACAGATCCCGCGGTCGAGGTGGATCCCACGGTCCAGACGGATCCCGCGGTTGAGGTGGATCCTGCAGTTAAGGTGGGTCATGCCACGGTCATGGTCATGCCACAGTCGAGGCAGGTCGTGCCATAGTCGCGGTAGATCATGCCGCAGTTACGGTCATGCCGCTGTCGAGGCGGGTCATGCTATAGTCACGACATGTGCCTCTGTCGAGGCAGACATCGCAGTCGAGATAGGTGCCTCAGTCGAGACACGTGTAGATGACCCTTGTCCTCGGCACGACGGTGCCAGGTCTAGAACAACCGTGTTGAGCATCTTGATCACATCAGGTGTCGCAGTCATGATGGATGGAAGCCTAGCTGCTGCAAAAACCATGTGTTGGGGAGAAATCTTAGAGAGTAGATATCTTTTCAGTTTTGGTGCCTGCAAGTCCCAAAATTGGCTAGTTTAGCGGCTTTATCTATAAAAAGATATAATTTACTGAAATATAAGAATCTAGGGTTGTTTTGGGCATATTAAGGCTATAATGACACAAAACCCTAAATAAATGCTTAGCATAAATGCCCAAATTTGGGTGTTATCAATAACTCAACATTTGGGCTACATACTTAGCCGATTAGGGTTTTGTGGATTTATACAAACATTAAGCCCTAGGTGAGACATCTCCTACGTTCTTGGAATACTTCAGAGTTAGGTATCATTGTAAGGGTTAAGAAACAAATATCCACATAGCACAAAACATGGCACATACATTGCTTATAGATGTGCATCAATTAGGTAATCAAGCATGTAACACAACCATACTTCAACAATGTGTCATGACAACCACCATCATGGGTCGCAACCACCCATCTTACAAATGTTGTGACTATGACCAACCTCCTTCATGTCAAAACCGTGACACACCAAAGGGGTGTATCATGTCTTGACCCACAAGCAACAAGGACTCAACCATCAATAGACCCAAATGTATCGACCAACTAGGGTTAGGGTTTTGGACACCCAAAGAAAAGCACGTCGCGACCCCAAGAACAAAAGTCATTTTGACCCGTGACAGGGACATGCCTCGACTTCAAGACCCCACCATGTTGCGACCAACCAAGGAAGAAGGAAACATTTCAACCAAACTAGTGTGTGTCTAGAACCCTCTAGAGAGTAGGTGTCACAACATCAAGGATGTAGATGTTGCGACCTCCACAAGGTCAGTTATCTCGACCCAAAACCAACATGCCAAGAGATGTCACAACCTAAGACAAAAATAAAGCATGATGACAACTAAGAGTCAAGCCTCCACTAAGAATAAGGACCAAATCTGACCCAAGGTTAACCACGGTCAATACAAGGATATCCCATGGATAATATAGGAGAACACGCAAGGAAAAACCCATCTTCATCATGAAGGAGAAATCTCATGAAAAATGATCATCAAACCCTAAAATAAGCTTCATGAAACTGCCATGAAAAGGAAACCCAACAAGGAAGAGAAACTAAGATCATCATCACCAAAAACAAACCAAAACCTCATAGAACACAGAAACACTCCATCATCATGCATGCAACTCAAACCAAGGTCAAGAAAGAAAGTAAAACCACCATGCACCACAAACACAAAAAACAATTACAAAACTAGAATTTTGGATTGCATCCAAACCAAGCATGATCTAAACATCATCCAAGTGTAAGGTCTATCACCATATACTAGCATGTTAAGGAAATATTTAGGGAGATAAGACAACAACATGCATGTAGGAAAGGTGCATTAATAGAGAAGGTTAAGAGTGATATAACCCACCTTAAGGAAGATCACTCCAAAGTAGGCAAGCTCCAAGCACACGATCACCAAGGATGATCAAACTCCACCAAACTCGCCACTCTTTTTCCACAAGAGCACCTCAAGAAAGAGAAGACACCATGTTCAAACATCACCCATGAAATGAGAGCTAAAATGCTCTAGGATGAGCCAAAAGGGAAAGGGAGAAAGAGAGAAGAAACCATCCTCACCCTTGGGTCTACCTTGTCAAAACATGGTCTATGACAGTTGTGATGAGGAGTTTCTCTCCAAAAATGACCACCATGGAGGAACCATGGTCTAGGGCCGAGAAAAGAGGGGAAGATGGGGTGGAAGATCCAAGAAAAACACCAAAGAGAAAAGATAAACAGTCACCAAGGTTGAAGTTGACCAAGGATCACCACGAACTCCACATGCAAGGTTGAACCAGCTCTAAAGAACCAAGATTAGATTCTTATCGCTCCACTAAGATCCAAGGATGAGCACAAGGAAGGGAGGAAGAAGATGGCTGAAAAAAGATCACTTACATGGAGAGAAGAGGGTTTATATAGCAAAGGAGGAGGAAGGTATGGAAAGAGATGAGGTGTCAACAACATATGGCTCCAAAGGGACACTTTTCCAGTCAAGAAACTAACATGCAACCACTAAAGCCCACATGCAAGAGATGGTGATACACTCTAGTTTGGATCTTGACCACCTAGACAACCCAACACCTATGTCGCAGTCGTGACCCACCAAGGGAACCACCCATGGTCGGGACATCACCACCAAGCACCACTAGGTCAAGACACTCCACACCAAGCTATTGTCTCAACCCAAGACCATCTTGGTCACGAACACCACACCTAGGGGAGGTGTCTTGACCATGACACCCTCCCAACAAGCCCTAGGTCATGACCTAGGTCGAGACTAACCAACAAGGGTCACATGGTCAAGGCACACTAACCCTAGAAATCTTAATCACCACTAACGGTGACACCACTCAACCAAGGGTCAAACAATGCCCCAAAGCCCACACTCTCTCTCATGAGCCAAGAGAGAGAAGTATCACTCTATAGGTGGAACATTACATGAATAATCGTGCAAATTGATGTTGCAATTTGCACCAAAATTAGCACACAAAGCACAAATAACATCCAAACAAGCTCAAACTAGAGACTTAAGCTCTCCACAAGCTCTAAGATCGTCTCAAAGGATTAGAGCAAGGTTCTAAGCATGCCATTAAGCCGAAGAAAATAGGGTTATCCCAAAACATAGGTCAGGGGTCTTACAATTGGGTCAATCGCTTGTCTCCCATAAAATCCACTAACCAAATGCATGGGTATGGGTTTGGGTGATTTCTAGCGGGTGAATTTTTTTATCATCTAAACCCAACTTAAATGGGTCAACACATGGGTGTCCACATATTTTGACCTAGATTTTTATGTTAAATTCTATCACATGATACTATCACACTGAAGGTATGGAAGGGTATGGACACTTGATACTAATTTTCATATTGAAGATGGGCCTTCCTCTTTGTCTTTCACATTGGATAGATTGGTCCCTATCACTACTTGAGTGTTTCCCTTCACCTATTGGGTTGTTGGATGAAGTTGTTCCCAAATACCTTCTTCTCTCTTAGTGAAAGGGGTAAACTAGAGTTGTCAATGCTATGGATGAAGTAAAATAAATATTTGTAACAAAAGACATGGGATTGCTAAGTAAAACTTTGTAATATTGATGCATTTCAAATGCCTCTTGATATTATGAGTCTTACAAAGCTATGATATTTCACCTAAATACCTTTTGATTTTTTTTAGAATTCCACTGAATTAACAATGATGACATTTTGATTTTATGATTCTATGTATAATAATAAATTCATTATTTTGAACATGCTTATGTTCTATATATAATGGACTCAAACATGATGCATTCAATCAGAACTCGATGGTGATCGAATAATGTAAAAATATATGACATACTAAATATCTAGATTAGTTTTATCTTCATGTACTTTCTTTCCTATTTACTATAGGCACTTTATGTAATAAAGTTTGTTTCTTTAATAGAGTGAGATTATTTTTCCTATATTTGCATACATTATATGTGTGAATTGGGACACTCATGGACATGTAAATTTGAATCCTCTTTAGACTACATACCAATGCAGTGACAATTAAATTTGATGGATCAATGGGTCTATCATACTTGAAACATTAAAGGCTCACTACTAATGCATCATCGTCATCACATCATCATCATATAAGCCTCAATCCCAACCATGTTGGAGTCAACTACATGGATCCTTGTATTATAATAGGCTATGTTGTAGATTATATTCTATTCAAGATGTAAATATTTAACTCTCTTTATAAGTCTTCTAAGTATAGGAACATCACTTATTAGTATAGGAACAATAGTCATTGTCCATTGCACATGTATATACCATCTCAATCTACCTTTCTACAACTTGTCCCCAATGCTCACCAACCCCACATTGTTCCTATTAGGCATTTCTCAAGCAGAATTCTTATTTTCCCACACATGCATCTCAACATACACATTTCATCAACATTCAATTTGTAGAGACCTTGTTTCTTTGCCTTCCAATATTACTCCCATACAGCATTTAAGATCGTATAGGTATTCTATAAAACTTAATTTTTCATCTGAGAGGTATCTTTTCGGTCACATAACACTCCAATTGTACTCCTCAGTTTTAACCTTCCTATAATGATCTTGTTAACAAAATCGTCTTTAACATACCCTTCATTTTTTAATCATAGAACCAAAGTGCAAAATTTATCACATTTTGGTGGATCCACTACGACCAAATTGACCCCACCATCACAATTATATATTGGCTAAAATTGCAATCATCCATTTTATTCAAACACATTTTCTCACATTTGATCCATGCTCGTATAATTTCCATAATGATTAAAATATGTGTGTCATCAAATTGCACATTAGTATAGAAAACTATATTTTATCATAGCAAAGTATATACAATAGCAAAGAAAGTACAATATTTTATTTTATAGTTATGTGAAAAATATATTCACAATATCCATCATCTTTAAATGTATCTTTTTTATCATAATGAATAATGTGTGTCATCAAATATGAGTGTCATCAAATGCATATAGTACTATAAAATATGTGTGTCATCAAATTGCACATTAGTATAGAAAAATTGCACATTAGTATATATATTTATAAAAATACTCACTTTTTCTATAGCCCATATTTTAAAAATCAAATACAATAACATCAAAAGATCATTTAAAATTCTCAGATGCAAAATATAAATTTGAAACCTAATCTAAATCTGGTGAATATATTTGTATATATTAATAAATGAAACGTTGGATCATAAACATCGGTCCTTGATCCATTTAGATATCCACTTGCTTGAAAATAAGGTACATATCTTAGAGAGTGATACTTGGACTGTTATGGGGTTGTCATAATCATATCTCATGATGAAAATGGTGCTTCTGATACCTAGACTTTAATCCATTATCACATAAAATTAAATAGACATTGACATAATCAAATCCTTAAAGGTTGTACAAAAAAGAGGTCCTTGGGTCTTTTATGACTAACATGGGTCATTCTGAGTGATAAATGGGGAATCTATCCATTTCTATAAATAGTTTGATGTAAGAGGACTCTTGATGAAGATACTATGAGTTACATGGCCATGCTCGTGTGAGACAACAAATAGTTGTTATCTACTATGTCTTGTAAATTGTCATACATTGCTTTAAGATGAAGTGTAATTTTTTTTAAGAAGAGAATGAATTTTTTATGCCTCAAACTCAATTTTTTGTTATGAGACAAAGTGCATAAATGACATGGTAATAACACATGTAGATAGGTAAATCTTGAACATTGACTAATAAAACTACCTTGAGAACATACATATTTCTTGGGACTAGTTATTACGTATGGAACTATAATAAATATGTAAATTTCATACCAATACACCTTGGAGTCTAACAACCCCAGTTCCAACTTTATGGACCTAGGTGAATATCCCATTAACAAGTATGAACTCAACCCGATAATTATCCTACACCTTGAGGAATAAAGACCAATATTGGTTTATGAAATTTAGTTTGAATTAAAAAAAAGAATAGATCTAGCACATCGCCTAAAAAATATTATCAAGATTTACGTTGGACCAAGAACAAATTCAAAGAAGGTGATCTGTTATTTCTTAAGCTTAGGCCCATTCAAGCCTTTTTGAAGATTAATGACAAGCTCAAACCTCATTTTTTGGACCCTTTGAGATCATGGAAATCATGGCGTACAGTGAAACACATAATGTAATCCATGTTTTGAGAAAAAATATCCTTCCTTAATAACCAAACTCATATTCTATATCATGAACCTCATGACTTGGAGGATGATCTATTGTATGATTAATCCCTAATTAGAATTATGGAAAATAAAGTAAAGGAGGTTGCAATAACGAAAACATTAATATGAGAAGGTTCATTGCTTCACAAGGATAAAATTATGCTACAAGGGAGCTCAAATAATAAATCATGTTGAAATATTCACATCGCTTTTAACCTACTTAAATTTAGGGTCCAATCTCATAAAAAGGAAGAGATAATGTGATAAATTGAGTTTTTTAATTATCTATTCTTCATTTTTAGACATTTTGTTGACCTTATAGGAATACATTTTAAATTATTTTAATCATTTTTATTCCCAAATAATTTTCATCATCATAACACCATTTCTTAGAAATATTTCAAAATATGTGAACCACTATTTTTTAATATTTAGATAGTTAATGTCTTATAAATCTCAAACTTACTACTTATTTTATAATCATCCAACAACATTCAAAGAGAAAAACATTTGAGATGAATATTCATGTCATGAAGCTACATCCCATGTTTCGACCCGATTTGTCATATCAACTAGAAGTTATGAATAATATAAGATTGGAAATATAATTAAATCCTAATGTATGTCAATTTAAGTTATTAAGGCCATTTTTTAGACTTGACATTTATCTTTCCCTATCACATGGACTCAAGTATCAAGGGAGATAGAAAAATCCTAGGCCATGATACATTCCTTGTGGATTCACAATCCACTGGTGAGAGATCCTTTATTACCTCCTGGTGAATGCATATTTATAATGATATTAGGTGAATTTTAGATGCATATTGCATTTATTTTTTCATATTTTTATTCCATCTTACTTAATATGTCACTTGTTTTAGGTTTCTAATACTTTATGCAATTTATTGGGTATTTATTGCATTATTGTGTTTAATTTATAGGTTGATACAAGTACAAGAGTGAATTCATTATATATCAACAACAAGCCAAAGAAAATAACAATATTGCATATCATCACTCCCCATATTTGAGTATTAGAGCGATGATCTCTTCTTCATTATGCCGTTCAACAAGTTCTAGGAAGACCAGTCGATCGACTGAATCTTCTAGTTAACCATTTGGGTTGAGCCTCAAAAAGAAGAAAGGCAACACCACGATTTGTCTGACTAGTTAAATTAGTCGATCGGTTTACCAATTTGAAGAAATCAATAGCAGGATTGAAATCTTGAATCATAAGTAAATAGTCTCATTTGATAATATAAAAACTCAAATCAAATGCTTGAATTGTGTCATTCTCTTTGTAGTTGTTTGAAATGATAGATGCATATACAAAAGAAGATCTAGATAAGAAATGAGAAGAGTGGGCATATCAATTAATTAAGGAAGTCAACTTTGCATTTGATTGGGATAATATATGAGTTTTCCAAAATTAAATGTAATTATTTATATATATACATGTGATGGTTATGACTTTTTGCAACTTTAAATTTGATGCAAGTGAATTGTTGGTGCATAGGTGAATGATTTGTGTATATATGCATATATGCATGAATGAATATCATGAGGAATGAATACAATAAGAATTGCATTTGTGCATGTGATGAACATGGAATTGTATGTGTCTTTTCTAAATTTCTATGTGCATGAGAATGAAAAGTGTTCATGATAATGGAAATACATGTGTGTGAATGAATTGTTTTGATGTGGACTCTTGTATGTGTTTGTTATTGCAAGTTTTGTAGGTATGCTAGTATGTTGTTAAGATGAACACATTATGCTAAATAGTCAAATAGTAGGTCTACAGACCTACTATATAAAAAACCATACATGTGATGTTGATTGATGAAAAACAACATTGTAGATATGCATTTTTAGTTTTCCATAAGAAACTGACACCACAACAGTCTTTATTAGTTGAAATTTTAACTAATAAGGATGCGCGACGTTGGTTATTTTATACAAACTAATGACTAAGACTCAATCTTTAGCATCAGTTTCTTTACTTAGAATTAATGTCAGTATTCTTTAGCGTTAGTTTCTTTCTATTGAACTAACAATGATAATCATATAAAAATCTTATAATTGTTGTTTTTATCACTCCATCTCTTTGGTTTCTATTTTGATAACAAGAAACTTTGGCTCTATGTCGTCGGTTTTATTTTGCCCTTGAAACCAACTCAGAAGGTCCTTACTTGTAGTGATGCCCACTTAAGATTCATTACAAGACCGAAGTTTTAATTCTAATATAAGTGATGCTATCGGTGGTAACTATAATAGTGATATATATATATATATATATATATATATATATATATATATATATATATATATATGAGCATACATACAAACATGCACATATATATACCTATATCCATATACATAGAGAGAGAGAGAGTTTGATGGTGTAATAGTAAGATTTTTGGAAGGTGAAAAAAATATTATTATACTAGAACTTGAAAAATAGCATTGTCAATGAGGACTAAAGAACATATGTAGATCTAAATAGCAGGAACAACAAGAAAAAGAAAGTTGATATATGATAGTATTATTATTTATTATGACATCCATAAATTACTACTCATATACTTTAATAAATTAATACTCGTATAATTTAATATTCTATACAAATTAGAGGAAGAAACTCTTTTAAGGGAGGAACAATTTGTAGCAAAATGAATCTAGGTTCACTTAAACCCTAGGTTTACCATCTTGACTATATCCTAATATATTCTCATCTGAGTCAATTAGAAACCCTATTTTTGACATGAAAACATGATAAAATACTTATCCCTAATTTGTATGAGAGGATCAATGTGAATGCACTAAATAACCAAAACCCTAATTTGAGT
Source organism: Alisma plantago-aquatica (assembly GCA_963693085.1). Lineage (NCBI taxonomy): Eukaryota > Viridiplantae > Streptophyta > Magnoliopsida > Alismatales > Alismataceae > Alisma > Alisma plantago-aquatica. Next base: position 1,056,946,198 of record OY856411.1, on the reverse strand, counting down.
GAAAAACTAATGAAAGTGAATAAATGTGAAAAGTAAACCAAAATTGTGTGTTTATTGAATAGTAGTATAATCTCACTTCAGTTATGATATATGATCAATTATGTTTATTTATTATGGGTACTTAATGTAAATTTGATGTATTTGGTGTTTAATGATATCCTTTGACTCAAAATGAAGAAGTGATATATGTGACAAATATTCCTAACCTTTGTGATACATTGACTTACTATTTTTTATTACAATGTATGCCTAAAGAATCAAAGTAAAATTAATTAATCTCAAAATAAAGTTTCTAATAGACATAATGAGGTTTACAAGGAAGATGCCTAAAATTGACATATTTCAGGATGAATTTGCATTACTCTAGTCTTATTAGTGGATATAACAATGTTATGTGTGGTGAGTATGTTCCTTTTGGAAAATTTAAGGTAAATGAAAATAGTATTTTTCATGTGTGGAAATTATGGATGTATATTATTTATTATGTTTGTTAATATGAAATCCTTAATATTCTATCAAAGAAAATTCACATAAACACAACTACAATAATTATGATTGAATTCCTTAGATTGCGTAAGCTACTTTTACTGATAGTTAAACCCTAATTCACCTATATAGGTGCACTAAACACTATAATCCTCCCCTAATATTTGTGCCAAGGTGGCAAAATGGTTGTGTTTTAGTGGATAAAATCTATGAGAAGAAGATCACGAGTAGATTAGATCTAGGGGAATAATATGTTGATGGTTTGGGGAACCAAAAAAAGTTGAAGAGACCCCAAATCTCTTCTTGTGATGAGATAAGAAGGTTAGGGAATAGAGGTTAGTATATGTGTATTGTGAGAATGTGACATGTAGCATGTGAAATCATGATATGATGTGATGAGGTATGCTCTAGGCTTGTAATAAAGTGTGGTAATGATAAGAAGTGATACGGTAGGGTTTGTATTCCTCATCTGGTATAAGTTCAATTTATGAAGAAATGAGAGGAGTCCTTATCAGTTTGCAATTGCATAGAGTTCTCATCAATTGGTGAATGCACATCAACCTTGTTAGTTGATGCATCATGGGTCGATGTTGATGCAAATTGATGGCACTATAGATTGATGACATTGTAGATGATGGATGTGTAGAACGATGGAAGTGTAGACTAATGGGAGTGTATAAAAATGGGAGTATAGACCTATGGTAGTACAAACTAATGGGGAAAAAATGCAAATTCTTAGTGGATGATTGGTGTGAGTCAATAGGAACACATTTTGGATCGATGAAAAATATGAGGTGATCGATGAGACCACCTAGTCCCGTGATGGTCATTGGATGATTTAGATGTCTTCTTGGCTAGGTAAACCCTAAGGCATGTACACTTGTTGTACACATTAGTAGAATATGATAATGTAATGGATGGAACCCAATTTAACCATAAACACTAAATTTCCATCTTTCTTAGCCTAATATCTTCTCATATGATTCAATATGAAACCCTAATTTTGAGATGGAATTATAGTGAAAATGCTTAACCCTAATTTGCATGGTGAAGGTTAATCTAAATGTAGTAAATAATAGGATATACTTAATATTAGGTGTAAAGAGTTAATGGTTTTAAGTGACATGAGGGGTAAACCCTAATGTGCATGTTGGATGAACAAGAAAGTGTAACATTTCTTGATCAGGGTTGTACTACAAACTAAGTTGTTGAGTTCACTTCTTAAATTTGCACTTGACCAAAGAAGTGATAAATGTGTTTGTTTGGCTAAATTAGGAGAATAATAAATATGGTATGAATTCCCATGTTTTCATAACACGAACTTATTAAATGAGTATCTTTACAGGTGCATAAATTTTTGGAGAATAAAACTAAGGTCAATAATACTGAAACAAAATTTAGACAATTAATATTTTTTGTGTGGATATTGACCTACACCTAGTAAAGTTCATAATAAATTGCCCAACTTCATGCTAAAATCAGTCATGTTCATGATAATAGCATGTAGAATAATTTTGTGAGAAATTGGAAGATGTTTATGAGACTTTATTCCAATCTCATTTAAGTAATTTTTTTCAATGGCCTAAAAAAGGGTTGTTTTGAACTATTTACTAAGGCCAAAATACAATTTTTCTTTATTTTCCCTCCTTAGTTATGTACTTTGTTAGATTCTTTAAGATTTCTGAGAAATTGTATGAGTCCTTAAGAAATTTGGTAATTTTTTCATTCCATAATCTAGTTCTTAGATTGTCATCTTTGTTCATCTTTGAATGTTGCCACCCCTTTGGGCTATGAAATTGATCAGGTTCACCTAAAATTGGTCAGTTTGTTATTTTGACCAGATATATATACAAGATATTAATTTGTTATGTTATTTCACCTTTAAAAAAAATTCTTCTTGAATGTAGGAACTCTCCTTTCAAAAACTTGAGCTAATCACAAGCGATTTCGAGATATTTTGGACTCTTATTTGAGATTCTTGCTTCACAATGATGTATTGTTCATTTTCTTCATATATCCATGGTTAGTTTAGTGACTAGGTAGTTTTCATCTACCTTCTCCTGTACATCTTTCCTTCCCATTTATCTCTCTTGCAAAAGTGAAGCTTTGATCCTTTTCCTTTTCCTTTCTTCCTCCCAAACTTGTTTCCCATTGCCAAAAAGACAACTTTGAGTTTGAATATACCCTAATCTAGGCTTCATACAGTTTTTGCACTAGGCCTTAAAAAAGTTACGAATTTTCGACCCTTTCTTCTTGTATTCCTAGGGTGAGTATATATGCGTGTTGAGTTAAGATGGTGATATCTCCTTTCTAGGCTTCCTAACCATGGTGAAAGAATCCTTTTTAATAAAAATGAAGAAGTTTAGCATCGTTCTTTAGAAAAACATATCCAAAACATGTTCTTCATCCTTACTCTTTCTACCAAAATGTAGGAAAAGACCTACATTCATGATGATCTTCATGTTTCTGCATGTATATGCTGGAGATGCAGTGGAAACTATGTAGAATGGCTCAAATTGTGTTATTCCAGCCATGTGCAACAAATATTATTCCTTAGAGCTATGTCAGAAAAGGATGAAACTATTAGGTATCCTTTAAGAGAAGTTTGTAATGATATGTAATGGTGATTATGGTTTTGAAATCAATATATGGCACATGAGATCATTTTGAAAGCCTAGATGTTGAATCCTATTGTTTTGTCCTTTGGATTTATTCATTACAATGTTGCTAATGTATAAGATGAAGTTCTTTTAATATTATCTTCTAGTTGAACACCAAATTCAAGAAGGAATTCATTAAGACAAGTAAGCTACTAAATAGTGAATAACAATCCTAAATCATTTAGATAACTTCCCTATAGACTATGGTCGTATCCAAATGTCCTTGTCTGGACAGTGAATTGGGTCTATATTACATCAGATTGAGTGCTTGTAAAAATGATAACATGATTAGATCTAGAGGAATAATATAAAAAGGGTTACCCAAAGATGTGGGAGAGAAGCCTTAACTATCTTACTGAGTCAAGATGTGAGAATTATTGCATAGATATATGAATATGGACTATGTGATGAGAAAGAAAGAATGTTGGAATAAGAAAATGTCATATGATGATTATGTGATATACGGGCGGTACTCAAAGATTTATATGTTGGCGTCAGAATGAAAGGTAGTGTCAATATATGCTCCAATCTAATTATGTTGTGGACCTAGGTTGTTTTAGTGGTCTTAGGGTGGCCAGCTAAACCATATGGCATGGGCAATCAACCTTCCACATTACCAAACCATGACAAGTTCTAGTTAAGAAGTTACAATTTGAGTATATTCATGTAAATCCAATATAGGAGGAAAGATGTTTGTCTTTTTTACTACCCAACAATGATAATTCATACATACTTGTTTTATTTCTCTCCTTCTAAGTTAAATTATTATTTTTCAAAATTGTTTCAATATTGAATTAACTTGAATAATAACTGCTTCAAAATTAAGAAGGAGGACAAAACATATTTTATTGCTCATATATTTATCTACTCACATAAAGTTCATATAATCAATCAAGAAATAAATGTTTAGGTCCTGAAATCAAGTCATCAACTTCCCAACATTTATTTTGAGCCGAGTGACTTCACTACTAGGTTATTTCTAGCCACCTTTTGACTCTATACTTTTTGTATATATGTCTTTCGAAATGCTTTTAGGGGTGTGTTGTATATCTATTTAAAAGCATGGATTTTTACATGACAATCTAGTGCTATATTCTATAACTTTATAAGTATATTTGGATCAAATATGTGTATATGACTTTGTGAGAACTCATGATTATTGGATAAATTATTGTCTAAATGTAAATATTGGCCTTGAATATAAATTTTGATCTTAATTTCCTTTTTATAGCCTGACATCATCTTCACTTCTCGTTTATCACTTTTTATTGGACTTTAGGGTTAGTGGCTGTACCAAACCCTGACACGACCTCCAATTGGTTGAATATTGGAGGCAGCACCCAAAGGATAGATTATATTGGACTAGGAGATCCAATTATATTGTTTTAGTGTGCTAATGATATTTTTACTCTTGATATTATGCTCTAAAGGTATAGTGATATACTATTATTATGTTACTATTGGCTTATAATATTCCTACAAACCATTCATGAGACACCCCACCACAGAAAAATCATACTACTCAAAACAAAATGTTCATTGGTGATAGCCAAAATCATCAACCACAGATAAGGAAAAGCCTGCTAGAAAATTGCGAAAACAACTTAACAAAGTGAAAAAAGAGGGACATTGCTTTCATCCATTAACAGGTAATAGTACATGATATTATTTAGTGTCCAATGTCACAACTTGTACATAAATAGTATATCTGCCAAAGTTTCTAAAATGAATCCTACATTCATGTCATGCATGCCAAAACTAAGTCATTGATAAATATTTTGATAACCCCCCATCCGGTCCCTAGTGATAGGGACGACTCTTGAACACCACCAAAATACCATAACCAACTCCAAGTACCACTTGTTGCAAATGAGAGTCTCTTCTTTCTAAAACCAATGGTACAATGTTGAACATCTAAACATTTTGGATTACAATGACAATGATATTCATGTCCCATCTATATGATATAGTAATAGAAAACATTCTATGCTTAGAAGACTACTATTACCAAGGTAATAAAGGTAGAATAAATGATAAGCGGTAACCCCATATGATACAAAACATTAGTGTATGACAAACTAGAAGTAAGAATGGAAATAATTTATTCATATAAAAGAGCAATAAAATTATCACAATTTGAATTGACAAAATACCTTAACATATAGATCTACATGACTTGATTACTTATTTTATTATTAAGTCGATGATAGTTAGAGGTGCACCACTCAAACCACCAACTTTTTACTATGAACTCCTCTAGATTATCTTATAAGATATTAGAATTACCAATCTTCATAGGATCCCAACTATCCTTGGTCGGTGGGAGTATAACAAGTAGAGACTCAATAATCACTAATAGGGGCTCAAAACCCAACTAGTTCCTTAGTTTTATCATGGGTACTCAATCAATGGAACCTTATCACACTTTCTATAAGTAACCTTATATCATATTGTAACATGTCTCATTAGCATTTCTTATAAGCTTGGACATACATCCTCTACCACACTCATATATATCTCCACAATAGGGTGTTTAAGAAAACAAGATCCATTAACTAGCATGTACTTAAGAATATGAGTACATTCTCACAATAAAAGCTTTCTACAAGGCTTACCGCTTCATCGTCCAGATTTCCTAACATTAAGACAGTTCCTACATCCATCGGTCAGTACATGGTTTGCGTTATACTTGATTAATAAGGCAGGGTTTCACTTGATTAACTAGGCTAATTACTTGTATTTTAAGAATGCAACAAGGTGAAAGCATTGTATAAGGGTGTACTACAATATAAGATCAAGTATAAAAAATTCTTAAAGCTATACAAGCCTCACATCACATGTCAATTAGCTCAAACTTAGCACAACTCAACATTTTTACCATTACAAGGCCACACCATCACAAAGGTTCACTCTTACAGCATGGATGTATTTATCTTTTCACATCATCAATAAAACCATTCCAAATTACATATTAATATTCCTAAGTATGAGGGAGATATCCCTTAAGAAAGAATATGCATAAAAATGTCACCTTTTGCATAAAATGCCATCTTTAGGTATGAAATTCACATATTACACAACTTTAGAATTATCACAGTGTGGGAAACATGTCAATGTCAACTTAGATGATCATACAAACATAAAGGAAGGCTATATATTTGTATTTCACTTAACATGGTGTCAAAATTTCATAAAAGTAGTAGAATTAGGGTAAAGTGTGCCTTCTTCAAAACATCACCCTTATGAATTTATGAAAATTAATATTTCTTCATCATAGACCACTCTTATGTAATAGGGGGAAATAGAAAAATTCTTGATCAGTTCATTATGTTGCCAAAAAAAGTCTGTAAAATTTCCATTTTAGGCATATAAAGCAAGTTCCAATAATATTTTAGGGTATGCAAGTAGAGAATGTAGACAAGAAGGATAAAAGTAACTATATCAATCACCTCTAAGAAAATGAGCTCCAAGAAATAACATGACAAACCAAGCACCATAAGACAACAAATATCCCTCTAGAAGCTCCACCATGGCTCCTTTAGCAAGATATATGTTGAACCAGGACAAGGGGACAAAAAAGGAGGGATATTTAGCCATAATAAGAAATCTCAATCATGGTTATTCATGGATCTCAGCCAAAAAGACAAAAGAGAGGTAAAAGAACAAGATAAAATAAAGATTAAGGAAGATTTTGTTTTACCTTGGAATGAAAGAAAGCTATCTTTATTTAGATCCATTAAAGGAAGCTTGATCACCTTATTCCACACACATGCAAGCTTAAAAACTTTCACATCAACCTTCTTGGGGATCTTATCATCCTCCTAAAATCTCTCATGAGTTTCAAATGAGTCTAAGGTTTACATTCATGGGGTGTTTATTAGTTATCGTAGTAGAAAAGGCCAAACAACACTTGACAAGTGCACCAATCGAACGCTCTATATGTTGACCCATCAACCCTCAAGCATTTCCTAGCCATCAAGGCTCTTCAAATTCCAATAGATAAAGTCTCATCACCTCAAGGTCTTCAATCCAAGACCAATCAAGGTCTCCAGTTCATGACTCATCTATGTTTCCACTTCATGGCCGATTGGTGTCTCCACTTCATGACCCATTGAGGTCACTACTTCATGACCCATCTTGTGCCATTTTGTACTTCATCACATCTAAACATAGTAGAATGCAAGTTAAATTCCCCAATATGCATATTTTTGTCAAATGCACTTATGGACGTTCTTTGCATACCTTTTAGGTACTTGGAACATGCTTTGGATGGATGAGAGAGAAGGAAGGAGTTCTATGAGTCCTCCACTCATGGAGGGGTCCAAATAAGACCCCAAAGCTCCCTCAACCTACCCCTAATGGACAAGGGTCGACATCAAGCAAAGAATTCCATTGACCATGAAGATTCAAGGTGTTTTTTCTATTGAAGACACCAGCACGGCCGTGGTTCCAAGGAACGGCCGTGCTGGCCAATGCACAAGTTATAGGGAAAATCCCAAAATTTGCAAGCTACAACAACTCAACCACCACAACTGTGCTACCCAACACGGTCGTGCCATGAAGCCCCCAAAATGATTGTGCTACCCAGCACGTTCGTGCTAGTCAAAGACAAAATGGGTGTGCTAGAGGGAATGACCTCACCTCCAACTCCACCACCACAGTCGTGCTGCCCAGCATGACCATTCTACCTAGCCTCCACCACGGATGTGCTACCCAGTACGGCCATGGTACTAGCCACCATTTCACCACCTCAACCAATGATTTTTCCACTTCCCTAGAATGACCGTTCCATACCACCACGGTCGTTCCTACCCCTACCCACCACGGTCATGCTGCCCAGCACGATCGTGCTACCACCTAAACCCTACCATTTTATGCACTATTTTTTCAACAATGTCCCTACTTACCCTAGTACTTCCACCACCACCTATATATATATGGATGGCAGCCACAACACTAGTTTAGCTGCCATTACTCCTCTCCACCCACTCTTAAGTATTCATTGCAAACTCCTTGCATTTATGCTCTCCGCCTACCATTTCCACCTCATTTCCACCATAGAAACCTAGTTTTATAGGTTTACTACCATAATCCTCTTTATTTCCATGCCCATCATCCACCTTGGAGGAGGGAGGTCATCCTACAGCAATAGGAGGTGAAGGAGAAGGATCTACTTCGAGCTCCATAGTGTCCTATCACCTTCTTCCCCTTTCTTTTATCTTTTCTTTAATCATGACTATCTAAGCCCCTAGTGGTGGGCTGTTTGGGGTTAAAATGTGACTTTGATAACATGTTGGGGGAAAATAACTTATAATGAACATAATTTTATTCTATTATGATTGCCTTTGCTTCTATCTCATTTCCCATTTTGTTGCATGTGGTTTGTGATATTAACATAGATTGCTTGCTTTGAGATGCTTGATGGCACTTAGCTTCTAGGGGAAATTGGAATGTATGTGGCAATCTTAGGAATGGCTCCTAGGTCTAATTAGTAGATCCCTAGCTATCCCCCTTATTTCCTACATACATCTCCCTTCTTCTACAAGTGAATGTGATATCGAAGTAGCTAGTGTAAGTGTGATTGGTGCAATTGCCTAGAGCTTCCTAAAGGCTAGATGGAAAGTAACATGAGGTGAAATACCCTCATCTATACTCCCATTACTACCATTGGCTCTCAATTGCACAAATACCACTTACCCTAGAAACCTAGACTTGCCAAGTCTTACTAGAATTACACCTCACCCTAGTTCTCCAACTAGTAGTACATGGTACATTCTAGTAACACTTGCCTTATTGTTTGGTTTGGTAATCTTGATTGAATTGTGAGATTTGCATGCCATGTTGACGCCCCCCAACTCATATCAAATCACATTCCCAAATGGCCCAACTATCCAATCCATTGCTTAAAACTTAACTTGTCATCTTAGCTTGTTAATGCTATTTTATGTTAATTGCCTTTGTTCATTCTAACTAATTTCTTAGTCCTGCTAGTTAGGGTTAACCTAGATTCTTGCTTGTTCTAGTATTTAGCTTAGTTCTTAGTTGTTAATCGCCTTGCCAGAGTAGTGTAGATCATCTTGCTCTTATTCAATTGATTGCTTAATCTAGTCTCTTGGACCTAACTTTCTTTGGATAATCTAGTTTTTGGTAATTTAGTTTTCATATTGCCTTTACTTGCCTCACTGCTTAGTGTAATCAAACCAAAACCCTTTTTTAAACCCTTCAACCCTAATCTCCGCTTCAGTAGTGTAGCCAAAACCAACTAATCTCTAGTTCCCCCTCTATCCCTGTGGTTCGACCTTCATTACTTGCCTCTCATCTATGCTATAGCATGACCCTGTGTGATTGCGAGAGCATATTTTAGTGTTGTGAGTAAACCTAGTTTGGGGAACCTATAAATATTGAAATATCATACGTGCGTGCAACAACGCACCAAGATTTCTTACGTCATTTCTTGGGTGAAGAGGCACTTGGCCTAGCTAGTTAGTGTAGCTTAGCCTTTCCTACTACACTCATCATTGCTATTCTTTATTCTTTGTTCACTTTTGCATATTATCATTCTAACTTGGTTTTCTTTGCTTGTTTGTGTATCATGTAGGTGACACTTGTGCATGTGTCATACACGTTCCACATGTACTGACTTGGTGTTATACGACCATGAGATAGGTAGAAGGAGACGCCAAGGATGCCATAACCAACACCGAAAAACTGAGATGAGTGACCATGAAGCTGAAAGACCTCATGGAAATGCTCAACCGTCGCTACCCAACCGCCCCCTTCATGATTATTTCACTACAACTCTGCCATTGCCACCCTTGTTGACCAAATTCCAGGTCAACAATTCTCCATTCCACCCACACTTCTTAGACTCCTCCCTACCTACTATGGGATGGAGAATAAAAACCCCTACTATCATATTGATGCCTTCCTTGAGACTTGTTCCACCTTTCGCACACATGCTGCCACCGATGATTCCATCTGGAGGACACTCTTCCCTTTTTCTCTAAAAGAAAACACCAAGGAATGGTACTTCTCAAAGTTGGAGTTGGTGGCGTGGAATGCAGTCAAAAATGAGTTTCTCAAGAAGTTCTTTCCGATTGCCAAGTTGACCCAAATGCGAAGATGTATCACCGCCTTCTACCAAAAGGAAAATGAACCTTTCCAAAAGGTGTGGGAAAGGTACCAAAAGTTCCTGCATGACTACCCCCATCACGAGGTACCCTTGTGGAAGCTGGTCCAAGATTTCTACACCGGGTTGGAAGAGTTGAGCCAGAATAATGTTGATTCATCATGTGAAGGCACTTTCATGGAAAAACCACCTGAGGAGTCATGGCCCTTGTTTGAGCACCTTGCTGAGAACTCTCATCATCAGGCTTATACCAAAGGGGAACATTGTGGCTGGAACTACATCCCTCCACATCCTCCCATAGCTCCATCTTGGGCCACTGCCAACCCCGACATGATGAAAATGTTGGCAGACATGATGAATATGATGAAGAGCCAAGCTGGTGGTTCTTCTAATCAATCCACCATGGCAGTTGAAGCTAAAGAAGAAGTTCATGCTTTGCACTCTTTTGGAAACAGAAACAACCAAGGTCCTATATCTGACACTTACACTCCCAAGTGCAGAAGCCATCCCCACTTTTCATGGAAACAACAAAATAAGGATGGTCAAGGACAAGGGTAGCCAAGGCTAAGATATAGTTTAAAATTTGAAGATTAAGTGCTTGGGAGATTGAGAAGTTTGGATGAGGTAAAGAAAGATGTGTCCTCTCATGAGTAGTCCATTAACTGTCTTGAGAAAAGATTGGACCAAATATCACTTTCACTTGCTAGAAGGATGGAAGGGAGACTCCCATCTCAACCAATGCCAAATCCGAACAATGATGCCACTTTCATAGGAAATGCTCGAAGTTCATATGCTCCACCTTCATATCAAGCACCACCAAACCCCTATGCTCCACCACCTCATAAAGTTCCTCTCAACTATCAATATGCTCAACCTCTGCCTCACTCATACCAACAACTCCCTATACAATATCACCCCCAACCACAACAACAACCACAACCACTGTTCATCCTTCAAAATCCCAAATCACCCCACCAAAGACCACCACCACCTCAACATCCACAACCCCCTCCATAAGCCTCTTTTTCCACTACCCATGAGCATGTGAAGGTAGTGACAGTATTTAGGAGTGGTCAGACCTTAGAGCATTCCAGTGGTACTATTGTTGATACGGTAGTCAGTGAGGATAGATGGTATACTATGATCAGATAGGTTGATACTGAGATCCAGATTGATGATATTGTGACATGAACTAGAGTTGGTACTATGACACCGATCAGTGATACCGTGATACCAAGTAGTGATACCATGATCCCTACGATTCTAGTTGATGATTCTTGTTATCCAAGCCCTTTGCGAGCCCAACTCCCCCCATTTCCTGATGCTCTTGAGGAACCTTATGTTGAGAGAAGAAAAAAGAAACATACGGAAGATATCATGGAAACTTTCAGACAAGTGAAGATAAACATTCCCTTATTTGATGTGGTCAAGCAAATCCCTTCCAATGCCAAGTTTCTAAAAGATTTGTGCACATTTAAAAGGAAAACAACAGGGAGAACGCCAAAGAAAGTCAAGCTCACCGAACAAGTGAGCTCAATCCTATAGCACATCATGCCAAGAAAGAGGAAAGACCTTGGTGCTCCCATCATTTCATGTTACATTGGAGCACCCCGCATAGACCAAGCCCTTCTAGACTTGGGTTCTAGCATGAACTAGATGCCATATGATGTGTTTGTCGAGCTCCAAATGGGACAATTAGGTCCACCTCATTGCACTTTGCAGTTGGACGACCAATCAGCGAAGATGCCTAGAGGGCGTGTTGATGATGTGCTAGTTAGACTTGATGATGAGACTTCCACATTCTTCCCCACTGACTTCATTGTGCTAGATATGGAAAAAGATACAAGAAGAGTACCTATCATCTTGGGGAGGCCATTCTTGGCTACAGCTGACGCAGTGATCCATGTAAAAACTGACACCATGTATGTGACATTCATGTACATGAAGATCTGATTGAACATCTTCAAGTCTTCAGCAACAACCGAAGTGATAGGCACCACAGAAGAAGATTGTTATCTTGTTGAATGCCTTGATGAGAATGTGGAGGAGTTGTTGGGTTTTAGGGGAGACGGAGAAGGCAGCGGAAACAAAAAAATTTCTCCCCAAACCCATACCGAGGAAACGCGTCAACGTCTATATAATAGGAAAGGATGGTTTGCGGAATCATACCTTGTCCCGAGGCTTGCTCGGCGACAATACCTCGCGCAATGCGCGGTCTTTAACTCTGGTCTTGGACGGTGTCTGTGCAGCTCCTGGTCACACCGGGAGTGACGACTCCTCCTCCTACCGGACTGTCGAATGATAGTTGTCCTCCTAAGCGGCAGTGTCCTCCCGCCTCTATAGTAGTCCACACGGACCACCTGGAACTCCACTTTCCTTGTCCCACAAGGAAGTGGAAGGAGTCGCACCCTCCTGTTGACGTACTAGTCACCAACACACTCTCCTGCTACCAGTTGCAACTGCAGTTGTCCTTCCCTTGTTGCACCTCCCTTTTGCGGGAAGCACTTGCTCGGGATCTCTCATGGTTACCAAAACCAAAGAGAATGACAACTTCACAAAGCAACCGGCTTGCATTGAGTTGTACTTTGAGAAGCCCCCAATACCCCTATATATATAGGTGGGTCATGGGACAGGGTTCTCTGTGCCCGACAATATGGGACTAAAGCAGGAGTAGAAGGGTTCGAGAATTTTCCACAAAAAGCAACCGGTTCGCAACCTGAAATGATCGGTTCACAACTGAACTGATCGGTTCGGCCATTGAGCCGATCGGTCGGACCTGAGCCGATCGTTTGGGGCACTCCAACCGATCGGTTGGTGCCCTGAACCGATCGGTTCATAGTCCTAATACGGCTCAAAAAGACTTTCCTTGTTTCGTTCCCAATTGGTATTGAATACCAATGTTATTCCCAATTGAATTGGGCATTTTGAAACCAAAGGAAAATTCTTGTCGACATGACTTTTCCCAACTGGTCGGTTGCACCAGTTGAGCCGATCGGTTCAACCCTTGAACCGGTCGTTTCAACCTGGGCATGAGCCGATCGGCCTGGACACTCCAGCCGACCGGTTCAGCAACCTCAGCCGACCGGTTCATCACATGAACCGATCGGTTGGGAGCACTGGTTGGGCAAAATCAGTCAATTGCGATTTCAATCAATCCGATACTTCAATCAATGCGTCCAACATCTTGAACCATACGATATTGAGCCATCGACTGATTGAGTGTTTAATTGAACTACTAAACTCCTTTAGTAATCAATCTAAGCATTGCTTTGTGGACAAAACTCCTCTTCCAGGTTAAATCCTATGTGTGTGACCCTGCAGGTCCATTTCACGTTGGCAGTGAAAGTCCATAACACTTATGATTTCACAAGCAAAGAGCAGTGCCTAGTCACACATCAGTGCTACCCAAGTGAAAGTAGAAAGTTAGAGAACAACTTTCATCCTACAATCCGTGAATGGTGTTACAGTGAATGTATAATTCCTTTGTCACTGATATCCCGAATGAACTCAAGGCATGGAACAGTCATCCTGTCAACGTTCATTCACTTTCTTGATCTCAGAGTAGATTGAAGGAGATATGTATGACATCAATATCACATACTGATTCACACATGCGTGCGCACGCCTATCTCAATCCTACTCATCAAGTGGCCTTGGATATCAAACTCCCTTAGGAGGGACAAATCCCATATCTATCACTCACCCCTCAAAAGCCCCATGTGTCAAAGCCACCCAATCATCACCTTTATAACAACCCATGTTTCAGGACTGCGTTTGATGATGTCAAAGTGTGCCCAACAACATGTGTTGAGTGCAGTGATTTCAAGTCTAAGAATCACACTCACCACCATCACTGTGAGTACTGACTGTGACTACCATCTTATGGTTCCATGTGTCAAACTCACGGTGGGTCTGTCCGGTACACTTGTTCTCTAACAAGTACCTATGTGTTTGGTTTGATATCTCTATATCATGACTAATGAGATTCTGTCATCAACCAACACCACAATCTAGTCTTGTGTGTCATTGTTGTCTATCTACCTTCCACAATGACATCCGACTAGGGACATAACAAGAATGTACAAACTCTTAGCATCCGTATGATCTCATCGTTCAGGTCCTTAACCTGAAAGCATACGTCATTGAGTACTGTCATTCTCTAGACATTCAATATGTTCTATCACTATCTCATATGACTGAACCAGAAAGAATTGGAAGCTTGCCTTTGATGTTTATCAAATCAATCTTAATGTATCCCACCAATCATCCCATAATTGGCTCTCAGGGCATACATACCAACAGACTCCCACTTCCACTGCGAGCCAATCACCCATGAATCATATTCATAGTGATCTTCAAACATGTCCCACATGTTACTGTGATCTAGTGCGAACATAGTGAGTAATGGCAACACCTTACCAAAGTCAGTATAAATTGCATATCTCTCATCTATTCGTTGTACGTCACACGTATGAGATGGAGTTGTCGTAATATGCGATCTAGTATTCCTTTTCTAACATTTAGCCACATTGCATGATCAAGGATTCCAAACTTGTCATCAATGAGTGGAATATTAGTTCATCTCATGAACTATCAGATCCATATAGTATCCACTGTTGTTCTCTAACACACGGATACTCGACATTTCCCTTTTAAATGGTTTTATTGGAACACTTCCAATTATCAACAAAATTTCACTTTTATACATCCTATGTATATTTTGCGATTAATTTTCTGTCCTTTCAGAAGTTCGCATCAATGTAACTCTTTACATCGAACTCTTCCTTATCTCCATAGAACTAGTACTTCCCAAGTACTTATCAAGTTCTTATGGTATTCCAGTAACCCTTACTGGAAGTAGACAGACATCCACTCGTCATGTCCTACATACGAGTTATTAGGATGAGCACATCATATTGCCATGTCCTACATACAAGATGATGAATGCATTTTATTCTTGCCATGTCACACATGCAAGACAATGGGATGATTACATACATGATAGATCCATATCTATTCTTAGTGTTCCCATTCTTCATAAGAATTGGACACTTGGCCTTGGGATACTAATATCCATATGACATGGACAAGTTTTCTCCCACTGAATCTGTGCATACTGAACACTTCAGTACAGATTGCCAATGTATGCTTTCTCTTTCCAGGTCAAGAGATTTTTCGAGAACTATCTCTATATATCTCTATTCCTATCACATAGGAAACATCTCTATCTTCCTTAAAGATAATTTCCACTTTTGGATTTCCATTCAAGAACATTTCCATTTCACATCAATATGTGGAATGTGAACACGCTCCCACTAAATCACAAATCCTTCTTTATCTTTGACATATCAGTCAAACCCTTTGACTATATCATCAAAGTAAAGATCCAATTTTGAGTTGCTTGTACTCAATCAATCACATTGATTAGTCCATTGTAACTTATAGACTTCATTTGCACTAGTGGATTCATAAACCTTATAGGTTGTGTCACGTACACATCCTTGTTTTATTCCTCATAGGAATGCAATTTTAGTATCCATATGCCAAACGTCTTAGTCATTAAGTTGCAATTAACAAGAATCATCCTTTTTCAAAATGTTATCCATTTGTCTTAACACTTAAGACTTATTTGCACTTATGGACATGATCCAATGAATGCTACCATCAAGGTCATACCTTATGGTTCACATGGAAGTCATTTAGGATGTAATGGTTTTATACCATAACTCAAAATATGATTCATCTAGATAGTTGACTCATCACATGAACAACTCATCACATAGATAATTGAGGTGTATCTGTTACGGATATAAGAACTCACAACCCTTGTGATTCTTAATTTCCTTTATTAGTGTGGGGTATTCTTTTATTAAGAAGAATTCAGTTATTTGATAATCATTCTCTAACTCCTTAGAGTATGATTCCTTCTTGATTTAGACATCACCATGCCTTAATCATGAGTTCACTATGATACACTATCATAATCACTCATAAGGATCTCAAACATTTGGTCCAAGTATTTCATTCTTTGATCTCATCAAGAATTAATACTTTACCAAATTTGCACTTCATCTATGAAAATCTTGAACACTTCAAGATATTCATATTGGTATTTCTCTAAACACCATTAGAAGGATTAGCATTTGTTCCAATAGGTATGTAAATACATCACATGTATTATACCTAATAGGATAATCATTCTCCCACTACCATTAGTGAAGATTGATTAATCATGTCCAAGATATTCATGTCTCTTACCGGTTCTCTAACCAAAAGAGTCTAGATTTATCCATCATATGGAAACTAGAAATGCATTTCTTATGATATATGCTAATTGTTTGAGTTATCAATAACTTTTAGGTATCATTTTATCTTATGCATATCAAATACCACAAGATAAGCAAGGCATTGCCACAAAGATCATATCTTTAAGATTGAAACATCAACTTTATTCATTGCCATCATTGTCATACAATATGCAATAATAAAGTGTTTCTATCTTTTGGAAATATATGAAATAGCAGTTCTCAACTCTATTTCGTGCCCTTTTAGGCTGAAATAAACTGAAAGATACTCCTATCTATGGCAGCAACACTTGCTCCAATGATGGGTACTTCTTTCTTGGTCCTTTCACAAAGGCCATCACTTCTTGGCGGATATTGCATATCATATATGACATATCCATATCTTGGTATCATATACCTCGGATAAAGAAGTGGTTCATTTCATGATACCTTAGGTGGAGATCTCCATCCCCTCCTTCATCTTCTTTTGTTCTTCCAGATATAGAGGGCAATCCCTCATACACCCTTTCCCCATGTGCCTTGAGGCTGAAGACGGCTTGGATTTCTGGCTAGCATCAGAACACTTTTTAGCTTTGCCCTTGTCCTTGCCCTTAAGAATTACCTTTTCTTTGATCACATCAAAGACTATGGTTTGTCTTTCTTCATCTTTGCCTCTACTATCCTCAACATGTCCAACAACTCTGTCAACGCTTGTCAAAGTTGTTCATGTTGTAGCTTATCATGAATTGTATGATTCTCACAACATTTGCAGTATCATACCAATAGCCAACTCTTGGCTCAGAGGGAATCCTTCTTAATCAAGTTTTCCACATACCCAATCACATTGAGTGTGTGAATACCTTACTGGATCTCCTTCTGTCATGACATACTAGGACAGTATCTTGGAGACATCATATGTCTCATGTTGTCTCTGCAACTCATAGTTCAGAGAACACAATATCAAGCACTCCTCATCAATGTCATCCTCAGTAAGCTTCCATAAGCATACTTTCAGCCATTGATGTGGTGGGATCGAGTTCATCTGGTTCTGGTATAACTAGGACTTAGAGCTTTCGCTCTTTGATTGAGAACACTTCTCATCATCATCCTAACCAGTCGTGGAATTATTCCCATTTAATTTGTTGGTCTCAAAGACCGATCACAAATAAAGTGATTTGTTGATTAACCATTTATTTTAACAAAAGGAAATATATGCAATTTTAGTTCAAAACTCTTTTTGATTTGTTTGATTGATTTGAAAAGTTGACGATAAAATTAGGCCTTTAATTAATTATCGCTCCCACTATTTTAGTTCAAATTGAAGCCCTCACCATCAATTTGGAAGATTGCTGCGTACAACCATCTAGTGGGCAAGATCCTGAAATCCTCTAAGCCATGGACCAGCTAGGGCTGTCACCCACAACATAGATCTCTCAGGTAGGCAACTTTTGCCAATTGCATCATATGCAACTCTTGATAAGATGTCATATACAACTCTTTTCAATGATCATCTCCATGCCTCAAGGTACTAGATCCCATCTAGATCACCTTGTTAAGTCTGACCCAAAGAAAACACGATGAACATGCACCCTGCTAGGGCAGACCCACACATTCATCCTTCACGCTTCCACGAGGTAGACGGTGCACCACGCTAGGGCGTGCCCACACTTGGTCGAACAAGCTTTTCACGTGTGTCACATTTGGAAGGCATCTAAAACTTAATATTTTAATGAGGGATTTGGTTTTATATACATATACATATCCAATCACCACAATACATAGTACTATCATATACATGCTATATCCCACAGAAAACATGCACAAATGATAAAAAGCGATGATTATGGCCATCCTAATGTGATTCCTCGATCCAAGAGGAATCACGGTCATCTAGGTCTACATCACATGCTACCTGTACAAGATGAACATCTGTGCCTAGCCATCCGAGTTGATCAACTCATCACATGAATGATCTGTACTCTCCAGCCGGTCGTCTGGGTGCCACTAGCCGATCGGTTGGCTCCTCCAATCGATCGGTTTGCCTGTTCGTCGTGCATCTCGTCATGTCCGCCACCCACTCATCTCGCTCCTCGAACCGGTCATCAACTGATCGGTTCACTCCTTGAACCGACTGTCTGGAACGTCAACCGATCGGTTCACTCCTTGAACCGATCGTTTCAGCTGTCGTCTTGATGTCCTCCGGTCTTTGACATAACAGGAAATAAAAAATCTATCCTATTTATTACATTGCTTTAAAAAGGGAAACCCCGAGTTACATTCGGGGGGAGCAAAGGTAGGAAAGAATCTCGAATTATTTTGAGTTACATCAGGAATAGGAGAAAGGGAATATCGGTGCGCAGACCGAGATGCAAGCAACCACAAACAACCACACACAGATAGGGGTTTATAGGCCATAATCATGCTACACACATCCACCACAAAACTCATTTAAAGGTGACACGTATCGAGTGCATTAATAATACATATCATATATGTAATTTGGGATTTTTGGATTTAGGATTGGACATGCATAAAGCCAATATTATTCGCATCGTATGCAATAAATAAAGGCGACAAACCAAAATCGATCATATCGATATTCCTAAAATATAGAGCAGTTGACGTGGCTCTGATACCACTTTTGGGTTTTAGGGGAGACGGAGAAGGCAGCGGAAACAAAAAAATATCTCCCCCAACCCATACCGAGGAAACGCGTCAACGTCTATATAATAGGAAAGGATGGTTTGCGGAATCATACCTTGTCCCGAGGCTTGCTCGGCGACAATACCTCGCGCAATGCACGGTCTTTAACTCCGGTCTTGGACGGCGTCTGTGCAGCTTCTGGTCGCACCGGGAGTGACGACTCCTCCTCCTACCGGACTGTCGGATGACAGTTGTCCTCCTAAGCGGCAGTGTCCTCCCGCCTCTGTAGTAGTCCACACGGACCACCTGGAACTCCACTCTCCTTGTCCCACAAGGAAGTGGAAGGAGTCGCACCCTCCTGTTGACGTACTAGTCGCCAACACACTCTCCTGCTACCAGTTGCAACTGCAGTTGTCCTTCCCTTGCTGCACCTCCCTTTTGCGGGAAGCACTTGCTCGGGATCTCTCACGGTTACCAAAACCAGAGAGAATGACAACTTCGCAAAGCAACCGGCTTGCATTGAGTTGTACTTTGAGAAGCCCCCAATACCCCTATATATATAGGCAGGTCATGGGACAGGGTTCTCTGTGCCCGACAATATGGGACTAAAGCAGGAGTAGAAGGGTTCGAGAATTTTCCACAAAAAGCAACCGGTTCACAACCTGAAATGATTGGTTCACAACTGAACCGATCGTTTCGGCCATTGAGCCGATCGGTTGGACCTGAGACGATCGTTTGGGGCACTCCAACCGATCGGTTGGTGCCCTGAACCGATTGGTTCATAGTCCTAATCCGGCTCAAAAAGACTTTCCTTGTTTCGTTCCCAATTGGTATCGAATACCAATGTTATTCCCAATTGAATTGGGCAATTTGAAACCAAAGGAAAATTCTTGCCGACATGACTTTTCCCAACTGGTCGGTTGCACCAGTTGAGCCGATCGGTTCAACCCTTGAACCGGTCGTTTCAACCTGGGCATGAGCCAATCGGCCTGGACACTCCAGCCGACCGGTTCAGCAACCTCAGCCGACTGGTTCATCACATGAACCGATCGGTTGGGAGCACTGGTTGGGCAAAATCAGTCAATTGCGATTTCAATCAATCTGATACTTCAATCAATGTGTCCAACATCTTGAACCATACGATATTGAGCCATCGACTGATTGAGTGCTTAATTGAACTACTAAACTCCTTTAGTAATCAATCTAAACATTGCTTTGTGGACAAAACTCCTCTTCCAGGTTAAATCCTATGTGTGTGACCCTGCAGGTCCATTTCACGTTGGCAGTGAAAGTCCATAACAGTTATGATTTCACAAGCAAAGAGCGATGCCTAGTCACACATCAGTGCTACCCAAGTGAAAGTAGAAAGTTGGAGAACAACTTTCATCCTACAATCCGTGAATGGTGTTACAGTGAATGTATAATTCCTTTGTCACTGATATCCCGAATGAACTCAAGGCATGGAACAGTCATCCTGTCAACGTTCATTCACTTTCTTGATCTCAGAGTAGATTGAAGGATATATGTATGACATCAATATCACATACTGATTCACACATGCGTGTGCACGCCTATCTCAATCCTACTCATCAAGTGGCCTTGGATATCAAACTCCCTTAGGAGGGACAAATCCCATATCTATCACTCACCCCTCAAAAGCCCCATGTGTCAAAGCCACCCAATCATCACCTTTATAACAACCCATGTTTCAGGACTGCGTTTGATGATGTCAAAGTGTGCCCAACAACATGTGTTGAGTGTAGTGATTTCAAGTCTAAGAATCACACTCACCACCATCACTGTGAGTACTGACTGTGACTACCATCTTATGGTTCCATGTGTCAAACTCACGGTGGGTCTGTCCGGTACACTTGTTCTCTAACAAGTACCTATGTGTTTGGTTTGATATCTCTATATCATGACTAATGAGATTCTGTCATCAACCAACACCACAATCTAGTCTTGTGTGTCATTGTTGTCTATCTACCTTCCACAATGACATCCGACTAGGGACATAACAAGAATGTACAAACTCTTAGCATCCGTATGATCTCATCGTTCAGGTCCTTAACCTGAAAGCATACGTCATTGAGTACTGTCATTCTCTAGACATTCAATCTGTTCTATCAGTATCTCATATGACTGAACCAGAAAGAATTGGAAGCTTGCCTTTGATGTTTATCAAATCAATCTTAATGTATCCCACCAATCATCCCATGATTGGCTCTCAGGGCATACATACCAACAGGAGTGCCTACCTGTGTGGATTCGGACTGTCACTCAATGTAGAGGTTTAGAGCCCATTATTGAATTTCTTGATGATGATGATGAAGAGGATGTAGTAAACGAGCTAGTCTTAGTGGCTACAAGTGAGGACCTCCCATCCATTTTTGAGCCATTGAAGAATTCTCTTGAAGAGCCTCCAGCTCTTGAGCTTAAGTCACTCACTGAAGGATTGAAGTATGCATTCCTAGGCTCTAATGAAACCCTCCCGATGATCATTTCTTTTATTCTCTCTCTGGAGCAAGAAGAGACATTGATGAAAGTCCTAAAGAAGAACATTCAGGCCATTAGATGGTCCATTTCTAATTTGAGGGGTATTGACCCCTCCATTTGTATGCATAGGATCTATTTGGAGGATGATGTAAGGCCAACCCACCAAATGCAAAGGTGGTTGAACCCAAAATTGAAGGAAGTTGTGACCCAAGAGGTCATGAAATTGTTAGATGTTGGGATTATTTATCTGATTTCTAATAGCACATGGGTGAGTCCCATCCAAGTTGTACCAAAGAAGGATGTGATCATAGTGGTAGGGAATGCTGATGGTGAGATGATTCCTATTAGAGAATAGTCCAAATGGAGGATGTGTGTAGACTATTAAAAGCTCAATGAGAAGACTAAGAAGGACCACTATCCTCTTCCATTTCTTGATCAGATTTTAGAGAGGTTGGTAGGGCAAAGTTTCTATTGTTTTCCTGATGGATACTCTGGGTACTTCCAGATTGATGTTCATCTCGTGGACCAAGAAAAGACGACATTCACTTGCCCTAGTGGTACTTTTTCATACCGGAGAATGTCATTTGGGCTGTGTAATGCCCCTTCCACTTTTTAGAGATGCGTGAGCTCAATCTTCGCCGACATGCTTGATTCATCAGTTGAAGTGTTCACGGATGATTTCTCAATTTTTGATAAAATATTTATTTAATGTTTGCTCCACTTGGCTGTCATTCTTGAGAGATGCGTCAAGGTTCACCTGATGCTATCTTGGGAGAAGAGCCACTTCATGGTGCTCGAAGGAATAGTTCTGGGTCACCGGGTTTCAAAAGACAGTATTGAGGTTTACAGGACCAAGGTGGGCCTCATTTCTACTCTCACCATTGCTTCTACTATAAGACATGTCTGGTCTTTATTGGGACATGTAGGTTTTCATCGTCACTTCATCAAGGATTTTAGCAAGATCTCAAGGCCTATCTGTCATTTGTTGGAGAAATTTGTTGAATTTCACTTTGATGACAAGTGTGTTGAAGCCTTCAACCACTTAAAGAAAAAGCTCATTTTTGCTCCTATAATGCAGCCCCCAGACTTCTCTTTGCCATTTGAGAACATGACTGATGCATATGACATAGCAGTGGGGGTTGTGCTGGGCTAAAGAGTTGGTTAGATTCCGCATGATGTCTATTATGCTAGTAAGACTCTAGACAAAGAACAAAGAAACTATTCGACTAAAGAAAAAGAGTTGCTTGCAGTTATCTTTGCTATTGAAAAGTTTCGATCATATCTTCTACAAAACAAGGTAGTGATATACATGGACCACGCTGCATTGAAGTACCTCTTGGCGAAGAAATACTCAAAGACAAGGTTGATCTGATGGATTTTGTTTCTTCAAGAGTTTGACATTGAGATTGTGGACAAGAAGGGAGTGGAAAATTTTTCTACCGACCATCTCTCTAGAATTGAAGCACCCTTTGATGATACAAGTAGAATTAAAGAAATGATGCCGCATGATAAGCTCTTCCTACTCTCATCCACTCAAAGGCCATGGTATAAACACATAGATAACTTCTTAGCTAGTGGAAGGATACCAAGCTCATGGATAACGGATGAAAGCAAAAAGCTATTTGCTATGGTCAAAAATTATGTTTGAGATGATCCTCATCTTTATCTATGTGCCAATCCAGAGTATGTGGAGGTAATTTTGGTGGAAAACACATAGACACCATGGTTCTCCAAAGTGGATTCTATTGGCACTCCTTGTTTAAAGACTCTCATGAATTTTGCGAGTGATGTTTGAAGTGCCAAAAGGTGGACACTATCTCTAAGAGGGACATTATGCCTCTATCACCCATTCTTGTGGTGAAGGTATTTGGTGTTTGGGGGATTGACTTGATGGGTCCTTTTCCTCCCTCCTTTGGATATGTCTACATTTTGGTTGTTTTGGATTACATGTCAAAGTGGATTGAGGTTGTTGCAACTAGAACAAATGATCACAAAGTGGTGTGTGATTTCATCAAATCAAATATCTTTAGCTAGTTTGGTATTCCAAGAGAAATGATTAGTGATGGGGGAATTCACTTCATCCATCACACTTTTGAAGGCTTTATTAAGAGACACAAAGTGAATCATCGTGTGTCTGATCCTTACAACCCCCAAACAAGTGGTCAAGTTGAGTTAGCCAGTCAGGAGATAAAGCTCATGCTAGAGAAGACGGTGAGACCGGACTGCAAGGAATGGTCATTATGTCTCAATGAGGCTTTATGGGCTTATAGGACTGCATACAAAGCCTCGATTGGCACCACACCATTCAAACTTTTTTATGGGAAAAGCTTCCATCTACCAGTTGAGATGAAACATAAGGCATTGTGGGCTTTGAAGGCCATGGAATTTGATGGAGAGAATGTCAATTTGAAAAGAAAGCTACAGCTGCATGAGCTTAAAGAAATGAGGCATGAAGCCTATGAGCTCTCTAAGAGCTACAAGGAGAGGACAAAGTTCCTTCATGATAAGTTGATCAAGAAGAAGATCTTCAAGCCCAAAAAATGGGTATGGCTATATAACTCAAGTATGAAGTTATTTCCTAGAAAACTCTAGTCTTGATGGGAAGGACCTTATCTAATCAAAAAAATTTATCCATCTGGGGCTGTGTTGATTTGTGAGAAAGAAGGAGCAAAAGTATTTACTGTGAATTATCAAAGGCTGAAAGTAGTTGTGGAAGTTGGGCTGGATAGAGCAAACCAAAGTTTTGATATCATGATGTTAGTTGAGGAACACCAACTTGACGAGGAGATGTGCTTGAATGCACATGAGAGAGATATCTACTTCATAGATGCTTCGAAAATCCCATGAGAGTGATCGACTTTAAGTATCAATAAGCCCAACTGAAGGCATAAAATTTAGCACTAGTGGAAGGCAACCCACCTAGGTTTGGGAACTTTTTCACCCAACCTTCACTTTTTGATATACTTTGTTTTCACATGATTCTAAGAATACACACACGCACACTTGTTCTTGATAGTTTTGTTTTAGTTTTGATGATTTGACATGTGAGACAGGTGAAAGTTGAGAAAGGAGGCACATTTCAGTGCAAAATGATTGGTGCAACAACAAGTGGGTTGACTAAAATGATTGGAATATGAATGATGAAATGATTTGATGAATTATGAAGATTTTTGAACACGGTCGTGCTGACATGGAACGGCAGTGCTGGCATGTCACATTTCAACAGGGAATTTTTGAGTTTTGGGCACATGCAGCATGATTGTGCTGGCTACCACGGCCATGCTAGCACCTCATCAAAATGGTCGTGCTGGCCCGGGCCCAGTACTTAAGTTGCTCGATTTTAACCCAACACGACCCAAAGTTCATTCTTGCGACCCAGAATGGTTGTTCCACATGGAGTAGCGATTAGGGTGAGCTCCATTCACCCCCAAATCACCTCCTTTTGCTCCCAAACTCTAGATTTGAGTTCCCCTTGGTCCCCAATCACCTTCCCTAACCTCAAGCTCCATTTTCCACTCTCCATTGCCATTTATTTCTCCATCTCCAAGGAGAACCTACCCCCACAACCCAGAAGCACATTTGGTGTTGTTCTTGCTCATTTTTCTTCAAAGATCCTTACAAAGATGAAGAGCACAGACAAAGAAATTAGAAAAGGGGTTGAGAAGACGATGAACATCCTCACCAGAGGAAAAAGCTACACCAAGAGGGCCTACAATGTGTCACAGAAGTCCCACAGTACATCGTCGCCGTCTAATTCAATTTCATGATCACTCTGACAATCGGCATCGATGAGTGCATCCCAACACCGATCCTCCCCCAGTGGCCACACGTCAGATCCTAGCTACAACAACCCCGATGAAGAAGAGGAGGAGGAAGAAGAAGAGATGACGAATATCATCGATTCAGTGGACATTAATGCACCGGTCTAAGAGAGGAGGGCAAAGAAGGCTACTAATGCATCATCTTCACGACCTCCATGCCTGACTCTGGTGAGACGCTCCACATCATTGGCACAACCACGTGCCACTCAACAACCCATTAGGAACGAATTGGTGATTGAGGAAGAGGTTGAAGACGCACTGGTCCAGATGGTGCCGTTGAACTTGGACACAAGTTCGGGGTCACACACATACAAAGAGGAGGAGGTAGATGACACCGAGAGTGAGGAGGTGGAAGATGAGCCAGTGGACTTTTTGTCCAGCTGGAGGAGGATAGGATGAAGTGGGTTGGGAAGCAACCTGAGGATAGTGCTTATGAGAGAAGCACAACAAGGAAAGTGTTCACAAGACTACTACACCCCGAGTTCTTAACAAGGAGGGTGATGCCTACTAGATATGCATGTATGGATACCATGCAAACTTTAGGGATCAACTATATGTTTCAACATCAAATGCAAGGATGCGGGCTCTACAACATTTTGATTGAGGTTGAAGAAACCTACTTGAAGTTGACTCATGAGTTCTTTGCAACTTTGGAAAAGGCATAGTACCAAGGTGAAGAAGCCTTCATATTCAAGCTAAATGACTCAACACATGTGCTTAAAGTTTCCCAAATCAATGCTATCTTTGCCCCAAATTTAGAAATGGCAAAGAATTTTAATGAGGGGAGGCTTGACAAGAATGGGAAAGCATATTACTCCAATATGTGGAAGGCTATTACTGGTTATGCAACTTTTTCTACAGGAAAATCCAAGACCAGCAAGATTTACAATCCCTTCATGAGATACCTACATAAGGTCCTAGAAAACACCTTGTTTGGCCTTTATGACAATCAAGGTTGTTTTTCATAAAAAGATTTGTATGTGATGGACATAGTAACAAGTAAGGGATTTGTAAACATTGGAGCCATTGTGATTGATCACTTGAAGACAATCCCTTCTAAGAGTAAAAATCCATTCATCGTGAGGGGGGATTATCACCACAATGGAAAAGGTAGCGGGCTGCATTCTAGATGGGCTTACCAAGGTAGAAGGAACAAAATATTTTGATCTAAACTATCTTGCTAGGTCCCAAATGATCTCCCTCAGAGATAGAAAAATCTTTTATGTTCTAAACCTCAGGTACCCTGGAATCACCTTGGAGCTCCCATACCACGCCACCCGCTTCTCATGGATGTGGGACCACTGGAGAAATTTTCTGAGGTGATAGCATAGTATGAGGAGGAGCATCCAAAAGAGGGGTTCAGAACACCAAATGTGGACTTTCCTAAAGAATGAGGAGATACGAATGTGCTAGAGTAGTAGCACATTCTTGAGAAGCCACTCCACACACGACCAAGATTTGAGGATTTTGATGTGCAACCACCTCCAACAAATGCATACAACATGTTAGCCATTCATGCAAAGTTGGAGGCAATTCAGCAGACATAGAAGGCCATGTGGTTAGATCAGGAGTAGATGTATCATCAGATCAACCACATGTATCAGTATCAGCATGCACAAGTGTAGAGGAACCCCCAATGGAAGGAGGATTTATGGGGAGGATTGTCTGGATACTAGGAGACATACCTGCCTCCATGGGTGGACTACCGGGGGCATTATTACCAGCATCCACCTCCGCATTCAGGCCCACCGCAAGACCCCACACTGCCAGAGCAGTGATGTCTACCCCATCATTCCTAAGCTTTAGTTTCAGGTTGAGGACATCATGATTCAAAAGTTTGGGGTGGTAGGGCGGTATGCCCTCTTTCTTAGCTTATTTTGTTAGTGTCTATCTCACCTAATCTCTATTTACTTGTTGATTTCCCTTTTTAGTATAGATTTCATTTTGCTTGCATCCATGCATACATTTAGTTCAACTTCATGCATTTTTGCATAATTTTTCAAAAATTTTGCTCTTTTTGCTCCATGTCATTCATTGCATTCCCATGTAGATTTTAGTAATTTTTGTGTTTTCAAGTAGGATTTGCTGTGTTATGTTTAAATTTCCCTTAAGTTAGGTTTAGATGTGATTGAATGCAAATTGGCACCATTTGGGCCAGTTATGCCCAAATCTGAATGTTCTTGCCCAAAAGCATGTTTTAACTTAATCTTCACTGTTTGAAATAAAAATTTTGGTCTTTGACAAATGCATGCCGTTTTCTTAGAGTTTATTGCTAAATGGTCTTGATTGTTGACTTTATACATGTGCATCACTTCTCTCAAGTTTGTGAATGTTTTGGTTGAATTGTGAATTGAGCAAGCTATTAACGCTTAGAGACTATGGAATCACTTCATATAAATGTGAATCTCATGTTGTTCAATCATGTGGTGTGATATCATTTGATGAAGTGTTGGATTAGTTTTTATGTAGGAAATCTTATGTGGAGGACTACACTAATGACCCCTATTTGACCTGACTCTTCTCTCACCATCTTCATACCCCTCCGCCTCATGAAAGGATGCCTTAGAGCACATATTCAGCCTTGGCCACCACCAAAAGTTTGGGGTGGCCATATCTACATCTCCCCACTTCACTCTATCCACCATATGCCCTATCTACACCAAGGGCTAAAGAAAAAGAGAAGAATAAAAGGAAAAGAAAAAATAAAATAAAAAGATGCTCCTGTTTAAGAGAATCTAAATAAAGAAAAGATGAGTGTGTAAAAGCACTTCAAAAATCTTATCGCAATCCTTTCTTCCATTTTCATACCCATTGAGCTAGAAAACATCAAATCTAGCTAACTTTACCCTTTCTACAGCCATGTGGGTCATTTTATGTGGTTTAAAACATAAGATTGAATGCGTGAAAGTGAAAAAACACTCCTAATCATCATTGATTAACACCAACATGAAATGGTTTACCCAGAATGATATGCAGGACATATTGAAAGCTTGTATATTCTATGTTTTATATTTGAAGTTTGTATGCTCAGTACTCATTTCATGATTGGTATGCGTAATAGGAGAGGAGAGAGGTGAAACACATGCACCTAGTCACTTTTAAGACCATTTAGTCAATAATTGTCTTTTGGAATACATTTATCATTCTTGTTTAATAACAGAAAACCAAAGAGAGAGATTAAGTTGGAGCATACTTGAGGACAAGTATGTTTTAAGTTTGGGGTGGTGATGCAATCCTATTTTAGGGCTTAATCTTGTGTCATTTTTTAATTTAATCACATCTAAACATAGTAGAATGCAAGTTAAATTCCCCAATATGCATATTTTTGTAAAATGCACTTATGGACATTCTTTGCATGCTTTTCAGGTATTTGCACCATGCTTTGGATGGATGAGAGAGAAGGAAGGAGTCCTACACTAATAGAGGGGTCCAAAGAAGATCCTAAAGATCCCTCAACCTACCCCTAATGGCCAAGGGTCGACATCAAGCAAAGAAGTCCAGTGACCATGAAGATTCAAGGTGTTTTTCTACTAAAGACCCCAGCTGTAACATACCGGATCTTGGACCCTACCCTAGAACTGTGACCTTTTGGGATTGACCAAACAAGGTTGAGGTTAGAGTGAACCTAATAATCTAATGTATGCAAAATGTAATATAATACGTCAAATAATTCATTTGGTGATAATAAGATGATAAATAACTTAATTGGATGCATAATGATGTTAATGGGCCATATGACAGAACCCATGTAAGAAAGCCTCAAAATAAAGAATAGACTTCAAATTCGTAATATACACATTAAAATAAGCCTACATGTCAATTTTCATTTAATTTGGACCACCTCAAAATAATATGGTAAGTTAGGAGAGAGAAATTGACTAAAAGGTGTAATTAATAAATAAATATAATTCATGACTCCGAAAGAGGAAAATTGTATTATATTCGTGATCTACATAATAAATATAGCCTTTGGGTGAATTTTCATCCAATGTGGAGAAAGTTTGCATAAAAGGTGAAATCAGGAGAGAGAAAGTATGTAGAACCTTCAAAATATTAAATAAATGCTCAAACAACTCCAATATGTAAAATTGATGGCAAATTCGTATCCAACACACTAAATATAACTTGTGGGTCAAGTTTCATAAAATTTGGATAATTCTAATATCATTAATGAAGGAGGAAAGAGAAAATGAAATTTGATTTATTTAACACATTAAAAGGTTCTAAAAGACAAAACTAAGTACATAATCAGAATCTACATGCCTAATTTAACCTATATGCAAAATTTGGTTAAATTTGGATAATGATAAAACCCTAAATCAAAGAGAGAGAAAAGGTACATTAATGTGGCCCCACTTTGATTTAATCGGATTCAATTTTTGATTTTTCTGTGTCACGCTGGCTTTGGAATATCGGGCTTGTCTTTAGAGCATTGGATCTTTATCGTGCGGTGCCCGGGTTTCCCCTACCTCTCGACTTGTTTTTGGAAACCAGGTGGGCAAGCAATCACTTCTGCTCAAATTTCTTCCCCGTCCCCCTGTTTCCTTCTCCGATTCTTTTCCCTACTTCCCTTTCCTCTTCCGCTCTGTTTGATCCTTGATGGAAGGGTATTTATACCCCAGGATCCTTTAAAAGCTAGCACCGTGGGAGACCTCTGCTCGCACCCTATTCGTCCCCTGCTCTCTCCTTCCTCTCCTTCGTCCCGCCACCACAGGGCTTCAGACCCCTCATAAAACCCTCCATGACCTTCGTCGTGCCTCAATGTGCTGGAAGCCGACATTGGTCTGCCTTTTCTCTGTACCGCGAGCTATTCCCCAACTCCAGTCACCCTCGACAGAGAACCGTGACCGACACCACACCTCCTGGCTTATCTGGGAATCAAAGTGGTCTAGGAGAGATCCTCATGGGTACCCAGAGCTTCCTAGATAGTCAATTCTTTCCCATCACTTGCAGGTTGCTTTTCCCTCTTTTTCTCTTCCTTCTTGTTTGTCTGCAACTAAGTTGAATTCATGGTCTTTTGAAAGCCCTTGCACCTCATGTCTTAGTCTCTGGGTCTGTTTGACTCCTACAAACTCGATGGTGTTATCGTCGATATGTTTTGGCCTCTGTAGCCCGGTTTGAGTTCCTTGCGGTTAAGGTTTGCTGCTGCTTGCCGTTCTCGCGATTCTGTGAAAATAAAGAAAATGACCATGGCGGTTGGCCTATTCTGCCCTTTGGTTTCCTTTATCTTTCGTTTTTCTTTCAGGGGCATTTTAGTCATTTCACACTCTTGTCTTTTGCTTTGGAATGAGTCAAGCGAGCCTTTGACCCGTTGACTTGGCCAGTGTTCATTGGGCCAAGTCATGCAGGCCCAGCCTGCTTTTGTGGATTTTCTCGCCTATGTAGCATTAACTAATTATCTGATTGGTTGTTAATTAAAAATCTATAACTAATTAATGGATGATCATAAAAATATGGAAAAATACTCGTTGGAATCAAAAAAATAATATCTAACTAATGATATCAGTTTTGATGACTAAATCTAATGTTTAATAACAAGTGTTTTCAATGGATGTAATTAATGATGAATTAACTTGTAAAAATCATAACTAATTATTTATAGGTCAGAAAAATATAATAAAATATGATTTGGACTAGGAATAAGATATACTAAAACATGGCATGATTTTCATAACCTAATTCACATAATGATAAAAAGGTGTTTTTAGGGTTTTGAATAATTAATGGAAACATAACCCTAATCCCACATATATGCTAATAGGTGCTTTGGAAGCCTAGGCTTGGACCTAGAAGTGACTTTGGATCAATTTGACTCTGAAGTTGAGGTATATTTGCATCCCTGATTATTCTTTTTGAGCAATTAGCCTATTTTTGTCTTACTTTTGGTCCTATGGACATTAGCCTACACATTGTCTTGTTCTTTTGTAATCATGCTTCATGTGAAGTATCTTATTTTGTTATTGATCTTGTGATCATGGATATTCTATTGGAATCTTATCTTGTTGCCTTGGTGCAAGTTGGACTTTTGATATTATATGCCCACTGTGATGTGGAAGTTTACTTGGTGATATATGCCCACTTTGAAGTGGATGTTATATGTTGTGTTGACCATTGTGTGATGGAAAAATTGTATATTCTGAATATACTTTTTACTTGCCTCTACATTAAACATGCTATGTGATTCAGTAGCACTAGAGTAGTGTAATTGCATTGGTTCTATTTATAGCAGATGTGATATTTCCTGCTCTTTTTGGGACGGAAAGGAACCTCGTACCCAGGGCAAGATGTGTGTCTTGACCCATTTTATATATTTGGGAGTTTGACGGTGAGTCTTTCTCTATCAGGTTTTCAAGGATGTGAATCTTTGGCCACCTTTGTATTTTATATTTTTCTAGGACTATGTTTATCTCACATGCATACAGGTTTGATGATGGTTGTGGGGTGTGTGCCCTACTACCTATCTACGTGCTTTTGTCGCACAAATTTTTATTGTTTTGTTTTATGGCAAGTGTCATTCTTTTGTTATAATCTTTTGTTTTGACACCCGTTTGGGTGGTACTTATCTCTTGCATGGGAAGCCTTTTTACAATTGATGCCCTTTATTCTATATATATTGCTCAATTTTCTTTTTAGTATGCAGACACCAGCCTTTGCTGATGTTTCCTTTTCTTCTCTTTTGTTGGGGTATGCTTCCAACCCTAGGTGAAGGATGTAGTGGACTTGTCATATTGACATGGACTTAGATTGTGAGGTTAAAGCTTGGAGACAATCTTGAGGTGGTTTAGATTTCCTCTACATGGATCCTTGTGATGTAAGTTTGTAATCCTTTATTTTATAATTGAATATAGTCATGTTTTTATTCCACTTCTATACTTTGGTCTTTTGTTACCATTATATAAAGATTTGAAAATTTTACACCGACTCCATCATACCTTCTGAGTGTGTTTGGATTGGAGGTTTTATTGTTCAATTTTTTAGTAGAGAGGTGGTTTCACTTCTTTACAGCGTGGTATCAGAGCCAATGGTAGTCGGAATATGACTATTTCAATTTTGTCTCCCTATAGAACCCTTGACTTTGCGAGTTAGCTCTAAGTGAGATGTTGACCCTAGATTTGATCAATGATGATCTTTTATGCAATAAGGTTTGTTGAGGATAAAATTAGGTTATGAGAAGACCCTAATATGGAAAAGTTGTGACTTGGTTTTCGCATTGAGTTTTGTACAACTATTAGTTTTCACCTCGCAATGATTCTTATCTCCAAAAATTATTTTCATTATACTACTATACGTACAAAAGTTTTCTCAGGTTTGTTGATGTTTTCTCAAACTAATTCACAATGAAGATGAAACTCTAGTTTGAGTAGAATCTAACCCTAGTTTTGTGACTAGGATTGATATAATGGTGTAGTTGACCTACCCTATGACTTTTTGGATGTTCATGTAGGGTTGATAGGTTAGAGACACAAGGACCTAAAATCTCAACCCTAGATGGTGACTATTAGTTGGATACATGAGAAACATAAATCTCTAAAACTTTCACTACTAAGAGATGTGGGTAGATCTAAAAAGTTGTTTAGTTTGACTTGTTAAGTTGAACCTTTTTAAACGGTGGAGATTAGTTAGTTGTTGATGTTTGATCTATAGATTTCGAGGACAAAATCCTTTTTAAGGGGTGGAGTGTTGTAACATACCAGATCTTGGACCCTACCCTAGAACTGTGACCTTTTGGGAATGACCATACAAGGTTGAGGTTAGAGTGAACATAATAATCTAATGTATGAAAAATGTAATATAATACATCAAATAATTCATTTGGTGATAATAAGATGATAAATAACTTAATTGGATGCATAATGATGTTAATGGGCCTCTAATGGGCCATATGACATAACCCATGTAAGAAAGCATCAAAATAAAGAATAGACTTCAAATTCATAATCTACACATTAAAATAAGCCTACAAGTCAATTTTCATTTAATTTGGACCACCTCAAAAAAATATGGTAAGTTAGGAGAGAGAAATTACCTAAAAGGTGTAATTAATAAATAAATATAATTCATAACTCCAAAAAAGGAAAATAATCTTATATTCATGATCTACATAATAAATATAGCCTTTGGGTGAATTTTCATCCAATGTGGAGAAAGTTTGCATAAAAGGTGAAATCAGGAGAGAGAAAGTATGTAGAACTTTCAAAATATTAAATAAATACTCAAACAACTCCAATATGTAAAATTGATGGCAAATTCATATCCAACACACTAAATATAACTTGTGGGTCAAGTTTCATCAAATTTGGATAATTCTAATATCATTAATGAAGGAGGAAAGAGAAAATGAAATTTGATTTATTTAACACATTAAAAGTTTCTAAAAGGCAAAACTAAGTACATAATCAGAATCTACATGCCTAATTTAACATATATGCAAATTTTGGTTTAATTTGGATAATGATAAAACCCTAAATCAAAGAGAGAGAAAATGTACATTAATGTGGCCCCATTTTGATTTAATCAGATTCGGTTTTTGATTTTTCTGTGTCATGCTGGCTTTGGAATCTCAGGCTTCTCTTTGGAGCATTGAATCTTGATCATGCGGTGCCCGGGTTTCCCCTACCTCTTGACTTGTTTTTGGAAACCAGGTGGGCAAGCGATTGCTTCTGCTCGAATTTCTTCCCCGTCCCCCTGTTTCCTTCTCCGATTCTTTTCCCTGCTTCTTCCCTTTCCTCTTCCTCTCTGTTTGATCCTTGATGGAAGAGTATTTATACCCCAGGATCCTTAAAAATCTAGCACCATAGGAGACCTTTGCTCACACCATGTTCGTCCCATGTTCTCTCCTTCCTCTCCTTCGTCCCGCCACCACAGGGCTTCAGACCCATCATAAAACCCTCCATGACCTTCGTCGTACCTCAACGTGCTGGAAGCCGACATTGGTCTACCTTTTCTCTCTGCCGTGAGCTATTCCCTGACTCCAATCACCCTCGATGGAAAACCCTGATCGGGACCACACCTCCTGGCTTATCTAGGGATCAAAGTGGTCTAGGAGAGATCCTCATGGGTACCTGAAGCTTCCTAGATAGTCAATTCATTCCCATCACTTGCAGGTTGCTTTTCCCTCTTTTACTCTTCCTTCTTATTTGTCTGCAACTAAGTTGAATTCATGGTCTTTTGAAAGCCCTTGCACCTCACGTCTTGGTCTCTGGGTCCTTTTGACTCCTGCGATCTCGATGGTGTTATCGCCGATAAGTTTTGGCCTCTGTAGCCCGGTTTGAGTTCCTTATTGTTAAGGTTTGCTGCTTCTTGTTGTTCTCATGATTATGTGAAAATGAAGAAGATGACCATGGCGGTTGGCCTGTTCTGCCCTTCAGTTTCCTTTATCTTTCATTTTTCTTTCAGGGGCATTTTAGTCATTTCACGCTCTTGTCTTTTGCTTTGGAACGAGTCAAGCGAGCCTTTGACCCGCTGACTTGGCTGGCGTTCATTGGGCCAAGTCATGCGGGCCCAACCTGCTTTTGTGGATTTTCTCGCCTATGTAGCATTAACTAATTATCTGATTGGTCATTAATTAAAAATCTATAACTAATTAACGGATGATCATAAAAATATGGAAAAATACTCGTTGGAATCAAAAAAATAATATCTAACTAATGATATCAGTTTTGATACTAAATCTAATGTTTAATAACAAGTATTTTCAATGGATGTAATTAATGATGAATTAACTTGTAAAAATCATAACTAATTATTTATAGGTCAGAAAAATATAATAAAATATGCTTTGGACTAGGAATAAGATATACTACAACATGGCATGGTTTTCATAACCTAGTTCGCATAATGATAAAAAGGTGTTTTAGGGTTTTGAATAATTAATGTAAACCTAACCCTAATCCCACATATATGCTAATAGGTGCTTTGGAAGCCTAGGCTTGGACCTAGAAGTGACTTTGGATCTGTTTGACTCTGAAGTTGAGGTATGTTTGCATCCCTGATTATTCTTGTTGAGCAATTAGCCTATTTTTGTCTTACTTTTGGTCCTATGGACATTAGCCTACACATTGTCTTATTCTTTTGAAATCATGCTTCATGTGAAATATCTTATTTTGTTATTGATCTTGTGATCATGGATATTCTCTTGGAATCTTATCTTGTTGCCTTGGTGCAAGTTGGACTTTTGATATTATATGCCCACTGTGATGTGGAAGTTTACTTGGTGATATATGCCCACTTTGAAGTGGATGTTATATGTTGTGTTGACCATTGTGTGATGTCAACATTGTATATTCTGACTATACTTTTTACTTTCCTCTACATTAAACATGCTATGTGATTCAGTAGCACTAGAGTAGTGTAATTGCATTGGTTCTGTTTATAGCAGATGTGATATTTCCTTCTCTTTTTGGGACAGCAAGGAACCTCGTACCCAGGGCAAGATGTGTGTCTTGACCCATTTTATATATTTGGGAGTTTGACGGTGAGTCATTCTCTATTAGGTTTTCAAGGATGTGAAGCCTTGGCCGCCATTATATTTTATATTTTTCTAGGACTATGTTTATCTCAGATTCATACAGGTTTGATGATGGTTGTGCGGTGTGTGCCCTACTACCTATCTACGTGCTTTTGTTGCACACATTTTTATTGTTTTGTTTTATGGCAAGTATCATTCTTTTGTTATAATATTTTCTTTTGACACCCATTTGGGTGGTACTTATCTTTTGTATGGGAAGCCTTTTTACAATTGATGTCCTTTATTCTATATATATTGCTCAATTTTCTTTTTAGTATGCAGATACCAGCCTTTGCTGATGTTTCCTTTTCTTCTCTTTTGCTGGGGTATGCTTCCAACCCTAGGTGAAGGATGTAGTAGACTTGTCTTGTTGACCTGGACTTAGATTGTGAGGTTAAATCTTAGAGACAATCTTGAGGTGGTTTAGATTTCCTCTACATGGATCCTTGTGATGTAAGTTTGTAATTCTTTGTTTTATAATTGAATATAGTCATGTTTTTATTCCGCTGCTATACTTTGGTCTTTTGTTACCATTATATAAAGATTTGAAAATTTTACACTGACTCCATCATACCTTCTGAGTGTGTTTGGATTGGAGGTTTTATTGATCAAATTTTTAGTAGAGAGGTGGTTTCACTTCTTTACACCAGCACGGCCGTGCTGTCAAGGAACGGTCGTGCTGGCCAATGCACAAGTTACAAGGAAAATCCCAAAATTTTCAAGCTATAACAACTCACAAACATGCCAGCCAAAGTCAAAATGGGCATGCTGAAGGGAACAACCTCACCTCCAACTCCACCACCACGATCGTGCTACCCAGCACGGCCGTTCTATCGAGCCTCCACCACGGCCGTGCTACCAGCCTCCATTTCACCACCTCAACTTGTTATTTTTGCACTTTCCTAGAACGACCATACCACACTACCATGGTCGTTCCTACCCCTACCCACCATGGCCGTGTTTCCCAACATGGCCGTGCTACCACCTAAACCCTACCTCTCTCTGCATTGTTTTTCCAATAATGCCCCTAATTACCCTAGTGCTTCCACCACCACTTATGTATACATGGGCGGTGGCCACAACACTAGGTTAGCTTCCATTACTCCTCTCCACCCACGCTTGAGCATCCATTACAATCCCCTTGCATTTATACTCTCCACCCACCATTTCCACCTCATTTCCACCATAGAAACCTAGTTTTCTAGGTTTTCTACCATAATCCCCTTCATTTGCATGCCCATCATCCACCTTTAAGGAGGGAGACCACCCTACAATAGCTACGAGGTGAAGGAGAAGGATCTACTTCGATCTCCATGGAGTCCTATCCCCTTCTTCCCTTTTCTTTTATCTTTTCTTTGATCATGTCTAGCTAAGCCCCTAGTGGTGGGCTGTTTGGGGTTTAAATGTGACTTTGATACCATGTTGGGGGAAAATAACTTGTAATGAACATAATTTCATTCAATGATGATTACCTTTTCTTCTATTTCATTTCCCATGTTATTACATGTGGTATGTGCTCTTAACATAGATCGCTTGCTTTGAGATGCTTGATGACACTTATCTTCTAGGGGAAACTAGAATGTATGTGGAAATCTTAGGAATGGCTCCTAGGTCCAATTAGTGGATTCCTAGCTAGCCCCCTTTGTTCCTACATACAACTCCCTTCTTCTACATGTGAGTGTGAGATCGAAGTAGCTAGTGTAAGTGTGATTGGTGCAATTGCCTAGAGCTTCCTAAAGGCTAGATGGTAAGTAACATGAGGTGAAATACCCTCATCTCTACTCCCATTACTACCCTTGGCTCTCAATTGCACCAATACCACTTACCCTAGAAACCTAAACTTGCCAAGTCTTACTAGAATTACACCTAACCCTAGTTCTCCAACTAGTAGTTTAGGGTACATTCTAGTAACACTTGCCTTGTTGTTTGGTTTGGTAATCTAGATTGAATTGTGAGATCTGCATGCCATGTTGACACCCCCAACTAATATCAAATCACATTCCCAAACGGCCCACCTATCCAATCCATTTCTTAAAACCTAAAATTTCATCTTAGTTTGTTAATGCTAGTTTAGCTTAATTGCCTTTATTCATTCTAGCTAATTGCTTAGTCTTGCTAGTTAGGGTTAACCTAGATTCTTGTATGCTCTAGTGTTTAGCTTAGTTCTTAGTTGCTAATTGCCTTGCTAGAGTAGTGTAGATCATCTTGCTCTTATTCTATTGATTGCTTAATCTAGTCTCTTAGACCTAACTTGCTTAGGATAATCTAGTTTTTGGTAATTTAGTTTTCATATTGCCTTTACTTGCCTGCCCGCTTAGTGTAATCAAACTAAAACCCCTTTTTAAACCCTTCAACCCTAATCTCCTCTTTAGGAACGTAGCCAACACCAACTAAGCCCTAGTTCCCCATCTATCCTTGTGGTTCGACCCTCATTTCTTGCCTCTCATCTATGCTATAACATGACCCCGCGCGCTTGGGGAAGAATATTTTAGTGTTGTGAGTAAACCTAGTTTAGGGAACCTATAAATATTGAAAGACCATATGTGCATGAAACAACGCACCACAGGGCTGTGAAGGTTGACAGAGGTTGAAGACGATGGTGTGTCTATGGTGCCCGGGCATCGGTGGTTTTGAATTGAGACAATGTGATGACCAAAGGAAGGTGGTTAGCGCAACTGGAGGTCTTATATAGGTGTTTTGGAGTGAGGGCAAGGAAGCCCTAAATTGGCCGCCACCACCAGTAAGAGGCATGAAAAAGTGAGAGTACATTCTCCCTGATCCCAGGGTGAGGGAGATCAAAGTTCAGTTCGTTGAGTTTGTTTCAGAGAGGGGAAGATATTTGTTCTACCAAAATCACGAATGAGGAAGATGATAATTCTCGAGAAAAAAATGATCAGGTGATTTAGGCTATAATCAAAGGGTCGAGTTTGTTGGGGGTAGGAGACAAATTTTTAGTCACCCAATCTTTTCCTCAATGGCTGAGATCAGAATCCATGGATTTCGATATGTGTCTCAGCCACGTGACACATCAAAATGCACACATATTTATCAAATAAATAGCAACATAGGCCCTAGGGTTTAATAAATGAAATAATGTACATTAATTTCAATTGCCCATAGATCCTAATTGGTTAATGCAATTATAACAAAATTTTAGTTGTAGCTTCGCAATGTCATGATATAACTGTGGTAGAAATTTGAAATTGAAACTCAGATGTTGATCATGGTTATTGACTAAGTACATTAATACCTATAATTCTCCTTCATATGAAACTAGGGTTTGCATTTATATGAAGTTTATAATTTCTTTTAGTAAAATTAGTGAGGGAGATACTTGTGGATATTTTTATCAACAATTTGAGAAGAAAAGTTATATGATGGAGGAAAATAATATGTAAAACTCACTCTGTCACATTAGCTAAGTTGTATTTAAAATAATATTAAGTACATATTTAACATAATTAGTTTAAAAATAGAGAAATTACTATTTTTCTGTAATCATTAATCTAAACATAAAAAATGCATCTTATTATATCTCAGGGATTAAAACTTGATGTTACTATGTATTGTTAAAAAAGAAACAATTGAATAGTAGATTATTTATTTTTAAATTGTAGTAAGTTTGGTGGTAAAACACCCAAAAAATGCTAGTACCACTACGGAATATAAACCTAAAATTATTAATTGTAGGTAAAAATGCTATTAATTCCATCAAGGATTAACATCGCACTGCTCTAGCTCTACTAGGGTTAGCACCGCTCTGGATAGCGACTGAGGAAATGTCCCTAGATCTATGGAGTCTAATTTGGATCTTGATCTATGGCTTCATCAATGACCCAAGCGTCGACTGCAATCCCAAAAAAGACATGGAGTCAAGTTCTAGGCGGGGTAGAAAACTTCAAAGAACATGACTTTGCACAGTCGGAAAGGATCGTAGGTAAGAGGTTTGTTACCATTGATGAACCTACGTATGAAGAAATGGAATAATGTTGGGAACACACCTCCATCTTATATGTAATGGGAAAGCACCCTTACTACTTTCATCTCCTTGCATTGATCAAGCACGTTTGGAAACCAAGGGGAGGTTTTGATCTTTTCTCAAAGCTTGACAAGTTTTTCTTATTGTGTTTTAACTCGGATGAAGATAAGTAGAATATCATTAGAGGAGGTCCTCGCTGGCTTGACAACAAATTAGTCATCATCAAAGATTACAAGATGGGGGTTGATCTTCATAAAGACTTCTTTAGTACTGTCCCAGTATGGATCAATATACCTAGTATGTGTAGGAACTGGTCGCCTAGAGCCATTGGCATCATTGCCAATGGCGTTGGAAAACTTCTGAGAATAGATTTCAAGTCCATGGGTTCTGAATCACTGGGTGAAGCTAGAGCCTTGGTGGAGCTAGATGTAGAGGAGGAGCCTCCGGAGGAAATATGTGTTAACTTACCTAAAAGAGAACCTACTGCTATCAACATCAACTATATATGAGTTCATTCCTAACAGATGCCCTGACTGTAAGGTCTTTGGCCACTGCCTTAATGACTATCTACCGCACATGGATCCTCATCAATAAGACAATCATAAAGTCACACAACAATGGAAACAAGTTAGCAAAGGCAAAGGCAAGCAAGTCATTGAAACCAAGGCTGATGAAGTTATCATTACTACGAGCAACACATTTACTAACCTAGATACTGAGGTTGAAGAAATCACTGAGTAGATTTCCAGTACCAAGGACAATGGAACCAGCAGCAATGTTACTAGTGACACCAACAAAGATAAGGATCCAGATGTTAGCGAGCTAGAAGCCAATGTGAGTACTAGCAAAGAAGTTGACAAGGATAACATGAGCCCCCATACTTTAGGCAATAAGTTTACTTCCAAGAATGTGGGGAAAGAAGCCAGTAAAACTCCTCGTTCTTCCAAGGCTGATGGGTCGTGTAAGACCCGTTCCTCATCTAGGGTTAGTCAATGACCTTCATCTTCAACAACGTGCGTGGATCAAGCAAACCACGCAAGAAACGTGAGGTGATGCGTACTATTCTTGAAGCTAAAGCATCTGTAGCTATTCTTGCTAAATCAAAGATAAAGATGAACATGATTCATTCTTCCTCTAAGTAATTTCCTTCTGGATGGAAATGGAATTCTAATTACTTACATGATCCCAATGGTCGTGTGTATATAGGCTGGAATCCTATGTCTTGAGATATTATGCCTAACTATATGAGTGACCAACATTTTACATCTCAATGCATTATTAAAGGTGGTCTTCAGATTTTCTCTCTCAACTATCTATGTAAGGAATCAAAGTTATGAATGTGCCCAACTTTGGAAAGACCTTGAATCTTGATCTTCTTCTATTTCTGGTCCATGGCTTATTGCAGGTGACTTCAACAATATTAGAAAGAGAGAAGAAAAAGATGGTGGATGAGAGGTGCCATCCTCTATTCTCAGTGAAAAACCACTAGAGGGGGGGTGAATAGGGTTTTATAAATATTTTACATTTAATTCAACTCAAACAACCACAATTGAGATAATAAGGAGGCAAGGTGTTTAGAGTGGTTCCACCCTTAGCAAAAACTAAGGGAGTCAGTCCACTACCCAATTGTTTCCAATTGGGATTTTGAAAGTATTTAAATTTTATTACCTCGCAAGGATGTTACATAAAATTACAAATACTTTCACCACCCTTTGGACAGCCTTCACCTTGAATTAGTCCCACCAACCTCGAAGCAGCCTTCCTTGAAGTAACTTCAAGATCCCCCTTGAAGTAGCCTTCCTCTTGAAGTAGCTTCCCGTTGAGACAGCCTTCTTGACGTAGTCCAAAGTCCTCCTT
Source organism: Alisma plantago-aquatica (assembly GCA_963693085.1). Classification (NCBI taxonomy): domain Eukaryota; kingdom Viridiplantae; phylum Streptophyta; class Magnoliopsida; order Alismatales; family Alismataceae; genus Alisma; species Alisma plantago-aquatica. Next base: position 1,056,904,336 of record OY856411.1, on the reverse strand, counting down.
CTCCACCGAGAAGATCAAACCCTCTCCAATCCGCAGCCTCCAACCCTAGGAATAGAAAGGAGAGTACAAGCAATAAGAAAGAACAAGAAGGGAAAATGGAAATTACAATTACCGTTGTAGCACAAGGCTTGATTTCCTATATCAAGCATTTTGATCTCCTAACCAATGTGTATGGAAGTGAAAGTATAGTGGGTAGGAGATGCTAGCCTATAGGACACAAAATTATAGCAATGGGAAGGATTAGAAAATGCTAGAGTTGCTCAATTTCTCACAAGAAATGATTGCCAATTGCAAGTAGTATGCTCAAGTATTGCACGAGTGTGTGTTAGGTGTCCTAAGGCATGTCCTATTTATAAGAATGGCCTATGAGTGCTTAAGGACGTTCTAGACACTTTGTAGGGAGTTCTTAGTGCTTAACTAGCCGTTAGTTGTCCACTAATTGCTTTAGCAACAACTAGTTAATTAATTATGAAAAGTGCAGACAGAGACAATCTCAGTCGAGGAATTGTCGACCGAGAGTCCTGTCGGTCGAAGTTTTTGTCGACCGAGGGATAGTATGGAGCAAGTGTGTATAATGTTTGATTTTAACTCCCAACTACCTTGTCTGCTGTGTCTAATGTCTACTTGGGTCAATTCTCGGTCGAGGAGTTTGTCGACCGAGAGTGTCTCGGTCGAGAAGTTTGTCGACCGAGAATGACTCTGTTTCAATGTTTTAAACTATGTACTAAGTGTGTGTATCAGTGTGCAGTTGTGACACTATTGTAGGGTATGACCTATCTAAGTGTTGTGTATGGATAGGGAATATCTAAATGCTTGATTTACATGATATCTAAGTACTTGTACGTTATATACTTGTACAAGTTTTTACATTTGATTACAATCATGAAATTAAAGCATTTTGAGCATATAGATCTTCCAAGTTATGTCATCCACCTAGTTCCTACAACACTCAAGTAGCACGTTAGATCCACAAGAATGAAATGTTTGTCATTATCAAAACAAAGGGATTTAAATGATGTCCATTTAGCCAACACTCAGTTCTTTTAATAATGCTATTGATAAGGCTAACCTTACTAAACTTCCCACTGTTGGTACTGAATCATTCACGTGGAATAATAAACAAGGTGTTGCAAATCGTATTGCTTGCAAGCTGGATCGGGCTCTTGCCAATGGTGAATAGCTTACCAAGTTTCCAGGTTCCAAAACTAAACTTCTCACTTGTACTTATTCTGATCATTTGGCTATCAACATCAATATGAGGAAAATCATTCACAAAAATAAACCCTTCTGATTCCTTAATTTTTGGTTGGACTGGCCAGGATGTCAAGAGGTCATCATGAATGCCTGGAACAATTTGATTGGGGGCAATCCTTTTCATTCTTTACATAGTAAACTGAAGCAAGTTAAGAAGGAGCTTAAACTTTGGTCAAAGAAATATGTTAACCTACACAATTTAATTGCTAATGAAACTAGAGAATTCAATGATATAGTTGTCACCCTCCGTCGTTCTCCTCTGGATGCTGAACTCATTAAAGCTGAAAATATTACCTATAATAGACTGGAGACTCTTACCAAAGCTGAAGAAAAATATCTATGGCAAAGAAGCTGTTCAAACATGATTTCTAATGGTGATTGCAATACTAGAATGTATCACTCCATTATCAAGAGAAGGGGATCTATTGACTCCATCACTGAACTATATGCCACCCAAGGAAATGCTTTACAAGATGGTGAAGACATTGCTAATGAGACACTCTCTCCTTACATGTCTATATAATCAAGATGTTCTTTCTAATAATTCTCTAGATATTGAATGTACCAATATTGTGAATAATGAAGACAATGCCTTATTATGCAAAATCCCAGATGAAAAAGAAATTAAGGATGTTGTATGGAGCATTGGTCCTAATAACAACCCTGGACCCAATGGTTTCAATGGGTTCTTTTACAGGGAAAACTAGAATCTCATTAAGAATGATCTTTTCAAAGCTATTACCTGGTTCTTTAATGGTGGTAACATGGTCCAACAAACAAACCATGTGTTTCTTTCCCTCATTACCAAAAAAGATATAGTTGCCACTCCTGTGGACTTCAGGCATATTTCTTGTTGTTCCATGCTATACAAGATCATTACTAAAATCATTTCTCATAGGCTTTCATATATTGTACCTAAGCTTATTTGTCCTAATCAAGGTGCATTCATATAAGGTCAAAATATTGAGGACTGCTCTTTGTTGGCTGCATAATTCATAGTTAACTTCAACAGATCTAATAGTCCTCCTATTGCTTATGTCAATCTCAACATAACCAAAGCTTTTGACAGTGTTAGGTGGCCTTACTTATGGAGTTGTCTTCACAGTCTTGGCTTCAATGAGCAATGGATTAACTTAGTCCAGCAATGTGTGGCTACACCTTCATTATCCCTTCTTATTAATGGCACCTCTACTGGTTTCTTGAAAATCTCTAATGGCCTAAGGCAAGGAGATCCCTTATCTCCCCTTCTTTTTGTTATTGCTATTGAAGGTCTCAGTAGACTGATAGATAATGCTTATGATATGAAACGTATCATATCCTATCCAATCAACAAAGTCAAACCTCTCAGCCATATTCTCTTCACAGATGATGTTCTCATCTTCATTGAAGGCAGACAAAGAAGTCTTTTACCTCTTAAAGCCCTTATATTGGACTTTGGTCATATGTCTGGGATGAACTACAATGCTCAGAAGACTTACATCTTCTTATCAAGTACTTTTCATCACAAAACTACCTTGGTCGATTGTCTCAACATCCAGAGAGGTGAGTGGCCCACTAAATACATGGGTTTTCCTATGGCAGGTGGCAATCTATGAAGAAAGAATTATAATGAGTGTCTTGATAGAATGAGGGACATGATATCTAGATGGTTGGGAGCTAAGATTTCTATGGCTGGTCACATCATGTTGATTAAGTACTGTGCAATGGGACAAGTCAACTATTGGTTGAGACAAGGTCAGATACCTATAGCAGTTCTATCTAGAATGGAAATCCTCATGTCTGATTTCTTATGCGGTTCTTCGGTTCACACAACTAGTTGGTGTAAGCTATCATATCCTTTACAAGAAGGTGGTCTCAGACTTAAAAGGCTTCAAGACCTTGCTAAATTTCATACCCTAAAGAGAATTCATAAGCTTCTGAATGGCACAGGAACCTGTAGCTCCTGGATGATGAGATAATATGGAACAAATCTAGTCAATCAACCAAGCTATAAAGCCTCTACTATTTGGCACAAACTATTGGAGAAGTGCATGCTTTACACCCAAATGAATGTTGACAACTTAGGGGACAATTGTCGCCAAGCCATGAACAACAATGATATCTAATCCAACATGTAGAAGTCTTATGATAAATTGTGTTGGAGTCTTATCACCTTCAAAGTGCTTAAAAGACTACTACCTACAATAGACAAAATCATGAAATGGGCTACTACTTCAGATCCCCAGTGCCTCATGTGCTCTCCTAAAATGGAATCAGATGATCATCTTTTCGATGGCTGTAACTATTGGAGATATATGTGGTGTCATTCCTAGCTGAAACTTAATATCAAAACATCATACAAGTTAGTTGATTGCCTAAGTTCCTTAGGGAATAGATCCAAGAATAACAACACCCTTGAGCTATGGGCTCTTACTGGATGTGTCCATCTTATTTGGATAGAAAGAACTTCCAGGATACATGGTGGTCCATCTCTTGACTACTTGGTCATCTTTGGCAAGCTTAAAAATGAGATTAAACATATGTATGATTACTATAAAAATAAGCTACCCAATCTATATCCTGTAATCATTAGAAATTGGTGCTTATTGTAACCTCAATGTTGAGCTAGCTTATGGCCTTAATGGATTTTCTATGTAAGCACCACATTTGGTGAGGCTTGTACTTTTTTCCCCTTTTCTAGTGGTTGGGAAATATATTTACCACAAATTTTCCAAAAAAAATGCTACTACTGTTCTACAATTCCAACTTGGAATTACTAATTGTTTCTAAAAATGAAATAATTGTATTGTTATAATGACTATTTTCAACTTCATTGAAATTACTACTACATCTTAGGAACTTGAACTTTTGTGAACTTGAAAAAATACTTTTAATACGAATATATACATTGAATAAATGTATTACATTAAAAATATTGTTGATAAAATATTCATGTGTTTTATGATGATAAGAACATGGAATCTATTTCATGTGCACGAATTGTGAAGCTTTGACATCATTCCTGATTTCTCTATGATGGGTCTCACTCTACTCAATCTATTATACACATCACCATTACACTAAATAATACTTCAGATGAGTTCAAGTTATATATCCATACAATAATTGACATCATTCCCTCATCACTTCTATACCAATACATCATATCTTTTCCTTGGAGAACGTCATATGATCATACAAGTTTACAATGATGATGCATTTATAGCTTTGATATCAATTTCATTTGTTGATTATATTTATGTCATTCATGTTAAAGTACATAACCACCAATATTCTAGTTACATGAATCTATTGAATCAATTCCAAACATTCTACATTGATGTAACTTCTATATCAAATCAAACACCTCAATTGTATCAAAACCCTAGTATTGAGAATGAAAATAGTGGTTAGGAGGTTTAGGAGGAAGAAAAAAAACTATGAACATGAATGTGACTTGGCAAAAAAAATTGATGATGATCACAACATGAATGATCTTGATTTAGAGGGATATCCATATAAAATCCCTAACATTATAGCTTCCCAAATTTTCATCACAGATTTATTTTCTAATGATTGAGTAGACCACGATATATTTGATGACTATGTAGCTTTCCTAGATGATGAATGGGTGGATGATTTTTTCCATGAAGTTCGTCTCAATAACACCCCTCTTGGGAATGAAATTTGTAGGGTGCTTAGTTTGCATCCAAAGTAGTCATAACTACAAACATTGAAAAATGGTCCATAAAAAACAATTTCAATACCAGACAAATGCTCAAATAGTCACTTTTTCAAACTTGTTTGTGTCCAATACCAACAATACCTTGGAGTTTGGATGTTTGTCATTTCAAAAGAGAAGGTATCCTATGTAATACTTAGTGTTGTAGTGAAAAAACACACTTTTCAACTAACTGCTCAAAATGAGGACCATCGCCAATGCACATCATCTTATATTTTTCATATGATCATGTGAATCCTATTGTCACTATTGGATATGTCCACATGGGAAATTTATGACAATGTGAACACTAAACTAAATGTGCACATATCATATAAGAAGGCATTTCTACCATGGAAGAAGGATGTTTGTAAACTATTTGGTGATTGGAAAGTATCATATCACAATCTATTATTGTTTATGAAGTGTTGATCACAATATATTCCAAAGGACAGTCTACACCCACCTTGTGGATGATTACATCCTACAAACATAGGTAACTCATGGATTTAAGTGAGTGTTTTGGGCATTTAGTCTATCTATTGTGGGATGATTATATTGTTGACATGTTATTACTTTTTTTGACGTGTTCTTTACTAAAATATATAGGAGTACTCTTCTTGTAGAATGTGGAATAAATGTTGACAATGGTGTATTTCCACTTACGTTTTCCATTGTGGTGTCAAACAACATTGATTCATGGGATATCTACAAACATTGATTCCATATGTTGCACATTGATTAGATCTATGTACTATTATTCATAGGAAGAGTGGAATTGTGCCAGCTATCGAAAGCAAGTTTGATTGGGTCCAACATCAATATTGTCTTTGACATCTTCATGAGAACTTCTATAAACTGTTCAAGTGACAAGAGTTGAAGGAACTCATACGGAGTTTGCTCTTTACAACAGATAAACTAGTATTTGATTGTATCATGTCGAATATATAGACCATTGATCCAATTTCTAAGAAGTATTTTATACTAAAACGCCATCTACTGTCGTCTCTCACATTTGACAGAGTTAAAGATTGGTCCACTGACTAGAAATCATGTATAAGCTATAAGTGGTATCTTAAATGTTTTAGAGGTTTACCGATACAAGAATTAATCAATTCCATATGCTATCATTATGTCTCAATGTGGTAGAGGGGGTGTTATGAAGTGACAAAATAGGAAAGTTTGGGATATAAATTTCCTACATGTCTTCATGATATAATTTTTTAAGTCAATTAGGATGCATGAAATCAGAGAGTTACACGTTGTGTGATAATGATGAGTGGCTTAAGGATGACATGGATGGACATCATTTGGGAATAAAAATACAACCATATGGTTCTAGTTAATGGACTTGTATTTATGCCCAACAATGTCACATACCATGTCATCGTGTTTAGGCATCTGATGTGTGCGTCAATTTTGACTGTGGAAAACTTGTGAGCCCATTTGACAAATAATGATTATTATAATGTATAGAGAGCTAAATTTCATGGTTTATGAAGGAGTGGGACCAGAGAGGGAATCTACTCCCTACTTATTTGAGTTAACTAATTGACTATAGATATTTGGTAGTCTTATTTGTTTCCATAAATAGATGCTTGAGCTAAACGTTTTCTTTCCATTATGGTACGTTAACAAAGTTGTTTTTATTTATCAAATATTTTTTAAAACATTAACTAGACAAAATTATTCTTTAGAGTTTGTTCTAATTTATTTAATACTTCATGTATTCCAATTCATTTTAATTACCTTGATTTATATTTATCATTCCATCTTTTTTGAAATATTTCTTAATACATTGAGATGCAAGGTAGACGGGCAACAAGCTGTGCCGCCAACCCTTTTTGGATGGCAAAACATATATTTATATAACTCATATTATATCTGGAAAGTAAGTCCATCTTAGGATATTCCAATATCATAAATTTTGCATATATTTATCTAAGCATGTACAATGTTGTTTCCCTTATCTTATACAGTAACTTTATTATCACAACATCACCTAAATTATATGTGTATAAATCATACAAGTTGGTTTATACTACTTACTTAATATATTGATTTTTTTTATTAAAATACATTCTTAGGATACTTATTTATATTTGATCCCTATCATATATTATAGTGTATTTTTCAATGGGATTTAGTTCACATTAGGATAACATCTTTTCAAAGGAAAATTATCTATTGGACTTGTTTTAATTCCAACCATGCTTCCATGATTTCAAGGATAGGTACATCTTGATTATGTATGCTATAAAACTCCACCTGTTAAAGAGGATTTTGTCATCAAAATCCAACAAACTACATTCTAGTGCATGGAGTCACCTATTAATAAAAAAGTAACTACATCAATCTTAAGCATTATGTCATAACTATTTATCTCATGATAAAAGTCAATCTAAGAGAGTGACACCATAGATTAGATACTTTAAACATGTTGTAACTATTTGGGTTACCTAAATTGTGATGGTAACTTTATCATCATTTTTTATCAACATTAACTCCATGATATTTTTCAAAGTATTAGAATTACATACATGTGGTCACTAGGGTTTACAATATCCTCATATCTTTCATTGATAATCATGAAATACTTACCGACAAGGAGTGGCTCAAGTGATCAAGTACAATGTCCCCTAATAAAGGGACCCGGGTTTAAATCCCAGTTGTACTTGATTTTTCACCCTCCCCGAAATTCACCCTCCACCACGGGTGTGAGAGAGGGGGAGAGAATGGCTCTCTTAATCCCATAATCATGAGATACCTAAATTTCATTGCTGCATTACCTTGGGGATTATCATTTTGTTCTTAGAGATTAGGAACGTACTCTAAGAGTTTGAGAGGTATATAGGTTTTTATCATTTTCTTTTAAGAGATTAGGAACGTACTCTAAGGGTTTGAGAGGTATATAGGTTTTTCTTTAGTTTTCGGTATTACGATTTTCTCATTGAGTATTTTTATACCATGTTGAACTAACATCTTGTATCCAATAACCAATTGGTAGATATTTTCTATTGGGCGGACTAGAGTTAAGGTTCAAAAGTAGAGCTTAGATAGAAAACATATTTCATAAGTATTTGAGTATTACAGTGTATTATACGCATTAAATGAATTATCCATGTACTTAGTTCACAAATGTAACACACATAATAGGAGTGTACTTCAATTTTATTCAACTAAATTTGTCATTCTCTCATAGTGCATGGATGTTCACACATTATGTTAGACATTACCAATGTTTTTAATCTGGTTGAAAGATTATAGATATATACCATTAGTTTTCATATCAAGTTGGGATAAAGAGGCATCAAGTAGAAAAAGAACCTTCACAACTTGTCCATGTTTTTTTACCAAACTACCAACTTACCTCACATATTTACCATTTTAATTTAGTGGAAAAAAAATTCAAAAATTTATTTCAATCAATCGACTAATGAATTATTGTAGTCCACTCAGCATGGTGTGCTCATTTTGCATTAGTTTGGTGGTAGTTATATACATATGACACTAATTGAGTAGTAAATGCATTCTTAATTTAGTCCAGATATCCCTATATTTGAATCAACATCTTTGAGAATACATGTTATGATGCACTACCCCTTAAAAGGATCAATTTCAAACCTAATTGATATCAGAAAGATAATGAAGGAAAAACTAACTAAGAAATAGTTTCAAACTTCTTCTCATCATTGTTGCATGCTAGATATAGGGACTAGGAGTTGAACTAACTAGTCAATATGTATATTACACATAGCTATAAATCTAGTGTATAAGGGTTATTTTCTAGGCATGTCTGTCCTAGAGGAACACTTAGTTTGATAGCATAATTGAAGGAAACCTGACACGAGAGTAAAGGATGAAACTAGGTTTAACCTAGTTGAGGTATTCTACAACCCATATCATTAAGTGACTTTCTATGAAGCCCAAAAATATGATCTAATTACTAAAAGTGTCATTTAATACATAGGTAAAGTTATATTCACTAATGAGAAGGTAGGGTAATTATGGTTAGCATGGGTTGAGTTTCAACCACAACTTTTTTGGGAAATGGGAGGGGTAAAGTTAAGCAAGGATTGAAACCAAAAAAATGTATCCCCTTAATTACAAGAACAACCCTCACAATACAAATAGGATAACTTGAAATGGTCAGATTCATCAACTGCAAATGCTCTAGAACCATCTTGTAAGGAGTGGGACCCGAGATGGAATCCACTCCCTACTTATTTGAGTTAACGCATTGATTAAAGATATTTGGTATTCTTTATTTTTTTCTATACAAATAGATACTAGAGTTAAAAATGTTGTTTCCACTATGACATGTTTATGTGATTTCTTTTATCTATCAAATATTTTTTAAAATATTAACTAGGAGAAATATTTCTTTATATTTTTTCTATTTTATTTCATTATTGCATGCATCAATGTTTTGATTACCTCTATTTATATTTCTACAACTCATACTATATATGGAAAGTAAGTCCATTTTATGATTCTCCTCCATCATAAAGTTGCCATAAATTTATCGTGCATGTACAACATTGTTTTCCTTTATCTTATACAACAATTTTATTTATTACAACTTCACCTCAATTATATAAGTATAATCCATACAAGTTGGTTTATACTACTTGTTGACTATATTAGATTTTTTATGAAAAATAAATACTTCGAGATATTTATCTATACTGATCCCTTTTATATATTATAGTTTATTTATTAATGGGATTCAGTGCACTTTAGGATAACATATTCTTAAAGGAATATCATCTATTGGACTTGTTTTAATTCCAACCATGCTTCCATGGTGTCAAGGATAAGTAAGTCTAGATTTTGATAAGTTACTGATTCTTGACAAGAGGCATTAGACACCTTTTGATGAAACTAAAGGAATTTATCTCCTATTACCCTCAACTACCTGAAGGTAGTTTGGACGACCAAAGAATAAAAGAATGCAAACATCCATGGATATTGATCCAAATCATGATACATATCATTGTCATAAGTGTGAGAGAAAGGGTCATAACAAACACACTTGTACTTTTGTAATGTGATGTTAATAATTTGCTCAAGCAATTTAATGTTTCAATTTGGTCAAGGAATATAATATGTTCAACTTCCTTAAGGAATTTCATGTTTTCATTTTGATCAAGTATTGTAATATTTTTAATTTGGTCAAGTAATGTATTGTTTTCAATTTAATCAAGGAATTTAGTGTTTTCAATTTTGTCAAGTAATGAATCTTGTAAAGTCATATAATGTTTCAATTTAAATTTAGTCAATAAAGTATGGCAATATATTCAAATTCAATTTTGTCAATTAAATTAATGAAATTTATTCAATTTTAGTTTATTCAGTTAAAGTAATGTAATGTATTAAATTTCAATTTAGTCAATTAAAGTACTATAATGTTTTCAATTTCAACATCATCCATTTTCTTACTTCTTATTTAAAAAGATATGGCTTCTAGAGAAGTACAGTGTTGAATTTCCTGACACCAACAAGTTGTAGGTTGGACTATTACTGATCGGGTTGTGTTGCACAACATTTCCTTACTAGGTTTTGGTGTGGTACATAAGCTACAACATATCCACCTAGATCATGAACTAATCATTATCTTAGTTAACCATTGGGTTAAGGCTAGTAACACTTTTAGGCTCCCATATTTTTAGATGAGTGTCATGTTTTAGGACTTGGAAATTCTTCTAGGTCTTAGGATGCATGAGCCACCAATTATAGCTTCATAACCTTTAAGACAAAATGAGGAATAATTTGCTACATGGTCTCACCTTTGTGAGAACTACTTGGGGAGTGCACCATATGGTATGTCCATATGCCACATTCGTTTTACATGGATGTGTGACACACTTTCTAGTATTGATTTCACCATGGGGACTGAAGAGAATCATGAAACAATGAGGGTTTTGTATACTAGATTGTATCTCCTTTACTTCTTGGGTTTCTACCTTATTCCATATAGTAGTGGAGACTAGGTTCACATATGATACCTTCCCCTTGTGGATGACTTTGTGAGTTATAACACATTGTCTTGGGATTTTGAAACTCTGGGATGATTGTATAAGGAGATTTACAAGGCTAGTACTCATTAAAGGTCAAAGATCACTTGTCTGGATGTATCTGTCTACATTGAATGTGGTATTGGGAGACGATAGGAAGTGGACACTCAATATCAGTGGCTATGAACTTGGGGGAGTAGCCACAAGATGTTTAGTTGAGGTTCAGGGTAAGAAAAAATGCAATTATTTTTGCAAATTTATTGTAGTATAATAAAATATGACTTGATTGTTTCTCTATAGGTGTCTACTTTTGTTCAAAAAGATAAGACTAAGAAAGGTTGTATCCTATTTTATGATGTAGAATTTGACCAGATTTTTCTTCTCATTGGACATTTATCAAAGATGATTTAATTTACTTTAATATTAACTAGTATTCCCTCATTTTATATTATGCATGTTAAGATACAGTTAACTCATTAAATAAAAAAGACTTCAAATAGGCTTTGACAATTGTGTGAAGTGGTTGGTGAGACTTGGTTAGCCAGAGTACATCTAATTTTCTACATGGTAGTAGAGTAGCACCTCCCAGATAAAATACTTGGACAGTTTAGATTTATTCAAGTACAACATATTACTTCTTTACCACGTCTTGTTATGATAGATGAGAATGGTCATGCTACTAAGGATCGACAACATCAACATTGAGAGGAGGTGCAACTTTGAAACAACAGACATGATCATCAAGTTACCCCACCACCAGCAGAGATAGTCTCCATTCCATAGGTGAAGTACGCATGGTGTCATCCATTGTACTTAGTGCCCTCCACCTTAGTCTCTAACGACACACTTCCCAATTAGTTACTAGAAACAAGACTTTGTGAGTATATTTGATTTTTTTTCAGTTATTTAACTTTCTATTGCATTTTTTATGAATCCAACTCTTGTATTTCTTTTTTTATATTGTTGTAACTTTATAAGTAATGTTTATGTACAACTTTGGGATACAACCATACTACAAGAGTATTGGACAAGGAATAGCCAAGAAGAAGAAAAGAAAAACTATGCACATTTTTAACATAGTGCCTAGAAGCAACATAGAAAAACTTGACTGAGTAATCCCAGAAAGAAAAATAGCAAAACAACCTAATTAGAGAACAAACTGAGATCCTTTATAATAAGACTCCATAATTGTTGTTCATTTATTTCACTTTCTTTATGGACTCTTTCATTGTGCTCCCTGTATAGCCAGTGTAAGGTGTAGAGACAGGTCATGGCCTATTTCTTCCTCTAAAAATTACATAGGTCAGTAGTATAAACAATCCTTCGATCATTCAAGAAATCACTAGCATACCCTCATACATTAGAAGCATAATTACATTTGAAGAAGACATGATCAACATCCTCTTCACTCTTCTTATAGAGAAAACACCTAGAAGCCAAACAGATACCCATTTGTTTTATGTACCCAGAGGTTAAAACTCTATGATGACCAATCTTCCAACCTAGAATCTGAAATCGTCTAGAGCATTTAAACTTCCAAAAACATTGAAAAAAGGGAATAGGATCAAAATTGGATCTAACATTTTCCCAAATGAATCTTATATTCACATCATATCTACCAACAAAAAGAATATCATCATCACATTCCTTAGGTGCAGGTAGACTCTTCAAGAGTTCAATTAACCTAGAATGTAATCTGGACTTTTTAAAGAACCAATTACCATCATTAATTAGATAACAAACTTTTGAGTCAACGTCCAATTCTAGTTGGATAACACTCTGCCTTCCCAGAGCTTCAGTAAGGAACTTAGCTCCAGGGAGTCAAGGATCAATCTAGATGGAAGTACTAGAGCCATTCCTAATATCATACACAATAAACTTACTCAAAGAGATCCTTTCAACAAAAAATCTTCTAAATAACCAGGAAAAGGAATCATTAATAGGTAGAGACCAAAATGTACTTTTAGTCAAGTACTTCCATGTATCCATTTGATCCATATATTGTCCTTCTTCTTGGATATATTCCAACCATTCAGCAGAATAGAAGCTTTGACAGTCTCTCTAATATTTCTAAAACACAGACCACTTTCAATATTGGGCTTTACAACTTCACTCCAACTAATGAGATGAATAGAACACTTGGAACCAGACCTCCCCCAACTAAAATTGAGCCAAAGTTTCTCAATTTTATCACATATAGAATAAGGAAAAGGGAACATAGAAAACCAGTACTGATGAATAGCTAGTAAAGTGGATTTAGTAAGCTCAACTCTCCCAGCCTTGGATAATTGACCAGCTTTCTAGCCTTTGAGCCTTATTTTGACTTTATTCATTAGAGGACTACAATGAGCCTTAGTCATCTTACCAATAAAGAGTGGAATACCAAGGTACTTCTGAGGAAGAGCATGTTCATTGATTCCCATGATACCACTTATCATTTTTTTGTCAGCGCCATGACTGTAAATGACAACACTCTTGTCCATCTTAATTTTAAGCCCTGTCAAAACAAACAAGCCATCAAGAACCCTTTTAATAGTGTATGCACTCTGGTCATCAGCCTCAGAAAATAGTATAAGGTCTTCTATAAAGATAAGATGCAACACAACAAAATTGGAGGAAGTTTCAAGATGGGTGAGCTTACCATCAACCACCTCTTTATCAAATAGAAGGGTCACGACCTGCATCATTAGAACAAAGATTTATGGAGCCCAAGGATCTCCCTGGCGAACTTCATTATTAGGCTTAAAATCCTCAGTAACTTCACCATTAACAAGCATCTCATAAGTATAGTGTTAAAAATTTCTTTGGTCCAGATAATCTAGTAATCAGGAAAGCTCATAAGACTAAGAATACAAAATAAGGCATCCTAAGAAACAGATTCATATGATTTTGATATGTCAATTTTAATACACATCTTAGGCTTTACACCTTTCTTATTGAAATCATGGATTAACTCATTGGATAATAACAACACCTTTGAAGCTCCTTCCTTTGATAAAATCCCACTGGTCGATGCTTATAATAGAAGAGATAATTCCTTGAAGTTTGTTGATCAAGAGCTTCAAAATGATATAGAAGATATTACATAATGAAATAGGCCTTAAGTTCCTCAAATCATTTGAAGCCTTATCCTTGGGAATAAAAGTGACAAATGTATGATTATCTTCTTTAAAGATCATGCCAGTGTTGAAAAAAATTGAAAATGGCTTCAATCACATTTTTATATATGATACTTTATAAGCATTTGAAAAATTTTCCATTAAAAGTCATCAGGACTAGGGAATTTATCTATAATCAAATTGTTAACAACCTTAAGAATTTCTTTAGCAGAAAAACACATGTCTAAAGCCATCTTATCAATGTCACTAAGATTTTGAAAATAAAGCTTGTTCGGGATACCTAAGTCAATATCATGATCACTGTGAAATATTAGAATATAAGTACACAATATGATTCTTGATAATAACAACATCTATGACATTGACTCATCAATAGAAAGAGCCTTGATATGATTCAAACTTCTTTTAACTCTAATAGAAGAATAAAAGAACTTCGAGTTAGAGTCACCCTCCTTTAGTCAACTAATTCTTAATTTCTTCCTATGGAGGGATTCTTCATGAACCTTTGCTAAAAAGTGTCTTTTATCTTCTCATTAGCTTCAATTTGGAATAAAATATTTGAAGGATCGGCATCTAGCTTAACTTGAGCCTCCACAGCTAAGAATTCATTCCATTTAGCTTCATCAGAAAAATTACCAACAAAACTCTAATTCAAATTTGAAAGATTAAACCTCAATCTCTTGAACATAGAATAAACTTTGAAGATAGGGAATCATCTTGACTCAGTAAGCCAACTTCTTCTAACACTGTCAAGAAAATCAGATCTATTTGACCAGGCATTTATAAATTTGAAAAGAGATTCCACTTTGACTCTCTCACCTATATCCAGAGTTAGAATCTTGTGATCACTTACAACGTTAGAATGGAGGATACCATTAAACTCAAAGAAAACATTCATGAATTTGTCATTGTAAAGGATTATATCAATATAAGAAGTAATAAAATTATTTTTAGATTGATGATTATCCAAAAAAATCTAGGACCATTGAGATTGAGCTCGAATAAACCACAATTGAGAATGCAATCATTGAATTCTTCTATAGATTTCTTTGTTGGAGGATCATTTCCTATCTTCTCATCTTCCTTCCAAACTGCATTGAAGTCCCCCAAAGTGACCCAAGGAAGATTCATACTAGAATTAATCGACTCAATATCTAACTAGAGATGGGTTTTATCATTGTCTAGATTATGCCCATAGACTGTAGTAAGACAAAACCTTTTATTGTCACATAGAACTTTTAGATGAACTGGCTGATCAGTCTCTTGGATTTTCCTCAGACTGCAATTAGTTTCCTTCTATAACCTCAATTTTTCTTGTATGATTGAAATGCAACTTTTCAAATAAAAGGGATTTGAATGGAAAATTGTATGATTTGTTTTCAAAGAATGGATTCATTTGCAATATTTCCCTTGGATGTATGATTTTGTGGTTCATACTGATTTGATAAATCCAATGATGATAAAAAAGAAAAAAGAGATAAAACAAATCCTATAATAAGAAAAGGGAAAAGAAATAAAAGTAAATTGTGTGCATATGAAAGAATTATGTAGAATTCTCTCGAAAGTGTTATGGATGACCACTATTAATTAATTTTCAGTTCCTTTTGGTTTATAATCAGAAAAGAAATCAAAATAAATAAAATAGAAGAGAAAGAAATAGAAAATTGAATTTTAATTGCATAAAATATGCATTTCGAGTAGATGATTTGCATATGAAGAAAAGACTCTTTTATTTTTGAGTTTTGGTTTTAAACTTTGCACACGAGTAAATTAAGTCATTAAAGAGTTTCCCATAAATTTTGGGATTAAAAGGATGTGTGGTTTGAGAGATATGGATTTTTTAATAATCCCTAAAGTGTGGATAATACAAATATAAAGTATTATTAAATGTCACATTATTTCAATTTCTATTGGAAATGTAATTTCTGGCATGCGTGATGTCAGCCATGGGATCATAGATCTGGCCATGGAGCCACCGTTAACCATCTCATGCTTAGTTCGAAAAGGATAATAGGAACAAAGGTTTCCTGGATCGATTTTCTTGTCGATCATTAAATGAGCCAATTTGGAAATCATTTCTTTGGCTTCGTGAGATAAATCTGAGTCAACCTACCCTGGATTTACCCTAGGGTTTAGGTTTCTAGAAGAATCCCCTAATTTGCAGCCAACCATGGTTGACTCATAGGTATAAATAGGGAGGTAGAAGCCCTCTGCAAACTCACACATTGTCTCGCGAGTATCTACAAGACAAACGAACTTGTCTTTGTGTTCAATTTTTTTGCAAGGCTTGCTCTTCACCTCTATTCTTGCCGCTACCCTCACTGGAGACTCTCCTCATCACCCCCAATGACTCAGACCACCAGTGGTGGAATTGAGACCACGGTCGAGTCCACTGAAGTAAGACATAGGCGGTTGTGCTTCTAGTTTTCAGTCAGGAGGGAAGCATCTCAGAGTCAACCCCTTAGTTGACCGGTTGCTTGCACGGGAGGAGAAGTGAAGGTTGAAGATAACCTTGGGTGGAATTACTTCTCTGCCCTACCTCTTGTTCCGAATAGGTAAGGGTATTACTTCTCTTTCAAGTTTCTTTTTTTGTTGCTTAAGAAAGTTTCCTCATAGGCTCGGGTGTCACCATGGCATGAGCTGATTGGCTCAATCCTGACCCCACTGGCACAGTCGAAAATAGCCTAAGTAATTAGTTGGTGACTCCTGATTGGTCTAGAAATGATTTTCTTGTTAAAATAGGAACTAATGTAGGATAATCAGATGGAGACAGATAATATATTGTTTTTGATAAAAAAAATACATAGAATCCATTAAAAATGAATTCAAGGCATGAACCTGCTTGATACTTGAAAAGTATGTAAAGGTGCTGCCTTTAATGGGTTTAAATGAATTTAAAACCCTAAGTGTGAAGATTAAAGGATCTAATGGTGTTCCTTAACTGTTATTAAGAAAAGTTTAGCCTTTTGACGTAAAAAGATGGATTAGATCAGATTGGATCATAATTGTTCCTAATCTACCTAATTAGGGTTCCATAATGATAAAGTGCATTAATGGATTGAAACCCCCTAATTTTAATAATTGTGAGGTTTTGTGGTTTTAATTGTGGAAACCAATCAAGAAGGCATGAAAATGATGTTCTTCAACTAATTTGTGAATAAAACCCCTTAATTTGGAAAATTTGAGTAATTAGGGTTTCATAAGTAGAAAAGTGTTTTTAGGGTTTGTGGACCTAAAAATGGTAAAATTGGAAAATGAAAGTTTGGAATCAGTAGGTGTTATATATGTTTTTCAGGATCAAGTTATTTGATATATTTCTTGGCTTGTTTGATTGAACTCCTTGATTGATTTTGAGACTACAAATCAGGTATGTGGTTACGCTTATGGCTAATCGCTCTAGTTTCACAGTGATTTCTGAGGTTTTACTGATTGCTTGAAATTAAATTCTTGGATGAACTTTAATTCTTATAAATCTATAAAGTGACTATGACTATCACCTTATAATATCTATAACTTGCACAAACCCGCATACCACCTCTGGTATATTTGAATGCAAAGATGAGTAAAGTCATGATGATGACTAAAGGACCAAGCCCCAGGTTGGAAAGGTCAGACCATGCCTAGGTTGGGAAGGTCAATAGTGGTCAAGCCCCAGGTTGGGAAGACCTAATGGCACCTATCTCCAGATTGAGATGGTGACTAATGAGGTACCTAGCACCACATTGAGAGGTAGCCTAATGTCTGCTACAGGGACAAAACCCTAAGAGAAGGGTATACTAGAGGTCAGGTAAAAATAGTTGAGAAGTTATGAAGAAAATGTAAATCTTATTTTGTAACAAATAATTGTTGTGGTTATGTTGTTAAAATTATCTGCAAACTTTTGGTTTCCCCTACATACCAGTATAGTTCTTTACACTGACTAACATTTTGTTTGTCGGTGTTTTAGGGAAATATGCAGTTACTTTTATGAAAAGTGCAAGTTCAATAAAAGGTGGCATTGAAAAAGAT
This sequence comes from Alisma plantago-aquatica, assembly GCA_963693085.1. Lineage (NCBI taxonomy): Eukaryota > Viridiplantae > Streptophyta > Magnoliopsida > Alismatales > Alismataceae > Alisma > Alisma plantago-aquatica. Next base: position 1,056,886,238 of record OY856411.1, on the reverse strand, counting down.
CAACGCAAAATAATGTTCAGAGGGTTATAGTTCTTTCCGTGGGTAAAGTTTCGAATTCCTATTTTTGAAAGATATTTGAAAAAAAAAATTTACCCTACTTTAAGCTTAGTTGTGGTAGAATTTATTAGTTATTTTTTATTATTTGCAAAACCATATGATCATGTTTTGGGATAACGGCTCTAGATTCTTGGCATTCCTCAATTGGGGGTTGCCGAGAGGTGGGGTCGTTACATTTGGTATCAGAGCCTAGTTTTCCATATAATCACTAATAAATATTAAATTTTACAAATTTTTTAGAGCTTAAGAGAGTCATTAGAGAATTTTCCAAAGATGGAGGTGTCTAGAAATAGATCACAATCGGGGGGCTGTAAATATTTTCCTCTGCCCCGCTAGTTGGTTTACAAGGACTCCCAAAATTTTTGTGACTTCCTGGCCAAAATCAGAGGATTTGACTTGAAATAATATACCTCTAGGTCTTATCATCTACTTTAATCCCTTCTTTACCCCTTTTTCACGGGAGAAACTTTAAGTGATTAGGGTTTTCTCTCTCTCTCCACCTCCTCCTGAGCTTTGGGGTTAAGAATGCTAAGGATTAAGGAATCATCCACAAAATAATAAAAAGCATGTAAGAAAGATGTCATGGACATAAATTTTAATGATATAAAACTTAGACTGAGTTAATTACATGCTTATGTGTAGCAGCATGGCCCCTGTTAAGACCACTGTCATCCCCACTGACACCCCTCAAGAGAACGCCAAGGTTAGACTCTCTCATAGGAAGAGAAGTTCTATAGAGAAAATATGAAGCCGGTGGAAGAAGATGCCTCCAATCAGAGGAAGAGACCTAATGGAGCCTCAGAGAAAGGCTCAGATCCTAAGCCAGTTCCCTTCGACAACTTGAACCTACAGAAGGACCAGTAGGATGAGACAATGTCTGAAGATGAGGTCAAACCCAAGGAGAACCCAATATATGGCTTAGGACCAGCCGTAGTAGTCCATACTCCCAATGACCTCTAGATGGAGCAGGAGAAGAAGATGACTCAGGCCATTAGTGCCTTATTTTTCAAAGATATAGCCAAAGGTGAAGATGGTGAGCCACTACCAGTTCGTCCACAACTTGGAGCCACCATTTTGGACTTTGTGAAGCTGAACATTGAGAAGTTCTAGGGAGAAGACAATACCAAGGTGTTCGACAAATCCAATACATTGCTTCTAGCGGTGCAAAATGGTTTCTACATGTTGGAAGTGCAGCCAAACAAGAAGGTCCCCGTTTGCCGCTCATCTTCTGGAAGGAGAAGCCATGATCTGGTGGGAGAACCACATCATGGGCCGAGACCTAAATGAAGACATGATGGCTTGGACTGACTTATAAACCATCTTCTCAGCTAGATTCATTCCAATCTCAGTGAAGAAAGAAAAAGAAAGGGAGTTCACCAACCTGATCCAAGGCAACCTATCTATCATAGACTTTGGCTACAAGTTTCGCCTCTTGGAGCGATTTGGATACATGATGCCTGAGGAAAGATGAGTGGACCATTTTGTGGAACGTATACACCCTTCCATCAAGCCTCATGTGATGGAGAGAAAACCAATGAACTTCACTGATGCCTACAACACTGCACTATCCATGGAGAAGATGATATTGTCTGCACCAAACCCACAGAAGGGGTACCTGGGTTACACTGAAGGTACTTTTGGCCTGAAGAATGACCATAATAAAGGACAAGGACGCATCCATACCAAAGGAAGACATGGAGTCAAAGGAAAGCCCCACAATGAGAATCGCCACCTGAGGTGTCGTAATAATGGAAGGTTGCATGTGGGCAAGTGTCACTTCAATGAGAAGGTGTGTTTCCATTGCCAGTAAGAGGTAAACTTCCAAGACAACTATCCTTTACTTGACATGAGGGGTCTGGGCCATGTAGTCGCCCAGCTGGTATCCATGGCCCCACCTGTTGGAGAGTGAAGACAAGCTTGATTTTTCACCATCGATAATGAAGAGGCTCAAGGTAATGCTAATCGGTTGATAGAAGGTAATAACCCTTAGAGTTTTCTTTCCTAGTTTAAGCTAAGCATGCAGTAGTCTGACATGTTATGAAAAATAATGTAGGCATGCTTGAGGTCATGGGACACAATGTAAATGCTCTTTTTGACTCTGGTTCTACCAATACTTTCATTTTGAGAAATCTTGCAACTATGCTTTGTTTGCACATCAAGGATTTAGCATTTATTTTGGATGTCACAACCCCAAGTGGTCGAATATTTACATCTCTTTTGAAAACCCCAGTGATACATGTTAAGTACCTGGATCATGAGTTCCCTATAGATTTTATCCTCCTTGACATGAATGACTTTGATGTGATCATTGGTATGGATTGGCTCTATATGTATAGGGAAAATATCGACTGTATGGAAAACAAAATAAGAATAAGGAGACTAGGTCATCCACCATTCACCATTAGAGGTAGGAAGGATGCGACCACCAACATATATGTGTCAGACTTGAAGGTAGAGCAGATGATAACCGATGGTTGTCAAGCTTTCCTAGTAGTAGTTATCGAGATGAAGCCTAAGGTGCAGCCCCTAGAGGAAATAGAGGTAGTCAGGGACTACACAGATGTATTCCCGAATGATTTGCCTGGGATTAATCCTAAGAGAGAGGTAGACTTTTCAATAGATCTAGCTCTCGGGACAAACCCTATTTCTAGGGCACCTTACAGGATGGTCCCCACTGAGTTACTTGAACTGAAAAAGCAACTACATGAATTTCTAGATAAAGGTTTATCTGACCTGGCGCATCGCCATGGGGAGCACCAGTCCTCTTTGTGAAAAAGAAGGATGGATCGCTCAGAATGTGCATAGACTACTGAATGATCAACCAGACTACCATCAAGAACAAGTATCCTTTACCCCATATAGATTACTTGTTTGATCAACTTAAGTCTACTCAAATCTTTTCAAAGATTAACCTAAGGTTCGGGTACCACCAGTTGCGAGTCAAGAGTGAGGACATTCTGAAAATCAATTTTCAAGCTCGTTATGGCCACCATTAGTTTGTGTTTATGCCTTTTGGGTTGTCCAATGCCCCGAGTGTGTTTATGAATCTCATGAATATTGTGTTCCAAACTTCCTTGAGTTGTTTGTTATAGTGTTCATAGATGACATCTTGGTTTACTCTGATGACTTAGAACAACACTGAGACTACCTGGGTAGAGCCCTTGATATTCCGAGAAAGCAAAATTTCTATGGGAAATTCTCTAAGTGTGAGTTTTGGATAGATTCTGTCATGTTCCTTAGACACATCATTTCTGGAGGGATCATCTCAGTGGATCCTGCTAAAGTTTCAGTCGTGTGAGATTGGCTAGCACTGAAGAACCCTTTTGAGATTCACAGCTTCTTGGGATTTGCTAGATATTATTGGTGCTTCATAAATGATTTCACAAAGACTGCTATGCCTCTCACAAGCTTACCCGAAAGTATGAGAAGTTTGTGTGGTCAGATTTGTGTGAAGCTCGCTTCCAGGATATAAAAGAAAAAATTGACCACAACTCTAGTGTCGACTCTACCGTAAGGCAAAGAAGGTTTTATGATCTTTATTGATGCATTTAAGATGGGGCTTGGATGTGTGCTCGAGAAAAATAGGCATGTTGTTTCTTATGCCTCCAAACAGCTCAAGCCCAATGAAGTGAACTACCTAACACCCGATTTAGATTTGGCTGCGATTATACATGCCCTAAATATTTGGCCACACTATTTGTATGAAGTCGCCTTTGAAATCTTCACCTACCACAAGAGTTTGAAGTATCTCCTGACTGAGAAGGACCTAAACCTGAGATAGAGATGATGGATGGAGTATATGAAAGACTATGATTTCACCATCACCTATTTCCCTGGGAGAGCTAATGTGGTAGCAGGTTCTCTTAGTCAAAAACAACTCAGGTGTGTAGCTATCTTGTCTAGCTAGTGGAGGAAATTGGAAGATTTTGTTAGGTGGACTCCACACCCATTAGCAGACCAGATCCATGTGGCTAACATCTAGATAAAACCAAACATGTTGACCAAGTTGGTAGCTGCCCAGTTTGCCTACCTAGAGCTTGACAAGATGAAAGGTTTGTTAGAGAAACCTCAGACCCATCTCTCAGTGGGAGTAGATGGTGGAATCCTCTACAAGAGTCGTATTTGGGTTCTTGAAGATTCATGTTTGAAGAATCATATCTTGCAAGAAGCTCATGGTTCCAAGTACACAGTACACCCTGACACTACCAAGATGTTTAAGGACTTGTAGCAGTATTTTTGGTGTCCTAGAATGAAGAGAGATATAGCAACATATGTGACCAGTTGTCTCACAAGCCAGATGGTGAAGGTCGAACACCACCAACCTAGTGGATTGCTACAGTCGATAGAAATCCCTAAATAGAAATGCGAGCAGATCACCATGGACTTTGTAGTGGGTCTCCCCAAGACCAAGAGAGGTCATGATGCAATATGGGTTGTGGTAGATCGCCTTACCAAGTCGGTGCATTTCCTAGACTTAAAGAACACTGCCAAAGTAACAGATCTAGTTGAACTTTATATCAGAAAGATAGTATGATTGTATAGTGTTCTGAGTTCGATTATTTCTGATCGTGACCCAAAGTTCACTTCCAAGTTGTGGAAGCAAGTGCAAGAAGAACTTGGCACTAGAGTAAAGTTTAGCACAACCTATCACCCCCAGACTGATGGACAGTTAGAAAGGAGAATCCAGACATTAGAGTATCTAATGAGAGGATGTGTACTAAATTGGGGTGGATCATGGGAGTTTTACCTACCCCTAGATGAGTTTGCTTACAATAACAGCTACCAAGCCAGTATTGGGATGCCTCTATATGAAGCTCTCTATGGAAGGTCGTGTCGATAACTGCTTCACTAGGATGATGTTGGTGAAAGGACCTTGTTGAGGTCAGAGGAACTACAATTGTATGCTGACAAAGTCACTTTGATCAAGCAAAGGCTGAAGAGAGCCTAAGATCGACAGAAGTCTTACGCTTATGCAAAGCAGACTGACTTGCACTTCACTGTGGGGGAACACATATTTTTGAAAATCCGACCCCTCTGAGCTATAGATAAGAATAGAGGAAACTTGACTCCCCAATATGTGGTTCCATTTGAGATTTTAGAACATATTGGTGAAGTTTCTTATCATTTGGCCTTACCCCCTCAATATAGTATGATGCATGATGTATTCCATGTGTCCAATCTTAAGCACTATATGAAGGACCTGAGTCACATGCTAATCATTGAACCTATTGAACTTTAAGGGAGGTTGACTTACCCTGAGTCACTTGTGAGGGTACTAGATACCAAGGTGAAAGAGCTTAGGAGTAAAAAGATAGAGACGGTAGATGTTCTCTGGGAGAACCATAGATAGGAGGAAGCCACATGGGACCTGAAGACAGACAGGGAAAAGGACTACCCTGAATTATTTGTTTTATTAGTTGAATTTTGGGGGCAAAATTCCTATAAGGGGAGAGGATGTTATAACCTCAATTTTGCTTGTATGATTGAAATGCAAATGTTCAAATAAAAGGGATTTGAATGGAAAATTGTATGATCCATTTCCAAAGGATGGATCTTTTGCAATATTTCCCTTGGATGCATGATTTTGTGGTTCATACTGATTTGATAAATCCAATGATGATAAAAGGCGAAAAAGATAAATGAACTCCTATAATAAGAAAAGGGAAAAGAAATAAAAATAAATTGTGTGCATATGAGAGAATTATGTAGAATTCTCTAGAAAGTGGTAAGGATGACAACTATTGATAAAGTTTCAGATCCTTTTTGTTTATAATGAGAAAAGAAATTAAAATAAAGAAAATAGAAGACAAAGAAAGAGACAAATGAATTTTAATTGCATAAAATATGCCTTTTGAGTGGATGGCTAGCATATGAAAAATGACTTGTTTATTTTCGAGTTTTGATTCCAAACTTTGCACACAACTAAATATAGTCATTAAAGAGTTCCCCTTAAATTTTGGGATTAAAATGATGTGTGGTTTGAGAGATATAGATTTTTAAAAAATCCCTAAAGTGTGGATAATACAAATAAAAAGTATTAAATGTCACATTATTTTGATTTCTATTGGAAATATAATTTCTGGGACGCACGATGTCAGTTGTGGGATCATGGATCTGACGATGGAGCCATCATCACCTAGCTCACACCCAGTTCGAAAAGGAGAACATGAACAGAGGTTTCCTGGATCAGTTTTCTTGTCGATCATTGAATGAGCCAGTTTGGAAATTGTTTTTTGGCTTCTTGAGGAAAATTTGAGTCGACCTACCATGGATTTTCTCTAGGGTTAAGGTCTCTAGAAGAATCCCCTAATCTGCAGCCTACCATGGTTGACCCACAGGTATAAATAGGGAGGTAGAACCCCTCTGCGAACTCATACATTGTCTCGTAAGTATCTACACGACCAGAAAAACTCATCCATGTGTTCAATTTCTTTGCAAGGCTTGATCTTCACCTCTATTCTCACCGCTACCCTCACTAGAGACTCTCATCATCGTCCCAGTGACTCAGACCACCACTGGTGGAATTGAGACCATGGACGAGTCGGCCGAAGAAAGATGAAGTTGGTCGTGTTTCTAGTTTTTGGTCAGGAGGGAAGCATCGTAGAGTCAACCCCTCAGTTGACCGACTACTCATGTAGGAGGATATATGAAGGTTGAAGATAACCTTTGGTGGAATTACTTCTCTGCCCCACCTCTTATTCAAAATAGGTAAGGCTATTACTACCCTTTCACGTTTCTTTTTTTTCATTGCTTAAGCGAGTTTCCACACGGGCCCGGGTGTTGTCGTGGCACGAGCCGATTGGCTCAAGCCTGGCCCCGCTGGCATGGCCAAAAAAATCCTAAGTAATTAGGTGGCGGCTCCTGATTGGTCTAGAAATTTTTTTCTTGTGAAAATTGTAACTAATGATAGGATAATCAAATGGAGACAAATAATATATGGTTTTTGATCAGACAAATCCATAGAATCCATTAAAATGAATTCCATGTCTAAATCTACTTGAAACACAAAAAGTATGTAAAGGTGCTACCTTTAATGGGTTTAATTGAATTTAAAATCCTAAATGTGAAGATTAAAGGATCTAATGGTGTTGCTTGGTTGTTATTAAGAAAAGTTTAGCCTTTTGACTTAAAAAGATGGATTAGAACAGATTGGATGATAATTGTTCCTAATCTTCCTAATTAGGGTTCCATAATGAAGCACTAGATCTTCCCTATCCACTTATAACCCTTAGATATGTTTCCCCCCAAAGTTAAAGTCCCCATCACTCATTGGAACACACACTTAGTAGGTGATTAAAAAGTCTAAAATAGGAACACCCTTGGTTGAAAAACTTGTCGACCGAGACACACTTGGTCAAAGTTTTTGTCGACTGAAAACCACTTCGATCAAAATTGTGAGTATTGTTCAACAACTTACACAATTGTGCTTTCAAATAGTCTTCGAATGAAAATAATCTCGACCGAGTAACTTTGGTCTAAAGCTTGCGACCGTTAGGCTGAGTGGTTGGTAGTTGGGAGCTGGAAATAGATGTTGCAACACTTTTGCCTTAAACCCAGCCTCAGTCAAATAAATTCTTGATCGGGACACAGTTCGGTCGACAAACTTGTCAACCGAGCAGGGTTTTGGATTGTTCTTTTCAAGCACGAACAACTTAGCAATTCCTAGCCAACTAATGTACACCTAATGTCTAGTTAAGCATTAAGAACACTCTAGAAAATCCCTAGAATGTCCCTAGACACTTTCAAACCATTCTTATAAATAGGAGAGGCCTTAGGACACCTAAAGAATCTAAGCTACACTTGAGTATTCAAAATTGAGATCAACAAAGCTAGAATTCATTTTTCATCTTATTCCGTGTGCTCTAGAGTTGTCCTACAACTACAATCTCCTAGACACAACATATAGCCACATCCATTTTAAGTGGATAGGAGATCTAAATGCTTGATATAGGATCAAAGTGTTGTACTCAATTGTTGTATTTCCTTCTTCCAATCCCCCTTCATGGGTACAAGCTACTTTTGCTCCTTGACTACCCTAATATTGTGGAGGCTGCCTGAGGGAGCTTGATATTACTTCAATCACCTTGACTACTTATTGGTGGACAAGGTTGCTTCAAGAGGTTCTTGATATTACTTCAAATAAGGCTTCTTCAAGGTTGGTTGAGGCTACTTCTAAAGGAAGGCTACCTCACGGTGGTGGAGCTACTTCTAGAAGGTGAAGGCTTCTCTAAGGGCTTCAAGTTACTTCAAAGAAGGTTGTTTCAAGGAGGTTGAGGCTACTTCTAATGAACTCTAATTCAAGGAAGGTGATTGTATTTTAAGTAACATCCTTGTGAGGTAATAAAATTAATCACTTTCAAAATCCCAATTGGAGAATATTGGGTAGTGGACTGAAAACCTTTAAATTCAAAGGTTGTAACCACTCTAAACACAAGTATCTTCCTTGTTTCCTCCTCCTTTGGTTGAGTGTTCTAAATTTTAATTATCTTTAAATTATCAAAATCTATATTCACTCCCACTCTAGATCTTTTAATTCGTATTAGAGTAGGTTTTCAAGGAGCCCTATATAGGTCTTAAAGAAGGGGGTACGGTGTACTTCACAACATCAACCTTGAAGGAACTTACGTGATCCGAGCACCACCTTTTGATGGAAGCAACTACACCTACTAGAAAAGAAGAATGCAATTCTACTCTCAAGGAATCAACTTGAAGTTATGGAGGATGGTGTCTACTCCCTATGTGCTTCCCACAACCAAATATGCAACATGGGATCCAAACACTGTAAAACAAGTTCAATTAAATGCAAAGGCGGTAAGCATATTATAATGTTCAATTTCTGTTAGTGAGTTTAATATAATATCTTCATGTGATACATCTTATGATATATGGAATAAACTATCAATAACATATGAAGGTACTACCCAAGTTAAAAATACCAAAATTAATATGCTTAAACAAAAGTTTGAACAATTCTGGATGAAATCTAATGAATCTATTGGAGAAATGTATGCAAGATTTTCTTTTATTATTAATAGATTAAGTGCATTAGGCAAGTATATAAGTGAATAATATCAAGTATCCAAAATACTTAGATGTTTGCCTCTAAGATACAAGCCAAAGGTGACAGCCATTGAAGAAGTTAATAATCTCACCACAATGAGGATGGAGCAGCTCATTGGCAATCTAGAGACTCATGAGGTCACTCTTTAAGAAGATGAAAGATTGGAAGTTGAACACAAGAAGGAGAAAAGGAAGGACATTGCTTTTAGGACAACAACTAAAAGTAATGAAACAAGTGAAGAATATAGTGAAGAAGAGGCACTCGTTGTAAATGGTAAGCAATATAGAAGGTTTAAAACTAACAAAAATTCTTATGTTTCTTCCTCTTCTTCCCTTAGGTGCTTTGAATGTGGTAAGAAGGGACATTTAAAAATTGAGTGTCCCAAACTCAAAAAGGGGAAGAAATCTTCTCTCAAGAAGAAAGAAAAAGCCTACAAAGCAGCTTGGGATGACTCAAGCGATGATAGCAAAAGTGAGGAGGAAGTAGAATGTCTCATGACTAAAGAAGATACTGTAAGGTCCTTTATTGCAACAAAAAATGAAGAAGAAAATGAGGTAAGTCTTCTTGATTTATCTAAAGAAGAATTAGTCACTAGTATTGAAGAATTACATGATAAATATGTTGATTGTAAAAAGAAATTAAAAAGTTTTACAAAAACTAATGAAGATTTGTATGCTAAATTGAATGATCTTACTTTGAAAACGAAAGTCTTATGTCTGAAAAAGCTACTTTGAAATTATCTATTAATGATTGCAATATTAAGTTTCTTTCTCTAGAAACCAACAATAATTTTCTTTGCCAAGAAAAGGTTGAATTGCTTACTAAGATAAATGATCTTCAAACTCAACCTATTTTATGTACTCATTTGGATTATGATGCTATTGTCAAAGAAAGAGATAGTTTTTTATCTAATGTAAACCAAGCAAAGTTATACATTAAAAAGAAAATGGATGAAATTGCTAAGTTGCAAAAGAATATTAGTATCTTGAAAAACAAATACATTCTTGATAAAATCCTAAAGGACTCATCTGGTCAAATTGGCAGAAGAGGCCTAGGTTATGTGCCCAAAGATAAATCCTATCAAAAACCTAGAACTAAAAAGACACAAGTACCCAAGACCAAAGTCATGTATGTGCCTAAAAACAATCCAACTCATGACCACAATGTTAAAAAGAAAATGAAATTGATTTCATCAGTTGTCTATATTGTTTACGTCTTGGACATTATTCATTTTCATGCTCTTACAAGAAAAATAAGGATAATGATCGAGTGTGAGTTCCCAAATCTCAAAATTATAAATATGGAACACTTAGTTGAGATTTTACCTAAAACTTAATTTGAAAATCTAATTGTCTTATCTCAACTAAACTAAGCTTTAACTTGCATATTTTTGTATGATTTGATTAGAAATAACAACATGTTTTGCTTAAAATTGATAAAACACACTGAACCCCTCTTGATCGACAAAGTTTTCAATCGAGACTCTCTTCGATCAAAGAAATAGTCGAACAAGAGAGGTTCTATAAAAACTGTATCTTATGGCAAATCATTCTGGCAGACAAATAGCTCGACCAAACAATATTCGGTTGAGAAAATTATCGAATGAGTATTGTTCAGTAAAAAAAAATTTAATCAATAAACTTGTGACTACATTCAATCTTGTTTCTCAAAAATCTTCAAAAACTCTTTCCAATCAGCTATTCTAAAATATAAAATGTTTTAATAAATGATCCTAACCAAAAGGACCACTATATGGGGACCAAAACTTTATACTTTGAAGGTCTATAAAGATTGCCCCATTTAAAACCTGAAATGAGAAAATCTCTACACACATGGAAATAAGGTCACATTTGGAGAAAATTTCAAAGGTAAAACTATTGACTTATGTAATGTTGCAAAATTCTCAATTTTTTATGTGTGAAAGAATTACTTATTATGACAAACGAACATGATTCATAAGAAAATATCAAAAGGAAAAATTATTATAAATCTCTCAAATTTATGAACACTAAAATTTTTAACAAATTGTTCGTGACAATCGGTTCATAAAATTATCTCATAATTAATTGATTTGAAGTGCCTGATTTGTAAAGAGTGAGACCCGAAAGGGATCCACTTAAATGATATAATACAAGAGCCATGTAATAATAAAGTAGTGGAAACAAAACTATTACAAAGTTACAATGGGTATCATTATACAATAGCTCATCACCATAAAATGTGATATTACAAAAAACTTGAACTAACTACAAATAAGCCCAATAGCAAAGGGTAACCCAACCATTCCAAGCTATCCTTAAGTTCATGTCATGTTAGTGATCTTTTTGAGCTCTTATCTTCCAATGTACCTAAACCTGGGTGGAAGGGAACATCACCTAGAACATAGGAAACAATAAAGAGGTCAACAAAGGCTGAGTATGTACATATATAAAACATTCTGGGCATTATATAGGGTTGAAAGTATAAAAAGAGATGTTCCCACAAGAAAAGGGGGTTGTTTGCAATTAGGTATGTTCAAGAAAAAAGTAACAAAAGAAATGAGGCATATTACATTCAGATTACAAGAATGATAGTAAAAAGTTTGTCTTGCCATACAATCAACCACAATTTCATTTTTAAACAATAAACATTTGCATGCATAACAATGTAGACTAAATATACAAAAATAGGGCCATAACACCATAGGATCATGGCCTAAAAGTAAGGGTGGAAACGTACACCCCGGGTGGAATACGCGCACCCTATATAAGTATGGTTGTACATAAGTACCACTATTCTAGATATTCTAGTCAAACATGTAGCATGCATAAAATAGAGAGGCAAGACTAGCAGTTCAGTCAATTCTTCATAAAATGGCAATCATAGCAAGGGGGTCCAAGAACCCATATAAACAGAGTAGTTCTTCAACCACATGAATATAATGAATAAGGAACATGAGATATGAATGTCCAAGTAAATGAATTTCAAGTGGAATTAAAAGTTCAAGAGATGCCTCATTAAAAGAAAAGTAGGTTTCAGTCAAATAATGCCCAAATTACAATAGAGGATGTACATACCTTATCATCATGACTAGTGGTTAGCTCAATTGATATACTGGGTCCACAAAGTCGAGTTTTTGTCTTAGGAACACATTATGTATGTTAGTCAAATGAAAGATAACGTGTGTATAACCTAATAGGATGCATTTATATTGTTCTTATACTAGTTTTGATAACCTCATCACATACTAGGGTTTTTAATCATACTAAGTGAGTAGAAGATTCATTAGATATCTAGTTCTATTATCCATATTATTCACATAAATCAAAGTAGCTCTACGTTAGATATATGTGTTCTTGTAGTTTAAGTTTTGTAATGTCATTCTATCCCTTTGTATCGTATAGTTTGATTTTCTCGACTAGGTCAAGGTTATGCATCACATGAGATACTATTGGAACATGATACCCTTATTAGGAAGTATGGGGTTTAGTTAATATATGACAAAATTTGTGATGATGTATAGTCTAGGTTAGTTTATTTCCATGCCAACATGGATGTCTAACATGTTCTCTTTATTATATAATCTATTGCTTTCAACATATGTGTGTTGTTCATAGTATTTAGTAATATTAACGTTCGATTCTATATACTTATAGTTAGTTTTAGGCTAATCATTTTAGTGGCCTAGTTATATTAATCACTTGGTATTATCATCCTAAGCACCTACATTATCATTGAAGTTCTAATTATCATATCAATATCATCTCAGACCCATTACATTCTAGTTCATAATTTTAGCAGGCAGTTCTAAGGACATGCACACTATCCATATTAAGATGAATCGGTATAGTCGATGACTTGTGCTGGATAATGATATGATTAGGTGATTACACATACTAAGGATATAGATACATTGATACAATTGTTAATCCTATTAGTCTTGTTATCTGTGAGATTAAAACCTCAAAGAAATCGAACATGTAGTTTTCCAGACCCATCGATCCATATGTAGGTTTGAAGTCCGTGAGCATGACGTCATAGATGGCAGTAGGTTTGCGTCTTCTTTTGGTAGGTATGTCTTGTGCATATCTGAGGGTTGAAGGGATCGTGGATTGGATACTGGTAGAGTCTGAGGAGATCTGAGGTTGACGGCCATGAATAGGATGGCGGCTGGGAGGTGTGGTACCCGATTAGAGCATGATGGTGGTCGATATCTGTAGATGTTGGGTTCTGGAATGTGAGGAGACAAGGAGAAGAGAAGATGCGGCGGAGAGGGTCGGTAAGGAAGAGGAAGTGATGGATGGGGAGAAGAAGATGCCGACAATCCCTATGGCGGAAGGGGAGCTGGTGATGGCGACGTTCCAAGTGATGGAGGAGGAAGGTGGAGATAAAAGAAGGCAGAGGTGACCATGGGACAAGGTCTAAAGGAGCCGACGGAGGTGTATCTGGCTGTGTAGTCTTGGATTGATGGACAAAGGTGTCGGCAGCACTCGACGCTTCCTTAGTGGCGCTCGATGCTACCTGGAGTTGCTTGATGTTGCCAGGCGCAGGTGGAGGAGAAGAAGAGGAGGAGGCAGTTCTATCTACGATGCGGGCTCAGGTTGGTGTTGTGTCACTGTCAAGAGTTGGGTGAAGGAGGAGATTCACTGTCGTGTTGTAGAACTGACGATGTGGTCGATTGCAGCTCTGCCGCATTCATGACCAGGCTGAGGAACTGCAATCCATGGGTGAAAAGGAGACAAATCTGGTGAATGTAGATATGATGATGACCTAGAGAGGGAGGGGAAGGAAGGATGCACTAGATTTGTAGTGTCCGTGTGGGAGTAAAATGAAGGAGGACATTCCGGGGTGTGTAGGCGGCCACTACCTCATCAGAGGAGGTGTAGGTTGGAGATGAAGTGATATGTGCGGGGGGAAGTGAGAAGATATCAATAGGCGCAAGCTAGGAGGAGAAGTGTGAAGGAGGAAGACGATGGGAGCGCAATCTGTGGCCATGCCCTCAGCGCAAGACCCGCGTCAGCGAGGGAGGAGGTCATGTGGGGGATCAGAAAGACACAGTCAAGCCAGTACCAGACCAGTCGTGTGACCACAGTGCAAAACTAAATGGGTGGTAGATATGTAAATATAGATTTGGCCCAACAAACTTAGATTATTTAGGATATTTATATTTATAAATTATTTAGGGGTGTAAATATGGTTCAATTGACTTGAAATTTAACACATAGATCAATTAAGATGTAAGGAATCCAATTATATCATTGTTTTTATCCTATGAGAGTGTTTAATATTTTATTTATTTACTGGGTTGTTAAGTATGCATTTAATACATTTATTCTTCTTTTATCCAATCCAACACAATTATTCGTATTCATCTTTTTTTCTTCTTCTTAAATAGACTGAATAATATTTTAGAGCGTAAAGTAAGGTCGACACTAATTTGTTGATGAATTTTCACATTCAACCATAATATTGAATTTATTTGGTATTTTCATGCCAAAACATATTAATTCAGGAGGAAAAGTACTAGACATTAATAAATTTCAAAAAGGACCTAGAGTAAGGTAGGGGCAAGTTATGATCCTAGATTTTAGTATGTTACAACACTCCACCCCTTAAAGAGGATTTCGTCCCCGAAATCCATCCACCGCTAGACCTGAGTGCTAGTTTGTTCTACAGATCCTCATCTTCCATCACTTAAGCATGAACAACCAATCTTCATTTACAAATTTCCCAATAGAACCATTCAGATTGTGACCGCTAAATTGGTGAACTACTTTTGTGTATAAACATCAATCCTCAAGAACAATGATTCCTATCATTATTACTACTAAGGAGAATTTCCTTCTCAACATTGTCATCATCATCGTCAGTGTCATCGTCCTCATCATCTACATCATCATGGTCACCATCTTCTCATCTACTCAGTATCATCATCATCATCTTCATCATCATCATCATCATCATTAACAACAACATCATCACCATTAATATCATCAAAATCATCACCTACTCCTCATCATCATCATAAACATCATCAACATCTTATTATCTAAAAGGGTCACATGGGAACAGCTCAGAAATTCCACCATACTGAGTATCTTCACCCTAGCATATACTATATAGTCATCCTTACCATTTAATTATTAGTGGTTTGGGGTATATAATATTAATTTGAGCTTTGAAGTGGAATTTTACTTTTACCCACATCTGGCTATATACATCCGTTAAGGATAACTCAAGATAAAATCTTAAAACCTATATTAATTATCGAGGTAAATTTTTTTAATGATGGTATGATTAGCAAGGCTCGTCTGGAATTCTCAGTTTGGTAGCCTCTACATATGTTTGACATTAATACTATGATTTGTCCAGGTTTTACTTATTGTAATCGTTATTAATCATGGTCCTTTCTTAAGTTAGTTTGATTCCTAATGAATAAACTGTATGACACTCCACCCCTTATAGGGTTTAAACTATAACTTAGTACATAACTTAGAGGGGAAAAAGGGTGGATCCACTCGGTCTGATATATATATTTGAAACTAACTATGTCAGTCTTAGGCCTAGGGTATTAGGGTTGAACCTGCCAACCAAGGTACTTCACTAAAGAGATTCTCTACTACTCAACTTTCTTGTGGTGGTGACTTGGTTCTAAAAACCATCGATAAAATCTGAAAACTTTTCTTTTGTACATATAGATTAATAATGATAATAATTTGATGATGCAAAACTTGCGGTGAAAAAATCCAAAATTGGCGCCAAAATCAACTAGAGAACCAATTCGACCACCACATACTATTATTTTATCCTCACATCCTTTTGCTTAAAGGGTCTAATCCTTCAAATACCACATAGGAAAAATGACTACACCTCAACTATGTTTTTACATGGAAGGGAGAAGGGTTTCCTATTACATGTGGTCAAATTCATTAAATTTTAACGAGGTAAGACATCTGTCATTCCCCATATCACTCTTAAGCATAATTGACACAGCCTCATCGCAAGACCTAAGGGAGTCATATGATCATCCAATAATTATAGTAAGGTATATGTGTTCCTTCTACACTTGACGATTTACAACTATAGTCCCATCAAAAGACAAGATGAACTATATAGTAAATTTACCAATAACATCATTCACTAGGTAATCTAATTGCACCATGGAGGTGAGAGAGGCAAACTCCTAAGAATATTACACAAAACTTAATAGCTTCCACCCACTAAACCTCATGTATAAGGCATAAAGCTAATCAAACATGGTATCCAAACCTTAGATAAGTGGTCTTGGGACATACCTATGTTGTGATTCTTCACATTGAAGGCAAGGCATGCCTAACAATAACTAAGCTCGTTCATACCATCACTGAGTAACAAGGAAACATTCAAACTCCTAAGATTTACATCGAAATTTTTATATTTATAGTTCATGTGTTCTCAGCACCCCCATAGTATGTGTATGCAAGGCGTGCTAGAGAACAACAAAGGTAAAGGGATTTAAGGTGAGAACTAGAATATGCCTATCTATGACTATTTAAGTCAATCTGCACTTCACAGCTCTTAAGCTAATATCATAGAAAGTCATGAGATGTAAACCAAACACTACAAGAGTCAGTTTGATGTGACTTCATCCCACCTCCATAAAGAAGGTGTGGGTGTTAAGGATTACTAAAGACTAACTCATGTTCACATAGATGGGTCAAGGAGTGCAAGTGACCAAATTAATCAGGGGTTGAATACCTTAATTGGTATTGACTAATAGGAAATAGGTTTATCAATAACCTCTAAGGGTCACCTATCTAATTAAGGGTCAACCAATGATAACTTGAAATAGTCAAGTTACCGAGTGCTTAGGCTCTGATACCATTTTGTAAAGAGTGAGACCCAAAAGGGGATCCACTTAAATGATATTATACAAGAGCCATGTAATAATAAAGAAGCGGAAACAAAACTATTACAAAGTTACAATGGGTATCATTATACAATAGCTCATCACCATAAAAGGTGATATTACAAAAAACTTGAACTAACTACAAATAATCCCAGTAGTAGAGGGCAGCCTAGCCATTCCAAGCTATCCTTAAGTTCATGTCATGTTAGTGATCTTTTTGAACTCTTGTCTTCCAATGTACCTAAACCTGGGTGGAAGGGAACATCACCCAGAACATAGAAGCAGTAAAGAGGTCAGCAAAGGCTGAGTATGTACATATATAAAACATTATGGGCATTATATAGGGTTGAAAGTACAAAAAGAGATGTTCCCATAAGAAAAGGGGGCTATTTGCAATTAGGTATGTTCAAGAAAAAAGTAACAAAAGAAATGAGGCATATTACATTCAGATTCCAAGCATGATAGTAAAAAGTGTGTCTTGCCATACAATCAACCACAATTTCATATTTAAACAATAAACATTTGCATGCATAACAATGTAGACTAAATATACCTAAAATAGGGCCATAACACCATAGGATCATGGCCTAAAAAGTAAGGGTGGAAACGCACACCCCGGGCGGAATACGCGTGTCCTATATAAGTATGGTTGTACATAAGTACCACTATTATAGATATTCTAGTCAAACATGTAGCGTGCATAAAATAGAGAGGCAAGACTAGCAGTTCAGTCAATTCTTCATAAAATGGCAATCATAGCAAGGGGGTCCAAGAACCCATATAAACAGAGTAGTTCTTCAACCACATGAATATAATGAATAAGGAACATGAGATATGAATGCCCAAGTAAATGAATTTCAAGTGGAATTCAAAGTTCAAGAGATGCCTCATTAAAAGAAAAGTAGGTTTCAGTCAAATGATGCCCAAATTAAAATAGAGGATGTACATACCTTATCTTCATGACTAGTGGTTAGCTCAATTGATATACTGGGTCCATGAAGTCGAGTTTTCGTCCTAGGAACACATTATGTATGTTAGTCAAATGAAATCTAACGTGTGTATAACCTAATAGGATGCATTTATATTGTTCTTATACTAGTTTTGATAACCTAATCACATACTAGGGTTTTTAATCATACTAAGTGAGTAAATGATTCATTAGATATCTAGTTCTATTATCCATATTATTCACATAAATCAAAGTAGGTCTATGTTAGATATATGTGTTCTTGTAGTTTAAGTTTTGTAATGTCATTCTATCCCTTTGTATCGTATAGTTCGATTTGCTCGACTAGGTCAAGGTTATGTATCACATGAGATACTATTGGAACATGATACCTTTATTAGGAAGTATGGGGTTTAGTTAATATATGACAAAATTTGTGATGATGTATAGTCTAGGTTAGCTTATTTTCATGTCCACATGGATGTCTAACATGTTCTCTTTATTATATAATCTATTGTTTTCAACATATGTGTGTTGTTCATAGTATTTAGTAATATTAACGTTCTATTCTATATACTTATAGTTAGTTTTAGGCTAATCATTTTAGTGGCCTAGTTATATTAATCACTTGGTATTATCATCCTAAGCACCTAGGTTATCATTGAAGTAATAATCATCATATCGATATCATCTCAGACCCATTACATTCGAGTTCATAATTTTAGCAGGCAGTTCTAAGGACATGCACACTATCCATATTAAGATGAATCGGTATAGTCGATGACTTGTGTTGGATAATGATACGATTAGGTGATTACACATACTAAGGATATAGATACATTAATACTATTGTTAATCCTATTAGCCTTGTTATCTGTGAGATTAAAACCTCAAAGAAATCTAACTTGTAGTTTTCCAGACCCATCGATCCATATGTATGTTTGAAGTCTGTGAGCATGACACCATAGATGGCAGTAGGTCTGCGTCTTCTTTCTGTAGGTATGTCTTGTGCATATCTGAGGGTTGAAGGGATTGTGGATTGGATACTGGTAGAGACTGAGGAGATCTGAGGTTGACGGCCATGAGTAGGATGGCGACTGGGAGGTGTGGTACCCGATTAGAGAATGATGGTGGCCGATATCTGCAGATGTTGGGTTCTGGAATGTGAGGAGACGAGGAGAAGAGAAGATGCGGCGGAGAGGGTTAGTAAGGAAGAGGAAGTGATGGACGGGGAGAAGAAGTTGCCGGCAATCCCTATGGTGGCATGGGAGCTAGTGATGGTGACATTCCAGGTGATGGAGGAGGAAGGTGGAGAGAAAAGAAGGCAGAGGTGACCATGGGACGAGGTCTAAAGGAGCCGACAGAGGTGTATCGTCTTGATGGACAAAGGTGTCGGCGCCGCTCGACGCTGTCTGGTGGTGCTTGACGCTGCCTTAGTGGCGCTCGATGCTACCTGGAGTTTCTTGATGTTGTCGGGCGCAGGTGGAGGAGAAGAAGAGGAGGCGGAAGTGCTATCTACGATGTGGGCTCAGGTTGGTGTTCTGTCACTGTCAAGAGTTGGGTGAAGGAGGAGATTCACTGTCCTATTGTAGAACTTACGATGTGGTCGATTGCAGCTCTTCCGCATTCACGACCAGGCTGAGGAACTGCAATCCATGGGTGAAAAGGAGACGGATCTGGTGAATGTAGATATGATGATGACCTAGAGAGGGAGGGGAAGGAAGGAGGCACTAGATTTGTAGTGTCCGTGTGGGAGTAAAATGGAGGACATTTCGGGGTGTGTAGGCGGCCGCTACCTCATCAGCAGAGGTGTAGGTTGGAGATGAAGTGATATGTGCAGAGGGGAAGTGAAAGATATGAATAGGCACAAACGAGGAGGAGAAGCGTGAAGGAGGAAGATGATGGGAGCGCAATCTGTGGCCATGCCCTCAGCGCAAGACCCGCGTCAGCGAGGGAGGAGGTCATGCGGGGGATCAGAAAGACACAGTCAAGCCGGTACCAGACCAATCGCGTGACCACAGTGCAAAACTAAACGGGTGGCAGAAATGTAAATATAGATTTGGCCCAACAAACTTAGATTATTTAGGATATTTATATTTATAAATTATTTAGGGGTGTAAATATGGTTCAATTGACTTGAAAATTAACACATAGATCATTTAAGATGTAAGGAATCCAATTATATCATTTTTTTTATCCTATGAGAGTGTTTAATATTTTATTTATTTACTTGGGTTGTTAAGTATGCATTTAATACATTTATTCTTCTTTTATCCAATCCAACACAATTATTCGTATTCATCTTTTTCTTCTTCTTAAATAGACTGAATAATATTTTGGAGTGTAAAGTAAGGTCGACACTGATTTGTTGATGAATTTTCACATTCAACCATAATATTGAATTTATTTGGTATTTTCATCCCAAAACATATTAATTCAGGAGGAAAAGTACTAGACATTAATAAATTTCAAGAAGGGCCTACAGTAAGGTAGGGGCAAGCTATGATCCTAGATTTTAGTATGTTACATTATTATTTTTAAGCTCACAAAAATTCTTGGGTATAATGTGCATATATGTTTGCTATTAATCAGATTCTCTACACCAATTTGGGCTTAACATCCCTTATACTTGGTTAGAGATACATCTACCAATCCCATTATGAGCCTAAAGGAATTTCATATCATTTCAGGGCTTAACATCCCTTGAAAATTGTTGAGAAATTATTCTTAGTGTTTGAATTATGGTTAAACTTGACATTTTTTTCAATTAAAGATGAATTATATTAACTTACTCATTACTCCCCTAGAAGATGTATTCTTTGATATATGTGCTCAAAATTCTTAATTTTCGTACTTGAATTTCATGCACAAAATTCTAGTACTATTTCTTTGATTAGTCATAATAATTTATTAGCATGAACAAGCACATAAACAAGCTCAAATCAATTCAACAAAACAACCTAATTAATATGACTATAAAAAATGAATTGAATGATTTACATTAACTAAAATGAATGTTTTCCATTTTTCAATTCAAATTCAATATAAAATAAATTAGAACGAGTTCATGTAATATCTTGTAATATATGGAATAATAATTTATAGTACATGTATTTTTTCGATTACTATGCTTTTCACAAAAAGCTCATGAGCTTAGTCTTACTTCACCTTCGAGAAATGAAAGAATACTTCGGTATCTAAGCTTAGCTCATAAGTAGCTCGCTTATTTTTTGGTGTGAAGTAGTGTCAAACCAAAATACCCAACAAGCATTAGTCTCCCTAAAAAGGAGGTGATCCAACCGCACTAGCACCGTTTCATGCCTCATTTCATAAGGAACCTCAAAGTGACCCTATTTTCATTATATTCCATCTATATCCCAATAGAAATGGAGCACAAATATTTATGAATTGGTATTTAAAAAAACTCTTGTAGGAAGGCTGGCGAGAAATTTCTTGTAAAAATACTAGGCCCCGTCAGTTCATAATGAGAATATTGCAATTTGGATTTCATAGATTATGGAGTACCATGCACAGAAGGGAGGAGTCATATGAGATGAAAATATCACGTGCGTTTGTGGAGCGGAGATTTTTTGAACAGAATGAACGACCGTAACGGATTTCGGCTCAATCTGAAGGAAATTATGCGGAAGCTTTACATAATTATTATGAAGCTACATGACTGGAAATTGCATCGCGTCACATCAAGTGGGTATAAGATCCATTTTTGTAGAATGGGAATGTGGATCCAGGGTAGAAATTATAGAATCAAGAGTACTAAAAATAAATATTGGGATTTGGATAACAATAATCAAATAAATAGTTAGAAAAAAAATTCTTATTAAAATATTACATTATAATGTAATATTTAAATACTAGTAACTTCCATTTATTTTTTTAATTTTATGTTCTTTTCTTCTAAATGAGTTGAATTGATCCAAAGAAAGAGGGTTCATGGTGAAGGAAAAAGATGTCAGAGTAAGAGTAATTTTGGAATGTACCAGTTGTGCCCGAAAGGACACCCATAAAAAATCATTGGAAATATCACTATTCCAAAATCGTACATGAGATTTTCACCTCATACAAATCCTCTACATCCCCATGGGAGCAGTGAAGGGAGAGCCCCGATTGGTAGAAAAAAACCTATAACCCCTTGGGGCTATCCTATACTTGGAAGAAGAAGTCTGAAAAGGAAAAAATATAGTGATAGTTTTATTCTTCATCACCGTAAATAGGAATATTGAATTGAATTTTGAGAACTTGAAATAATCTTTTTATTCTTTAAAATCTTTGAAATAAAGGAGTTATAAGTTGTGGCACGTTCACTAAAAAAGAATCCTTTTGTGGCTAATCATTTATTGAGAAAATTGAAAAACTCAATATGAGAGTTACTCCATGTATTACTTGACATAAAACATATAGTGGATTTATTTCTGTCTTTTGTTGAATCTTTTTCACAGCTCGATAGATAATTTTATAAGCCAATGATTTTTTTTCATATTTCAGAATACGGTTAACCAACATGTTAACTAATCGATTACGATAAATTGGATCGGATTTTGCAGTTTTTTCTTCTACAGTACCTTGGCATGACATGAGCGTGAAAGAGGTTCAAGAATCCGTTTTCTTTTTATAAGGACTAAAAATGAATCACTTATTTTGGCTTTTTGACCCCATATTGTAGGGTGGATATTGTTCTGATGGAGAGAAGAACCTATGATTAGCTTTTTGGGAGATTTCCGAACAAATAATTTCAATGAAATTTTTCAATTTCTTATTTTACTATGTTCAACTTTATGTATTCCTCTATCTGTAGAATACATTGAATGTATAGAAATGGCTATAACAGAGTTTCTGTTATTTTTATTAACAATCCATTGCTTCTTTGAAGGAAAAAATCAACGAATCTAATATGGTACATAAATCAATCTATATATTATCCACGATCAAATTATATGTGTTCAATACATCATTGTCAATATGAATTGAATATTCAGAAGAAGAAGAAAATGAAATAAATCAAATAAAGGAATTGTGTTGGATTGGCACAACAAAATAAGAAATGCAAATAAGGAATAACTCAAATAGAGGATAAATGGAACAATAAAAAAATAAATACTGAGTCAAGAATTATACAAAGTCAAATACTAGTCACCCTAACCCACTTTTGATTCTTTTTTACTTTTCTTTTTTTGATTAACTTGAAATTCTTTAAATAATTCTGTGTTTTAAAAAATATCATGAACAATCTCTGTAGGTTGAGCCCCTTTTTCAAGAAATAAACTTTGTTTGGTCGAAAATATTTTAGACCACAAAGATTCTCAGTCTGACAAAAATCTTTATCGAGTTCCACTCAGTGGAACCCTCGGCCAACAAGGCGAATCGAGTTCCCTCTAGAAACTTCACAAACTAATTTTTTTGCAAAAAGGCCCCTCGATCGAATATAATTTCGACTGAATCATCGTTGCAACGGTCATTTTTTCAAAATCCAATGATCGACCAAATAAGCCATTATGAGAAGCGTCAGAAGAGAGTCGTTGGGCCCTCGGTCGACAAAATCGTCGACCAGGTCCTTGATTTGCTATAAAAGGGATCCCAATCCACCCATTCTATTCATATTTCAATTTCTTTCTTCTCCATCCCTTATCTAGTGATCTTTAGAGCTATTCTTCAGCAATACTCTTCTACTACCATCTCTATCTCTTCTTCCACCTTCACTTGTTCAAGATGGTCTTATCTTCAGCTCGTGGTGAGAAGAAGCAAGTTGCTGCAAGGAAGGAAACAACGATCACTCCATCTGTGAGCATCATCAACGAAATTCCATTCAACGACATTGTTGTTGGAGAATGCTACCTCAAGCTCACCTCGAAGACCCCTCTTCCTTGATGACCGATAGACACCAATGACTTCATCATGATCCTTGATCTCCCTGTGCTCTTCTAGGTGCAAAATTTGACGGATTTTTTTGAACCATCTTTTCATTTCTGGTCCTCCCAAGCCATTAATGAGTTCTATGCTAATCTTACTAGGAACACCAATAACAATTTCTTTTTCACTTCCATGGTTGAAGGGAAACAATTCCATTTTTTTTAAATGTCATCCCTAAAATGCTAGATATAGATGAGGAGGAATATGGATATTTCATAGACCTAACCACCAGAAACTCTTTATCCAAATTCTCTACTGATGATAACACCATTATCTTAGGAGACATCAAAAGGGCCATCTTCCTTCCTAATACTTCATGTCACGAGAATAGGGGAACTTACTATTATATATCTCTAACCCTTGAAGTTGGGATAGTAAACCTCATTATCTCCCATAACATCTACCCTAGATCAAACAAAACTGAAATCCCACAAGTTAGGATGTATCTGATTTATGCTATTCTAGAAAACATTCTTGTCAACATCATTCGCATTATCCTATCCAATATGTTTGACTTATCTATAAATCCTCCCTATGCTGATTTTGTGTGCCAAATTATACAATTTTGCCTTTAAAAAAATCTAGAGGATTTAAACTACAAGTGTGATAGGCATCCTAAAAAAATCACCAAACACACTATAGATAAAATGAGACTTGAATTTGGGAACAAGAGAGCTAGGACCGAAGGAGAGACATCCACCAAAGAAAATCCTCCACCTCCTACCCCTCCTAGCTACTCCATAGAAAATCTATCAAATGATGTGTGTTATCTCGAAGGGGCTACCTATCATCTTGGGAGACAATTAGATTACAATTATTATGCCATGACCTACCTCAATCAAAATATGCAAGCCTTGTCTCCCAATGATCCTGACACATATCCATATACACTCTATCCTGGGAGTGTCTATCCTTTTAATCCTTCAATCCAATACACCCAAGTAACACAACCACCTTCACATGATCTTTCCCATACCCAATACTCACCCATGCAACTCTAGGACATAGTTGTCCACTTTAGATTTGATAGGGCACCTACATTTCTAGAGGCATATGCTCTTACTAAGACAGGTGCACTTGAGTGGCACACACTTGTCAAGTACTATGGTGATGCTTCATTTCTTAGGAAAGATCCTGAGGTTGATGTAATCTTGTAATCTTTCAAGTGATGATGTCCTATGTAGTGAGTAGTTAAAGCTTATGTAATGATTTCTAGTGAAGCTTATGTTGTTATGTTATGTTGTTATAAATGAAATTGAGCATGTTTGTGTTCCCTTGATCATGTTAATAAAAATCTATCTTTGGCTTTCGTTAGACATTTTATATCACTTTGTTTTGCAACTTGTGTATCATATTGAGGGGGAATATCCCATTCAGGGGGAGTAAAATGATTATATGGCTCCCTTTTTGAAATGACAAAGGGGAGAAATAATATAAAATAAAATAAATAAGTTTCATGTTCTCTTGGATTAATAGTAATTGATGCTACATTCCTTAAGATATGGATACTATGTTCCATATCTCTTTAGGAATAATTAGCACACATTTCAAAACAAGATAATATTCTTCATCTCAGGTATGAAACTCATCTCATTTAAAGTATTTTGATTATAGTTTAGAAATGTTTGTCATCTTCAGAAAGGGGGAGATTGTTGGCTAAATTGGACATTAATATACCCTTTGTTTTGACGATGACAAACATTTCACACTTGTGGAACTCACATGTTATTTGAGTAATTTTAGGGTTCAAAGAAATAAGGAAATCCTACTAACTGGGAAGATTAAGATCAATGCAAATTGAAGATTAGATGTGCTTAATTGTATAAACATTCATGATTGTACTCAAATGTAAACACTTGTATAAAAATATAA